>CM077027.1:5535117-6918897 GCA_039090855.1 Macrothele yani
TGGGTTTTCACGGAATGAACAGGGATGTTTCTTTTGTTGTTCAAAATACACTCACGGACAATGAAATTTGCGCACCAAGAAGGAAGCATCGGATTGAACTGAAATTTTATGAACGTAATGATAGGATGAATGATACACATGATGGCAAAAACAGAGTTGCAGGACAATTACAGAGGGACCTGTGGCACGCAGTCCGGTCATCTTCAATAGCGGGTCGCACCGCCTTCTGCGGCGATACATGCTGCAATACGGTCCGGCATGGAACCGAACAGACGCCTGATGTTGTCCTCCTGCACACTGGCGCACACGTGTGGGGCGGTGTTCTACAAATCCCGGATAGAGCGGCACGGCTGCTGCCGGCATTTCACCTTGTCCCACTCATGCTCAATCGGGGATATGTCCGGGGAGCGGGCAGGCGATGGAATTGTTTGGACATAACGTAGGCAGTTCTTGACAACCTGAGCCGTGTGAAAGCAGGCATTATCTTGCTGGTATAGCGTACCTAGAATCCCAGCGAGTAATGGGAGCACATGGGGCCGTAGGATCTCATCCACATACGCTGGCCCGTCAATGATCCACCCACCACTACTAGAGCTGATCGGCTATCGTAGGCAATGACTCTACAGACCATAATATCTGCAGTGGGGGAGGTGTGGCGCTCGATAGCGAATTTAGGATTGTGCCATTGACCCGGGAACCTCCACTCCCGGGCACGATGATCATCTGTCCCCTAAACGAAGCGGCACTCATCGCAAAACACCAAACGTCGCCAGGCTGCGGCATTCCACGTCGCTTTGGCTTGGCAGCACTGCACACGGATCCGGCGATGTTCCGGTGGTAATGGAAGCACACGTAAGGGGCGCTGGCACTGCAGATTTACTTACGCGAGGCGTCGGGAAATGTTTCGTGGGCACACAGGAGCCGCTATATCTGTCTGTATAATGGACCGATTCTCTATTGGATCCGTTCGTGCCTAGCGCATGATTCGTAGATCCTCTCTACCGGTGGTCCTCTTGTTCCGTCCGGAGCCGCTCCGCCGTGTGGCAGTGCCATCACGTGCCCACTGCTCGCAACACAGTCGCGCGGTATGGTCAGAACGGTCAACGTGGCGGGCTATACTGCACATCGACCAACCTTGCGGTTTTCAGCCTGATGATCCGGCCCCTCTCAAAGTCCGTACGTTGCGTAAATCTACGTTCCTGGCGTCTGCCCGGTATTTGTGTCACTCTATACTCTTGCTTGCGTCGGCCGGTGCTTTTTGCTTTCATGGGGCATCGACTACACGCTGGTATGTAAGGCTGACGGTTGATGCTTTCAGCGCCGCCACAGGGCGTGCGGTCATGCGCACTCGCACCAAACGTGAATAATTTACATACCAGCATGCACTCTAGCTATTTGCAAGGTTTCGCGGCTGTAGCATGTTTCCTTCTAGGTGAGCAAATTATATTTTCCGTGAGTGTATAATTCGAATATTTGGATATACACAGTCGTATTAGAATAATATGACCACTTACGTAATAATGGGAGTAACCACACTTGACCGGGATGACAGCGGCGAGACGGCATGGCATGGACTCAATGAGGCCCTGGAAGGTTGCCCGAGGCACACGTGCCAATTTGGAGTGCAGTAGAACACGAAAGTCCCGGAGATGATGTGTTTGTAGGTCGGCACGTCAAACCTGCTGATCCAAAACGTCCCTCAAGTGCTCTATGGGATTGAGGTCTGGCGATTTTGCCATGACAAGGGAGAACGGAGACATCGCCGTAGAGTTCTTCGAACCAGTCAAGCACCCCCTTAGTGACGTGGCACGGCTCATTGCCCTGTTGGTAGACACCATCACCACCAGGGTAAACGTCCAGTATGAATGGATGCATGTGGTTAGCGAGGATGGATATGTAGCCGTTGGCTTTCAGTGACTCATCCAGTTGTCAGCGGTTCTAGGTCATAACAGGAAACCTCCCAGACATGCACACTGCAACCAACAGCGTGTACGTGACCGACAAATATGCCCGGGTGTTGTTTCTCGTGTGTCTGATGCCGTCCGTCACTTCTGTGGAGTGGCAACCTCGACTCGACGGAGAAGGTAACTTTTTCCCACTGTCCAAATTACGGTAGTCCCATGCGAACTGCAGGCGTTGTTGCCGATGGACCTAGTTTAACATTGGCGCGTACTGTTATCAGGGATACGTTCCAGGGTTCCCCAGCGTTCATTTGCATGGTCAATTGATGCACTGTTATACATCGATTGCCCGCTACCAGTTGGACGGAGGCGATGTTCTCTTGTGGGGTATATAAACTTTGGGTCTTCACAGTTATGACGCCAGGAGGTACTCGGTGTGCAAACGGTTCATTCCTGGAACACCCATACTACAGCACATCGCGAGCAGTCCACGAAGTGTGCTGTTTCTGAGATGCTTCCACCTTTGGCGTTTTGGCCGATGGTCATTCCTCTTTGAACGGTCGTCAAATTGCTACCTCTGCCCAATTTGCTCACGTAACGCACTATGGCCCATCTGGCCTGGTTAGCCACTTGTATCTCCGTGTGGTCGACCTTGTCACGTGCACTCTGTGACTCGCCTAGGTGGGAACACGGCCATGTATTTTTGTAGCTTCGGGCAAGGAGTTTTAAATTCTTCGAGAAGTACATAAGCGCAGTTTCGTCTGTATAAAGGGAGAACTTGACACTTAGTTGTAGAGAAATATCGGTACCCTAAAGGACATCAATTGTGGAGCGAGGGACCGCGCCTTGCTTTAACTCAGCTGACACGGAGTTTTAGCTGGAAATTGCTTTCTTCGAATTTTCAATTTGACGGTGAAATTCTTTATCATCATTACGGGTATATATAAGTTTCTGCTGGCTCCTCTAGCGGGTGCCTGTATGGGTCTAACCGGACGGAGACCCGTGCTAACAGTGCGTACATGAAGCCAAACATGGTGGTCCATAAAGTTCATTTGAGGTACTGTTTGTTATTCATGTTTAATTTTGGGAAAAGCGCGAGTGAAGAATAAGGTTCAATATGTCAGGCGTATGGCGAAAGGATTATAGGTGAGCGGACGTGTCGAAAATGGTTGGCCATGTTTAAGAAAGGTGATCTAAGCTTGAAAAACGTGCCACGTGTAGGTAGACCGCAGGAACTCGCAGATATAGAGCTGGAATCTCTGTTGCAAGAGGGTGCTACACAATCAACCACGCAACTAGCTAAACATTTGAAAATTGCTCAATCGACGGTGGTACGGCGTCTACGTGCCTTGGGGAAGCTTCAGAATATCGGTAAGTGGATTCCGCATACTTTAACGGAGCGTAATGTTGGTCAACGATTGAGTATATGCATATCGTTGCTGAAGAGGTTTCAGGGGAAGAATTGCTTGTGGAAGGTTGTCACCGGTGATGAAAAACGGGTCTATTACGACAACCCCGAACGCAAGCGATCCTCGGTCGACCCAGGCTAGCCATCGACATCCACTACAAAACAGGATATCCACGGAAGAAAGGTGCTGTTGTGTGTGTAGTGGGATATGCATGGAGTGCTGTACTTCGAAATGTTGAAACCGGACGAAACAATTACTGCACAACGATATAGCGATCAGCTGATGAAACTAAACACCGCAATCGAGCAAAAACGCCTATGGACAGGTAAAGGACGCCAAGTGTTACACAATAATGCCAGACCGCATGTCGGTGCCACCACGAAATCAACCCTTGAACAGTTTCACTGGGAGGTTTTACCGCATCCCGCTTACTCCCCGGACATTGCATCCTCAGACTTTCATCTGTTTCGCTCTATGCAACATGCCCTAGCCCAACTGCTGTTCACCACAGTTCCAGATGTGGAAAAATTCGTCACTGCGTTCTTCAGCTCTTAAACCCGAGTCCTTCTATCACAGGGGAATTCATTTGTTGCCTGAAAAATGGCAAACGGTCATTGATGCTAACGGCCAATATTTCGTTGAATAAATGTGTACTGGTTTCCTGGTTGTTCCTGTCTCTTTTATGCTTAAAACGGGGGAAACTTTTGCATACTTCTAAAAAGATGGCTATAATTTCGACGATAAAATTTGGAAAATGAGATTTCTTTAATTTGCAGATACCATCATTATGATAAAGTTCTGTAGAAGGCTTTTTCAGCATCCAAAAAGACTGATCCAGAGGATATTTTGAAATCTAAAGATTTATAAATATTTCTTGCGACTCATGAAATTTGATGCATTGGGAAGTGGCTAGATCTGAAGACAAATTATATTTTATGGATTAAACCGGACTTCTCTCAGACTAGAAAGAAACCTTTTTAAGAGGACTGGTTATAAAATGTTACAAATTAAGAGATGCAGAAAAATAGGTTTGGGAATTCTAGGGAAGGTGAATTCAAAGAGATTATTCGGTTCGCAGATGATGCTTAAATTGGCGATTTTTTATTGTGAAAATATCTAAGTTTAGATGGCGGTATGTATTACTTCGCTGGTAATTTTGATGAAACATTCAGGGAGGAATTTCATAATTGGTTTCTTTATTCCTTCCCATGCAGGGTCTTTTTTTTATTTTAATTTCTTATGATTAATTTGACTTCGGCGATTGAAATCAGGAGTCTGTCTCCAAAGCCATCGTGTAGAATAATTTATGTTCTTGCGGAAGTTGAAACACGCGTGGCATGCGGAAATGGTGGTAGACTCCTATGGTGGTAGAAATATATGAGGATATGGTGTGGACTCCTGTGATGGTAGAAATATATGAGGATATGGTGTGGACTCCTATAGTAGTAGAAATAATTTTTTAAGGTTTTATTTACCATTTCGGCGATTTTTTATTTTGAAGTATTTATTAATTGAGAATTGTTTGACGAGAGCATCGGCGAAAACTTCAGATTTAATTTCATCAGATTAAGCAATATTGTTCTCTGTCTTGCAGAGGGAAGGAGTGATTTTTCGTGCGGTTTTAACTATTCGGGTGAAATTCCATATCGTATGACTTGTAGTGCGTTTCTCCATACAGAGTTATAATGCTTTGTTGTGTAATGAATAACATTTAACATTGCAAATTCCAGCTTATGTGCCTATGCTTAGTGTTTCATTACTCTACAAGCGTGGTATCCATGCAGTTTATAAAGTCAAAGCCACCGCCTGTCTTGGGGTTGACAAATTTTGGGTACTTTATGCTATAAATATGGACAAAAGGATGTTTTCTTAAAACTCCAGAATAATGTGCTATAGGTAGTCAAATAAATATCCTTATGCTCTTAAAGATGCTTTAATGTTCTCTATAAAGCATTTACAAAAAGCAAATTCTGCGAAATTTATTTTTAAACATTTTCCCTCCCGTCGAAAGAACAGTCTCTAAAACTGATATGCGAATAACTACATAAGAGCATTTTTTCAGCTTAAAACGACAGGCTGTAATGATAGGAAAACCTGAACACACTAAGAAAAAATTGCATGAACTTACTAAGAATAAATGTGCATGAACACACATAGGCTTTGTTGGCTACATCAGCAATCGTACAAATAAGTACCTTATTCATGCAATTTAATCAAAATTTGAAACCGTTCCTGAATTTACTGTTCTCTTCCTGACAAAGCTAGAATGCGTATCCGCCTTTTTATTTGTTCCCAAGTTTTCTTTTACATTCAGTGGGATTGTATCGTTTGCATTAAATATGGTTACTATGGAATTCAGTATAAAAGTTTGATGTAAAAATGCCCCTTCAATGAGAGATTCAAATTAAATGTCAGATAAAATGTGATTCAGTGACATGGAAGATGGGTGTTAAAAGCAAACGAAAAAGAGAACACAGAGATCTTTCATCCCAAAAGCCTTCTAGATCCATCAAAAATTCAGTTATTTACGATTCTTGCTCTCTGAAAAGGCAGTTTCAACTTTAAATAGTTTATCAAGCTCTCTACGCTAAAAGCACATTTTATGAAATAAATAATGACACCCACAAAAGAAAACATAAAAGGAAAGATGCCTGCATACTTGAAAGCACTGAATGGTGTAAACAAGAATTTTTATGTAACAGCTAATTTACCATTAACGATACTTGGATCGCATTCAAAGGACTTACAGCTACACTTGTAAAAATGTTTTCGAGTGCGATATTTTGAGCGTCGATTAAACATTTAGCTGTGTAACAGAACAATAAATACTTTCAAATGCATCTGGAAACTTTTGGGAAAAAGTAAGTGTAAAACGAATATTATAGGAACTTTGCCAAATATCATGAAGCATTTTCTTCGCCTTTAGGCATCCGTTTTAATCACAAGATCATCCATCATTGTTTGAAATGTACGGAAATATATTTCTTCCAGTTGAGGAGGTCATATGACTAGCTGTGCGAAATCTCAATAGTGTTGCCTTCCGCTAAAAAAAATAAAACATTGTTTCGTTTTCTTGGAAGACTGGCATTGATAACAAACAGATGAGAAGTGATAAATGAATATCAGTACTTTCAGATTTTAGAGCTATCTGAATCATGCATGTTTAGACAAAAATGTTTGTTTCGAAACCGAAATAAAGACTTCTTTATCCTTCCCGCTTACTTGTTAAACAGTAGAATAGTTACAATACAGTAGATTTGCAAAGCCTTCATATTATGCAGCAGTGAACTTCAGAAAAGCAATTATGATCAATATACTCAGAGACAACGAATTACTTTACTTTCACAAATCTAGAAAAATAAAAAGGAATGTGCGTGTCTGTATTACCCATAACGTAGCTGGAAATCGTGCTAAATAATTTAAAAAATTGACAGACTACTTTCTATCCTTGTTCGAGATGCAGTGACCTGTTTAATGGTGAAATCTCAAAGCGACAGGCAAGAATGTTTACTACACTATACTATTCCTACGCGAACCATAGAGGCAGACCAAAACGCGCATGTGACCCTGAACGTATGTGTGTGAGTTGCCATTGACGATTCTTGAAAATTTCCTTGTCATGTGTGCATACTGAGAAACAAAACAGTTTCCTATATTGTATGACTAAAATACTTGTGTTGTTAAAATAGAATAAATCAGCGACGTTTATTCCAAATTAAATATTTTATTTTAAGATTTCCTGTAGTTTCGTTGAGCATTTGACTCGGCTTTATAAGGATAAATGAAGCGTAAACATTTAAGTCATTGTAACACCACCTGCGTCCTGATGGTCACGGACTTATCAATAAGTTTAGTGTTTTCAAACAAAAATGTATAGTTATTTTTGTGAAAATGTTAGGCTATAGACGGCTTCTTCAATTCATAGTTCCTCACGTAAGTCTTGTGTTCCTTCACACGGAAGACTGAGGGTCTGTCCTATATATGAAAGTCCATATTCACAAGGTATCTGAAAAATTCCCCAAGAATGTGTCTTCGACATTTTCTTTTGTTCTGTAAAAATTCACTTTGTTTATGGGTCTGAAAATAATTATTTTGAAATTAACACTTTTGACAATGTTTGTAATTATAAAGCAAATCTAAGGAGCGAATGGGATGACAGCAATTTTATCTCGTACTGGGAGTTCTATTGGCGTGAGTGTACACGCAAGCTTCGGTTTCCTAAATTTTTGAAGGGCTTTCTCTATAACTGAAGGGATATATCCTCTGTTTATATTTCTTCAAGAAAATCAAGTTCTTTCTGCAAAGAATCCTCATTTGAGCAAATATGTATTGCACGATATACGTATGTAGAAGGCATTGTTTATTTCTTTCCATAAATGATTTGACTTTTTAAGTAGGGGTAAGGAGGCAGCAAATGGTTTGTTATCTGGAATGGCGTTAATTCGGAAACACCTAAATTAGTTGAACTAGTCCATTCAATTGATCCTCATATGCAATTAATTTGTGAGACTGAAAACAAAGGATGCTTACCATTCCTTAATAACCTTGCGTCACGCTCTGAAGTATCCTTCAGTACAGCAGTTTATCGAAAACCATTTGCTGTCTCCTTACCAACATATGCAAAGGAAACATCACCCATCGTAAATGCTTTGTTTGTAATGTGATCGTAGAGCTTAGATGCCATAGTTCGTGTCCTAGGAACTGCACGCCAAAAGTCAATATTTGGCATGTCTTACGAATAATAAATACACAGTTATTGCATCAGTTTGATAGACATTCTTTCTCTTAATGCGTAGATGCCCTCTAGAAGTACGAATTGAAATTTTCCTTGTATACAAAACAGTGTAAGAGAAAAAATTACGATTCCCTCATTTTCGAAATGTACAATTTTCCCACTAGCACAAGGGATGAGGCAAAGCACGATTTTTTGACATTATGGGGGTCGCTTTGGTGTTGCAGTACTCTGAGCGCAGTCCATTGATATTTCGTCTAAGTGGTTTGACTCCCGGCTGAGGCATGAGTGCTGCATTTGCATTATGGCACTGGGTCTTTCCCTTCCGTGGAATCACTGGCTCAAAATTGGGAGGGGGAGATATCTTTTTAGGATGATGATGCTCACGATGGTCGTTAAAACTCCAAGGGAAAAAAATCACAATATTCACAAGAGAAATATTAATTTTGTACTCGATAGCTAGCTTATCCAAAGCTCTTTCATCCATTTATGGACACAGGAATGTTTCCCACGTGATGGAGGCAACTCTTTTACATCATACACATGTTTGCCAGATCTTGCTAACTTCCCGGAAGACCACGGCTACCTATATCTGACCACGGCTACCCATATCTCCAGATTCAAGCGAAAGTGCATCGGTGTAAGACAAGCACAATACAGAAGTTACAAAATAAAAGAAAATAGCAAAGCATTCGCCGAAACATCAAATAGCTCTCTCTCTCCACTGGTGGCCGAGAGGTCAGAAGAGCTGATGCTGTCTCGTCTCAACCAGTGTAAATACATTAGAGACTGATGATTTCGTATGGATTTAGATACCCATGGAGTACTTGAAACAGGAAGCAATCGAATCCATTACAAAGGGCTTGTTCAAACGCACTTTTTTGCAGTCATGTGCAAAAGTTTAAGACCACCTGTTGGTATTAGATTTCTGCCGATTGCGTTAACCACTATCTGTATTACTCAACTTCCTGTCGGTTTTACATCATCCTACCGCGGCAGCTGTTGGTAGAGTTCGGGGAAGCGAGCGAGTGTCAGTTTGCTTCTGGTTTTCATGCTGAGAGATTTTGCACGTATTCTCTATATGGCGAAAAATGGGCAGTAATATCTTCATTAAGCGTTCCTCAGAGGGAACGAATAGTGACTTTTTATCATGAAGGATACTCCGAACGTGACATAAGCAGAAAGGTGAATGGGAGCAAGACTACTACACTGCCGGACAATTGCTAAGGACGGATGACAATAGCAACGATAACAACCATAAAATGGAAGGCAGGAAAATGTGGAAATTAGCATAAGTGCGGGATACAGTAAGACGTGTTGTGCGTATGCAAATTTTGGATTGCCGAACTTGTTCGTGACGTCATAGCGCTGATAAGAGATATAAAGGATTTGACGTGTATTGAACGTTGTTGTTCAAACGCAAAGTTGAAAGGGAAAGAATCAATTGACGAACTTGCAATTTTCAGTATGTCTTCCCGACATCACCTAGATGATTTTACGCGTGGCCGTATTATTGGCAAGATTGAAGAAGGGCGAAAAATAACAGATGTTGCCAGGGAGTTCGACGTCAGCCACAGTGTTGTTTCAAGGCTTTGGAAATCATTTCAAACAAATGGGGAGTGTAGCAAACGTCACGGGGGAGGTCGTGTTCGCAGTACGACACCTGCAGAAGATCGGTACATAGTGCTATCAACAAAAAGACACCGGCGCAGCACAGCTAGTGAGGTAGCAAATCAGTTTATGGCTGCTACTGGCAAGCGGATCTCCCGAAAAACTGTCGCCAGACGTTTGCATGAAGGAGGAGTATACGCCTGTTGTCCTGTTGTGTGTATCCCATTGTCCAGACGTCACCGTACCGCCCGTTTGCAAGGGTGCCATCAACATCGCAATTGGACTGATAACGACTGGTCTGCTGTCCTCTTCTCAGATGAGAGTAGATACAGTCTATCGTCTGATTGTCGACGACAACTGATCTGGCGTGATAGTGGTACTGCATATTGTCCAGCAAACATGCAGGAAAGGGATCGATATCCGACATGTAGTGTCATGGTATGGGCTGGCATCATGATCAATGGCCGTACGTCCCTCTATGTGCTTCCAACTGGGACCATGACTGGCCAACTATACATTAATGATGTTCTGCTACCTCATGTTTGCATGTTCCGTGGTGCTGTCGGTGATAGATTCATTTTCATGGACGACAACGCAACATGTCATCAAACAGTCGCTGTCCAGGAGTGTCTTGAGAGCGAGGATATTCAACGTCTCGTATGGCCAGTACGTTCTCCAGATCTGAATCCCATTGAAAATGTGTGGGATGCTTTGGGGAGGAGTCTTGCTGGTCGCCAATGCTCTCCAATAAACAAGGACACCCTCATCCGTGCACTGACAGAGGAATGGGATAAATTACCCCAACAGCTGCTTGATAATGTTGTGCAAAGCATGACACGACGTGTGGAATCTTGCATCGACCTAAATGGTGGCCATATCCTGTATTGACATCTTAAGCCGGAACGCCTGCGGACGGTAATTGCATTTTTTTTCACGTTTACGTATTCTGCACAAAATGGCCCGTTTGTCCCTTGAACACGTTCCAAAGCCTTCTGGATTTCAGAGCACAATAAATTGTCTTTCTTGTAATGTCCTGGCATTCTGGCATTTTATTTCACTTGGCATCCAACCACACTTACTTTTTTTATGCGCTATATAGCCGTTTATGATCCGTCCTTAGCAATTGTCCAGCAGTGTATTTATACCATCATGAAATATCGAGATACAAGCAAATTTAGCGACCGAAAGAGAAGTGAACGTCCAAGGAAAACACCACCACGTGATGACAGTCCCATAAGACGCGTGGTTATGCGCTCTCCGAGGAATTCGTGCAAGAAAATCCAGCCTGTCTACATTCAAAAGGGTCTGATATTAGCATCAACACTGTTCCTCGACATCTAGATTTTGGATTAAAGTCTTATTCACCTGCACAAAATCCTAGGCTAACCTCTGTCGTGAAAAAGATGGGACTCGCGAAGAGTCATCAATCGTGGACTGCTGTAAATCTGACCCTAGTTCTTTTTCCGATGAATCAACTGTGCGTCCATTTGAATCACGTGAAGCACATGTTCGACGAGCAAAAGGCAAAAGAGTTGATGAAAAATACACCGGTAGCACCGTCAGACATCCGCCTAGTCAGATTATTTGGGATGCTATGTCATCACCGAGGACTGCACTATCCTTTTGGATAGTGCAGTCCTCGGTGATGCACTATCCCTTCACATAAACGACCAGACTATCCCTTCACATAAACGACCAGACTATCACTTCACATAAACGACCAGACTATCACTTCACATAAACGACCAGACTATCCCTTCACATAAACGACCAGACTATACCTACACATAAAGGACCAGGCTATACTGGTCCTTTATGTGTGGAACTGTTACGTGAGAAGCTGTTAATTCATATGCAAGTGCACAGATGCACAATAGCATGATGGTGCTCCATCTCACAAATCAAAGAGAGTACAGAACTATCTGCAGAGGAAAACCATAACTGTGCTTGATTGGCCTGGTAATAGTTCCGACCTTAATCCCAAAGAAAATTTGTGGACCGTTTTAAGATAAGGTATCAAAAAACCAGCCATCAAATTCCCAAGTTTTTGATTGACGCTATAAAATAGATGTGGTGCAAAGATATTTCAAGTGACTACTGCAAATCCGTCCTTTAAAGTATTCCACATCGTATTCTGTCCTTTGTAAAAAACAAAGGTGGCCACAGAAAGTACTGATTTCGGTCTTTCTGTGTTCTAAAAAATACAAGTATTCATCTTTAGTATCATTTTTTTCAAATATCTCTGACTAGTAATTAGTTGTTTCTTTAAAAATCTTAATTTTCAATAAATTGACAGGTGTTCTTAGACTTTTGCAAATGACGGTAAATATGTTGCGTTGAATGCAAGTTAATTTCGACCACTTCTGAGCACCTTTTGCGCAAATCACCAGACGGTCATTTCCTCAAGTGTTTCGTAAGTCATTTTAATTGCATTACTAAATCAGCTGGAAAGAGAATTCTGGAATATGAGATCACTTTATTACATTCTAGCTATCGGGTTTGACATTTGCGATGGAGAGCTAATTCAGCACACCTCCGGAGTCAATCTCTCAACGCAAAGTCACACTTTCTCCAGGAATAAATAACTTTAGTAAGAGCAGGTCAATTAGTTAAGTTTCAACTTAAATTAGAGTTAATGAGTGTGATAGATCCTCGGAGAAGGCTACGCCGCAGTGCAACGCTGCAACAATCTCATCATTGTTCGGCGGTAGTACAAACGCCATGTACACACACCGGTCACTGAATAAGAAACCATTATGCAGATGTACGTAAATGTCACCCAGCGGATATGCGAAATGCGTCGTCATGTGCGTCACCACGTGATACAGGCAACTATTTAATAGAGCTTCTTGTTAGTAATCCTTAGTAGTGATGATCACAGATGGGAATACCAAAGTCTCTTTCAGAGTTTGGTAAACGGCTTAGTGTCGGTGTCTGTCTGGTTGAAGCGACGACTTTGAAACAGTCTGGTTTCTCAAAAGGTGAAATAACCCGGGTCTTGAATGAGAGGAAAACTTATCCACATTACTTATGTAAGAGGCGTAACTCAGGCCCGATGACAACCTGTCAGGAACGAGATCGATGTTGTCTGAGAAGTCTGTTATCAATAAACAGGACTTTTTGTGTGCAGCAATTGACCTAAGCATTTAACGACGGCTCTTTCTGACCCATATCTCAGCGAACTATGCGCTGGGAATTGAAAACGATTGGTACTGGCACTCGTATACCGGTGCAGAAACCACTGATCTCTACTCTGAACCGGAAAGTTCGTCTACAATGGTGTCTGGACGTTGAAAGATTGGGGAAAAAGTCATATGGACCTACCAGTCGCGGTAGATCTTGTTCTGCACCGAAGGTAGCCACATAGTTTGGCGGAAAGCCCGTGAAGCAATGTACCCAGATTTCCTTACATATACAACGCAAGATTCTGGAGGTCGTGTCATGGTGAGGGACACGTTCTGATGGTAGGGAACTGGCACCCTGATGTTTCAGTAAGGTTTGGGTGTTCATCTAAACATTGTTGCCGATGAATTATATCCTGTAATATTGACTTCTTACTCAGCAGGAGACGGCTGTTTCATGAATGACAATGCTACTGTCCATCGCGTAAAATCTGTTCAGCAGCGGAAGAGCTAGCATGAGAGTGACTTCCACCATCTTCCCTGTTCACCACAAAACCCGGATCTGAACTCCATTGAGAATGTACGGTGCATGTTGCAAAAGCAGATCCGGGAGCAAAGTCCTCTTTCGTCAAATCTGAGCCAGGCGCTGGACTGACTAGTGAACGCATGGTAGCCTGTAGATGTACACAGTCGTGTCAGGATATTAGGAACACCTACTTAATAATGGGAATAAACACCCATGGACTCGATTACAGCTGTGAGATGGCGTGGCATGGACGAAACGAGGCCCTGGTAGGTTGCCCAAGGGACACGTGTCCATTCGGACTGCAGCAGAATACGCAGGTCCCTGACATGACGTGGTTGTGGGTCGGCACATCGAACTTGTGGATCCAAACGGTTCCACAAGTGCTCTATGGGCTTGAGGTCGGACGATTTCGCCGGGAAAGGGACAAAGGAGACATCACTGTCGTGTTCCTGGAACCAGAAACGCATTTAATTTGAGATGCGGCACTGCGCATTGTCCTGTTGACAGACACCATCGCCACCAGAGTAAACGTCCAGCATGAAGGGATGCATGTGGTCAGCGATTATAGACAGGTAGCCATTGGCGTTCAAGGACCCATCCAGTGGTACCAGCGGTCCTAGATTACACCAGGGAAACATCCCTCAGACATGCACACTGCCACCGCGAGCCTATACTTTTCCGACAAACGTTTTCTGGTGTTCGTTCTCGTGTGTTTGCGGTTGTATCCGCCACCGTCCGTCGTGGAGTGTAAGCCTCGATTCGTCTGAGAAGGCATCTTTTTCCACTCTTCTACTGACCAATGACGTTGGTCCCATACGAACTGCAGATGTCGATGCCGATAGACCTGGGTTAACATGGGCGCCTTGACGCAGCGTCGACTACAGAGACCCATGCGTAACAGGGTTCGCTCTACTGTTACCCGGGACAAGAACACCTATGCTGTTTTTGGAACACGTACCTGGGTGTCCCAGCGTTCAATTGATGCACTGTTGCGCGTAAATTGCCCTTCACCAGTCGACGGAGGCGACGTTCTCCTGTAGGATCTTTGGCCTTCTTGGCCGCACAGTTATGACATCGGGAAGTACACGGTGTGCCATCGGTCCATTCTTGGTACACCCTTTCTACAGCACCTCGCAAACAGCCCACGAAGTCTGCTGTTTCTGGCAAGCTTCCATCCCTGGCGCATCAGCTGATCATCATTCATTTTTGAACGTCTGCCACTGTCCATTGGGTTCATGTAACCTACTATGGCTCATCTGTTCTGGCAGGCCGCTTATGTCTCCGTGTGGTCAACCTTGTCACGTGCAATCTGTCACGCGCCTGCTCAGGTACACTGTGATTTCGGGGGCATCATCTGTTCTGGCAGGCCGCTTATGTCTCCGTGTGGTCAACCTTGTCACGTGCAATCTGTCACGCGCCTGCTCAGGTACACTGTGATTTCGGGGGCATCATCTGTTCTGGCAGACCGCTTATGTCTCCGTGTGGTCAACCTTGTCACGTGCAATCTGTCACGCGCCTGCTCAGGTACACTGTGATTTCGGGGGCATCATCTGTTCTGGCAGACCGCTTATGTCTCTGTGTGGTCAACCTTGTCACGTGCAATCTGTCACGCGCCTGCTCAGGTACACTGTGATTTCGGGGGGCATCATCTGTTCTGGCAGGCCGCTTATGTCTCCGTGTGATCAACCTTGTCACGCGCAATCTGTCACGCGCCTGCTCAGGTACACTGTGATTTCGGGGGGCATCATCTGTTCTGGCAGGCCGCTTATGTCTCCGTGTGATCAACCTTGTCACGTGCAATCTGTCACGCGCCTGCTCAGGTACACTGTGATTTCGGGGGCATCATCTGTTCTGGCAGGCCGCTTATGTCTCCGTGTGGTCAACCTTGTCACGTGCAATCTGTCACACGCCTGCTCAGGTACACTGTGATTTCGGGGGCATCATCTGTTCTGGCAGGCCGCTTATGTCTCCGTGTGATCAACCTTGTCACGTGCAATCTGTCACGCGCCTGCTCAGGTACACTGTGATTTCGGGGGGCATCATCTGTTCTGGCAGGCCGCTTATGTCTCCGTGTGGTCAACCTTGTCACGTGCAATCTGTCACACGCCTGCTCAGGTACACTGTGATTTCGGGGGCATCATCTGTTCTGGCAGGCCGCTTATGTCTCCGTGTGATCAACCTTGTCACGTGCAATCTGTCACGCGCCTGCTCAGGTACACTGTGATTTCGGGGGGCATCATCTGTTCTGGCAGGCCGCTTATGTCTCCGTGTGGTCAACCTTGTCACGTGCAATCTGTCACACGCCTGCTCAGGTACACTGTGATTTCGGGGGGCATCATCTGTTCTGGCAGACCGCTTATGTCTCTGTGTGGTCAACCTTGTCACGTGCAATCTGTCACGCGCTTGCTCAGATACATTGTGATTTCGGGGGTGGTCATATTATTCTGACACGACCGTGTATATACATTTCAACAGCTTGTGGAGTAAAAGTTTGTATGCGGTTTTGTCATTTAATTTTGTAAAAATTAGATGACTAAACAGCATACGCGCTGTAATTGTGATAAAGCAGCTCTAACCCAGTATAGAAAAAAGTTTCTAATTCAGTGGCCGGTATGGATCAATTCTGCAATGCTACACCACTGGTGTAGCTTTCGTCAGCAGTTGGATAATTTGTTTTCAGAACTGCAATTCGGAATTAAATGAAGATAAATACAAAAGCATTTAATGCCGTCTGATCGTTCTGCAACGCACATGCATTGTTTCATATATATTGTTTTTTTTTCAACACTGCTTCGTATTGGTTAATAACTTTGATCAGTTTTGAGCGACTTATACAATGACTTTTGCAAAAATTAGATGACAAACATGAATATGATCACGCACGATGTGGTAAACGGGAAATGGTGGGAGGCAGAATAGCACTAGACTACTGCTAGACAAGAAAGAAGAAAACATGATCTAAATCTTAGAAACGAACGTGTACTGTATGTTTGTAGTACTGCAACTTCGAAGGAAGAAAAGTATAATTGAAAATTAATAGCAGTTTGTACAGATTAAAGAATTAACTTGTCTAATTCGTAAATTATTAGCAAAATGTTTAAAGAAACATTTACTTTCAGAAAGGTTAAATAATTGCAAAAGATGAAATCGCCATATTTTTACAAAGCGGAAAATTCAGTGCTAGCGCAAATAAATAGGGAAATATTCAGTATATGCTAAATTTAAACGAGAGGCGATAAAAACTTCTAAAATAGGAATTGGAAAATTGCCATCGTATTCACACTGCTCAACTGGGAAATCGAGTTATTTCCCAAAGGATAAGTGTAATCGCAAAGCGATACAACTTCAGGAGGCAGCACGAAGAAAACTATAAGATAAATGGAATGCAAAGTGAAGCAAGACACTAATACAAGTGAAATGGATAGTAGCAAAATGTTTCGGTAGCGTAGATTCAGAAGAAGTAGGAGAGGGGTTTTTTTTTCGAAAAAAGATGAGGAAAAAGAGGAAGCACAAGAAATCGTGGGCTCCAGAAACATTGCTAGAAGATTAAAAGGTTCTGAGTTTCCCTCTCGGGATGTAGTTGCGAGACTTCGACTTTTTCGATAGATGTATTGCGAATGCAGAAGTTTCGGCTGCTATGTCTCAACAAAAGACGATTTGACTTCGCAAATGCGAATTCCCAAGCAACCGACAGAGGATTTAGTTAAAGATTACGCGAAAGGCAGCTTCTACTGTAAGTTGAAGATAGGAAGTCATTTTTCATAGATTATCGAAATAATCCCAAGTCGATTGAACGTTGACTACTGTGATTTTAAGTAAACAAAGAGCATTACCGGCAGACGTGCCATAAAAAACTTTAGAGAACTTCATCAAACAGTTTTGGTTTTGATATTTCCATCATCTTAAGCAAGAGGGAATAAAGATGAGTCAGAAATTATTCCTTGTGCTATACTTCAATGGAAGAATTGGAAACATTCCACGCGTACAGAATGTTCTTTTTGTTTCAGGGCTTCACCATCATGAGCAACTCTAAGGATTGTAAGAAGTCGCCGGTCCTTAATTCAGGGGCAACTTTTTCCAGGGAATAAACAAAGACATCGCTCTTTCCACGTTTTAGCAACTCATAGCAACCGAAAAAATGTTATAGGTCACCGCTGGGGATCCGAATCCCAGATCTCTCGATATCTAGCCTAGCGCATTAGCCTTACACCACGGTGGCCAACAATCCACGGCGCTATCTGTGTTTTTCTGTCAGTTTCTCACAGTGGGTTTATTTAACAGTGTGTTTGTTCGCTGACGCGTATTTGTAGGATTTGCACTTTGTTCCAGGGAAATGAAAATAGCCAATGTCGTAAGACAAGCACACTACCTATGTCTAATCCAGAATTTGTTTCCCCGACCCGATTGTTACGACTGGTAGAAAAATTACGAATCTCACCACTCAACCGATTCGGTAGAAGAGTATTGCTAGTTTTTAAGTTTTCGGAATATCTTTCATGTACGAGGTGTGAAAAAAAAGTATCTAGACTGGTTGCATAAATTCGGAATCGCGCGACACAGCAGGAAGCGGTTTGAAACAAGTTGACCTTGGAACCTACTACTCATGTGCCGTGAGTCACTCTCCCCTTCTTGTGCGGATTTTAGAGTAGTGCTTTGTTCCTTCGTGTGTGATGCTGTTTGTCGCAATTGCAAAGACACATACCTAAAGTCACAGAAGGCCTATGAAGAGGATTGTATAAGTCATGCACAAGTTTGTGGATGGTACAAACTTTTCAAGATTGTCGTGAAAGTCTTGAGAGGGATGAACTGTCTGAGAAACCCGCAACCAGCAAAAGTGAGAGGAATGAACTGTCTGAGAGGCCCACAACCAGCAAAAGTGAGAGGGATGAACTGTCTGAGAGGCCCGCAAATAGCAAAAGTGAGAGGAATGAACTGTCTGAGAGGCTCGCAACCAGCAAAAGTGAGAGGGATGAACTGTCTGAAAGGCCCGCTACCAGCAAAAGTGAGAGGGACGAACTGTCAGAGAGGCCCGCAACCAGCAAAAGTGAGAGGGATGAACTGTCTGAGAGGCCCGCTACCAGCAAGAGTGAGAGGGAAGAACTGTCTGAGAGGCCCGCAAATAGCAAAAGTGAGAGGAATGAACTGTCTGAGAGCCCGCAAATAGCAAACGTGAGAGGAATGAACAGTCTGAGAGGCCCGCAACCAGCAAAAGTGAGAGAGATGAACTGTCTGAGAGGCCCGCTACCAGCAAAAGTGAGAGGAATGAACTGTCTGAGAGGCCCGCAACCAGCAAACGTGAGATGGATGAACTGACTGAGAGGCCCGCAACTAGCAAAAGTGAGAGGGATGCACTGTCTGAGAGGCCCGTAACTAGCAAATGTGAGAGGGATGAACTGTCTGAGAGGCCCGCAACCAGCAAAAGTGAAAACAGTGTCGAACTTGTGCGCACAGCTGTGCAGGAAAACCGCCGAATCACTATTCGAAAGTATCGGCAGACTTCAATATTGGTCTCAGTTCAGTTAAGTCAATTCGTACGCTTCTCTGCCAAATTTGTGCCGAAATTGCTCTCACCTGAGCCAAAACAGAAGACCCTGTTTCGCCTGCAAGTGACATGCTTAAGGCGTCAAAAACAAAAAAACTTTTAAAACTAATCACAACTGGTGATGAATCGTGAATTTGTGGGTGTGATACCAAACCCAAGGACCAGTTTGGACGGTGGAAGACCACAAACCCTCCCAGACCCAAAAAATCACCGCCCAGCAGTAGCAATGTCAAGACGATGCTGACTGTTTTTCTTTCAATCGTGAGGGAACTTTTCATCATGAATAGCTTCCATAACACCAGATAGTCAACAAGGAGTACTATTGTCAAGTCTTGCGGCGTTTCAGGGACGCAGTTCGTCGAAAACGGCTAGCATTGCATGACAACGCACCTGCTCATGCATTGCAAATTGCACAGCAGCTTCTTGCAAAGAACCTCACTGCACAGGTCCGACAACCACCCTATTCACCAGATCCCGTTTCCTGGGATTTTTGTCTATTCTAAGAAATCAAGTACCACTTGAACGGGAAAAAGATTTCAAGATGTTGAGGCGATACAACTGAATGCGACAAGCAGGTGTTCGCTATTTAAGATGACTTCAAAAATGCTTCGAGCAGAGGAAACAGCGTTGGGTTAAGTCTGTGACTTTATAAGAGGACTACTCTGAAGGCCTTTAGGTTTCAAACCTGTAAGTCTTGTACCTTTTTTTAATAAGTCCGGATATTTTTTTATTACACCTTGTACAGGTATATAATGAAACCGGAAAAGATCAGCACACATGCCTCCCTAAAATATCAATAACTGGATCTTGGTATATTGCCGATACTTCAGAACTTTTGCCGACATAATGTGTATGTGTTCAAAAACTCCCAAAGGATAAACCTTCTGTGCGATGAAAAAAATAACGAAAATCCCTTTGCTCACTTGCCTGTCCCAAACAGCATCATTATTTTCGATTACAGCCCTTAGTATTTTTAAATATGGACGCAAACTTTTCAAGAATTCTGATGAAAAGTCAACAAACAACAAGTGAAACCTACGCGACAAATAGCGGCTTAACATAAATGAAATGACAGCATATATTTTGCAATGTTTTGTGTATCATCTCATTTCTTTAAAAGTATTGCACGCATTTTCAAAACCATATCACGAAAACACAAATTGATGAACATCATTTAGCAGATCTTTTTGTTTTGTTCAAGAAGTTTTTCTGCACGACCTTCAAAAATGCTTTAAAAAATGTAATCAAAGATGCGCATTTAGAATAAGAAAATTATGCATCACTATGGCTTTATGTGCAGAGAAGTAGACAGCAGAACAATTGTTTTATAAAAACAGATAGGCCAAGATTACTTAGTTCCGTTTAGACCAATGACAACATATGTTTTCTTGCCAAATAAGTGTACCTCAATTCAAGCAATAATTTAAGAACCTTAATTATGAAGTAACAAGTTAGTAAAATCATGCAGTGCATTAATTATGATGCGCTTTCCAACATACCAGAAATCATTACTGAAGTTATGTGGATAATGGCTGTGGAATAAATCTCGCTCCTGTGCACTGATCTTTGACCCCATGTCCATGATATTCAACAGAATCGGTTCAGTATACCTCAGGAATAACATGATAACATTTTGTCACAATCGAAGCATTTTTACGTAAGTTATGACGCATAAGGACAATGAAATGGATCCAGCTCCAATGTCCTGACCTTTGACCCCATTTCGCACATTTTCAATAGGGTTTTCCCACAGGTGGTTCCCTACCACTTATTAAAATTTCATCGAGTTATAACCAATAAGTTTAATGGAATGGATCATGCTCCTATGTCCTGACCTTTGAACCCATTTTGTCCATTTTAAATAGGATTCGTCCCTAGGTGGTTCCCTGCCACATACTAAAATTTTATCGAAATCGAACCATTTTTACGCAAGTTATGTCGCATAAGAGCAATGGAATGGATTCTGCTCTTATGTCCTGATCTTAGATCCCATTTCGTCCATTTTCAATAGAGTTTGTCCCCAGGTAGTCCCCTACCACATACTAAAATTTCATCGGAATCGAACGAATGTTAGTCAAGTTATGACGAATAAAAGCGATGGAGTGGATCCCGCTCCTATGTCCTGACCTTTGAACCCACTTCACCCAGTTTCCAGACGGTTCGTCTGCAGGTGGTCCCCTACCGCGTACTATAATTTCATTGAAATCGAACTATATTTACACAAGTTATGACGCATAAGGGTAATGGAATGGATCCCACTCCTATGTGGTGATCTTTGACCCCATTTGTCTCATTTTCAATAGGGTTCGTCCCCAGGAGGTCTCCTACCACATGTTAAAATTTCATCGAAATCGTACCATTTTTACGCGAGTTATCGTGCGGACAGACAGAGGGGCGGACAAACCTGGAGCATATACGCTTCTTCAACCTACGGTTGAAAAGCGTAAATAATTTGCTCTTACACTGAGAAGACAGGAAGTTGGGATGTTTTGGGGCAACGTGACGTTGACACCCCTCTCGCTAGTGGACAAACCCACCGCTTGGCCAGTATCTTGGTAAAAGGACACCACTGCATTCACATGGATGGTATTAGGATATTAGTTCGGATAAACGGGATGAGTAAAAGTTTGAAAGAGGGATTACGGTGAATTCCCGACGCATAAGTCTTTCTAACGCGGAGGTGGTATAAAAATTGCAGTATCCCCATTCGATAGCATAAAGTCTATTACTTGAATACACCATTTCCGGAATAACACTGCATTGTGGACAGCGTTGTAGATGGAGAAAGGTGGTAGATGAACGTGGCCGTAGAAGCCTGTTTCGCATAATTGCCACCAATCGCAGAGGAACAAATCACCGCCGACTTCAACGGGGAAAGTGGCAGAAAAGTGGAAATTGTCCGACTTCAAATTAGATTGGCACCAAAACCATCAGATAATTATAAGCAGCAATTAATTATAGATGCCACAGACCCACTGGAGTACCATTGATAACGCCACATCACCGGACTGTACCTCTCAACTTGGGGACAGAGCATCAACTCCGGACCTCGGATGAATGAAAATGCGTTTCATGGGTGCGGCTAATCTGGCAGAAACCGCACAAAGAGAGGAACCAGCATGTGAACAAGGAACTGTTGGTTAGTGGAGGCTCCGTTATGGTCTGGAATGTGTTCGACTGTCACACGTTGCGACATCTGGTACATATAAATGCATCTCTAAGCGGTCCATGCTATGTAGTCATCCCTTCAGACCATCTGTCTGCTATCCTTCGTGGTTATAATGAACCCATAGGGAAGTGAACTCTTCAAGAAGAAAAAACGACTCTCCAGAGAGCCTTGGTGACTAGAACATGATTGCAACACTTTTTGCAGAAGCTCCAAACGTGGAATGGCACCCCGTTTACCGGATATTAACCCAGTGGAAAATCTCGGGGATGATGTAAAAGGATCCGTTCGAGCTTTGGATCCGCCAACCAGGAATGCGACGTAATTATGAACGGCGGTGTAGCAAGTGTGGGTGGAGATGCCTGTAGAATGCATTCGTGATCTAGTGTACTCAGTGCCTCCTCGTGTGACAACACTTATCCGGACGTCAGGTGGGCCTACAAGTTATTAGGCAGGTATCTCATGGTATCTGCCCCTTCGGTGTATAATGAACACGTAGAAGGCTAGACTCCTGTACAACAGTTTCAGAAAAACGAATGATTAATTTGCTGCTCGATTGGATCAAACTAGAAGTGGTGACGTTTCGTGTCATAAGCAGAAAGTATCTATGGAAGTTAATATCAGAAATTGTGAGAAAATACATCAATCTAGTTTAATTCGGAATTAAATAAACAAAACTGTAATGCTTATTTAAATTTCCCTTACGCATTTGGAGAAATATGTTGTCAAAGATACAGCTAATGGGAATGTACCCTTATAAGATTCTCACCTAAACTTGACTGTGGTAAACTGAATGAACCAAAACAGAAAACCATATGCAACAAACAGTCTACATAAATTGCGGAACAGCGTTTACTTCAGTGACTTTATTCCTAAAATATTATCTCGATCAGTTGATTTTTTTCAGGATTTTCAGAATATTTTGACATTAAATTTTCCAATTACACGGCTTTTCCGTTTTATTATATGTAAGTCATAGACCTTTCATTCTTTTTTACTTACTCTGGATTTCTTGATATATCAACTTCTTTCCCGTTTTTAGTTTTCTTCCAAAGCATCATCTGCACATTTAATTGCTTCTTCCAGTCTATAAATGTTCTTTAGTTAGTGCCCGTATCTTTGATTTGCTGAAGCAAAAGCCACGACAGTATGGAAGGTCACTATTCCCATTTCAAACAAACGATAGCGGCACCAAATAGAGAACAGGCAAGAGAAAGACATATATCTACAAAGAGGTTGTCCCTGACGCCATCCTATTACGAAATCAAAGGCACAGCCATTGTCACGTGATGATTGCATGACTCTTGAAAGAAAGATGCTCAGAAACTCTCCCTGGTGATCTTCTTTTGCATTGGAAACTATCCGCGTTATTTATTGCACAGTACCTAGAAAACAATCTATTCCGAAGAAATGAATTAATAAATAAATGAGTAGAAAATACAATGAGCAGCAGAAACTCTGCCGAACAAAACGTGACATGCAGTGTTTACTTGAGAAGAATACTTTTAACCTTTCTTAAATATTGCATATTTCTATTTAATCATATCTTTGCAACAGTCTCAACATTTCCTCGTGGAGTACATAATCTACATTTTATTAAGTTTATTTATACTGTATAAAGCTGATTCAGTTTGGTTCCACATGTCTTCAGAACACTGAATAATTGATTGAAGTGAATGATTTGACAGCATGCTCCGACGGGCTTGCTAAACAAAATTACTTTTCATTCCCATAGGCTTTTCAACAACAAAACTTACTTTCGTGATTGATAAGAAAATCCTTGTAAAATACGTTTGTTAGCTGTTTTCAGTTTCGTACATTTTGGCAATTGTGCTAGTTGAAATTATGTAGTTTGCACCCAAAAGAACTAATTTTATTTGTTAGAGAAACGCGTCATAGTATTGTTTCCTGACTTTTTCAGGCCACCAAAAACTCCACACGATATACACCGATGATCCATTACATTATGACCAGCCCCAGCGTAGAGAAATGAGCGCGCCTGGATACCGAACGGTGGAGCAAGTAAAGTTACAGAGCAGTACATGCACAATTCGAGGACCGACTTGCGGTTAGTAGAGCGTTCTGAGCCAGAATGGAAAAAGCAGCCAATTTATCGGAGTTTGATAAAGAACAAATTGTGATGACAACGCGTCTCGGAACTACGATCTCAGAAACAGCGCGGCTTGTGAGTGGTTCACGTGCCGCTGTAGTAAGTACGTATCAAAAGTGGTGCACCGATGGGCAAACGACGAACCGTGAACAAGCCGTATGTCGTCCGCAGCTCACTGATGCCAGAGGCGGAGCGCTGAGATTGTCGCGCATTGTTCACAGTGACCTCAGTGCCACATGGCAACAAATCACTCGCAGCTACAACAGTGTGATCAGGGCAATGTGTCACAGCACACAGATATTCTCAGCCTTCTGTGCATGGTCCTGCGTAGCCCAAAACCCAGCCGGGGTCCCATGCTCACTGCACGTCATGGCCAATGACACATGAAATGGGCCCAAGATCATCGAGATTGAACCGTGGATGACTGGAAGAAAGTGGCCTGGTCTGACGAACATAGATTCCTGGTGCATCACGAAGATGGCCGAGCGCAGATACTCCGATTACCAACAGAGCCTATGGCGCCTGGATGCACTGTTGGGCGGAAACAGGCCGCCGTCGGCGGTGTTATATTGTGGGCGATATTTTCTTGGGACACTTTAGGCCCCATTATCCCAATAGCACACTTCCTGACAGCTCTCAGGTATCTGAACATCTTTGTGGACCAAGTTCACCCATTCATGGAAACTGTGATCTCTGCTGGTGATGGCCATTACCAACAAGATAATGCCCTATGCCAAACCACCAGAATCGTCAAGCAGTGGTTCGTGGAACATGCTGATGGCTTTCTGTTAATGTATTGGCTTCCAAATTCTCCTGACATGAAAATCGAACATTTGTAGTAAGCGAGTTCGCGCTAAATCCCCACCACCGCGAAATGTACGGGAACTGGTGGACCTGCTGTTGACATTATGGTACCAGATACCGCAGGATACCTATCGCCACTTCATCGAATCGATGCCTCGTCAAGTGGCTGATGTTTTGCGTTCTAAAGGGGGTTCTACAGCTTATTTGGTAGGTGGTCATAATGCAACGGCTCATCAGTGTACACCGAAAAGTCAAAATATTATGACTAGGTCGTCTTTAGGCAAATTGAAGTAATTGCAGATAAACGACGGCGCATGTAAAGGTCATAAGACGGTATACATAACACCTGATACTGAGCTATGTTAATCAGCTTTATTCTTGTTCTTCAGATGGAAAAAGCAACGGCTTGAAGAGAGCTTGAGAAAGGCCGAACTGTAATGGCTAGACTACTGTGTTAGAGCACTTCTGAGACGGCAAGGATTGTGGAATTCTCACGGTCCGCCGTGGTTAGTATTTTCCAAAAGTGGTCAAAGGGAAGGAAAACCACACACCGTCGACACGTTGTGGGTCGACCACGACTCATCGATGCTACAGGTGAGGAGGAAAGGCCATCCCGTATGATGCGAGCCAACAGGAGGGATACTGTTGATCAACTCGCAGGTAATTTGAATGCTGGTGACTGGAGTAATGGATCACAAGGCACAGCTCATGAAACTCTGGTGAAAATGGGGCTGCTTAGCGGCAGGCGGCTCCGAGTGCCTATGCTATCCTCAGTTCACCGGCGAAAGTGCCTACAATGGGCACGCTAGCATCCAAACTGGACCTTTGGAAGGAGTAAGCCTGGTCGCATGAATCTCCTTTTCTGTGGCACCATTTGGACAGTCGCGTACATATGCGTTGTTTACCTGGGGAAGTATTGGCATCAGGATGTACCCTGCACGAAACCAAGGCGGCTAAGAAAGTGTGATACTTGAGGCAATGTACTACTGGGAAACCCTGGGCCCAGTCATTCATGAGCGAAAAACTATGATTTCTACTAGCTACCTAAACATCATTTCAGACCATTTAGACCAGGAGCATACTTTCATGACCATGGTATTCTCCTCTAGTAGTGACTTCTTTCAGTAGGATAATGCGCCATGTCACACTGCAGGGATTGTTCGAAAATGGTTCTTGGAGCATGAAGAAGACTTCCAGGTATTTCGCTGGTGGGCTTGCCTTCGCTTTTAAATTTTCTGAACTTAAGGCAGGAGGGAATGCGTGCTTCTCCGTGTGCTTCGATGCTTCGCCTATGATGGGGTATCTACACTAATATGTGCCAACCACATCCGCGCGCTCTTACGTGGCTGCCACGATCATGTCGAATGATCTCGAGACATTGACGTAAACTCTTTTTCATGGATAAGTCGTTTTGATCCTCGGAATCTAACAGGAGTCCTGTACCGATTTGACGAGCGGCTAAAATCTGCTATATATCTCGTAATATCATCAGATGAGTGCATTTTCTTGGAGGTAGCGTGACACCGATTTTGATATATATTTTTGGGACTACATCTGAGTGGCATGAATTACGCATATCAGATTTTCGCTTCCTACGTAAATTTGCACGCACACTTAATGGTGATAATGCAAATCCCCACAGAACTTTCCTATGTGATTTCATCCTAATGATGATAATACAAATCCCCACAGAACCACCTCTTACAGTTCACCTCTATTTTGTTGCTTTTGTCGTTCTGATCGTTCATGGATTTGATATTACCGTATGATCATCATTCATAGCTAGGGTCTCTAGGTAGAACACGTCTTTCTTCCTCACAGTTTTCCTTCTTGTTAATGTCTCTGCGTTCGTGTGATCTGATTCGAACTTCCTTTCTCAGACTGCCAAGTGGTCCTTCAGATGAAGGTGGCATGCCAAGTGTGTTATGAACATTTGTATGTTTCTGTCACGTACACGATGTACCTGGCCAAGGCAGCGGCCAGTGCGACATGAAGGCAGAGGGTGCTAAGAATCCCCGGAGGACCGGACTAGGCTGCCATCTGATGCTGACCTTGGCTACGTATAATGGACGCTCCCTATCTTCTGATTCAAGGCTTCTTGAATTGGAAGAGGAACTACAAAGGATCAAGTAGGTCATCGTCGGGCTAAGTGAGGTAAGGAGAAAAGGGGAAGGTCTCATTGAACTGAAAAGTGGACATCTCTTCTACTATCGTGGGACAGATACTGGCAGAACAAGTGGTGTTGGATTTATAATAAACAAGAAACTGAAGGATAAAGTTGTAGAAGTTGAAAGTTCCTCTGACAGAGCTGCACAACTCGTTATCCAACTCTCGAGAAGATACCAGGCTCAGATTATTCAAACTTATGCACCCACCACAAGTCATCCTGAAGAAGAAATTGAAGAATTTTATGAAGGAATTCGTCATCTAAATAATCAAGGTAAGCAGCATTTAAAGATAATTATGGGAGATTTCAATGCAAAAATTGGGCGACGGCAACAGAATGAAACTTCAGTAGGTAAATTCGGTCACGGCAACAGAAACCAGCGTGGACATACTCTTGTAGAGTTTGTAGAGGCAGAAGGGTTTTTCATCATGAACTCCTTTTTCAAGAAAAAGCCACACAGGAAATGGACATGGAGATATCTCAATGGATTGACAAGTGAAATTGATTTTATTATGTGTAACAAAAAATCCGTCATAGAAGACTGTAGTGTGCTAAACAAGTTCAACACAGGTAGTGACCATAGATTGGTGAAATGTAAGATGCACCTCAACACTAAACTCGAATGTGGCAAGCTCATAAAACAAACAAAATATATTGACATAACCAACCTTAAAGAACACCATAAAACCTTCAAGTTGGAACTGAAGAACAGATTCTCTGCTTTAGAAGGCCTAACATCGGAAGAAGTGGATATTTCTGAAGTTAAGAGAAAAGTAACCAAAGCTCTTATGGAAACTGCAACAAAATTAGCTGGGTCTAAGAACAAGTTGCATGTGAACAAATTATCAGGAAAAACCAAAATGTTGATGCAAAAAAGAAGAGAGATGAGGTCAACTAAAGAAGATGTGACTTCCAAAGTGGAATACATAGAGCTATGCAAGACAGTACGAAAAAGTATCACTGAAGACGTAAGGAAATTCAACTGTGAACTAGTAAGGAAAGCAATTGAAAACAACCAAAGCCTAAAGATAGCAAAAGGACATCTCAGTAAGGGAAGAAAACAGATTATGGCTCTGAGAAAAGAAGATGGTTTTGTAACAAGAAATAGAGGAGCAATTTTGACAAGAGTGAAAGATTTCTACTCCAAATTATATAAAAGGGATGATGCATGTACTCCAGACATCATGAAAGGTACCAGTACCAGAGTTCTTCCAGTCCACCCAGCAGAAGTTGCACATGCAATCAAGAACATGAAGCGGGGAAAAGCTCCAGGAGAAGAGGGAATTACTGTAGACATCATACAAGAAGCAAGTGGAGAAATCGAAACAGTACTCGCCCAAATTTTCACTCGATGCCTTAATGAAGGGAAGATTCCTGAGGATTGGAACAACGCTACAATGATCTTGCTACATAAAAAAGGTGACATTGAGGATCTCAGGAACTACAGACCTATCAGCCTCCTATCAGTGGTTTATAAAATCTTCACTAAAGTTCTTTCACACCGTTTGAAGGTAACACTGGACATGGCTCAACCGAGAGAACAAGTTGGATACAGGAGTGGCTACAGCACAATAGATCATATCCACGTACTGAGAGAACTAATTGAAAGAGCGAGGGAATATGAACTTCCATTGTGCATGGCTTTTATCGATTATGAAAAAGCCTTTGATTCGGTGAAACCATCAGCAATACAATGGCTCTGAAATCCTGCGGTATTGAAGATGCGTACATTAATATTATTAATAACATCTATGAAAATGCAAGTGCAAAGATTCGGCTGTTTGAAAATATAACACACATAAACATTGGAAAGGGAGTGAAACAAATTGACACCATATCTCCGAAGCTCTTTAATGCCACATGGGAAAATATCTTTCAATCACTGAACTGGGAAAACAAAGGGATAAAGATTAATAGAGATTATATAACCCACCTTCGTTTTGCTGATGACATAGTCATTTTTGCAACTACCCCATCAGTGCTGCAGAGTATGATCCAGGAACTTGCTGACAAGAGTAAAGAAGTGGGATTAAAAATGAACTTTCAGAAGACAAAAGTGTTGTTCAATGCTTTTACAAGAAATGAAGATTTATCGATTGATGGAGAAAAGCTTGAGATAACAGACACGTACGTTTATCTTGGACAGCAGATATCAAGTGAGGGTCACATTGATGAAGAAATTAATCGGCGTACAAAACTTGCCTGGAGAGCTTTTGGAAGAAACAGCATAATTTTCAAGAGCAATATGCCATTATGTCTTAAAAGAAAAGTGTTTGGTCAATGCATCCTTCCAGTGCTTACGTATGGTGCAGAGACGTGGACCTTAACTAAAAGAGACATACAAAGGCTGCAGACAACTCAAAGTAGCATGGAGAGGTGCATGCTTGGTGTAACCAGGACAGATAAGAAGAGGAACTCGTGGATCCGAAAAATGAGAAGAGTGGAAGACATCATGATCAGAGTTAAATCCCTGAAATGGCAATGGGCTGGACATACTGCCAGAAAGACAGACTATCGATGGACAGCCGAAATTTTAGATTGGATTCCAAGGAACAGGAAAAGACCCAGAAGAAGACCACATGGGAGATGGGTGGATGAAATTTGAAAGTATGTGTGAGTGAAATGGAGGAGACTGGCACAAGACAGACCGTTGTGGAGGAAACTTGGGGAGACCTTCGTCCATCAGTGGATTGATAATGGTTGACAATGATGATGATGACATGATATTTGACTAAACGATTTGTTGGTAATATATTAATTTTGCAATAAAGATTCTTTTAATCATATATGTTGAGTTTTCTTTAACAGAATGTATATCTTCTAATTAACTCTTTCGCGACACACGCGCCCTTGCATGCAAGCAACCACAAGCGCCCGAATCGCTCGCATAGTATGAGTAGTGTTTCCTACACCCCATGTTCTTTGAATTTGCACTGCATCCGAGAGATCAGCAGACGTCACCTTCAATCGTTATTGTTGTCGATAAACAAGGAAGTGAACCAGGACTTGGTTTATGCCGAGTCTATATCATTCAGCCTTTTGATATCGCTCAGTAGAACTCTTGCTTTGTTGACATGTGCTTCGTTTGTGTGTGATGTTTTACAATGTCCCAAAAGCGGAGTTTTTGGGCGGACATTTTTCGTAAAAATTGTTTTATTTTACTCAATCCAAATAAACAAATTGAGAGGGTACTTTTTTTACAAAAAAAAAAAAAAAAAAAAAAAAAAAGAAAAGGGGAAACTAAAGAAGATTTTCCACCTGTTACCACTCTCTCGTATCTGGTTAATACTCTCAGTAGAAGAATGCACTGAATACCCCAGGAGAACGTCCAAAAGTTAGTGTATGTCAAGCCTAGAGATCAGAAGTTAAGAGTGGTGGACAACATTAATCTTTCTTTTGTTATTGCAAAAGGGAACGGGAATGAAATTCGGAAACGAGCAGCAGGTGTTCTCGAGCGTTATGGTGTACTGAGCGACAAAGCATTTTAGAATTGTGGTCATCAAAGGGTTAATGTTGTTTGGCATACAAAATTGATTAGAAGATATACATGTGCTATCATTCAGTGTATAACACCATTTAGAAGATATTAGTCCACTGTACTATCATTCAGTGTATAAAGATCATTTAGATAAAATACTGATTATGGTTAAAAGCCATCTACATTCTTTTCTCGAGTTATTGTGCTGATGCTCGAAGTTCATATTCATGGAATCACTCCTGCCTACATGATGAGACGTCGCGTTTAGCTAATCTAACTGTGCTCCTTCAGTTTAGAAAGGTAATATTAATATTATTCAGCTTTTAACACTTAGAAGACCAAAACCCCCGAAACACCCATACTTTAGAATTACCACGACTCCCGAAAACGTTCGGCTGGAGTGAGCAGAATTTCCAACTCCCCACCTGTTCTTTCAACTACACGGCCTTTACGGGATTAGCAGTAGTCATCCTCAGTCACCATTGTTGGCTCTAAACAAATAAGAAAAGCAGGCATTGGTACATCCAGGGGTGATGATATTTGCCCTCATGACAACGCATGCCTTCTCCGTGGAAGAATGCAGTGTACGTCACGGGGAAACCTCTGAAGGTCAATGCACATCAAGACTACAGAAAGGAAGTTTCGTGCAAAAACTTAGCACTAATCCTCCTTTTGTTATCTTATAATGGGAAGAGGTGTAATTGTGAAAGGAACAACAGATAATTTCGGGCGTAATATCATTCTGAGTGACACAAGATTTCAGGGCCCTTGTCGTTAAAGGGTTAATACTTATTACATCAGCCTTATCGATGGATATGGTATATAAAAAGGTAAAAAGCGAATGGCATGGCCGGCATTTTTTTCAGATCTCGGTCACATTGAAAACAACCTGTTGTGCGCCCAAAGACAGATTTTTCGTATTTTTCTGGATCCTCGAATCTTTTAAGACCATATAACGACTTTGATTTACCAGTAGCCATAATAGTCTTCCCTTTCTCTGAATAACTTCCTTGAGTCAGTTCTCATTACTTCCAGAGGAGGTTGCAATCCGTATTAAAGATGCTATTTTGCTTTCATTTGGAGTTTTATCTTTGAGACATGTGTTCAACGGTCCTTTTGTGTCTTCATATCCTCACACTTGTAGGGCAAAATGCCTTATGCATCATGGTGCCTTGCGATGAAAGTCAATTTGAACTGTTTAACTACTTTCGTGTATCTTGCTGTTTCATGCTTAGAGCTTAACGGACAGTATATGGTACGAGTAACAATACATTCAAGGCGGGGTATATGTGGAGTACGACTGAGTTAAAGCAAGTGTCAGTGCGACATATCTGCAACGATACATTCCGCCCCTGTAGCGTAATTGGGAGAGCAACATACTAAGGAGGGAGGGGCAGCGGGGTCGATCTCCGTCCCGGACAAACTATTTTCACATTGGTGTCCGAGCTTAAAAACGGATGTATAGGGCGTTGGGTTCTTCGACAAATGTGTGATGTTTGTTCCACACATCGTCTGGAATTAATGACAAATTCCTACTTCGCTTCAAAGAGAGAAAAATCATTGGAAGGGTGATGATATGACGTACTACAGAGGTGAATCACGTGTCAAGATGACAAATCTGCAGCGGTACATTCCGTCGGTGTAGCTTAGTTGAGAGAGCAACTTACTCCGGAGTTAGGGGCGTGAATTCGATCCCGTCATGAACAAATTTGTGTTTTCACTTATGGTAATACACTATCTACCAACAAGTAATTGGACACCTGTGATAGCAAAGAAAAACGAAGTTTATTAACCTTCAATAGTTGGTAGAGCCTCCACGAGCGGCAATTACAGCTGCGACCCTCCATGGCATACTCACAATCAGGCGTTGTACGACGGCTAGCGGTATTTTCTTTCACTTGGCTTGGAGAAGACAGGTCAGTTCCTTCACCGGTTTCGGATGGTGGGTGCACCCCTTAAGTCGACGCTCCAACTCGTCCCAGAGGTACTCGATAGGGTTAAGGTCCGGACTCTGCTCAGGCCAGTTCATTCGATTAACCCCACTGTCACCCTACCAAGCCATGGTGGACCTCGCAACATGACAGATGGATTGTCATCTTGAAAGTAACATGGGTCCACCCCGTAAAACTACCACAACCACAACGTAGGAAGCGCATGGTCATCCAAAATGGTGCAGTAGGTCTCGGCGTTGAGTCTATCAGGAATTGCGACCAAGGGTCCCGTGCCACACCAGGAGAAACACCCCCATAGCATAGTTCCACCGCCGCCGAATTTCACAGTTGGCACAATACATTCCGACAGGAGGCGTTCTCTAGGCAGACGCTAAACCCAGAGCCTGCCATCCGAACGGTAGAGGGTGAACCTTGATTCGTCGCTCCATAGAACCTGTTTCCACTGTTCAACGGTCCACTGTCGACGTTCTTTGCGCCACGTTAGCCGAGCAGCGCTATTGGACTTGGTGATCAAAGGCTTGTGTGCGGCAGCACGTCCATGATAACCGAGCAGATGGGAATCCTTACGGATGGTATTCATCGAAAGAACACTCTCGGACGCCTGTTGAAACTCCTCTCGCATGTGGCCCATGGATTTGGTGCGGTTCTTCCGAATTTCTCTGGCCAGCACCCGTCGGTCTCTAACTCCCAGTTTTATGGGTCTGCCGGGTTGGGGTACATTCCGACAGTCACCTCTCATCTTCCACTTGCCAATCACGTAGGCCACTGTCGATTTTGGGTACTTCAACTCGCTGGATATGTCACTTATGGATCGGCCATTTCTGTGATACGCGACGATTACACCTTTCTCAAAATTAGAGAGCTCCGAACTGCGTGGCATCTTGCATGCGACTGGTTGCGTTGTTGTTTCCTACACGATATTTAACGGCGGCGGCCGTGACGTGTATCAGGACCGCAGATATCGTCGATTGCAGGGGTGTCCAATTACTTGTTGGTAGATAGTGTATAATATTCTGACATAAAGATGCACAGTTCAAAATTTAAACTGAAGTCAGGAAAATTCTGATTTCAATTTGATTGAATTTACTGGTGCACCTCACAGACGAGGATAGAATGCGAAGTAAATCATGACAGATTCTGGTATTGTGCTAATGATTAGATTACTTTAGTATACAGAAGGGAGTTCAAATTACTCATTGGTAAAAAATCTGTAACACGTTTGTTTCCATTTATTCTGAAAAGGAAAAAACATCTTTTCTCTACAAAAACAACTTGTAATGCTTTCCATGGTATCCACCCTTAGTAACTGTCACCTCTTTTAGAAATAAAGAGCTTTTCGATAAATTCCAAGTCTTCTCAGACCTTTTTACATATTCTTCGGGAGTCTCTCTCTCTCTCTCTCTCTCTTACTTTCTTTCTTTGCGTTTCTCTCAAGTTCTGCACCCACGAATTAGTGAGATAAAAAGAAAACAACATGGAGTAAAAATACTCTTTCCAATAAATGATACTTGGCTTCCCAAAGCGAAGAGCAAAAAGAGAAAATGGTGTCTACTTCACTGCAGGGCTTTCAAAGAGCAAACGAATATTTTTCACGCCACCAGATCATTGGTTGGCATCGATCGAATGCTACATTGCGAAGAATCTCACGTACGCTTCCGGAAGTTAAAAGTGTCATGTTTCGACTACATTCTTCACATTCAGAAGCAGTCAGATTGCAAAACAATGAGATCCTGGTGGAATGGGATATTTTCGTTTCCTCCCTATAATTATCTTATCAAAATAGATATCCTCGAAAGAATGACAGTTTTCAAAGATCTATGGCAAAGACTAACACATGATTTACTGAAACCATTGTTGCTCTCTCAGTTTTAGGACTACTGGTTTGGAAATAACAAAAATCATTGCAGACAGTTCTTCATGATCTGACGGTGCCAATGATCCGAAAAACATGAAGATGAACGAACGCACAACATAGGCATAAGATGTATACTTGCGTTCCTCTATCACCACAACTTACGAGGGAGTTATGAACAGCAATGCTGAAAAAGTATCACATATTCTCTTTCGGAGAGAGTTACACGCAGCATAAGAAACTTTCGAAAATCAGACTTCTTTTTTCACTTCTCTGTTCCACAATATTTTTATTCCAGTTATCTAATTAAAACAAATTATTAAAAAAATGCTAATTTAAAACTCATTTCATTTCTTCATGGCTGTTTTAAACTTTATTGTATGGATTTTAATAACAGTTTATATCTCGAATCCATAAGTAAGATATGAGCACGTTATATACTGTAAACTGTCTTCACCACTTATAGAGTTAATTTAGAAATAAATGTTTTCATCCCAGACATACTGCAGTAAGTTTAATATGCGCCTAATGTTGTTTAGCATTGATCTCATGAGAAATGTTTTGTCCGAAGATGTGGATTTGTACCTATCAACCTTTGATTCCTGTATTTTTAGTTTCAGCTTTATTAAGCATATTAGCAGTCATATTTGGGGCCACTAGTTCAAGGGAAGTGACAAAGCCATCAGACACACACCACCCATGCTAAATCCTGGAGTTGAGTCCGTTTCCGTGTTCAGATGCCAGAGTCTCAGACCAATTGTCCACCTAGCCGACCAAACTTTCATCCTTATTTCAGTGTTATTTCTGATTTTGCCCTTTTGTCACTCCTTGTAATTGCATTTCATCGTTGCTTGTTTACTTGTATATGGTTGGCTCACATTTCTTAAGATTTATCTTGTTATTTCCGAAAGCGTGGGTATTATTAGTGACATAAAAGCAGATTAAATGGATCCACAAATCTTTAAGTTTCATAAATGGTATTAAAAGTTTATAAAATCTTCACTAAAGTTCTTTCACACCGCTTGAAGGTAACACTGGACATGGCTCAACCGAGAGAACAAGCTGGATTCAGGAGTGGCTACAGCACAATAGATCATATCCACGTACTGAGAGAACTAATTGAAACAGCGAGGGAATATGAACTTCCATTGTGCATGGCTTTTATCGATTATGAAAAAGCCTTTGATTCCGTGAAACCATCAGCAGTTACCACGGCTCTGAAATCCTGCGGTATTGAAGATGCATACATTAATATTATTAAAAACATCTATGAAAATGCAAGTGCAAAGATTCTGCTGTTTGAAAATACAACACATATAAAAATTGGAAAGGGAGTGAGACAAGGTGACACCATATCTCCGAAGCTCTTTAATGCCACATTGGAAAATGTCTTTCAATCACTGAACTGGGAAAACAAAGGGATAAAGATTAATGGAGATTATCTAACCCACCTTCGTTTTGCTGATGACGTAGTCATTTTTGCAACTACCACATCAGAGCTGCAGAGTATGATCCAGGAACTTGCTGACAAGAGTAAAGAAGTGGGATTAAAAATGAACTTTCAGAAGACAAAAGTGATGTTCAATGCTTTTACAAGAAATGAAGATTTATCGATTGATGGAGAAAAACTGGAGATAACAGATACGTATGTTTATCTTGGACAGCAGATATCAAGTGAGGGTCACATTGATGAAGAAATTAATCGGCGTACAAAACTTGCCTGGAGAGCTTTTGGAAGAAACAGCATAATTTTCAAGAGCAATATGCCATTATGTCTTAAAAGAAAAGTGTTTGATCAATGCAAACTTCCAGTGCTTACGTATGGTGCAGAGACGTGGACCTTAACTAAAAGAGACATACAAAGGCTGCAGACAACTCAAAAAAGCATGGAGAGGTGCATGCTTGGTATAACCAGGAGAGATAAGAAGAGGAACTCGTGGATCCGAAAAATGACGGGAGTGGAAGACATCATGATCAGAGTTAAATCCCTGAAATGGCAATGGGCTGGACATACTGCCAGAAGGACAGACCATAGATGGACAGCCGAAATTTTAGATTGGATTCCAAGGGACAGGAAAAGACCCAGAAAAAGACCACATGGGAGATGGGTGGATGAAATTCGTAAATATGCGGGAGTGACATGGAGGAGACTGGCACAAGACAGACCGCTGTGGAGGAAACTTGGGGAGACCTTCGTCCAGCAGTGGATTGATAATGGTTGACAATGATGATGATGAATGACTGTATAATACACACAGTCGAGACATAGTATTATGACCAAATCGAACGTTTGACGTCAACAGCGCGTAACCAATGAAAGAAGGCATGTGTCGTGAGCTGGCTTGGAGGTTATATCAGGTGTCCTGTAGGCATTCTGAAAACATATCACTCGTTGATGTCATGGATAAAAGGAGCGATTTATCAGATTTGCAAAAAGGGATGATTATCGCCTTTCGGGAAAAGAGTGGCAGTATTTCTGAACTGCGCGGTTTGTGAACTGTTCGCGTACTGCTGTGGTTAAAGTGTATCGTGGTTGGAGAAATGGCACCATTACGAATAAGCGTCATGGAAACTGCGGAGCACCAGTGCCATTGATGGGAGAAGTGAACGTCGGCTTCGAAGATGTGTGAGGGCCATTCGACACGCTACAGTGGAGCAACTTATAGGCTGAATGAACCAGGGGGCTACCGGAAGTGTGTCTAAAACGACAGTTCGGCAAACCCTGTTGCTTATGGGGCTCCGATGCAGACGGATGGTCACTGCACCTATGCTAACAAAGATGCATAGGCAGAAAAGGTTTATATTTGCACTCCAGTATCGGAATTGGACCTCCGCTGATTGGCAAAGGATTGCCTTTTCGGATGAGTCACGTTTGTTGCTTCATCGAACGGATGGACGTTGGCGTGTAAAGAGAGTAACATGGGAGAACAAACAATCTTCAACCTGCAATGCAGTCAGCCTGGCTCGACATACCGGCTACTGGAGGCTGTGCGGTGGAGGATCCATAGAGCAAACAACACGATCGAGGTGGTACCACAGATGCTGAATTGGGTTTAAGTCTGGGGAAATAGGGGTTGAGGGAAGTACTTTGAAGTATTCATCTTTCTCTTCCAGCCACTCTCGGATATTTCTAGTTGTGTGACACGTCGCATTGTCGTGCTGGAAGATCCCATCCGCCCAAGGAAGGACAATCAGCATGTATGGGTGTACGTGGTCTGTAAGAATGGATTCATAACAAATTCGGTCCATAATACCTTCAAGAATGTGTGTTATCCGATGTTTCTTGCCCTATTCACCAACATCCATCCGTTCGATGAAGCAGAAGACATGATTCATCGGAGAAGCCAATCCTTTGACAATCAGCGGAGGTCCAATTCCGATACTCCCGTGCAAATGTAAGACTTTTTGCAGATGTACTTTCGTTAGCATAGGTTTAGTGACCATTCATCTGCATCGGAGCCCCATACGCAGCAGGGTTCGCTGAACTGTCTTTTTAGACACACTTCCGTTAGCCCCCTGGTTGATTCGGCCAGTGAGTTGCTCCATTGTAGCGTATCGACTAGCCCTCACGTACCTTCGCAGCCGACGTTCACGTCTTACATCAATGGCACGTGGTGCTCCGCAGTTTACCCGTTGCTTATTCGCAATATGGCCATTTCTCCAATCACGATACACTTTAACCACAGCAGCACGCGAACAGTACACAATTTGCGCTATATCAGAAATATTAACACCCTTGTTCGGAAAGCCGATAATGATTCCTTTTTTACAAATCTGATAAATCGCTCCTTTTATCCATGACAGCAACGAGTGATATGTTTTCAGAATGCCTACAGCACACCTTATATACCTTCTAAGCCAGCTCACGACATGTGCCTTCTTTCATTGACACCGCGCTGTTGACGTCAAAAGTAGGAGGTGGTCACAATAATGTGACTCGATTGTGTATATATATATATATATAGAGAGAGAGAGAGAGAGAGAAACCCTTATTTAAGCAACTTTTTCCATTTCACTCCGGCATGCTTGAGAATTTCATCCACCCATCTCCCACATGGTATTCTTCTGGGTCTTATCCTGTCCCTTGTTTCCTGTCTAAATTTTCGTTGTACATGGATGGTCCGCTGTAGCAATATGTTCAGCTCACTGACATTTAAAGGATTTTTCTCTGATCCGTACGTAAGAACTAGAAGGCAGCAATGATTAAACACTTTTTTAGGACGTAATAGCTTATTGCTCTTGCAAATTGTACTGTTTTTTCCAAAAGCTCTCCAACCAAAATTTATACGCCGAGTAATTTCTTCATTAATGTGACCCTCACTTGATATCTGTTGTTAAAGGTTAATGAAGGTATCGGTTATCTCCAGGTTTTACCCATCAATCGATAAATCTTCATATCTTGTAAAAACATTGTACATCAGTTTTGTTTTCTGAAAGTTCCTTTTTAATCATTCTTTACTCTTGTCAGCAAGTTCCTGGATCATATCTGCAACTCTGAAAGAGCATTAACTCATCTTCGTTATGCTGACGACTACGTTATCAGCATAACGAAGATGAGTTAAATAATCTCCATTAATTTTTATCCCCATGTTTTCCCAATTCAGTGATTGAAAGAGATTTTGCAATACAGAAAGATATATTTATTTATTCAATACGGAAAGGTATATTTTGCAATACACAAGTCAAGGATTCATACATATAAGGACTGCTGCTTTTGTAACTAAAGATTTAAGGCATTGAGAAGTTGCTTCAAGACCTCCTGCAAAATGACTACAATTCAGAAAATAGCAACTGATTGTTGGTGTTCTTCAATGATAGTCTTTTTTACAAAAACCTATCTTTGTCTCAGCTTTTAATCGCAGCGGACGTTTTCTCGAAAGATTGGCGGTAACTTAGCGCGTTTGTCACGTGACTGCTCCTACAGCGTTTTGTGTTTACGATAGTTATGTTTAGAGCCCCTTCTTTTCTGGACGTTGTACTGACGATTTCAGATTTTCCAGTAAGTTAAATGCTTTGCTTCCCTCAGGCTATAATTAAAAAAAGTAAATATGAAGTGATTCTTCTTCATCTTCACAAACTATGTTTTTAGTCCTGTGCATTCTTTATAATGGGATTTAGATATTGAATTCTTACTCATTTAGAGCTGCTTACAACAATGTTTTCGAAATTTTCGAATCAAATATTTCTATTTCAGTTCTGTAAGATAATTGGGTAATTCCCACATAGGTATCTCTAATATTGTCGTTCTAATAAAAAAATGCCTTTCTGATACAGAAATTCATTTTTCAGAACCTTAAAACAGTCAGTGCTTATAATTCAAAGTTCATACTGATCTTGATGCAAGGTGCTCCATACCTGCACGGTACCATGCCTTCCATTTAGATAGGTGAACTCTCGACCTTCGCATTCGACGTCATATAAATCAGTGAAGTGATTACCACTGGAGAATGCGTCATCACCCGAAACGCGTGATAATCCGAAAGGGGGTGGCTCCGTGCTGTAAGCTGGATGTGGCAAGGGTTCGATTCCGTCAAGTTTGTAAAGCTTTGCCTGGAGAGAGAATGGCAGTGTAAAGCTTGAGAGAATGGCAGTATAAGGCTTGGCATTACCATGTTGATGGATCGCCCGCTTTCAGTTGATATTGTTACTGCATTTTGTCTAACATTGGATACGGCTATTCGTAACACAGCTCGGCGTTCATAGTCCGGGCATACCGAAAGAGCTGAAATTGGATCAAACCATCCAAATTCAACAAGGCACATAACATGACATTTTCGAAGAAACTTCCACTTTCGAGAACAGGTAAAGTTCCTCGCTTTGGAAACATCTGCAGGTCCAGTTAGTGGGTATGAGAAGTGGTTTATTAAAGTAGAACCACTTCTCATACCCAGTAACTATCCACTTGATTAGCCGGGAATCGCGTGGATTTTTGAGGTATTTCTTGCAGATCTGGCCTTGATACTGAGCTGGGGTCAATACATACTGCACTTCACTCTATCATCTATAGAGGCCTTTCCGAATTCGTGCAGGTGGTCAACGATGGTGCATTTGGCAACTCCCATTTTGTCCAACAATTAACGGATGCTGGTTTCTGCATTTGCTGTAGGGCGTCCGAAGTGGCCGCCGAGAGTGTTCTATTACTTTCTTCCATCAAAGATTATGTCTCCAGCAGCGAACTTCTTGAACCAGATTTGTGCTGTCCGAATAACACCAAAACCCCTTCGCTTATTTTCCATAGTGCTTCACGTGCTTTAAATCCTTGCTTCTAGAACGGCAGCAACGTAACCAAGATTTATTACATATTTATTACATAGTGGCAGCTTTATACAATGCTATGAACGTTCAAAGCACGTTTTTCAACACATCCACAAGTTCCCCAAGCAACATACGTTTATACGGTCTGTTACAGTGAAAACTTATCCCACTGAAACTACGCAAATTAGTGGCACGAACGAATACACCGCAAAAAAACAATTTTTCCCGGACACTTTAAAACACTGGTGTGCAAAATTAAGGACAAAGAGGAGAAATTAGCATAACAACAGAACGAGCAGGCAGAACGGACCGAAAGACCACTCAGGAAATAGATTATTGTCCGGTATGGTAGGGCATGCGCATATATGCAGCATGACCTAGGGGGTGGGGAGTGTCGTAAGGGTATAAAGCACACGGGCGGTGTACGCTCAGCAATTCGGTGAAAGCTATTGCACGGTGTACATTGGTTTGAATGACATCGAGTGAGATATGGCCAACAGGCAATCCAGTAGACGACATCTGGATGACTTTACTCAAAGTCGCGTCATTGGGTAGTTGGAAGAAGGTCGAAGTGTGACTAGTGTGGCCGAGGAGTAAGGGATCGCTCACAGCATCGTTTCACGAGCTTGGAGAGCATTTCAAACGACAGGATCAGCTATCCGAGAGTTTAGCAGTGGTCGTCCACAAGCAACCACGGCAGCGGACGACCGGTATATTGTCTTACAGGCGAAAAAAGACAGACGACAGACAGCGGGAGAAATCGCAAGGCACATGAAACAGACAACTGGACGTCCGTTATCGCGTTTTACTGTGACCAGGAGGCTGCACAAAGGTGGTCTATTTGCACGACGACCAGTACGGTGTGTGCCGTTAACACCTGCTCATCGGAGACGCCGGTTTCTGTGGTGCCAGGAACACAAGAACTGGACACATCAGCAATGTGGTCGAGTTCTCTTTACGGATGAGAGCCGATTTTGTCTGACGAGCGATTCTGGACGTATACACATCTGGAGAGATCAGGGAACACGCAATCACACCTCCAACATCATCGAAAGGGACAGATTTGGAGGTGGCGGAGTTCTCGTTTGGGGCGGTATCATGCTTGGTAGCCGTACTGATCTCCACATCTTCCGAGGAGGTTCAGTCACTGGTGTCCGCTATTGTACCGAGGTTCTCCTGCCTCACTTGCGTCTGTTTAGAGGTGCTGTGGGTCTTGAGTTCCTCTTCATGGACGACAACACTACACCTCATCGCACAATGGCTGTCGCAGAGCTGTTGGAGAGTGAAGGTATTTAACGCATGAATTGGCCCGCAAAGTCCCCTGACCTAAATCCAATCGAACACGTGTGGGACCTACTCGGGAGACGCTTGGCAGCATGTCACCAGCCGCCAACAACGGTTCCGCATCTGTGATTGGCGCTACAAGAGGAATGGGCCGCGATGCCTCAACAGCTCCTTAACAACCTCGTCCTCAGCATGGAAAGACGTTGTAAATCCTGCAACACAGTCAGGGGTGATCATATCCACTACTAAAAACTGAATTTTTCTTGGCAGCCGCCTGTCACATGGACGTTTCCGTCTTCTGTCCAGTTGTGCTCGAAGTTACCTTTTCAATAAAGTGCCTTTGCATCTTTTGGATTCCTTGTTTGGACGGTTTTGCTCATATGTCCCATATTCTTACATCTTGGGGATCTTATGGTATGATTTCAGTCGATGTGGAGCACTTCTGCACGACGTTACATTCGAAAAACCGTCTCGTCCCTAATTTTTGCACGCCAGTGTATCATGAGTATTAATGTAGAATAAGTCTTCGCAAATGCATTCGAGGCATGTTATAATATCATTGTTTGGTTTAAAAATGTCATATTTAACTGTTTACAGAAGTATTCGTGTTTCTAAAAATATTATTACAGTATTCATATATTTTTTAAGAAATTTTCTTTTCCTTGCATCTCATTCAAACTACGGAATAATCAGATTTATACATAACACCCCAAATACCTCACTACAGCCAATGACAATGTTTTCCCCTGTACCAGTTACTATAACATGTGAAACTTTTGGTTCAAGGTTTCGAGAAGAAGAACCTTTTTAAGATTTGACATGTAATAGTTTCTTGTTTCATCACCTACTCTAGTCGTTCTCGTATGCCGCTATGATTAAACTTCCGTTTTACTCATCTGCGTTTGCAGTCGTATTGGTTCTATTACGTGCATGGCAATTCCAAGTTAAAAATTCCTTGTTAGACTTAAGATAAATCAGTCACGCACTCTTTTTAATGCTCATTACGCTGTCGCTTGAAAAATATCTCATGCCGGCAATCTTTTCCGACTACGGAAATTCATGACGTGTACTTTCAACATTATTATTCTCACGATGAATATCAATCTACCTGCCGGAACTCGTTCTTTTGTTGTTAACCACGTTTCGTTTCGATGTGACCCATAGTGATTTTTTGACAGTGATCTATCTCTCGACGTTTAATGACATAAAACATTTTCTTTGTCTTCATGGGAATAACTTATGTTTTAATGATCTTTAATTGATGTACAGCATCAGCTCAACAATTTAACTTCGCTTTTTTTTTCTCAGCAGAAATTTATCTCAAATAAAAGTATTTTTGCATTAAATGATTTATTGTGTTGCATGAATGACGGTACTATTTTTTAAATGTTAGCCTTTTTAGCGACAGATGTACCTGAACTAAATAGTGCCCAAAAATGTTTGCTTCCCAAACATAAATGTTCACATAGCAGCTGAGTTTTGCGAAGGCTATGGTGAAACAATGCCTTTCTCATTCTAATTTCAGCAATATCGGCCATAAACCAGTTATGATTTATAAGAGCTTGCTTCTATTCCACTATTCTCTGCCCTGTGATTTAAGGCACGATCGGCAAGGGCTAGTCCTTCTAACACGAACATCGTGAGACTAGATAGAAACAAGTCAGACAAAAAATCTTCTGTCTCCTGTCTTTGGTTCGTAACCATTATTATACGTACTTGGAGAGCTTTTTGTATACTGTATTTGAGACGGTGGATACGAATTCGTTTGCTTATAATATCAGCTTGCAATTGATGCTCTTAAAAAAGGGAAAAATGCAGCTACCACTCCTAACATTTGAACCGTTGGCCATATGTAAACAAATAAGATACTGCTAGAAAGCACTTAAAGTGCAAAATTATGCGATGATACGATACATATTAATTAAGCTAAATAACATACCGATTATCACTTTATGCCCAAACGTTTCCATAGGAAGTGTAGGGTTTAGTTCATCCGATTTTCAATATTAAAAAACACTTTGTTTCGAAATTTTGACGAAAACTGATTTTCATTATAGAAGATATTTCCAAAAGATTGTAGAGGGAGAACCCATACGTACAGAAAAACCAAGCCATTAAGACCACCTGCCTAATATGATGCACGTCCTCCAAGTGCCACCAAACGGTTTCTACACGGTGAGGGATGGACACAACAAGGTTTCTAACTCACATCAGTCTGGTGTTGGTACCAGATACCACAAGGCAGGTAGATACAGGTAGATACCACCAGATCATTTACTTTTGTACGTTACGTGGTTGAGCCGCTGCAAATCGGATTTGATGTTCGAACACAAGCCACAGATTATTATCAATTGCATTGATGTCTGGAGAATTTTGAGGCAAGGTCAGTACTTGGAAGTTATTCCACTCTGTAGTTCAGTAATCCGAGAAGTGTGGCATGGTGCACTATCCTGCTGGAAGATGGCACTACCAGACTGGAATACTGTTGCCATTAAAGGATGTACCTGGTCAGCAGTGAGGATTCGGTTGGTGGTAGATGTAGTTTCCTGCATGTGAATGGCTGGAACTAGAGCTTCCCAGCAGAACATTTCCCAAAGCATTACACCTCTTCCACTGTCTGGCTTTTATCTCACGGTGCGTCCTGGCAACAGCACTTTCCCAAGTAAACGGCGCACACGCACCCAGCTGTGACACGATGCCAGAGGAAACGAGGTTCATCAGACCAGACGACCTCTTTACAATTATTTAACTTCTAGTTTTGTTGTTTTCGTGTCCATTGTAAGCTCTTTCGGCGGTTAGCATGCGTGTTCGGAGCAGCCTGAGGCTATGCAGCACCATTTTCAACAGGATTCGATATACGGTGTGTTGTGCACAATATACATGTCACCAGTGTATAATACACCTGTCATCACCTTGTCGGTGGTTTACCTTATATCTTCGGACCACTTTTTCAAGGTACTGACCTGATCGATAGATCGCCACAAGCGTTGCAGCTTCCGAAATGCTGTGACCTAGTCGTCCCGCCATTATAATTTGGCCTTTGTAAAAGTTGCTCAAGTCCGCTGGCTTCCCCGTTTGAAGAAAAAGAATAACACTGATTAAAATAGCTCCGTGTCAGGTGTTATGTTTGTCGTCTCACTACCTACACGCGCTCCTTCGATTTGCATAAAAACGGTCTGGTCATAATTTTCTAGCTCTTCGGTGTACGTATGTCTACATCTAGGAAATTTACCTGTAAAATATTTTTTCTTGCGCAAACACAAGTTGTACAGAAAAGCCTGTGTTTGTCTGAACCTACCACAATAGTTTTTGCATAATTATTTGCTATTTTTCGATCGCCGCATTGCATAGTACACGATATAAGCTATACGTAAAGTTAATTTCTATGAAAAATTCGGAGATAGACTGCTAGTTAATTTAATTAGCATGTTGTTTCTTAGCACTGCACGGAACTTCCCTTTGAGTGATTTCTAACAGTGACTATACAAGTGTACGTGTTGTCAACGGCTCAAACTTTGGGAAGAGCAGCTCGTATTCTTTCTCTTTTTTTTGTTTTCGACGAGTAAACATCTTTAATTTCCCAACAAGAGGCGCATGCAGCAACTACATATACATGTTTAATAAGCCACGTGACGTCATAAATAACACACTATTTCATTCGCAGGACAGCAGATATGTGATATCGAACTGAGATTTGAACTCAAATACTTTTGTTGGGCACGGTACTTATTCAGTGATCTTACTACAGATACGATTTTTTTTTACCATTGAATATATCAGATATGAAGAAAATAGTAAAAGTTGAACTAAATTTAATGCGTCAAACACATTCTCTCGGAAAAAGCTCAGGTACATCGAAGAAGGGTGGCTAGTATAGCTTTTTAAGATAAAAATTATAGAAAATCTTATATATTTTCTTATAAATTAAAATCTAAGTGATTACCACTTACGCAGTATTAATCGGAAAACGCAAATACTGTAGCATTTCGACTACCTTTTTTTGTTAGTGTTCATGTGCCTAAAAGAAAATTGTGAGCTTTCTATGTAGATAGAAAAACGTTCCAGCACTCAAGAAAACAGTACTGGCAAGAAATTTCGAAGGCTGATGTAAGAGGGACTAATGCTGTATTAAAGACATTTGCTGTACACTTAATCACTATAGTCCGGATTATACGCAACTTCATATTTACGCATGGAAAAAGCGTATTTCATCCATTGTTGAGGTCGGCGCATATAAATGCGTAAAACGCACAAATTGCTGGTAAAAATCCATGTTTCAAGCAAAACAATTTAGTTCATTTGGTTTTGTAACGTGCGCTTACTCAAAACATTTACTTAAAAAAGAGACAGACTTTAATTTCCCGAGACCTGGGAAAGCAAGCAATAGCACAAACTCATTTCTAAACTCTGTGGTAGATCAAACGGTTAGCAGTCCACTGAAAACAAGCGAATGAAAAAACTGAAACAAACTGCCTTTCTCCATACAGGGCACCAAGACACTTAGCATCACAAATGCCCTCTGGCTGCCAGAAGGCGTGGTTTGATGTTGTACAGTCATGTAGGAAATTATATACAATTCGCACAAAAGTAACACGCAATTCGTATGGACAAACATAACATGCGATACTTACACTGGCGTGCAAAAATTAGGGACGAGATGGTTTTTCGAATGTAACGTCGTGCAGAAGTGCTCCACATCGACTCAAATCACACCATAAGATCATTAAGATGTAAAAATATGGGACAAATGAGCAAAACCGTCCAAACAAGGAATCCAAAGGATACAAAGGCACTTTATTGAAAAGGTGGCTTCGAGCACAACTGGAGAGTAGACAGAAACGCCCATGTGACAGGCGGCTGCCAAGAAAAATCCAGTTCTTAGTAAGGGATATGATCCCCCCTGACTGCGTTGCAGTATTTACAACGTCTGTCCATGCTGAGGATGAGGTTGTCAAGGAGCTGTTGAGGCATCGCGGCCCATTCCTCTTGTAGCGCCAATCGCAGATGCGGAATCATTGCTGGCGGTTGGTGACGTGCTGCCAAGCGTCTCCCGAGAAGGTCCCACACGTGTTCGATTGGATTTAGGTCCGGGGACCTTGCGGGCCAATCCATGCGTTGAATATCTTCACTCTCCAGCAGCTCTGCGACAGCCTCTGTACGATGAGGTGTAGCATTGTTGTCCATGAAGAGGAACTCAGGACCCACAGCACCTCTAAATGGACGCACGTGAGGCAGGAGAACCTAGGTACAGTAGCGGACACCAGTGACTGAACCTCCGTTGATGATGTGGAGGTCAGTGCGGCTACCAAGCACGATACCACCCCAAACGAGAATCCTCCACCTCCAAACCGATCGCTTTCGATTATATTGGAGGTGTGATTGCGTGTTCCCTGCCCTCTCCAGATGTGTAGGCCTACACGTCCAGAATCGCTCGTCAGACTAAATCGGCTCTCATCCGTAAAGAGAACTCGACCCCAGTGCTGATGTGTGCAGTTCTTGTGTTACTGGCACCACAGAAGACGCAGTCTCCGATGAGCAGGCGTTAATGGCCTACACCGTACTGGTCGTCGTGTAAATAGACCACCTTTCTGCAGCCTCCTGGTCGCAGTAAAACGCGATAACGGACGTCCAGTTGTCTATTGCATGTGTCTTGCGATTTCTCCCGCTGTCTGTCGTCTGTCTTTTCTCGCTTGTAAGACAATATACCGGTCGTCCGCTGAGGTGGTTGCTTGTGGACGACCACTGCTAAACTCTCAGACAGCTCTTCCTGTTGTTTGAAATGCTCTCCAAGCTCGTGAAACGATGCTGTGAGCGATCCCTAACTCCTTGGCCACACTAGTCACACTTCGACCTTCTTCCAACTTCCCAATGACGCGACCTCGGGTAAAGTCATCCAGATGTCGTCTACTGGATTGCCTGTTGGCCATATCGCACTGTGGCAGCAACTCGCTGAGCGTACACCGCCCGTGTGCTTTATGCCCTTCCGACACTCCCCCCTGCGTCATGCTGCATATATGCGCATGCCCTACGGTACCGGACCCTAGTCTATCTCCTGAGTGGTCTTTCGGTTCGTTCTGCCTGATCGTTCCGCTGTTATGCTAATTTCTCCTCTTCGTCCTTAATCTTTGCTCACCAGTGTAGGAGGGTCGGACAGAACAATGTGAGCAGCTAGGGAAAAACGATTTACCTACCTAGAAAGGTGTGGGACCACCTTTGACATTCGAAACCTTCTGTGCCGCCCCGGTGGCGCAGTGGTCTAAGGCAATGGCCTCTGATCATTCGTCCGAAAGGGGTCCGGGTTCGAATCCCGGTGAGGCATGGATGTTGTGTTTGTCTTACGGCACTGGCTCTCTCCCTTCCCTGGAACCAGTGACCCTAAATTAGGGACGGGCGACTGCTCATTGCCCATTGAGTTGCTCACGGTGGTCGTTCAACCTTCAATTAAAAAAAAAAAGGAACCTTCTGAATCCTCATTGGAATGGACGAATAAAATCTTGGATGGTGATTAGTGGGATGCTGCACCTTTATTTATGCATAAACTGCTCCATGACCTTGAAAGATGCAGCAGGAGGAAAACAGGATCTTATTCTGTTTTCCAACACAGACCACAATGGCTCGACGATGTTGAAGTCTGGTTATTGGGGGAGCCCGAAGATGGGGTGAAAGTTTGTCCTCATGTTCCGCAAACCATGATTGAACATTCTGAACTCTGTGAATCGGGGGTTATCATCTCGATAGATATCATCCCGTGCAGGAAACAGTGGCTGAACAATTGGATTGACTTGGTCGTCCAAAATGGTTTCATACGCCGTACCAATCATCCGTCCTTTTAAGGTGATCAGGAGACCTACTGCAAACCAAGATGTTACCGCCCAGAGATGAGAGTACCACCGCAGTGCTGCACTGTTGGGGTCAGACAATCTGGGTTGTACGCTTCTGACGGTGCTATCAACACGTAAACACGTCCTGCGGTGGGGAATAGTGCTAATGCTGATCCATTCGTCCACATTACACGTTCCCATGCATCGGCAGTCCACGTTGTATGCTGCTGGTAGCACCACTGATGTCGCCGCTGTACTTACACCCGGATCACCAGAGGTTTTGCAATAACAGCTTTGCCATGAATATCTTGTTTATGCAGTTCTCTGCGCTCTGTATTCATTGACACTATGGTCTGGAGACGGAGATTGAGCTCCGCACTCATTTTCGGCGACGTGGTCTTCTTATGATGGGTAACAATCCTCTTTAATAATCTCCTGTCTCTTTCAGTCAGGGTTTTTTTCAGCCGCTATTGTGTTTTGCAGACGAGGTTTGGCCACGAACACGGTATGCTGTGATGAAGCTAGATACAGTAACTCTCGATATCCCCACTACCCTGGCGCCTGTTGAAACGGAGGAACCAACTAGCCGGCCACCAACAATTATACCTGTTTCAACGTCCGTTAGGTCATTCATTTCTTCGTCACTCTGAAAGAAATTTTTCAACATGACACTTTACGTGCACTTAAACAGGACTTTGAGATTCTAAACAAAGCTATTACAACCAAAAAGTGGTGGATACCTTTGGTAATGTGACGTTCGCAGCTGCATTCAAAGTCATGTCTCTGAGAGTGGTGTGCAAATTATTGTGTCCAACACTTGTAGTTTTGCAAAGCTGTTTTCGAACCTTAGGATCTCGTCATTCCAAATGTCAAATCAACATAACATATCTCTGAATACGCACAATACGCTTGATATGGGAATAATCGAGTGTGTTGTAAGACGCAGTTTTAACAGTGACAGTCAAAAATTAAATTAAGTAAGATAATTTTAATCAAAGCATGGAATGCAAACTACAGTATGGATTTAACTAATGGAAAAATTATATTGTGCGATTGTAGGAGTGAGGAGAAGTATTGCTTCCGAGAAAAAATAAAAACAAATTGATCACTATGAACAAACCACCTTCATTCTGCGAAAAAACAAATAAAAAATATTAAGGACCATAATCCAGTATAAACGTTTTTAACAACAGCGCCGTTTTCGTCCTACAAAGGAAGAAAGGATTTTTCGATGGATATACAGGGATCTTAACAAAAGTTCTGCACACTATCCATTTTTAAGACAAGTGTGAAGTAACGGAGAAAACTCACCTTATTGCCGTTCAATGTACTCCCTCCGCTGCGAATGACAGCTTGCCAGAGGTGCGGTAGGTCTTGGATTTCACGTAGCACGCCATCTTTGCTCAGCTGTCGTATTACTCGGGTCACGTCCAATAACAGTTCGTCCAGTGACTCGTACCGAATGCCACGTAGACGATTTTTTAACGTTGGCAAAAGATCAAAGTCGGATGGACTGAGATCAGGGCTGTATGGTGGGTGGGATAAAGTTTCTCAACCATATTTCGAAAAAGGTCCCCGTCCCGACGCTTCACCATGACACGATGTGTTGTCATATACCAAGATTGCTCCCGCTTCCAAAAAGTTGGGGCGAGTTTGACGAATTTTCCATCTTAACTTTGTCCCCAGAAAGTCCCAATAATGTTGTGCGTTAATATTTTGCCCTACTGGCACTCGAAGAGATACCACTACACTCTGGGTATCGTGGCCAAAAATCATCATCATCTTCACTTCGGGTTTTTACCGACGACACTTTGGGGGCGTGGAGAACTTGGATGTCTCCATTCCGCTAATTGTGACTTCAGTTCCGGCTCAAAATCACGGGTCCAAGTTTCATCGATTACGACAATTCTGTTCAAGAAGGTGTCGCCCTCCCTTTCCAACCTGTGGAGGTGATTCTGTGCGATGTTCACTCTGGCTGCCTTCTGCTCGGGGATGAGTCGATGGGGCATCCAGCACTCAGCGATTTTTCTTTTTCTCAGTGTGTCGGTCAAAATCCGGTGAACAGACATGGTGGACAAATTTGCCTGATCAGCAATCTCCTCGACTGTCAACAGGCAATTGTCTTCACGAAGAGTTGCAACAATGGTGACAGATGTTTTCTCTGCCGCCGTTTGAGGTCGGCCTGAGCGATGATCATCTCTGATGCTGCTTCGGCCCTCCCGAAAGCGCGATGCCCAGCGAGAAACTGTGCTTCGATCAAGAGTTCCTTCCGCAGAAACTTCTTGCAAGTCAGTGTGGATCTGTGTTGAAGTTTTTCACAGCAGAGTTTCTGTTTTCACGTACGAGCGCTGGTCTAACGCCTTGACTCGACCTGAGGAGCTGCATGCTTCCATTTACAAACCCTCCAACGTCAACACAGCAAATAATAGCGCGTTGTTCTGACAACACTGCGTTGCTGAGAGTCTGACCTTGACATGACGCAATCATTTTTCCGATTGCATCATCCGCTTCCGTTTTAGATTAACGTCTGCAGAACTCTTGTAAACAATAAAAGCTTTGAAAACTTTTTGAAGAAAAACTGTAAATCAAATATGCCGAATGAAGCAACTGTCAGGAGAAAATACCTTAATGATATATACTATGAGGTTAGCAATGAACCCAATGAAACGACAGGCTAGTGTGGTCGTTATATTGAACATTTAATTTGTGGAAAACTGGACTCACAGAACCATTGCGCTCACTGCTTGCAAAAGAGTTTATCGTTCGACAATCGCTAGATATGTAAAAGATATTTGCCGCCCCGGTGGCGCAGTGGTCTAAGCGATGTCTTGTGACCATTCGTCGGAGGTGTGTCCGGGTTCGAATCCCGGGGAGCATGGTTGTTGCGCTTGTCTTACGGTACTGGCTTTCTCACATCCCTGGAACCAGTGACCCTAAATTAGGGACGGTCGCTGCTTATTGTCCACTGAGTTGCTCACGGTGGTCGTTAAACATCCAATCAAAAAAAAATATATATATGCTGCTTTTATGGTCAAAAAACGAATCATGTTATACAAATACGTTAGTTTTTTATCAATGATTCTGCTCTTTACATGGTTAAAAGAGATGGCATCTTCGTAAATGCTTAATCCCAATATTTTGCATGTAACTTGGGCCGCGGTTGGCCTAGTGGTCAACGTTTGTGACTGCCACGGAGAAGACCCCGGGTTCGATCCGAGGCAGGTACGAACGCTCTAACCACTAAATCCGCCGTGCGTCGGATGGGCACGTTAAGCCGTCGGGCTCCGGGTACTGTCCCCCTGGTAATAAGTAAGGGCGTCTTCCTCCTCCTTTCTACCTCGCTTCTGTGTCACTTTCTTATCGGGCATTCTAGCCCAAACCTCCTAGCTTCCTATTTCTAAGGGTTTTTTAAGACCTGGGGTCAGACACTACCTTCCTAAAATCTTCTACATATGATCTGATATTTGCATGAAACTTGCTTATGACATGGTTGCAGGAGAGATTAGGGAAAGTTCCAATCCAGCTAACAAACATCTCGTGTGTGAAAGATACTTTCTTAGAATCCTCAATGCGGATCATATTTTGTGAAGAAATATATTTCCATCTTCGTCTCCCACCGCAGCCAGTTTTTAGTATTTAAATGAGATACATGGATAAATGCAGCTTTCATTTTCGCGCAAAATGTGAGATCATTAAGCAATGCTGTAAGCTCGTTAGACAGCGCAGAATCCGCTGCCATTTATTCAACTGACGAGATGTTTCCAACAAATTGCTCCAGAAAAACAGTATCAATGATCGAGAGAGACTTTCCCTGGGTACCAGCGATCATTACAGAGCTGGAATGTCGGGATATGTTATTAAGTCACGCAACTCAAGAAATGAATAGAAATTGAAAATGCCATCGTTCCCGGTGAAATTGAAGAAAACATTTAAGGGAAACTCAAAGCTGTTTTAAATAAAAGCTCTAGGTTTCAGTAATTGTAAAAAAAGTTAATGATTTTATCAACGACGATGGTTGCGAATTACCACCAAACGTTCGAGCAATAAAAGCGAAACATTGTAAATACTGTATAACGAAGTGAATTTCTCCGTCATTTTTGGTCTACGCCGGGATTCGAACCCGAGTCCGCTTATTCCGGAACAAGTTGCTCTACCAATTAAGCTACGCGGACATTTTATTCTGATTCCTATCTGCCTTTATGTCGTGTGCGTCCTTCTGGCAGGTACGTCACATCTCCTGGTACGTTACATCATCTCCCCCTTATTTTTTTTTTCTTTTTCGAAGTGCTGGAGAAGGGATTCTCTTATTTTTCCTATCTCGCGGTGTGGAAAGAACATCACACCATTGCGAGATTTTGAACGGTCGGGTCATCCGGATAGTTCGGGCGCCATTATAACGAAGTAAATTTCTCCGTCATTTTTATCAGCGCCAGGATTCGGACCCGGGTCCACTCATTCCGGAATAAGTTGCTCTACCATTTGAGCTACGCGGACATTTTATTCTGATTCCTATCTGCCTTTATGTCGTGTGCGTCCTTCTGGCAGGTACGTCACATCTCCTGGTACGTTATAACTGTTCAATGACGTTTGTGAACGTAGAGAATATTTTCTGCAATAAAAGTGGTTTTGGATGACATACGACAAAACCAAGGAGTTGAATAATTAGACAAATGTATTGTGGTCTATTACAACAAAAATTAATGGTGTGAGAAAATATATATTATTTAAGAAGGGGTTTTTTTTCGTTAATCATATAGACTAATAATGTATTAGTTTGTGTATGGTTTATAAAATTTATTTCTGTTCCACAGTATTTACTTAAAGATAAATCAACAAAAATATAAACATATATTTTACCTTTTAAGTGCATAATTTGCTATTTTAGTGCATATAATCCACTCTTTAGTTTAACGAAGCCACGTAGATTATGAGAAATTACTATTTTCGATGTACTGGAAAACTCAAAGAGAGACAGCGAAAGATTTATTTTCTTAACTCTGAAGAAAAGTCGTGAGAACAAATTCGAAAGGTAACGTATTCGACACTAAATGTTTGTGTTAGCCTCCATACCTTGATCAGACGAAATGTTGTTGACTACGCAGTATCAAGAAATCCTAAAGTTGATATTGCAGCAGCATTACTACACAAAAGTCTGAAGAGGGAGAACTCGGGGTCTATATGGTATCAAAAGTTGTTGAACGAAAATGCATCGTGAACAAAAAGCAACCCTGACTGAAGATCTTTTACATTTGATAAGTTATAAGAAATATTTAGGTAAAGAACAGGAAGATAGTTCTTCGTCAAAATGTTTTTTTTTATAACTTATCAAATATAAATGCATATTTTACTATCAGTCAAAGAGTTAGTTGACTTTACATTAGATGAAAAACTGTTATGTCTCGCTTTTCTTTCTTTCATACTCTGACTTTTTTTCTTCTTTTCTTTTGCAAGCTTGCAAGAAAGTATTAGGCTAGATTCAAGTCATCAAGGACAAGCACGAGCTACAAATAGCCTCAGTACCTGAAGGAGAATTATATATCTTAGATATCACACTGACTTACTCAAACAACAAAATTCCTTCCACATTCTCAACATTTTGCATGTGCTCAGTTCTGAGTAGCCATGAATTCCCTTGAGGGTGTAGCTTTTAAAAGCTCCAAATAATACTTTTTCTCAGGAACTTTAACTGAATAAACTTACGTATATCATAAAAAAAGGTTGAAAGGAGTTATTTTTTTCATTTTTACTTAAAATGTGGAACTACAGACAGCATGTGTTTCTGCTTTTATTCAGGTTGCCCGTGGTGCATATTTTGAAACGTCTGCAGCTTCTCGGAAAATGCCTGCTAGTTCTTAATTGAACTTCTGATATTCCTTGGAAATAAATTCATAAAAGATTTAATTTCTGGTGTGCTTAGCTTTTTCTCGAAGTTTTCTTCTTCAGAACCATTTCTGATTTCAGCAGTTAAGTGAACAGTTCTGAAATAAATTTGAGAGCACGTTTTGTTTAATCTTTTGATAAAATGCTCTCATCCTTTCAAAATATGGTCAATGATGGCTGGTAATTGGACAACGGCAATCATATTAAGGAGCAGATTTTCCGCTTTTGACGATTTCTTTTAAGTAAATTTCACATACTAATGTATTCTTTACTAATTCGATAAAGATATTTTCTCCTGCGCAGAGATTTAGCAAGAATTGAAACTGCCTGTTTGGTTCAGTTTATGTAATAAGCCATTCGGGAACAAAATTTACATTCAGATGCCTCAAATTGTCAGGACGCGCAGAAACAGATGAAGATTTATGGAAAATATGCCCCCCCCCTCTTCAATTCGTAAAATAGTAAGGGAAAATAGAAGATGCGTAGGATATAAACATTCTTTTTTTCATTATGTGCCAACAAGCAAATGTTCCCCACAAATGAGGAGAAAGAAAAAAAACTTTTTTACTGAAAATTTTTCTTTCATTATAGCATTGCGGAAAAATATACTCATACTTACGGTGCCATGAAATTTTAACATCATCAAATTTGTTCAGATGTAGTACGTTCTTGGCGGTCGGAATTAAAACCTGTTTCCTAAAAATGCAGTATTTTGGCTTCTATAAGAACAACTGAAATATTTTCGAACTGCGAGAAAAAACGCGGTTTGGTGATGTGTCTTTGAAATCAAATTTTCGAGATGTTAATTTCGACCTAAAAATCACGTCTTGTTCTGTACATTTACGGCATATTGAACGAGACGTCATTTTTATTTTTAACAACTATTATGAAAAATTCTCTCAATTGACAGCGAAAATTTAGCAATTTGTGTATACTGCGTTACTCCACCAGATAAACCGTTTTATTGGACAATGCGTGCGTATTGAACGTTCACGGCATACTCTTATATTCCTGATCTGCAGCCTTGTGTTTACTGGTTCAAATAGGATTACCATCAAATCACAACCAAAAAGCGACTAAGAAGGCAAAAGCGGAAATGTTTTGGACAAGAAATTATATAAGGAATAAAAATTAATCCCATTCGAAGGACTTTCACAGTTCTAATCATAAGCCATCCTTTAGAGAGACATTTTTCAAAGTAACTCGTGAAGTTCTTTATGTTACATAAATATGAAAATTCAGGATTTCTCTTGAGTTATTCTTTCTGAATCCTAAATCTATAAATTCATTTAATAAATTTAGGGCTGCATGTATGCGCGATGCTAAAATTATCCATACTAGTTTACGTCTTAATAATATGCATGTATGCAGATTTCTGAATGCGGATGACACAGTCCTGTTGGCGGATAACAAAAGTGAGTTACAAGGTTTGTTGTAGCGAGTGCGCGAAGTTTATGTGAAAGTCAAGCTGAGTATAAATATGGGAAAAACAAAAATAATGCATTTTCAGGAGCAACTGTTAATACTGAATGCGGGATCAGTCTAAAAGGTACACAGGTAGGACCCGTGAATGAATTTGCATATTTAGAAAGTATCCGCGATAGGGAAAACAGATTCGATGGTGTAGTTAATGGGATAGGGATTTCATATTTAAAAGTCGTAGCTCAGCTGCCTTAGGAGAATTTCACAGAACTGATGTGTTCACGGAAATGTCCCTAATGGTTGTGCGTGAAAGTGAAACTTGGATATTGAAAATGAACCGTGGGAGTCGCTTCTGTGATGGAGGCAGTCTCGAAACTTTCACTCGCCGATCTCTCGAAATCGACTTCCATTTCGTCGTTTCTGAGTTTCGAGGCATGAGCAGAATCGTTTTCATGCTCAACGTCCATGGGCTCCTGCGTAGCTACCTCCGAAGTGATCGCCCCGCAGCAATTTTCTTTCGCTCGCGATACTTTCTCACGCGTTCTGCTGCTGACATAGCTGTGTTTATCGAAATTTGACGAGTTGCTCTTCCGCGTAGACTATGTTCGATGTATTTCTGCTTGGCCTTTCGACGAGTATATGCCCACATAGTAAAAATTTTTAAATGTTTCAACTGCGATCTAAAGTTTCACAACCAACACTCTATTGGATTTCACTTCAATTGTTTTAAATCGACAGATGTCGACGTTAGCTCTTGTTTCAGATCAATTTCGACGTCGTAGCGCTTCGCAGTTTCGAGTTATACTGATTTGAAGTTTGCGCGGTGTAGCGTAAAGTCCCCAACACAACGCCCCCACCCCGCCCCCACTCCTCTTTTCTATGTGCGCGAACTCAAGGTCATTAACAAGTCTGTGTTGTCTTAGATATCGAATGACACTAGGTTGTTTTGGTATGCATTTATAATATAGAAATTATTAGACCGAACTCGATGCCCATCTTTACGTAACTCTCAACTTTCCGTATTGGCCACCTACTACCGATATGATTTAAAGATGTTATGACGTACAAGTTTGTCCGCGCCGGGCATCGAATCTGGGTCCCCCTCACTCCGTAGTAAGTCGCTCTCCCTACTGAGCTACACAGACATGTGCTCTTACTGCTGTCTGCCTTTATCTGATGTGCGTTCTGCGGTGTAGGCCCGTCACATCTCCCTCCGCCTCGAGAGAGGGCCGGGGGCATGGCCTATGGGTCAGCCGGGACCATGTGTCGCTGTAGGCAGTCATCCGCTGAAGAACGTGAATTTAAGAAATCCCAGACAATTTGATGTGTGAAACGTAACATCACACTGATTTATTTTTTCGAAGAACTGAAGAAGGGATTATCATTTTTCTGTCTCGCCGTGTGGAAAGAACATCACATCATTGCGAGAAACTTAACAGCCGGGTCATCCTGGAAGTTCGGGCGCCCATATAACGTACACCTTTGTCCGCGCAGGACATCGATTGCGGGTCCCCTCACTCCGGAGTAAATCGCTCTCCCAACTGAGCTACACGCACATGTGCTCTCACTGCTATCTGCCTTTATCTCATGTGCTTCCTCACCGCTATCTGCCTTTATCTCATTTGCTCTCACTGCTATCTGCCTTTGTCTCATGTGTTCTCACTTCTATCTGCCTTTATCTAATGTGCGTCCTGCGGTGTAAGCACATCACAACGTATTCACGTCAAAAAACAGCTACTTGAAATGTGGTATCGGTCAGGTTAAGTGAAACCGGCATACAATATCCTTTAGAAAATATTTCATGTTCATCACACTTTCACTATGTTGCCCAGGTTAGAAATTTGTGAAAATGTGGAAGTTATGAGAGCTACTAAATGTTATTGTCCCTTGTGAATATTTTGCATGTAAAATTTGGGTATAGCAGGTCCTTTTGCTTCTGATATGGTGCATCCAAGAAAAGTCTACAGGGAAAATCTACTTTTTTCAGCTTACATCCTCGCGCAGTATATAGAAACACTATGTGCCAAAATTTATTGAGTTACATATTTTTTATCGTTCCGTTAATGCAGTATCAACATCGCAGCAAATATTAAAACGGGGCTTATTATATTAAAAACCACGTTTTATGTTTATATGTTTGCATCACTAACACAACATGCGAATGTCTAGTCATAATACATAGGTAAATAAAACAAATAAAACTCTCCTATCACGACTTGTTTCCAGTCATGTGAAATAGTATGCGCAGTGGTGCAGGTCGCACTAATTTAGCACTGTTCTCGAGTTCAACACTTTTGTCTTGGTGATATGCTTTTTAAACTGTGCCAAGCTGAATGGTTTTACTTATGTTAAAGTTACGCAGTCCTTAATAAGAAAAGACAAAAACACGTGTCTTTAGATTTTCCAATAAATCTCTCAAATATTCCGTCATCAAGCATTTATGATATTAATTCAACGCATTCAAACGAAATATAATTTTATAAAGCCTTGCAAGTTGTCGCACATATGATTTATGTTCAGAATAACTCTGATATTGTCGTCGTGTCACAAGAGCAGCAAAACTAAAGGTGGTATTCATCGTTCTCCGAAGAAAACCTAAAAATGAAAATAAGCGTAGGGGGCATGAACACGTCAGGGCACTTCTGTTAATGATTCATTGCAGTGTTTTCGTGTTCTCACGATGTATTCACGGAGAGTGGTTGTATCTGTAAGCTCGCTGGCAGTTTTTAGAACACTTGCCTGTGTGTAGGAATGGATTCTAAGGAACTGCACGAAACGTCTTTGTTTACAGACGAGGTTAGTACATGCTGCACGAAGTGCTTGCAGAATTTTCATTTGCGATATTCTGAATTTTGACCAATGCGTGCACTATTTATTTAACTCCTCGATTAGTTGAATGATGTGGATTTCGTCAGTAGTATTCAGTGACGTGCCACACATTGCCATAAAGCATGCCTTAATAATATGCTTCCTGCAGTATTTCGTATTGAATCGTTTTAAATGGCAGTGTACTTCTGATTTGACTCCTGCAGGATTCTATTTCTAGTAAGAGAATTTTCAAAAGTACCGTTTGCAGAAATAGTACCAAAGACATTTCACAGCAGGAACACTATATCCCGTTTAATTTGAGAGGAAACATAGTATCATTTAATATAATGCTTCATATCATATACCTATAATGCTTTATACCATCTATATCTCAAATATAAATATATACAGAGTGCAAAGATTAGCATGGGCGCGGGAACATCGCCACTGGACCCTAGGCATGTGGGAAAATGTTGCCTGGACTGATGAGTCGAGATTCACGTTGCTACATGCGGATGGCAGGATACGAGTACGGCGCAAACCACATGAAGCGATGGATCCTTCTTGCCAGCAGGGTACTCTTCAAGTTGGTGGGGGTGGCATTCTCGTCTAGGGACTGTTTACGTGAACTGAAATGGGACCCCTGGTACGTGTGACATCGATCGTCCCTCACAGGTAAACGTTACCGGGATATCCTGGACGACAATTTGCTCCCGTTTGTGGGTCTTCAACATCCCACTGGGGACCTCATCCCGCAACAAGACAATGTACCGTGCCATTGCTCCCGAATTGTATCCGAATGGTTGCATGAACACTCCACCGACGTGACCTCGCTTCCTTGCCCAGCTAGGTCACCTGAACTCAATCCCATCGATCACATCTGGGATGCAATCGAGAGAGATGTTCGAGGCTCTGACCCTCCTCCATCAAGTCTTTGTGAATTGTGGGAGCTTTTTCAGGGTCGTGGATCCGTATGGCTTTCCAACGCTTCCGGCGTTTTGTCGAGTTCATGCAGAGACGAATCGCCGCCGTCATCAGGGCGAAGGGTGGTGCTACACGTTACTAGACAGGTATCTCTAATTCAATTGCTCTTCAGTGTATATCATCATCATCATCATTGTCAACCATTATCAATCCACTGCTGGACGAAGGTCTCCCCAAGTTTCCTCCACAACGGTCTGTCTTGTGCCAGTCTCCTCCATGTCACTCCCGCATATTTACGAATTTCATCCACCCATCTCCCATGTGGTCTTTTTCTGGGTCTTTTCCTGTCCCTTGGAATCCAATCTAAAATTTCGGCTGTCCATCTATGGTCTGTCCTTTTGGCAGTATGTCCAGCCCATTGCCATTTCAGGGATTTAACTCTGATCATGATGTCTTCCACTCTCGTCATTTTTCGGATCCACGAGTTCCTCTTCTTATCTCTCCTGGTTATACCAAGCATGCACCTCTCCACGCTTCTTTGAGTTGTCTGCAGCCTTTGTATGTCTCTTTTAGTTAAGGTCCACGTCTCTGCACCATACGTAAGCACTGGAAGGATGCATTGATCAAACACTTTTCTTTTAAGACATAATGGCATATTGCTCTTGAAAATTATGCTGTTTCTTCCAAAAGCTCTCCAGGCAAGTTTTGTACGCCGATTAATTTCTTCATCAATGTGACCCTCACTTGATATCTGCTGTCCAAGATAAACATATGTATCTGTTATCTCCAGTTTTTCTCCATCAATCGATAAATCTTCATTTCTTGTAAAAGCATTGAACATCACTTTTGTCTTCTGAAAGTTCATTTTTAATCCCACTTCTTTACTCTTGTCAGCAAGTTCCTGGATCATACTCTGCAGCTCTGATGGGGTAGTTGCAAAAATGACTACGTCATCAGCAAAACGAAGGTGGGTTAGATAATCTCCATTAATCTTTATCCCTTTGTTTTCCCACTTCAGTGATTGAAAGACATTTTCCAATGTGGCATTAAAGAGCTTCGGAGATATGGTGTCACCTTGTCTCACTCCCTTTCCAATTTTTATGTGTGTTGTATTTTCAAACAGCCGAATCTTTGCACTTGCATTTTCATAGATGTTATTAATAATGTTAATGTATGCATCTTCAATACCGCAGGATTTCAGAGCCGTGGTAACTGCTGATGGTTTTACCGAATCAAAGGCTTTTTCATAATCGATAAAAGCCATGCACAATGGAAGTTCATATTCCCTAGCTCTTTCAATTAGTTCTCTCAGTACGTGGATATGATCTATTGTGCTGTAGCCACTCCTGAATCCAGCTTGTTCTCTCGGTTGAGCCATATCCAGTGTTACCTTCAAGCGGTGTGAAAGAACTTTAGTGAAGATTTTATAAACCACTGATAGGAGGCTGATAGGTCTGTAGTTCCTGAGATCCTCAATGTCACCTTTTTATGTAGCAGGATCATTGTAGCATTGTTCCAATCCTCAGGAATCTTCCCTTCATTAAGGCATCGAGTGAAAATTTGGGCGAGTACTGTTTCAATTTCTCCACTTGCTTCTTGTATGATGTCTATAGTAATTCCATCTTCTCCTGGAGCTTTCCCCGCTTCATGTTCTTGATTGCATGAGCAACTTCTGCTGGGAGGACTGGAAGAACTCTGGTACCTTTCATGATGTCTGGAGTACATGTATCATCCCTTTCATATAATTTGGAGTAGAAATCTTTCACTCTTGTCAAAATTTCGCCTCTATTTCTTGTTATAGAACCATCTTCTTTTCTCAGAGCCATAATCTGTTTTCTTCCCTTACTGAGATGTCCCTTTGCTATCTTAAGGCTTTGGTTGTTTTCAATTGCTTTCCTCACTAGCTCACAGTTGAATTTCCTTACGTCTTCAGTGATACTTTTTCGTGTTGTCTTGCATAGCTCTATATATTCCACTTTGGAAGTCACATCTTCTTTAGTTGTCCTCATCTCTCTTCTTTTTTGCATCAACATTTTGGTTTTTCCTGATAATTTGTTCACGTGCAACTTGTTCTTAGACCCAGCTAATTTTGTTGCTGTTTCCATTAGAGCTTTGGTTACTTTTCTGTTAACTTCCGAAATATCCACTTCTTCCGATGTTAGGCCTTCTAAAGCAGAGAATCTGTTCTTCAGTTCCAACTTGAAAGTATTATGGTGTTTTTTAAGGTTGGTTATGTCAATACATTTTGTTTGTCTTATGAGCTTGCCACGTTCCAGTTTAGTGTTGAGGTGCATCTTACATCTCACCAATCTATGGTCACTACCTGTGTTGAACTTGTTCAGCACACTGCAGTCTTCGATGACGAATTTTTGTTACACATAATAAAATCAATTTCACTTGTCGTCCCAATTGGATGTCTCCATGTCCATTTCCTGTGTGGCTTTTTCTTGAAAAAGGAGTTCAAGATGAAAAATCCTTCTGCCTCTGCAAACTCAACGAGAGTATTTCCACGCTGGTTTCTGTTGCCGTGACCGAATTTACCTACTGAAGTTTCATTCTGTTGCCGTTGCCCTATTTTTGCATTGAAATCTCCCATAATTATCTTCAAGTGCTGCTTACCTTTATTATTTAGATGACGAATTTCCTCATAAAATTCTTCAATTTCTTCTTCAGGATGACTTGTGGTGGGTGCATAAGTTTGAATAATCTGAGCCTGGTATCTTCTCGATAGTTGGATAACGAGTCGTGCAGCTCTGTCAGAGGAACTTTCAACTTCTACCACTTTATCCTTCAGTTTCTTGTTTATTATAAATCCAACACCACTAGTTCTGCCAGTATCTGTCCCACGATAATAGAAGAGATGTCCACTTTTCAGTTCAATGAGATCTTCTCCTTTTCTCCTTACCTCACTTAGCCCGACAATGTCCCACTTGATCCTTTGTAGTTCCTCTTCCAATTCAAGAAGCCTTGAATCAGAAGATAGGGAGCGTCCGTTATAGGTAGCCAAGGTCAGCATCAAATGGCAGCCTAGTCCGGTCCTCCGGGGATTCTTAGCACCCTCTGCCTTCATGTCGCACTGGCCGCTGCCTTGGCCAGGTACATTCCAGCTGCCGGAGACTGAGAGCCAAGATTTAAGTTGTAGAGTCATTTTGGAGGTGTTTGGCCATAACTCACCACGCTGGCCAAGCGGGTTGGTGAGTGTGGGATAGCATTTCCTCTGATCCCGATGGTATAGTTATACCGCTATTGGCGGTATAACTATAGTGTATATATACGTATATATACCAACCCGCTTGGCCAGCGTGGTGAGTTATGGCCAAACACCTCCAAAATGACTCTACAACTTAAATCTTGGCCCTCAGTCTCCGGCAGCTGGAATGTACCTTGCCATGGCAGCGGCCCGTGCGACATGAAGGCAGAGGGTGCTAAGAATCCCCGGAGGACCGGACTAGGCTGCTATTTGATGCTGACCTTGGCTACGTATAATGGACGCTCCCTATCTTCTGATTCAAGGCTTCTTGAATTGGAAGAGGAACTACAAAGGATCAAGTGGGACATCGTCGGGCTAAGTGAGGTAAGGAGAAAAGGAGAAGATCTCATTGAACTGAAAAGCGGACATCTCTTCTATTATCGTTGGACAGATACTGGCAGAACTAGTGGTGTTGGATTTATAATAAACAAGAAACTGAAGGATAAAGTGGTAGAAGTTGAAAGTTCCTCTGACAGAACTGCACGACTCGTTATCCAACTCTCGAGAAGATACCAGGCTCAGATTATTCAAACTTATGCACCCACCACAAGACATGCTGTAGAAGAAATTGAAGAATTTTATGAGGAAATTCGTCATCTAAATAATAAAGGCAAGCAGCACTTGAAGATCATTATGGGATATTTTAATGCAAAAATAGGGCAACGGCAACAGAATGAAACTTCAGTAGGTAAATTCGGTCACGGCAACAGAAACCAGCGTGGAAATACTCTCGTTGAGTTTGCAGAGGCAGAAGGATTTTTCATATTGAACTCCTTTTTCAAGAAAAAGCCAAACAGGAAATGGACATGGAGACATCCAAATGGGACGACAAGTGAAATTGATTTTATTATGTGTAACAAAAAATTCGTCATAGAAGACTGCAGTGTGCTAAACAAGTTCAACACAGGTAGTTACCATAGATTGGTGAGATGTAAGATGCACCTCAACACTAAACTGGAACGTGGCAAGCTCATAAGACAAACAAAATGTATTGACATAACCAACCGTAAAAAACACCATAATACTTTCAAGTTGGAACTGAAGAAGAGATTCTCTGCTTTAGAAGGCCTAACATCGGAAGAAGTGGATATTTCGGAAGTTAACAGAAAAGTAACCAAAGCTCTTTTGGAAACAGCAACAAAATTAGCTCGGTCTAAGAACAAGTTGCATGTGAACAAATTATCAGGAAAAACCAAAATGTTGATGCAAAAAAGAAGAGAGATGAGGACAACTAAAGAAGATGTGACTTCCAAAGTGGAATATATAGAGCTATGCATGACAGCACGAAAAAGTATCACTGAAGACGTAAGGAAATTCAACTGTGAGCTAGTGAGGAAAGCAATTGAAAACAACCAAAGCCTTAAGATAGCAAAGGGACATCTCGGTAAGGGAAGAAAACAGATTATGGCTCTGAGAAAAGAAGATGGTTCTATAACAAGAAATAGAGGCGAAATTTCGACGAGAGTGAAAGATTTCTACTCCAAATTATATGAAAGGGATGATACATGTACTCCAGACATCATGAAAGGTGCCAGAGTTCTTCCAGTCCTCCCAGCAGAAGTTGCTCATGCAATCAAGAACATGAAGCGGGGGAAAGCTCCAGGAGAAGATGGAATTACTGTAGACATCATACAAGAAGCAAGTGGAGAAATTGAAACAGTACTCGCCCAAATTTTCACTCGATGCCTTAATGAAGGGAAGATTCCTGAGGATTGGAACAATGCTACAATGATCCTGCTACATAAAAAAGGTGACATTGAGGATCTCAGGAACTACAGACCTATCAGCCTCCTATCAGTGGTTTATAAAATCTTCACTAAAGTTCTTTCACACCGCTTGAAGGTAACACTGGACATGGCTCAACCGAGAGAACAAGCTGGATTCAGGAGTGGCTACAGCACAATAGATCATATCCACATATTGAGAGAACTAATTGAAAGAGCGAGGGAATATGAACTTCCATTGTGCATGGCTTTTATCGATTATGAAAAAGCCTTTGATTCGGTGAAACCATCAGCAGTTACCACGGCTCTGAAATCCTGCGGTATTTAAGATGCATACATTAATATTATTAATAACATCTATGAAAACGCAAGTGCAAAGATTCGGCTGTTTGAAAATACAACACACATAAAAATTGGAAAGGGAGTGAGACAAGGTGACACCATATCTCCGAAGCTCTTTAATGCCACATTGGAAAATGTCTTTCAATCACTGAAGTGGGAAAACAAAGGGATAAAGATTAATGGAGATTATCTAACCCACCTTCGTTTTGCTGATGACGTAGTCATTTTTGCAACTACCCCATCAGAGCTGCAGAGTATGATCCAGGAACTTGCTGACAAGAGTAAAGAAGTGAGATTAAAAATGAACTTTCAGAAGACAAAAGTGATGTTCAATGCTTTTACAAGAAATGAAGATTTACTGATTGATGGAGAAAAGCTGGAGATAACAGACACGTACGTTTATCTTGGACAGCAGATATCAAGTGAGGGTCACATTGATGAAGAAATTAATCGGCGTACAAAACTTGCCTGGAGAGCTTTTGGAAGAAACAGCATAATTTTCAAGAGCAATATGGCATTATGTCTTAAAAGAAAAGTGTTTGATCAATGCATCCTTCCAGTGCTTACGTATGGTGCAGAGACGTGGACCTTAACTAAAAGAGACATACAAAGGCTGCAGATAACTCAAAGTAGCATGGAGAGGTGCATGCTTGGTATAACCCGGAGAGATAAGAAGAGGAACTCGTGGATCCGAAAAATGACGAGCGTGGAAGACATCATGATCAGAGTTAAATCCCTGAAATGGCAATGGGCTGGACATACTGCCAGAAGGACAGACCATAGATGGACAGCCGAAATTTTAGATTGGATTCCAAGGGACTGGAAAAGACCCAGAAAAAGACCACATGGGAGATGGGTGGACGAAATTCGAAAATATGCGGGAGTGACATGGAGGAGACTGACACAAGACAGACCGTTGTGGAGGAAACTTGGGGAGACCTTCGTCCAGCAGTGGATTGATAATGGTTGACAATGATGATGATGATGATAGATACAAATGATACTAAGATATATAGATGATATTATAAGATATAGATGATATGAAGATACAGATGACATGATATATGTATATACGTGATATGAAGCATTATCGATATCAAGCCTTATATTATATGTAGATGATATGATATAATGAGATATAGATGATATATAATATCATCTCTCTCTCTCTGTCTATATATACTGTATAATGTATATAATGCTTCATATCATCTATATCTCAGATATATATTTCACAGCAGGAACACTGTATCCCGCTTAACGTAATTGGAAACAAAGTGTAATTTCGTTCCGAACGTTCTCCAAAATGCGCCGTTAAGTTCATATTCACTTAAGCAGGCTTCAAAGCCTCAACATTTCTTATAGCCGAAGTGATATAACAGGTACAGCGTTCAATAGCGTTCCAAGCTTTAGTAGGGTTTCAAGACGCTGAGAGTGTTTATAAGCACTGCGTCGTTTTTCAGCAGTATCAAAAGAACAAAGTAGTTACTGAATATGAATTCGTTAAGGTAGCCCAGGTATTAACAATTCGACAATTTAGGTACATGTGTAACAACGGGAAAACGGGAAACTGAGGAGCACCGATGAGCGGCTCAACTTTTATTGAACAAGTTAGAAAAATCATGCAATGCATTGATTATGGTAGGCGGCTTTCCGACATACCAGAAATCCTTACTCAAGTTATAAGGATAATGGCTATGAAATAAATCTTGTTCCTGTGACCCCATTTCGATTATATTGAACGGAATTGGTTCACTATATCTCCGGAACAACATACAAACGTTTTGTCGCAATTGAAACATATTTAGTCAAATTATGAGGATGGTAACTGTGGAGTTAATCTCGCTCCTGTGCCCTGACTTTTGACCCCATTTTGATGATATTAAACAGAATTTGTTCAGTATTCCTCCGGAACAACATGATAAAGTTTTGTCGCAATCGAATCATCTTTACATACGTTATGACGCATCAGGGCAATGCAATGGATCCCACTCCTATGTCCTGACCTTTGACCCCATTTCGCCCATTTTCAATAGGGTTTGTCCGCAGGTAGTCCTCTACCACATACTAAAATTTCATCGTAATCGAACCATTTTTACGTAACTTATGACGTATAAAGGCAATGGAATGAATTCCGCTCCTATGTACTGACCTTTGACACCATTTAGCCCATTTTCAATAGGATTCGTCCCCAGGTTGTCCCCTACCACATATTTAAATTTCATAAAAATACTTTACGCGAGTTATCGTGCGGACAGACAGACGAAAAAGCGTATATGGCCCAGCTTCGGGCCATATACGCTTTTTCAACCTACGGTTGGAAAGCGTAAAAACGGAATTTTTCTTTTCACCATTCATGAGTACAATTTGGCTTTATGGATTTTTATGCCATTCTGTAATAAAACTGAAATAACAATCCGTTTATTGGCATAAGGATTTAAACATGCATTTCGCGAAGTTTCCGCTTATTGACGGATGGAGGTTTCAAGGCTAGTAGCGTAGAACAAACTAATATACTGGGACGGTACAACTTAAATATGAGTCAAATCACACGAGACAAACAGCGATTAAATACACAGAATGTTCTAAATTTGAAGTCACATGATGTGTTGCTTAGGCACATGGCGATTTGGATTACAAAATCATTATAGGCATTGGATCCAAATTTTTGGCAACATCGGGAAGGCGCTGTCTTTGCATGCATCACACTGGAGATGATTTTCAAAGTTTCTGGGAATGCTATTGGTTAGGAGTAGGTGACGTGACTAGTTTTAAATAAAAACTGCGGCTCTGAAGCTTACTTCTCTAGACAGAGCTATGGTTGATCTTGTTGTGAGTGCGTCTCTTTTGTGTTCACTTATTCCGGTCCCGAAAGAGCGTTTAATCATTCCTTTGTATAAGTTATAATATCTTTGAGCACTAATAGGGTGTGATAGCGGTATAGCATAAATACCAGCCTTATTGGTGATTGGATGTCTGTCTGCACATTTTGCAAGTATATCGTATAAGAATGTTGAAGCCCTTATGTCTACACCAAGTCCTACCTTCTTCAGGACGTTTTTGAGTATGCCTGAAAAGTAGGGTATTGTTCCCAGGTACTGGAGGTGAGTCGATGAAATAGTGCCTATTCGCTGTAGCGTGCCCTAAGTGGTTTTGATGATGCTGAGTAAATGTTTGTAAGAGTACCCTGCTTCAGAGGCTAGATTTATTAATTTATCCAATTAGGATTCCTGTTGGAGACAGAGCTGACAGCAAAAGCTTTTATGTATTGACAGTTATGTTACTTACATCTTGAAACACTTCATCTTGGGCCTGAGATCGTTAAAAAGATTAGAACAGATAGAAAGCTTTAAAATGCAAAGACAATGGGTTTTCAAAACGCAAAAAGCAATTTATTTGCAAGAACAAACAACTAAAACAAAATATGAGAGCTGTAGTTACCGTAGACAATGAAGAAAAATAATGATACAATGCTATCAGAACACAAAACACGATCTGTGAGCTCGGGACGCACTGCTGCGTAGAAATTTCATTTTATTTGTTCCCCATATAATTCCAGAAAGATGCAAGTATAATGGAAGTTCAGCTTGTGAAATAAATATGATCGTATATCATCGGTCTTTGAAATTCTTAAGTTCGTAGGAAAACAGATGTTTTTCAATTCGCTCAGGTCAGTCCTGGTTTTGGAATAGAGAAGTACTATATATCATCTGAAGAAAATTCTCTCCGGTTTAAAGGATACGAGAAAAGCTGAAATTCTTATGGCTTTTATGGAGTTCATCGACATTGTGACTTTTCGAATATACGCCGTAACAGAGGAATTTGGAAGGAGGCGGAAGAATATAAGTGAAGTTTTGTTACGTCTGTATGATTTTTCAGTGTGCCATTGCTGGGAAAAGATTCTTCGTTTCACGTCTTTTATAGCGAACGGAATCCACAAACGAAGTTGTTTACCGAGTTTCACATTTTAAAACTTTTTCTCGTCTTTCAAAATCATCCGTATTTGATAAGTTATCTCTACTCTATAACGAGTTTCTGGAAACAACTCATGCAATTCATAAATTTCCTTCTCTAGGGAGGTTCGGTGACGAAATAACGAGAAATGCTCTTTGTAAGAACGTAGAAGAATCATTTCCAGCAAAGAGCGGTATGGGAGTAATATCTTCTACATGTTAGGCAAAAGCTGGTATCTTTATCGTTGTTCAGCCATGCAGTATAGTCAAATCACTGGGATCACCATGATGCCATGTCTATGAAAAGGAACACCCAAAGGTGCTATCATAAACGAAATACCAGCAATCCGAATCTGCAGAGTAGTGAACCAGACAATCTATGTAATATTCTAACTTCGCCTTCAGTTTGTATCACATTTGGAAGACTTTCGAAGTTTAAAAATTCTAAATTAATTCTCTGTATCACACGCTTGTTTTAAAATTTGATTCAACCAAGCAAAGAGAGAGAATACGATTTGCTAATGAATTAAACTGTAAAGGTAGGTATAAATTTTTTTTTATTTTAAAGGCTACGTGCAAAATAAGGGGGAATTTTGATATCCAAGAAAAAATTAGCGCCATATCCTTGCTATTTTCTAAACAACTGGTGATACAATTTGATAGATTGATGTAAGCTATGTGAAGATCAGCATTTTTTTTTTTTTCAATAAACGAAATCTTCGTATAAATGCTATTATTGACATACTGTCACTGTATTCCATGTGACCTCTCCATTCAGAAAACTTGAAATGTTTTATCGTGCTGGAGCGGGAATCGAACCCGCACCCACCACCCGATTTCCGGTCAATCATGCTAGTCATAACACTACCCAGGACAAGGTTTTCCGCTCCGGGACGATGAAAATTATCAAGTTTTCTGCAGGAAGTGGATACATGGTATACAATGAAAATATACCAATAATAGCATTACATTGCCAACAATGTAAATCTACAGTTTTCATCTTAGAACCACCAAATTTGGTATACTATCTTATGGTACTCTAACTTAGTCGGCAGACCGTTTTTGGAACGGGTCAAGGCCCGGGGGTCAGATTCCCCCCCCCCCCGAATAAAAACTTTTTCGTAAATACTACAGTTTTCAATTTAGAACCACCAAATTTGGTATACTATCTCATGGTACTCTATCTTAGACACTAGAAGGTTTTTTGAAGGGGTTGCAGCCCGGGGGTTCGGCCCCCCCCCTCATAAAAATTTCGTAAAATCTACGGTTTTCATATTAGAACCACCAAATTTGGTATACTATCTTATGGTACTCTAACTTAGACGGCAAATCGTTTTTGGAACGGGTCAAGGCCCGGGGGTGAGAGCCCCCACATACATAATTTTCTTAAAAACTGCAGTTTTCAATTCAGAACCACCTAATCTGGTATACTATCTCATGGTACTCTAACTTAGACGCTAGACGGTTTTTGGAAGGGGTTGGAGCCCGGGGAACAGTTTTCAATTTAGAACCACCAAATTTGGCATACTCTCTCATGGTACTCTAACTTAGACGGTAGACGGTTTTTGGAACGGGTCGGGCACGGGGTCAGAGTCCATCCGCCCATAAATATTTTTCGTAAAAACTAAAGTTTTCAATTTAGAGCTACCAAATTTGGTATACTATATAATGGTGTTCTAAATTAAACGGTAGACGGTTTTCAGAACGGGTCGGGGCAAGGGTGGTTACCCCCCCCCCTACACACAAACTTTCGTAAAATCTATAGTTTTCAATTTAGAACCACCAAATTTTGTATATTATCTCATGGTACCCTAACTTAGAAGGTAGAAGGTTTTGGCAACGGATCAAGGCCCGCGGGTAAGACCCCCCCCCCACATACAAAATTTTCTTAAAATTTTTATTTTTCAATTCAGAACCACCAAATTTTGTGTCATGAAACTCTAACTTAGCGGGAGACGGTAAGTGCATGAAAAACTGTGTTTGGCTTACAGATCATTGGCACGTAGGGACGTAGGTTTCGTTTGATATGTTACGGGGTAAACAAATTGTCTTCAGTATAACAATTTTCTTTCATACGCATGGTGCAACACAAAAAAATTGAATTTATTTTTGAGAATTAGCATGACGCCTACCGGCCCAGAGTACAGCTGCCCAGTCCGCGCCTGCTGCCGCCACCGGAACCTGGCTCCCGGGTTCTTCGCATCTGTTGATCCCCCGCCTGGAGCGTCCCAGCTGTAAAATACATGTACCTCTGCGTTTTGGAAAAACAAAAGATAAGATGCCGATCCTTAAAATTAACCACTTCTTGTGACCGCAGGTACGAAAATCTTGAACTTCGCTTAAACCCTAACTGGAGGAACAAGCTTCACGTGATTGTCTGTATTCTGAGTGTTTTATTGAATGGTTGCTCATTAGTTCGTAGTTGACTGGAGAACAGAGAACGTGCTTGTTGAAACCTTTGTTGTGCGTTGTCAAGTGATAATAGTGGAAATATATCATTCTAAATATTTTGGAAAGAGAAAGTGCATTGTTTTCCGAAGGCACTATGCAGATGAAGAATGCAACATAAATAGTTAACTCACAAAAAGAAAATGATTTGCTGAAATGGAAAGGGTATTTATTTTGCCATAACAGAGTGCGAGGTGATTTACGGTATTGTCACTGTATTGAAAGAAATTATGGAAATTGTACTGGCTTTGCTAGTACTATTCTTATTGGAGATGAACACAGGATGCGCAATGAGAAACCACATAATCATGCTCCAAGACCGGAGAAAAGTGATGTTGCTGTTGCAAGAGCGCAAATAAAAGAACGAGCGAGAAATACGGACGAAGCCCCTGCACAAATTATTCAAACCGTGACAACGTCAATGGCTACAGTAAATGAAGCTTACATGCCTAATATGGATGCACTAAGGCAAGTTGTAAAAAAGAGAAGACATGCCAAGACATGCCTGCAGAGCCTACGACTTCAGAACGGATCGATGCCCCAATAAATTTACAGGAGAAGATGGTGCAAAATTTCTTGGCAGAGATAGCGCATTTGGGCATCAAAGAATTATTTTATTTTTAACAGAGAATAATTTACGAAAGCTTAAAGAAGCACCCCTCTGGATTATGGATGGGACATTTGAAACTTGTCCAACCCTTTTTAGGCAATTATGCTTCATTCATGCTATGGTTGAAACGAATCCAGTGATGCACAGACTTGTCCCACTAGTTTATGGGTTACTTTCCAGCAAGTATAAATAATATAATACTATTATAAAGTATTTTTGTAGGATTTACAAGACTATGCATCAGACTATGATATTCAGCTTGCACCACAATATACGCATAATAATAGATTTTGAAATAGCTACCGTTATAATGCTGCTAAAAAGGAATTTGGAAGCAGCACACACAAATGTTGTTGGTTTCATCTCGGAAAAAAATGTGCTGAGGAATATCCATCCTCTGGCATAGCCTTGGAATATAAGGAAAATAGTGAGTTTGCTCTCAAAGTCAGACATTTGCAAGCACTCGCATTTTTTTCATCTGATGAAATTCCAGCTGCTTTTGAAGAAGTGAAATCAATTTTACTAGAATATGCAGATTCTGTAGTTCAGTGGTTTGAGGAAAATTATGTTCTTGGAAAATTTCGTGGAAGCAGAAGAAACAATCCAAGCAGAAGCCCTCCGCTGTTCCCGCCAACAATTTGGTCAGTTAGTGAAAACAATTTATTTGGCTTTCCCAGAACACAAAACGAACTTGAAAGATTAGACAGACGCTGGAATACAATTCTGGGAGAGAAAAACTGTGACTGTACGAAATAATCAGTGAAATTGCGAAAGAGCAGAGAACAACTATGGCTAAAATCGAAAGAGTGATAGCACAGATTCCAACAAATCCACCCAGAAGAGAAACGCCGGCAAGATAAAAAGGAATTCGAACTTCTTTGGTGCACAGAGACAATGTTAACATGCTGGACATTTTAAGAGGAATTTCATATAATTCTACCCTTTACTAAAATGTGCTGGTATTTCTCACTAATTGAATTATACCTTTTACTAACTTGTATTTGAATTTTTCAAGAATGTAATTCCGCCGAAGATGCAAGAATGTAAAAAACAACGCAAAATTAAAAAAGTCAAAATTTTCAAAATAGCATGTCCAAAACATAAAATGTCAAAAAGTAATCCAAAATGTAAAACATATAAAAATTCAAAAAGGTGAAACAAATAAAAATTCAAAATGCAATCACAAGTCACAAGCATTACAAAAATGCGAAACGCTATGTAACAAGTACAACACAAAATAAAACAAATGACAAAAAAAAATGCATACGCTTTGTAAACTGTACAAAATAAAATAAATGCCATATTCACAAGGATTTCATGACGAGTCAAGTTAAAAATGAGCTTTTACTTAGACTTCAAATAATAATTACTAGCCTCTACACCTTTTTAAGTCTTTAATAAGTGCAACATCATTAACCTGACTTGTCATCAAACATTATCAATATGACCATAGCATACAATCACTTAAAAGACTTGTTAATGGATGAATTGAGGAATCACCAAGTTCAGCGGGTGAAAGTTAATGGCTGTTTATAGTTTTGTACTCGAGTAAATGCGTAACACAGTAAACTTGACTTTCTCCGAAAATTTTATGTATATCAGCACGGTTGATTGAAAACTGATAAAAAGGCTTAAGGCCTGTTTATTAATTTTTGTGCCTCAGTCAAAACGCAGTACCATAACCTTGGCATGTTATCGAAACCTTCTGAATACGTCGGACTAAAAATTCCTAAAAAAGTTTACGCCTAAGGTCTTGTAACTAAAGTTTTGTGACAGGGTAAAACTGCAACATTAATAACTTGACATGTTATGTTAACGTTGTGAATATGAGCACGGCGGATTAAAGATTTCAACAAATAGCCTTTGGGATTAATGTGTTGTAGCTGAGTAAAAATGTAACATTATCTTGATTTTCTATATAAACCATACTACGTGCTGAAATGGCCCAACTATATGTACGTATACTTCAACCATATACCGAAGCGCTGACAAGGTGAAAACAAAAGTGCAATTTTGTACGGTCCCCTAACATTTTATGGCCAGCCTACATGGAAGTGGACACTTTGATATCAAAAACATACTTTTTGTACGGTCCACAACAAATAGCAATGGACACGTCGCAATCTTTGGGGGGGGTTAACGACCACCGTGATCAATTCAGTGGGCTATAAGCAGTCGGACATTCCCAATTTTGGGCCACTGGTTCCTGTGAAGGGGGACAGCCAGTGCCAGAAGTCAAGCACAACGTCCATGATTCACCGAGATTTGAACCAGGATCCTTCTCGACAAGTGGTCAGAAGCCAGCGCCTAGATCACTGAAACAATGAACTTTAAAAATTGTTTTTAAATTTAGCTACGTCGAAGTTTTGGCTAATGGAACAATGGTGGACCCAATGGTGGACCCCTTCCCCTCGAATGTATTACATCGTAGTAATTACGTCTTAAATACGACTAGTAGGCTACTGTAGAAATCCAAAATTTAATTCACACTGAGTTGGATACTAAGAGACAGTTGAGGAAGGCTATATGTAATTTGTCGCCACATTTCTTTAGCTTGTAAGCCGAACTGGTTATAATTAGGAAACAAACAGAAAATCTATATATGATTTATGGCGTCGAAACAGGTGGAAGGAATGTCAATACCTTTAAGTATTGCTGAGCTCACTTTAATATACGATTCTGAAAAATGCAAGAAATGGAGGCAAGAAGTGTGATTGTACGAATACCAAAGGTCAAGGATTATCCCTAAATTTAAAAAAAATTAAATTTATGGTTGGTAGAGATCTGAAGTTTCTCAAAATAATAACTTTGAAATGATAAGAAACTGAGAAAGCTGTAGAATTTGACTATTTAGCAAGTGCAATAACCGGACGAAGTCACAGTCAAATTCTTAAGTGAAGGATGATAAGTTACTTAACTGTTTTAATAAGTTCAAAAATGATAGGTGTACTAAATCTTTTTCAGGTTTTCATTCTAAAGTGGAAAAAAAAAACGAATCGGTCATGAGAAATTTTATCTAACACATTTCTTCTGACTCTCGTATAATTCACACATACTGCCACATGAAGATTTTTTTTCTGGGGGGAGGGTTAAAACAATATGAGGCGGAAAAAGTGAGGTAAAAAATATCAAAATAAATTTACTAATCAAATGATATCCCGGAACTTGGAAACAACTGGTCATGACAGGTATTGAAATTGTTAGGTGAGAGATGAACATGAAGTTTCAAATTACCTTCGAATATCAATGGTTTCCAGAGAGGTTTTCTAATTCCCTTTATTTTTTTTATCACTTCCAACAATACATGCCAAAATGATTTATCTCAAGCCTTTGTTTGGATTAATTAACCTCTTAAACAGACGATGCTACTAATTCAAAACTAATGTGAAGTTTTGCTGAAATTTGGCTGGACTTTCATTTTCAGGAATACGTTTAAATAGAATCGTGATATCATTCTCATTTTTTAACCCCGATTTCTTTACATTTCGGGGTTGTTTTATTTAATCGTTTTCCTTTTTTGACATTTTTCCTCGCTTTCATCTCTCACGTTCCATTTCATTTTGTGAATTCAGGAGGGCGATGTAAACCACGGTCATGACGGCCGTATCTCTCGACTATTACCCTGGACGTCAGCTGCATTTGGCAGTGCCATCTTTCAGCTTTTCTGCAGGGTTCTTTTCTTTTTTGTTGTCTGTATTTTCCTTTTCGTCCTAAGCGTTGGCCCTGGAGCTGTTTTTAATCACCTTTGGCCGTCATTTATCAAAAGTTTTGCTATTATCTCTGAATTCTCAGTAATCCTTTTCTTTTCCGATCACTTTCTCTCTGTCTGCTCTTTTTGTTCCTCGCGATTGTCCTCGCTTCTTTTTAGGAAACTTTGTCATAAAATATTTTTTTTGTTCTGCACAGGTAAGCAGCTTGAATTTTCAGGTAATTTGGCTGTATGCCAATTTTTTTGTTTTGTTTAATTATGCTTAATGCTTCGTTTCCTTTTGTGGAAATCCCACAATCAATCATTTCTCTGAGGTTAACGTTCGCTATGACTATTACATTGCTTCACTTTAACCATATGTGAGGCACACTATTATTAAATATCATCGTCTTAAACTATCTGTGTGCATCTCAGTCGAGTGCGTAACATAATTACAGGGACTAGGTAATTTTAGTCACTATAAAAAAGCTGTAAACAGGAGAAAAATCGTAGGCATGTTAAACACCATATTCGAAGCAGTCAGTAAAGGCTAAATCAAGGAAATTATTCTTATTCAAAAATATCATTACTCGCTAAATAAATGTCTACATCTTTTAGGGGAGTGATTGCAGGACAAACATTATTTTCATATTTTGTTCTTTCTTTTAGCGCAGCTGTGAGATCATCAATTTCCATCGATGTAATGAACTTCTCTGGAATTGTTAAAATTGCGTCATTCTCGAGAAGGAATCACATACGAATATCTTCACACATTCCACCCATAATACAGTCAGAAACGACACTTTCTAGTATTAGTTTTTAGCTTACTTAGAGAACGTGTGTTGAATTCCCACGCAAAAGTAATATATTTTTTTAGAATTTGTACAGTGGCATCTGCAAATGGTATTTATATGCCTAAACAAGTTAGTAAAACCATGCAATGCGTTGATTATGATACGCTTCCCAACATACCAGAAATTATTACTCAAGTTATGAGGATAATGGCTGTGGAAAAAATCTCGCTCCTGTGTCCTGTCCTTTGGCCCCATGTCGATGATATTAAACAGAATTGGTTTAGTATACTGTACCTCCGGAGCAACATACTAACGATTTGTCTCTATAGAAGCGTTTTTAGTCAGGTTATAAGGATAATGGCTGTGGAACAAATCACGCTCCTGTGCCCTGATCTTCTACACCATGTCGATGATATTAAACAGAATTAGTTCAGTATATCTCCGGAACAACATACTAAATTTTTGTCTCAATCGAAGCATTTTTACGTAAATTATGAAGCATAAGGGCGATGGAATGGATCCCACTCCTATGCCCTGACCTTTGACCCCATTTCACCCATTTTCAATAGGATTCGTTCCCGGGTGGTCCCCTACCACATACTAAAATTTCATCGAAATCGAACCATTTTTCCGTGAGTTATCGTGCGGACGGGCGGACAGACAGACAGACGGACAAAGCTGGAGCATATACTCCTCTTCCACCTACGGCTGGAAAGCGTAAACATCGGTGTCCTTTTGGTGGTTATGTAGATTGGTAATTAAACATTAATTTCTGCAGGAAAGGGAGACGTGAGTTTGGACGTTGACGTTCCATTTAATTGTTGAGTCCTAAACGTAACTAAAGACACGAGAAGAACACAAATACCGTATTTTTCGAAATATGAAAAGCAACGTTTCCCTCCAAAAATGGTGACAATATCCTCCTGCGCCTTACATATCGAACGTTATAGTTACCGCCATTAATACACTGCTGGCCAATAAACGTGCAACACCACGAAAGTCAAAAAATATCAGAGCCATGTTTATTGTACAGAAAGCAGTTGATACAAGGCTGAATAGATTACAAATACAGCACGGTGAGACGAGGGGAACATATAACAATCAGTATCTGGTGCAGCCACCATGGGCAGCAATTACAGCAGTGCATCGAGAGCAAGAGACGTTGCATTTGTGTTTGAGGAACGTCCGGCCATGCAGTTACGATACGATGCCACAGTTCATCCTTTGTATCAGGTGGTGGCCGCAGGCGTGCCAGTCATCCGGCGATCATATACGTCACGTGTTTAATAGGCGCTATATCCGGAGACCGCGCGGGACAAGGAAGACGTGGCACATGGTTGCGATCCAGGATGTCTTGGACGTTGCGTGCCGCATGCCATCGCTGGTTTCCTGTTGGTAAATGGCACCAGGCAGTCCCTAAATTTATGGTACAACAAAAGGCTCCAACTCCTTAGTGATGTAATGATGGATGTTCAACGTACTGATAATCCAAACGAGGCGCGTGCCGGAGTGGAATCCAACGGCACCCCATACCATAACGCCGGGTGCCGGGACGATATGGAGCAGCATAATGCAGGACTCACTCACCCGAGGTACCGCCAGACACAGATCGTCCATCTTGGCCCAGCAAACTGAACCGAGATCGTTGGAAAACACGATTCCTTGCCATTCTCTCTTCCATGCGTGATGTTCTTGGCACCATTGCAGACGCCGGTGTTTTACCGTCAAAGGTAGCCGAAGCAACGGGCGCAGTGCAAATACGCCCCGCTGCTGCAGACGACGTCGAACCGTCCGTGCGGACAGTGGGTACTGTGCAACCCACCAGAATCGTTGAGCTACGGTGGTCGATGTTGCAGTGCAATCTGTCAAAGCCATGAGCACCAGATGTCTGTCTTCTCGTTCGGTTGTGTGAGGAGGCCGTTGGGAACCCACACTTCTGTGTGTTCGTTCCTCCGCTACCTACCAACGACATATTCTCCCCACCGCGGCCGTATGCCATAACACACGGGCACCAATGTCTCTCACTAATAATGAGCAATTCCGATATGTCACAATTCGTTCGCGATCGAAGTCGGAAACCAGCTGGTAGAACTGCCCTTGTCTTAGACGTGGTATGCTGTAGCTGTCCGTGGCCAGTAACGGCGAGCAAACACACTTCGAGTGCTTAACACCGGCTCGTTCACCCTTCTTATACGACTTCCAGGGGGTACCACATGATTTCCATAAGTGCTGTCCGGTAAATCATTTACATGTGAGTCCGTGTTCTAACCTTCTACCAACTTTCGAGCTCCTGAAATGCGATCTTCCTGGTGTTGCAATTTCAATATCCAGCAGTGTATGTATATTAATACACTATATGTTGCTATAAATACTGCTAAATAAGTTTAAAATGTTACCACTTTATCTTAATATATAGTACTTAATATTCTTCTGCACTTTTCTACAATATCATTGCATCATGAATGTTTCTACATAATGTACTTGTATGTTTATCCATTGTTAATTACGCGTGTGTTTTTTATGAGCTGGGTTTGCTATGGCACTAGCTATGTGTATTTATGTACTTGTGCATACATGTGTGTTCGTTAGTTAATGGTCAAAATACAGTTTAAGCATATAGCTCATATGTTGCTCATACCGATCTGAAACGACCATAGTACTACCAGAATTTTTTTAAAAAGCAAAGTGGTAACAAAAAAAGGAGAAGAGCCAATTTTAGGACGAAATATCACAACAAAACGATGAAGACATCCACCAGCAAATTGGGTTTAGCGTCGGGTCCTTTATTGTTTCAGAAAATCTTCGTTTTATGCATAACTTTGGGAGAGAAAACGCTAAAATATTATTCATTCAGTGACAAAAACTGTGTAGTGGTAATTTTTTAGAAAACTTCATTCGGGAATTGTGCAAATTTTGCGTGAAATTTAATTGGAGGAACGTACTTTTGTTTGCAGCTTACGACGGAATATGCCGCTACTTGTCGCTTTCTTGCTTTCGCCAACAATGTGCAGAGGTTAGCCTGTTCGCTTTTCTGGCGATATGTTTTATTTCAAACGGGTTTTGCCAAGCTTTATATTTAAAAACAAATTCACGTTTCCAAGGCATTCTGTGTGCCATAGGATACTGATAGACTTCGACAAGGCCATCTGACTTTGAAATATCAGCTATGAGGCGAGGATGACCATCCAGACCAATAACGAAGTCATTGACTGTATGAAAGCTTGACGTCACGGGTAAATCCTGCAGAGCTTGTACGCGATTGGCTGATAGACTGAATGGTGTTTCTCTACGTTGTTATCAAAGGTATCGCACATTGCTAATTTCGCAATGATTCAATAATTCATAAGTTGCTGTGCATAAAATTTTAATTTTTTTTCCTAACAATAATTTTTAAAATGACATTCTCTTTTTTTTCTCAGAATATAAGGGTATGCCTTTTATACCAGTGCGTCTTATATTCCGAAAAATACGGTATACCGGCATCCTGGAGTAAGCTGGAAACTGTCAAGAAGATTAAATGTAGTGCAATATTATTTTCCCCGTTCCTCTGTGGACGAAGGACATGAGTTCTTAACCTTCTACTACAAAGCATTCAATATTAATATAGGTGCTACTTTCATCGTTTCTTTGTTTGATGTATTAATACATGATGTAATGGCTCGCCTCAGAAAAAATGCTGGAAATGCGTCATATGAACTTACGATAATTCCTAAACTATCTGAGTAATTCGTTTGTTCTGAACTATTTTTATTTGATTCATATGGTGACGACCCCCCCCCTCCTCGCATAATTAATTGGCGAGAGGCGTGGCTAATTAACGGTAATTGAAACTTGATTGGGAGTTTTAATTAACTGAGAGTTATAATTTAAACACTTGCGAGGGGTGGTATATAAAGAAAAGATCTGCTGACACTTAGAATTCAAGTGGCGAGTTGCAGGTGTTTGTCACAAGAACACAGAGCCCATAAACGGAAATGGGACGGGTCAGAAATTAAAAGCTATTTCCCATGACTCAAAAATGTTTGGACGGCAAAAACGTTTAAAGCTTTTGTCTGTACAGCGCGCGAAACAATGGAAAAGCTCTTGGACTTGAAGAGCGGTTTATAATAAATATGTCGCGGTTTCAAGTGTTAGAATTCACCACTTAACAACTTTTTGGAGACGGGAGATTGTTGTTGAGAGTGACAGAATCCGATTGTGAGCCGAGAGAATAAGGAAGGATTTTTCCTCGCGCTAGAACAAATGCTTGCCGTCTGCGTGCCCTTGCGTTCTGAGCATAAGAAGGGAAACCAGCTAAAAGCATAAACTGATGAATAACCAGCATGAACTTTACCTGAAAACTTTCTTCACCTCGCCTGACCATCGATACCTGCCGTAAGGAGTCATTTTAGGTGAAATGCAGAGAGAGATAAAATAATCACAAAATCGCCTCGCTCATGCAGAGAGAAGAGGTTCTAAACGCCTGGCCCCAGTAACAAAGCAGACCCCCTGCAGAGAGAAGAGGTTCTAAACGCCTGGCCCCAGGAACAAAGCAGACCCCCTGCAGAGAGAGAGAGAGAGAGAGAGAGAGAGAGAGACCGTCTGAAGAAACCGCGAGCCTCTTCGTGAAGAAAGAGGGAAGAAAACTTTTGTGTGTGTGTCTGAGTGCGTACCTCCAGTGACCGGGGAACGACATCGTTTTAGCCACAGCAAAAAATGAGCGGTGATGGAAATTAAGATCAAACTACCCGGGTGAGTGTTGTGTTTTTTTTTTGTTTTTTTTTTTTGTGTCATCAATACTGTGGATACTCGAGGACATATGTAAGTACTTTTTACCAGTATTTTATTTGCGACCCATTGTGAACGAACAGACTTTTCGTTAGGACATATTTTCTGAAACACCGAAGAGGGCCAAAGCTGGCCGTAAGTTATAGCCTTTGTTATTTAGATGAAGTGTTCGGTGTAATTCATGCATATATCTATTAAATCCCTGTTTTAATTGTTACACTGTGCCTCTATTGGTGTACTGTGTCAGCTAATTGGCTAACGAGGTATTGGCGGATCCAGTGATTCGAATCGCAGCCCGGAATTAATTTGGCATCCTGATATCTGAAGACCTAAAGGTCGCAACAATATGCACAGCTTGGTTAGGATTCAAATAAAAGGAAACTATATTCAGTGAGGTCTAACTCATGCGCAGTTAACTCAGAACTACTGTATAATAAAAATTTGTCAGATATCGGTATAAATAAAGCAAAATATTTCGCTGCTGCTCAGGTACTGAAGTTGCAATGCTCAAACTGTTACTTGCAGAACAATCATACCATGCCCTTGTATAAGAAATGCAATTAATGCCATTTTAAATGTGTCTCTAATGGTTTGATTTTTAATGATTGAAGGAGAAGTATTGGAGAAGAGTAAAATGAGCTCTAGATCTGTACCAGAAAAACAGTGCAACGCGTGAGTGACATGATTTGGACATATCGATTCCCTACCAAAGTAAGGTTTCTTCTCATCGTAAATTCATTTTGTTTTTTGAGTACGAGTCATAGGAAAACTTTCGCTTTAGAAAACCAAAATTAAGCAGTACTCGTATTTCACTATTAATTTATCATATTGTCAAAACGCTTCTGAAGCGTTCAAAACGCTTCTAACATTAACCGTTTTTATGCCAGACGCCGGACGTTTTTTATTCAAGGTTCAATTCGCTCGAGTCTTCGGTATTGCAATTTGCTCGAGTCTCCTGTGACGACTGTGTGCTCGTTCTCAAAGCGGATTTTCTGAGGACTTCACTTTCAGATTTGTTTGTGTAGTTTATTTGTTTTCATTCCCGGTAGTTAGGGAACACGAAGGCGGATTTCGGCGTTTCGCGACTATTTGCCACCTACGAAAAGCCACTGCTTACGTGTCTCAGTGTTCCCCTAAAGAGTACGACACGCAGGTTTTTAATTCCTGTTCTGAGAGTTGAGGTAAGTTTGATCTTTTTTAGGTATACTTTATTTTATAAGGTGTTTGCTTTGTTCTGTGAGATTTGGGTGAGCATTCGGCTTTTTGGGGTTTACCCTGTTTGTAGTTGTTTGCAAAGGTGCCTGAATTCAATCTTGGATGGGCGCTACTTTTACTTATCTACAGGTTCATTCGTTTTGTGATTTGGTTTAAATCTTTGCTGTTTTTCGTGTTTGGTGTGTCTACGGTGTTTCATTTCGAAAATTGGTTCGTTTTTGAGTTTTCGTGTTTGAGTATGCTGAAAGGATTATCATATATACATATAATTAGTCAGGATACGGGTTTGCTGCTTTTTAGCGCAACTTTATTTATGACTTTGATTTTTCTTTTGATTTTAGATATATATATAATCTTTTAAAGGTGTACTACAAAGTTGCCCTACTCATCCGGTAACAAAGAGCACTATTAAAATACAACTATTTTTCCACTAATATTGTACAGAGTACCGCGTATAAAAACCTGAACCAGGGTTCGGGGGCCGGGGGAGTCTTTCCCTGATGAATGGCTTCCGGTACCCGACCCCACGTGTTTAAAATTATTATTCTTATTATTTTTATTATTGTTGTATTTGAATTGTGAGAGTTTTAGTTTTAGTTTGGGTGTGTTAATTTAGTGGAATTCAGAGATTTCTACGGGAGGTTCTTGGTTGAAGGTGTAGAGAATTTTACTTATATATATGTATACTGTATATATACATATATAAACATTAGTCTACTATGCTGAAAAAGTCATAACCACACTGCTCTATGAACACATAAACAAGATTAGTTTCGTTCAATTTTATATTTAACATAAAAGTTGCATGCATTATAAAGGAAATAATTTGACTTAAAATGAGTTATTAACACTCTGTGTAACATGATGTGGACCAATTTACTATCTTAGATACTTCAGTAGTTCCTTATCCAGAAATATATGTACAAAACGTACAAAACATTATATCTTATACTGCAACAGGAAGAAGAGTTGTAAGTCAAATGAATGAGTATGTTTGACTAACTCATTAAGACAAAGTTGCATGCAAGAAAATTAGTGTTTTTACAATTCAAAGCAGTATGGTCAAGCTCTTGTAGGTGTTAATTCCATGTTTGATCAATTTCGGGCCGCTTACGGTGTCACATAATATTGACCTGATTCCATCTGTAGAGCTGTGAGCATGTAAGATGCTATGCTCTCAGTGAAAGTGAGAACAATTCGTAAACACTCCACTATAAGCCTAATTGTCTCAACAATCACTCTGCTAGGAAATTGTGGTGAGAGAAAGACAAATCGTTTATTCTCGTCAGTAAATTACGAATAAACTCACCACAAATGTCTTTGATCTGACTTAGAAGCAAACAAAAATGCACGAAATTTCTGGGACGTTAGTCATATTTTCAGACAACATCGAATAAAATAAGATTTCAGCAAAGCATGTGAAAATACTTCAATAATTCTAAATGCGTTTGCCAGTAATTCAACTCTCGATAAAATGCAAGTTTTACGTGGGTACAATGTTCATACTATTAGTATTTTGATTTTTCTTTGGAAGAGCCTGATTAAAATTGAAACTACTGTCAAAAAGCGAATAAGGAGAAAACGAGAAAATATCCAGCAAAACTTGACCTAAGAGAATGAAATTACATGCGATAGATGCCGCCAGACTGAAGCTGATGACATGTGCATGTAACCCTAATGTGCACACACACACTTCGACTGAGATGAGATCACGTGGATGTCATTTCAGTTGTATTTCTTCTGCTGAGGATGTCGGGCTATTTCCCCGAGTGAAACGCGTACAGAGTTTGAGACCTCGGACTGGAATAGAAGTGGGGCGAGCTCAAGTGTCAACCAGTGGTTCATTTGGTGTCGTACTTGGTGACTCATCATAGCAAACTTTGAGTTTGATATTTTTTATTATTATTATTATTATTTAATGAGCAATCGTCATAACTTAAAGTCTAATGCAGTATACCTTTAAGATTGTGTCCGAATTACTTTCAAAATTCTTCTGAGAAAATTTTAACATTCAAGCAGTGCTGGCCAACATATTCGTATATGGATAAAACCTAGGTGCACTTAAGGCTCTACGAAACCCGCCATCTTGTATTGTGCCTTCTCTTGTTAACTAACGGGCAAGCGTATTTCACAAATTGCTCGAGCAATTTTGCACAATTTGGAACACCGTTTGTGGCTAACGCAAGATATATGATAAAAAACGAGTTCCTTGGTTTCAGATTTTCATTTTGGACTCTTTAAGTATTTTTTATTAATTAATAAAACTATGGAAGAAGTTTTGGTACGACTTTCGCTGCAGATAAAAAATGAAGGGAAAGGTCAATAAAAATTCTGAAACCAGGGAACTCTTTATTTATCATATATCTTGCATTAGCCATACAAACGGTGTTCCAAAATGTGCAAAATTGCCCGAGCAATTTGGGAAATACGCTTGCCCATTGGTTAACAAGAGAAGGCAGCAATGCAAGATGGCGGGTCTCGTAGAATCTTAAGGACTTTAATTGTTGAGAGGAGCTCAATTATATAGTCATACTAAAATGTTATTTTACAAATTCAAACTGAATAATAGATATTTGTAGAGTTCTGCATGTTCAAAGTTCCTACCTTGTTGGTACGTTGTTCTGGAAGATTATATTGCTGTTATTCTTTCACTCAGCGATATTACGGATCGGCCTTAAGGCTCTAAGAGACCCGCTATCTTGTATTGCTGCCTTCTCTTTTTAACCAACGGGCAAGCGTATTTCACAAATTGCTCGGGCAATTTTGCACATTTTGGAACACCGTTTGTGGCTAACGCAAGATATATGATAAATAAAGAGTTCCCTGGTTTCAGAATTTTTATTGACCTTTCCCTTCATTTTTTATCTGCAGCGAAAGTCGTACCAAGGCGTCTTCCATAGTTTTATTAATTAATAAAAAATACTTAAAGAGTCCAAAATCAAAATCTAAAACCAGGGAACTCTTTATTTATCATATATCTTGCGTTAGTCACAAACGTTGTTCCAAAATGTGCAAAATTGTCCGAGCAATTTGTGAAATACGCTTGCCCGTTCGTTAACAAGAGAAGGCACAATACAAGATGGCGGGTCTCGTAGAGCCTTAATAACGCGTAGAACAGACGTTTGCGTAACGTTTGTTACTAATAGTGTGAACTTCAATAATTCGATTTTAAACAGCAGAGACCTCGCTCTGAGAAGGACTTTCCGAAATTGTGGATTACTGCAAGTATCATAGTTCTATTCTAGGCATATCATTACCACATTGGCACTTCGACTTAAGAAATTCTGTTTAATACGCTAAAAACAAATGTACGAATTATGTAAGACATAATTGCTGTTTCCCGGACATTGATGTGGAACTGGAGGCCGCCTGGATTTATTTATGTACAAGAAAAGGAAATGCAATTGCCTCTTGAAAAATTTCGAAAAGTAATGAGAAAAAGTTCACTGGAAACCCTGTATTTCTATGTATTTTGTTGACCATTAAGAAACGATATCTTTTCGGACTTTCCTAACAAAATGTAAATGCAGAGATTTGGAATACATTTGTGGTCGTTTAAGGAAGTCGAGTTACTGCTCCAAATTTTATACTCAGACTAAAATCCTGCATTCCTTTCTTTTTTTTCCTTTTAAAATAAGAAGAAAGTATTCAAAATATATATCTCCGCAGTTTGTTCATGTTCCTACGTGAAACGAAATTCGTTTTTCGGCGTTCATTGTGATCCCCAAAAGTTTTAAGAATTTCTTTAACTTCGGTCAAAATTATTCGAAGACTTAAAACAGAACGCCAGTCCCAAAGTTTACATAAATAGATAGCTTCTCAAGAAAAGGTCATTTTTTTTTATTTGTCCTTCTGACTTTTTCCCCTCTCCCATAAGTCCTCTTCAGACTCATTCCGTTCCAAGCAAGTGCCCGGGAAATGGATTTCCTCCGTCGCTATTGATCACAACAAGAGTTCCGTGAAGGGAAAATTCGTTTCTCTGGAAATCGTGCACCTTTCCCGTCAATTGTGTTGGATACTTAGCATTTCAGATCATTTCACATTGAGAAAATTTAAATAACACTTGCTCCGTGCATTCTGTACCTTTTCATATCTTTGATGACGAAGTCAAAAATTTCACATTCGAGTTCATCTGGAGACAGGAGCTCTTTTGTTTCCATTGAAATAAAAATGTTTAAGATCACGAATAAAAATAACAGCATAGTAATTCAACATGGTTCCAATGAAGACGTCGTAAATTTATTGCAAGTTATTTCTCAGAAATTTGAAGCCGGGAATAAGTTGAAATGGCCAGGAGCATTTGTTTGAATTATCAACAGTCTGTGTAGCTGTTTCAGTACAGTGGTCCTGCTCATAAATTTCACATTTGTAGCTGCTCGCTTTGACCCCTGTTTGCGACTTTTAGGACTTAATCCATAAAAAATTAAGTCCTGAAAGCACTGGAATTTCCTTAAAATATGCATATTAAATGTTTCTCTGTGTACCCTAAAATCAGTTGCTTCCGTGAAAAGTTTAAGGATTTCCTGGTCACATGAAAAGCTTTCTTGCTTTCTAGAACTGCTATAGACAAAAACATTCTCTGTTTTTTAAGGCTGTCTTTGAATGAGTGTAACAGAAATTCTGTCCTATATCTGTAATGCAAATTTTTTGTACACATTTTCTCAAAAACTATTACTTTGTAGAATTTGAAATTTTGAGCACAAATAAAAACGACCGTGTCGCAGTTATTTTTCTGAAAAATTTGTTAGAACGTTTTTTAAATTCAATTTATCTGACTCGAAAGTATTCCAATTTGCCGCTAGATGGCGCCAGAAGTTAGTTTGACAGTGTTTCTCTGTGGAAGAAACGAAATATCTCATTTCTGTCTGATTTTTTCAATTATCTAGGCCAAATAGAAATCAAATGATGGGCACAGAAGTGAGATTGGTATCTTGTCTGCTATAGATCATCTTACATTCTACTGTACATTCATATTTTGAAGAGAAAATGTGTACATTACCAGAAAACACTTGAATTTAAGACAGAAACTACGCCTACCTACTAAGCCTCCACCCCCAAACACTGTCATTGGTTAAAACGTAACAGCGCATATTTTGACTTTTCATTGTGGAGCCAACGAGAGACCGCTTCCATTCTGAATGTGGTAAGGTCTTCAGTCATTCACTGACGCCAACTTCTGGGACAATCCCTCAAGACGTAAAAGCCACGCCCAAGGAGTGATATTTTGCGCCATCTATCGCAGAAGATAAAGCCTAACACTCATTCAAAGACAGCCTTAAGTCAATTGACTTCACTATATTGTGAAAGCCTAAGGTAGCATTGTACTCTTAGGTCGTCATGTCGTAAAATTTTTATTCGCTACCTAAGAAGTTATAAGACGCAGTTCGTTTTCAGGATTAAAAAGTAGAGGAACAATTTGATAGGAACGTGAGGCTCCTAACTCACCCAATTCTTTACATTTGATAACATTCACTGCTAGTTTCACTGAAGTAAGACAAGAAGGCAAGGAAGAAAGTGCTCCAAGGTTGTACAGAGGGTGAACCGAAAGTATTGCAATATTTGCATAAACGCATGTGCTACGGCGGGAATGTCACGTGTTTAAACTAGTTCAAGTCGCAAACTGCAGTCACTAGAGAGTGATATAAAGTGATAGTCGTTGCTGTGAACAGCATTGCATATCGTCGTTCTGTCAGTGGTTGGGAAACCTAGAAGATGAACAGCCACACCCGGCTAATTAGAGAACTTTTGCTTTACGAGTTTAAACTCGGAAATAACGCTGCTCAAGCAACGCGAAACCTTTGTCATTCAAAAGGGGAAGGCTCCGCGGACCACAGCACTGCAACCAGGTGCATCAAGAAATTTTGCTGAGGTGACGGGAACCTCGACAATAAGCCAAGGTCAGGTAGCCCACGAACCGTGCATTCCAAGGCCGTGCGCCAGGCCGTAGGGGCCATTCGGATAACCGGCACTCGGAACATATCAGACGAGCTCTACATATCACAGACCACCGTGGTTCATCACCTTCAGGACCTCGGCAAGGTCTACAGGAGCTGCTGCATTGTTCCTCACGAACTGACGCCAACTGAAGCAAACCGCCGAGCGGAAGTGTGCACGAAATTCCTAGAAAACCCGCACGATATACGTGTTGTCAAGAGACTTGTTGCGTGCGATGAAAAGTGGCCCTATTTCTGTAATCCCTACACACAAAGGCAGTAGTTGAGCCCATTCCAGCTTCCTGAACCTGTTGTCAAACGTAGGCGCTTCGAGCACTAAGTGATGCTCTGCGTCTGGTGAAATTTCGGTGGGATAAACCATTACGAGTTTTAAGCAGAAGCGGATGTATGCCATTTTGGAGAAGTACCCTGGCCTGGTGAATGGAAAACGCGTTCTTCTACAGCAAGACATCGCTCGGCCTCATACTGCGCGAACGACACAGGCGAAACTTCAGGAACATGAGGGCATCGAACTGTTGCCATACCCAGCATATTGTCCGGACCTTGACCCGTCGGATTATTACTTGTTCCAGTCAATGACCCTCTTTCTTCGCGGGCGGCACTTCAACAACCAGGAAGAGGTGGCAGCTGGGATGAAGGAGTTCTTCGCCTCGAAGAACAAGAACTGATACTACCGCGGAATCGAAGAACTGGCAGACAGATGGCTAAAGGCGGTGCAACACGATGTCCTATACTTTGAATGCTAGTCATCTTTCGTCGTAAAGGTACGTATGAAGACGTAAAGTGATCCAAATATTGAGAAAAAAGTTCGACTCACCCTCTGCAAATGCACGTGTTCTTCAGCAAACAACGTTCCTAATGCACTAAATTTAGAGACCTTTTCTGCTAAGGAATAAACCTTCTAAACAGTAGATGAAACGCTCTCGTCTTCACAAGAAAACTCATCAAATGTGATTCAAAGCGCATTGTTAGCTAAAAATTCCAACAATCAAGAAATGTATGCTAGTAGAACAACCAAATCTTAACCGAAGCGCATCTGTCGATCCTTGCAACAACCAAAAGCGACTTTTATAAGGGCCGATTTTGACACGTAAAAGCTCAGTTTAAATTGCGATTTCAAGTTTTGAGTCATACTGGCTGTAGAATAAATCTCGCTCGTGTGACCTAACCTTTGACCTCATTTCGATGATATTCAACAGAACCGGTTCAGTATACATCCGGAGCAACATAATGAAGTTTTGTCGCAATAGAATCATTTTTACGTACGTTATGAGGCATAAAGGCGATGGAATTGATCCGCTGCTATGTCCTGACCTTTGACCCAATTTCGTGCATTTTCAACAGGGTTCATTCTCCGGTTGTCCCCTACCACATACTAAAATTTCATCGAAATCGAACCATTTTTAATCGAGTTACCGTACAGATAGACGGACGGACAGAGCTGCAGCACATATGCTGCTTCAAGCTATGGTTGGAAAGCGTAAAAACGTGGAAGTCACTGTATTACAAAAGTTAGAAAGTACTAAAGTCTGACGTATAATCTAATTTAACTTTCATTTTTATTGTAAATTTTTCTGTGTAAATTTGAGTTCATTCTACTTTAGCGTTTTTCAGGCTTAACGTGATATCTTCTCTCTCGCAAGAGTATGGTTGGCAACACCTTGAGGTCGGAACGTATGACGTGCGTATGTGTCCGATGAGAACTGAACAATATACAGGGTGATTCATAAAGAAGTATACAGTTTCAACGTACTATAAAACAAGAACAATGTAAGATATTTTATGTTACCTGTAACATAATTGTATGGGAATGTTTCAAGTTTCTTTAGAGAAAGTCACAGATATTCCGTGTGTGAACCTTTAGTCACACGACATACATCGAGCAGGTAATACATTTCCGCCCAAACGCGAGGTAAGGTATCTGAATCAAGTGCAGTAATAGTGGCTGTGATACGCTGTTTCAGCTTCGCTAGATCAACGTGTCTCCACAGGAAAAAGTCACAAGGTGTTAAGTCAGGACTTCTGGGTGGCCATTGGGGCAGTTCAAAGCGCTTTGTCTTCCCAAGGTCAGTGAGATTTTGAACATCTGCACTTTGTATGGAATCATTTTCAGCTTCTTTCTCAAAATTCTCCAGACAGTGGGCTGTGAAATCTGCACTTGACGACTCACCCGCGGCGTTGAATTTCCCAGGGCTTCGTTGAATGGCGGTGCAAACACTATCGACGACTTCTTCGGATACACGCGGTCGTCCAGGACTTTTAAGTTTGCACAAACAGCCCGTAGTTTCAATTTTTTTATGCCAATCGTAGATAAATTTTCTGGTTGGAGGTTCTTTTCCGAATCGTGATCGAAAATGCCGTTGCACAACAGTTACAGATTCCGTTTTGCTCAATTCAAGAACTCAAACCGCAGAAGCTGCTATTTGACTGACTAGTCACGTGACGCGCGCTATCGCCCACGTCACTTCCCTCAGTAGCAGAGCACACACTTTATGAGTGCATCTACCTAACGGTTCACAGTTGTGGTCCGTGTTTTCAATTGTTACTGTTTTACAGCATCTGGAAACTATATACTTCTTTATGAATCATCCTGTATAATGTTTGAGCAGCAGCAAAAGTGTGGAGAGAGATGGTGGAAGTTATAATGTTAATTGTGGAAGAGACGTTGTCTAATTGAAGTTGTGCGCTATTTGAAGGCTGTGTGTTATATTCTATGGTTGGTGTTGTTTTCTTAAGCAAATGTTATTATTATCAATTCACGTTCGTTTTATTAAGATAGTAATATCAGAAAAGAGTTGTGGTTACGTCTTGTTAAAGTGCCAAAGGATTAGGGGCTGAATAAAGACTAACTATAAGACTGACCTTTTTCTCGACCTTTTCTTGAATGACTTCTGTTTCACTGTTGGTGAACATTTAAAAAATTGATTTATGTAGTGTTCAACTATACATACACGAACATTACAAGTCAGCCCTTTCCTTATCGCAGAAAATTCTTCCTTTTTCGTTTACATTCAGGATCCATATTGTTTTATATACACTGCTGGCCACCCAAAATGCAACACGAAGAAGGACACGAGATAGCAAATCCAGATTTACTGGACACATAACAACAGATACCAAAATGAAACGATTGAGCTTACAGGTCCGTGTGACTTGCGGAACACACAGACATCAATAGTTCGTGTGGCCCCCATGGCTGGCAATAACGGCCGCTACACGCAGCGGCATCGAACGAAAGAGGCTTTGGATGTGGGCTTGGGGTATGTCGGTCCAGGCTGCTTCCACACATTTCCAGAGTTCATCAGGCGTAGCCGCGGGTGATGCTTGCTGAGCCACTCGGTTGCCGATCAGCTACCAGATGTGTTCGATGGGCGATATATCGGGAGAACAGGCGGGCCACGACAGCAGTGACACCTTGTGGGCCGTGAAGAATTGTTGCACGATGCGTGTCACGTGAGGGCGCGCATTGTCCTGTTGAAACATGGCCGCTGGCAGGTCTTGCAGGTAAGGGAGGACTACAGGCTCCGAAACGTCTGAGATGTAGTGGTGGCTGTTGAATGTACCGGCGATGCGTACCAGAGCAGTGCGGGTGTCATATCCAATTGCGCTCCAAACCATAACGCCAAACGACGGACCGGTATGGCGATGCATAATGCAGGTGTCATACAGTTTCTCGCCGCGGTGCCGCCACACGTGGATCCGACCATCGTGGTGTTGCAGGCAGAAGCGGGATTCGTCGGAGAAGACAATGTAGTGCCATTCCGTAGTCCAGGTGCGGCGTCCGTAAGGGGTCCGGGTTCGAATTCCGGTGAGGAATGGATGTTGCTTTTGTCTTACGGCTCTGGCTTTCTCCCTTCCCTGGAACCAGTGACCCTAAATTAGGGACGGACGACTGCTTATAGCCCATTGAGTTGCTCACGGTGGTCGTTAAACCTCCAATTAAAAAAAAAAAAAAAAAGTCCAGGTGCGGCGTTCAACGGCCCACTGCCGCCGCACTCGCCGTTGGTGTAATGCCAATGGTAATCAGAGTAATGGGCACCGTGCGACAAGTCCCCAGTCCTGCAGACGACGTCGAACGGTACGTGCTGACACAGGTTGTTCCACAACAGACCCTAATTCTTGCGCTAACGTTCGTGATGTGGCGGTGCGAGCCGTCAATGTCCGCCGCACAACATGCCGGTCCTCTCGTTCGGTGATGTGCCGCAGCTGCGGCAATCGCTCACGTCGGTCCACCCGTTCTTCCTGCACCCACCAAATCCACACTCGCCTCACTGTGGCTGGATCTCGTTCCACACGGGCGCCGATGTCTCTGTACGAGAAAACCGCTGCCGGGATAAGCCACTATTCGTCCTCTGTCGAACTCCGAAACATGCTGGAATTACTGCCGTATTCTGCGCCGAAGCATCAAGAAGTTTCCCACGCACAGGTCCGGCAGCACAACACACTTCTACTACTTACACCCCGCCTTCTGTGCACCCTTCTTATAGTGCTTCTTGGTGGCGTGCTGGGCGCACAGGATTTTCATATGCCCTGCAATGCTAATCATTTGCGTGTCCTTTCGAGAGCGAAGCATGCTGGGAATTTCAGGCCAATCGGATGCTTCCTTCTTGGTGTTGCATTTTGGGTGGCCAGTAGTGTAGTATTACTTGGTATGTTTCACCAGCTTCGTCAGGGGTCAAAATTGTGAAGGAAGTCAGTGTCTAAATGTTATTTCCTGCTATTCAGTGAACTCTGGTTAGCTTTGCTGCATAGCAGATCCTTCAAATTTCCCATTGTCCAACAAATGATGTTTACGCTTTGCTGAACGACAGGTTGTCTTGAAATTTCAGTTCCATCACAAAAGTAGACAAAACGTGTTCATTTTAACATGTCAAATCATATGAGCGAACACTCACTTTTCCTGTGGCACTCGTAACTGATCAAAATCATATGAGCGAACACTCACTTTTCCTGTGGCAATCGTAACTGATCAAAATCATATGAGCGAACACTCACATTTCCTGTGGCACTCGTATCTGATCAAAATCATATGAGCGAAAACTCACATTTCCTGTGGCACTCGTATCTGATCAAAATCATATGAGCGAACACTCACATTTCCTGTGGCACTCGTATCTGATCAAAATCATATGAGCGAACACTCACATTTCCTGTGGCACTCGTAACTGATCAAAATCATATGAGCGAACACTCACATTTCCTGTGGCGTTCGTAACTGATCAAAATAATTCAAAATGGAGTTTCAGGAGTGCGCCTTAAAGTAATAATTATTGGTTAACTTATTTGACTGATTCGTATCATTACTGTCTCTTGCTTCGGAACTCCTAGTTCCGGAATGGGAATAGAGTGAGAACTGTATGACAGGCACAGCACCTATGCATCACTTGGAAGCTGATCCAAGGCCCAACTCTGTTCATTAGTCAGATTTTCGCGCCTCCGACTTCTTCGTCGCCGGGGAGGCCTAATTCATTTCCTGCTCTTTTGATGAAACATGATATTAGAATGCCGCATGACTACGGAATATTTATTTTTTAAAGAACCTTTCACAAAAGCGATGGACAAACACAAAGTTTAAAGTTTCACCATAATGCATGCAGTGTATCAGTGATAGTTTAGAATGAATTTTTATGTTATGCACAGTTTGCTACTGAATGTTTTTTTTAACGGATCAATCTTCCACAAAGTATAGAGCAAACAGTAAAAATATAAAAATAGTATTAATAAAAAATAGCTTTAGGTTTACATTTCATGCTTCCTCAAAAACAGGTTTATTTATCCTTCGACGAAAGTTTTTCAGCTTTAGGCAAACCAAAATATTTTCCAGTCAAAATACGTAAGGAAATCACGGAATTCCAGTAAATGATGTTCAACAACGATTGAGAAAAGTATTATCGCAAAGAAACATATTTTTCATTTTACTCCCATCTCAAGTGTTTATGTAATATCATCACCTCTCTAACATTTAGTTAGGTACGTGTTTACCGGACGATACAAAAGTTACTAAAATTCGTTTAATAAAGTATTTGCCCCTCTAAGCGTCGTAAACACTTTCGTTCTTTTGTTGGCCAGTTATGAGGGCCATAAAAGCGAGAAGGCCCTCACACGGCGACTGGCACGAACTGTTAGAAAATTTAAACAAGAAGAAAACTATATAAGTAGCAGATGTTTTGTTTTCTGATGGCTTATACAACTTAGATTGAAATGGAAAGAAAATAAACTATAAGATGAATGCTCATATTTTTCGCCCTGATAGCTGAACAGATAGAGGCTTGTGTTTGATCCCCAGATGAGGAAAGGCTCTGGTTCTAATTCTCTGAAAGTTGCGAAACCACCTCAGCAGTAGATCTGTAGTCCATTATTTACCTGCTAAACAGACAATAAAACCGGGAACATACCAAGACTAAAGCAAAGTACGTATGCAAGTGGATGCTAAGTACAAACATATGTGAAGGGCTTTTATTCTAGGGACAGTTGCGTTCGTAATTTCCTTTTAGTAAGATACTGAGCACTCAAAGGTAGTTCCATTTGTCTTAGACTCTAACAACTAAAAGACTTATGTTCAGGGGTATGCAAATTGGTATGGATTCCAAAGTTGTAACGGTATGGGGAGTAATAAGATGCAAAGTTATGGCGTTCCATCTATCAACATTTGTTCGTGGTAAAGGTCTTTTTTTGTAGTGCTGAGGGGCACGTATCCAGGGGAGCGACCTGGAGATCCCGAATCCCGATTTTCAAACCATAAATTTTTATGGTTTGATGAAGAGTTGTATATTAAATTTGTATGGTTTGATTAACATTTGGTGAAGAGTTTTATGCAATTTTTTATGGTTTGATGAAGATGTTTTATGGTTTGATGATATTGATGTAAATATTTATGGATTGATGATGAACTGAGTTCGGGTACGAAGAAAACGAAACATAATGAACCAAGTAGGAAGATGAAAAGTAGTTTAACGGGTCCGATTTTTAACTATGTTATTCTAAAAATCGAGCCTTAAGAGTTATTTTTTAACATCTCACTGTGGCTCTGTTTTTATAATGTCCAAGTATATTACAAGTAGTCCCACCAGCGCGATGTTGTAGACGAGTTAATGAATTGTGTGAGAAATTAGCTGTGCATTTCTTGTGGCTTGTTCTACGTTTTACGACAACAGAAGACATTTAGGAAAGAGAAAAGTTCTTCATACACTGAATAGCAACTGAATTAGAGACAGCTGGCGTTATGCAAATGTGGCGCTGTGGGCAGCCCTGTAAACGGAAACGACATGACGTATGCAGCGATCCGACAATGTAAGGAGTGATGCGACGGGAATCAGTAACAGTCGGACGCAGTATGTGTAAGACGAAGGATCTAAGCGCATTTAATCGTGGGCAAATTGTCGGGGCCCAACAAATGGGTCACTCCATCTCGGAAGTCGTGCAGGCACTGGGATTTTCACGGGACACAGTGTCACGGGTGCACCGTGAGTACATCGAATCTGGTAAAATCCTCCTTGCAAGGGCCAACTGCTGTGGACAACAGCATGTGGATGAGCGGGGTCATCGTCAGGTAGCTTGCATTGTAACAGCGCATAGACGGGCCACAGTGCAAGAAATCATTTGGCAATTTAACACTGGCGCACAAATATATGTAAGCAGCCACACCATCCAGAACCATCTCCTTGCTATGGGGTACAGAAGCCATCGTACCACGAGTGTACAGCTGCTGACCGCACATCACAGGGTGCAAAGATTAGCATGGGCGCGGGAACATCAGTACTGGATCCTAGACATGCGGGAAAATGTTGCCAGGACTGATGATTCGAGATTCACGTTGGTACATGCGCATGGCAGGATACGAGTACGGCGCAAAGCACATGAAGCGATGAATCCTTCTTGCCAGCAGGGTACTCATCAAGCTGGTGAGGGTGGCATTCTCGTCTGGGGACTATTTACGTGGACTTAAATGGGACCCCTGGTACGTGTGACATCATCCCTCACAGGTAAACGTTACCGGGATATCCTAGACGACCATTTGCTCCCGATTGTGCGTCTTCAGCATCCCACTGGGGATCTCATCCTGCAACAAGACAATGCACAGTGCCATCGCTCCCGAACTGTATCCGAATGGTTGGATGAACACGTGACCTGGCTTCCTTGGCCAGCTCTGTCACCTGACCTCAATCTAATCGAGCACATCTGGGATGACATCTAGAGAGATGCTCGAGGCTCTGACCCCCTCCATCAAATCTTCGTGAACTGTAGAAGCTTGTTCAGGGGTCGTGGATCCGTATGGCTTCCCAACGCTTCCGGTGTCTTGTGGAGTCCATGCCGAGACGAATCGCCGCCGTCATTAAAGGTGGTGCTACACGTTACCAGACAGGTATCTCTGATTCAATTGTTCTTCAGTGTATAATATGTCTGGGGAGATAAGGAATGGGAAGACGAGACATTTTTGGTTAAGAACTACCTGACGAAACACCTGTTTTTTGTGTCCATAGGATCACAGTGTCTAGGCACCTCCTGACAGCTGACACTTCCCCCCATAAAAACTTTTAACTATAATGCTTTATCAGTCGCTCCGCAGGACACTACGTATGTGGTATGTTCGACAGACACCGCATCATCAGAACGGAAGAATGTGTTACCCATTTACTGGCGTAGATAAGCAGTGAACAAAAATGTGTAGTAATGATTTGTTACTATTAAAAAGAGGAAGTCATTTTGCAAAAATTTTATACAATTGTTAAAAGGCGTGAAGAAATACACTGATGAGCGATTACATTATGACCACCCCCAGCCTAGAGAAATGAGCGTGCCTGGAGACCAAACGGGGGTGCAGGTAAAGTTCATAGAACAGTACATATACAACCCAGGACCGGCTTTAGGTTAGTAGAGTGTTCGGAGTCAAAATGGGAAAAGTTGCCGATTTATCTGAGTTTGATAGAGGGCAAATAATGATGCCACGATGTCCCGGAGCTACGATCTCGGAAACTGCGCGGGTTGTGAGTTGCTCACGTGCCTCTGTAGTGAGTACGTATCAAAAGTGGTGCACAAATGGCCAAACGACGAACAGCCGTCTAGCCGTGTGTCGTCCGCAGCTAACTGATGCCAGAAGGGAGCGAATACTTTCGCGCATTGTTCACAGCGACCGCAGCGCCACATTGCGACAAATCACACGCAGCTACAACAGTGTTGATCAAGGAAATGTGTCGCAGCACACAATTCTCCGCAGCCTTTTGCGCATGGGCCTGCGTAGCTGGAGACCCAGCCGGGTCCCAATTCTCACTGCAAGTCATCGCAAAAAAGGTGCAGAAGATAATTGAGATTGGATCGTGGATGATTGGAAGAAAGTTACCTCGTCTGACAAATCAAGATTACTAATGCAACACCTAGACGGCCGAGCGCGGATACGCTAATTACCAACGGAGGCTATGGCTCCTGGATGCACTTTTGGGCGGAAACAGGCTGGCGGCGGCGGTGTTATGCTGTGGGCGATGTTTTCTTGGCACACGTTAGAGCCCATTATCCCAATACCACAATCCCTGACATCTGTCAGGTATCCGAACATCGTTGTAGACCAAGTACACCCATTCATGGCAACTGTGCTTCATTCTGGTGATGGCCATTACCAACAGAATAATGCGCCATGCCACACTGCCAGAATCGCCAAGAAGTGGTTCGAGGAAGGTGCTGGGGACTTTCTGTTAATGCCCTGGCCTCCAGATTCACCTGACATGGACCCAATCGTACATTTGTGGTTCGACTTGGAAAAGCGGGTTCGCGCTAAATCACCACCACCCCATAACGTACAGGAACTGGAGCACCTGATGCTGACATTATGGTACCACATTCCCCAGGATACCTATCGCCCCCTCATCGAAACGATAAAGTGAGTCTTACAGCTTATCAGGTAGGTGGTCCTATTGTAATAGCTCAGCGGTTCAGTTCGTTTCTCTTTGTGTGTTCACGGAATCAGAAAAGCAATATATTGCACGCACACATGTATACACATGCAATTTTTCTGGACCAACCCTAAACAGAAGTCTTGGATATATGCCTGAGTGCTGACATTTTTTTTTAGGAGGTGAACAAGGCTTACAGATTTTTAGAGCAGTGTCAGCATCAACACCTGTTAATGAGTTAATTCTTTTTTAGCAGAAGTTTTATATGTGATTGGTTAGCTGAATTAAATGGCTAATCTTCTTGAAATGCTACGTTGTACAAAAATTACGCTTTGTAACAGATACTCAAGCGGCGAGAGACAAGAATTAGCACGAGAGAGTGGCCTTCAGTTGTTTCCGCTAGTTTATTCCTTCATTAACTGAAAGGGGAAATCCACTGATACATCGTGACTCTCAGGTCTTCACACAGAATTCGATCAACCATAGAAGGTTACGCACAACTCAGGCTTTGTGTCACCGTTTTTAAATCTCAACGTTTAACATCTAGTTCTTTTATTTTTATCGTGCCTACTCACAAACAAGAAACATCGCCGTCTTACACACGAATAAAAACTTTACTGCTAAGTATAAAATAGCTTTACTATTAAGTATAAAATATACCTAACTGCATTAGACCTTTCGGGTATACAATATACTCTTCCTCAGATGAAACCTAACCTTAAAATAATTAAAATCGTTAAAACCAAGACTACAATTTTTAAATCAGTGTCTTTATATACATCATCAACCATTCTCAAACCACTGCTGGAAGAAGGTATCCCCAAATTTCTTCCACAATTGTCTGTCTTGGGCCTGTCTCCTCCATGTCACTCCAGAATACTTTCGAATTTCATCCATCCATCTCCCATGGGGTCTTCTTCTGGGTCTTTTCCTGTCCCTCGGAATCCAGTCTAAAATTTCGGTTGTCCATCGGTGGTCCGTTCTTCTGGCAACATGTCCAGCCCATTGCCATTTCAGTGATTTCACTCTGGTCATGATGTCGTCCACTCTTGTCATTTTCCTTATCCACAAGTTCCTCTTCTTATCTTTCCTGGTTACACCAAGCATGCATCTCTCCATGCTTCTTTGAGTTTTCTTAAGTCTTTGTATGTCTTTTTTAGTTAAGGTCCATGTCTCTTCTCCATACGTAAGCACTGGAAGGATACATTGATTAAACACTTTTTTTTTTTGAGACATAATGGCATAATGCTCTTAAAAATTGTACTGTTTCTTCCAAACGCTCTCCATCAAAGTTCTATACGCCCATTAATTTCTTCATCAATGTGACCCTCACTTGATATCTGCTGCCCAAGATAAAAGTAAGAATCGGTTGTCTCAAGCTTTTCTCCATCAATCGATGGATATATATATACACACCTATATGTCCGATGCATTCGCTATGTTATGTGCGCATGCGTCAAGTCTCGTCCGATGCTCTCTCACGCACTTGTGCTCTTTTTTCAGTGTCCAGAAGGTGTCTCCGGGGTGCTGCTATCACATATGGAAAGTCATCAATACAATATTTTTAACAATCGTGTGTGTGCAAGACCAAGAAAGAATCGCACTTATACTACACATACAGCAAAAATACTAATTGCATTTGCAGAGCTATACATGATTTTCTCGTTTCAAGACTTAGTATCGTGTGAAGCCACCTCGAGCAAAAATAACAGCCTCAAGACGGCGTAGCATTGAATGGAAGAGGTTTTTGATATCATCCTCGGAAATAGCCTGCCAGGCTGCTTCTATGCGTGACCAGAGTTCATTTGTGATGCCTGGCGGAAGCGCTTGATGGGCAACTCGCTTACCTAACATGATCGATCGGGGACATATCCGGTGAACGTGCAGGCCATTGAAGAAGTTATATCCGCCGTGCATGGAAGAGGTCTTGGACATTCCGGGCCACATGTAGTCGAGCATTGTCCGGCTGGAATATAGCGCCAGGGCAACTCTGAAGGAATGATATCACGTCTGCCTCCAAAGCATCCCTGATATATCGCTGGCTGTAGAGGGTTCCCTCAGTTTGTATCAAGCAAGTTCGCGAATCACATCCAATGGAGCCCCGAACCATGACGCTTGACGTTGGGACGGTATGATGCTGCAAAATGCACGCTGCAAAGTACCTTTCACCACGATGCCTTCGACCACGTGTGCGACCATCATGGTTCACGAAACTGAATCATAACGCGTCAGAAAACAGAACCTGTTTCCAATAAGCGCGCCATTGTCTGTGTTCGAGACCCCATTGCAGCATGAGGCGTCTGTGGTTAAGTATCAAGGGAATGCGCAACAATGGGCTGTTAGCGACCAGTCCTCTGTTACCAAGGCGACGTCGAACTGTGCTGGAGGACAAAGCCTGACTGGTGATAGAGCTCCACTGCTGTCTAACAACACAGATGCCGCTGTGCGATCGGTCACTGCCATGCGGGAGATATTTCTGCCATTCCATGCAATCGTGCAATTTTGCTGTACATTTCTCGGATTGCTGTGCGTTCGGGCTTCATCTTTCCATTGACGTCAAGTTCGGGTCACTGTTCTACTGTTTCATCTCGTACGAAAGGCAATTTCTCTGGAAAAACCCGATTCTCTTATCAAAACAATCCTTCTTCGCTCCAAGTCCATTATTTGTTCATAATGCGACCTTCTTCGGCGACGGAGCATCGTGAGTGCCAACAAACACCTTTTCACCTCAATGTTGGCTCTTCACTGATTGCAACTCCTCGTTTGAGTCAGCTTTTTATCGCTAAGATCGGTCCCTTTAAGGGATCCGTGACTGATGTACACTACAGATTTATGTATATAAACTTTGTTATTTCCTCCTCTATAAAATGTAAAAGTTAACGCGTTACGACCAAGGGATGGGTCGTAAGGCAGCGAACGTTATGTATAATAAACATTCAGCAAAAACATATAATTTTGTTACACTTTGGAACCGTTTGTTGCTACACGAAACACCATGTACTGTGACCTGCTCGAGAAGTAGAAAACAGAAAGATTAACGTTGTACTGATGTTTTCTTTAGTGAAAGTCAGCAGTTTTTTGAAACAGCCAGTGTTATGTTGTTGTTTTTTTGTTTTGATTTTTTCATTTAAAGGTTTAACGGCCACGGTGAGCAACTCGATGGGTTGCAAACAATCGGCCGTTCATACTTTAGGGCCAATGGTTCTAGGGAAAAGAGAGATTGTCGTAAGACAACCACGATATCCATACTTCACCAGGGATTCGAACTCGATCCCATCTCAGACGAATTGGTAGAAGACAGTGCTTAGACCACTGCTCCACCGGATGGGCAAATTATTTCTAACTGATGTCTCACGAGTGAGTTCGCAGTGGTGAAGGTGTGCGAAAAAGTTGAAAATCGAAGGTAAATGTCGCCATGTCAGAAAAGATAGGAGGTTTGAGGTTGGTTTTGGGGAGGTTGCTACTGTTTGCAAAGGTTTTAGTGATCAGAAGTGTTTTAACATTGTGTTTTGCTTTTTCTGCGCAGAAAGTGGACACGTTCCGAATTTTCCGCTTTATGGATAAGGGACTGTGCGTGTTCGCCAAACACGAGCAAGGAAGTAAGCTGTGCTTGTAATGGAAAATGAATAAAATTATAAATAAGATGATAAAATCAGCTATCGCTTATTTAAACTTTTAGTTCTTAATAAAGTCTCTGCTTTTCAAAAAAAACACGAACCAATAACCACAAAGAGAGGAACGGTTTTATAAAGTGAACCCCATTTCGCTTTACCATATTTGCAATTCACAAATTAACACTGGATTCGGAAACTTGTTAATTGAGTAAAACTTGTAATTTTTTCAAGTAGAAGTGCAGAATCGTAATAACTAAAACTTTTTCAGCTACATTATTTTTGTGTTTCATAATACCTGATCTTGGTTATGGAACACAGTTCAAATGCGTATTATACGTGCAGGAGCTTGTCTAATCTATCGGCTGAATTATTTTAACGCTGCATTAAGAAACGCAACGTCTACCACTGCTACTTGACACAAAATTAAAAGATGTACCTGTCATTTTCAAATAAGCTGTTTGCTTTCTTTTTTGGCAGCAAATGGAATCCAATGGCAGATATCAATATCTCCTATCTTTAACAGTTCAAGGAAATTTATTCCTTTCTTTTCCGAAAAGAAATGTATCCGTAAAAGCATAGGAAAATAGTCTGGGAAAATTACCACACTTTTCTCCAGATGGCTCACATTTCACTAAACAGACATCTCTTTGGTCTGACCGAAAGATTTTCTCGGAGCATGACTTCCGGGTTCCGTTTGCTATTTACATTTGCTTCGAACGTATGGACGTTATTTACCAAAGTTGACACATTTTCTCTTATTACTTTCCTGCAGATGTTGCCAGCCGTCGGCATGGACACTCAAAACACTTCATCCCTCAACGGCAAAGTGCACTATTGAAGAGACAAGAGGTTTTTGTTATTGTTTTATCGAACATGTACTTTTGGAGGTCAAAAACCTTGTTATGCCATTTTTGTTTTGTAGCTAAATCATTATATTCACACCAAAGTGTTCACAAATTGTAACACCAAAACTGAGAAACTCCGCGTTAAACAGATGAATCAATGAAATCCAAACTCCTGCAACTCAAACACCTTTCGGAATCAGTATCTATAGAAAATAAAAAATAATAAGGCAAATAAAAGGGCTTTAATAATGATTTTCCCATACAAAAAAATAACGACAGCGAAAACTTACAAACTCAAAACTGCTGTGGACTGGTTTTATTTTCTTACATGTGCATATAGATTTATCTTAATGGAAAACAGACAGTGCAAGATTAAAAGCACTGAATATAGAGCTACGCAGTGAAAAATAATTTGGGACAAATGTCTTTATTTTAGTTGGTTGCGTATTTTCTTGTTTGGACAGCAGAGCAATTTATGAAATTGCTAATCCCAAATCTCTGTGTTTTGAAATATCAAACTTGCACTCATTCCTTAATGAAACGAAATATCCATGTAAAAATACCAACGATTTCTTTTAAAGGATATTCCTTTTTCTCTAAAAGGCACAGCAAGATTACAAACTATAAAATGAAGCGTGAGAAGAAATGGAAAATAAGTAGTCATGCAGCATTTTGCTTTAATACGACAAAGATGAAATTCAAATGCATAATAACATAAAAACGTTGATATAAAATTAAATAGTGCAATAAAATTAAATTCAAGTTAATTAGATTGAACAGTATAAAGTAAAGCTTACACCAAATAAGAAAAACACAAGATAAAGCTTCATAATAAAATTTTGCAAAATATTAAATAAATAACAAAATAGGTAAAATTTGTGCTCATGATGAAATAACGATGAAAAAAAAAGCAAAAAAAAATAATTTAATGGAGTAATGTCAATACAAAATTACATACAAAATTATATAAGATTTAAATGAATAATGAAAAGCACACTTAACCCGAAATCGTTAACATACTAAGAGGTGATAATAACAAATAATAAATTAAATTAAAATTAATAGATAAAACTAAAGATTAAACATGCTGTAAAAAAAGTATAGAAGAGAAAAAGGAAAATTTTGTTTTGTATTTATACTTGCGTGTTTCTTGCCCTTGCGTCACATGTGATTGTATCTGAAGAAAAAGTTGTAGCCAATTCGAAAGATCTCATGTTCATAGTATATTTCAACCTATGTGTTTTTAACTAGTAAAGATTTTATCGTGCATAAGAAGGCCTTTTGTCAAATGGTATATCGTGCATAAGAAGGCCTTTTGTCAAATGGTATAGATTTAGCACGACTTAAGAATCGTTATCTTGGTATACACGTAGCTCTCAGAGTTGATAGTCGTAACTTTGGCCATGTACTCCTGGTAAGTAATGCTTCTGTAGTCCCAGAATACAATGAGAATGCACTTACCGGCAGAAATTCGAAGTTTGAAATTTGTCGCAAGAGGAAAAATGGGTGTTAGTAATCCAGCAATCAATTTTTTATTTTTGGGTCATAATAGTGAACCCAACTTTCATCACCAACCACAATGCTTTTCGAGAAAATCACTTCCGTATTTTTCATAGCGAGCAAGCAACCTTTGATATCTTTCAATTTTTGATTTCTTCATTTCAGTGGTTAGGTGACGCGGTACCCAGCGAACACACACTTAGTTGTATCCTAAAATGTTAACAATGTTATTGACACTACGTAAAATAATATTCAGCTTACCTGCTATTGTCCTCGAAGTTATTCTGCGATTTTCTTGATGAGCTTGTCAACCTTTTGTGTGTTCAAATCGCAAGTAGCGATTACGGGCTTCCCACTCTACGCCTGATTCTTTACTGCCAACATTCATCCTATGTCCTTTGATTTTCTTACCCAACGACGAGCAGTGCCTATGCCCAAAGTGCTAGAACTTGCGCTATATTATTTCCGCTGGATGAAACTGCAACTAAGCTAGCGTAGATGTTTTGGGGGTACGTTTTCATGAGGTAACCGATTATTGTTTGTCATCTATCGACACAGCTGAAAAAGAATCATCCATTTTAAACACAATTAAATACGAACAAATAGATCTAAGGAGTCCTTTTACGAAATGAAATGAAGCTAATGGCACAAAGAATAGTTTGCAGTCTGACTGGTTACTAGGCAACAAATCACTTGCGCGGAGTTACTACTTATTGAACACGCCACATATGAGTTCTATAACTAAGAAAGCATTGCGTGGGGCAGCTGAAATTTTGCGCTAATCACTTTCACTATAAAGCCTGCAAAGTTCATCAAGATTCCTAAAAATCCAAATGTTCAGGTCAAAAACGTTACCTTTTTGGACTTATGGACATATAGGTGAGTCCATATTTCGCTGCTGGGTGCGATTTATCAAATCCTGTGAAATACAGGTGAGTGCAAATTACATTACTGGAGGGGATAATTTATGAAATGGAATAAAAATAATTGGTATCTTATATTGTTCTGAAATGTTTTCCAAAAATAGATCAGTATGTGCATGATGTGTGTGTGTATATGTTTTCCGGCCAGTAAAATTTTGGACACACAACATTCCCGACTAGGCATGTTTAAATTTTTCTAAAAATTATTGCAAATATAGTGGTATATAAAATAATGAATAAATGCAATAAAATGAAATGCAATTTAAGTTAATTTTTCATGAACCACAAAAAATGAGAAAAGGTTTTCTCTAAGCTTACAGGATCACTGAAGCTTTTCCGAAACACGCGGGCAAGTTTTGTACATTTATGAAAATGTACTTAGAAAATCCCGGATTGAAATTCTAGATCACGAAAACCTGAGCGTTCTAGGGAAAAAGAAACTGGATAAATGAATAATAAGATCTGAACGTCAATATCTCTTGTGCTGGCTTCACGCCGAAACAAAGAGAAGATGCAGTAGAACGAAAAGAGAAAAACAGAAACTAGGAAGCATGATTATGAGGTAGGAATGTTCGAACAATATACACCATATTGACAAAAGTCACTGCACACCCCGTCAATAGCAAATTAATGGATCCTGCGTTGTTAAGATGCGCAGTACAGCTGCATACGGTATAAAAACAAGCCTGCAGCTGACCGCGATCATATCGCACTGTGAGGTTGAGTAAAAATGTCGCGGCGGGAGAGAACTGACTTTGAGAAAGGAAAAAGTGTTGGGTGCTGTATTAGTGGATTGTCCATAAGAGAAATCTAGAGGCGCTAAAACATACCCAAGTCAACTGTTTTAGATGCAATGAATAAGTGGAAGACACACGGCGTGCTTGAAGCAGCAAAAAACGTACCGGCTGATCAAAGAAAATCAGTGATAGAGGACGTCAAAGCACTGCACAAGACCTCAGTGTACAGGAGAGTAAAAATTCTGGAACCTCGGCATGCTCACGTACCATTCCAAGAGAACTTCAATCAATGGGTTACCGTGGTCGTGCGGCTGCTCATAAGCCTTTCATCTCCACTCGGAATGCTACTCGTCGTTTAGCATGGTGTAAAGAATATTTTTCGTGGACCGTAGATCAATGGAAACGGGTCCTACGGACTGATGAATCCAGATACACGATCTATCTGTCTCATGGCCGTGCGTGGGTATGATGGCAGCCGGGGGAACGCTATTTACCACAGTGTACTCTTCTTACGGTCAAGTTTGAAGTTGGCAGTGCACTCGTGTGGGGGAGTTTTTCGTGGTATGGTCCTGGTTCATTGGTTATCGTATACAAACCTGTTAACCAGCACGTCTACCTCGATATTCTGGACAATTATGCACTGCCAACTGTGTGGCCATACTATGGAACCGAACCTTGTTGGTACCAGCTGGATAATGCGCCGAGCCATAAAGTATGGACTGTTACGACGTGGTGTGACGATAATGTTTTTTTTATTGGAGGTTTAACGACCACCGTGAGCAACTCAGTGGGCTATAAGCAGTCGCCCGTCCCTAATTTAGGGTCACTGGTTCCAGGAGTTGGCAAAAGGCACGTAAAGAGGGTGGACAATGGAAAGATGCGAGGTAATGACGTCACTGGAAGAACGGCGAGAGACAGATGGAGCACAGTAACGATGACGTCACCCAAGGACCACTATCAGAGGGTGACGTGAACGGAAAGGCGTGTAGATACAGGAAGATAAGCACAGAAGGCAACTCAATAGAATGCTGGTGAGAAGACAGGAGGAAGTGAAGGCAAGTCACGATGGGCAGATGTAAATATACCCACCGAGATAAAAAAATGAAGGAATATCGGTATAAAATTCACTTACTAGTGCTGAAAAGTAGCTGGGAAGCAGCCTATTACTTGAACAGGGTATGCAGGAAAGGAACAGCAGGCATTGGAACATGTACTTGAGCGCACACTTCAGAAACGCAGTAGGGTGTATTCGGCAGGTAATATTATGATAAAATTCGAAGTAAGTACGTACTTTCTGACTCGGAAAGGTAGCACATACCCTTATACACACACGGAACACAGGAGTTGGAAGCAATGGGCTCTTTGACCGAGCAAACTGGGAGAAAATTGAGGAGCTCGAGAGGGCATGTCCAACGATAGTTTTGTCGCAATAAAAGCAGTTTTACGTAAGTTATGATGCATAATTGCCTTGGAATAGATCCCGCTCCAGTGTCCTAACCTTTCACACCATTTCACCCATTTTCAATAGGATTCGTCCCCAGGCAGACCCCTACAACATACTAACATTTCATCCAAATGGAAGAATCTTTACGTACGTTATGACGCATGATGGTGATGGAAGTGATTCCGCTCCTATGTCCTGACCTTTGACCCAAATTTGCCCATTTTCAATAGGGTTTGCCCCCAGGTGGTCCCCTACCACATACTAAAATTTCATCGAAATTGAACAATTTTACCCGAGTTATCGTGCCGACAGACGGACGGACAAAGATGGGGCATATACGCTTCTTCAACCTACGGTTGGAAAGCGTAAAAAAGTCTTGTTCCATGCAGCATTCCTTTTGAAAGACTTAATTTTCTAAGCATGGTATCAGCTTAATGTGTTAGAAAAAAGAAAGGTGCGTTTAACTGCCCCTTAAAGCATATAAAAAGTTTTCATCAAATATCCAATTAGTGGTGAACCAGATTTTCCCCAGAGATAATTTCAGGAATAACTTCCAATTATGGAATACCATTAATGCCTTTAAGTGTTTTTAAAAATTACATGGGATAAAAGGATTCAGTATTTTCTTAATGTTTTTGCTGTACATTAGTCTACGTCAGAGATAAAGTATGTGTTCTGAAAAAACGTTCTTCAAACAGGTATTATTCCCCATGGACTAATCACAATAATTCCTTGAAATGCAGCAACTGTAAGCTCATTTCGTCTTGATTAGCAATTCGGAAGTCTAATTGTATTATTTTCTTTCTTTGTAGGCGCATCTTTTGAAGATTATATATATATATATTCATTACTTCATAAATTAAGCTACTGTGCAGATGAATTACTTTTAAATCAATTGGAAACTCTCCAAAGTATTTCACAGCCAACAAAATGGGTCAAAGTAATCAAGAGAACAATACCTCTTTGTCTTTTGTTTTCGTAGATCTTCACAAACGGCTTTCATGAAACTATTTTTTTTTTTTTGATTGGAGGTTTAACGACCACCGTGAGCAACTCAATGGGCTATAAGCAGTCGCCCGTCCCTAATTTAGGGTCACTGGTTCCAGGGAAGGGAGAGAGCCAGTGCCGTAAGACAAACACAACATCCATGCCTCACCGGGATTCGAACCCGGAACCCGTTCAGACGAATGATCAGAGGCCATCGCTTAAAACACTGCGCCACCGGGGCGGCTATTTTTGCTTTGCCCCAAAAGAGAATAAACATTTACCGCTCAGAAAGTAATTGAAATATTAATTTCCGTGTTTGCTCGAATATAAGACGAGCCTCTTAAAATTGCATAGTGTTTACAGGAAAAATCATACGTTAGACTTATAAGTCTGCATCAACTTAATTCTCAAAAATAAACCTGAAATCCATATTACATTTTTTTGTTTTTAATGAAAAAGCTCTTTATTCATCACACGAAATGTGGTATAAACCTAGAATTAAAATTATCTTATTATTCGGAGCTAAGAGTCAATTTTTTATTATTTGGTGGCTGTCATTATAGCTGTCACCCCATGATGATTCGTAGTCATTATTTTTCCATATGATATCGTCTTTAGTTTCATCTAATTTGTTTGGTAAGCAGCCCTTCTTGAAGGCATGAGCTATTAAATCTATGAAGTAGTAGAAAAGAACGAACTTAAAGGACAATTGGCACAGAATACCCAGGTCTTATATGATTTTTGAAGGATGCCACAATAAACACTGTGACCTGCCTGCCCCGCAGGACGCACACGACATAAAGGCAGATAGCAGCGAGAACGAACGTCTGCGTAGCTCAGTTGGTAGAGCGACTTGTTCCGGAATAAGTGGACTCGGGTTCGATTCCCGGCGTGGACCAAAAATGATGGAGAAATTTATTTCGTTATAACAGTTTTTGTAAAAATGTCACTAACAATCAGGACAAATGTATCCCATGCTATCTTTATCCACTGTCTCATGTCTATGAAAGTTTGTTTTCCAGAAGGTGTTATGGGTCCTTTGACAGTCAGTAGCTATTCAGCATAAAGGCGTCGGAGGTGTTTCTATACGCAGGATCAAGGACTTGTTACTGGGAGGCGATGTCTTCTGATATGCTCACGGAATCTCCGTTCATCTACAAAATTTTTGACTTCACAGTTTGTCTTATGTGCTTCTTAAATGCGTCTACAAATTGTTGCATCAGTCACACCGAACGTTGAGGATGCATATTAAAAATTTCCATGCCCCAACACTCTCTCTCTCTTTCACGTTCACAGCTAGACAACGACTGAGCAAGCGCGCCTAAGGCAAGACATGCGGATCGCTGTTATACATTGTTTGCGCAGCGGAGCTTAAACTGCGGCATGATTTGACCTTGAAATGCAATACGTCCTGATCTAAAAGTATAGATTATTGTGTACTTCCACAAAACATTTACCCTGAAGGTAGGTTTTTGTACAAGACGACTCACACTTTTGAGAGGACTAAGTGCGAACAAAAACCTCCTCTTATATTTGGGTATCTACGGTACATAATTAGTAATTCACTTCATTGAAGTCTTAACTTTTGTAGGTTTATTCAGTCTTGAAATTGTGTTAGTGGCAATATACTGTGAGATCAGTGAATTATGACCACTTACCTAATAGTTCGCAGGTCCTCCTTTCACCCTCTGTACAGCAGCAATCAGACTGGGCATCAATTCAAAAAGATGCCGGAAGTAGTTGGGAGCTAAAGCCAATCAAGCTGTGTGTAATGCGGCCTTCAATGCCGGTATGGAGGTAAGTAGTTCATACCTAATGCTTCGTAGGTCCTCCTTTCACCCTCAGTACAGCAGGTATCTGACGTGGCATCGATTCAATAAGATGCCGGAAGCAGTTGCGAGGTATGGCCAGCCAAGACGTGTGTAATTCGGTCTTCAATGCAGGTATGAAGGTTGTTGGTGTATCCAGACGTCTGATGTGCCATTCCATGGTGTCCCACAAGTACCCCATGAAATTAATATCGAGCAGTTCGGAGGCCAATTGATATGCTGGAAGTCTGAACTGTGTTTCTCAACACCTTCCTGCACAACATCGGACATGGTTTGGGACATTGTCAGCTTAGAAGTCGCGGTCGCTATTCGGGAGAAAATGCAACATTGGTGGGTGTATAGAGTCAGAAAACAGTTCACGATATTGGGCACCGTTCATACGTTGTTCTACATGCACCAGGTGTCCAAACTCCTGCTAGGTAAACATACTACACACCATACAACCTCCTCCACCGATTTGCATTGTGCAGACCATGCAGAATAGATCAAATGCCTCATGTTTGCGCCAAATACTTACACGGCCATCCATGGAGTGGAGTAAAATACGCGACTCGTCCGAACAGCAAACTTTTTTCCAGTCATCCGACGTCCAACTTGTATGATCTTTGTACAAGGCAGGTCTTGCGTCCATGAGCCGTGGTCAGGAAAGGATGCCGTAGGGGTCTTCTGCTGTTATAGCCCATACGTGCGAGCGAGCGAGCGAGCGACGCATAATGATGACTGATACTGTTCTGGGTTGACATCTGGGTAATCAACTGTTGAACAGTGGTGCGTCTGTCGACCTGTACGAGTCGGCGGACCCGGCGTTCACCTCTCACATCAACCTTTCGCTTATCTGTACAGTTTTGCATCCGGGTCGTTGTTTTACCACTTTCACGCCAGTCCTGATGCACTTTAACTATGAAGACTCGCAAACAACCCACCAGTTTAGCCGTTTGAGAAATCAAGGCAACCGCTCTCGGAGCTCCCACTGTCTGTCCTTTCACAGAGTCTGATAAATCCTTCCGTTTAACCATCACGATCCGAATTTTACTACCTACTGCTCTACTCACACTTTTTATGCTACGTCAGTCGACAAATCGCGCCTTCTCGGAAGTCAACTTTCGCATCCACGTTTGATAGGGGAGGTTATAGTTCAGTGAATATTCAGTGTATGTCTTTGGAAACTTATAGGAAGAGCAAGTCTCTCGTCATTGATGTTTGTTTCCTGTTATGTTTCTCCAACCAGCGGATACGCCGAAACTCGGGGAAGAAACTACAGGATACACGCAGCTGGGAAGCAGCCTAGTCATTCATAGAGGCAGGGATCACAACGTGATTGGTCATTGTCCAACAATCTAACATATATATGCGCAGAAAAAGCAAGTTAAAGAAAGGAAATATGCAAGTAATTTAATATGGAACTGAAAATAATTCAGATAGTAATATTTATTTTTCATTTCAAGATCAACACCAATACCTAAATTAAAAATGTAACAAGGACAAATAAAAGAATTCAAATAAGTTTTTTGTTAGTGAAGAAGACAGATTTGGGATCATCTCTAACTCAGCCAAAACGACAATACTGAATTACAGAAATTACATACACAGCAGTTGAGTCAAAACGAATCCGATGCGTGTTTCAGAAAAACAAATGTTAGATAAACCGTATGAATTATATATAATACGTACAAGAACTATAAAGATAATGTTTCAGTGGAATCTGTAGATTGCTGATGTACGCATATGTGTTTTTATTTCTTTCGGCCGTTCGATTGATCACAAGCTTTTGGGATAGTTGTTGACCTCTTTCGCGCAGAATATATGAAGGAGATTTATCGAACACGATTGCTGTCAGGACTTATTCCAACAGCTGCGGCCTCCATCGCACTTCAATAAACATTAACAGAAAACATCTTTCTCATAAATCGCTCATATAACTTTTTTGATCTTAATCCTTTTCAGTAACGTTTTCCGTGATCTCCAATGGTTTTAAACAATGATAAACAAATTATTTTCAAACACCTGTTTGTGGTATTAAACAACTAATCATTGCACCGTCTATTAAGGGCTGAACATTCATAAAAATGTTCAATTGAAAAGCTATTAATGAGATTGTGACGATTTAGCTATAAATAACTGTAGCTTTACGTTTACGTGCTTAACTATGCGTTTCTGTGAATGGTTGTAGTGAACTTCGTTCCACAAAAATCATCCTTTGCCAAGAATTAATCAAACTAATATGCGTAAGAGATCATCAAGTCTAGTTACGTTAGTCCCTTAGTTTATTCGGTTATATCTTGTATTCTAGGCATAAAGATAAACTCTTATCAAACCGTGTACTCGCTGGCTACAATTCAGACAAATCTCAATGCAACGATTAAATTTGTTCCACAAACAACATGCCTTTGCATGAATCTCGTCACACATAGGAAGCTATATCTCTCTATCATATGAAAATAGCTTGACTGTTGGTAAAATACGTCATCAGTAGGTCTTACAGCAGTCGAAAAACATTGTTTCCACCTGCGAAGAAAAAATTTGATTTCTCCCTGCGTTAAGTGCTAAAAGTATCACATGATCACTTCGTGGAAAAGACCTGGTGAGAGACGAGTACCTGCAACTTTCACACGCTTTATGTCGAACCTTCTGTTATGATGGTCGTTCAGTCAGCTGCGATGTTTTCTTGCAAGTTGTGTGTGCGTGTCCTGTCTTTTCTGAAACTCCATGTTAATTTATTAAGTGTTAGGAACTCCACTTATTTTCTATTTATTGTGCATATATTAAATGTATATTCCTAAGTTCTTCGCCCCACCTTCATCCTTTTATTTGATAACATTATATAAGTCGAGTCATTTGATCGGCATACAATAATTTTCGAAGTATATCGGTATGCTTATAGAACGTAGCGCTATAAGCATACCGAAGGGATGAGAAAATACATAAACATCCCGTTTTCCATATTACACTATTACAACAACAACAACAACAACAACACTGGCAACTTCACATTAACTCTTACGCCTCAACTCTCTTCTCAACTCTCGGCTGCATTGCAGCGTTGGCATTCTTATATTTCTCCTGTTCACTCTCAGTTTTGCCAAATTGCAGAAGGGTCTTCGGGAAGGTAACGCATTGTTCAGTGAGAAAACATCTTACGAGAAAAAAAAAACTAAATTTAAATAAAAACCAACTCAAAAGTAAGCTGAAACGGAGATGTACGAGACACTATGTTAAGCCTTCCAGATTTATAAAAATCTATGACAGTACTCCTGCTGTGTGAAACAAAAGTTTTTCGAATTTCTTCTAATGCCGTATTAATACAGTAGCGCGTCGAAAATCCGAACAAGATCCCCTCTACTTTTTTTTTTTTTTTGGTGGTGGAAAGTTTAAGTATAGTCCTTTCATTTTAACTTGGCACTTGATGATAATGGAATCGCTTCATTTTGGGGGTGCAAGCATTTTGAGAGCAACGTTGAGAAGGTGGAGGAGACATCTGATTAGAGGTCTGAACGGGCCGGGCTTTTTCCCAGACGCTTATGGCCGGGCCAAGTCTACCCATTCTTTTTTATCGCAATGGTTAAGAAAAAAAAAGTCGTTTCCCCCGATTTCCTGGTGTGTTTAACTGTTTCGCTGACTTTACTTACTTCCATGACATAACCCAGGGCGTAATCAGAAAAGCAAGGACAGGCACTCAGTGTTTTTAATAATCTATAGATATTAAGATAGTAAAACCATTTCCGGACTTGTTGTCAGCAAAAACATTCGACCCAGAGCGAGTGTGTGAGTGTCTGCGTTTGTATGAGAGAACGGAACGAGCCGATTTTTTCTCCTATCCCTAATCTGTATAGGGATTGACTTTTGCAGTGTTACAGCTTACTGGTTCAGATGAAGGGAGATTCTGAACGGGCTTATATTTTTCGATAACTGTCAAAGTTTAGTTAATATTTTTAGGCTTACATTCAATTAAATATTTTCAATAATATCTCATTTCATTATTTAATTTTCACATCTTAATAAAATACAATAGAAAGATGAAATAAAACCAAATGGCACATCATGGGCCGGGCCGGGACTAAACAAGAGCTGCAATTGACGGTCCCGGGATGGGCCTTAACCATTTAACGACCATGACCCAAAAATCTTGTATCACTCTGAAAAACATAATGCCGGAAATTGTATCTTGGTTCACTTCTTTGTTTAATTGCAAACAAAGAAGAGAACCAAGAGACATGGAACTCCTGCTGATTTCTCATAGGTTGTGAAAATTTGAAGAACAGGTAAGGAAAGGAAATCTGACTTACTCTATGCAGGCATTTTTGGCGGCTTGGGCAGGGCCGGGATCACCAAATTAAACCCATGCAGACACCTGTGAGCCGAGAGGAAGGTTTTCCTCCTGCACTCAGAATAAATTACACCCCTTGGTAATCGGAACCAATAAGATTGTAATGATTGGTAAGTTTTGGAATTTGTACTTTATGTTTAAAACTTCTACAGCAGTAGTAAAGTGGGTAAACTTGCTTCGCATTGCATAATAACAAAAACAATCTTTGTCTGATGTAATTTTTTGTACACAGTTGCTTATTTTTGGTACGTGTATTTGGACTATATAATGTAGAGATTTTAGCGTATTTGTATTTTTTTCCATGTTCGATAATCCGAACACATCGAAAATCCAAACTACCAGTTGTCCGAATTATTTCGGATTTCCGACACCGTTAACTCGTGTGACGCGCCCACTGCGAGAGAATTTTGCCATTATTCCATTTTCCCGTGACATTTCCTTCAAAATTTCAAACCCTTTAATTTTAAAGTGATTTTTAAACCGATAAACAAAATGAACTTTTTAGGATCGAAGGACTATGTTGAAGACAGACTCATGGGGAATTTATTAAATTCCATGTTAATGTGGCGCTTCGTATGTAGGACAGACCCGTAGATCCTTGCGTTTTCGATTGAAAGAGCACATGACCTACATTCGAAACTGTGACCTAAAGAAATCATCAATCGCTAAACATTGTTACGAAAAGGACTATAAATTTATCGTTGAAGAAGCATAACTAATTGACAAGCCAGATTCAACCACCAAACTTGATATTTTGAAAGCTTTCCATATATATCAGAAGTCTTCGCAACTTGTTAATGACATGGCATCCACCCCATTTCTATCAAGCGCGTGGAAGCATTTAACCAACACACGTGACTGTAAACATAATTTATGATATCATATACAATTTGAATATTTGCGTGCCTTTCGTCCTGATAAAGCTAGGTCAATACCCAGCGAAACCATAATCGGGTTGAAAAAAAAATTGTGACAAACAATGTTGCATTATCTTAATATATTACTGAGTGTCCTCCCATCATATCCTTGGCCCTCAAGTTTTCTTTCTAGCAACTTCTGTTGAGTAAATTATCTTAACATCTTATCGTTCGTCATTCAAAATTGAGCCCAAAAGATCATACGAGCACAACTTCTGCGCTTTAGTTATCTTGCATTTTTTAAGAAATAAATACAAAAACGACCCATGCGACCGTGAAATACAAAAGTTGAACAATATATAAAATTCTATAAGTGTTGTAGCATGAACAACTGAATTTGATTAGTCTATCGTGCTTTGGGGAGCTAACTGAATTTTAGAGAATAGCTTATTGCTATTATTTCGTACACACATGCTATATTTTCTCTTCGCAGTTATTAATTATAATCACGCGAATCATAATTTGAAATAAATTTTATTTTTGAAGAAGGAATAAGCATGGTGGACGACAAAACAAACGTCTTTGAGAGCGAGTGGGGTAATGGACCCGCTACTCATATTACACAGATTTCTTCTTTAATATATTAGGCTGAAGCACGAAATACTTGACGTTCCCTGACATTTTAAACGTAAATTACTTTTGAATGACTTCATCTGGCTTCAAGATATTCGCAGATAAATTTAGAGTCACAGATTCATGGATGCATGATCTCCAACAGCCTCGTATTACACATTATGCATAAATCTATGAATCTGCAAAAGCTTTCCAACACAAGATGACTTGGCTCCCCTAAAATGTCTTCTGAGGATCGAATTAGTTTTCTGCATACTTCACTGACTCATTGTAGAAGCTATGAGCTGGGATGTCAACATCCTAACAATGAGGCCAATTTGCAGAGGCGAATAGATGAATTGGTGCTACTTCAGGCGACGACGTGACTTTTATACCCTTTATTCAGGAGTAAATCCTCCTCGAGATGGTTGTCTTTTCAACAAGCAGTGAGACAACGCACTTTGAAATAACAGAATGACTCTGCTTCTAACAGAGCAGTAAATGTCGCCTTCACTTGCATCATATCCATCTTGAACATGAGGGTTCAGAGGCAAATGTCGACTTTCTTTCAGTAAGAACTCGGTTTTTGTTCCTTTTGGGAACAAGTACAAATAATATAACGCACATAGCAAGTATGTGACATACACTTTGGCCTATGTTCAAAATAAAACAAATGAAAATTTATTTATTTTTCTGTTAAGGAGTATTTTTTTATTGTGGTTTAACGACCACCGTGAGCAACTCGATGGACTATAAGCAGTCTCTCGTCCTTAATTTAGGGACACTGGTTCCACGAAAGGGAGTGAACGAGCGCCGTGAGACAAACAATATCTATGCCTTACCGGGATTCGAACCCGGACCCATCTGGGTCAAAAGCCAACGCTAACACCACTACTCCACCGGGTCGACAATAGGAGTAATCAAAATTTATTAAATGTATTGTAACGGGTGTTTGGCTCTATTTTTTGCATCCTGCATTGAATGGAAACATGATGCTTTTCTCTATTTATTCATTTTAGTCATATCATTTGACACACACATTTTACAAAAATGACCTAATCGTGGTGCTTAATTTATGTGTACTATCACCTAAAAAACCGATCGTGCTGATATTACCAAACTATGAACATGCTGTTTTATACACGATACAAATTACGAAAATGACATTTAAAAACCTTTAATGATAAGTTAAAACCAATTTCCATTAGTACCTTGAGGATGATCCTACTTTAGGATCATCCTCAGATGAAATGAACATGACCTAGAGACCATACAGGTTAATATAACATACACATGCCAAATTACCGTATACGCATGATTATGGTTCAACACAATAGTAACGTAAGCAATTAATGTCCTATGAAATAGGGTCAAGATTCATAGTGAATCCTGTTTGGGGGGGGGTATTAATATCATATGAAATGGGTCAGGATTCATCTTGTTCATAGTTTGGGCAGTTATGTGTACTATTTTGTTTCCCCCGTTTGTTGACACGATATCTTCGTATCCAGTTGTATAAAGTGAAGTAGATGGCACCATAGGAATCATAATCTATGGATTTTTGACTCGTTCATGTGTTCCGTTTTCTTACTAGGTGCACTAACATTTGCTTTAAGAATTTCGCATGCTATCGGTACTTCTAATGTTCGAACTAAAAACGTTCTTACATAACACAGCACCTAACATTGGCAAGATATGGATTTCAGATTTTCCAGACACAAAACGGAAATTGTGAACCGGCTTTCAAATTTACGTAAGTGCTGATGCCAATGCAGAAACTAATACGAAATTTGAAATATACACCATAACGTTACAGAAACTATACTCATTGTCATAAACATCCGAGCACCAAAAAAAAACCGTACGATTAACGCAAAACTGAGCAAATAGCTACGCAGAGGACACACATGCAAATTATTAAAGTTTCGTGCGATTCCGCATGCCCGCGCGTCCAAAAACTGCGCTGTAACCACACGCTTGGGGTTTATAAAGCGCCGCGCAGGGAACTCCACATGGGTGCCGAAGTGCACGGTAAGAATCAGGGGAGATTTCTTAGCGATGGACATGCTGATGAGCCGCCTTAGATGTGCTTAGAAGCAACTGACGGAGTTTTAACGAGATCGTATCGTCGGGATGAGAGAGGCCGGGTGACCGACGCACCGAATGGCCCCCTATTTGGGCCAGTAGGATAGTACGGTGCGATTGTGTTGGGAGCTGTGGACACGGGAAGGCACTAAGATACGGCGGACTGGCTGGGCGACCCAGTCACACCACTAGTAGAAAGAACCGTGAGAGCGGCACGCACAGATGCAACGATGTCCTTGTCGAATACCCAGAGACATGTGGTGGCTGTACAGGGGATCCCTGTGTCCGCTAAAACCATTTCCAGACGCCTGGCAGTGGCGAATCTGCACTCTCGACGGCGCTTATGTTTTCTGACATTAACACCTGGCCATCGTCGGCGTCGATTGCAGCGAGCAACGTGGAATGCTTCGGCCTGGCGACTCTATGTAGACTGTTCAGCGACGAATCCCGCCTCTGTATGGGAACGGACGACCGCCGTGTCAGAGTGTAGAGGAACGCAGGTGAGCGCTACAATCCCACCCTCCCTGTACAGCGACATGCGTTCCGAACTGCAGGTGTGATTGTCTGGCAAGTCATCGCGTATGACAGTCGTACTTCCCACGCAGGAATCCGAGGGGCTTTGACAGCCCAGCGCTACGTACAAGAGATCCTGCTGGCCCATGTGCTGCCGGGCCAATCTACATAGGATGCAGCAGTTCGGGCCAGTCTACATAGGATGCAGCAGTTCAGGCCAGTCTACATAGGATGCAGCAGTTCGGGCCAGTCTACATAGGATGCAGCAGTTCGGGCCAGTCTACATAGGATGCAGCAGTTCGGGCCAGTCTACATAGGATGCAGCAGTTCGGGCCAGTCTACATAGGATGCAGCAGTTCGGTCCAGTCTACATAGGATGCAGCAGTTCGGGCCAGTCTACATAGGATGCAGCAGTTCGGGCCAGTCTACATAGAATGCAGCAGTTTGAGCCAGTCTACATAGGATGCAGCAGTTCGGGCCAGTCTACATAGGATGCAGCAGTTCGGGCCAGTCTACATAGGATGCAGCAGTTCGGGCCAGTCTACATAGGATTCCATAAGGTAATACATAGTTTCCGTGGACTCTAATCATATCGGCGTACTTATCCGCCATAGTTCCTTCTCGCAAGTGCTTTCAAATAGCAGTTTTCCCGGAGACTAGTAATGGAAATTACATATGAACTTGCTGTACCTCAAAAGTGCTCTCCAGGTGCTGTCCGTTTCCTGTACGGCAGACGATGCCTCTCACGCTCACTTAACATTCATGAATTAAATGCATCTTATTCGGGCTCTGAATACGTTCTCTCAGAAATAATACAAAAACTATATATCTCTATTAAGGTTATAAAATTAACAGCTTTGATAACATAACTTTTATAAATTCCAATGTTTATCTTCTTTTAATACGATTCGATGTATAGTAAAATTTAAAATTTAGGTAATTTATAATTTGGATGATATTTGTGACGTTATGTATATTTCCTCAGTGTTTCAATAATTAATCTCCATTGAGGCAGTTTGTTTATCACCCAACTAAGATAATTTATCAGGCCATCCAGCAGATCCTGAATCATTTCCTTTAATATCTGTGATCTCTTGTCTCTCGGCTACCAACTACAATGCTTGCAGTTATAGGTTAGAATCTTAAACAGGCGATGTAATCTTAAGAATTATGACACATGTAGAATTCATTAGCTTTCATGATCCATTACTTTAAGTTTAATGACATTACAACCAGGAAGAATAGGCGAATGCACATAAATATATATATATTGATGCATATTATATTGTGTTGTTTCCTATCAGCTTAATATTCTAATCCTTGTCATCCTTTGTTTATAGGAATATAATGAACCGTTTTCGAGAGACTGCGTAGAATTCTTTGGCCCATCGGTTGATGGGCCAAAGAATTATTTAGCAACTTCAGTGTGAGAGAAACTTCAACTATTCATCCATTTCTCCACATTTTTACAAAGCCTCCGTTTTGGCCTGGTTTCAAAGAACTCGTTTTTATTAAAAAGTCTTTTCATGTATACATGTTCATATCCAAACATATCCACTTATACTATTGCTTTTTATTTTCGTCCATCCGTCTGTCTGCGGATATACAGCATAATTCCACTCCAAATAATCTGAGTAGATAAACTTCTTCCTTCTCGGGCAGATGAGAACATGAGAAACATCTTCACATTTATTTTGATTTTTCTGGAGTAAAGGTTTTACCCTCCAGTCGGCGTGAATGTCTGCTAACCAAATTTTTAGTTATAGGGCTCAAGATTAATTAAAGCAAATTATAATAATAATACCTAATTGCAGTAATAATACCATCTGATGAAGGAACTCGCTGATCTGCGAAATATCTCATGGGGCTTTTAATGTAACTTTTATTTTTAATTATTTTTAAAGCTCATTGAAAATTTTGATTCGTCTCGTCCTAAGATGGTATATAGAGTTATTGGGCAAAATGATCTTTTTTTATTCGTTTGACGGATATGAAAACTCGTTATATAAAACAAATTGGCCTACTTCGTATAACATCCACAGTTCGATTAATACAAATCGCGCTAGTTACAGTAGATTTTAGATTGTTTATGATTTACAATTGTGCAGGTGAATACTTTTATCAATGACCAGTAAACGTAAGACCTTACCACTGCTTGACATTTAAAATAGTTTTCTGTCATTTTGTACATACTATAGGCAGTCTTTTCATTTGAGGCCACTGGTTCCAGGGAAAGGGTAGGTCGAGAACCATCGGTCAGTCGCAGCACCAAGGCCACATTCTGTATACCTACAAATAACACAAACCTCTTTTAAAGTCAACTCTATAGCACCGCCAAAACCAAATGTTCCAAGAGTGTCCCCTAAATGAGCGGTTTTGTACTGTAAGACTGAATTTCACAGTGGGTTAATGAAGACTCAAATTCTAAAATATTTCACTGTTTCAAAAGCAAGCGGAATGATCCCCAATTTTTTCAATACAATAGGAATATCGTGTGTTTCTTTTCCAGCTCTACTAGGTTGGTTTATAAATCTCTGCTTTTTCTGCTAAGCAAGGTTTGTTCGTTGAGTAACACTACGTTGAATTTGGATACCTCAGTACATAGAATTGGAGAATTATATGAAGTCTACTGGGTTCTTCAACGTCTATTACAACTATCTTGTTTGTGCAGTTTAAATGTCAAAATGTCTAAAAAAAGAGCATGTAAATCATTGTATTTTGTGCGAATATACGTTATTTATGATAAGAGGGATTAATAGCGATTGAATCGACTCAAAAAATATCTAAAGTTGAAGGTGTGATTGCAGTCTCCAGTCTCTTTTCCAAAGCTTAGTTCAAGAAGTACAAAAGTAGTGTCAGGCTCCTTAAAGCATAAAGCTGCTTCAACATCAACTAACAAAGGATCTCATTCCTGCTTGGTTGCTCACACGCAACTGTAGTGTAGCATCTAGAACACTCTGGTGGTGTATCCAGAAGTTGTCGAAGTGAAATAATTATTACAATCCTATTGAATACTGCAGAACACACACCCTAAATCCTGGTGACCACTGTTTCATCAAGAGAACCATTGCATATTGTGAAATATGGATCTACTTCAGAAGAGCGAATAGCCAAATCGAGTGGTTTAACACAGACAAGCCCATATTTCCTTTCTTAAAGGGCAAACGATTTAAGACGAAAGTAATTTTACGTGGTAAAAAAATTACCGTCGTGTATAATAAATAGTAATTTCATTTGCTGGAATTTTGAGTGTGGTGATCTTAAAACTAGTTCCTGATAAATATACCAACAATACTGACCACAACCTTGAACGTGTTGGTTGTGTGGAGTTCAAGATTGTTCAACCTTGAACTCCGAACAGTCTAGAACGTGTGCTCTGTGTATCGCTTTTAATGCTATCCAGGATTAGTTAACAACTAGCTGGCGTTATCGAAAAAAGACAATATGGAACCATGTGACTGGTAAACAATACGCAGGCTGTTTTGCTACTATACGATATAGAAACATGGAACCGGCAGACAAACAGCACGCTGTTTTTCAACAATACAATGTCGAAATACGAGATTGGTAAACAACTACCAAGCTCTCATGTAACAAGAAAATGTAGAACCCCTTGACTGGAAAACAAATAGCAGGCTCATAACTATGGGTAGAATAAACAAAAAATAATTGTAACGTGTATAAAAGTCCACTTATTGGCGTAAGTAAACACAAAAGCAAGGTTTCGCCACCAGACGGGCGGCACTTTATCGTGAATAACTGCCTAACGAAGCCGCACGTCTGGTGGCGAACACTTGCTTTTGTGCTTCTTGTGTTTAATTATGCAAGTAAACGGACTTTTATACGTGAAAAATAACAGGCTCTTTTGCAAAAAGACATTGTCAAACCACTGGATATGTAAGCAAACTACAGGCTATTTTGTAACAAGACTATCTATGTCAAATAGTTACACCAAAAACTCTTAAAGTAGCTGCATTTGAGCTACTTCTCCTTTCTTACCCAGAAAATGGACCGGATCCAGCTTCTTCTGACTGTTACATGTTGCATCCCATAACTAATTTTCTTTATAATTGAGAGTTTAGAACATGGCAGAAAGTAGAAAGATTGACAATTTTGCGCTGCCAAGAACCAATGAGGTCATAGAAGAGGAATCGACCGGCTTACCATAGGAAGTCTACAAAGTACTGAAAATGAAGGTTAATTGCCATTTTTTAATCAACATTTCTGAAGCATTCTGCAGAGTGCAGAAACTTATAAATCTCTCTAGTATATTATATTGCCAGCAATATGAAATATTCTGTTGCAAAAACTAGGAAGTACGCGTCGTACATGATTCGATCGGACAGAAAATTAAATTTGTCAGTCCATTTTTTAGAAGCAGATATATCCTGACCAAAACAAATATACAGAACGCCACCTTGGGGTAAATTACGAACTACAGAGAATATTTTCGAGGAGAACGTATTAAGGATACGCTCAGTGTACTTGTAAGAATGCAAAACCCACAAAAGAAACTAATTGATCCAGTTTCGTGTGTCACATTAGTTTCCAGAAGATTACTGAAATTAGACTGTATGTGTGTGATCTGAGTAACAGAAAACTAATTTATGAATTCTAAAACAGTTTTAACTGCTCACACTTAAGTTATGGCTGTCCATTTTGTTTATCTTCTGCTTGCGTTGACATTGGGTTGGTGCGAATGAAATCACCGGCGCGAACGAGCAGTGGAGACTGACCCGCACCACAGCAGAATGGAACCACCCACAGGTATAGCGGGTATTACGTCACAGAGTTGCTATAAATAGCTAGCACGTGTGTGAAGAACAAGGTTCAAGCGTGGTTTTTTTGGACGTAACGTGGCTTGCAAAGGGAACATGTACACGCCGGATTTGAGAGTCATCTTCTTGTGTGAATTTAAACTGGTCCATTCTTCAGAAACTGACGTTCGAAACGTTAACAAAGAGTTTGGGGAGAACACAGCCAGCGAATGAACCTTTCGGTGATGGTTTGTGACGTTTTGAAGCGGTCACCGACATGTCGTTGTTTCTGACCATGTTTTGTTACATGTGGTTGAAGCGAACCCCCGAAAAGCGTGTCATGAGATAGCGGCAGGGGTAGCTGTCTACACACGACAGTTATTTGGCGTCTGGCTGCGCTGAGTAAGGTCAAAAACTGGACACGTGGCTGCCGCATGAGTTTTCAACAAGACTAGCCGTTTGGAAGTCTGCACGTCAATGCTTGCCAGGAATAAACAGGAACCTCTACTGTATCGAATCGTCACCTGCGACGAGAGGCGGGTCCTTTATGAAAATCGGAAACGATCAGCACAATGGTTAAGCAAGACAGCCTGCTGGACGGCACCCTAAGTCACCCCTACACACCAAAAAGATGATGCTCCTTGTCTGGTGGTCCACAGCCGGGATAATTCATTGGAGTTTCTTGGCAAGAGGCCATCCCATAACTACAGAACGTTATTGTGCTGAATTACATCAGATGCACCGGACATTGCTGCAGAAACAACCGGCTTTGGTCAACAGACATGGTGTTCTTCTGCTCCAGAACAACATCCACCCTCATGTCGCACAACGAACAATGCTGACACTAAGTGCCTTGGGCTATGAAGCACTACCTCACTCTGCCTATTACCCGAATTTGTATCCGACAGACTATCATCTGTTTCGTCACCTGGATCACGTCCTGTCCGGGAAACAGTTCACGACAGACAACGAAGTTCAACGTGCAGTTGATGAATTCTTCGGGTCCCAGCTACCAGACGTTTTTCGTTCCGGGATCATGATCAGATGTAACCTATGTGTCGATGCCGAGGGCGATTATTTTGCGTAGGTAAGTTGTCCTACTTTTCCGTTCTCTCCGCTCACGTGTTCTGGTTCTTTGCCGGACATTTCATTCTCACTAACCCAATACATCCTTGTAAAGTAACTGTAATCCGCATGAAAGACATATGACTTTTCAAGGAAATAGCAGAGGGCATTTTCGCGCGGCCACTTTATAGGGAATCGAAGCTTTTGTAATTACGTCTTTTTCTTAGAGTTTAACGACCATCATGAGCAACCCTTTGAGGAATAAGCAATCTTCTTTCCTTAACTTAGGGTCACAGGTTCTAGGAAAGGGGCATAATAAGCCCCAGCAAGCAAGCAAAACTTCCATTCCTCATTCAGGACTAAAGACATTTGGTCCCATCTCGAACGAATGGTCAGAAGCCTGAAAATGACTTCAAAAACACGCGTCAACATCAGTATTAGGATTTAACACGTTTGGTACAACACTATTTGAAATTAAGTTTAACGTAGCATTGGCTAATGAAGGTGTTATTGTTACATTAAACGAATGTATGAGACAGCGAAAATGCTTCAATCGTAACGCTGAATAATTCCTCGTTAATTGAGTGGCAATAGATCCTGTTTTTCAATAAAGCTGTCGATTAAATTATTCCCTTCTGAAGCTGTTCTCTAAGGTTTCATGGGAACCCTGTTGTTCGTCAGTTAATTAAAATAAGTCAGTTGTCTGAATTTGTCTTTTGTTTGACGGAACTCTCAGATAAAGCTCAAGCTGTCGAAATGCCAGTGGTTCGGAAGGCTGACAACGCTAACTTGTATTTATTTCATCGCTGTCAACTCTAATGGACTTCTGCTTCTAACCGTTCGTTAAGCTTCAGTAAAACTGATTGGGCCAGTCTGCACTTAATGTACTTTTCCACTGTGGGCAAATTAATTTTGCATCAAGGATATATTTTCTATCAAAAGTAAGTACGTATGCCATTAGGTTAATTTTGCCTTTCAACTTTTGCATTTATTCTTTACTGAGGACACGCAAGTCACAGGAAAATTCTTGTCTCATAGCTTTTAACTTAGCAAAACTCTAAAATATCCGTACAGCATAATGTGATATGCAGTAACTAAATATTTCGCCTATAAACGCTTTTTTTATCTAGATATCAACTAAGAAATTAAGGTACCAGAGAAATGAATATCTTCTTTTAATGGCAAATATATCTCTTCTGCGATGCCCACCGTTCTCACATTTCGACTTTCGTCGTGATATCTTAAGAAAACTACATACTTCTTATTCACCAGTCGTATTCATCTAGATTATTTCCATCTTTCCATATCATTCGGACGACTTACTGTATACAACTTTATTTTCATGCAGCTATTTATGTATCCACTATTCCTGTTGCCATTTATTGTGTTAAGTTTTCTTGTTCTGGAAGTTTGTTTATTGTTTTCTGTTCTGGAAGTTTGTTTATTGTTTTCTTCTTTTGGAAGTTTGTTTATTGTTTTCTTCTTTTGGAAGTTTGTTTATTGTTTTCTTGTTTTGGAAGTTTGTTTATTGTTTTCTTGTTTTGGAAGTTTGGTTTCTGCTGTTAGAATAAATAATGAGCGAATTGTTTAAAAGTCGAGTGCCAAAATCTTCGCGTTTTCATACTTTCCTTACCGATTCGAAGTCGCGCTGCGATTCTTTAATGGAGTAAATAATGATTTCCCTTCTAATGTTGTGATCTATACGATTTGCCTATTCAGGTATCAAAACAGGATGAAAGTAAACTGCTCTCCCTGGAGAGCGGAAGTATTTTGTTCGGATACTCTGACACATTTCTCCTATGGTTTCAGGAGCATACTTGAAACCATTTACCAAAGTACTGCCGACATTGCAGACCAATTCAGCCGCCCCAGTGGCGCAATGATCTAGGCATTGGCTTCTGATCATTCGTCCGCGATGAGTTCTGGTTCGAATCCCAGTGAGGCATGGATGTTGTACTTGTCTTACGGCACTGGCTCTCTCTCCCTTCCCTGGAGCCTGTTACCCTAAATTAGGAACGGGCGACTGTTTATAGCACCTAAGTTCTCATAGTACTCGTTAAACTCCCAATCAAAAAAGAAAAAAAAAATACCAGTATATTTTCAGTGTTGAAATCTTTATCATATACATAATTTGTTTAGATGTAACAATCATTTCATTTACATCTTTACAAACAACCTCTGTTTGCAGATGACATTCCGATAACGATTCGCGACACTGATATATGATGAAAATTTTAAACGCATTACATCCTGGCGAATTTTTTGAAGTTTAATTAAGTTGCTTAGCTAATTAACCAAGTTTTTTTTGTTGTTTTTTTCATATGTAGAGGTCTTTAGCAAGGGAGTGTCTGACACCAGGTCTTAAACAACCCTTAGAAATAGGAAGCTAGGAGATTTGGGATAGATTGCCCGATAGGAAAGTAGTGACATGGAAGCGAAGTAGAAAGGGGGAGGAAGACGCTCTTATTTATTACCGGGGGGCCAGTACCCGGGGTCCGACGGCTTAAAGTGCACATCCGACGCACGGCGGGTATTTATTGATTCGAGTGTTCGTACCTGCCTGGGATCGAACCTGAGGTCCTTTCCGTGGCAGTCACGAACGTTGCCCACTAGGCCACCCGCGGCCTATTTAATTAACTAAGATTCTTCACTAACTCTGAACTTGTATTTCACTCTTGCAACAAATAAGTGAATGATAATCTCTGAACTTGTATTTCACTCTTGCAACAAATAAGTGAATGGCTTGGGTTCAAGAAACAACACTTACATTTAATGAGAATTTGTACATTTATTGTACCACTCACTGGAAGTTCAGAGGTCATCAATATAATCTAACACAAACAATTTTTTACATGAAAATATATCTCAATCACATAGTATAACAATGAGCATTAGTCGATTTACACTGATACACTATATTATCTATATATTCGGACACTATCAAAATATTTGTATAAGTGCAAATAACTTTTGCGCAAAAAGGTACGCTGTGAATGGGTGCGCTTAGCGAGCCATTCCTGTCGAGACCTACCGAAAATTGGTTGATATTATGCCTGGACGTATTGCCGCTGTCATACAAATAAGTGGACAGACTAACAACTAATTGCGATAATAAATCCATTTGTCCCAAAATCACTGTGTCGAATACTTTTGATAATATTGTGTATATACACTATATTAACAAGTCACCGACACACATTCAAAAGCAAATGAAAGGATCCGCTGTGTTGTTAAGATGCACGGTACAGCTGCAAACAGTATAAAAACAAGCCTGCAACTGACCGCGATCATATCGCACTGTGAGGTTGAGTGAAAATGTCGCGGCGGAGGAGAACTGACTTTGAGAAAGGAATATTGTTATGTGTTATATTAGTGGCTTGTCCATAAGAGAAACCGAGAGGCGTATAAACATACCCAAGTTAACTGTTTCGGATGTACTGAATAAGTAGAAGACACAAGGCGTGCCTGAAGCAGCTAAACGTACCGACAGACCAAAGAAAATCAGTGATAGAAGACGTCGAAGCCTCAGGAGAGTCTTTACATCTAATCGACGGTGTACTGCACAAGACTCCAGTGTACAGGTGAGTAAAAATGCTGGAACCTCGGTATTTACGCGTATCATTCGCAAAGAACTTCGTTCCATGGGTTACCGTGGTCGTGCATCTGCTCATAAGCCTTATATCTCTACTCAGAATGCCACTCGTCATTTCGCATGGTGTAAAAAATATTTTTCGTGGACCGTAGATCAATGGAATCGGGTCCTATGGACTGATGAATCCAGATACACGATCCATCAGTCTGATGGGCGTGTGTGTGTATGACCGCAGCTGGGAGAACGCTATTTCCCACATTGTACTGTTCCTACGGTTAAGTTTGGAGCTGGCAGTGTACTCGTATGGGGGTGTTTTTCGCGGTATGGTCCCTGCCCATTGGTTATCTTGGACAAACCTGTTAACCAGCACGTCTACCTCAATATTCGGGCCAATTATGCCCTACCAACTCTGTGACAATACTATTGAACCGAGCGTTGTTGGTACCAGCAATATAGTACACCGAGCCATAAAGCGAGGACTGTTACGGCGTGGTATGAGCTTAATTCCGTATCGTGTGTGAACTGTCTAGCACAGAGCCCTGATATTAATCACATAGAACACCTATGGGATGAATTTCAGCGCCGCATAAGAAGTTTGGAACCAAGGCCTACTGCTAAGCAACAGTTGGTGGCACCATTGTGTAGCGCATACCTATCGATGTGTTCCAAAACCTTGTCGAAAGCATGTCTCGAAGGGTCAGTGCATGCATTAAGGCCAAAGGTGGAGCTACACCATACTAATGTGTGTCAATAAATGCTATATTGTTGTTCTCTTCTGGTTGTCCGGTGACCTTTGTCAATATAGTGTACAACAGGCCTCATTACCTTTCGCTAAGGCAACTCTCTGAAATGTACTCGCAATTTCTCTCTACCTCTCTGTCCTACTCCATTACTCGCATGGAGTGTAGTAATTTATTTTGGTCTATTAATTTATTCATTTTGGTATCGCTCACAGCGATACCAAAATGTTTAACTTGTCCGGGGAAGTATTGTTCTGAACAGCTTCTAAACTCTGTTTGCATCAGAAGGGAGCTTAAATAGAAGAATACGTCATACGTAGCCATTAATTCCTGAAAAACTGTACATCTACATTCTTAACATATTTATAAACGTACTTCTCTGAAAATTATAAATGACAAAAATGTTTGAATGACGCTGTTATATCATTGAACAGTACAATTGCGGAGTTTTATTTATTATCCGGTATACACCCTCCCATATCTCTGAAGAGTTATGTGCCTTCCTCATGGATTATCTTCTATTAATCGACGACATTTTAGTGGTGCTAAAAAGGAAAGATGAACGTTCTATGCGATAAAGGCAAAAGAACAGTTCACCCAACGGCATTTTCAATAAAATCAATAATGTTAACTGATATCGAAATGCGAGAACAATTTCTCCTTCTCAACGTCATGTTTGCATACGATTTTGGGAAGTGTTTGGCACACGTTAACAGTGGCGGCTGCTGACGCTATGATTGATCTGCTTAGGCGACATATCCATCAACGTGTCCTCTAAACGTCTGGGCCTCTTCCCCTCTAGTGTTTTGGCGTTTATATTGATTGATGAGATCTATTTCTTTGGCACCATAAATACTCCGTGAATGTTCATTCATCGAACAGTGATACATCCGTACCCTTTTTGAATCACTTGTGATCAGCCACTGGAATTCTCTGACATACCGAATGCTATGATAGAAAGTTTCAAAAATAGATCTTTGGATTTTCAAGTCGGAATTCTCCTTATCCGTGTCTATTCAACATGAATTCCCTTTTTCTTCGCTAATATCACAACTTCCATCATACGTGACTGGTGCAGGTTGAAGAGAAGATACTGAATTACAAAAAGTTTCTCTACCTCCCAGAACGAAGTTAAATAAATTCAAATACAACTCAAAAAAACATGTGACGTTCTGGATTGAAAGGGCGGGTTTTATGGGGGTAAGAGAGGCGCGTGTCTGTAAAGCAAAATAAATGTGTGACATTTATCTTCTTAGTAATTCTAATGCGCTATTATTGTGAAATGCAACGAGTTCTACTGACAAATCAGGAGAAAGTTTTCAGTAAGAAAGGAATGCGTAAATCATTTGCTGACAGTCAAAATTGTTGCCATAAATAAACAGAAAATAAAGAAAATCCTGCAGCACATTTTTGTCACTTCGTTTATTTATCGTGCGTCTACAGTAGCTATTATTTATAAAAAATATAAATGACTTATTACATGTTGGGACTTATTATTTATTTCTTATATACATTATATCGAAAGAAATTTTATTTGAAGAAATGCCTTAACATTCAGAATTTTCGATGGACCCCAAATCGCGTTTGACAAAGTGTTCAAGGGTACATCAAGATTATCAGGGAAGATGGCTGACTTTGTGAAGCTAACTTTGTCATTACAAAACGTTTCTTAATAGGTTTTCGGTACTGTTATGGACATTTCAGGAAACATAATGGAAGATATGATTATAAATAGATTTTTCGGAAGGTGGTAATACTTGAACTTCATTTCATAAAAGTGGGGTACAACCTTTTTCAGACGAAACAAGGAAGCATTCTGAGATTTTTACAATTCCAGTTTTTTGGGACATTGAAGAACGAGCAACAAATAAGAAACATATTTAGCTGCTTCATTGTAATAATAAGTAACATACAATAGCATCCATCGCTCTTAACATTTGTTAACACTTGCCCGATTTACTATTGTTTCCCGCATTCTTTTCAGTTGTTTCAGCATTTTTGTCCAATCTACTGTGCTTCAGCATTACTGTATTCCCCATTTCGTGTCCTGTTGTGTAAGTGACGTGCCAATGGATTTTTTGAATCCAACTGCAACAAAATCGTAGAATTCCTTTATTGGCTGCATATTCCGCCGTTTGCCTGTAATTTAAATCAAACTAAAAAAACTGATCTTGAGCACCTTACTTTTATCATAAAAGTGGCATTATTAACTACCATCCGTGTGGACAGTTCGCCAGAAAATGTGAAAACCTAATCTTCTGCTGGAGCCAAACGTCCCTTATAAGTGAAAATTTTTTTGCTACGTGATGCTATGTCTTTACCAGTTCAATCGCGGTGTTTTAAACTCTAAAATGAGGACTATACAATAACATAATGCAATCAGATTTTATAAATGATTGTTCGACCGTGGAAACGCCAGCCACCTAATTAACTTTTAAACCTGCTGACGTTTTTCTGTCACACTAGTTTGTTGCAGCAAAAATACGTTTGTATCCCCTACTACATGACAATAAAACGTAGAGCCAAACTTCATCGCATAAACATGGAGTTGTTCAAAGCTCTATGGTACATAGCTTTGAAATCCTGGAGGGCAACTTATTTTTAATATAAAAAATGTCTTCAGGAACAAAGCGGCCTATGTACCTCTGGCAAGAGAATAACCTATTTTTCCATGTTCTGCGTTGCTTTCTCAGCAATGAAGATATGATGTTCCTTGAAATAATAATCCATTTCTGAGTTACCAGCACCGCGTCACTTATCTAGACCTTCACATAACCTCGAAATAACATTATATTCATGTTCTTCACAGCTGTAAAACTATTGAGTCATGTTTTCGTAAACGTCACAGCAACTATCGCCACATCTCAGGTAGGCACTTTTTTTGGAAGTCAGGCATTAGAACTAACTCCGCAAATTCGGTTGCCTTTGTCTTCCATGTTGGTTAGGCACAGCCGACAAGTGTCTCCAAACTCTCAGGTGTGCATTGAGGGTATAGATCTAGTACTTTCACTATCATTAGAATGTTCTTCACCATTACTCTGGACTACCGACTAAGCTGTAGCTTGGCATTCTGGTTTCGGGAATTTTCCACATCCTTCACAACTCAGGTGTACACGATCTATTCTTGATGACTGCATGTCATCAAAAAATGGGCACTTTTTTCTTCATACGCAGCTCTACAAAATGTGTCCCAAACTTCAGAAATGGAAACTCAGACGAAAAGGGATATTGTACCTCACTAATATTAGAGTTATTCCCAGTTTTACGGAGCATAAGAAATAATACGTCTATATGTCACTTTAATAGTAAGCTTCAAAGCACTCTCTGTATTTAGAGTTTCTGAATGCCAGCGGTGAACTTATCTTGGTCGGTTGAAAACAACATACTGCACAAAGGATCCATGAGAGCCGAAAACTGTTTTGATGCTTGTTCCGATTCTTATATTTCGGCTGCCTAAAATCGCATTGCTCCGGGTTGTGTAATAGTAGCATTACCGGACAGAAATCCGGTATTCTGTTGATTCTCACTCCAGAATGTTACACTTTTGAAATTTTAAATGATGTCGAGCTCACGGACGCGTTCATAGAAATAACAAATGTAGTGGGTCAGCTCACACCTATGCGCCAGATTATAACACCTATGGTCAAGAATAACGGCATCCTTCAGCACATTGCATTGATATCACCAACGAGAGAAGAATATGTGTATTATACTGACGGGACGGATCGCGCATGACAGTTATCCAGTACAGAGCTCGTGTGATAGGGAAACGGAAAACTCTCTTCAAACTTGAAATTATTACGGATCAAGGAAAGCGGAGTCATCATCACGTCAACTGCATGCGTTTTGTTTACTGTTCGAGGTCCTCTGTGGTTAGGGGGTGGGGCGAAGAGGGACACACATATGTCCAACGTCCCAGGGAAGAAATACCAGCACTATTTGACAGTCGAAGTTGACTCCGGTCGCACGCATTGTCTGATACACAACGAAACTGTAGATTGCTTAGTTATCATAAAACGATAACAAGGGAGCACGCTACACGGTTTCTGAACAGAAAAACGATTCTGAGTGTTCCCTGGTTTATAGTCTGAAAACAATTAACAGATGCAGAGGACGTTTTTGCAGAGGGGTCGTCGGCCCGTTCATGTGCAGATATTGACAGACCTTCATCCACAACTACGTGTCCTTTGGGCATAGAAAGACCGGGACTAGACAATGGACGATTAGAAGACAGCTTAGTAGGAGAATCCTGGTACCAACTCCGACGAGTCAATGGACCGTACACATTAGACATAAGGTAGATGAACAGCTACAATTAGACTGCACAATTGGACCGAAATAGGACGGTTATGCAGGTAAAGAGGTTTGCTCTCATGGCCATAATCGGGTCCCCCTCATCCACTCTGAACACCCCTAAATCTGCAGGTACTATCTAGGCATTGTTTAGTACCAAATGTTTTCCAACATAGTGACCGAATTTTCATATGTCACTATCCTCTTCCATCATGTGGAAAGGTCCGTTACAGCTTTGAATTCTCCACATATGAATGCGACGAAATTATTGAGAGCGGTGCAGTAAGCATGGCTGGCGTTACCTGAAAAACGCTTTCGTGACCTAGCGAACTCGGTGCCTCGCCGAATTACTGCACGTGTCCGGGCAAAATATGGGCCTACGCGTTATTAGGTAGATATCTCACTATTTTTGTCCACTCTGTATTTTGACGTTGTTTTTGCGAATTTAATTTAAATAACCCCTGTGTGCTCGTTGTACAGAGTGAAGAAGACTATGAAAAATAAAATTTACCAGGGGAAGTCAATTAAAAAGTCAACAACTAAGGGATAGCTGTAATGGTAATGGTAGTTAGCTGATAATGGCAGTTAGTAGTTTCTTCAAGGGTCATTTGGCGGAAGAACAATCCAACTTACTCGTACTTCAACGTAGTAGACTCTTGGTACCCCATACGCATGCCCAGCTTAGATTGTAAATGGCAACCGTGCTCGAGGAGTGTACGACAGAAGAGCAGGGTGCCGTTGTGCGTTTTTGGGGTACAAAAGGACTTACAGTACTCCAAAAGACATCCATACGGAAACGTTACCTGTTTACAGTGAGAAATATTTGTAGCGTAATGCGGTAAACGATTGGGACGATAAATTCTCTCAAGGACACTCAAAAGTTGCTGATGAAGAATGACTTGGTCGTCCTGTTCAGATAGCGACAGATGCAATTGTGAGGTGGGTGAAGAAGATAATTCGAGCTGAAGTAACGGAATACTGTGTTGCAACTGCAATAGGTGTTCTCATGATTTAGCCTACGGTATAATTCTAGATCGTTTGAATTTCCGGTGGGTGCCCAGAGGACAGACTCAGAAACATAAAATGAGGCGAATGGGCCTATCCTTGCAACATCTGTCTCGGCATGCATGTGAAGGCGAAGACATGCGTATCATGATTGTTACTGGGGACGCATTATGGGTGAATCACTACTAACCCGAATCAAAGCGTGCATCAATGCGATGGAAACTCGCTCTTTTTCTTTGATGGAAATTCGCTCTTTTTCTGTTAGCCCATTTCTTGAAGCGAGGTGAGAATGTGAATACCCCATTGTACTGTGAAATGCGGTTCTTGCTTGGGAATGAAATTCGAAACAAACGTCCAGGCCTACTGATTAGAGGAGTACTGCTCTATCAGGTCAACGCCAGACCACATGCTGCTCGATTAACCCAGCAGAAAATCATACAACTAGACTGAGAACTTCTTGACAATCCGCTTTACAGTCCCGACTTATCCCCGAGCGATTTTCGCTTGTTTCGTCCTCTAAAAACTCACGTTAGCGGCAAACGTTTCGCGATGACGAATAGGTAAAACGTAAAATGCGAACGTGGCTGATACAACAGACCCAAGACTTCTATGCTGCAGGTTTCAACGCATCAATAAAGAGATGAAATAAATTTATCAATATTAGTGGAAATTATGTTGAGAAATAAGGATAAATGTAAAGGTAATAAATTTCAAACAGAAGTAATCGCTCTTTCCACGTTTATGAGTGAGTCACGAAAAATTATCATCGGCCGCCACCGGGAATCGAACCCAGGGTCTTCCAGTTGCGCGCCGGACATGCTACCACTGCACCACAGCTGTCTCGAATTCTACAGATCAGCATACGACTAACTGCCAAACCACATAGCAGGTATTAGTCGTATAAGTGTCTGGAGATTTCGAGGCCGCTGTGGTACAGTGTTAGAATGTTCGGCGCGTAACTGGAATACCCTGGGTTCGATTCCTGGTGGTAGCCGATGATAATTTTTCCGTGACTCACATATAAACGTGGAAAGAGCGATGACTTCTGTTTGATGTTCCTAATCCACGTCAATTGTGTGTATTAATTATGGTAATTTTTTTTATCAAATTCGTATCTTACTTAGTATTCTTCATATAACTGTTGGTGACCTATTTACTGACTACTCCTCGTAATTTTCATAAAAAGGAATCTTACAACTTAATTTTACATGAAATCTCATTTGCCCAGATTATTTACCAAGTAAACGGATGATTTCGTCGAAGTATGTATCCATAAATATTTAATAAAATACATTTTCTATACTTCACACTTTATTATTCTCCTTTTGATAATATATCTTGGTTAAATATATTTCTGTTTAATTAAATGTGATAATTTAATAAAGCATTTAGCACACACTCAGATGGCAACTAATGTTAATGGTGCAGTAAACTTTTATAAGAAATAAAAATTACTCGCTTAATTTTCCAGGAGAAAAAAAGTTTAGTTTTAAGACAACCATAAGTAGAAGAGAGACGCACTAATTAAGGACGTATTTTTTTTCCTGAACACATTCGGCTCTACCGAGGCGGAACTCACAATGAAACTACATTAGAGAAAAAAATGCTCTGAGTATTTGGAAACGTTTCAAATGTTTCACACAAACATTTACTCACTGTGATAAGCGAGGTATTGGTTTTGAGTAAAAATATAGCTGTGACTGGTGTTCCTCTGCATCGTCACAAGACATCGTTGTTGTCGCCGAAGTGCAATTTGCTATAGTTTCTTCTCTCATGAAAAAATAAGTTTCGCGTTTCTTAATAACTACTACTTTCGCCAAAAGCATCGAAAATGCGGTTACATGCATATTTATGTTTTCATTATTATTAATTTTGTTGACAGTGCTTCTTAATCAAAGGAGATGCAGAACAAAACATTTGAGATGACTTTGAAAGTCCTGTAAAGTGTACTCCTCATTCTGTATTCTACACTCACTCAAATATTTAACTGAATCGATTCAACATGACTGCAATTCTCTATAATGACGGAAAATTTTTCGAAAGATTTAATCTTTACGTATAGCTGAACATGGATGTAAGGCCGATAAGATAAGGGAGCTTACTCCCAGACGGGAATAAGATTGTTCCTTGAAAAAAAGTTTAGAGAGTGACATAATTTTGACTGACATTCAGCACAACCCAGTTCCTCGGAATTACTCTCAAGATTCCATAATTTTTTCGCCATGATAGGTTTGATGGATTGAAGAGAGAGAAGGCTTGATAGGTCACTAACACTTTCATCTCCTTTCGCCAGCTACACATTTTGTAAATATTTGCTGAAAAGAAAAGTACAGGAAGAAAGTAGAACGAAAGTATGAAACAGAGCCAGGGTGGAATGTTTTAAATGATTGTGTAATTGCTACTAAACAGTACTGTTAATTTTTCTTTCGCTTGAATGAAAAACGAATGCATTGAATCTTTCACTTCTTAATTTATTTTCTGATTAGAAATTTACCTCACGAACACAGCAAATTTATGTTTTAGCTTTGTCCGCGATTGATCTTACAGGAAACGTACCGGTAATGCAGCATCGATTAGAAACTCCTCCAAATACGCAAGATTGCATTATAAAGTAATTAATCTAGCTCATTCGGAACATATTGATTTTGATATCGCAGTTAGCTCTAGATGAACCTCCTTCAGAGCACAAGATTTCCAAATGTTTCTTTTATTAGGGGGTTAACGTCCACCCTTTTTTTATTCGATGCTTAACGACCACCGTGAGCAACTCAGTGGGCTATCAGCAGTCGTCCGTCCCTCATTTAGGGCCACTGGTTCCACGGGAGGGAGAGAGCCAGCGTCGTAAAACAAACACATCATGCCTCGCCAGGTTTCGAACCCGGACCCATTTCAGACGAATGGTCAGAAGCCATCGCTTAGACCACTGTGCCACCTAGGCGGCAACGACCACCTTGAGTAACACAATGAGCTATAAACATTTGCTAGTCTCTAATTTAGAGCCACTTGTTCCAGAGAAGGGGGAGAGAGATAGACAGCGCCGCAAGGCAAAGGCACCATCCATGCCTCACACGAGATTCGAACCCGGACACCTCCACTGTGTAACCGGAGCGGCAGGATCCATCTCTGTCGAATGATCAAAGCTAGCGTTTGAACCACAGCGCAACCTGGGTGGTTCTAAATAAATCCCATGCTAAGAAATAGTCGGATGCAGTTTGAAGTGTTTTAATCACAACTCAACATTCAATAATTAAGCAGGATTGGTATTATTACAATATGATCTTACTGACTTTTTCTATTATTACTATAGCGCCCCTAACTATTATCGAAACGGAGGTTATTTTTTTTTCAGTTTTTATGTAATGTTGCTGGTCTTTCCTTCTTTAGAATAAAGTTCCTTCATTCCAAAATGAATACCCCTTCATACTACGTTAAGGAAATGCAATTTTTTTTTCACACATAAACGAGTTATCCAACATACAAACCACTTATTTTATTACTTCACTCATCACTATGCAACGTGTCAAGTAAAGGATCAGTTAACCGTAACCTCCGTAAATGAGCTTATGAGTAACACTGAACAGGTTGGACCCAATGCAATCTAATAAACATGATACCATGCATGTATCGAGGTGAAGTTTTGATTAAAATACGAAATTATAAGATGGTGTCAATGTTATTTCTTTTAGATGATGGATCTGGAATGCTGGTGTGCCTACTTAATATGAAATAGGATCGTTCTCTGAAAAGACCTTCGCACATAAAAGGGTGATACAAGTAAATATTCGGAAATGAGAAAACTTTCGTAAATGCAAAGTTAAGGTTCGTTCAGCTTTCTCATGGATAATGAAAAGCCGTAAAGAAGGAAACAATACTGATGATCACATTAAAAATAAAAAACTGCAAGTTTCTTTAGTCATGCTAGAAAAGAAGTGCGAAAAGTTGCTTGAGCTAAACACTAACATTATGATTGTGAAACTAGATATCAAAAAGACTTCGCTGGAAAAAAATGGTGGATAACTATAATAGTCAATTTTTAGAAATGAAGATATTTTTGTTTCGTGATTAACGACCACCGCGAGCATTGCTAATGGCTATAAGCAGTCACCCATCCCTAATTTAGGACCATTAGTTCCAGGGAAGGAAGAGAGCCAGTGTTGTAAGAAAAACACAAGACACATTCTTTGTCCAAGATATACGAACCTGTTCCCTCACGCACAAACGGTCAGAGACCTACGGTTAGCCCACTGCTCCACTGGGTCAGCTGAAAAATAGATTAATGATTTATTTTATGGTTTGCTTAGGAACTTCCAACTGATCCTATCTTTAATTGTAATTTTGAGTAATGAGAAAAAATTTAAGCTCTCAAAACGGGAACTTATTAGGTTTGATGGTAAAGTTAAAGATCTGCTGCAGCTCTTGTACCAGTTTGAAATATTAAGATCCTAATATTGTTCCTGCGAATAAACTCTAGCACCAAGCATAGGCCAATGTGAAGGTTTCCAGTGCTGGAAAAATAATTTAAAGCTCTTTTCATCGAAACGTGAGAACTATATCAAACCAGCTGATATCTCGGTTTGTCCAGGAAGACATTAGTTTAAGAATGGAAATGAGTTTTTACAGTTAGTTTTGAAGAACGCTTTAGCGCACAGTAATCGAAGTTTAATGTGCACTACTTACGATAATTTGAAATCACGTAGACCAGCACTAGAAAATATTGGCCTTATAACTGAAAACTACGTTACTATGTTCTACACAGGTAAAGTGTTGTATGACGGTGATTTTCTGAGGTCCTGGCAAACGAAATTTACATCTACATACGGAAGTGAGTCTAAATTAGACTGGTCAACTGGATAAAATTCTTAAAATCAGAAGTTCACTCACAACAGAGAATAAACCTAATGACAGAGTCTGGACTGAAAAATCAGTACAAAAGTAAAAATCACAGTATTGTAATCAAATGTCAGGTACCTAGTGTTGCTGGGGTTTTTTAACCGCAAGTTCTGCTGGTAGCAAATATTGCATATTCTCTATTGGCCAACATAAAAATGTTGGCCATAGGTTACTGAGGATATGTATGTACCTTTGGAATATCAGGGGAGCCGTTCCCAATAGAACGTGTCCACCTCCAGAACCTTGAGCTGTATTTTACTTTAAAACACAATCAAGGTTCTGTAATTACTTTACTTTTTTCCAGTCTTACAGAGTCCAGTCACGGTGTACACCAATGTAGATGAACATTCCGGTTCTTCGCAGAAATCAGTGATTTCCTTATAGGCATGGGACTGCCGATACCGAACCTCCTCAATTTCCTACGCATAGTTCGCTGAAATATGGGTGGGGAACAATCTTCATTGAATGCTTTTATCAAATGCTGCACACAGGAAGTTCTATTTCTCCGTACAAGCCTTCTCAGAGGACGGCGATCTCGTTCCTGATAGATTGTCGTCGCGCAACAGTTACGCTTCTTAGACAAGCAATGTGGATTATTTTTACACTGAATAAAGACCTGGGATATCTCACCTTTTGAGAAACCAGTTAACTCTTCTGTGTTCGAAATCGTCGCTCCAAAGAGATGGGCACCCACAATAAGCCCTTCATCGAACTCCGAAAGGTCCTTTGTTTTTCCCATTGTGATCAATGCTACTGATGATTACTGACTAGAAGCAGTCTTAAGTAGTTGCTCAGATCACCTAGTGACCATTGTTTTGTATATATGCTGCGTTAGTGATATTTAGGTGCGTCTTCATAAAAGTTTCCAATTCAGTGGCCGGTGTGTATATGCTGCGCTTCCATCCATAAACTCAAGGTGGGAGGATGTCAAGTTGATTAAATAATGAGGATAATAAATCATAACCTTCATAACCGGGCTACAAGTAAATTATATGCGGATTGTTTCAATGTTATTACATTCCAATGAGTATCGAGGTGAAGTTGTGATTAAAGTATTGTTAATTATGAGGTGATTTTGTTGTCATTTCTTTTAGATGAAGAACATGGAATGCTGTGTGCATACTTAACACCAGGCACTAAACGAATTTTAAAATGTTACAATTATGCATTTCGCACCAGTCTCATTTGTTTCGCTGGTAATGCCATAGACTTGTCTACTTGGAAATTAATTTGTTTTTCTTGGTCTGACATTCAAGTACTTGAAGATGCCTCTATGCCATTATTTTGCGCTCTGTTTACCTAGTAGTTTCTTTGTATTTTTTAATGATTATCAGATTAATCTGCCGTCTATAATCACTGATGATTACACTACTTTGGTCTTTCTGCAAGGTTAGACTCCTTCCGTTAAACAGTATTAGGAGAAAGCGCAGGTTCCAAATAAGGTGTACAGGCATTTGTGTCATCCGTTTCCGAAACTTCCACATGTACCCTAATGGAATTATACTCAGTAGTTTGAAATGAATTTCGTGAGAGCAATTCAGAAGATCTTCATTCCTCGAAAGCATACAATTTATGTTTGTGCAAGTCTTAACTTCGGGATACTGGGGAAAGGAAACCACGTTCTGTTCATCTTTCAAAATGTCGTCGTTCTGGACACACGCAACTTAGTTTCATTTTAAATTACCCACGACTTCAAATGGGAAATTCAAGCACAATATAGATCAAATTGACATTCACTATCGAAGAAAATGGAATATGACGTCATTTAAGTGCGATGTACTGAAAATAACTCCTCAGAAAGTTACGACGAAAATCCTCATAAGCAAATACTCTTCAGGATTGTGTTTTTGTAATTTATGTCTTTAACATTTCTTTGAAAACACAGCAATCTATTTCATCGGCAGAGATCTCAGTTGGCTCCGAAGACGCGTGTATTGTAAGTAGCGAAATTGCAAGCGGGGTCTAGGTACGTAAAATTCGAAGCTGCTCATTAACTTAATTTTCTCATGAAAATGAAACTTTTCGTGGAAAAAAGAGGACGGAAATTCATCTATAAAAGAGCAAAAATCTGGTCTCAATGAATTATTATTGATAAAAAGAAAAACAATAAACAAAACCTGTTAATTCATGACTTAAGCTGTAGCTTACGTTTTATACACTTTAAGAAGTCAATAAATGGCACCAGTTCAGCAAACTTTCGTTATCAATTCTGAGTTCATGCTGAAAATAATTACTGAGTGCATGCGATAAGCAATCGGTTGTTTATGTACTTGATAACACTTCCATACCCTCAATTGCGTATGCTGTTTTCTTTTAACCGAACAGCTATCGCCACTAATTTTGATATCTACGTCAGACACGCATAAGGCCACACCGGCAAATGAAAAAGGTATTATTAAATATCAGTTACTGAACTAACATCGGAAAACTGCACTACAACCGTCCTCTAAAGAATGATACAGTGGGCTTGATTTCTTATCGATGCCAAGTGTCATATTGCTTGGACGAAATTTATTCCTTAACTTGTATTTAAAAACCTCGGGTTCAAGTTCTTAAATTTTCTGCTGACTTTAGTATAAATTAGTAAAAGTTGTTCCAGTCCCAAACGCTAGTTGACAGATATTTCACACAAACCTGAACGACAATACTTTCGGTAAATTTTTGAAGAGGTGATTTCAGAAATGTTATGAATCTTTAAATATATAATAAAACTTAGCTAAACTATCCATGGTAATACCCATCTTACAACCCTTCTTTTGCCGACAGTGGAATTCGAAACCACATTTTCCTGCTCCAGAGTGGCTGTTTTCCTAATTAAGCTACGACTGCAGGCTCATCGCTGTTCATTGTCCATTTGACTCAGACGCCACAATCTGTACAACGTCGCTGCACACACTGTACATAACCAACTGCATTCGCGAAATGTTACCTTTTATAAATCGAACGAATATAGTTTTTTTTTATTTTCTTTCCTACATTTGTAAAGCTGCAGGAGTTTTGGCTTCAGTTGTTACTTATTACCAGCTTCGTCTCAGTCTTAAAGACCTCTGACACAAGACACTGATCGATTAAAGAGAGAAATAAGAGAAGTTTAAATGGCGTATTGGATAAAATAAGGCACAGAAAAGTGGGAAGTCAGATCGAAGCGGCAAATGGATGAAATAGATGGAAGTTGAGGGAAATGAAAAAAACATTTACAGAATGATGCAAGTTACAACAGAACGGAAGCTGAACGAATGCCAAGAGACAAGTGGTCGAAAGCGTAGCTGCGCAAGAAAAGCAAGTGCGAAAGAAAACCGAAAGAAATAGAGAGGCGCAAACGAGAATGAACGAAACTCATCTAGCTGGAGCGAATGAAAAAGAAAACAGCGGTTGCTCAAGATTGATATCTACATATAAATCAAGAAAGTAGCTGTACAAGAAAATATTGGAAACAGAAACAGCACAAGGGTTGTACTGTTAGAAAAAACGTTTATCAATACGAAACAGTGATGAACTTCGATTTAAGTTCTGTTTCAGTTTTATGGTTAATAGAGCAGGTGTTACTAAAATATTTTGGCAGCGTGTTCATGCTTAGAAAAAGGTTAGGATTTTTTTCCATCTAATTTTCTGTTAAACGATTTTTACACAGCATTTAATGTGTCAACGATTTATCAAAATTGTGTCTAATCGCAAAGGCATGCAAATAAAATATATTTAAATTTAATTTTTAACCAATGATATTCGAGCAGGGACATCCTGACGTCTTTGAGTTCCTGATATTGTCGCATCAATTAATCCCTCTGCTTATATCTTCGCTGTGATGTGATGTACATGTGAAGCAGTACTGCCGTTGAGCCGAGTAAAAATTGATACTGGTTGCCGGAAAGCAAAGACTAAAATTGTGGAGGGTTTTTTTTATACGTTTTGTCTTTCGGGGGGAGGGGGGAGTGTTTACTCTTTAACAACCATAACTCCCGAAACACCCTTACATTCAAAGTACCACGGCAGCCCGAAAATGATCATCTAGAGTGAGTAGGATTTCTTATTCGCACCTGTTCTTAGAATTTACACGAGATTAGGAGAAGTCGCCCTCTGTCACCATTGCTGTCGCTAAACAAATCAGTAAATCAGGGGTTGGTACCTCCTGGGCGATATTATTTACCTTCATGCCATAGTATGCCTTCCACGTTGTGCAATGCAGTGATTGTCTCAGTGAAATCTTTGAAAGTCAGTGCACATCAAGAGTAAAAATCAAAAGTTTCGCGTGATGACCAAGCACTAATCCTTCTCTTGTCAACTTGTAAAGGGAAGGAGAAATAAAACCTATACAATAGGCTACATCTGTCCCTAACGCTCTGACGTCCTTCGGTACTTGCAGCGTCATCTGCTTTTTTTTTTAATTGGAGGTTTAACGACTACCGTGAGCAACTCAATGGGCTATAAGCAGTCGCCCGTCCCTAATTTAGGGTCACTGGTTCCAGGGAAGGGAAAGAGCCAGTGCCGTAAGACAAACACAACATCCATGCCTCACCGGGATTCGAACCAGGACCCCGTTCGGACGAATGATCAGAGGCCATCGCCTTAGACCACTGCGTCACCGGGGCGGCCATCTGCTTTTATTCGGTGGCATAAATCGGAACTAAGCTGACAGCTATTGCACGATATGTAAAACCAAGGAGAAAGGTTTATTCTAAAAAAATAGTAACTGCCGTTGCCACCGCTGTTTTAGCAATTTCGCCGCACTCGCACTTTCTTAGTTCGCAGCGCAAAAAGCATTGAACACAATAATATGAAATTTACTCGTTTGTGGAGAATTGTTTAGAGAATCCGCTGAAAACAACGTTTTTCGATTCTGACGATACTTCAAGAGCTATTGTATTTCAAAATTAAGGTACGCAAAAAAGTGCTATCAGTTCGCATTCCGGACACACTAACAGCAACAAAACCACGAAACTGTATAGGCATCGTAGGGCCATGGCCGAATATTTGCACCTCGTCACCTTTTATTTTTAATTTAGATTTATTTTACGAGAAATTAAAATTTTAAATTTCACAAAATTCTCTATTTTGTAATGGGATCCATTTTGAAAAAGTGATACATGGCAAACTTTAAATCATAAACAGCATAAATTCACAACTATCATCCCTCTTTTTAAAAAAATTAAGAAAAATGATTTTCTGATTTTTAAGCATTTTTAAAGATGCAAAGGAAAGGAACGAACGGCTTCCTTTGTTTTTAACGGTAACCACACAGGAAAGTTCTGGTCCCGTGACCTGCTACCATGAGGACGCAGCTATTTTTAGCACTCTTCTCATTGGGTGAAAGGACAGGCTACAATGAAACTGGTAATGACGCAATGTTTAATGACGCACCGACGCTTTTAAAGTTCGGCGGTGTTTTCCGCCGGCATAAAATAAAAATAAAAATGGTGGCTATGAAACATTTCTGAACTTGAAATTTTTGTGAACTGTTCGACCACTTATACATGACCTGGAGATTTAAAAATTGTTATGTTGATAGGTCTTAAGGTCCGGATACCTAAAAAAGTCTAAAAACCAAACAGTTCAAAAAAGATGCTTAGCTTTACTGTTCAAAATGCTGATAAGTTTAAAGATAATTATGCCAGAAACGTTGAAATGCTGTAAAAATTCCATGTAATTTTGATTTAAAATTAAAATTAAAGGGCACCAAAGCCTGATCCGTTTTATATCAAACCGTATGCATTGACGTCACGACCCTGTCCTAAATCGTGAAACAGTCATGGATTACTTTTCTTTCCCTTAATTACTCTTCCTTTCTTTAATTTTATGTTAAAAAAAATATAGATTCACCGTTCGAAGAATGGGCATAACTGCTAGTGCGGAAAATAAAATAAAGTTTGTAAAACAAACGACTTCATCTGTGGCAACACGCACGTGCTCGATAAGAATTTCAGTCACGGATTTTTCACCAGTGTAAGGCCCCGGCTATGAACTAGTTTTGAAAGGATAAACAGACAGATTTAAGCGTTATGGTATTTTGAGTCACACAGGATTTTAGGTTTCTGTTGGATAACAGGTTAAGGAACATCATGAGCAATTCTGAGGGCTGTGAGTAGACACCTGTTCCTTATTTGAGGCAACTGGTTCCGGGGAAGCGAGAGGATCAGCACCATAAGGCAAATGGCATGGGCAGTGCGTTTGCACTACCCACGCATCATCTAGGATTCGAGCCCACCTAGGACAACTAGTCACAAACTTTGGCATCTGACCATTTGGCCACCGGGGCGGTTTATGTGGTGTACCCTGCTTGGAACATGTGGTCGGCATAACAGAGGTACCCGCAGAAAATACTGCTTCCTACACATCTACCCATTCTGGGAAGGAACGAAAGTTAAAAGAACTAGTATCTCACGATACGTTTCCGAATGGCCAATCTCACCTGGTGCAGACCACAAGAATTCAGCATCACAATAAAAAAAAAATTGTTGCAGCCAATTTTAAGCATGCAGACAGAATGCGTCACAGACTAAAAGAAGTAAACCACTAAGAAAATCTACCTAATTAAGTGTTGTACTTCAAAACATTTTAGTTTCTTAAATTTCGAATCAAAGTGGCATGGAGTCAACAAGGTGCTTATGTTGTTCCACAGGTATGTTGAATAAAGCTAATGTGATGGCGTCTGTCAATTGTCGAATATTGCTGGAATAGGATCTTTTTTACGAATGGCTCTCTCAATCTCGCACAACAGATTCAATTGGATTAAACTCTGGCGACTGCGGTGGCTTTTTAGCACATTGAAGTCACTGCCGTTCTCTTGAAGCCACTGTGTGATGATCCGAGTCTTGAGGTACGGCGCATGGTGCTGTACCCTCTGAATCAGGAAACACCATGCCATATAAGGAAGTAGCTGGTGTAAAATGATAAGGTACCTCGTGGGATCCAATTGCTGTTCCAGAGGTATCAAGAAGTCCCATGCTCGCCGTGAAAACAGACTCCATTACACTGATTCCACAAGCTTGCACTGTTAACTCTAGGATCCATCAATTTGTGCTGTTGACGCCATATTCTATTCCGCCCATGGGCATGTATTAACTTAAACCTTTATTCATCTGAGCCAGCGACCATTTTCCAGTGTCCAGCGATCCGGTTTTGGGGCCCTCGTGCACTCTTTAGAGGAATTAGCAGGTTTTTAGCACAGAAGAGGAGTGTCCGAAGGGTACGTCTGCAGTTTATATAGCTTTAATGCAGACGTTCTGCGGGATTGTTTATGCCGAAATTCTCATTTTGGTACCTCTGTTGGGGTGCACTGTAATTTGACACAACAGAGCTTGTATGCTCATCCTAAGGAAACTGACACCCATTGGCTTCACCTACCCGACAGGTGAAGTCCCGATTGTACTTCACAGGTTTCAACATTCCCAACTGCCGTTACTAATGCATACCAGGCGATGTGCATCGTATTTACTTAACTTACCAAATATTCACTCCGTTGTTTATCTATCTTTTTGAACTTCTTTCCAAGATTTGCATCATCCGCAATGAATATCTTTACCTCCTAGCTGTACTATTACTGCACAATCCAGTTATATGTGCCTTGCTTTTTGTGCTACTCAAGTATGTCAGTTACACATTTCATTTACACGCTGACTTGTCCTTCCGGTCTGCTATAATTTAATCTGCTCAACTGAAACTCTTGATTTTTTTCCGCTGTCTACTAACAGCTCGACTACAAGCAGAATATACTGAAGCTTTGCGCAGGAACTGTGTCCCAAAATTTAATGAGTTGGTACGAGATCAATCATCGTGTTAAACCGAACACTTAAATTCATAAAACCTCTCTTTCCATTTTTTTACTGATCTTTCTTTGCAGGTGAACAATTTTATTTTATTACACAGAACCTCCATCTGCTTTCTAACATTTATCAAAGTCAAGTATTTCACTGTTCATGGCATTGTATGCTACGGGCAAATGCCGAATTCCGGAGAGATCACGATGTGCCTACCAGTTTCGGGCAGAGCCGTATGTATTTTGGTACTTCGGGATGTGCCCGGGCAAATCAAGATCTTACCGATAGTCTTGGGGCAAATTGTGATTCAACCAATTCAAGGGACCATCCTAGGTTTAATGTAAAGAAAAACGCAAATAAAATAAAAAGTATTGTCAGTACAATTTTATTCTAAAATTTATTTTATTTTTTTTTAACTACAGCTTGAAACATTGCGAAACAAACTTTGAAAATACACATTACTATTTAATTACAGTAAATTGAGGAACATAAAAAAAACTTTATTAAAAAATTAAGAAACTACTGAGATAAATGTCTCCCCTGTAAGAAAGAAATTCAACTTAGTGAATTAAAATCATATGAAGTAGAATAATGATATTTATGTGATAAAGGTAAAGGATTATAAATGGTGAAAAATGTTTAATGGTAAGCATACAAAAATAAATAAAAACAAAGTATGAAATTATATAAACGGACTTTATTTTTTGGTACAAGGAAGAGACAAATGACCCTTTGAGTTACATTTTATACTGTTTGCGTTGCATTTACTTTTCTTTTTTGAACATTTGTGCTTGCAAGATCAGTGAACGTAACCCTGCCCACCAGTACGAGATGTTTTTCTGCTTGCTTCTCTGAGATTTATTTCTTTATTTGGAATGTCCTCTGCATTCAAAAATGATTATTTACAATCACTTATTTAATTTCTTGAGAAAAGACAGTTGATTATACCATTTGAAGTACCTAATAAAACTCATAAATACTCATAAATACGGTAATAACCGTATTCATGTTATACTCATAAATACGGTTATTACCGTATTTATGAGTATAACATGGTATTTAGAAGAGAAGAAATTACGTTTATTAGAGGTGGATAATGTTTTAAGTTTACCTTTAACAAGAGGGGTTCGTGTAGTGGCGACTAAAGGGGATGCAATTCATTCTTGGATAAGGCCGGGATTAAGGGTTAAGGCTGACGGGATTCCAGGTCGTTTAAATCAATTGGGCTTTATAATAAGTCACCCGGGAGTTTATGTGGTGCAAAGTTAAGGGATTTGGGGTGCTAATCATAGTTTTATGCCTATTGTATTAAATGTGATGACAAAGTTTGATTATTTGAAACAATTCGAGATTTACCCAGTGTTATATGGTCACATCCCGATTTTCCCGGACATATCTCGACATGCAACGGCAAATCGAAGTTTGCCCGAAACTAGTAGGCACATCGCGATTTGCCCGGACAGAGCGTGATCTGTCCGATTTCGGTTTCTGCACGTAACATACGATGGGAATTCAAACTTGACCTGGGCATTTGTTTTAATGAGATATTTATTTACCATACAGCTGATGTTACATCACTTACTTTTCGAAGTAATCTCCGTCGTGGTCCATACATTTTTTTCAGAGTTCTGGAAGCTTCCGGATCCCAGTTTCATAGAATTCTTTACTCTGTTGTTTAAACCATCTCAGGACGACACTTTTCACCTCTTCATTTGATCTGAACTTCTGCCTTCTCAAAACTTCCTTTAAAGGGCCGTACAGGTGTTAGTCACATGGTGACTTATCTGGGTTGTACGGAGGGTGTGGTACAACGTCCCATCCCAATTCCTCCAATGTTCCCATAGTTACTTTAGCGGTGTGAGGCTTGGTGTTATCTTGGAGAAGGCATACTTCACTGTTGAGTAGTCCTGGTCTTTTCTTTCTCAGTGCTCCCTTAAAGTAGTTCTTGAGGAGATCGCTGTAATAGGTGGCATTGATTGTTTGACGATCTTCCAGGAAATCCGTAAGAATAATGCCGTTAATGTCCCAAAACACCATAGCCGTTACCTTCGTGGCAGATGCCCTGATCTTGAATTTTTTGAGTGGGGGCGAATCACTGTGTGTCCATCACATGCTTGTCTCGTCCACTGTCACCACACGTCTGAGAAAGTTGTCTCCTTCTCTGTGATGTCTTCGAACAACATGTTCGCAATTTGCAACCTGCTAGCTTTCTGCTCGTCTAACAGCTGCTACGGTACCCATCTGGAACATACTGTACTTTGCTTAAGTGGAGCTTATGGTGGATGATGGTATGTACGCTGCCTGCGCTGATGTTCAGTGCAAAGCTCAGATCACTTACAGTAATCCGCCTGTTGCTCCGTATGAGCTCATTTACGCGCGCAGTCATGGCGTCGTAATAGCAGTTGCCAGAGTAGTGCTTGTGCATTTCGTTGACGACGATTTGTCTGCCTTCCTTTAACCCTTTACACCATTCGAAGACGGATGAACGGGACATACACGAATCACCAAACTGTGTTTGAAGCCTCTGGTCAAATTCTGCCACTCGCACCTTCATTGCAAAGAAATTTGGTAATTATTCTCTGATGCACCGAAGTCAAAAAAACCTTCACTCGCCATTTCTCTTTCTGCAATGCGGGAGTTGTCATGGCAACGAAAATTAACGAAACAAGTGGCGTTCTGGTAGTGCGAGATACCAGTGTTGCCAAACGCACAATAATAATACGCGCAATTTTTTCAAACTAATGCATTAGAAACAAAATTCCAGGTCAAATTTGAACGCCCGTAATACATATATACAAGTACCTGATAAACGAAAATTGTCGCATGATCATGTCTGTAAACTTCAAATACTTTCTTTTATGCTTCATTTATTGACCCCTGCTCCTCTCCTGTAATATACCCATGCTGTAAATATTCAGCATCTGTATATACTGTATCAATATTATTTTCGTTGTAGAATAAATAACATTTGAACTCGTCTGTTGTGTCACGTAACCGCGCCTGCTTTGCAATCCTCTTTGGAATCAACAATCTTTGCATTCCCCTCTAGCCACCGTTTCTCTCGAGCATGGACCAGTAGTTTTCTTCCAAAGGAAAATCACCTGATGGCCTGTTTTGGTCTTTACGCACTACTCATGGAACACCTTCGAAATGGGCATAACTTCTCTGGCATGGCCGACAAAGCATGCCCATTTCGAGGTACTTGCATCTCACCACTTAGCGCCTACGATATACTTCTCACAAAGTCGCTTCAGGCACGAGCCTTCCCACATTGCAGCTACATACCATTTATGCACGATTGAATCCTTTGCACTTAGGTGTGTAGCAAGCAATCTCAACGTAATAGCTGCGTACATTAGGCTAGGATGTGCCTGATTGCTGTTCGGTGTTCCTAATAATTTTATAATTGAGAATACACGGTCGTATCTGAATAATATGACCACCTATCTAGTAATGTGAATAATAATCAACCTTGACTCGGATGAGAGCGACGAGACGGCGTGGCTTGAACGCAATGAGGTCCAGGAATGTTGTCTGATGCACACGTGCCCATTCGGACTGCAGTAGAGCACGGAGGTTTCGGATATGACGTTGTTGTGGATCGGCACGTCGAACCTGTCAATTCAAAAAGTCAGACAAGTGCTCTATGGGATTGAGGTCGGGCGATTTCGCTGGCCAAGGGAGAACGGAAACATCGCTTTCGTGTTCCTGGAACCAGTCACGCACCTCCTTAGCGACGTGGTACGGTGTATTGTCCTGTTGATAGACACCATCACCACCAGGGTAAACGTCCAACATGAAGGGATGCATGTGGTTAGGGAAGATGGATAGGTAGCCACTGGCGTTCAGGGACCCATCCAGTGGTACCATCGGTTTCAGGTCATGCCAAAAACAACATCCCTCAGACAAGCAAACTGCCACCTCCGGCTCCGAGTGTTAGTGTTCATGTGTCTGACACTGAAGCCGCCAGTGCCAGTCACTTATGTGGAGCATAAACCTCAAATCGTCGAAGAAGGCAACGTTTTTCCACTCCTCCACTGTCCAATGACGGTAATCCCATTCGAACTGCAGGCGTTGTTGCCGATGGACCTGGGTTAACATGGGAGCCTTCACGCAACGTCCACTCCGGAGAACCATGCGTAACAGAGTTCTCTCTAGTGTTATCGGGGACAAGTGCCTAGGTGCCCCAGCGTTCATTTGTGTGGTCAATTTCTGCACTGTTGCGCTTACATTGCTCTTTACGAGCCAACTGAGGCGACGTTCTCCTTTGGGATCGATGGCTGTAACAGTTATGACGTTGGGAGGTACTCGGTGTGCCAGCGGTACATTCTTGCTAAATCCTTACTACAGTTCCTCGCGAATAGCCCACGAAGTCTTCTTTTTCTGAGACGCTTCCACCCTTGGCGCGGTAGCCGATGATCATCCCTGTTTGAACGTCAGTCAAATCACTACTTCTGCTCGTTGTGCCAAAGTTACGCACTGAGGCTCCTGTGTCCTCGCCGGCTGCTTATATCTCCGTGTGGTCGACCTTGTCACGTGCAGTCTGGCGCGTCTGGGAGGGTACATGATTCCGGGCGTGGTCATATTATTCTGATACGACTGTGTATGTACATCATTCAGTATTTCAGCAACCGAATAAAACGATTCACAAAGCCAAAACATCATTCATAGCTGCAAACTTCTTATTCCAAATTGAACCAATTTATTAGTATGAATTTAAACGTGCTTCCATGATTTTTCTAGTTTCGGCTTACATTTCTCATATATTCTTCTTCTTCACACAAGTTATTTTTATGAGTAAACTATAAAATCTATAACTCTTAAATGAGAATTGTTGCCACCAGAGAAGTAGGAGTTATAGTTTAGTAGAGCATATATAGTAACCATGTCCCAACAGAAATTGATACCCGTGTTCTTTCTACGAAAACTGGCAACATGACTCCTGGACTTCTGCCGAATTTGTTAAATTCTTGTAAGTCAAAGGGGTTTTGCAAAATTAAGCGTCATTTACACTGAATTTTGGCAGTGAAAGCGTACCTGTTTCACGTAAGCGTTGTACATCGAGTGATCATTTAATTACTACCACCCCTATCAAAAGCGTATGCGGTCTGTTAACCCCGTCATTTCCGAAAGATCGCGATTAGTCGACCAAAGAAGCATATACAATGTGGGACTGGAACTGTCGCTAATAAAATTCGAAACGTGATGGGTAAACGAAAGGATTTATCGGACTTTGTGGAAGGACAGACTGTGGGAGGTCAAAGAGTGGGTGCCTCGATTTTCCAAACAGCAGAACTGGGGAGTTGTTCTCGAGCCGCCATAGCAAAAGTGTATCAGGACTGTCGTGAAAAGGGTCAAAAAATGACCAGGAGGCAAAACTGCACAGGACAGCGGAAGGTTGATGCTATAGGTGAGAGACACGGCCGACGATTCCTACAAACCAAAAGACGCAACACTGTTCAACAGCTGACTACACAATACAACAGAGGTCAACCCAGAACAGTACCTGTTATCTAAGTCTTGATATAGTGTATTTCCTGCAGCAAATGCCATTAAACGCCAATGCGATAATAGTTAATGTTCACGAAATCTGTATATGACAAAAAAACAATAGATAGTATTATGATATTTTTTTACAAAAAAATATAAAAATATAGTTGACGTTCAGGAAGTTTCCTGTCTCACTCAGATCTGAGGATGGGTCGCGCTGACCCGAAATATCTCATGTAGTTGCTGAGAGTTTATTGACGTGTTTTCAGCCACAACCTTTTGTATATTAAAACATTTTAACCCTTTTACGGGCTGGAACGAGTTAACTCGGGGTTAGCAAAATGGGCTGAAATCAGCTCGCACGAATATATTCGCTTTCTTCGATATGGGCCTAATGCGGCTGGAATGAGTGAACCTGCGCATCATAAGGCGTTGCTTTTCCCCAAGAGAGAGACAGACAGAGGTTTGTTATTAACATTGGTGATCTAGGAGGATTATTGAAACTAATCCTTTCTGACTGATAGCCTGCTGAAACGACTATGACAATGGCGAAGAACATAAAAAAGGAGAAAGAAGATGTTTGAGCCACTTTTTTACCCAGTGACATAATATCATTCTCAGGGGAGCTAGCCTCACATCCATCGCGAGTTATGCCATGTACTAGAGAAGAAAGCACTAGCAGGGAGAGCTTATCACCAGTGATAGGTTTATGGTCGGTAATTCTGAGATAAGAGGAGAAGAGGTTGTTTCACCACAGCTTTAAAAACAATTTCTATGTGAACATTTCTGTTTGGGGAGCGCAGAAAATTTTGGGCACCATTTGGTTCAGGTTCATCGGCTGCTTAATGTCGAGCTGGTGATGATGTGTCACTGAGATGTTAACTATTTATTTTTTAAAATTGTGTATGGACGGAAATACCGCAATAGCATTTTATAGTACTTGTCATTACCATGCGTTGCACGTATGGGCTATAACAGCAGACGACCCCACGACATCCTCTCCTTACCACGGTTCATGAGCGCATAAGAATCTCCTGATGGAAGGATCATGCAAGTTGGAGTCTGATGACTAGATAAAGTGTGCTAGTCTGTAGTCTGAGGTGTCGCGTTTTTTACTTCAGTCCATGGATGGTCACGTTTGACTCACACAACATAAGTCCTTCGATCCATCCTATATGGTCTCCACAGTGCATGCCGGTGGAGATGGTTGCATGGTGTGGGGTGTGTTTCCCTGGAAGGAACTTGGAACTTTGGTGCATGTGGAACAACGTAAAACTGGTGCTCACTATTGTGAGTTGCTCGCTGACTCTGTACGTCCAAGAATGTTGCACTTTTTCGAGAATTGCGACGGTGTCTTCTAAGATGACAATGCGCCAAGCCACATGTTCAATAGTTTACAGGAATGGTTTGAGGAACACAACTCAAACTTCCAGCGCATCAATTTGCATCCGAAACCCCCGATATCAATCCCACAAAGCAATTGCAGGACACCATGTAACGGCATATCAGGCATCTGGATACACCAATCCCTCTATACCTGCATAGATGGCCGCATTACACACAGCTTGGTTGATCATACATCCCAACTGCTTCTGGTATCTTACTGAATAGATGCCATGTCGGATAGGTGCTGTTCCCAAGGCGAAAGGAGAACCTATGAAGCATTAGATTGGTGGTAATAATTCAGTGATTCCTCAGAATAATTCAACGTCACTTACACTGAATTTTAGCAAAGCGAACCGATTTTAAGCAAACATTGTAGGTTTTAAACAAAACGAAATGTGTTGTTCAGTAATACATTCCAAATATCTTCATATATTTTCTATAATGTTAGAAATATGCTCAGTCATATTTCTACAGTTTCATGTCCAGAGTGTTCGCCTTTCGAAGTTTTATTTCTGCATAAGTTTTACCTTTCTTAGCTTAACGGGCACCACTTGTAGGAAGTTCTATAATTCAATAATTGCGAAGTGAATTTACATGTAAGTTAAACAAATCACTGGGAGTGAAGCGAGATAAATTTTCTAAGTTTTACGAGGTGAAAAGTTAAGCCTAGCCTTTTGTACGCGGTCGAGTCACATTATTGTGACCACCAGCTAATATCCAGAGTAACCGCCGTGTGCAGCGCGGACAGCAGCTAGACGGGCTGGGAGTGACTAAATAATGTGCTGGAAGGTATTCACAGGTATGTGGAGTCATGCTGACTGCATGCATCTGACAGCTGCTAGAGGGTGCGTAGTGGAGGATCCATAGAGCGAACAACACGATCGAGGCGGTCCCACAGATACGCAACTGGGTTTACGTCTGGGGAATTAGGGGACCAAGGAAGTACTTTGAAGTCTTCATCGTGCTCTTCCAACCACTCTCTGACATTTCCAGCTGTGTGACACGTCGCATTGTCGTGTTGAAAAATCCCATTCGCCCCAGGGAAGGCAATCAGCATGTATGAGTATACGCCTTCCATAAGTATGCGTGGACTCAAACAATGCTACGAAAACATTACCACGACCATAATGCTTCCCCCACCAGCATGTGTTCTTCCAGCAATGGTTGAAAAGGGTTTGTTCTCTAATGTTTCTCGCCTTATACGCCAACATCCATCCGTTCGATGAAGCAGAAAACGTGACGCCATCGTAGAAGGCAATCCTTTGCGAATCAGCGGAGGTCCAATTCCTATACTGCCGTGCAATTATGAGCTTTATCTGCCGAAGCACCTTCGTTAGCATAGGTGCAGTGACCATCCGTCTAGATCGGAGTCCCATACGCAGCATGTTTCGCTGAACTGTGGTTTTAGACCCACTTCCGTTAGCCCCCTGGTTCATTCGGCCAGTGAGTTGCTCCACTGTCGATCTGCCCTCACGCACCTTCGAAGCCGACGTTCACCTCTCACATCAATGACACGTCGTGCTCCGCAGTTTTCATGTCGCTTATTCGCAGCGGAGCCATTTCTCCAATCTTGATACACTTTAACTACAGCAGCACGCGAACAGTTCACAAACTGCGCTGTTTCAGAAATACTGCCACGCTTGGCCCGAAAGCCGATAATCATCCCGTTTTGCGAATCTGATAAATCGCTACTTTTATCCATGACAGCAACAAGTGATATGCTTTCAGAATGCCTACTGCACGCCTTATATACCCTCCAAACCAGCTCACGACACGTGTCTTCTTTTATTGGCTACGCGCTGTTAATGCCAAAGGTAGGAGGTGGTCACAATAATGTGGCTCCACTGTGTATATGAAGTAGATATGAATCGATGAAAAATTTACGCTTAATGTTGTAAACGCAAACCGCTCAAAAATAATACAGTAAAAAGGCAGAAAAGTTATAAAAAAGACTGCGAGGAGGATACAAAAAATAAACCTGCATCAACACAAAACCACATAAAACTCAATGAAGTCGAAATTTATTTTTTTCCTGTTCCTAGTATTTCGTTCAGTGCAACAGGAAAACTGGTAGGATAGAGTTTTCATTTGTTCTGAAATGCTGAATAGGACAGAAAGGTTCAAAATACTTCGGAAAACTTTCTATTTCATGAGTAACATACATCATTCTGAAAGTATTCCTCGCTGAAACTCAAATACTCAGGCATTTGAAGAATGCATTTCCATTTTTCTTGTTTTTATTAGAAAAGGGAAATCGAATTCCCTGTTCGTTATATGATAGCAACCCCATCCGAGTAAAATTCAGGGAAAGAGAAAGGAAGCGCCATTACAGGTACATATTCTCTGCTGGCTTCTTGAATACTCTTATAGCCTTTATCAATTTTTCTCATTTAATGATCCCGTTTTCGCTGTCCGCAACCCCATTTTTTACCAACCAGAAAGAATTCATCATTGGAGTAAACAAAGAATTTCACAGTTTGGGTCATTTTTCAATATTCTAAATATGTCCCCCGAGAGAAGTAACGTTCGATTTTCGGTCATGGGAGCCACACTAGGTATCACAGGGGTTAATGAACTTCGGCGCTCTGCATCGATACGGATCAACAGCAGGATTTAATATTCTCTCTTGCCTCTTAAGATCCGATTTACGAAGAGTTAAGGGCCATAAATAAAAATGTATAACATATGGAAAATAAGTCAAATACTCTATTTTGTCCGGCAGAGCATTAAGCTTTTTATTTAGGCATCCTACAATAGTATCAAATATGCATTGTCATCAGCTTCATCTTTCAAAGTTACTTCCTTTCACGTATGTGCTTCTATATTATCACAATTTAGAACATCAAACAGAAGTCATCGCTCTCTCCACGTTTATAAGTGAGTCACGGAAAAATTATCATCGGCCACCACCGGGAATCAAACCCATTGTCTTCCAGTCACGCGCTGGATATGCTACCACTGCACCACAGCGACCTCGAATTCTCCAGACTCACATATGACTAACTGCCGAACCACATGGCTGGTTGCTTCTTTGAGCCCCGCAGAATGCTGGAGATTCACCAAAGATGGTAAGCAACAACTGAACAAATGCGTAGGAGGCGAAGGAATAATTAAAACACACAATTGACGTAGATTAGGAACATCGAACATAAATTATTACTCTTTCCACGTTTATAACTGAGTCACGGAAACAATCTGATCGGCTGCCACCGGGAACCGAACCCAGCGCTTTCCAGTTACGTCCCGGGAATCCTACCTCTGCACTACTGTGGAAACATTTGAAAAATTATTGAATCAATTTCAAAGCTTAAGAAAATAATTTCCGAACTCATCATCAGTGCAGAGTCCCTAGTGAGTGTGTTATGAAAAGTGGGTCCTTACATCATCGCAACAGGTGTAGTCTCTCACAAGAGGTCATTAAAAGCTAAAATTTGCCCTGGCTTTTGTCAGATGCTTTATAGCTTTCTGGATTTTTTTCAACTTTCATTTAATGCTGTCGCAACAAGACGGCATCTTCTTACACAAACGCAGAAGAAAAAATAAACTTAGGTATTCCCAATATATTCAATGAACTCAACGCAAACTATGCAGCTGTTACACGATGTGCAAATACAACTCCTGAAAAACAGTTTTGAAATCTAATGGTTTAGTGGGTGTTGTTTTTCGTCTTCCCTTAAGTGTTCTCAATTGACGACTTAAGTTTAAAAAAACGAAATCAAAGGAGACAGATGTAGTAGAAACCGACATACATTTGCTATCATTTTTGGAAGTTTTTACACAAATTTAAGAAAGCAATACTTCAATAGTGATTATTTTTTTACTTCAAGGTTTAACGACCATCGTGAGCAAAATTATGGGTTACAAGTACTCGTTCGTCTATGATTTACAGATAGTTCTAGCCATGGGATAAAGCCAGTGCCATAAGGCTAACACATCACCCAGGACCACCTTGGACGAACGGTCTGTACTCAGTTCTTATGCCACTCCGCCTCCAGGACTTTAGTTTAGGACCTCAAGGATTTAAGAACCTGAGCTGTGGCTACATATATGGACTTGTCGAACATAAAATTCAGTAAAAATTTGTTTTTGTTGAATTTGTATACTGAATAAAGTGCTGTGATGCGCAGTATAGAGTGCACAAGAAGGCGGTTTTCGGAGGAATCCTGTAAATCAATAACATGCATGAAGGATGTTTTTCAACGCAACAAATAACATTTGTAAAGCCCCTTCCATCATTCAGACATTAAGAATGTGAGCCTTAGATTCCATCACACCAAATTCTTGCCTTGGAAATATTTTCTTACAACATATGCGCCTGTTTAAAGTTTCTTAAACATACGAACATTCTTAGAAAGTTTTCCAGTACAATCACACACGTGATTGCTTGCTTATAAATTGGACAAATCTGTTACAAATAATGAAGCGACTGTGACCGGATGGATTTCGTTCTTTACACTCATAGTATACAAAGAGCAATCATTCAATTCCCGCATATTGTCCTGAAATTTGGTTAAATGATAAAACTAGTGTGCGCCAATGCTATTTGAATTTTCTAGTAGCAAGAGAAACCTGTGCTAAAATTGTGCGTTTTGCTGTGCATGGTAACATCGCCAACCTGCCCATCTGATCGTAGCCTGACATGTCAATATAACGTGTTCCGATTGACTCTCTCACTCATGCCTCTAGATGGATATCTTACCGTCATCCACACGTACTTCCATTGACAGGTTATGTGATGAACCATTAAATTGTTGTATGAAATGTACGCACCGGTGTCATGACGTATGCAAGCATCGCAATACCGTCTATGTATGGGATACACATTACTGTCTCACTCACGCTTCTAGATGGATATATTACAATCATCCACCCGTACTTCCATTGAAAGGTTATGTGATATACCATTAAAAGTGGTGTATGAAATGTACGTACCGGTTTCATGACGTATGGCAAGCACGGAAGCGCCGTCTGTGTATGGGACACACATACAGTGTAAGCTGGTTTGCCGTGCGAAGCTCCATTCTTCGACGTGATTTTTCTCTTGTTTTGCGATTTTATGTTTTGTCTCAGCATTTGGCAGACTTGTGATTTCGTTGAATTTTCCTACAATTCTGAGACTTTAATGGAACACTATAACGATCAAAGCAGCATAATGGCAGATTTCTGTGCATTGCCCAATTAGCATGTGATGTTTCCCTCGCACTTTCGTATACAATGACATACAAGTTCCAAACATACATCAGTTTGTTTTGCTTGCCATTCTGGAAGGGACAGATGATTTTGATTTTGAGAAATACCATACCTCTACAACACTTAGTTCCATCATTTTGTGTTTTAACATTCTGGATCTGAACTTCGAATTATGTTTCGTTCAGTTTGGGTGATCTTAGTATTGGAGTGGAATCAATATCCAGTAATATTTTATTTATAAAGTCTCTTTGATCGCAATATTGCTCAAGAAAAGGATCGCATAAACATTTATTGAAATGAATTCCTTCCAGAGAAAGTTTTGCTTTTATTCAATGATGGAATGGATTACTGTGGCAACCACTTAAAAGGAGCACTTCTGCAACTTCTCCGCGATCTTCAGTTGTGACTTCTCGTCGCTTTGCGTTCACTGCCACCACGTACAAACAACAACGGGTATTTCTGTTTCATGATTCTCAGCTGATGTATTTTCAACGCAAACGCCCACTCTCCAGAGAAAACTGTGAAATTAATATTCCTCCGATTTTCTTTTATGCTTATGAATGCCCAAATTCCACTGCAATGTTATGAGTGCATTTTCCCAAATCATGATATTTTTTCTTAGTTTCAGTTATATTTTTATCAAGTTTCGCTTATCTTACGTACTTCATTTTTTAAATAAACGTTTCGAAGAGTATAATTTTGGTTATATATAATAAGTACTCTGAACATAAATGAAACATTGAATCTCAGAACAACACTAAGGAAGTCATGAAAGAAATACGGGATCACGCCATATAATACAAATTTTGAAGATGGCAATCCGATTTTTGGCGTAAATGTGACAAGGATGGTAAGTCAGATAATATCCGAAAACTTAGCATACCCGGGCGTTTTCTGCGAGACGCGGGTTCGTGTCCCGCACCAGGACGATGAAACTTTTCAAGTTTTCGGATATTATCTGACTTACCATGCTTGTCACATTTACGCCAAAAATCGGATTGCCATCTTCAAAATTTGTACTAAGGAAGTCGTTTTGCAGATTTTTTTCTGTACAGAATATTATTTAGTCATTTAAAACAGTAGCAGTTTCTTCTGCTCCAGTCGATAATTTTTTACAATAGAGTCTAAACCTCGGCTGAAAATCTTCGTAGAAATTCCAACGCAGAAATAAGGAAGGCTTTAAACTTCTGTTGCACAAAATGTGTTTCATTTAAAAAAACATGACTGGATAGATTCTCTGCTTGTTTTCGACAATAATTTTATTTTCAATTTGCTCTAGTACAGCCATTTACCTTTGTTCTTCTGCATTAGCATAACTAGTATTCTATTTCACTGGAAGACAAAATTAGGAACTCCATCTATTTTGAGTGTTTTTCTTCTGAGAAACGTATTGCTGTATAATCAGCCAGAAGCGTATCAGAGAAAGAATTGTCTAGTTTTTTTGTTTCTTGTATTGGAGGTTTAACTACCACCGTGAACAACTCAATACGCTATAAGCAGTCTCTCGTCCCTAATTTAGGGTCACTAGTTCCAGGAAAGGGAGAGAGCCAGTGCCGTAAGACAATCACAACATCCATGCCTCACCAGGATTCGACCCCGGCTTCCTTTCGGACGAATGATCAGAAGCCATCGCTTAGACTACTGCGCCATCAGGGTGGCATTGTCTAGTTCAATATCATGCACTCATGGACCTAAACCGTGTAATTCTCATGACGGATGAAATCTACGACCCCATATTAATACCGTGAATATTTATATGTATCCGTATGAATATGAGCAATGCAATCCACAGGTTTTTTGACGTAACTAACTTGGGAGTATTGCACGGGCAGTATCAATAAACCTAATATAAAAATTACGATTTTATTTTTCAGGGCTCATCTGATTTGTGTTCTAGTGGGATATATGTATGCCAAAAGAAGAAGGCTCACAAGATAACATTCACGATTTGCCCAAGGCCATATGGTAGGCATATACACTGTGTGGCCAAATTATTATGACCACCAGGGCACGTTATGCAAAGTAGTTATCCCGCAGATGATACTGATGCAAGATGCCTGAATCGGTATAAAAATGGAACGCTGAAAGCATGCAAAGAGGAATGAAGTGCATTGTACAAGAAATAATGGGGAAAAGACGCGATCTAACAAACTTAGCATATGAAATTATTGTGGGTGCTCAAAGCATTGGTGCGGGCATTAGCAAAACAGAAGCAGTTGTGAAACGTTCGAGGGTAGCAGTTGTTAAGCTTACAGAAAGTGGGTCTCCAGCCAAAAAACCGGTTCTGAATGCAAGATCAATGGCTACTGAATGCTGAAGCAGAGCGGAGAGTAGACAGACTTGTTCAGTCCAACAGACGGGCAACAATTCGTTAGATTACAGATAATCTGAATCAGTGGCAAAGTCCGATGGTCTCTCAATGTATTGATTCCACCTTACATCGTATGGGCTACAGAAGCAAACGGCCTGTACATAAGACATTGCTATCTGCAGTGAACAGGAAACGCCTTCTGTTTGCTCAAGAACACATGAATTAGGCAATAAATGAGTGTTGTGCAAAAAAATCACGTTTTCTACTACACCATGCAGATGCAAGAGTGAATATATGGATACATCAGCACAAAAGCATGGACCCATCTTACATCGGCACTTCTCTTCAAGCTGGCGGAGGCAATGTTATGGTCTAGGGTACGTTTTGGAGTGTTTGGGCCCTTTGATTGGTGTGTAGAAACGTCTGACGTCCAAAGGTACTAGTTGGGCCCTTTGATTGGTGTGTAGAAACGTCTGACGTCCAAAGGTACTTGTTGGGCCCTTTGACTGGTGTGGAGAAACGTCTGACGTCCAAAGGTATTTAAATATAATTGCCAACTAAGTCCACCTAGTTATGTTGATAGTTTATCCCAATGGAGATGGATACTCCCAGCAGGACAGTGCTTCACGTCATAGTGCTCAAATTGTACGCGAACGGTTTGAGGAGCGTCACGAAGACTTTTCTTTGCTACATTGAGCCCTTTAATCACTGAATCCCAATCCAATGGATCATCTGTGGGATGAAGACGAAAAGAGCATAATACCGCTAGATTCGCTACCATGATATTTTCAAGAGCTAGAGGGTGCGATTCATTGCATTTGGGCTATATACCATAAGCCAATTACCGACATTTAATAGAGTTTATACCAAAAGAAATTCAAGCAATTTTAAGAGCAAAAGGTGGCCAAACAAAGTACTAACCAGGTGGTCATAATAATTTAGCCACTCAGTGTATATTTCCAGTACATTATACGCCTCATCAAATAGCCATTTAAATCTGTCTTTCTGTTAACACGATGACGTGGTGTATACAACAGTAGGTTAGAGAAGGTGCCAATTGCCATGGACCTGTCAAGCAAAGAAAATCTAGCCTCATCGGGACAGAAGCATCAGCAAAGCTCTCTGCCATGTCCATTGCTATCCAGGAATGTAGGCCCTTCATTTCATATTTTGTTATCTCATAGGGCCATCCTATGACGTTTGTAAAAGACTGTATTACATGCATGGAGTCCAATGGGCTGATTGTCACCGACAGGCCACGATAAGTGGAGATCTAGCATATGTTAAGGCACGCCACACTGCTTTTGCCATTGGAGTTATATGGCAGGGTGAAGTACGTGTTGATACTACGTAGATCACTGTTGATGTTCACCAAAGCAATGTTGACGGCAGAAAGATACATGCATGGCAGTTTGCACTGCGCCAACTCTTCCTCCGAGGTATCCCTTATTACGAATGAAAATATGCTTTGTCTCGGAAAGCGTACAGATCCAGCACATACACGGAACATTCTGCGTATCCAGTTGGATTAAGAACGGTGGTGTACCCCAGAGGGCATTATTCTGGACTTGTATGATTTGATGCGATGAGGTTTCTCCAACAATTTAGGCCAAATGGGGTCCCGAAACACCATTATAGCATCCGCATCACTGTTAAATGATACTCCTGTAAGTTTCTAAAAGTGTTGGTCCACATGGGGCTGCCGAGTATGAAAGACACGTTTTCGGAAGAATACCTCCAACCGATGATCAATCCCTGGTGCACTATGAAAAACAAATTGCCAATGCTCTACTTCAGACACTTGGAGAAGTGCTGTCTACGTTCGCTACTACTGTGTGCGAAGTTTGAACTGTCTTCATGGACATAATCATGGTGTTACAAGTGTTTCCTACATGAGTATACAAGTCAACATCAGAGCCAAAAGCAAAAAACCCAAACCAAAATAACTCTTAAGAATTGCAAAAATAAATGTTCGAAAGATTATCATACTCAAAGAAATATTCAAAACCTTCATTGAAGTTCACTTTAAACAAGACGAGACAGATCATATTTTCCGTTCATATATCTGCTTTAAAAATGGTACTGTAACATAGTTTCATTTTAGACAAACCCACCATGACAATGCATTGCTTAATAGCAAAAAACTGCACTTTTTCACACGAACTGACACTTTCCAGAAAAACTTTGTTAAACTGTAACAAATGAAGTTGGAAATTCCTCGGTTTGAAAAGGTTTCTAGAAAGTTTTATAAAACATTGTCGTTTTTCTGAAGCAGAGAGTCATGTGCCCATTCCTTTTCCATTTATCAGACGCCGGTCTGGTTTTCGGTTAGTCCGCTTCTCAGTAAGAGTAATGAACTGGCATTCGATGGCAGCCTTACCTGTACACGCTATCCACGCACAAAGACATAAACCGCAGAAGCACACGGAAACCTGCGTTTTCAGAATACCAAACAGGGCTTTCTCAACTTACTCGTTAAAAGTTTGGAAGAATTCATTGCAACCATAGTGACATAAATTTTTAACTTCTGCGATTCCACTTGAAATCATAGAAACATTGCAAATACTACAACGTTTCTCTCCTCCCTTGAATAATTACGAAATTAATTACATCAAATTAATTCATAAGATATTTATCTAATATCCTTAACTTCATTATGATCTCGCAAAAATGCGTGTTTCAAATTATGTGCGTAAATATAAGCAAGGACAATCTTCATAATATTTCTTATTTAGAGTATCACATTTTTTCACATAATTTAGTAGCATTTCCTTAAGCCACAGAGTCTTGCCGTTACTACTACGTGTTTCCCAAAACACTGGAAAGTCCACCATTTTAAGATTTATTCTTCAAGGCAAATTAAACTGAATGATGGGGAAAAAACTGAAATTTCACGGTGAATGCACATCTGGGGCAGCAGTAGCTTTTGAAAGAGAGGTTATTAAAGCAAAGAGAAACACAGCTTTCCGTAAATACTAGTTAATCCTGAAAAGATTAATTTACAGTGGCCGAAGATAAAGCCTGCTCTCACATTACAGAAATATGGTATAGTTTAAGATCATTACGGTAACATAAGTTGGGGATTACAAGCCGTCTGGTAAAACTGAGGCAGATTCTGCATAAATTTCGTTAAAACGGAAGAGATTGTGTGTAAAAGGAGTTCCCCAAGGATTTGTTTAAACCGGAAAGATATTGTACAAATTGATTTAACATCCATAACTTGTCACAAAGAAGAAAGTGCGAGAAAGTTCTCAGTATCTTTAAATAATTCGAAAACGGGTAGATTTTCGAATGAATGCAATAACGCTTGATGAATAGCTTCATTCAACAAAATCCGAAAATATAGATTCAAGTTTCTTTTTTTTTTTATTGGAGGTTTAACGACCACCGTGAGCAACTCAATGGGCTATAAGCAGTCGCCCGTCCCTAATTTAGGGTCACTGGTTCCAGGGAAGGGAGAGAGCCAGTGCCGTAAGACAAACACAACATCCATGCCTCACCGGGATTCGAACCCGGACCCCTTCCGGACGAATGATCAGAAGCCATCGCTGAGACCACTGCGCCACCGGGGCGGCGATTCAAGTTTCCCTGACTTTGACTTAGTTCAACTATTTCCAAACTTATGGGCATGCCATGAGATTTGGGAATGCTAATGGCGTGTAGTATGGCAATGAAATTAGGGAATAAAAAGGCAGATTGTGTTGGTAGGTCGTTCGCGTGAAATTGCGTGCAGTTTCTTAAGAAAAAAACCCTCAAATAATCTGATAGCTTCCATATTCGACTGAACTTGCGCCCAATAAGTTTTTGTTGTTCCCAACATGAATCTCGTCTTAACAGAAAGACTATCCGACAGAGTCTTACTTATCACTGCTCTCTAAGTATCTTCTACAAATCTCAGCAACTAGAAATGAAAAACAACGAAAATGTACATAGCCTTCATTAACGGGCTGGAACGAATTAACTCAGTGTAAGTAAAATGTGCTGAAATCAGCTGGAAAGAATATATTCACTGCCTAAAAAGAGAGCCGAACACGGCTGAAGCGAGTGAACCTGAGGGTCAGAAAACGTTGGTTTTACTTTTGCTTTTTAATTCAAAGCGCTCATTTAGGAGGATGATTAACACTAATCCTTTCTGACAGATTACCTGATAAATGGGCTATAAAATGTCAATGAACCTAATAAAGGAGAGAAATACATAAATAAAATACAATGTTTGTCACAAATAGTTTATTTTTTCAAGTCGACCAAGGTTTCTCTGGGATCTGGCATAGCTTCATCAAGACGAATGGCACGTAAATGTTCAAACTATACATGACATCATAATTGGAGTTTAGAGTCCAGGGTTTTGGCTAGTTGCTTCCATGCACTTGATAGAAAGGGTGTGGATGCCATGTCATTAAGAAGTTGCGAAGCAATCTGATATATATGAAAAGCTTCCAAAATATCAAGCTTGGTGGTTGCATCTGGCTTGCCGATTAGTTTGGCTTCTTCAATGAGAAATTTATGGTCCTTTTCGCAACAGTAACGTTGCCATCGACGACTTCTTAAGGTCACAGTTCCGAATATAGGTCTTGTGCTCCTTCAATCGAAAACGCAAGGCTCTAACAATGTCTGTCCTATATACAAAGCGCCACTTTCACATGGAATTTGATAAATTCCCCACGAGTTTTTATCTTCAACGTAGTCCTTTGATCCTAAAGAATTCATTTTTTATGGATTTAAGAATCACTCTAAAATGAAAGGTTTTGAGAATTTTTTAAATTTTAAAGGCAGCGTCACGGGAAAATGAGATAATGGCGAAATTCTCTCGTAATGGGTGCATCACAGGAGTTAACGTGGAGGTATGCTTCGGTTTCCTGAATTTTTTAGAGTCTCGTCTATAATGGAAGGGTTGTGTCCTCGCTGTACAGCAACACGTTTAACGAAATCAAGTTATTTTTCCAAACTGTCTTTATCAGACAGTTTGGAAAAAGAACTTGATTTTCTACACTGACGGAAAAAAATCCCAACACCAAGAAGGGGTTGTGTTAGATAAACGACAGTTGGTAGGCGGCGAGAGTACATCTGTAAGATGACGTCTATGCAAATTTCGCGCTCGGCGCATACGTGTGGCGCTAGTAGCGCCCCTCGGAACATGCAAAGCAGGTGTGCTGTAAATACGCGCTGTAACGTTCGTGAGCGTTAGTTATCGTTGAGATTCGACGTAGTGTGTTGATGTTAGTCAAGAATGCCTTTAAGAAGACGAAGAAGCCATTATCAACAGCTCACGGAGTTTGAACGAGGTCGTGTAATAGGGCTAGGAGAAGGTGGATTTTCTTTCCGCAATATTGCAGAACGACTTGGCAGGAATGTAGCCACTGTGCATGATTGTTGGCAGCGGTGATCAAGGGAAGGTACTGCCTCAAGAATACCGGGTTCCGACCGGCAACGTGGCACTACTGAGAGGGAAGACCGCCGTGTACGGCGTATGGCCGTGGCTCATCGTACCGCGTCTGCGGCAGCAATTCGAGCTGCAGTTGCCACCACAGTGACACAACGAACTGTTACAAATCGGTTACTTGAAGGACAGCTCCAAGCCAGACGTCCTGTAGCGTGAATTCCACTTCAAACCATTGCCGTTTGCGACGTCAGTGGTGTCAAGCTAGACCTCATTGGAGGATGGAGTGGAGACCTGTTGTGTTTTCTGATAAAAGCCGGTTCTGTCTGGGTGCCAGTGATGGCCGTGTGTTGGTTAGAAGGAGGCCAGGTGAGCGCCTGCAACCAACCTGTCTACGGCCGAGACACACTGGACATACACCTGGAGTTATGGTCTGGGAAGCAATTTCCTATGACAGCAGGAGCACTCGCGTGGTTATCCCACGCACCCTGACGGCACAGTTGTACGTCGATCTGGTGATTCAACCTGTTGTGCTGCCATTCATGAACAGCATTCCAGGGGGTGTTTTCCAACAGGATAACGCTCGCCCGCATACCGCTGTTGTAACCCAACATGCTCTACAGAGTGTGGACATGTTGCCGTGGCCAGCTAGATCACCAGATCTTTCACCAATCGAGCACGTATGGGACATCATTGACGAAAACTCCAGTGTCACCCCCAACCAGCATTAACCGTCCCTATATTGAGTGCAACAAGCATTGAACTCCATCCCACAAACTGACATCCAGCACCTGTACGACACAATGCATGAACGTTTGCGTGCTTGCATTCAACATTCTGGCGGTTACACCAGTTATTAATGTACCAGCATTTCACATTTAAAATGGCTCTTCTCGCGCTTACATTAAGCTGTGATCTTGAAACCTTAATCGATTAAATATGTTACCTATACAAATGTATTGCCTCCATTTCATTCCTCTACAACTATTTTTTCGTGGTGTTGGGATTTTTTTCCGTCAGTGTATATTGTCGCACGATGTACGCAACGATAAAATGCGCTGAGTGTTTGTTAAAGGATGATTGGACAGGAAAGGCTTCCGATAAATTGTAGTTGCGAGATCCATTTGAGCGGGTAACCAGGACGTCAACAATTAGTAGGGATCCGTTATTTTCAGTTTCGTAGCTGAACTGAATGTGATAATTAATGGAATTTGTAAGTTTGACTACTTCCGGATATTCAGAATTTTTTCCTTTCCATAAAACGAACGTATCGTCTGCATATCGTATCCTTAAGACAAATTTCACGAGTTTGAGAAGTTTTTCTTCAAATTGACGCATGTAGATTTCGCATAATATATTTAGATGGCAGTGGGCTTCCCATGGCTACACCTTCCGTCTGTTTATAAAACGTTCTACGGAAAGTAAAGTTGTTTTGGGTAATGCAAATGTGTACTGGTCTCGTTATTTCCTTCAGGTTGGATGCAATGATGCTTTATAAGTCTTGCTTTTATAGATTCCAGAGCTCCTTTCAGAGGAACATTGGTGAACATACACTGCTGGTCACCCGAAATGCAACACCAAGAAGGAAGCATCCGATTGGCCTGAAATTCGGAGCATGCGTCGCCCGCGAGAGGACATGCAAACGATTAGCATTGCAGGGCATATGCAAATCATGTGTGCCCGCCACGCCACCGAGAAGCACTATAAGAAGGGTGCACAGAAGGCGGGGTGTAAGTATAGGGAAGTGTGTTGTGCTGCCGGACCTGTGCGTGGTATGCTTTCTGAAGCCTCGTCGCAGAATACGGCAGTCATTCCAGCACGTTTCGGAGGTCGACAGAGGAGGAATAGTGGCTTATCGCGACAGCGGTTTATCGTACCGAGATATTGGCGCCCGTGTGTGGGACGACATCCAGCCACATTGAGGCGAGTATGGATTCAGTGGGTGCAGGAGGGACGGACGGACCGACGTGAGCGATTGCCGCGGCCGCGCACACCTCCGAACGAGAAAACCGACATGTTGTTCGGCGGGCATCGACGGCTCGCACCGCCACATCAAGAACGTTAGCGCAAGAATTAGGGTGTGTTGCGTTCGTCGCACGGCGCCCATTGCTCCGATTACCATTGACGTTACAACACCAGCGAGTGAGTCGGCAGTGGGCCGTTGAACGCCGCACATGGACTACGGAATGGCACGACATTGTCTTCTCCGACGAATCCCGCTTCTGCCTGCAACACCACGATGGCAGATCCGCGTGTGGCGGCACCGCGACGAGAGACTGTATGACGCCTGCATTATGCATCGCCATACCGGTCCGCCGCCTGGCGTTATGGGTTGGAGCGCAATTGGATATGACACCAGCACCCTTCTGGTACGCATCGCCGGTACACTCAACAGCCACCGCCACATCTCCAACGTTTTGGAGCCTGTAGTCCTCCCTTACCTGCTGGACCTTCCAGCAGCCACGTTTCAATAGGACAATGCGCGCCCACATGTGGCACACATCGTGCAACAGTTCTTCACGGCCCACCAGGTGTCACTGCTGCCGTGGCTCGCTTGTTCTCCCGATATTTCTCCCATCGAACAGATCTGGCCGCTGATCGGCAACCGAGTGGCCCTGTAAGCACCACCCGCGGCTACGCCTGATGAACTGTGGCAACGTGTGGAAGCAGCCTGGACCGACAAACCCCAAGCCCACATCCAAAGCCTCTTTCGCTCGATGCCGTGGCGTGTAGCGGCCGTTATTGCCAGCCATGGGAACCACACGATCTATTGATGTCTGCGTGTTCCGCAAGTCGCACGGGCCTGTAAGATCAATCGTTTCATCTTTGTATCTGTTGTTATGTGTCCAGTAAATCTGGCTTTGCTATCTCGTGTCCTTCTTGGTGTTGCATTTTGGGTGACCAGCAGTGTAGATATGACATCGAAGAATATAATATGTTGATCTACGCAGTGGTGTAGTTTGAGTAGATTGATAATCGCGTGATATATGCATGTTCGGGTAAAGACCGTTTAGAAAAAACTTTATTTCCTTAAACGTGTTGCAGGACAGCGAGGATACAACCTTTCCAATTATGGACAAGGATCTAACAAAATTCAGGAAACCGAAGCTTATCGCCACATTAACTCCTGTGATGCGCCCATTACGAGATAATTTTCCTATTATTCCATTTTCCCGTGACGTTGTCGACAAAACTTCAAATATTATTAAAACTTTTAACTTTAGAGTTAATCTTTAACCCATAAGTAAAATGAACTTTTTAAGATCAAAGGACTATGTTGAAGATATAAATTCATGGGAAATTTATCAAATTCCATGTGAATGTGGCGCTTCGTACATAGGACAGACCTGTAGAGCCTTGCGTTTTCGATTGAAGGAGCACAAGACCTATATTCGGAACTGTGACCTAAAGATGTCGTCGATGGCTAAACACTGTTACGAAAAGGACCATAAATTTCATGTTAAATCTGATATGATATTTTCGTGCTAACAATGATCTAAGTTAAAAACAATGCCGTCTTACGCACGATTTTAAAAATTTTAATATTAAAAAATGCATACACGTTAAAATACATACACGTTAGACCTTTCGAGTTTACAATATTTCTCGTTCAAGAAGCAAAACTAATTGTCAAGCCAGATTCAACCTCCCAACATGATATTTCGGTAGCTTTCCATAAATATCAGAGTTCTCCGCAACTTATAAATGACATGGCATCCACACCATTCCTATCATGGGCGTGGAAGCAACTAACCAAAACTCGTGACTCTAAACATAATTTATGATGTTATGTATAATTTGCATATTTACGTGCCATTCGTCCTGATGAAGCTCTAGGCCAGAGCCCAGTGAAAGCTTGGTCGACTTGAAAAAATAAATTATTTGTGACGAACGTTGTACTTTCTTAATATGTATAATCATCACAAGACTTGTCTCTGATTTCAAGAAAACGAGAGAGATGTTTGAGTCACCTCTTTTTACAGTGGCATGATGTCCGCGGCAGAGGAACTGTTTCTACTCTTTATACCTTAGGTCACGGAGCTGAAAAAAACGACAAGAAGTAAGTGCTTAATATTTGTCAGGTATATGGTCAGAACTGCTGAGATGAGAGGGAAGAAAGAATTCTTTTTCCGTAGCTTTTGCAAAACCCGCACGCTATGTGAATGTTTATGTTTGGAGACCGCAGAAAAATTGTGTGCGCCTTTTGATTCAGGTACATAGGGTACTTAAAAGTGTTCAAGATCCTGCATTGAAAAATATCAAGTACATTTTGTACTTGTATTGCACGTACGTTTCCAGAAAAAATATGGAGTCTTCAGAGCATGAAGGCATTTCATAATTCAGTTACTGTGCCAGGCATAGAAGTTATTAAACGTTTCCATTTCGTCGTTATTCGGAAGTGCAGATTACATCTCACGTAAATTGATTGCTTCATGTACTTTCTAAATGGTCGAAGCAAATTTATTGAATGTCGCAGAGGAAAACAATGGAACAAAACTGCTTTACACAACACATCGCAAAGCTAGAGAGATGGAAAACACAGCCAAAAGTTTCCTTCGCTGCGAGTTTTCAGATTATGAATGTTGCATTTATCGCAGCTGTCACTTAACGGTGACTTTATTTCATTCTGGAAGGAAATTATTCGCAACAGCATTAAGCTAACAGTTCTTCAAAAAGAAGTGACAGCATTTTGGTGTTTTAAATTGCAAATGCACTGCTGTTTTAAATAGCAACCAATGCGTCAGACACATTAAAGCATCATATGTCAGATTCAGAGATGCTAATTAGCAAACTAACTTAAAACATCATGTTTTGTTTCCATCGTTTAATTCTAAGATTCATTTGAAACAGGTGGGTAAAGAATTATCTCTAAACTGAGCTATTCCATACATTATTATTCTCACAACCTCCGAATGGACGGACATATGAGTGAAATAGTTGCGTGTACTTCTAGAACCCCAATCTAATAAAAACATCAGTTACACTAAAATATAATGGATATCCTTGCGCTCTCATCGTTTAGTAGTATTTGAAATATTTCCACCTGATCTAAAGGTCAAGATGCCAGCCTTTCACACCCCGCGACTTCATTCGAATCCATTTAACGCACGAGCTTTGTACTTGCATTTTAGTTTTTATTCTCTTGAGTCTATATGCATCTACGGATGCATACATGATACCGAAATAAAAAATACTGGTTTATATCTTGGCAATATCCGTGTGCATATTGCTGTATGCTGATGACCGAGTCCTGTTGGCAGACAGCAAGAGTGAATTACAGAGTATGTTGTCCTGGATGTACGAAGTTTGCATGAAATACAAACTGCGTAAAAATAAGGTAAAAACAAAACCATAGTTTTTGAGAGAGGAACTATGCAAGATTAGTCTAAATGGTACAGTGTTAGACCGTGTGAATGATTTGTATATTTAAGGAGCATGTTTGACAGAAAAAACAGTAGACTAACATTTGTAGGCGAGTGCATTCATCTTTGAAATTTATAACTACCTTAGGAAAATTTCACAGGAATGAGGGGTTTACTAAAATGTCGCGAGGGGCTGTGTATGAAAATGTCGTTGTTTCTACTCTGATGTACAGCAGTGAAACCTGGGTACTGCATACGAAACATATGATAGGAGTCGTTTGTATACTGGAGAGATGAGTTACTTACGGATGGTTTGTAGATACGTTCCGATCGTGTGAGAAACGAACATATGCATATGAGCAAAAGGTTTTTAGTAGAAAGGATATTAAATCGAAAACAAGTGCCATCTCCTGAATGATACACTTTAATGATAAAAAACTATGTACAATTAAAATAAGTATATGTTTAAGAACTTTCAACGCCACAATCCTAAACAATGCAGCAGTGAGCACAGAAGTGAGTATATAGCCTATATACTTTTACAAGACAAATAGCAGTCAGTGCGCATGTGCAATAATCGGCAAAGTCCAAATCAAGTTCAGTGGGTACAAGCATAGTTGGAGGACGTGACCTGGCCCAAAAGTGTTCTCCAAGGAAGGGGGATAAACACGGGGGGGGGTTTCATCGTTACACCATCTTTCACCATTGACGAATATGTGAATACTTTCACAGAAAAGTGTTGATCACGATTCCTGGGAGAATACAGAATAATGGTGTTATTCCAACATGGTAGGTAAGAACCGTTTAAACAGAGTCTCGACAAAGATATTACAATACGAGTCACGGTGCAAAAACACACACTCGTCTACACAGGATCTCCGGACCAAGATTTAGCTAGCCTTGACTTTCGGTTACCCTTGTCACGTGATTGATCGCTTGATTTTTAAGAAATCAATTGATCGACCGCAGTCAGCTTTGCTTGCAGATAAATTTGACTACCAATTTGTGGAATCCATTCATATATACCACATGTATGTAACATCTTAAAGGACATATGTCATAAGTACAAACTCAAGTTTGGTGTAAAGTCTCATACTTTATTTAACATTGTTAAAAAATACAGAGACTGTGTTGAATGTGTGAACCGTCACGGTGTATATTTGGTTCCACTTCAATCTACTAACCCTGCAGGGTTCGATTTATGTTAAGTGGGCTCTACCACTCGTAATTTGGGGCGCCGCATTTACCAAAATCAGTATAATCTCAGGACGCATTCTGATGCTACATCTGTGTCGAGACTCTGTTTAAACGGTTCTTACCTACCATGTTTGAATGACACCATTATTTTATATTCTCCCAGAAATCGTCGATCAACATTTTTCTGTGAAAGTATTCACATATTCGTCAATGGTTAAAGATGGTGTAGCGATGAACCCCCGTGTTTATCCCCCTTCCTTGGAAAACACTTTTGGGCCAGCTCACGCCCTCCAACTATGCTTGCACCCACTGAACTTGATTTAGACTTTGCCGATTATTGCACATGCGCATTGACTGCTATTTGTCTTGTAAAAGTATATAGGCTACTCACTTCTGTGCTCAATGCTGCATTGTTTCTGAGAATGATGCCGTTGTGGCGTTGAAAGTTCTTAAACATATACTTATTTTAATTGTACACAGTTTTTTATCACTAAAGTGTACCGTGCAAGAGACGACATTTGCTTTCAATTTAATAGCTTTTGGTGCACGAGTTAATTTCTTCATAGTAGAAAGAAGACAAATATTATGAGGTGGTTTTGCCATGGGGAAAGAATTGGTGATGATATGCTAACTAAGGAAATGTATTCAGCCTAAGTGTCAAGAATGGGAGGTTGAGGAAGGTCAAGCAAATTATGGAAGGACCAGATTCTGGAATGCCGGTATGCGAACACGATCGTGAGCACGAAGTGCAAATGTCGTGTGTGAGATAAGTGCTGATGTCACAACCTATCTAAGTTAAAAAAACAATGCCGTCTTACGGACGATTTAAAAAATAACATTAAAAAATACACTGCTGGACAATTGCTAAGGAAGGATCATAAACGGCTATATAGCGCATAAAAAAGTAAGTGTGATTGGCGATTTAAAAAAAAATAGCATAAAAAAATACAGTATATATACAAGTTAAAATATATACACATTAGACCTTTCAAGTTTACAAGAAACTCATCCTCAGATGTAATAGAATGCACACACACAAGCGACAAGTTGTTAGTTATATATACCATGACAGTCGTGCCAGACGTATGTCCAAAAAAGAGGGTTAACGCATGTGCGGAAATAATTGGTCAATCTCAATTTCTGGTGACTCGGGGTGTTTCTCCCGGTCCATTAACTCTTTCCAAGGGAGGGGGTTAGTACAAGGAGAATCTTCATTGCAGCATAGATGACTGTATTTATTAATCAATAAACTTTCTGTGAAAAAATTGTAGAGCGAAATCTAGGTACATGCAGTATAATTGCTGCTTCCCAAATTGGAGTTGCGTAACCGCTAAATAGGACTTGGAGAGAGCTGTAGAAGTTGAAGAGGTTTTAATGTTATATTTTTGTTCCGAAACTCTACATTTCAAGGAACGAAATGTCTAGGTGTTCTGCCCTTCGTCTAGCGAAGCCTTCAGTAGCATAGCATAAATGCCATGTCGATTGTCCAGTTCAACTCTGTCTCTGTCACTTTTTATACTTGCTAAAATGTTATTAGTCTTGATCCCGAATCCGATTTCAGAAGCTCGAGCTGTGTGCCAGGATGGCTGTAAATAAAGAGACTGTAGAAGAACAGTAAGTTAAATGTAGCACAATCAGCTTTACAGTTTAATTTGTCGGATTGGTTATTTTTTGATGAGCTAACCTCACTCTCAAGAACGGCATAGTAATACGAATGCATTCATGATTTCTCTTCAATGTTTGGAAACGGAAACATAAATTATTGATTAGACAAGTGTAGCGGCACTTTTGGGTTATTTTAAACGCCAAGGAAATGTGCTGTAGGAAATAATATATTTTTATTAAGTTATTTCAGAGAGGCCGATGTGTTGGACTGCGGGAAGGCGAGCATTCCTTCCGCGACACCGCCGCTCTTATGAGACGAAACGCGAGCGCATTGATGCGAATAGTGCGCAGTGGGAAGAGAAAAGTCTGTTGCACGGACTTGAAACGTCGATCTGGAGCCAAGCGATCGAAGAACGCACGAGACGACCGTCATCTCCACCATATGAAGTTGGAGGGCCGAATACCCACATCGCGAGGTTGAGCACAACAGTGGAGATCTGCATCGAGTCAAAGTTTATTTGCAAACTCTGCCTGATGCAGTTTCCACCAGAGAGGCCATATCGGTTGCCTTCCGTTGTTTCGACTTCGCTTGGTCTTAAACCGCAGAAGTCAGGCCTGCAATGTGGACAAAAACGCAGACACTGGTGCGATAAATGGCAGCGCATAGTGTTTGCCGACGAGTCGCGGTTCAACATAAAGTTCCATGATGAACGTTTTCTTTTACGGGATCACCACGGAGAGCGGTGCTGGAAGCATGCATTATGCAGCTTGTTACGGGCTCGACATCGCGTTCTAGTGTGAGGTGCTGTTGAGATCCATTCACGTTCCCGTTTCCTACGCATTGCAGGAACCATGACCAGCCAACGGTACATCGAGGAACTTGTGGAGGCTAGGGTGCTGCCACGTCTGCAGATGGTCCCTTGTGCCATCTTTCAACAAGACAAGGCCCGACCACATGTGGCACAGAATGTTTTACAGCTCCTGGATGTCCGACGTAATACCACGTCTTCGCGCCCATTAAAAAAGTGGGGGATACGGTCGCTCAACGAATTCAGGATCCACTGCCAGTTATCCAAGGTAAACTTTGTGTACGAATCGAGGCAGAATGGAATGATCTTCCGCAGTGCGCTATCCTGAACTTCTTACATGCCACGCCGTGTACGAGGCGTTGTTGCCGTTCGTGGTCGGTACACAAGGTACTGAGTACTGTATGCTCCACATAACTTATAGGTCTGTACTTCTGATCAACTGCGTCTTATATCATAAGTACTGTACTCTATAAACCTCACTTCAATAGTGAAAATGTTTCAAATACGTGGAGACAATGTGAATAGACAAAGTCATCACTCTTTCCACATTTACTTTAACACGCAGCAACAGAAAAATTGTTATCCGGACACCGCTGGGATCGAACCTCAGATCTTTCGATAACTATCCGTATCTCTCAATAACTAGCGTAAAGCGAACGCACTGGGTTGGTTATCAAGAGATCCGGGGTACGATCCCAGCGGTGTCCGCAAAACAATTTTTCGGTTGCTGTGTGTTAATAAAGGAAAAACGTGGAAAGAGTGATGACTTTGTCTATTCACATTGTCTCCACGTATTTGGAACATTTTCAGTATCGCTCTCGCCCTTGGATTTAAGCTAAACTTTAATAGCTTGTGCCGCTAAGCCCCACGACATGGAGACGTCTTAGTTGCTGAGCCCATCTCTACGGAGTTGTAAAGTCAGATGCTGAGAGATAAACACACATAGCGACGTGGATTGTTGGCCACCGTAGCGTAAGGCGAAAGCAATCTTCTAAATATCGAGAGATCTGGGATGCGATCCGAGCGGTATCCGAATAACAATTTTTCAGTTGCTATGGGTTAATTAAACAAAACGTGGAAGGAGCGGTGACTTTGTCTATTCACCTCACTTCAATATCCCAGGTCTTTCTTGGTGTTGCATTTTCAACAGACCAGATCATATTTTTGAAAGCCCAAGTCGAACACTTTTTGCCCAAAGTCGAAAGCTACAGATTTTAAACAAAATTGCTAATAAGCGCTATCACTTTTAAAGTTCAGTTATGAAACAGAAAGACAAAAACATTTGTTCTCGAGGAACATTAATAAGATGAGGGAAGCGAACAACACAGAAAGAGCATTTTCTACGAAAGTAAAATCTCAGAAAGTAGATATCCAATGTTTGTTATAAATGTCCTGTAACTCCGAAGCATTTGATTTCTATGTAAATGCACCTCAAAAATGTTTAAAAGATTGACTGGATCAACCCTGTTGCTACTTTTCATGCAGCTGTAAAGCATAAAAGAGAAAACTGTCTGTACTAAAACAAAAGGAAAAAATATTACAGTACAGAGAACAATTTGATAAAAAAGTGCTGTTTTTATTGCAAGATCTGTGTGTTAGCGTGTTCACTGAAAATTTATATTTCCTGAAATCTTACATCTCAAAACTAAATTCAGGATACAAGAAAATAAAAGCTTTCGAAAGCTGCAGATATACCTTCATTTTGTAGGTTTTGGATTCTGAACTTCAAAGAAAAGCAAAAAATCTTCTTTTCTTTAAATAGTGTTTCAAACTCTGTTCACAGTAAAATTCATACATATAAACATCAAATATTTATAAAAGACACCGTAGAATTACACAAAAAGGAATTTAAATCTAAGAAGAAAAAGCTACAAATTTATTCTGTGTATAATAAGTTCCATGTTCCTAAACGTCATGCTTCGAGTAAGGTTAATAAAATATTAGAATTCTCAGTTCAGACTTGTCATTAATTTATCTGCGTAATACAAGTATTCGTAAAAGGAAAATCGAAATTATATCGTAAATGAAAATTTTAAAATTTATAGCGTGTTTTGTCAAACTGGTTTAGTTTCATATAAATTCAGTTGCGTTTAAAGCCATTTTAGGTCATGAATTTAAAATCATTCTTCCATTTGCATGACAGTGCTCTGCGAGTAAACAAATCACATAGCATAATAAAGAGTAGTGAAAGTGTAGTGGTGTTGCATAATTTATCTTCCAGACAAGGTGCATATGGTACCTCAATTTATTACCACATGTTCACGAAACAGAACTTCCGCAAGAAGATATGAATAATAAAGATAGTTATCTTAATACTTCGAACTAAAGCGCAATAGTTTACACAAGGCCAAGATCTAGAGCCTCCAGGGGAGAATTTTTCTTCGGTTTCTCAATAAGATCCTAAAGTTTTAGGTTCGATATTAAAATTACTAACTAGAAAATCCAAAGTGCATAAATGCACAAAATGAATAATACGTGGCTAAAAAAATGAATCTATAACTACTTTTTACAGTAGTAAAATACTGTTCTTCACGTGTTTATGCTAGCAATTTTAAGCAGAAGTTCCTGGCAATATTAACAAAAAGCAAACTACAAGCAGCACAATCAAAAGGACTTACCCCAACTTTGAAAAGTAGGCCTACATACATTGTCGTTCGGTTTCCTCTGCTAGTGAACGAATATCTGCAGTCGATAAGACATATATCACAACGATCGGTAAAAACGACCAATTGAGTAAAACGTGAATGAAACAGTACAAAACCAAGTATAAAATGGTGAAATTCGAATGAAATGAGGACATTAAAATCGATTGAGAAGTAAAACCAACAAAGTTAAAAGTTGAAAATGACAAAATCATGGAACCTATCTACATTTTACCCATGCTACCAGCAACCATACATGTTTCAGCAAATATTATGCCTTCATCAGTAGAAGAGTTCACAAGTGCCTAGTCCTCTGCAATCAACTCAGATGTAATGTGACATGCCTGAATGAAAGATGAAAGACAGTATGTTAACTTCGTCGTATAAGCTATGAACACCTATACCCTAACGCGCAGTTCTTGTATAGCGTCATCTGTGGGGATTTCGCCGACTTATTCGTCCTGCTGATCGACCAAGCCAAGCAAGCAAAGTTTATTTGACTTCCGTTTAATATTATGTTGATTTCCAGAATGTAACAGGTATCTCCATGCGTGTGGAATATCGATAGGTGAATTACTGTTACAACACTTCCCTTTATATTTTTCAATAATTAGAGCCTCTGAAGTGAGAATTTGTTTATGAGATCGAAGTGATGTTAGAATTTTGACATTTTCCCAATCGGGTACAGCATTGTGTTCGATGCAATATTGAATAAGTGTTGTTTTGGGCCTTTTCTTTTTCCAATCGTATACATGTTCTTTTAATCGAGTAATAAGGCGTCTCTTAGTACTACCTATGTACATAGAATTTTTTTGATTGGGGTCCGTTATTATCGGGATACAATATAAGCCCGATTTATCGAAGATTGACTTGTTGTCATTGTAAGTCAATAAAGCACCATTATCGGTGATAGTTTCAGCCAAAAATATTTGATGCTCTGCACATTCTCTTCTTAACAAATTGGTAATAGGTGGTAAAAAAGGAATTGATAAGTAAGCTTTATATTCACTTTTTTTATTATGCAAAATTTGAAAGATATTTTTGATATTGTCGTAAATGGAAGTAATAAATCTACAATTATAACCAAATGCTTCTGCAGTATTTTTGATCCACTGCAATTCAGCCTGTTCAGATTGTGAGGAAGAAGAATGTGTAATTGCTCTTTCGATATAGTAAGAACATGCAGCTGTTTTGTACTTCCAGGGATGCCAAGAATCGCATCGGATCAATGCTGGAACATAAGTTGGCTTTCTAAAAACACTATATTCAATAGAATCATCGTAGCAGAATAAACTCAAATCCAAAAAAATTAGTTTGTTACCAATTTCTACTTCTAATGTGATCCTAATAGTGGGATAAATTATGTTAAATGCGTTTATGATCTCATCAAGTTTCTTTCTAGAATGTTGTCAGAAGAGAAGAACATCATCTACGTAGCGTAGGTATAAACAAGGTAAGTCCAGGTTAGGTTGTTGGAAGATTGTTTTTTTTTCAATATGCTGTAACACTACTTCTGCCAACAAGCAGGAGAGTGGGGATCCCGTGTGAGCTCCAAATGTTTGTTTATAAATTATCTCAACATCTGAGTTGATTGCGGAGGACTAGGCACTTTTGAACTCTTCCACTGATGAAGGCATAATATTTGCTGAAACATGTATGGATGCTGGTAGCATGGGTTGAATGTAGATAGGCTCCATGATTTTGTCATTTTCAACTTTTAACTTTATTGGTTTTACTACTCAATCGATTTTAATGTTCTCATTTCATTCGAATTTCACCATTTTATACTTGGTTTTGTACCGTTTCATTCACGTTTTACTCAATTGGTCGTTTTTACCGCTCGTTGTGACATATGTCTTATCGACCGCATATATTCGTCCACTAGCAGAGGAAGCCGGACGACAATGGATGTAGGCCTAATTTTCAAAGTTGGGGTAAGTCCTTTTGATTGTGCTGCTTGTAGTTTGCTTTTTGTTAATAATATCAGGAACCTGTTGACTTCTGCTTAAAATTGCTAGTATAAACACGTGAAGAACAGTATTTTGCTACTGTAAATAGTAGTTATAGATTCATTAAAATTACAAGGTGAAAACCCGTTAATAATGACAGGGAAACATAAGACTTGTACAGCAATTTTTAATAACTAGGTATTCTTTTTGTTTGTGATGTCTAAAGGTGAAAGTATGTTTCATAAACATTAAAACAATGAAAGAAAAGTATTTTGAGGCAGAGATTCGAAAATCAAAGCAGAGCAAGAGCTCTTTCCACAGCACCACCAAAGTTGGACAAACGTTCAGACGAAGGAAATTATATTGTTTGTGATTAACCTGGATAATTTAGTAGCTCTTTTCTGATTTATGCAAATTAATAACGTTTGAGAAGCACTATGCTCAGTTTGGAATTCTAATGTTCATTATTTTCTTTAATATTTTATTCCTGAGGAAACCAAAATTCAAAATGTAGCAACTATGACGAGGAACAATAAAGTAAAACATTTCGACACTTCTTGGACCTAATAGTAAGAAGCGCCAGCTTGTGGGTAATGGTGTTAATTGTGTTCGATATCGACTACCAGAGGAGGCATGGGGGATGTGCTATTGTTAAGGCAGGCTCACTGAAAGCAGTTCTATACACTCGGGTTTGGTGAACCCTCTGTGGAACCAAAGGCTCTAATTTGGAGTTGAAAGACCCCTTTTTGGGATCAGTTGCTAATAATTTGGGATGGGCGATCTCTCACTGGAACCAGTGGTTCTAAATTCGAGATCGGTGATCCCTCAATGGAACCAGTAGATTTGAATTCAGGAAGGATGGAGCCTCAGTGGTACCAGTAGCCCGAAATCCAGGACAGGTGACCCCTCACTGGAGCCAATGTCTCTAAAACGGGAATGGGTGACTAATCTCTGGAACCAGTGGTTCTGTATCCGGAATGGGTGACCACTATGTGGAACAAACATCTAGATATTCAGGATAGGTGACCCTTCACTCAAACCAGTGGCTCTGAATTTTAAATGGATAACTCCTCATTTAAAGCAGTAGTTTTAAATTCGGAATAAATGAACCCTCGCTGGAATCAGAAGCTCTAAATTTAGGATGGGCAACACCTCACTCGAACCACTGGCTCCAAATTCAGGATGAGTGACCTCTCATTGGAACCGGTGTCTCTAAATTCAGGATGAGTCACCTCTTATTGGAACCGGTGTCTCTAAATTCAGGATGAGTCACCTCTTATTGGAACCGGTGGCTCTAAATTCAGGATTCGTGATCCTCGTTGTAACTGGTCCCTGTAAAATCAGACTAGATGGCAAAAAGAAGTGGTATCTGACTCCCCATTGCATAATATACTCACAAGGATGTCATCCCCCAAAAATAATAATTACATTTCACTATTAAACTAGTCAAAGGTAAAGATTAACAACTCGAGTACAGTTAGAGCACTTTGAACTTCATCTGTGAATATTAGTCTCTAAAAATGACTGCAATATCACACGCCTCTCATAACAAGTTATCCAGTTTTTTAACAGCTTTAACTTCACGTTTCACCTAAGTGGCACATCTCAGTTGCTCATAACGTGACAGAATACTAACATGTAATCCTCGCAACCACTTCGGGAAATTTCTGCTCTTCTACAGCTGCTCAGATTAGCTGTAAGTGATGCTATTGTAAAGTCAATACGCCTAGGAGCAACAACAGGGCAGTTGTGACCTGATGGGCTACCTAAAATAACAGAGCGGGGCCGCGGAGTGCTAAAGCTGGTGGTGTGACGAAATCGCCTTTCCCGGGTTGCGGTATTGACCACCGAGTTCCAAATGCGTCGGGAAGTAACACTAACACAATAGCGGTTCGTAAAGAGCTGAAGGGAATGGGTTCTCATGGTTCAACAGCCGTAAACAAGCCTAAAGTCAGCAAGATGTACAAGAAACAGCGATTGGAGGGGTGTAACGCTGGGCGCCAGTAAACCCTATAGCAAGGGAGACGCTTTCGCTACAGTGATGAATCACGTTTTACCATTCAAGGTATGAGACTGAGTGGGAAGAATGCCAGGTGAACGCTACCACCCAACCGAATTGTGCCAACTGTGAAGTTTGGTGAAAGTGGCATACTCCGGGATAGTTTATCATGGTTTGGGCTGGGTCTCCAAGTTCCTGTACCTGAAAATCTATATATATAATTTTTTACACCCGAGGTGAAAACAGGTATGTGCAATGGACGTGTATAAGAAAGGAAATTATTGCAATTCCAGTGCAGTTGGGGCATTTATTCAGATAAAACAGCTACACGACTGGAACAAGTTAGTATATTGTAGCGCCACCTCTGGCTCGGATGCAAGCGGTTATCCGGCGTGGCATAGACGCATACACGGATACTGTCCTGAAGTATAGCATGCCAGATAGTGTCCAAATTGCAGGACAGCTCATCGACATTCCGTGATGGGCGTAAGTGGCGTCACATCATATTCGATCGGTGAGAGGTCTGACCATCGGGCTGGCCACGGAAGGACAAACATTACGTAGGAACAGTTGTGCATTGTGTGACCGGGCATTGTCCTGTTGAAAAAATGTTCGCAGGTGGTGCGACATGAATTTCAAAAGAACAGGTCGTTGAATACAGTCGACGTACCGTTTATTTGTGAACGGGGTACGGAGGACAACCAAGATTGTCCGACTATCGTAGGAAATGGCTCCCCATGCAGCCACTCCCTATGTACGAGCACTGTGCCGTTCCACTGTAAAGAAAGGATCCGTGCGCTGTCCGGCTTGTCAGCAGACACGTGTGCGCTGGTCATTGGTGCCAAGTGCAAACCGTGATTCATCACTGCATACAGCACGACGCCACTGGACACCATCTCACGTTGATCGGGCCCGACACTACTGCAACTGGAGCTAACGAGTGGTACTCGGCGAAGAAGGCATCCTCGAATGTAGTCTCGTTTTCGCAAGTCGTCTGGCAACGGCCCGGATGTCCACTTCCGTCCATGTAGACGACGCAACATGGCTACGAACGGCTGAGAGCGACGAATCCTGTTCTGTGCGGGCGGCTCTTACAATCGGTTGATCATTGCGTTCTGTCGTTGCCCTCGTCCATCCACTGCCAGCGTGCTGCTGGGTTGTGTCCTCTTCGACAGATTTTCGCCAACATCGTTCGATTGCTGCGTTGCTCCAATCCAAATACATGGTGATACGGCGACTTGACCAACCGGCCTCGCTCAGCCCAATTATACGTCCTCTCTCAAACTCACACAACTGCTCGTATTGTGCACGGATCCGACGTTGAGGCATCCTCACAGTCCGTGGAGGTTATTGCATTCATAACCCGGTGTCACAATTGTCCCTACCTGCATGCTAGCTTTACTCTTGATATACCCTCCTTGATGATCGGTTCTCATGCGCTATGACGGGGAAATAATTTGTCATTGGTCCTCATGTTTTAGTCATTTGCATATTTGGACCCTGATTACTTGCACGCGAAGTTTCATCAGGATCGAAACAATTTTATGAAGTGCTTCATTTTTCTTTTTGGCTAGGAGGGCATGTTCACCATTGAGCCATTCCGTCATGACCATCCCCAGCCTAGAGAAATGAGAGAGCCTGGAGACCGAACAGTGGAGCATGTGAAGTTTGATTAAGGGCAAATTGCGATGGTACGGTGCTGCTGTAATGAGTACGTATCCAAAGTGGCGCACAGATGGTCAAACGACAAACCATCGTATAGCCGTATGTCGTCCGCAGTTCACTGATGCCACAGGGGAGCGGAGAGTGTTGTGCATTGTTCACAGCGACTGCAGGGCCACAGCGCGACAAATTACCCACAGCTACAACAGTGGTGATCAGGGCAATCTGTCCCAGTACACAGTTCATCGCAGCCTACTGCGCATGGGCCTGCGTTGCCGAAGACCCAGCTGGGTCCCCATGCTTACTGCACGTCATCGCCAACAACCAATGAAATGGGCCCAAAATCATCGAGATTAGACCGTGGATGATCGGAAGAAAGTGGCCCGGTCTGACGAATCACGTATACGGCTAAGCGCTGATACGTCGATTAGCAACGGAAGCTATGGCACCTGAGTGTGCTGCTGTCGGCAATGTTTTCTTGGGACACTTTACGCCCCATTATTCCAACCGCACAGGTATGGAGGTGATTGGTGTGTCCACACACTTGATATGCGGCTCCCTAATGACCCACTTTACGATTGATATTGGGAGATTTCGGTTTGAATTGATATGCTGGGATTCTGAACTGTGTTCCTTAAACCATTCCTGCACAATATTGCACCTGTGGTTCACCGCATTGTAATCTTGAAGAACACTGTCGCCATTCCGCAAAAGGTGCAACATTGCTGAGTGTATTGAATCAGCAAGGAATTCACGATACTGGGCACCAGTCATACATTGTTCCATATGCCCCAGGGGTCCACGTTCTTGCCAGGCAAACACACCCCACACCATACAACCGCCACCACAAGCTTGCATTGAAGATCACGTGCCTCATGTTTTCCCCCAAATACTCACACGACATCCATGGAGCGGAGTGATAAACGCAGCTTGTCAGGCCTGTACACTTTCTTCCCAGTCGTCCGACGTCCAACTTGCTTGATCTTTGCACCAGGCGAGACTTTTGCGTCGATGAACCGTGCTTAAGAGAGATGTCGTCGGGGTTGTCTGCTGTTATAGCCCATACGAGCTTGTGACATATGTTCATTACCGATACTGCTCCGAATTTACATCTCTTGTATTGGGTAGTCAACTGTTGAACAGGGTTGCACCTGTTGACCTGTGCAATTCGTCGGACTCTGCGCTCACCTATCACATCAACCTTTCGCTGCGCTGTGCAGTTTTACCTCCGGGTTGTTGTTTGACCATTTTCACGCCAGTACTGATACACTTTAACTACGGAAGATTGCAAACAACCCACCAGTTCAGCCGTTTGGGAAATCTAGGCACCCTATCTCCGTGTTCCCACAATCTGTTCTTTCTCAAAGTCCGATACATCCTTCCGTTTACCCATTAAGCTCCACATTTTACTACCTACTGCTTCACTCACACCTTATATATGCTACGTCAGTCGACTAATCGCGTCTTCTCTGAAATCTCGTGGAACGGTCAGCATCCACTTTTGACAGGGCTGGACATAATTCAGTGGTAACTCGGTGAATATCCTACATGGGCTTTGAAAAATGAGGCAGCAGAAAGAATCTAAATTTAATGCAGTTTTACGGAAATGTTTATTAGAAAACGATGCGTTCGAGACGATAAGAATCTGAATAACCAGAGATTTCTAAAACATACGTTACAAAAAAAGTAAAAAAACATAAAATCTGAAAAACTTAAGATTCGCAAAACAATGACTATTAGCAAGTAGCGTAGAGACATTGTGTTGTTCCTAAATATTATTTCTGACCAAAATATTTACATTGTACATGCACTACAACGGCTTCAGATCACAGATTAATGAAAGAAATCCGATATGTTCATTTTCCCTGCAAATTTGAAATTCTGTCTTCAGTAGTTTAGAGATCCTTTGATAATTCGGCTATTTCATTAACAAGCAAAATGCCCATTTTCAATAACATAGAGAGACATTTTCAATACCATAGAGAGAAATGCCCATTTCAATACCCTATTTTCAATCCCATAGAGAGAAATGCCCATTTCAAAACCCTATTTTCAATCCCATAGAGAGAAATGCCCATTTCAATACCCTATTTTCAATCCCATAGAGAGAAATGCCCATTTTCAATACCATAGAGAGAAATGCGTATTTTAAACATTATTGCGAATACAGGTGAATTTTCAGTAGAAACATGTGCTAAAATATGTAATTTTGAGGTTATTTTGTTTGGCATATATCATCGATAACATTTGAAAATATCGAAATAAAATATAAATTATCCCTAAGCAGCTTCTAATTAATTTCCAGAAAGTGATAATACTGGTTTTGCGTTTACAATATTCTAAACACGTCGTACACTGCATCTGAGCTGTTCTCGTCCACACAAACTAACCGAGGGATTATGTGATTTTGTCACTCCCAAATGCATCTAATGGCATGTGTCCACATAATTACGACACCCCAGGGGCCAAGTATCCAGAGGCATAGGCTATTGCCTAATGTGCGAAGCAAGGGGTGGAGTCTCGGATAAAGCATGTTGGTACGTTTATTTCGCTTAGCTGGTAAGTGTCCCTTCCTTGTATTTAGCGGTCCTTAATTAGGAAAGAGCGAATCATTATATCTTTAGATGTGGGTGGGGGTCGTTTAACACCTTAAAGAAAAGGCGAATACAAAACGCACATCCCACTTCATGTTCCAGTCCAGTTGAAAATCAGAGGAGAGATGCCATGCTTGAAAATTCAGCAAGTTCAGTGATATAAACTGCCTATCAAATTATTAAAGACGCATTCAAGATTATGCTATATTTTCTTTGTTGTGAAAGATTTGTGAGTCATTCGTGAACAATTCGTTCACAACGAATGACTCATCATCGTGAATGGTTCACCCTCAGCGTTGTAAATGATCGATCAGTCCGCCATAACTACGGTACACGCTGACGTCGCAGCATATTTCAATTTATACCGGCCCTATGGGTTCGAAAAGAATTCCCAATAAGAAAAGTAATGTCGAACATAAAGAAGTGTGAACCGTTATGTGAAAGAGCAATCAGCTAGGAAATAATGGTGAAACTTAAGAATGGGAATGATAAGAATATGTCTTTCATTTGAATGTTCCAGAAAAGGCAAATCATTCATGGTGTATGATCAAGAGCTTGCACTCCTTTGGACAATTTTTCAAAATGATTTGTGGCCCTGAAACCACTTTGGGTGTAAACATCAGATCCCTGCACCAAATGATTTTACTCAGTGAGCAAACCATTCGTTGGACAGATCGAGTGGTCATTCAATTTTCATGTCATCACATGAAAATTGAATGGCCACTCGTATAATCGTTCGTGAATGACTTTTTCGAGATTGATGAATGAATTCTCAAGAAGGAATGACATATGTTGTCACTAATGGAGACTAATTCTGAGACACTAAGAGAGGGATATTAAGACCTCACACGTACATGAAGAAACTTGTTCCAATGGCTTGTGAAAAATGGCTTCCCACCTGCTAGGGGTTCATGTCTAACATGAATAATAATACGGTTAATCATGCATTTGGAAAAATATGGCATTTGAATCAGTTACATGTTTCTAGAAAAATCATACAACTGGAGAAAAATTGATATCAGATGACTGCAACTATCATATGTTCTGAACAAACATCCCCACGGCGAACGACTTCCTGATTCGTAACCCAAACAAATGATAACGTAAAAAATTTAAGCACCACTTGCTGCAATTAGGTTTTTACCGTCCTGGCTTGTTTACTTGACATCGCGATGGTCTGAAGTGTTGCCGTCTGCCATTTGTTACAAATGGTCTGAGGTTCAGACTCTATAGTTTGAGTGCTGGGGCTGACATATGTCGCTCATTCTACCACTTGCCAGGAACCAGAGACCCAAAATTCTGGACGGGCGACTGCGTATGCCCATTATTCACTACTATTTGTGAAAATTTGAAAATCATGAAGGAATGCTTGTATTAGCTTGAAAAAGGATATGCACAACGGTTTGAGACATGCAAATGATTAAATTGCCTGAGAAAATGCACATACGGTTTTGGAGCATCGCCCTCTGAACTGTCCGGTCTTTGGTATGAAGAGCTGGCTCAAACGATATTCTGCAATCAATGAAGAGCCGACATTGAGTCGAAACTGTTTTAACTCAATATCTGGGTCTCACTATGCCCCGTCGCCGAAGAAGTTTGCATTATGAACAGCTGACTGACTTTGAGCGAGGAAGGATTGTTGGTATGAGAAAAATTGGATTTTTCTACCGCGAAATTGCCACTCGTAAAGGACCAAACGCCAGTACAGTGACGGAAATTTGGCGACAGTGGACATATTAGGCTCAGACGCACAGAAATGTGGAAAATTGACCGCAAAATCGTACGACTCCATGGAATGAGAGACGCTTCTACCGCATGGCCGTGATAGATCGCACAGCTGCATCCATGATGTTAGCACAGCAGTGAAAGACTATAACAGGTCAGGCTTTGTCGTCTCGCACAGTTCGACGTCGTCTGCTTAACCCTTTAACGACCATGATTCTAAAATTTAGTATCAATCTAAATACCATAACGCCCGAAACGGTCAGTTGTTTCACTTCTTTGTTTAGTAACAACAATGGTGACTGACAGTGATTTCTGCTGATCCCTCATAGGTCGTGCAGATTTAAAGAACACGTAAGGGTAGGAAATGGGATGCACTCTAGAGAGGCGTTTCGGGCAGTTATCGTCGTTTATATGTACGGGTGTTATGGTCGTTAAAGGGTTAACAGAGGACTGCTCGCTAGCAGCCCATTGCTGCGCGTTCCTTTGACTCTCAACTACAGAGCCTCAGGCTGCAATGGTGTCTGAACACAGACATTTGCGCGCTGATTGGTAACAGGTCGTGTTTTCTGACTAGTCACGATTTACCTTAATGCACCATGATGGTCGCATACGATTTCGAAGACTTCGTGATGGAGGGCACCTTGCAGTCTGCATTTAGCAGCGTTATGGTTTTGGGGGCCATTGGGTTATATTCGCGATCTTGTTTGATATGAATTGAGGGAACCCTCAACAGCCAGTGATACATCAGGGATGTTTTAGATGCAGAGGTGATACCTTTACTTCAGAGTTGCCCTGGCGCTATATTTTAGCAGGACAATGCTCGGCCACATGTTACCCAGAACTTTTCTATGCACGGCATATAGAGATTCTTTCTTGGCCTGCACGTTCACCAGATATTTCCCCGACCGAACATGTCTGGAACAAGATAGCTTAGCGACTGGCTCGTTAAACACCTCCGCCAGTCACCACAGGTAAACTCTGGTATCGCATAAAAACAGCCTGGTAGGCTATTTCCCAAAATGATATCAAAACACTGTTCCATTCAATGCCGCGCCGTGTAGATTCTAATATTGTTGCTCGAGGGCATCACACGATACGGAGTTTTAATGCAAAAATATTATGTATAGCATCTCCTGTAATATAAGGAATTTGTGATATGAATTTTATTTGCATACCTAGATTCTTCCTTGGTATTGCACTTTTTACAAACAGTAGTGTAGTTACACATCATGTGCAACTACACTACTGTTTCCAATCACATTTCAAAGTCACCATTATTGATTATAAGACGCAGCGTAGAGGACTGTACGTCGATAACCAAGCGCTATTCTGGAAAGCCGTGAGCTTACATAAAATATTCCAAAAGAAAACCTAGAGAGCTATGAGCAATTATAACTCAGTGGACTATAAGCAGTCATCCGCACCCAATTTAGTGCCACTAGTTCCAGGCAAGTGAGTAAGCCAGTGCCGTAAGACATAAAGAACATCCATGCCTCACTGAGATTCGAACCCTGATCCATCTCGGGCGAATGGTCATAGGCCAGCGCTCAGACCACTGCGCCACCAGTGCGGCAGCGAAGTTATCCAGTTGCACGCTAAACTTCTCAGAGCTCATGTAGGACACTACATTTTCATACAAAGGCAAAAAAATCGATGTATGAAAGATGGTTATGAAACTGATATAAAAGAATGAATGATTTTCCTTATGGATATGACGTTAGAGAACTGTCTGTTGTTTTCCCTCTTTTTCATGCCGAATAGTACGGTTACAGAATAAGAAAAATACAAGAAAAAGGCAAAACAAAAAATGCAAAGAAATTTGTGGACAAGTAACGTAAGGCTGAATAAGGGGAAGTTTCTCTTAGAGCAGATGATGGCGAACACTTATGAGCGCTGTGACGTTATACTAAAATGCTGTAGCCTGGTCTGGCAGCATCACGTTTTTTATACAGACCTATAAGCTAATTTTCTAAGATATTCAAGGGATAATGGATTTTTAAATGTAGAATAAATTAGCATATGCTAAACGCTCGCTGAAAGAACTAACGTACTGCGCGTTTGTGTGTCCACACACATTTACATATTTATTCTATAATCTAACAACTTCTGGAATTAGGTATGCCAATTAATAAAAAAAAGAGTGAATATTTAGAAAATGAATTTGCTTTATTATTTACAATAATCATTATTAAACCCTTTATGTATTTTAAAGGAAATCCAGTTTTAAGGCTAATTAGTATGATATGGAAGTATATTATGTATATTTGGTAATCTTGGTATTCTTTGCCTTTGAATGGGGACATTTCCATTAAATTCACATTTGATGTAAATATTTATATAATAAGTAAAAATTCAAATGAACGAGAAGCAACGCCCTTTCTATGGAAAATAAATTATGAGAATATCCTTGTCTTTGCTCACTTCCTGTTACCAGGAGCGTATTACGTAACTTTACGTTTGACACAGGCTTCTGACTGCGCAGTAGTTAAGCGGCTTCTATTTGGATTTAAAAGTTATGTGTGAAAATATTTGCGCATGGTATACATGTTTACCCGAAAATCGAAAGCAACACAAATGAAACTCTTCTTCAACTCACATTAAGACGCAAAACGGTTTAAGGAACATGTTTGATGTGTATAGTAAATTCGTTTAGAAAAATGGGATGCAAAATAGTAAATTGGATTATTCACAGCAATCAAAATGGTGTACTGAATTGCTTATTGTATATTTGTTACCATATAACAAGTCCAAGAAAATTCAAAATTACAACGCCCTGAAAAGGAAATCGAACCCGCGTATCCCGATTTACGAGCATGCAATCCGTTACACCACCATGATAGTAATGTTCTGAGCAACTGAAACTTAGCAATTATAGCTTAGGAATGTAAAGAAACCCAGATTTTGCTAGTCGAAGAAATCCTGTGCTTCCTCATAGCATCAACGACCCTTTGAAATCCAGAAATGGGTATAGATCATAATTCATCAGTACTTCAGATATAATGTAGATATTAAGGAAGACATTTTCTTCATAAATGGGAACTTCACAAATAATCATTTCTGTAAATAATCTTCACATAAATCAGAACTGTGTATTGAATTGCCGTAGTTTACTGGTTACCATGTAACAACTCTTCACAAAACTTTAAATTCCCTGGAGCGGGAATCAAACCCGGATATCCCGATTTCCTTTCGAGCATGCAATCCGTTTATAAAGTCTTTTGACATGCTATATTATGCCCAGTAAACTACAAGCAATTCAGTTCACGATTCGGATTGCAGTAAATAATCTGATAGATTTCCCATGTATTTATGAGGAATATTTCTTCCTTAATTTCTATAAAATGAAATATTTCCTTAAAAATATTATTGTTATCACTGAATGTTTTACTTATGCCGTGTGCCTGGAACTTATATGGTGCCATAGTTTGCCTAGCCCTTGGGTAGAGGATGGTATATCTTTATGCACAAAATTAAATGAAGAGAAAATAGCAAAGAAATATCACGAAGAATAAAAATGACTTACGGAACTAATGAGAGATTACAGCTGTTTCAGGTTTCCTACGGAATCTATGCTCTACTTGCATTTGGGGAAACAAGATATCTGCAGACGTTAGACAAAAAGCCGGAATTTTTCTTCAAACTTAACACCATTTATGTTCATACACGAAAACATTAACAATGAGTACAATCTGTTAGCACCAAAATTTGGAAATGGTGGAAGAGTCTTCGACCTGTTTTACGTATACAGGAAACAAATTATGTTGCCAAGATTTGTGATCATTGCTGAGAGTGAAGTTTTGCGTAACACGCGTTTGCTTGGTGTTCGGAGATGTAAAAGAAGACTTGTTCCTTCCGCTACTAAAATGCCTACAGATCATTACTTTTGAAAAACTACCTAACAATCTTTTCAGTTTTAAAATATTAAACCCACTAATTTTTGTATGTACAATTGGGAGTTTCAGAAACCTTTTAAATCGTTTCCGTTTCCTGAATGAATTAAGAAGTTTCGTTTTGCTTAGAATTATTTTGACTTTCAAATCAAAATTAAGTCACACGTTATGCAAATGTTGAGTATTTCTTAAGAGATCAAGACCCGCTTCCCCTGAATTTCATGAACAGCTGGAATTTTTTTTTCATTTAAATGAAATATTTTATCGGTGTTAATGTTATATGAAGTAGCAGATTCTAAACGGTTTCTGTCCTGCACTTATAAGCATCCCTAGTTGCTCAATTTAAAAAGATTTTCATATTAATAAATATTTAGAAAATCGAAGCATTTCACTTTAGGTATTGATTTTTAATTAAATTGTAACCAAGTAACTACAGTTTAAAGTCCATTAGCTGTACCATAACGAAATTTAAAAAACAAAATGAAATAAGAAGAGTGAAAGCGGGAGTGAAATATTAGACTGGTAACTCATTTCATAAAAGAACAAAAAACAACAACATGCAAACAGGCATTGTTTCTTTTGAAACTAAAAACTAAAAATGCTACTGCTTACACGACTTATATTAAACAGATTTTTAAAATATCTGATGAGAAATTAAAGTTCTCTTTATATATTTCTTTAATTTATCGTATTTAGAATTCTTTTAGGAAATTTTACAGTAAGAGACAAAATATTTTCAAAAATTAACCAGGAAAAGGTTCACTTTCATTCCATGACGTCAACTGGAAAATATTTATTTTGAGAAATGAACCAAATTATCTCAAGAATATTTTCAACAAGAAACAATCATATGTGGTATATTTTGTTTTGCTCTAAATAACATGCTCAAAATTCTGAACAGAAATTAGTCGCTGAGAAGTTTACCACCTATAACCCACGAGGTAGTGAAGGCTAGCATCAAGTCTGTATTCCTAAAATGCTTCCAAAACTTTCAGAAACATTTAGAAGTTTTGAGAATTTCCCTATTCGTTCCAAAACTAAATTATACCAATAGTGATGCTCCTAAATGAAAAGTAAATGCGGTCTTCCAGAAAAATAAAATAAAAAAGTACTCTTCTTACCAAAGTGTATATTCCAGAAGCAAAGCTCCCGTTTCGTACAGTGTTCCAACAGCAACAGGTTCTCAGTATAGCCATGATCACAGGAGATAGTACATCTAGTTTTTCGGTACCGTCAATGGAACGCAGATTCGAAGCTCAGTTCTAGAACGCGGTAAAAACTGCGGAAGACTCTGATTTTATGCGTCCGGATATCCATGCAGCCACAAGCGGAGAAAAATGCGATACGATGTTGGAGACGGCGGCAGCTGGTGCGGGATGTCCGACCCTCTCGCTCGCTTCCATTATCGTGAAATGACACGTGCGCCCGAATTTAGCCGCTACGGACAGGAAGAGCGCATGCGCACTTCGGACACCACTTCCTGTTACTCCTGGGATCATCCATACTTTACTCAGGTACAAAAAACAAAAGGAGAAGACGCCGCTCTTGACTAATGACTTCTTGCATTACTTTATAAATTCCCAGATTTCAGTCCGTCGGGGGATGCAGAAAGCACGGAGAATTATGCAGCGTTTTCCATAACAAGGCAAACAAATTTATCTTTCACTAGGAGTACCATACATTTTACCTGGCATAAATAGGCTATTTATTGGGAGATAAACGTTTTTTTTTTCCAGCCGAAAGAAAACGAAATTGATGTGTCGCAGTAAAATATAATTACATGTAAGACAGTAACAGTCATGTCAGCAGTTTTAAACGACTAAATGTAATTAGTTACAAAGTATAGACAAAGGCAAAACAAAAACCGAAAATACAAAGAACATCTCTGTAAGAAAATGTGAGGTTGAAACAACTAACCAAAATATGCATGTTAGGGAATCGGGGATTATGTGACAAAAAAGTAAAAACAAAACGCCTCCCCTGTGACGCAGTGGTTTAAAGGCACGATTCTGAACGTTCGTCCGAGATGAGCTTGAATTCAAATCCGAGATGATGCATGGATGGTGTGTTTGTCTTACTCAGGTTGACCAGATGACGTTTGGAATGGGAGGACATTTTCATTAAAAAAGAAGGACATTTCGTGAAGATGGAGGATACAATAAATTTGCGTGAAAATAAATATGAATGCACATACTCTGTAATTAAATTTTACAGTTTGAGAGTTTATGCGTGTAAAATTTTTTTTTAAAAAAAGGTTTTAATCTGCTGGAAAAATTTACTTACATTTTTCACTGGAAGAGATTCTTTCCAGTAGATCGGGGCTCTTCAACAAATATTTGTGAAATTCAGACATGACATGTCTTTCAAATTATATTTAACTAGCAGTATACCCCTCACTGATTGATAAAGAAACTTGGATTTTAAATAGAAAAAAAGCTCACAGCGACGACTCACAACACACGAAACAAGCAGTATGAGCTAATTGTTTACACGACTACACGGCATGGCACCGTCCACGTGCTATGAACGACAGAGACTAACGCGCGCTGGCGGGTTTTCTCTGCGCTGTCGACTCACAAGTGACGTAATGCAGCAGGACGTAATGCAACAGTGACGTAACTACCATCCCCGGTAGCCCCCGCAGCTACGGGGGGGTTAAGAAGGGACGTACTGCAGCTGCCAGTTATAGTTTTATGAAAAGATTCAAACATGCATAATAATTAACCCAAAGTTTCATGTTTTGCTTTAAGATATATTTAGATTAGTCTAAATAAATGCCTAATTTCAGTTTTAAAACACTGAATGCTCTACAGATTAGAAGTTTTCGGCTCTTTGAGTTCGGGCTGTAATACGATCGCACTCCAATCGCCCTCTACCTGCGCTGCTAAGGAAAAGCACGAGGCCACAGTGGGATTTCCCGGGGAGGATGTGAGAAACAATCAGTTATTTAGGATTATGTGCACGACAGTCGTCAGCATTTATTCATAGCAGCCACAGATCTTCTGTGTGTAAGAGGGTGATTTTTTTGAGTGATTTATTTTAGTTTTGGACAAAGGAATGACACGTATTGTCAAAACTATTGCTCAAAACGGTAAAACTACAGGCCTCTAGGTACCACCATTACTTTTGAGGCACTCTCCCCAACATCTTAACCCCTCAACCTCTTCAACCACCACATACACAGACCGCGAAACATGCATCCTCCCTCGTGTTCGAAATCCTGGGAAAATTACTGTGCTTAGGGGCGCTGAAGTAAATCTTGTGTGTGGGGGGGGGAGGCGCACGTTGTGCTAGTTACGCCACTGAGTAGGTAGCTGCAAACTTGCTGGTATAAACTGATCAAGGAAGGAGGGAAGGCCCGAGTGACAGTCCAGAAATGAAAGAATACATTCTAGTAGTGGCTTCATAGGATATATAATTACAATAAAAGAATTGATCAAAATGTATTTGAATTACTCCTTATTGAAAAACTGGACATTTGGGCTATTTCCTTGATGCCTGGAGGACATGGTAAGAATAGGAGGGCATGCCCTCCAAAAGACGGACGTCTGGCCAGCCTGGTCTTACTGCTCTGGGTGTACTCCTTCCCTGGTACCATTGCCCTTAAAAAAAGAACGGACGACTGGTTATATAGCACACTGAGTTATTCACGGTGGACGTTAAATCCACTATCAGAAAAAGAAGAAAAAATGCCTGGTTATGAAGCAAGAGGCTAATCAATTGACCTATAAACGTGAAAGAGTAGAGGATTTTTTACTTTTTAAACAGTAATAAGATTTATGTGTTAGAAGGTATATTAAACTTATAAATTAAGCGAAAACTTTTCCCTTTGGATGTATCACCTCGGAAAGCTTAAAAACATACCTCAGCGAAGCTACCATTACACAAAAGGATTCTCGAACTCCAGTTTAGGAATTGGCGCTTTTTGGACAATCAACCACGCAACCAACCAGCTTAGAAATAATCTTCATAGCCCATCACATTTTCTTATGCTTCCCCAGTGGTGAAAAATCATATCTCGCTATCTTTGAAACATTTCTTGCTTTCAACACTATTGTCTAAATTGATCATCCGCCTTATTCTCCGAACTCAGATTCGAGTAATTACTGCTTTGTCAAGACTTGATCGTACTTTAAGGAACGTGTATCTACTAAAATGTGAACTGAAGTGTGTGTGTGTTTTTGTGTGTGTGTGTGTGTGTGTGTGTGATGCTGGCTTAGAATCAGCCCTAAAAGAGGTGTTTTGGAAATATTTCGAGCGTGGAAGCTGGAAACATTCCCGACGTCCTGAAGTGAATGCTTTAAAGGTTGCAGTAGTCACTCTGACATATGTTTCGGGTATGTTCGGAACAAAAAAAAAACATTGATTCGAGAGTGTAGGTTTATTTACGTATAACACATGCATTTATAAGCGACCACACAGAGCCGCAGTCCGGTACAAACTAAGTGGAATTAAATCACAACAACAAACAAATGACAACACATTCGCCTCACTGACGACCACACCGAGCCACAGTCCGGTACATACTAAGTGGAATTAAATCATAACAAACAATAACAACACATTCGCTTCACTCACGACCTCACCGAGCCATAGTCCTGTGCATACTAACTGGAATTAAATCATAACAATAAACAATAACAACACATTCGTCTCACTGACTACTCCACCGAACTACAGTCCAGTACATACTAAGTGGAATTAAATCATAACAACAAACAATAAGGTTTACTAATTCCTGGTGTTGAGCGGCACTTAGTTAAGTGGATTACTGAATGTTATTGTCGTAAAACCAATGAAAGAAGAAATATGTGTCCTAAAAATAAATATTTACTAGACTATGTCGGCGACAATAATAAGTACTTCGACTGTGAATTTTTCAAAAACAATATTATTACTCAGATTTCGACGAGGGTAAGAAACGACTCTAACACGTTTGGAAGAAATAATGTTCTACTACGAACTTTACCATGAAGAAGTAATAGTCGTCTGTGTTCACTTTACTCTAACGAAGTAATCAGTTTAAATAAATGAATATAGTAACGAAGTGATAAGTTTTCCATTTGATTCAAGATTGGTATCCCACCGGCCCGAGCAAAGTTTCTGCATATATCTATTTATCGGTCCGCCGCTTTTTGGTCAAGTATGTCCCTTGCATTAAAAATTCGGAGAAAATAAGTTCATGAGTAAAGTGATGCTGTTGAATTGCATACTGGCTTCTGTTCTGCGAAACCTAAGGTAGTTCAGGTAAATGTTCCTTTGGTTACCAAGTGTCATAATTGTTAAGAAGCGCTAAATGGCTAAGGCAATGGTTTAAGTTTTACTCTTCGTGTATTCATCTCAGCTGAGTCATTAAATAGAAGAGAAAGTGCGAATTTGTTGATTTCCTTGTGTGTCCGGTGAATCCAAAGGAGTATTTAAGTGGTTTCTCGTATTGATCGTCTTTGTTCCAGCGACATATTAATCTCTCCGCGAGGTCAGATGTTGAAAGCTTTGCAACTAGGATATAGGGGCTTGAAACATCAGAAGCTGGGTGTTATTATCCCATCTAATACCTGGGCTTGGACTGCAAAATAACCGGTATTTGAAACGCCCCTGGAAAATATTTTTATAATTCCGTAGTCTGAGTTTATTAGTGTCGTTGGACTGTATCTTTTGGTGAAAACCCTCTCTCTGTGTTTCCCTAAAACATTAATACCTTCTCGTCTTTCCTCTCCCGACTGAAGTGTGAAACAAATGTTTGTGCAGGACCCACACAAAAAAATTGTCTGTACATTATGGATATATGTATATTTATCTTTTGATCATCATATAGAGATACTGTTTTGTCTTTAATTCGTTCTTTTAGTTGCTTATGGTGTAGAACAAAACAATAGTATTTTTACCGAAAAGAAAACTCAGTTTTAGGAATGGAGACCTGTTAACGAGTGGTGCAAAGTGCTGAATTCTAACCATTCTTTCGAGATGGATGCGGGTTCGAATTCCGAATGAGGCGTGGGTGGTGTGCTTATCTTACTCCAGTAACTCTTTCCCTTTCCTGGAACCACTGGACTCAAATTAGGACAGGCAACAGCTTACAGCTCATTGAGTCTTTTCCTGTAACCACTGGCCTCAAATAAGGATGGGCAACAGCTTACAGCTCATTGAATCTTTTTCTGGAACCACTGGCCTCAAATTTGGACGGACAACAGCTTACAGATCATTGAGTCTTTTCCTGGAACCACTGGCCTCAAATTAGGATGGACAACAGCTTACAGTTCATTGAGTCTTTCTCATGGTGGTCGTTGAACCTCCAAATAAAAACAAAATTTTTAAGAATTGTTTTAAGAAGAATATTATTGAAACTGTTTAAACCGAGGGAGGGGTCCTCTTCCTTCAGCTTATTTAACTTGTTAAGTTATTAATTTCCACTTACCAAAATTGTGCTACACAAGACCCATACGAACGACTCAAAGGGGAGCCCACGTTTTGTGGAATACGAGAATTTGTTTCCCGAGGGAGATATCCAGCACATCGAGAGCCATAATGGTAAGGTACATTAACTACCAGATGGATATGTTGACCCACTTCTGAAGACACCGGGGTAGTTGACCTTGCTCTGTCTTACATAACAGGCGCGCATTTTGAATTCCTTAACCGATACAAGTATCAACAATGAGAATTTCATTTATATGTTTTACTTTAATGATGTATGAGTAATAAATGTCTTTTTTTGCTGTAATGAAGTAAGCATTGCAATAGCACGGAGTCTGTTGGATTTTCCATTTGGCTGGTTGGCATCCCCACGGTCAAAGACGACGATCTTTTGACAAATACGGCTTTTCGTCAGGACTTTCTACATGAACAAACAAACTTATTATTCCTGATGTGTTTCGGTAGTACAGTATACAATTGAATTTATTCAAACCCAGTGGCATACCACTGCTAATGTACAGTATTTACGGTATTGAATTGTTGAAATGGCTGATTCAAGGTTATTTCCACTTAGCACCATTGTGCTCTGTTGGCGCCGTAGAGCAACGCACATGTCACACATCACATGTCCCCTTCGACTGTGGGCTATACAATAGGATCTTTAGTCGTGTGGTTACTTGTGGTAGTGAACACGGTGAAATTTGAGTCGGCCGTAGAGCCAAGTCAAACTCGCATTGTTTTTCTTTGAGTTTAAACAGGAACATCCCGCATCCAAGGCACTAAGAAAAGTGAATACATCATATGGTGAAGCAACGACTAGACCATGGACTATTGTACCTCTGATTTGAAAAATTCTGGTTCCGCAATACGAGTCTCCAAACTGAACACCGCGGACGCAACCCTGTAACCATTGATCCTGTTTGATTGAAGGAAATAATTGAATTAGAACCAAACGGTATTGGAGGTCTCCCAGAAGTTTAACGCCCACTATTCAACGGTATCACGGCACCTAACGACCGCAGATAAAGGAAAAAACTTGATCTGTGAGTTCTGCATGCGCTAACCGACGAACACAAGGCATGTCGCCCCGAAGTGTGCACTTTTCTTCTTAACAGGAACAAAACAGGATTTCTGCAGCGCATTGTGACTACGGATGAGAAGTGGATCCTGTACGGCAATCATAGACGTTCCTACCAATGTCTGGATGCCGATGAAACGCACTGAATCATGCAAAAGCAGCCAGAATTGCAGTCAAAAAATGTAGTGGTTACGGTATGGTGGTCATCTGCAGGCGTGATCCACCATTTATTCTTGAGACCTGGTCAGACCAGCACAGGTGAATGCTATTGCAGCTGCAAGTGACGCATGAGGAACTGTAAAGAAAACAGTCAGAACTGAACAGACATGGTGTCCTGATTCATCATGATGCTCTCGCCCCCATGTCGCACGAAGAACTGTGCAGAAACTTCACCAGTTAGGATGTGAGATGGCCACTCACCGCTTACTCTACAGACTTTGAACCAACGAACTCTCACTTCTTTGGGTACCTGAACCGTTTTCTGTCCAAGAAGACTCTGAACAATGACGCAGCTCTTTATCAGAAATTTGAGGATTTGATCGCTTCCACAGAATAAAGGTTTCTCAAAGTTGGCACGAGCACCCTTGAGACTTGTTCGCAGACGTATATGGACACCACTGGTGACTATTTTGATTGATCAGGGATGTTGCTTTTTCTTTTATACTACTCTAGAGACCCAACAAAAGCTGCTTATTCAGCTCCAATAACACAATACATATTAGTAGGCTGATTTGAAAATATTTGTAGATTTCCATTACTGTGGTAATTAGTTTTCTGCTATGAATTACGATTTAAGGAAATATGACTGGTGCCTAGCAGATGGTTCTTAGGACCACCTCCTTCGTGCTTGACACATTTCAGCATTTTAAGCCTGATAAATCATTAGGTCATGGTTACACTTCTTGCACTATACATAGTGCGTCAAAGAATTTTTAAGACTGGGTCTGTAAAATGAAATAGAAACAAAATATTATAATTGGTTTTGGTTTGTTGTTCAAAATAAGTCCTTCCGGCTTCAATACACTTGTTACAGCGATTTTATAATGATTCGAATGCGTGTTCCAGTTCACCTTGCGGAATTGCATCCAAAGCACCAGTCGAAGCTGTTTGTATGGTCGAAATATCATCAAAATAACACCCTTTTACGTCATTTTAAGTTTTGGGAACAAAGAAAAGTCGCAGGGGGCTAATTCAGGCGAATATGGTGGATGATTCAACACACAGACGTTATTTTTCGCCAAAAATCTACGAACAAGTAGTGAGGTGTGACTGGGTGCATTATCGTGCAACAAACACCAACTGTTTTCATCTCGATATTCTGGACGAATGTGACAAATGCTGCCCATCAAATGCCTCAAAAAATTTAAATAAAACACACCAGTAATTGTTTGTCCACTTGGAACAAATTCTTTGTGGATAATACCCTTATTATCGAAGAATGTAATGAGCATTGTTTTGATTTTCGATGGAACTTTTCTTGTTTTTTTGGCTTGTGGCGAGTTTTTTGTCTTCCATTCCGCACTTTCTCGCTTTGTTTTAGGATCATATTGAAAACACCATGTTTCATCACCAGTAACAATCGATTTTAAGAAGTTTGGATCATTTTCAGCGGCTGAAATGATGTCTCTGCAATGTGCAGTTCTCTTCGATTTTTGTTCATTGGGTAACGTGTGTGGAACAAATTTAGCACAGACTTTTGTTTTGCCCAAACCTTCATGCAGGATGGTTCGAATCGTTTCTTTGTTGATGTTAAAAGACTCTTCCATCATTCTTAGTGACGCACGTCGATTGTTTGCCACGAAATCACGCACTTCTTCAATAATCTCAGGTGTCCTAGATGAACTTGGTCTTCCGGTATGCTTATCATCTTCTAGCGTATCTCTTCCGTCTGAAAAACCTTTGTGCCACAGGAAAACATTTGATCTACTTAAACAAAACTCGCCGTAAACTTGTTTCATCATTTGGTACGTTTCCGAGGCACTTTTACCAAGTTTTGCGTTAAATTTAATAACAGCCATTTGTCCCATTTAATGGAATAAAAAAATTACTTCTCTAATGAACGCCCGTTTCGATTGAGTTACATTAACAACTGCGCAGTACTTTTGGCAGAAAACAAGCAGATGGTCACGGTTTATAACGCATTCGTGATTACACTGGTGGCGCCACCGTAGGCTGAAATCTAGCGCCAGTTCTAAAAATTTTTTGACGCACTGTGTATATTTAGTCAAAATGCTTTTTCCTGATGTTTTATCTTTTGATTTTAGAAGGTGCAAACATCTAACTTTTTCACTCTCTCGGAATCGTAATAAGTTTGGGTAGTACTTTTGGTAGAGAAGATCGGCAAGTGTTTTCCTTCTACACCGAAGTTTTATCACAATGCATCCAGCATTAGGCTTATTGGATGATACAAACCATAAGAAAAGTTTCGTGAATGTTAAAGATCGTGAAATCCTCGCTGAAGGTATTAAAAAAGTTGACGCACGTTCGATGTTATAAAATTTTCTCAGCGATTCCGGTGGCGCAATTGTCTAAGCGATGACTTTTGACTGTTCATCTAAGTGGGTTAGGATTCTAATCTGGGTGTGGAATAAATATTCTGCTTGTCTAAAGGTACACCAAACAGAAATCATCGCTTTTTCCACGTCAATAAATCATTAGGTCATGGTTACACTTCTCGCACTATATTTTCATGTTATAAAAATTACTATTACTATATTTTTATGTAATAAAAATTACTATTACTATATTTTCATGTAATAAAAATTACTATTACTATATTTTCATGTTATAAAAATTATTGTTTGGTGTTCCTGATCCACGTCGAGTGTTCGAATTAATTGTCTAAAGGTACTGGATATCCGCTTTCCCTGGAGCCAGTGCCACAAATTAGGGACGGGAGATTATTCATAGCTCATGTAGTTGCTTACGGTGATCGTTAAACACCTCTCCCCCGATACCCCACCCAAAATAAAATTGCTAATGCACCATTATGGGTAACCAAGCCAAACATATATACGAAATACTCCGTTCATCGTCATGTATAACAAAGTGAAGCTCATCGAGCTTTTATTATACGAGATTGCCTGTATCTGTAACAAGTCCCTATGTCCAGAAGTACTGGTTAATCATAACGTACAGGCTCAAAAATGAAACGATAATGCCTACTGGTTAGCACATGGTCATTTTTATTGTATAAGCAAGAGGAAGAAAAAGCGTGTGAACAGTTTATTATATAGAGGAGATATACTTTAAATTCATGGAAAAGTATACCAAATCGCATGATGGTGAAATTTGTGTTTCCATGTCGCCTAATCTGGCGTATTTCCATTTATGAAAGAATTTTTATGGTTAGTTCCATCACAGTGTGCTTAATGGTTCCCACTCTATAGGGTGTTTCACGAAGAATGTCAGAAAGGAATAGGAAAGTAACGGTAGGTTATAGCAGTAAACAGAGAACAACTCAGCTGTGGTAATTCCACATGGAAAATTTCAGAAAAATACGAAAATTACATATTTATACGGCCTCCACGGGAACCAAAGTCAATTAGTAAAAAATGCGTCGCGCCGAATTAGGGGAAACAAATTCCCCAGGACACTTAAGAGGAATACTTCGCTGAGATATCAATATTTGAAATGCTGGACGTATGCCAGCTTACCTGCAGTGAACATGTGCAGAGCTTACGTTCGCCAATAGTACATGTGTGAAACACCTGCAAATCCATTTAAAAAAGGGCAACTGACAAGTTGTCTGTTCCGACAGAGTCGTTCGATTTGATTTAGATCACACACTGTACATGCTATGCAGCACATGTTCACCGCAGGTAAGCTGGCATACGTCCAGAATTTCAACTATCGAAATACTCAAGAAAGTATTCCTCTAAAGTGTCCTGGAGAATTTGTTTCCCCCTAATTCAGCGCGGTGCGTTTTTTACTAATTGACTTTTCTTACCATGTGGGGCTGTATAAATATTTAGTTTTCGTATTTTTCAGAAATTATCCATTCCGGAAGAATAAATAGCTGAATTGTCCTCTGTTTTCTGCACATTTTGCATTTTTCATTTTATACGGCCAACCGTTACTTTCCTATTCCTTTCGGGCACCCTTCGCGAAACACCCTGTATACTTAGGTTCAGCATTTGTGTTACATATTCCATTAAATCATAACTTTCCTTTCATATCTTCTGAAAGCAACTTTTGAGAATTAGAGATCAGTAAGCAACTAGACTCCTGGAAGAGATCAAAGGCACTCTGCCATTTTTAATTTTCACACCTATGATAATTGGAAGACCATCAAAGTAGCATAAAAATGGTCTGCCGCGAAAGATTTATGTATCGAAACGATCTCCTGAGACTGATCAGTACAGCGCAATGATTCGTGCCGGAATTGGCTCGAAGAGAACACAGGGCGTCCTATCTAAAATTGATAATGTTTTTCGTACTTGCACTTAGCAACATGTCTGACCGGGACCTCCACATTGCAAAATAAGACATTGAATCTTTATCCTAATATTTCCACAGTTCAGTTTAATACTGTGTTCGTTGTTTCTTCTTTCGCATATTTATCTGATGAAGTCGAACAACTGATCTTTATCTGTGACATCAGAGCCTATATGTTAATTCCTTCTTTTGATACTCTACCATTAATAAATGCCTAACTACAATTTGTTTTCTAACATATTTGAAATAAAGCATTCCTGCTGGCAGAATGTTCTAAAGTTCTCGACTTTATTGATCTGAAGGTAATTTGAAATTTTCCTTAACTTAAGTTTTCCTTAGCTAGCCTGTAGAAAATGAATTTATAAAGCTCTAACACATTGCATGTCAAACGCATCAAGTTCCCCATTGTAAAGCTTCATGTTTTCAAACGTCTGTGCTATTCGTGCCAACTAAATACACCAAAAAAAAACAACAAAAAAAACTGAATGCTATCTAGACACGGTACCAAACAATGCAGATAATTCCAGATTAAAATATGAACTTTTATTTACAACTTAAAACCATATATACATGCGAGATCTTTCAGACCCACTTTGGGTCCATCATCAGGCACCGCAGACGGCTGGTTACGGAATTATAAAGTCGGAAAAAACAACCCACACTGCATTAGCATGGAGGCGCCGCTCAAGCCCACGCATGCGCACTTGTTAAATATATAAACATGCAAATATTTTAAAAGTACAAGAAACACGATTACGGATTACGATGATATATACAAGGATGTAAAATAAAATGTCTCCATAATGAGGATAATGTCGATGGCATGTCGTCATTACAACACTGGTTAGCCAATAGAGTTATGTACATGCTTTCAGTGAATAATAAGCCAGTCTTAGTTGCAGGTTTTGCTAAGATCTTGGTGCTGTTCCAGTCCGGAATGTGTTGGCCCTGTTTAACTAGTCGGGATAAGGCAGTGGTACCTGATCCAGTCCGGACATTGTACATGTGTTCAGAAATACGGGTAGCAATAGTCCGAATCGTGGATCCTACGTAATTGGTGTTCTGTATATCATTAGGTTAATACGTTCCAAAGGCACGGCGTCTATTCTATTCCATTAAAAGCTACTGAGCCTGATATACTGGACACCAATTACGTAGGATCCATGATTCGGACTATTGTTACCCGTATTTCTGAACACATGTACAATGTCCGGACTGGATCGGGTACCACTGCCTTATCCCAACTAGTTAAACAAGGCCAACACATTCCGGACTGGAACAGCACCAAGATCTTAGCAACACCTGCAACTAAGACTGGCTTATTATTCACTGAAAGCATGTACATAACTCTATTTGCTAACCAGTGTTGCAATGACGACATGCCATCGACATTATCCTCATTATGGAGACATTTTATTTTACATCATTGTATATATCATTGTAATCCGTAATCGTGTTTCTTGTACTTTTATAATATTTGCATGTTTATATATTTAACAAGTGCGCATGCGTGGGCTTGAGCGGCGCCTCCATGCCAATGCATTGTGAGTTGTTTTTTCCGACTTTAAAATTCCGGAACCACCCCTCTGCGGTGTCTGATGAAGGACCCATAGTGGGTCTGAAAGATCTCGCATTTATATATGGTTTTAAGTTGTAAATAAAAGTTCATCTTTTAAACTGCAATTATCTCCATTGTTTGGTACTGTGTCTAGACAGCATTCAGTTATTTTGTTGTAAGCTCCATGTTATTCCCCCAGGTACCAATGCAAAACAAATTAGATATGTAATGCCCAGATTTAACTTAATGGAAATGTATCTGTCGTCTCACAATGCATTTTTACTAGGAACAAGAACTTCAGCGTGCGTTCACATCAGTTACCAGCCATATCACCGGACCCTTGTGCTGATCTTTTTTTGATTGGAGGTTTAACGACCACCCTGAGCAACTCAATGGGCTATAAGTAGTCGCCTGTCCCTAAATTAAACATCCATTCTTCACCGGGATTCGAACCCGGACCCCTTTCGGACGAATGATCAGCACGATACCGAGGAGGCGTGCTGATCTTCGACAGTTATGTTCTTCAATTCTCTGTTCCTATTTTTGTCTTCTCTTTGTATCAGGTCCTGCAATCACGAATTGTATAGATCCAACCAGAAAAGTTGTGGATCCTCGATAGTGAAGTATTAAAGTCACCCAGTCCTTTCATCTTCTTTCAGTTATATCAGTTCATCAGCTACCGTTTGAATGAATTCTGAATAGTTCAAATTTGCAGTTTTCTGTCTTTCCTTCTAGTCATGAGGTTTTCTCTTTGTCCTTTCAGCAACTAGCACTTAAACGAGGGTGATTAAAAGTTGACTTGGGCATTTTATTGTAACTCTCCATGTTCTGTATCGATTAGGACAGAATCCGCACGGCAAATATGTATGAGACTCCCCTTTACGCCATTAGTGGTCTCGTTCACGCAGCGCGTTGGAGGTGAAGGAAACGTGGACTTTTTACAGACGTCAATGAATGTGAACTCGCATTGTATTATTAAATTTCTCGTGAAGCAGGGGCAACTCTGTCAAAGTATCTACATTTGGTGCAGTAAGGTTTCTGAGGGCTGAGTTAATGTGTGTGACCTGGTGGCGTCTTTCGGTGTATAACAACAACCATGACCATCTGAATGAACTATGAAAGCAGTCTCACGTCCCTAATTTACGGCCTCTGGTTCCAGGGAAGCGCGAGTGCCAGTGTCGTAAAGCAAACCCACCATCCATGTCCCACCCGGAATTCGAAACCAGTTCTGTCTCGCACAAATAATCAGAAAAGGGCATTTAGACCCAGGGCTTTACAGAAGAAAGGGCTGGTCAGTCCCTTTGAGGAACTAAATGTCGACCCGTGTCTAAAAGGGCGGGTGGAAAACGGGTTGGCCACTTGTTTCTACGTCATCGCGCTGGCCTGCTCCCTGAGCTTCGTTTGTCAACTTCCCTACAAATCCAAAGTTTCCTCTGTTATGGTTTTGGACGTCCGCGCCTTTTCTTGGTTTCTATATAGCATTTGTTTCACGTTGTGTTTTACTTAAGTTGTACACTCAGTGTTGATTTTTATTTCCGTTCTTTTTTATAACGAAATGTCATCAAGTGCTGATGTGACGTGCTGAAATACGCATATAAACACGAAAGGACAGGACATTGTTTTATACGTCCTTTCGTGTTTATAAGAAGGACCTTTATCAGATTCCGATAAAGGTTCTTCTTTAGGAACTATTTCAAAAAACTGTCCCGAAACTAATTCTGTTCAAGGTAATTGGATAAGACTAATAATGCCGCCCCGGTGGCGCAGTGGTCTAAGGCGTTGGCCTCTGATCATTCGTCCGTAAGGGGTCCGGGTTCGAATCCCGGTCAGGCATGGATGTTGTGTTTGTCTTACGGCACTGGCTCTCTCCCTTCCCTGGAACCAGTGACCCTAAATTAGGGACGGGCGACTGCTTATAGCCCATTGAGTTGCTCACGGTGTTCGTTAAACCTCCAATCAAAAAAAAAAAAAAAAAAGACTAATATATCTGTTGTCTGTTTGACAATATCATCATGTTCTTCCGATAAAGGTACTTCTTTAGGAAATATTTCAAAAAACTGTCCCGAAACTAGTTCTGTTCAAGTATAACGAAGTAAATTTCTCCGTCATTTTTATCCGCGCCGGGGTTCGAACCCGGGTCCACTCATTCCGGAATAAGTTGCTCTACCAATTAAGCTACGCGGACATTGATTCTAATTGCTATCTGCCTTTATGTCGTGTGCGTCCTTCTGGCAGGTACGTCACATCTCCTGGTACGTTACATCATCTCCCCTTATTTTTCTTCTTTCGAAGTGCTGCTCATATTTTTCCTATCTCGCGGTGTGGAAATAACATCACACCAATGCGAGATTTTGAACGGTCGGGTCATCCGGATAGTTCGGGCGCCATTATAACGAAGTAAATTTCTCCGTCATTTTTATCCGCGCCGGGGTTCGAACCCGGGTCCACTCATTCCGGAATAAGTTGCTCTACCAATTAAGCTACGCGGACATTGATTCTAATTGCTATCTGCCTTTATGTCGTGTGCGTCCTTCTGGCAGGTACGTCACATCTCCTGGTACGTTACACAAGGTAATTGGGTAAGACTAATATATCTGTTGTCTGTTTGACAATATCATCATGTTCTTCCGATAAAGGTACTTCTTTAGGAACTATTTTAAAAAACTGTCCCGAAACTAATATTGTTCAAGGTAATTGGGTAAGACTAATATATCTGTTGTCTGTTTGACAATATCATCATGTCCTTCCGATAAAGGTACTTCTTTAGTAAATATTTCAAAAAACTCTCCCGCAACTAATTCTGTTCAAGGTTATTGGGGAAGACTAATAAATCTGTTCTCTGTTTGACAATATCATCATGTTCTTGGAATAATATTATTAAACAGTTTGAAAGGATTTTCTGCGCAGTTCATGACAGGACATTTAAAAAAGAGAAAGGTGTTATTAGGTAACTCACAAATGATCTAGAAAAACGTTTTCTATCTGTCAACAAAGATGCTATTTGTCTGTTTTGCAGAATACGAACATTTATTTGAATTCGTTTTCTGAACAGAACTTCACTATTAGTGCTGCGCAGGAAAGCTCTGCAGAACATGAAGAAAAAAATGGATTGACTCAAACGCAGTGAGAAAAAGACATAAGTTTTTTTCTGTTTCATTTGGGCAATGAATAAAACAGTTTTACATTTTGTACAATGAAAAACACATTTTCCAGTTTGTACAATAAGGAACATACCTTCATTTCATGAAACAAATTTTGTTAACCACGCAGTGACCTTCAAAAATCATGATGGATGCAAAATGTAAGTATATAATTCTTATTTTATACATTAACAGAGTGTTTGAACTACTTTTGCGGAGTTTGAAGAACTAAGTAACTTTCCGTGTCTTAAAAGTTTTAAACAACTAATGTTTGTGACAGAGAGAAAATGGTTTTAAACCACAAAACTTTTCTAGGGAATTCCTAAAAAAGAAAAAAGGAAAGATACACTGAGTTTTTGACACATCAGAAAAATATAGTTAGTATAGTAAGTTAAATGCTTTTTAGAGAAAAAGCAGTTATGACAGATATTGTTCATTTAAAATTATCCCACGTATACTATTACATCTATGTTTTCTGATTTCAGGACCTAAAATCTTTAACTTTTGTTTTCGAAAAAGGCAATTTCTAATATTTGAGTTCGCATTGCAATAGATGACACACTGTAATATGTTAAATACGGCAAGAACATTGACTGAAAGGGCTTTTCCTATGGTGCTCCTTTAAAGCACAGCTTCCCGTGGTGGCTCTTGGCTTCCGCAGCTACGTCATCAAGCTCGGCTGCGCGTCTCAGGGGGTGAAGAGCTAAGGACTAGGCCCTTTTCTCTTAAGTCCTGGTTTGGACCACTGCGATACTGGAGCACCTTCCGAAGGACGAGAAGTAGCAGCAAATGAAATACATGGACAGATGTCGGCTACTGCCGTGACTGAAGTGAACTGCATGTTCGTTTTCTTGATAGTTTTGGTCCCTTAGTTTTCAGTTATTTTTTCCTAGCATCCAGCTCTGGTCTTTACTTTTAGCAAAATGTCGAACCCATTTTCACTTGTGTTCCTTTACACGTGTGATAATATCAGAAAATCCTGCATTTTCACGGATGCGTGGTCTTTTTTTCTATTTTATTTTTCCCGCGTGGTCTTACCTGACATTCAGTAGTCCATGCTTCCCCGAGTTGTGTTTCTGTAAGGAAAGTAACAAATAAAAGCGGCAATCCTAAAAATACATCACAACCTCCTGGTATAAAATAAGTTTCTGTTAAAACACCACAAATTAGCAATGAAAAATAACTATATATTTTCATTTTTGGCATTTTTCGAAACAGTTATGTATTACAAATTTTGAAGATGACAATCCGATTTTTGGCGTAAATGTGACAAGGATGGTAAGTCAGATAATATCCGAAAACATGAAAATTTTCATAGTCCTGGAGCGGGACTAGAACCCGCGTCTCCCAGAAGACGCCCGGGTATGCTAACCACTACACCACCCAGAACGACGAAGTTTCAAGTTTCCGATCAATTTGAATTTAACCATCATAAATAATCAAGTTTTCGAATAATATCTGACTTACCATCCTTGTCACATTTACGCCAAAAATCGGATTGTCATCTTCAAAATTTGTTTTATATGGCTTAATCCCGTATTTTTTTCATGACTTATCTGCTTCTCCGGGCAAACACGGGATAAGATTCTTAACCTCCAGATTCGTTAAACATGAATACCGGTTGCTTCGACTAGCGAATCCTGTGATGGTTAAATTCAAATTGATCGGAAACTTGAAACTTGGTCGTTCTGGGTGGTGTAGTGGTTAGCGTACCCGGGCGTTTTTGGGGAGACGCGGGTTCGAGTCCCACTCCAGGACGATTAAAAAAATCATGTTTTCGGATATTATCTGACTTACCATCCTTGTCACATTTACGCCAATTATCACATTTACGTTCTGGGACTTAGCTATGGCCTCCGTAGATTTACAATTGCTAAGTTACCAGGAGAAAGCAGCACCGCGTCATCGGGCTCATATAACTACTGAGTGGTTGGAGGAACACGACAGCAAATTAGTAACATTGCATTGGCCTCCAAAATCCCCTGATTGTAATTCAACTGAAGATTTGTGAGATATGCTAGAATGGGGTGTGAGAACTGCTGATCCTCTTCCACAAAACGAGCGAGAACTGACGAAGATGCTGCAACGGACATGGGGTCAAGTTACGCATGGAGGATGCTCGACACCTTGTAGAATCTATTCCTAGGTGTCTGCGAACCATGATTGATGACTCTTCTGCCTGGTTCTGGGACTTAGCTATGGCCTCCGTAGATTTACAATTGCTAAGTTGCCAGGAGAAAGCAGTAGAGAAAGGGCAATAATCACAGCGAGGAAATATGTGAACCACAACATGAATTTAAAGTGTGACATGACGCATCTTTCCTTCTCTTGATTAATCAATCTTTGTGCCGGTTCGCATTCCTGTCTTATAATTTTGATATTTTTTAGACTAACATAGGTGCGCATTTCCATCGTATTTTTTCTCGTTGTCCATCTAAGTTACAGCGCATTAGAGAAAAGCTAAAAAACAGACAATCCTGTCTGTGGAAACGACATCTCCGTTGCCCTAGAATTTTTTAGAAGATTTTGTTGGATTTTAGAATACAACGAAACGCACTAATTTCAGTTATTTTCGATCTTGTAGGGCTTGGTAATTGAACACTTTTTCTCAAAATCCCCTAGATGCCATTCTTCGTGTTTCACTGTTTCTGAAAATACATAGAACAAATGATTATATCTGAAATCAAAACACACATGCAAAACAGCAAGCTTGTTATTGCTGAAATTTTGCACTCTTTATAATATCAAAAGCCATACCATTTTCAAGAGATTTACATTTGCTGAGATTTATTTAATCCAGTATACATGGTTTCTAGTTCATCTTAACAGGAAAGAAGTGGCTTTTTATTTTTGTGTAGCTTAGCTCTAAAATATTTCATGAGAGAATTGTTCTGGAGGCATTATAAGTTTAAATGTTCTGTCCTTCCCGAGTGTAAAAGCAGCATTTTCGTCTGAAATCCGTGGAGTGTATCTATCGAATTCTTTGAAACTACGCTTTAAGCTACGGAGAATGTTTACAACATTAGCTGCCGCTGCATCAGCGATTCTAAATCAACTAACGTGTGCAAGATGCCTCGTGAAACAAATTTAGTTTACGAAACGTTTCATCACTTACAGCTGTGTTCATAGTAGACACACTAATACTTATTAATGGTGTAATTATTTCAGGTTATTAATTCTTCCGTTTATTAACTCAATGCTGGAATGAAACATACCTGAAGGATATACAGGGTGGCCCAAAACGTGCATACTATGTTTAATGCTGTATTTATCCTGAAAGAAAAGGCATTAAAATCTCATCGGAAGTGTATTAAAATCTACATCTTCTGCCGTTTATACTGTATTACAACATGTTCAATATGCTTGTCCTCAACCACGACGATCTTGCGCAATCTGATCCCGAAATTGGACACCACCTTATAGAAGACGTTTGTCGGATTTAGCCAAGATTTTGCGCTCTATAGATGATTTCAGCTCCTACAACGTCTTTGGGTTGGTCTGATACACTTTGTCTTTGAGATGTCCCCATGAAAAAAATCCAAAGGCTGGTGAAGACGGGGACCAGTCAAGTCCGCGTCCGTAGTGTTTTGGATAATCCAAAGCAATGATATTCTCATGGAAATGTTCATTCAGACGGCGGGAAATGGATTCGGCGCGATGAAGACGAGAACCGTCTTGCGTGAAAAAGGGACTTGTGAAAACAGAACCATGGAAGCTCTAAAGAACAGGAATAAAATTGTTTTCAAGCAAGTTTCTATAACTCACTGAGGATACAGTTCCCTCAAAAAAAACAAAAAAAACAGTTCCACAAATGCCAACTTTCGGCAAGGCAGACCACACAGTCACACGTTTTAGTGACGATTTGAAGCAATCGAAACATGGGGATGTTCTAAGCCCCATATACGCCAGTTCTGAGTGTTCAGGAACAAGCCAAAAATGTGCCTCATTTGAAAACCAGATGAGACTAGGGGCAATTTCTTGGTTCTAGAGTCTTACGATCATTTCATGAGTGACGTCCAATGTTGCTGCATGTTCGCTTTTGTGAGTGACTGTTGGGTCTGGATTTTATTGAAAAACAAATGAAGATCTTTGAGAATTCGCCGAAGACTCTGGCGTTTGATCCCTAACTCCTGAGACGACTTTCACTGCAAACTTTTTTGGGCTTCTTTTAAATGTTTCTCGAACTATTTCAATGTTCCGTTCAATCGTCGCTGTGGGGGGCCTGCCGCCTTGAGAATGATGGTCCAATACTGATCCGGTCTTGCGAAATTTCTTGACGAGGTTTGATATTGTGTGTCTGTCCGATCCAAATTTGATACCAAACTTTATCTAGAACGCTCTTCTAATCTTTTCGGGGCTTTCTGATGGTAGAATGTACTCTTCGATAACGAATATTTGTTGCTCTATCGTGTAGGCTTCTATTTTCATATCTTGCAAAATGAAAGGAGAACACATGAGACACAAACGGCTTGGTGGCTATAATGTGTCGGCAAAGTTTCTTTAAATTATATTAACTACTTGCAGAGCAGATTGGTTTTACACTTCGTAGGTATATTTTGGGGACCCCTGTAAGTTTTTCCGCTTTGCTTATGTATAAACAGTGCGATGTTAATGAACATAACGCAGTAATAAAACATGATTCCGATAACATAGAGATATTTCGTTCGTGTATCACCATTTCCTGATTGCTAAAACGATGGCATTTTTCCTTTCACAAGAACATTAGAAATAGTGTAAATGCTGAAACCACTCAAATCTTATAAATAGGAGCAAAACAAAATATTACTTTCCTACTTGGAGCATCGCTGTTCAGAATATTAGCGCTCTACGCAGTTCGGTTTTGGGTGATGCCGGTCTTTACGTAAGTCTTTAATTTCCTGTTCACATATTTCTCCCACGTGATTATTATTCTCCATTTACTCTTCTTACGGCAGCTTGAGTGTTTGGTAACTCTACGCTTCATATATGCTTAAGTTCTTTTTCGAAACAGTAGACATAATTTATTCTCAAAACAGGCACCAAATTCTCGGAGGTACCGAGCACGTCATTTCAAACCTTTCAGACAGTCATTTTTAAGAGCGTATTCCAGCAAAAAGTAGAAAACCAACGATAAATAAAATGCATTTACTTCCACTGGCGCAGAAACTACGCATTTATTAAAATACACAATGCTGACATCGTTCTTGATAGTTAATAACACCAGTTACAAAAAGTTTTTTCCCCACCTAATTCCTAGCATCAGTAAACCATTTACCAATAAAAATTGCAATTTGCCCCCAATAGCGGCAGAAAGGTGCATCTTGAAGAATAAGGAACTATACGAAAAGTCTTCCTCGTATCGGAAGATATCAGAGGCAAACATAATTTATTAAAATGGAACAGTTACACGGAGAGATATTAAGAAAAACGTGGTGTAACTTCAAGATCACGAGCGGGAAAACTGTCAGTTATTTAGGGACAAAAATGAAAATAAGCTGGGTTTTTTTTATGCTGAAAGCTATTTTCCCAAAAATGGAAATCTTTCCAACAAAGATTTAGAATTAGAAATCCTCCCTCTTGCTTCAGAACTGTGCGTTAGGAAACTGTAGTGCATATAACTAAAATGTTCTTCACTGCCGGTAGCTAGGCGATTGAAAAAGAACTTTTCAAACACGACTTTCAGAAGCGAAGATATCCATTAAAAACACGCAAAAAATTATTCATGTACAAGTCCTATCGTGAAAACGTTGTATTTCCTGAAGTGGATAATGTTAGCAAGTTTTTGTGTAATGCCTTATAGGTCCAAAATAACTTCCTTAAAGGTAAATTTTAAAACCGGGTGTAGTTTCAAACTGAAATGCATACTTACTTCACCAAGGCTCATAATTGGCCATTGGAAGAAATTCGAAAAAATACACAGTCTTATTAGAATAATGCAAAGATTCGGCTATTTGAGAATACAGCACCCATAGAAACTGAAAAGGGACTGAGACAATGTGACACTATATCTCGCAAACTCTTTAACGCCACATTGGAAAATGTCTTTCAATCACTGAACTGGGAAAACAAAGGGAAAAAAATTAATGGAGATTATCTAACTCACCTTCGTTTTGCTGATGACGTAGTCATTTTTGCAACTTCCCCATCAGAGCTGCAAAGTATGACCCAGGAACTTGCTGATAAGAGTAAAGAAGTGGGATTAAAAATTAATCTTCAGAAGACAAAAGTGATGTACAATGCTTTTACAAAAAATTAAAATGTATCGATTGACGGGGAAAAGCTGGAGATAACAGACAGGTACATTTATCTTGGACAGCAGATATCAAGTGAGGGTCACATTTATGAAGAAATTAATTGGCGTATAAAACTTGCCTGGAGAGCTTTTGGAAGAAACAGCATAATTTTCAAGAGCAATATGCCATTATTATGTCTTAAAAGAAAAGTGTTTGATCAATGCATTTTTCCAGTGCTTACGTATGGTGCAGAGACGTGGACCTTAACTAAAAGAGACATACAAAGACTACAGACAACTCAAAGTAGCATGGAGAGATGCATGCTTGGTGTAACCAGGAGAGATAAGAAGAGGAACTCGTGGATCAGAAAAATGACAAGAGTGGAAGACATCATGATCAGAGTAAAATCCCTGAAATGGCAATGGGCTGGACATATTGCCAAAAGGACAGGCCATTGATGGACAGCCGAAATTTTAGACTGGATTCCAAGGGACAGGAAAAGATCCAGAAGACCACGTGGGAGATGGTTGGATGAAATTCGAAAGTATGCGGGAGTAACATAGAGGAGAATCGCACAAGACAGAACGTCGTGGAAGAAACTTAGGGAGACCTTCGTCCAGCAGTGGATTAATAATGGTTGACAATTATGATGATGATTAGAATAATATTAACACCTACTTAATAATGGAAATAACTACCCTTGGTCCGGATAACAGCGGCGAGATGGCGTGGCATGGACGCAATGAGGCCCTGGAAGGTTGCCCAAGGCATATGTGCCCATTTGGACAGCAGCAGAGCACGGAGGTCCCGGAAATGACGTGGATTTAGGTCGGCACGTCGAGCCTGTCGATCCAAATAGTCCCACAAGTGCTCTATGGGAACGAGGATGGGACATTTTGCCTGCCAAGTGTGAATGAAGACATCGCTGTGGTATTCCTGGAACCAGTCACGCGCCCGTTCAGCAACGTGGCATGGTGTATTGTCATGTTGGTAGACACCACCACAACCACGGTAAACGTCCAACATGAAGGGATGCATGTGGTCAGCGAGGATGGACAGTCATTGGCGTACAAGGACCCATCCAGTTGTACAAGCAGCCGCAGGTCATACCAGAAAAACATATTCCAGAAAAGCACACTACAACCGCCAGCCTGTACTTGACCGACAAGCGTGCTCGGGTGTTGGGCCTCGTGTGTCTGATGCGGTATCCACCACCGCCCGTCACTTCTGGGGAATAGAAACCTCATTGCATCAGAGAAGGCAAACTTTTTCCAGTGTCCAATGATGGTAATCCCATGCAAACTGCAAGCTTTGTTGCATATGGACCTGGGTTAACATGGGCGCCTTGACGCAGCGTTGACTCCAGGGACCCATGTGAAACAGGGTTCGCTCAACTGTTATCAGCAACACGTGCCTGGGTGCCTCAGTGTTCATTTGCGTGGACAATTGCTACCCTGTTGCACGTCGATTGACCTTTACCAGTCAACGTTCTTCTCTGAGGTCGACGGCTTTTGGGGCTCCATAGTTATGACGTCTGGAGGTACTCGGTATGCCAGCGGTACATTCTTGGTACACCTTTGCTACATCACCTCGTGAACAGCCCACGAAGTCTGCTGTTTCTGAAATGCTTCCACCCTTGGCGCTGTAGCCGATAATTATTCCTTTTTGAACATCCTTCAAATCGCTCCTTCTACCATATTGTGCTCTCGTAACGCACTACGGCTCATCTGCCCTGACCGGCAGCTGATAGCTCCGCGTGATCGATCCTGTGTCGTGCACTCAGGGACGCGCCTGGTCAGGTTCACGTGACTCCGGGTGTGATCATATTTTTCTGATACGACCGTGTATGGAAACTGTTCCCCGAGATTAGAGATTTCTTATACAAAAATAATTTTCTAAATCTGTATTTTGGAAGCTAAGATGTTGTGAAAAATTGATTACAGGTTTACTCCATCTATAGGTAAAAGTACGCATCATTTTTGACAAGAAACACGAACAAAATAAGACCGTATTTTTCGCAATGTATGTATGTATGTATGTATGTTTTTGAAAAATTGTGCGTCACAAAAAAATTGAAAGATATATGCAAAATATTCCTCCCCATAAACACAATCTGTCGCAAATAGAGTATTCTCAATCGGATTAGCAGAAGCGTAGATTTTGGGGAAATGGGACATATGCTTGCCTCCTAGCGGAAAAACTGTATTTGTTTTAATGAAATATGCGTAAGATGTTTTCAACTGTCGGTGATAATTAAAAACGTAAGATCTGTTTTTCTCGATTGGGCTTTTGGGGTCACATGAAAGTTTTCCGTCGCAAAATTATTTAAAATCAAAGTTCGAGACGAAGATATACTCAGAAAACTCATAGCATGAAAATAGTGCATTATTTACAGTAGAAACTATATGCACAATGGTTTTCGTGGTAGAAGATATTGAAGTACAAACACCTTGCCTCAGTCGGATCTTTAGAAGCAATGATTTGGAATAAAACATTTGAATTAGAAGCTACATTTAAATGCTAAGAGTGAAGTTATGCAGCGAGAAACTCCAAAAGATAAGGATTAGTGTTCCCATAATTTAAGTATCACAATGCAGGAAGAATTTTAAAAGCAGACTAACAGGTGCAGAGATATGGCGCCCGCAGGCAGAATTGGCAGAAGGAGAGACATAGCAATAACATAAGCACGCATTTTTGTTTTCAAAAGGTCCTAAAAAATGGTTTTCTAAAATTCATTTCTACCGAGTGAGTTATTCAATAATTCGTTCATTATTTTCGTAGTGCCGTCTTATAGATATTCCTGAATCTTGAAATGTAAAGCAAAAGAAAACGAACTCTGTGATTGAGCGCGCTGGATTGTAAAACATGAATACTGCTCCACCATGCTGATAAGAAAACCTACTAAGCAAATGAATACGTATGTCAGCTTATCGTCGTAAACTACAAAGGAAAGTTGGTGGCAGAAATTTATTGAATCGTCATAGCATGTTAAGCAGATTTTCACTCTTATCTTGTTCTGTTTAACGAGGTACATACACTTGTCTGTAAAACCTACACGCACCTTTCATACAATATATATTTCATATGATATCGCTCCATTTGCTCGTATCTCGTTCGTTTGCAAATCCTTTATAGTATCAACACTGGTTAGCACCACTAGTTTGGCCAACGGACTCAATAGGTGCGCATATTCAAGCCATTGCTCTGTCTGAAAGGATGGAGGTGGTAACTTGTACAGTGTATTGTTTAAGCTGGTATTGTCCAAACACACCAATGTCCGCATAATATTGGTGTGGTTGGACAATACAGCCCAAACAATATACTGTACATAGCGTATACGTTTGGTAAGCAAACCTACGTCCTTCACCGTTGGAATGGCTCGAAGTGTCGTTGTTCACTGCACGATTCCGAAAGCATTTATAGGTTATTTTTCAGATGAATTTTATGGTCATTCTATCACAGAAAAAACCGAACCTTTTCATTAAACGATATTTAGGTTTATTTGAATATCTTGTTGCTTCAACATGTTCAGATCTTCGGTCCGCTTGGCCCTGGGTATTGACAAGCTTGAAGACCTTGCTAAGTTTTTCACAACGTAGATGGCAACGTCTGATAGTGTGGACAACTTAATTTAAATGACTTACTGCAGGTCCCATAGCTTCGACACGCTGATTAACTGTAGCCAAGAAAGCTGGCTACGCAACTTGCTGGCACTGGAAATCCTTCCGAGAGTTAGCCCGGAGTTGAAAAATAGCTCTCGTTACCAAGAGCTTTGGTATCTACATTGTATTTTACTCGTACTCTCTGCGGTTCAGTCGATGATCACCATGAGCATTGGTCTGTGTTGTGGAACTTTCTCCTACTGAACGGTGATGCCTAATTGGAATCATGGTGCTGGAGCCTTCGAATAAATTATTGAAACTGCTTTAAAGATTTTTTTCTCTTTCAGTCGCGTTTCCTAAAATGTTGATAATGGAGGAATACCCAAAAGAAAAACTGCGGGCGATTTATTGATTTATACGTTGGAATTTGTGTTTCCAAATAACTTTTTCTACGGCGATAATAATTTGTACTTCTCAATACACTCCTACATCATCATTGTCAGCACTTATCAGTCCATTGTTGGATGAAGGTCCACCCAAGTATCTTCCACAACTGTCTGTCTTGAGCATGTCTCCTCCATGACACTTAGGCATGCCTTCGAATTTCATCCTTCTTCACCATACGTAAACACTGGCAGGATGCATTGATTAAACACTTTTCTTTTAAGACATAATATCATACTGCTCTAAAGAATTGTACACTTTCTTCCAAAACCTCTCCATCCAAGTTTTATACTCCGATTAATTTCTTCATCTACGTGACCGTCACTTCATATCTGCTGCCCGACATAAATGTAGGCATTGGTTATCTGCAGCTTTTCCCCATCAATCGATAAAACTTCATTTCTTGTAAAAGCATTGTAAATCACTTGTGTCTTCTGAGTGTTCTTTTTTTAATCCCACTTCTTTACTCTTGTCAGAAAGTTCCTACATCATACTCTACAGCACTGAAGGGGTAATTGAAAAATGATTACGTCATCAGCAAAACGAAGGTGAATTAAGTAATCTCTATTAATTTTATTCCTTTATTTTCCCAATTCAAAGATTGAAAAAATTTTTGCAATGTGGCATTAAAGATTTTGGGAGATATATTGATATATATATATCACATTGCCTCATCCCCTTACCAATTTTTTTGGTGCTGTATTCTTAAACATCCGAACCTTTGCACTTGCATTTTGATAGATGGTATTAATAATGATAATGATAATCTTTAACACCACAGGATTTCAAAGCCATTGGAACTGCTGATGGTTTTACGGACTCGAAGGCCTGTTCGTAATCAATAAAAGCCATTCGTAATTGAAGTTCATGTTCTCTTATTCTGTCACTTAGTTCTCTCAGTACATGGATATGATCTACAGTGTTGTAGGCACTCCTGAATTCAGCTTGTTCTCTTGGTTGGGCCATGTCTAGTGTTACTTTCAAGCTATGTAAAAGAACCTTAGTGAAGATTTTATAAACCACTCTCCTACTGCGCATAATTTTCTGTTCATTTGTTTGCAAGGGAAACGGGAAGCTCTTTAAACCCACACATCGCGACTAAACGTGTTTTTACGCGACTAAACATTTCTTGCCTACCATTCTTTATTTTGTTACTCCCTTTGCCTTGATGCATCAGCATTCAGTCTTAAGGCAAGCATTGTATCAGGTTTGTCTAAGAGGGAGTTTACTTTGATTTCGTTCTATAAGTAATTTTCTTGCCTCGTGGATACGATTATACATTAGTAATATCAGATTTGAAGTTATGCAATTCCTCTTCCCTTTCCTCATTCAGGGCCAAATGCAGTTCTGTAGTTTGAAGAGAGCTTTTATGTGAAGATATTTTGACATTTACTCAAATTCGAAAAATTCTCCCCGGACAAATATATAAAGAATAACCATTATAACATTTATTTTATTTTATTGTAATTTGATACACAGGGTTCTTCAGAAACTCTGTTTTATAGATATTTTTCCATTTTTTTTTGCATAGGTGGTCTACCGAAAGAGTTCTGCCAGACATAATATGATCGCATTATAAAGTGTTTTTGAAGCACTTCAAAGCCTTTGTGTTTTATGAAATAGTAAGGTCGTCGGCAAAACGCTTCTCAAAAAGTTCTCTAGCTATATCATATCGGTAACAATAGTGTCAGCTGATCTTTCTTAACTAGTGCACAAAAAAATTTAAAGACGTCATTACGTTAATATGCTTTTAGCTTAACTACGACCGCCGATCCTTTATACATATATATGCATAAATATATTTCCCAGTTAGACAACCCAGAATTCAATATCTCATTTACCGCGTTTTATATAAGCAAAATATCAAGCAGTTTTTTTTATTATATTTAGTGAAAAATATGAATAACCGAAGTGAATTTGAGCACCAAGAATTTGGAAGTCAGTAAACAAGAGTTGCAATCGTTGTCTCTACAGCCAATATTTCAACATTTCTCAACTTCCGACTTTTTCGAAAATCTTTTTAACATACGACAGACATTTACTGTCGAAATATCTTTAAAACTATAATAATATTCTATACGGACTGAAAAGCCTCCTGGGTTTTCACTTTACCAGAATTTCAAAACATTGCTTTAAAAATGAACAAAACAAAAGTGAATGACGATGTTAAGGGAAACATCATTGCTTGTTATTCCTTTATACTCGAAAATAGTGTATGAAACTTTTTTATAGCTTCTCAGTTTTTTATCTGAACTGATAACAATTATTAGCTCCCTCAACTTAAAATTTACGATTCAGTTCGTTACCTTGAAGAACATCAGTTATAATTCTCAGCTTATTTTCAAGCTGCCGTTAATCTTATTCTACAGAACCATTCCATTACACATGGTGTTTCACGAGGAGTGTCCGAAACGAATGGGAAAGTAACGGTTGGTCATAGAAGTAAAGTGAAAAATGCAAAATACGCAGCAAACAGAAGGTAATTCAGCTATGATAGGTGCACACACCAGGATGGGTAATTTCCGAAAAATACGAAAATTAAATATTTATACGGCCCCCCACGGAAACCAAAGTTAATTAGTAAAAACACCGGAGGGCGTAATGAGGGGAAGGAAATTTAAACAGACGCTTTAGAGGTCTATAACGATTAACCATTATATTATGACCACCTACCTAATAGGTTGTAGGACCCAACAACAGCCTATTAGGTAGGTGGTCTTAATGTAATGATGAGCACCTACCTAATAGGTTGTTGTTGGGCACAACTATTAGCCAATGAGGCATAGCTGCACATCACTTCTGATTCAATAGTCTAAAATGCATTTTTGAAACAGAAAAAGGAGTACTGGTATATCTTTACGGATATATCTATTCCTACGCATATTCACAAAGAAACCATTTCATAGATGAAAATATTAATCCAAATTATTTTGCGTGTACGGCTCACACCATCTCAAATAAACAAACCTGTTTATCAGGCTGCTATTTTGCTTTTCACTTCAGAGTTTAAAAATACACCAAGTCAAAAATTATGCAGAAAATCTTTGGGCAGTTTTCGTCAAGTTTTGCCGGGGCGCGTTTACAATCGAGAAAGAGATAGATTTTGATAGATAGATAGATAGATGAGCGTTCAACTTCTAGAGTAATTACATGTGAAGAGATTGGTATATTTTGAAGTTTTCAAATTTCAGGTAAGACCTTGCTGTGTCCTTTACTAGCGTTACATTTTAACCACGATGCATTTCATTTTGGGATTAATTGCAACATTTTGTTTGAAATACAGAAATTCCTGCTGCAGTTAAGGAGTCATTTTTGCAGTAGTGCGTTTTGGAGTTTTCAAACATCAGGGTGACAGTCTGCTGCATTATGCAGTAAGCTACTCACAGCACTTACTTCCCTTTAAAGAACAAATAAGATAATCTAAAAATATAGTAAATACCATTTAATGGAGTAAGAAATTAAGAATTTTGCTCATCAGCAGATTACTTATTTAAAACCTAATAGGGAAGAATATACGTACTAAAACCTTGCATTTTAAATATGAGTATGACTTGACTAAACAAATAAAGAATTATTAAAAACATTTTAAATTACGAGGTATATTGTTTGGTCACGTGGAATTTCGGAGCGGAAAAACATTAAGTTACAGGATGCAAATTTTGGGCAACCCTAAGGACATTCACATTCTGCCATTGAACGCGTCGTAGCTAGTAAATAATGATCTCCAAGGTTACTCGGAAGGCTATTGATCTAGAGTTGAAGTAGAGAATATTTGTTTACCACCCTCTAACACACAGGAACAGTGGACTTGAATTTCACAGTATTAAAAAAATTAGCTCCCTACTCCTTCTCAATGTTCTACAGCTTTCCAAGAAACCTTGGGAATTATCACTAGCAGTGATTCGTGTAACGACTGCGTCTCTCTAGATTTTCCAAAATTTTGGATCCATAGCTCTAATGCTTTTTTTTTTTTTTTTTTTTGCTACAAATTGCCACATGACCAACCAATAACCTCCTGATTTCAAGTGCAAAACGCTCTCTGTATTTAATCACTTTTTATTTGTCGAGTCAATATTTAAATTGTAACGCTTTACTCTTCAGTTTATTCTCAGCTGTTAGCCTTGAAAAAGTCACGAATTGATAGGCGAATGATTGGCAAAATATTTAGTTTCTTACAGCAATAAACGGATAGTTACTATCGTTTGAAGATACACTTATTGCCAAAAAAAAAAAAAGTTAAAAAAAATTGATACACCCGCAAGGAATCACCCAATTGAGATAAAAATAATTATGTGCAATAGATATGTATAGGAAAGGAAATTATTGCAATTTCAGAGCAGTTGTGCCATATATTCGGATGAAACAGCAACACGAGTGGGAAAAATCAGTACGTTGTAGCACCAACTCTGGCTCGGATACAAGCGGTTACCCGTAAAGGCATACGCGTATACAGTTAACGGATGCTCTCCTGAGGTGTAGCATGCCAGATGGTGTCCGAATCGCGGGCCAGGTTGGCGACATTCCGGAATGGGCGTAGATGGAGTCCCATCATGTCTTTAGCATTTTCGATCTGTGAGAGATCCGGCGATCGGGCTGGTTTTGGAAGGGTGTCGACATTACGGAGGCTGGCCTGGGAGAGCCACGTGTGTTTGTGTGGCCGGCCATTATCCTGTTGAAAAATTGCTCGGTGGTGCTGCGACAAGAATGGCAACACAACAGGTTGTGGAATGTCGGCAATGTACTGCTGAACCGTAAGGGTGTTACGTAGGACTACCAGGGGTGTCGTCTTTCGTAGGAAATAGCTCCCGAGACAGTCACTTTCGGTGTGCCAGTCATGTTCTGTTCCATGGCAAAGGCAAGATCCATGCGCTGGCCGGCTCGTCTCCAGGCACGCATGCTCTAGATATTGGCGACAAATGCAAACTGTGACTCATCACTGAAGATACCACGACGTTACTGGACACTATCGCACGTTGATCGGGCCTAGCTCCACTGCAACCGATGCCGGCGATGCTTGCTGGTCGGTGGTAGGCGGTGGAGTAGTCTTCTCGAAAGTGTCCCCGTTCCGCAAGTCGCCAGGCAACTGTCTGGATGGCCACTTCTGTACCTGTAGTGTAGACAATGTAATACGGTCACAGATGGTTGAGAGCGACAAATTCGGTTCTGGCCGGGCAGCTCTTACAATCGCTCGATCTTCGCGTTCTTTCGCTGGACCCTGCTGTCCAGTGCCAGCGTGCCACTGGATTGTGCCCTGGTCGACTCATTGGCGAGGACAGCACAACCCAGCGATTGCCGCGTCGCTGCACCAAATGCCTGGCGATACGGCGAGTTGAACAACGGCCTCTATGAGCCCAATTATGCATCCTCTCTCAAAGTCGCTCAGCTGCTCGTATTGCGCAAGGATCCGACGTCGAGGCATCCTCACACTTCGTAGAAGTCAATGCAACCGCGATCCGCTGTCACAATGTCTCTGCGTGCGAGCTTTGCTCTTGATATGCAATCCTTGGCGCATGGTTCCCATGCACTATGGCTGGCTACTCTTTAGTCATGGCCCTTGAGGTACTTGCATGCGGTGTTTAATCAGGAATAATCGACTTTCTCGGGGTGCTTAGTTTTTTTTTTTTTTTTTTTTTTTTGCAAAGTATGTACTTGGTGTATCAACCGCACTGTAATTTAACAGATTTTAATTGTCGCTCTCAACCATCTGGGACCGTATTACATTAAAAACAAATAGAACACTCCGTAGAAAAAAAGCACGAAGCGGAATTTAATATTTAGAGCACTTTGAGCTCAATAGCGGCCGGAAAACAGGAGTTAATACGTCCTGAGTAAACAGTCTTCGCTGGTGGAAAAAACATTGTTCGGCGACATTGCTCGTTAAATTTTTTGCGCGTAAAAGACAGTAGAACATTCTTGTAATTAGTACAAAGTGAAATTCAATAACTGCGAGAAACCTTTATTACAATCATCGTAGGAGTATTTATCTTGGTGTTCACCTTATCGTCGATGAAAATCTTTTTATATTTCTATTGCCTTCTCTGAAGTACATTGCGCTTTACAGACAAATCGCCCAGCAACAACACAGCACATTTGTTCCATTTTTTCTATTTTAAACATTTTACCTAAGTCTGCTTCCGAATGGGATAGGATTCTCAATTAATTCTAGCTCTCCCGTGAATTTTTTATGGAATTGTTTATCACTCCTAGCCTTTCAGATTTTCCGTTTTATGTAATGCTTGCTTAGCTTCAATTTTTAACGAGCATCTTTTTTCGTCATTTTTATTTTGTTCTGGTACTTTGAGAGAACAAATCATTTCGTTTCAAATTTTGTTGAATTTCAGTAATTTCTCTTTGCTCAGTTGCTCCTATTTATCCTCTCTTCGAAATCTCTTTAAACACAGTGGAACACCTTTGTCGCAAATCACGCGGGCTTAGTTATCACCAACTTTTCGGGTTTAGTTATCATCAAGCAACGCATTTAATATCATTTTATTTCACTTTTATTTTTGTTACCCTCGTGTGTTTCATTTTGTTTTGACTAATTTTGTATAACCTTACATAACATTTCGATTCCTGTGAACTTGTACATTTATTATTCATGGTATAGTTAACTTTGATTTAACACTTCCATTTCGCTCTAAGCTTTTTTTCCCGCATATTACGCGCGTCTGCTTAAAATATTTTGATGCTGCTTTTATATCACCGTGAACAATACCTTTTGTTATTCTATATTTTCCAGATTTATCGTATTTGAGGGGGGATTCTTATTTTTGACGCTGAAATTACCCCTTTTTGTTTAGTGTTTATTGACTAAACTATGCAATCAATTGATTCTAAAGTAGGTACATCTATTTATTATTGTTTCAGGTACCTACAAAACAATTTTTAATAAGTTTTATAATGAATCACACCCGCAAAACTCCCTCGAACATGACACTTCGCGAAGATCGGCGGTCACTGGTTGGCATTATTTCTCCACTCTAGGTGATCTGAAACAAAAAACGCGAACTGCGTTTTACTCTATACACAAGTAGTTATTGTTTGATAAACCAGAAAAAAATATATATATATTTGAGAAAATGGTGACTTGTCAAAATCAAATTATCAATTTAGCTCAAAAAATTGACAATGTTTTTCACTATTAAAGAAATACACATAAGGTATCGCGTTTCTGGTTCATCAAACGATAAAGGGATGTTTACTGAGCATGCAGTTTTACATTTTAAGTCGATCGGTCTAATAGTTTTTGAAATATGCCAACCATTCGCGAAAAAGTTGTTTCGAGAAAAACGCGTTTAAAATTTAAAGTACAGTTTACAGAAGCATATCGAGTACTTACAGCATTTTTCTGCTAATCTGCTATACCAGGGTCATACAGTTGTTTTTCCTCTGCTACGTAGAACTCGTTTAGTGACATTTGCTCGCTTTTACGCCTTGTACGAGCCTCTTTTGTAGCCTCGAGGCTGCGTCTCTGCGATCTTTGCAGACGCTGTTGGTCCCGCGCGTTGGCAAATGTCTTCGTTTCCTCTACAATAAAAATTCCTGTCGTTGTCATCATTTTCAGGACGGCAGAAAAGCCTTCAATAAAAATGCTTGCTGCTGCTGCCATTTTGATGGTTTTTGAGCCACAGTGAAGATGTTTGGACGCGAAGCCGCCAAACAGTAGAATTGAAACTTTCATTGTTGTTTTGAGTGTCACCACCCAAACACCTTTCTAGCAACTCTCTTGATGACAAATCGTTGTAAATCGGCTTTATAGCATTTTCGACGGTTCGTGATTGAATTCGTCCAGAGTTTTCTCAGCTTCGGTTTTGCGCCAGTTGCACCAATTCTGTGACCCCACTGGGCTATTACAGATTATAACTTGGCCAATTTTGCGAATTTCGATTTGAAATTTCATACACATATTCTTAAGACTAGAAATAATAAAATAACGTAAAAAGTAAAAATCGATTTTTTCACACCAAAAATGAGAATCCCCACTTAACACCCTTTTGATTGTACATTTGTGATAAGATGATGCATAAGTTGTACTTTCGTTTAACTTCTGTCTTTTCTAGCACACGATATCTGTCTTAAAAGAACACAATATAAAGGCTTCCTTAACAAGATATTGTTTTCAGATTGTTTAGATGACAATTAGACACCAATGACCTAAATATAGATTTTCGGTTGTTATCATGTGTGTGCATCTAGAAGACGAGCAGTATTTTGTTTTTCAACTTTTCCTCAGTTCTCCGAAATTTTCTAGTTTTCACTTAGGTTTTTCTAAATTTTATTTTTGTCTCATTACTTTCACGTAGACTTCCTAAAAATGTTAATCTTTCAGTCTCAAGTACGCAAGAAATATGACTGTTTCGGTCACTTTTGCTGGTTTAGAATGTTACTTGCAGATGAGAGTAACATTTTATGTAATGAAGAGATATTCCGATTTACCGTGCCATTTCGTTCCCAATACGATATTCGACGTAATATCGCAAAATGGTACAACATTCACAATTATAATTTCCTTTATTAAACGTACTTTCTGTTTTTAAAACTTACATGAAATTTTTCTGTATACATCATATACTGATGGCCACCCAAAATGCAGCACCAAAAAGGAAGCATCCGATTTGCCTGAAATTCGCAGCATGCGTCGCCCGCGAGAGGACATGCAAACGATTAGCATTGCAGGGCATATGCAATTCATGTGCGCCCGGCACGCCACCGAGAAGCACTGTAAGAAAGGTGCACAGAAAGCGAGGTGTAAGTAGTGGAAGTGTGTTGTGCTGCCGGACCTGTGCGTGGGCAGCTTCTTGATGCCTTGTCGCAGAATATGGCAGTCATTCCAGCAAGTTTCGGAGTTCGACAGAGGATTAACAGTGGCTTATCGCGACAGCAGTTTATCGTACCGAGACATCGGCGCCCGTGTAAGACAACATCCAGCCACAGTGAGGCGAGTATGGATTATGTGGGTGCAGGAGGGACGAACGGACCGACGTGAGCTATTGCCGCAGCAGCGGCACACCACCGAACGAGAGGACCGGCATGTTGTGCGGCGAGCATCGACGGCTCGCGCCGCCACATTCTGAACGTTAGCGCAGGAATTAGGGTGTGTTGCGCAACAGCCTGTGTCAGCACGTACCGTTCGACGTCGTCTGCAGGAGCGGAGACTTGTCGCACGGCGCCCATTGCTCCGATTGCCAGTGACGTGGCACCACCGGCGAGTTCAGTGGCAGTGGGTCGTTGAACGCCGCACCTGGACTACGGAATGGCACGACATTGTCTTCTCCGACGAATCTCGCTTTCGCCTGCAAAACCACGATGGTCGGATCCGCGTGTGGCGGCACCGCGGCGAGAGACTGTATGACGCCTGCATTATGCATCGCCATACCAGTCCGTCGCCTGGCGTTATGGTTTAGAGCGCAATCCCGCACCCCTCTGGTACGCATCGCCGGTACACTCAACAGCCACCGCTACATTTCCGACGTTTTGGAGCCTGCAGTTCTCCCTTACCTGCATGACCTGCCAGCCGCCACGTTTCAACAGAACAATGCGCGCCCGCATGTGGCAGGCATCGTGAAACAATTTTTCGTGGCGCACTAGGTGTCACTGCTGCTGTGTACCGCGTGTTCTCCCGATATGTCGCCCATTGAACACGTCTGGTCGCTGATCGGCCACCGAGTGGCCCGGCAAGCACCACCAGCGGCTACGCCTGATGAACTGTGGCAACATGTGGAGGCAGCCTGGACTGACATACCCCAAGCCCACATTCAAAGCCTCTTTCTTTCGATGCCGCGGCGTGTAGCGGCAGTTATTGCCAGCCATGGGGGCCACACGAACTATTGATGTCTGCGTGTTCCGCAAGTCGCACGGGCCTGTAAGCTCAATCGTTTCATCTTTGTATATGTTGTTATGTGTCCAGTAAATCTGGCTTTGCTATCTCGTGGTCTTCTTGGTGTTGCATTTTGGGTGGCCAGCAGTGTATATTAAATCAAACAGTTGCGAAATGATAGATCAAAAATATTCGTTAGTTGATTGGTTTGTAAATTTTACTGGCCCAATTGTTCTAGAGAGCATTGAGTGCATTAGGTTAATGAGCATAAAAGTAAACAAAATGTCAACTTGAAACTCAGGGTACAAACAATTGCTAAAAAAATCACCATACAAAACATGGCGTTATGTTTTGTAAAAGGCCAACACAAATAAAAGACGAAACTCGCAAACTAAAACAGGCCAATACAACGTACACGGTCGTATCTGAAATATATGACCACTCCAGGAATCACTGCATACCAGCCCAGGCGCGTCACAGGGTGCACGTGACAAGGTTGACCACATGGAGATATAAGCAACCAGTCAAGACAGATGAGCCATAGTACGTTACGTGAGCACAATGAGCAGAGGTAGTGATTTAATGGTTATTAAAAAAGGAATGATTATAAGCTACCGAGACAAGGGTGGAAGCATCTCAGAAAAAGCAGACTTCCTGGCCTGTTCGCGAAGGGCTGCAGTAAGGGTGTTCCAAAAATGGACTGATGGCACACCCGGAGGTTATAACTGTGGAGACCCAAAGACCATCTACCCCATAGGAGCACGTCGCCTCCATCAACTGGTAAAGGGCAATCAACGCGCAACTGTTCAGGAATTGATCACACAAATGTACGCTTGGGCACCCAGGTACGTCTCCCCGATACAAACCCTGTTACACATGGGTCTCTATAGTCGACGATGCGTCAAGACGCCCATGTTAACCCAGGTCCATCGGCAACGACGTCTGCAGTTTGTATGGCACTACCGTCATTCGACAGTGGAGGAGTGGAAAAAGGTTGCCCCCTCCGACGAATCGAGGTTTTTACACCACATATGTTACGGGTGGTGAAGGATCCGGCATCAGACACATGAGAAACAACACCCAGACACGCTTTTTGGCCACGTACAGGTCGGCGGTGGCAGTGTGCATGTCTGGGAGCTGTTTTCCAGGTATGACCTGGGACCGCTAGTACCACTGCATTGGTCCCTGAACGCCAATGGATTCATATCCATCTTCGCCGGCCACATGCATTCCTTCATATTGGACGTTTATCCTGCTGGTGATGGTGTCTTCCAACAGGACAATGGGCCGTGCCACGTCGCTAAGGGGGTGCGTGACTGGTTCCAGGAACACGAAAGCTATATCTCTGTTCTCCCTTGACCTGCTAATTCGCCCGAACTCAATCCAATAGAGCAATTGTGGATATATTTGGATTGACAGGTTCGACGTGCCGACCCACAACAACGTCATTTCCGGGACTTCCGTGCTCTGCTACAGTCCGAATGGGCACGTGTGCCACGGGCAAACCACAACAACGTCATTTCCGGAACTTCCGTGCTCTGCTGCAGTCCGAATGGGCACGTGTACCTCGGGCAACCTTCTAGGGCTTAACTGAGTCCATACCACGCTGTCTTACTGCTGTCATCCGGGCCAAGGGTGGGTATACTCATTATTAGCTAGGTGATCATACTATTCTGATACGACTGTGTATAAAGACAGTGTAGAAGATGCATCAGAATAATCATTTGAAACGGGGGCCACAGAGTTTGTGAGTACTTTCCTATTATCAGTGCCCGAAGAAAAAAGCTTATATAAGGAAAAATATGATTTTCACAAGAAATAAACAGTAATTAGAGCTGAATTGCACATCCCATACTCTGGATCATTGTACCTATACAGCTTGCTTTCTGAGTGGGTACAATTTCCAATGCGGAGACGTGAAGTGACAACTTTTCTATGATCCTGAAGATAGCTTGAAGGCCAGAGTCCAAGAACTAACTTAATGAGATACAATTGAAAAGAGACTTGTAGGGTCGATAAAACCTGTCACGTACATTTAATATGTTCACCTCACGGCATGATGAGGTTCCTAGTGGCAAGGCAATAACGGCAAATTAGGAAATTACCTGAATTAGAGCCCCATTATCTACCTGGATCTCATCATGTTTGAGAATTCAGTAAAAACGCAGTGTAAACCAGCATAGCGTAAAGAACAGATTAAGCATTCCGTTGAGCACAGAGTGTGGTGATCTCCACACTGCACAGAAGAGAGGTTCTCCCAAATGTTTCAGAAATCCAGATATAGCACATTAGTCAGATGAGAATTGAACACTATGTTACATAGGACAATGTACATAGCATGGATCTTGACTGTAAGCATCATAGGCTCAGGTGGAATCCGCTGAGTATAGACACTTTTGATGTATGCGACAGTTGCTTCCATGACTCGGCACATTTTGAAGCCGACGGAAAATAGAGAAAATTAGGAGTGGAGGACATTATGCTCAGCTAGGTGTTGATGGTACATTGAGGTAATAATAGGTGTTTGGGCCTCAAAATAAAATAAGTACCAGCCTGAGTGGCAAGATGGCTCCAGAGAGATCTTCAAAGACTTTGGTTGACCCAATCAACGTCAAGTCAATTCTTGCATCTCATTCTGCAAAGACATCGAGAGTTGAAAACAAAAATGAGCACACTAGGAGACTGATTTTCAAAGAGGCTAGGCCTTCCCGGTTGACCAGTGATCTAAGCTAGTTGTTGATGGTACATTTAGGTAATAATAGGTGTTTGGGCCCCGAAGTAAAATAAGTACCAGCCTGAATGGCAAGATGACTCCAGAGAGATCTTCAAAGACTTTGGTCGACCCAATGAACGACATGTCAATTCTTGCATCTCATTCTGCAAAGACATCGAGAGTTCAAAACAAAAGTGAGCACACTTGGAGACTGATTTTCAAAGAGGCTAGGCCTTCCCGGTTGACCAGTGATCTAAGCGTAGACTTCTGACAATTCGGCTATATGGGTTCGAAATCCTGTGAGGCATGGATGCTGTGTTTGTCTTATGGTACTTCCTCTCTCCGTTCCCTGGAACCTAAACCACCAAACAAAAGGAACAAAGGGGTGAAATAAACTAGCATTTATCTACAATAGATATGACAGCAGATGAAAGTTGAACTGAAACATCCTCCGAAGATGACGCAAATCCAACAGCACATCTGGAGAAAGTACACGAAAGAGGACAGAGTTTGAAGAGTTTTGGCAGTCACTGGTTCCAGGGAAGGGTAAGAGCCAGTGCCATAAGACAAACACAACATCCGTGCATCACAGAGAATGCCATTAAACTCTAGCAGCTTATTTCCACCCACTATTTTAGTAGTACTACGCTACGGTATATAGTTTGAGCATCATCTGTGCCATGTTACGGTGAACAGTGCAAAATGCTTTACATAAAATTTGCTAAGCTGGCATCAAATCAGAATTTTGTGGTTCTGTTCAGTTATATTTGTAAAAAAGTGTTGAAAATATTTGCATATTACATAACTATTTGCGAAGTGCTTTTGAGATGCATTTCTTTGCATTGTCTGTAAGTCATTTTTTGGAATTGTAATGTTCCCTTCTCTGAACTATTATTTTTTCTTCTCTGCTGCTTTTTTTCTTGGGAGAACATTGGTGTCTACTCTTTAAATTCACAAGCTGTTCATTCAGATTACAAAATCTGAAAATGATTGATCATAAATTTCGACTTAACACATCACCAGCATGCGTCGATATTGCCACATTTTTGCATTCCTTACTTTTTTATTTCGTCTGAATTCTGAAAAATATTTTTCTTAATGTGAGATTTCGATCAACAACGCATTACGTTGGCCGAACTGGAACTCTTAGAAGAGGAAAACATTTTTCATTAGGGTTATTTTTAATGATTCGTCTCACTTAAGAATCATTGAATATACCACTCGCTTTATTCCTTATTCTATACGGAAAATACGTATGACTTCGTCTCCTTTTCTTCTGCATGTTACTTTTTTAAATCTTTTTGAAGAACATGCTTTTAATGATAATGACTGATATACTAAGTGTAAGTACCCCAAAACTCTGTTTAAAAGCATTTTCATGAAAGTTATCGCTTTATTTTAGGTTGCATTGAAAAAGGCACTTCTCGAACTAAGATTTATTCATTTTACTTGAGCACAGTAATTGAAAACTCTTGAGATCATCAATCAGGCTTAATTAAAGGGAACAAAAACTCTTTAACAAATTGAGTGTAAAATTTAAAGTTCGCAACGAAAAATGTCCTTTATAAATTTTCATTATTGTTCCCCAGCTATTTGAATACATTTTGGCTTCGTAAGACCTGAACGAAACACGTTTTGAATAGCTCTATATCATAATAAATAAACTGACAAATTTATTAAAATGCTAAAAGTACATGTATGTGGATTTTAACTTTTGTTTTTAGTCGTATATGCTTGCTATTGGTGGGCGATCATCGTCATAAATACTTTTTCTCTAACAAACATTTTTGTTTCAATCAAAGTGCTATAACTTGCTCTCTGATCACGAGAGCGAGTAATGTTGGAATGCATTTGCTCACAGAATTTAAACGGAAGTACTGAGTCTCAGTATGATTATCTGAAATAATTTATGCTGCGTCTGAATGTATGACAGAACTCGAGCTCTCCTTAGGCAATTTATCTGGGAAGCTACATGAAAAATACATAATTTTGCGTAACAAATGGTCCATTGTCTCGATACAATATTGTGAGGACACACCCACAGGATGAGACTGAAAACGTTAGGTTCGGACTCTACATCAGAGTTTAAGAAGCCAGTGCTACGCAGATATTTATTAAAGACCGTTAAATCTGAATAAATAGATAATTCAAGCACGTTGTTAAAACGAAAAAAAGCAAGCCAATTCAAATTTCAATATACACGGTCGAGTGACATTATTGTGACCACCAGCTAATATCCAGAGTCACCGCCGTGAGCAGCGCGGGCAGCATCTAGACAGGCTAGGAGTGATTCAATAAGGACATGGGAGGTGTTCACAGGTATGTGTAGCCATGCCGACTGCAGTGCATCTGACAGCTGCTGGAGGGTGCGTGGTGGAGGATCCATAGAGCGAACAACACGATCGAGGTATTCTCACAGATGCTCAATTGGGTTCAAGTCTGGGGACTTATGGGCCAGGGAATATTTTGAAATCTTCATCGTGTTTTTCCAATCACTTCGTGTTTTTCCAATCTTCATCGTGTTTTTCCAATCACTCTCGTACATTTTTAGTTGTCTGACACGTCGCATTGTCGGTCTAGAAGATCCCATCCGCCCCAGGGAAGACAATGAGCATGTATGGATATACGTGGTCTGCAAAGATGGATTCATAACGAATTCGTTTCATAGTGATTTCCACAGGTATGAGTGGACTCAGAGAATGTCACGAAAACATTCCCCACTAGATAATGTTCTTCCAGCAATGGTTGAAGAGTGTTTGTTCTCCGATGTTTCTCGCCTTTTACGCCAACGTCCATCCGTTCGATGAAGCAGAAAACGTGAATAATCGGAGCAGGAAATTCTTTGCCAATCAGTGGAGGTCCAATTCTGATACTACCGTGCAACTGCAAGCCTTTTCTGCCGATGTAGCTTCGCTAGCATAGGTGCATTGACCATCCGTCTATATCGGAGCCCCATATGCAGCAGGGTTTGCCGAACTGTCGTTTTAGACACACTTCTAGTAGCCTCCTGGTTCATTCGGCCAGTGAGTAGCTCCGCTGTAGCGTGTCGATCGGCCCTCCCGTACCTTCGCAGCTGACGTTCACGTCTCACATCAATGGTACGTGACGCTTCGTAGTTTCCACGTCGCTTAATCCCAATGGTGCCATTTCTCCAATCACGAAACACTTTAATCACAGCAGCACGCGAGCAGTTCACAAAGTGCGCTGTTTCACAAATACCGCCGCCGTTGGCCCGAAAGCCAATAATCATCGCTTTTTTCAAATCTGATAAATAGCCCCTTTTATCCATGACAGCAACGAGTGATAGGTTTTCAGAATGCCTACAGCACATCTTAGATACCCACGAAACCAGCTCACGACATGGGCTTTCTTTCATTGGCTACGCGCTGTTGAAGTCAAAAGTAGAAGGTGGTCACAATAATGAGATTCGACTGCGTATTTTACTGAAATCAAAAGCTCCTTTCTCACCCTACACTGAGTGAGGACAAAAAAGCAAGGGTTCAGTTGGCATCAAGGCCAAAATAGCGCACTTCTATCTAACATTGTTTACACAAAAATGAGCACAAACTGAATTCACTTCTAAATCGTCACCTTTTTCTTCTCACTGAGGGAAATGGAATTGACATTTTTAATAATAGTGTGATAATATTTTGGCTTCCGTTAGTACATGGATCTGCTGAAAAGCGGCATGTGGTGCGTATGTGCCCGTCAGAAAAAAATGAGCTTGTGAACCTGTGTAAGTGTATATTTCGGTGTGAGTATAACATATGTACACTATACAATGAAAAGTATCCGGACACCTTTTTTTGCATTGTGGGTGGATTTACCCATATACGTCACAGGGATGTGCAAAAAGACGTGCGTGGCTTGGAAAATATCATAGGCCAGCATGAACAGTACAATGGGCCGTACAGCAGAGCTCAGTAACTTACAACGTGGCACGGTCGTAGGATGTCATGTTAGGAATAAATCAGTTCGGGAAATTTCTGCTCTGCTGTAGCTGTCCCGGTAAAATGTAATTGATGCCCTGAAGACACAGTAGCACAATAGCGACCTGATAGGCTATGGAGTGGGACCACCAAGTGCGGAAGCTGTTGGTACGAGAATATCACCTGTACTTTGTTGCAGCACTCACTAGAGTTCCAAACCGCTTCTGAAAGTAAAGCCAGCACCATACCGGTTGGTCAAGTGCTGAATGGGATTAATTTCTGTAGACGCGCAGCCACACACAAACCTAACATCAACAAGATCAGCGCCAGTTAACTTTGAAGGAGTGCAAATGCGTTCTCTCCAGCGATGAATTAAGCTTCACTATCTGGCAGGTTCGACGGACCAGCTTGGTGTGGTGAGTGCCAGGTGAACGCTACCTGCGCGAACGTGTTGTGCCAATTGTGAAGTTTGGAGGAGGAAACATCATACTCTGGGACAGTTTTTCACGATTTAGGCTGAGCCCCCCCCCCTTAGTTCCTGTGTTCGAGAATCTCAATGCTGCGTTCTATAATCCCATACCCGATAATTCTGTGTTCACAATATTACGGCAACACTTATGTTAAGGCATTTTCCTTTGACAAAAATGATATCGTTGCCATCCACAAAGCGAGATCTGTGCAGAAGGGGTTTGATGAGATGGTTGTGGATAAACTTGAATGGCCTGCACACAGCCCCACTCTCAACACCATGGGACACCTTTGGGATGAATTGAAACGGCGACTGCGAGCCAGGCTGAACCTTCAGATATCGGCGACAGGCCTGACTAAAGCTCTTGTGGCAGAATGGAAGGTCATTCCTTCCGCAACGTATCACAATCTAGTGGAAAGCCTTACCAGCAGAATGGAGGCTGTGACAGCAGCAAATAATGTGCCATCTCGATAGTAATCCCTTTCCTGTTACAGGCACTTTTTGGAGAGGCAAGTATCAGGATACTTTTGGTGAGATACTTGTGCCGTACGTGTACGATATGACATGGAGTAGATGATGTACTTCTGAAGTAGCCCGTGAGCCAAATAGGGAATGAATCAGCAATGCGCCTGCCGACGCAATTTAATTGGGATAACAGACGATTAATTTGTCCGTAAGGGGTCCCGGTTCGAATCCCGAAGAGGCATGGATGTTGTGTTTGTCTTACGGGCTATCTCCCTACCCTGGAACCAGTGACCCTAAATTAGGGACGGGCGATTGCTTATAGCCTATTGAGCTGCGCTCACAGTGGTCGTTAAACCTCCACTCAAAAAAATAAAATAAAATAAAAAACAGACGAATCTACAGAGTAAGAAGACCCTATTTCAAAAACACCACTGGGAAAATGATATGTATTATACACTATCTACCAACAAGTAATTGGACACCCCTGCAATCAACGATATCCGCGGTCCTGATACACGTCACGGCCGCCGCCGTTAAATATCGTGTGGGAAACAACAACACAAGTCGCATGCAAGATGCCACGCAGTTCGGAGCTCTCTGATTTCGAGAAAGCTGCAATCGTCGGGTATCACAGAAATGGCCGATCCATACGTGACATATTCAGCGAGTTGAAGTACCCAAAATCGACAGTGGCCTACATGCTTGGCAAGTGGAAAACGAGAAGTGACTGTCGGAATGTGCCCCGACCCGGCAGACCCACAAAACTGGGAGTTAGAGACCGACGGGTGCTGGCCAGAGAAATTCGGAAGAACCGCACCAAATCCATGGGCCACATCCGCGAGGAGTTTCAACAGGCATCCGGGAGTGTTCTTTCGATGAATACCATCCCTAAGGAAGCCCATCTGCTCGGTTATCATGGACGTGCTGCCGCCCACAAGCCTTTGATCACCAAGTCCAATAGCGCTGCTCGGCTAACGTGGCGCAAAGAACGACGACAGTGGACCGTTGAACAGTGGAAACAGGTTCTATGGAGCGACGAATTAAGGTTCACCCTCTACCGTTCGGATGGCAGGGTCTGGGTTTGGCGTCTGCCTGGAGAACGCCTCCTTCCGGAATGTATTGTGCAAACTACGAAGTTCGGCGGCTGTGGAATTATGCTATGAGGGTATTTCTCCTGGTATGGCACGGGACCCTTGGTCGCAATTCCTGGTAGACTCAACGCCGAGAACTACTGCTCCATTTTGGATGACCATGCGCTTCCTACGTTGTGGCAGTTTTACGGGGTGGACACATATTACTTTCAGGATGACAATGCCACCTGTCATGTTGCGAGGTCTACCATGGCTTGGTATGGTGACAATGGGTTAATCGAATGGACTGGCCTGCGGAAAGCGCGGACCTTAACCCTATCGAGCACCTCTGGGACGAGTTCGAGCGTCGACTTAAGGGGTGCCCCCACCGTCCGAAATCGGTGAAGGAACTGACCTGTCTTCTCCAAGCCGAATTTAAGAAAATACCGCTAGCCGTCGTACAACGCCTGGTTGAGAGCAGCTGTAATCTCCGCTCGTGGAGGCTCCACCAACTATTGAAGGTGAATAAACTTCGTTTTCCTTTGCTATCACAGGTGTCCAATTACTTGTTGGTAGATAGTGTATATAGTATGTAACTGCACCGAGCGTTCTCTAGTGGAGAGGCACGTGTCCGGATACTTTTAGTTCTTTGGTTCCTCCTGCTGCACATTTTCCTACTTCCTGAACTTTCAACTGTACATAAATCTTACGTAGGCCAATTGCAACTATTAATAAACTGCTCTGTGTATTTTTCTTTTACATATTAGTACATCATATACATTTACGCAGAAAAACAGCATTTAAGACAAACACTATGAGAGATTCTTAAAGAAACAAGATATGCATTTTGATATATCATCATCATCATCATCATCATCATTGTCAACCATTATCAATCCACTGCTGGACGAAGGTCTCCCCAAGTTTCTTCCACAACGGTCTGTCTTGTGCCAATCTCCTCCATGTCACTCCTGCATACTTTCGAATTTCATCCACCCATCTTCCATGTGGTCTTCTTCTGGGTCTTTTCCTGTCCCTTGGAATTCAATCTAAAATTTCGGCTGTCCATCGATGGTCCATTCTTCTCGCAACATGTCCAGCCGATTGCCATTTCAGGGATTTTACTCTGATCATGATGTCTTCCACTCTTGTCATTTTTCGGATCCACAAATTCCTCTTCTTATCTCTACTGGTTACACCAAGCATGCACTTGTCCATGCTTCTTTGAGTTGTCTGCAGCCTTTGTATGTCTCTTTTAGTTAAGGTCCACGTCTCTGCACCATACGTAAGCACTGGGAGGATACATTGATCAAACACTTTTCTTCTAAGACATAATGGCATATTGCTCTTGAAAATTATGCTGTTTCTTCCAAAAGCTCTTCAGGCAAGTTTTGTACGCCGATTAATTTCTTCATCAATGTGACCCTCACTTGATATCTGCTGTCCAAGATAAATGTAGGTATTGGTTATCTCCAGCTTTTCCCCATCAATCGATACATCTTCATTTTTTGTAAAAGCATTGTACATCACTTTTGTCTTCTGAAAGTTCATTTTTGATCCCACTTCTTTATTCTTGTCAGCAAGTTCCTGGATCATACTCTGCAGCTCTGATGGGGTAGTTACAAAAAGGACTACGTCATCAGCAAAACGAAGGTGGGTTAGACAATCTCCATTAATCTCTATCCCCTTGTTTTCAAAGCCCAGCGACAGAAAGACACCTTCCAATGTAGCATTAAAGAGCTTCGGAGATATGATGTCACCTTGTCTTACTCCTGTATTCTCAAACAGCCGAATCTTTGCACTTGCATTTTCATAGATGTTATTATTGATATATAACACCTGAAAAAGGGTAGAATAAGTTCCCTACTATTTTATTATATTCTCAGTGTCATTTTCTAAGCAGAATCTTTCAGATATCACTAAAGACATGAACATATACTAAATATTCTGTCTATTAGAAGCTGCAGATGAACAAAGAAAACCTTCATTTATATTGATCACACATTCAACTTAGTATGAATCCTTTCCAAGCATGCGAATTTAATTCTCATTTTACTAAATCTACTTTTACTCTTTGTATAGGATCTACATTCAGGAATATAGAGATCGAGGTAGAAAAACATTAATAACAGAAATTTCACGAACAGATTTTTCGAGCGTCTATCAGTACTTCCGATGTAAATGACGTTTGAGAACGAATTTTGTAACATTCTTGAAAAGGTGCAGAAAGATGTCAGGTGGCTTAGAATTCCTAACAAAAGTATGATAAATGTGGCTTTTGTAGGGTGGCAGTTGTTGAAGTCTTGTGGTGAGTATTTCCTAAAGAAGGAAGAGTTGTAGAAACCCATAGAAAATGAAGAGCGTCGTGAGAAATATTTAAAAACTGCATATTTGATATCATATTTGATATCATATTTGATGGATATTTTACTTATATTTGATGTTTCATATTAAAGAACATCTTTTCACCAAGAAACATACTTAAAATAATCTGAATTTGATAGGCCTCAAATTTACCCTATTACGGCATTAGTTACGTAATAAATTGCAAAAATATGACAAATCATACTTTGAGGATCAAGTTTCTATAGAATGCGAATTTTCTCTTAGATTTTCTACAAATTTCTCCAAAACTGCTTTCCATTCACGCATGTATGTACGTTTTTCCGAAAGTAAGATACATACCTGAAGAAAATATCGTAATTGTAAGAAATTGTTAAGTTTCATATTTTGATATGAAACTTAACAATTTCTTACAATTACGTAGTGCGATCAAAAAGTTGCGAGACTAGGTACGTAGTGCTCCAATAGATGGCAGTACGTGGATGCGCGAGCAGAGGTTGAGGGCAGTAACCTTCATGAGTCATTGTGCCGAGTGGCTTCGAGAGCTGTGCTACACGACATTTGGTGACCACGTGCAAAACACAGCAGCGATTTCGGCATGAATTAAAAACTAGAGCAGCAAACGAACATCAAATTCTGCGTCCATCTCGGCAAATAAGGAACGGAGACACGTGAAATTTTGCGGCAGGCTTATGGCAATGAAGCAATGAGTCGTGCGAGGTGTTCTGAATGGCACTCGCTCTTCAAGAGCGGCAGAACGGCACTGGATGACGACGAGAGGTCAGGGCGACCGTCCGCCAGCAAACCCCCGAGAATGTGGACAAAATTAGGCAACTGGTGCATGAGGATCGTCAGAGAACCATTCAAGATATTGCTACCATCGTCAATGTGTCATACGGAACAGTGCAAGAAATTCTAACGTCGGTTTTGAACATGCACCGCGTTGCTGCAAAGTTTGTGACAAAGATTGTGAAGCCCGAACAGAAGGGGCTCCGTGTCGAACTCTGTCAAGATCTTCGTCAGCAGGTGGTGAATGAACCAACGTTCCTGTCGCCGAGTCATCACAGGGGACGGGACTTGGGCTTACGGTTACGATCCGGAGACCAAACAACAGTCGTCGCAGTGGAAGATCCCGGCATCTTCACGTCCGAAGAAGGCCCGACAGGTCCGAAGCGAAACCAAAAGCATGCTCATCGTGTTCTTCGACATTCGTGGGGTTGTGCACCGCGAATTCGTCCCCCAGGGCCAGACCGTCATCGCCCCTTTTTACTGCAGTGTTCTGCTACGTGTTAGAGAGGACATTCGCCGCAAACGACCTGAAATGTGGTGCAGAGGCTATTTCGTGCTCCACCACGACAATGTAGCAGCTCACAGAGCGTTAGCAGCACACCAGTTTTGCAGCCGCAACAGCATGACTATCCTTCATCACCCGCCTTACTCGCCGGATTTGGCCCCCTGAGTTTTCTTTCTGTTCCTGAAGATGAAGCTGAAGCTCAAGGGTCGCCGGTTTGAAACCGTGGACGAGATCCAGCGCGAATCGCAAGCGGTGCTTGACACGATTCGTGAACAGAAGTTTCAGGGAGCGTTCTAACAGTAACAAAAACGCTGGCCACGTGTGCATCGCTGCCCAAAGAGGTTACTTTGAGAGAGATCATAGCCAGACTTAAGTAACGAAAGTACTTTGTTGTATATCGTCCTAGTCTCGGAACTTTTTGATCAGACGTATAAGTAACTCCTTCCTATAGTAAGTGCATTTGTCCCACTAAAGTGCGAGGTAAAACCTTCCATCTCGATAAAGGTTTTGATTGGAAGAAAGTTGCAACACTTCAACGACCTCAAATTCTTTAATGAACTGTGAGTCGCTTTGGTGAAACTTCACTTGTACAAATTCGTCATCCGTAGCCAAGCGCTCCGGATCGCTCGGCTACGGTCCAAATTCCCATGCTCTAGAACCAGTGGCTCGACGTTAGGGATAGACGATTGCTTGTAGCCCTTTGGGTTGCTCATTGTGGTCGCTAAATCTCGAAACAACAAAAACAAGCTTTCAAAATAGAAAGTAAGCAGATACGTAATAAGCTCCAGAGTATGGGAAATATTCCTGATGCACTTTATCTATGGCGGCTCGCGAACAACCCACCAGTTCAGCCGTTTGGGAAATCAAGGCACCCGCTCTCGGAGCTCCCACAATCTGTCCTTTATTAAAGTCCTATAAATGCTTCCATTTCCCATCACTCTCGGAATTTACTACCTACTTCTTCACTCACTCTTTATATATAATACGTCGGTCGACTAATCGCTCCCTCTCGGACATCACGATATTAATAGGCCGCATCCACTTTTAATAGGGGTGATCACAATTTACTGGACACTCGTGATATGTATCTTCACCCATCTATCATTCCTTTCTGATTTGGCTTGTTTGCATACATTACATTACATTACATTACATATCACTAGGCTGTTCTCTGAGATTCAGAGGTTAGCTCCAAAAAGAAATACAAACTTCCAGATATTTTTACTTATTGTTGTCTTATCAAACTTCGCCATTTACAGCGATCTTGACATACAACTCGTGCTTCACTGATATCCATTACACGCCTTACACAAGATTTTTTGTACTTCATACTCATAATCATTTTCTCATGCAGACCATCCTGAATCTGATCCACCCATGTCTTCCTTGGCCTTCCTCTGCCTTTCCCTCCTGCCACTTGGGTTGAAAATATTTTCTTAGTAAGCATTTCATCACTCATTCTTTCAACATGGCCAAACCACCGTAGCATATTGGTCTCCACCTTGCTAGCAACATTTTGCTTTACATCACACAACTGCAATACATCTTCATTCCTCACACAATCAGATCGTGTCTTGCCACAAACCCCACGTAAGTAACGCATTTCTCCAGCACACAAACGACTCCTATGCTTCTTCTGCAGTACCCAGGTTTCACTGCCATACATCAGAGTAGGAACAATTACTGTTTCATACACAGCCATGCGGGACTCTCTAGAGAACCCATCATTCCTCTGAAAACCTCCCAGAGCAGCAGCTATGACTTTCAAAGAAGAATTCACTCGCCTACTGATTTCACCATCCAACTTGTTCTCTCTGTCAAATATGCTTCCTAAATACACAAACTCACTCACCGGGTCAATCACAGTGCCATTTATACTTACATTACACTCAGTGCTACCCATTCCTCTCTCAAACACCATAACTTTGGGTTTTCCCTTACTTATACTCAGTTTGAATTTCATGCAAACTTCGTGCATCCGAGTCAACATACTCTGCAACTCACTTTTGCTCTCTGCCAACAGGACAGTGTCATCAGCATACAGCAATCTGCACACACGGATATCTCCAAGACATACACCACTATTATCTATTTTGGCATCACGCATGCATGCATCCATAAATATATTAAACAGCCATGGTTACATTACACAACCTTGTCTAACTCCTGCATCAATGGAAAATCATTTTGACAAAACACCATTCACTCGTACACAAGCTCTACTGCCAGCATACATGGCTTTTACACTATTAAGTAGATTCCCAGTAACACCATATTCATTCAATACCTTCCACAAAAGTGTCCTATTCACTCGGTCGTAAGCTTCCTCTAAATCTATGAAGACAGTAAAAACTTTCTTCCCAACAGCCAGATGCTTTTAAATCATCGTGCGTAATGCAAAAATCTGGTTAGTGCAGCCTTTACCAGGCATAAAACCACTCTGAACATCCCACACTTTCAATGATGTAAGACCCCGTACTTTTTCAATAACAATCTTACCAAACACTTTCCCTGGCACACTCAGTAGGCTAATACCACGATAGTTCTTGCATTCAGTCTGATCACCTTTTCCCTTATAAAAAAGAACAATAATAGCATCCTTCCAATCCCGAGGGACCATTCCTAACTCCCAGCACAACTGGCAAATTTCAGTGAAAAAGTCAATTATAGAGTCACCACCATACTTCAACATCTCTGCAGTTATGCCATCAACTCCTGGAGCCGTACTATTCTGAAGAGATTTTAGAGCTTTACACACTTCTTCTCTTGAGATCCCTCCTGTGCTTTCATCTCTCATTGTGACATCATCTGCATCTGTCTCAGAACCATCTTTGCTTCCCTGATCTAATAACTTTCAGAAGTATTCACCCCATCTGTCCCTTAACTCAGTGGGCTCCCATATCATTTCCCCGATCTCATTCTTCACACAACTTACAACTTTGTTTCCCCTATTTTTTCTGAGTCTCATGTACTTCCAGAAGGACTTTCTATCTTTCCAAAAAGCCAGTTCATGCCTTTCCACTTTCTCCTTCCTATTTTTTGCTTTACTGTGGCAAACCAGCTTAGCAGCTTCACGCTTCTTACAGCGATATTCATCCACAGAGTCTCTACCTTGCAACATCCCCAAATAGGCTTCCTTCTTTTCCTTTACTGCCTCATCAATTTTACTATTCCACCAAGCATCACCTCTATTGTTACCCACTATTGTGGTGCCACAGACCTCTTTAGCAGCAGTGACAACACAGTTCTTAAAACATTCCCACTTCTTTTCTACATCCCTCTCACAAGATTTCAGATCCTTCAGTCGTTCTCTGAGTAAGTCAGAGTACCGCTGATAATCTTCAAGGAGCCTATCAACCTTTATTCTTTCTATCCTGGGTCTCTTCCTATTCCTTTTCCTCCAACCAACATTACGTTTCACTCGTGACACTACGAAGTAATGATCAGAACCAACATCCGCACCTCTCATCACACGGGTGTCAACAACTAAGTGTTTCAAACGCTGATCGTAAACAACAAAATCTATCACATTCTTTTGACCAAGAGTACGATTTTCCCAAGTATATGTGTGTATATACTTGTGGTTGAAAAATGTATTAGATACCCACAAACCATTCTCAATGTAGAGTTCAATTAATCTTTCACCATTATCATTCACACAAGGATAATTAAACTTACCCAGAACATTGTCAGAAATTGCATTCTGCACACCTACTCTAGCATTGAAATCCCCTGCTATTATAACTTTTTCTTTAGCACCAAACTGGCTCAAAACAGCTTTTAGCTCATTCCAGAAATCCTCTTTCTTATCAGAAGGTTCCGAGTCACAAGGAGCATACACTACAACAATTACAATTCTCTGAAGTTTCACTTTCAAACGAATCCAGAGAATTCTCACACTTATGCAACTATAATGAATCAAGTTGTTCTTCATCTTTTCACTTAAAATCACACCTACACCAGCCTGTCCTCTCACATAATCCAATACTCCAGACCACACACTCACCGTGCCATTCACTTCTTCTACCCCAATTTCCTTCTTTTTGGTTTCACTTACACACAGCACATCCAGTCTATACTTATTCATCTCCTCAATCACCTCACTCATCTTGCCATTTATACCTCTAGTATTCCATACACCAATCTTACATTCACTCAGCCGAGATCGCTTTCTCATACGCCGTTTAGAAAGTCCAGGTCGATTCCGTGGTGGACTGTCCTGCTCAAGTGTGGTAGGTCCACCATATCCCACACTTAAGTCATTCTTAATATTTCTTTTTGTCTTTTTAATCAGGTAAGTACATCAGTGTGGGGGATTAGTCCACAGCTGAGGGTTCCAGTTGGTCATTCAACCTAAGGATTCTGGAACAAAACCCAGTGAGTTGGGGTCTTTTCGCCAATGTCACACAGAACTAGCTTGCACCTCTCCAAGATTCACAGAGGCCTAGTTGCTGTTGTGTGTGCCATTGTTAACACGGAGCGCCCCGAGGAGGCAAACCCATCGCTCACTACGACCACCCGCTTTGGCTTGTTTGCTCTGTCCAAAATTAGGGAACGAGAATTGACCTCTTCTGAACCAGATCTATCTACTAATCCTTAAAATGATACAGCTCTTATGCTCATTGTATACTAAAAACTAAAAATAAAAACTAACAAGAAAGATGACACCGAATAATGCATGGTTTCTACGCCCCTGGCGTAGAATCCATGCATTATTTCAAGAAGAAAATGTTCCTTAAATATTTGTCGACATGAGCAGTATCGGTTAACAAAGACTTTTTTTCAATCGAGATTTTAGAAGCTCATATTTTGCTGCAAACACATCAGAAGCGAAAATTAAGACTTACACCACCTGGTGGCCAAACAATTTTTTACAAAAATTTGAAATTACGTGCAAACGATTTCCCATCAGGAGCTGTATCCGGTGCAGAAAGAATTTTTCAGATCGGAGATTTAAAGCAGAGATATAGGGGGAAACGCAATTTACCTTTACGCCCCTTAGCGGAAAGTCTATGAATAAAGTGGAAATTTTGAAATTATAGGGAATACATGTCACACTAGAAACACTATCCAACAAAGAAGGAATTTTTTAAATCGGACTCTTAGAAGTCGAGATATATACAAAAATAAGATATAAATCTACGCCCTCTGGCGTAGGAACCGTGCACTATTTTAAGAAGAAAATATTTCTAAAAGGTTTGCTGACATGAGTAGTATCCGTCTACAAACGATGTTATTTTCAATCGAGAATTTAGAAGCTCATATTTTGCTGCAAATGCATCAGAAGCGGAAATTAAGGTTTACGCCCCTTGGTGGCCAAACCATTTCTTACAAAAATTAGAAATTATGTGCAAACGATTTCCCATCAAGAGCTGCATCCGGTGCAGAAATAATTTTTCAAATCGGAGATTTAGAAGCAGAGATATAGGGGGAAACGCAATTTACCAATACGCCCCCTAGCGGAAAGTCTATGAATTACGGAAAAATTTTGAAATTACATGAAAAACATGCGACACGGAAAACACTATCCAACAAAAAAGGAAGTTTTCAAATCGGACTTCTAGAAGTCGAGACATTGACAAAAATAAGATATACATCTACGCCCCCTGGCGTAGAAACCGTGTACTATTATAAGAAGAAAATGTTTCTAAAATGTTTGTCGGCATGAGTAGTATCAATCTACACACGACGTTATTTTCAATCGAGAATTTAGAAGCTCATATTTTGCTGCAAATACATCAGAAGCGGAAATTAAGGTTTACGCCCCGTGGTGGCCAAACCATTTTTTTACAAAAATTTGAAATTATGTGCAAACGATTTCCCATCAGGAGCTGTATCCGGTGCAGAAAGAATTTTTCAGATCGGAGATTTAGAAGCAGAGATATAGGGGAAAACGCAATTTACCTTTACGCCCCCTAGCGGAAAGTCTTTGAATTACTTGAAAATTTCGAAGTTATATGAAAAACATGTCACACGGAAAACACTACCCAGCAAAGAAGGAATTTTTGAAGTCGGACTTCTAGAAGTAGAGATATTGACAAAAATAAGATATACATCTACGCCTCCTGGCGGAGAAACTGTGGAATATTTTAGAAAGAAAATATTCCGAAAAGGTTTATCGTTTGGAGTGGCATGAGTCCACGAAAGAATTTTTTCAATCGATATTTTAGAAGCTCAGATTTTATGACGCAAAATACATCAGAAGCGAAAATTAACCCTTACGCCCCCTGGTGGTCAAAGTATTCTTTACCAAAAATTCGAAATTATATGCAAAAGATTGTACATCAGAAAATGTATCCGCTGAAAAAAATTCAAATCGAAGTTTTAGAAGAAGAGTTAGCGGAAAAAATGCAATTTACTTTTACGCCCCCTAGCGGAAAATCTATGCGTAATTTGAAAAAGAAACTATATCCAAAATACTTTTCGACATAAATGGAATCGAAAGATAAAAGATTTTTTCAATCGGATGTTTAGAATCAAATATGTGGAATAAACGTATTTTTGAATTCGACATCATCTGCATTTACGCCCTTTAGCGGCGAAATTGTACATCGTAAATTTCAAGCATCATTCGCATATTTCAAGCTTTCGAATGCAAAAAGAATTTTTCAAATCCGACTAATAGTTGGAGAGATATCGTGGGTACAGACGGACGGACAAACCGATAACATAAGCACGATCTTTTTTTACAAAAGACGTGCTAAAAAAACACATATTCTAAAAACAAAAACAAAAACACATATTCCAATAGATAATAATTAAAAAAAGCATGATAAAGAATACAAAATTTTTCATGATATCCAAAACCCAGTCGAAACTTGCTCCTGAAACATATGGAAGGATTGCAGAAAATTTTGATGACTGCCATTCTTGCCTTTTTTCGAGGACCGGCAAAAGATGCAACCTTCTCATTTCTACACATCCCAAACGAAATTAGGTTTGTGCTACGTCAAGTTTATAATAACCCCAGAAGAAACAATTAAATTATTTTATAAGGGTAAACCAAGAATTGCAACTTTTTTGTGATTTATTAAACACCATCATTGTAATTTACTTAATATTATTTCATGTGTCTGATGATGTAATTTTAGGAAGCTCTTAAGTTTGGGGAAATTTTGGAATCATTTAATCAGTGAACGCATTGGATGCCTGTGGATAAATAATCTCATAATGAGATAATCGCTCGTGCAGATTGTAAACTGATTATTGTAAGGTCTTGCTTCTCTTTCCAGTACAATTCTTTTGCAATGTTATTTTGACCAAGTACCATTAATGTTTATTCACACTGAAATCAGCTTTGCCGCGTTTGTGTCACATAACTGGTCTGGCAAAGGAGAATCTCAGGATACCTTGTTAGACTGTTTGGTTGATCTGTCCTTTATTCTCCGTATTTAAGAGACTGCGGTGCATAATGCGCAAGCCGAACAGGTTTCAAAATCGCTTTATTCTAATTTATCATAAGAAAACATAAGAGGGAGACGTACAGTATTGGGCGTCTCACTGGGAAAAAAATACAAAACTGTTAAAAACATGATGGTATATACACTGCAATGACAATGGGGATGAATAACAAATGCTGCAAGCAAAGCTTATTGAATAAAAATTGCAGAAGTGACAAAGAGAAACACATCGTGTCACATGACATTGGCTGGGCATGATTTACAGGATAACACAGGCGAAACAATAGTACACAATTAGAAAAAGAACAGCACAAACATCGCCGTGAAGGTAAAACATTACATACATGAGATAAAAACACAGCGTGCACAATTGTGCAAGTTATTTAACGAGGGCACCAAAGCAACATAATACAGGCGGGGTGAAAGTAAGTAATGTACACGAGTAAGCATGAAAATACACTGAGATGGCATTAGCATTCACAATTCAACGGTAATGTGGATTGCACGAGTCGTAGAGTGGAGGAGGGCCACCAGGGTGCCACGGAACTCAGCAAAGGAGGTGTAGAATGTCCTAGGGTACTGATAGGTGTAGCAGTCCAGAATCAATCGCAAACCATGGAGCGGCCGGCGCCCAGGTAGCATAGAAGGTGGCTTCTCGACGACTGGAAGAAGCCGACTGGTACTCCAGGCGGAGTCGAGAAAGCAATCGATCTTGAAAATGGCACAAAAGTGCTGCGCTGGCCTGGTGTAAAGAGACCGGCGAGGAAATGCTGCGGAGTTGTTGAAGGTATACGTAAATAACGTGTTTAACCAGCACGAAAAGATAGGCACATACTGAAGGAAGAGTTGTAGGTGGATGAGCCCGCAGAAGAAGATGTCTGTAGGCAGTGAACGGAAGATCTTGAGAACAAGAGCGACTGGCAATCCGGAAAGCCTGGTGGAGGAGAGGCATCAGGATGGGACAGTAAAGGTAGACGTGAGAAACGTCTGCCTCCTGTGCGCAGAAGGAGCAGAGAGGGGAGGAGAGAAGAGACATGCGAAAGAGAAAATACGGAACAGGGAGGCGATTATGGACTCCTACAGATTATCCTCACCCGTTTCCTACATTTCTGTATCTCACTATGTGGGCGTCTTCAAGTTTAAGTGCTTATCAAACCTTCTGCTGCTTATAATCCTGGAAAGCAGTTCCAAGCAAGTGAAGAGTTAATTCCACGCAGAATTCCAATGAGGTAAGCATTTGAGACCTAATTATGAACATTACAGCTCTACGTGCTTCTGACATCTGCATAGCACAATTACTGTATATGAGGTACGTAGAATTTCTGTATTAGATTGACTGTTTGAGCGCAAAGTATTGATGTGCAACAAAGTGCGTTTGCTTTGCAGATAAATTAATTCCAATTACTCTTATACCAAGTGATTGGCACTTATTTATGGCAACATGATAACGACGAAATGACGCGCAGCGATATGAGAAGCGTCTGTTTCTGTAATGCCGTGCAATAAAAAAAAAAAAAATACAGGTAGCCTCAGTTCTGACTGATGCGTCAGTGTGGAATGAAGGACTACGACTTGCAGGTCGGAGAGTTCAAATGAGCTAGTGAGTAGGCTTTCAAAGCGTTTATTTAATGTGCCACAGCCAACACAGGCCTAGGATATGAAAAGTAGCTTATATACAGTAAGTTCAACAAATAATGATGGATACATTGCGGACACAAAGCAGATCCATAGACGAATTACCCAACGTTGTGCAGTGTCTTCTTGGACTTCTTACATTTCTCATCTCTTGCCTCTCGTTTTGATTTTCTACGCTTTTGCTTGCGTTCATTCTGAGAATTCGGCGGCATTGCCGAATATGTTAACCCGTTCACAAGAAAACATTTTTTTAAATTTTAGTTCAAACCACTGCGATATATTCTTTATATATTTGAATAGATCTCGTCGAGAGCTTTAAAACGATACCAAGTACAGTCGCGTTGCAGTCACGATGGCCGACGTAGGCTGAGTCAAACGCTGCGGTGACACCCAGAAATATTGTATAACCTCTCCCGCGTACGGGAGCGAGGGGAGAGTAGCGCGCACGATATATTGCGCAGTTCGCGAGTTGGACTTCATGCTGTTTACGAATATGCTAACACGACAAGTGTGTGGCACGTATTTTTAGCGCTTTATTGATTTCAATTGGGACATATTTCTGTCACAGGCAGTCGGCCGTAAGTCGCCACATATTATCCGAGGAGTTAGACGTAGCCATACGTCAAAAAAAATTGCATACTAGTGTACGCTAAAACTTCGTCCACGCCAAGTTCTCGCTTACACATTGTTTAAGAAGAAATATGTTTCTAATATGGAACTAAGCACTTCATTATCGTAAGGTCTTACCAGTTTTTTCGACGGATTTTAATAGAAATGTAAATGTAATCTACTCGCTATGTGTCCTCTGTGCGGTGCCATTGTTACTATATCTTTCCCTATTTTCACAAGAGATGGTTTTCAGTCTGGATGAGTTATTTTTCAGGTACATTATCCTTGAATACATCTATGTGGATCGACAAATAGATACCATACATCTCTACTTTTCTGAAACCCATTTCCGCGAAACAAGGAAAACATTGCTGTGTATTAATCGAGACATGTACGTTCAGCTCACCGAGGCGAAACTTAACTAAAAGTTACTGCAGCAAATCTGATATTTTTTGTGACGCCCTCGAGAGCATAATATCCAATTTAGAATGGTATTAACGCAGGCGGAAAAGCTTTTGCCATTAAAAAACAAATGATATCTTCCAGGGAGGCATACATTATCAATCCCTGAATATAAATAAATAAATAGATCGTATTTGTTTCGCTCCATAATGTTTTCTGCTTATCCTCTAGCACTGGTCGTTATGTAACTAAATCACGTTTCGATTCGTGGAACAATTTTTAAAATGAAAGTCAAAACTCCACTTGCGAACGTTTTTCCAGATGAGGTCTGTTTGCTTTTAGCTGACCAAACTAAGTAAACATCTAGAACACCCAATGCTATATTGCATTTCTGTAGCAGCTATGCACGATAAAAGCAAATAGTTGAATATTTTAAGAACGTATTCCGATCTTTTGTGACAAAACAAGGATCTTATGTTACGTAAACTTTAATTAATTGTATTTTATTCAGTAGTGCATTTTCTAGCGATAAATACTTTGGTCCAGAGTGAAATTTTCCAATAAATTATTGGAAATTGTGTTAGTTTGTTTCTCCCTTGAAGCGTAGAATAGAATTGTGCTATGAATGGATGGCGGACAGATGGATAAGATTTAAACCTGATAAAAAGTTACAAAATATTTTTAAGTTCCTTTATTGAAATAAAATCTGTTTTTAACACCTCATAGGGTTCTTCATTATACTCATATTTTCCCTTTTAAATTGTTAAATCATTAATGTGAACAACACTCTGGAAACGAAATGAGGGTCGAATCAATTGCTTAATATTTCAGAAATGGATAATATTATCGAAATAGCCTATTCCGAATGAAAATTATTTTGTATCAATGAAGAAGCTTTAGTACACAAAGTTAACATTTTGCGCTAAGTATAGAATTTTAGCAATGCTGCTTCCTAGCCTCAGGTCAAATATGGACACCATAACTTTTGTCTTTATTTTGCATTGTAACGATCACAATGCCAATCCTAGTATTCTATAAAAAAAGTACACATGGGACACATTCATTTATTGAATCCACTATAGTTTGTTTAATTTGGTATGAATGCAATCCAACAGAGTAACTAAAAATCCCAATACGAAAGTGACAACCCTATTACAGTTAAAAAGTTAAAGCTAACACAAAATCGAGCTCCAAACAAAAAAACATATTTGTACGAGGGTTGTACGAAAAGTAATGCAAAAGTAGGCATACCATTTATACTAACTGACAGGAGTTATTCAAATTGCACATGTTGGTAGAGTAACTCTCTCTATCTCTCTACACAGAGATATTACTAAACATAGTCTTTATCATAAGTGATGCATTTGCACTATCGTTGAACCCAACTCTCTAATCCTCTTTGAAAACATTCAGATGTTTACTGTTGTACCCACTTCTTCACAGTCACTTTCACCTCGTCTGTGTCATCAAATCCTTGTCCCGAAGATTGTCCTTCATTGGACTAAACAGGTGGAAGTCGGAGGGTGCCAGATCTGGGATGTACTGTGGATTACACCGACTAGCTTAATTTGCTGATTGACTGATTTCTTGCCAAAGATGTGTGTGGTCTTGCATTGTCATGGTGAATGTGAATCCGTTTCAGATTCTTGTTCGGCCTCTTCCTCCTGATGGCTTCTCTAAGCTTCTTGAGTGTCTCAATGTACCGTTCGCTGGTCACTGTACGGCCACGTTAAATAAAATCAAGGAGAATGACACCCCTGTTATCCCAAATAACTGTCACTATGACTTTCTGTGCTGATAGCTGGCTCTTGATCTTCTTAGGTCTTGATGAATATCAGGAAATTAAGAATCATTCCACGGATTGATTCTTAGTTTCCACATCGTGAAGATACGTCCACGTTTCATCCCCTGTCAACAGATCAAACGGAACGTGTCTTCGTTGGCTTCAAACGCTTCCAGAATATCAGAGCAGACTAGCACCCATTTATCCTTCAAATCGGGTGTCAACTGCCGAGGTACACCCTTTGCACACACTTTCGGATACCATAAATCTTCCACCACCTTATCTGTGTCATTGCGAATACAGTCCAGTTGTGCAACATGCTCACGAATTGTGACTCGTCTCTCCGTGCGAATCAATTCATCCGCTCGCTGATGATTCGCGTTAGTGGTCGAAGATGATGGTCTCCCACTGCGTGGTTTGTTTTTGTTTTCAGTGCTGCTTTCCCCTTCTTCAAACTTCTTCATTCATCCGTGCACATTGCTCTTGTCAATGGTGTCACCTCCGTAAACATTCTGCAGCCTTCTGTGGATGTCGGATGTCCTGCACCCTTCCTTCGTCAGGAACTCAATTACGGCACATTACTTCTGCTTGGATTCCATTATTCAGCTGCAATGGAGAAGAAGGGTTATTATAGAGGAAGAATTACTCTACCAACATGTGCAATCTGAATGGCCTCTGTCATATAATGAAAAAGTTATGCCCACTTTTGCATTACATTCGGTACAATCCTCGTAAATTACCCATAGGTTCCTATTAGCAGTTTATTGCTTAACTAAAATAAAGGGGAAATATAAAGCTGAAAGTAACTCAACCGTGAAACGTGTAAATTAATAATTTGGCATTTTTCGAATAAGAGCAAACATTTCAAGTATACAGCTCGATATAGGACACACTACACTATGAAGGAATGTACGCGAACACTTAACACACATATAAACAAGTGCGACGTAAAAACGCGATTTCATTTCTAAGAGAGAGAGACAGAGCCAGCCAGGTCCATAAGACAAAAACAACATCCATGCCTCACCTGAATTAGAAACTGAACTTACCTCGTGCGAATGGTCACCAGCCACTTAAACCAGTGCGCCTGCGCTGCCGCCAAGAGTAGATAGCTCGTATGACACGCGTTCTCGACCATATATTTTAGGTTATCAACATCATCGTCATCCATTATTCGTCCACGGCTAGATGAAGGTCTCCCCAAGTTTCTTCCACAGCGGTCTGTCTTGTGCCAGTCTACTCCATGCTATTTTTGCATGCCTTCGAATTTCATCAATCCCTTTTCCATATGGTATTCTTCTGGGTCCTTTCATGTCCCTTGAATTCCAGTCTAAAATTTCAGTTGTCATTGGTGATCCGTCTTTTCTGGCAATATGTACAGCCCATTGCCGTTTCAGGGATTTTACTCTCATCACGATGTCTTCCACTCTTGTCACTTTCCTGATCCACGAGTTCCTCTTCTTATCTCTCTTGGTTACACCAAACATGCATCTCCCCATGCTTCTTTTAGTTGCCTGCAGTCTTTTTATACCTTTTTTAGTTAAGATCCACGTCTCTGTTTCGTACGTAAGCAGTGGAATTATGTATTGATTTAACAGTTTTAAGACATAGTGGCATATTGCTCTTGAAAATTGTACTATTTCTTCCGAAACCTTTAAATACAAGTTTTTCAAGCCGATTAACTTCTTCATCAATGTGACCCTCACTGATATCTGCTGCCCAAGGAAAATATAGGTATCGGTTGTTTCAAGCTATTCTCCATCAATGAATCAATCTTTTTTTCTTGTATAAACATTATACATCACTTTTGTCTTCTGAAAGTTCATTTCTAATCCCACTTCTTTACTTTTATCAGCAAGTTCTTGGATCATACTCTGCAGCTCCGAAGGCGTAGTTTCAAAAATTTACTACGTTTTCAGCAAAACGAAGGTGAGTTAAATAATCTCCATTAATCTTTATCCCTTTGTTTTCTCAGTTCAATGATTGAAAGTCATTCTGCAATGTGGCATTAAAGAGTTTGGGAGATATAGTGTCACCTTGTCTCACTTCCTTTCCAATTTTTATTAGTGCTGTATCCTCAAATATAAGAAATTTGGCACTTTCATTTTCATAGATGTTATTAATAATGTTAATGTACGCATCTTCAATACTGCAGGAATTCAAAGCCTGCTGATGGTTTTACGGAATGGAAATCATTTTCATAATCAATAAAAGCCATGCATACTGGGGGTTCGTATTATTTTGTTCTTTCAGTACATGGATATAATGTACAGTGCTGTAGCTTCTCCTGAATCCAGCTTGTTCTCTTGGTTGAGCCATGACCAATGTTACATTCAAGCAATATAAAAGAACCTCAGTGAAAGTTTTATAAACCAGTGATAGAAGGCTGGTGTACCTGTAGTTTCTGATATCATCCACGTCACTTTTCATATGTAGCAGGATCGTTGTAGCATTGTTCCAATCCTCAGGAAGTTTCCCTTCATTTAGACATCTAGAGAGAACTTGAGCGAGTGTAGTTTCAATTTCTCCACTTGCTTCTCGTATGATGTCTACCGTAATTCCATCTTCACCTGAAGCTCTTCCCAGTTTCATGTTCTTGATTGCATGTGTAACTTCTGCCGGGAGAACTGGAAGAACTCTGGTACTGGTACCTTTCGTAATGTCTAGAGTAGATGTATCATCCCCTTTCATGCCGTTTTGAGTAGAAATGTTACGCTGTTGTCAAACTTTCGCGTCCATTTCTTGTTACAGAATAATTTTGTTTTCTAAGTGCCGTAATTTGTTTTCTTTCCTTAGCGAAGTATTCCTTCGCTCTCTTCAAGCCTTGATCGTTTTCAATTGCTTTCCTCATTGGTTCACAATTGGATTTCCTTATGTCTTCAGTGATACTTTTTCGTACTGTCTTGTACAGCTCTATATATTTGAGGTTATACATGTGAAAAAAAAACCTGGATCGAGTCTTGAGGTCCCGTTAATCTGTGTTCAAAAACTATTCACAGTTCGAGGGAGTCCTGCAGAGATTCGTCTAACAATGTCTTCCCACACGTCTTCTATTGAGGAGAATCACAGGAATCGTGCTGGGCAAGCGTGCACAAGGATACCTTGTAGGTACTACTGTATTTGCTGATGTTGGAAATGAGCGGAAGGGCATTATCTTGTTGAAACTGGATATGAGGGTTACCACTATAAAACGGAACGCATCACCTCATTGACGTATGGTTCTATTGTCATTGTACCCACTATGCGTACGAGTGGTGAAATGACTGTTGAAATTGATAGTGCCCAAAACTATGACAACAGGTTGAGGAGCCATATGGCGCTCAGAGGTGACAGCAAGATCCTCCCAGTGACCACTTTGTCTCCAGTCCGTCAATCAGTGATCGTCTGTGCTGAGACAGAAAAGAGACTCGTTGTTGAGTATGACATGGTTCCTTTGCGCCCTCCACGAATGTGCGATAATTCAGCACTGAAGTTTTGCACGACTTTGTGCTGCTGTGAATGACAGTCGTCACAATGCATAGCGAGAGCACAACTCTGCCTTCGCCAGTTTGTGATTCACAGTCCCTGTCGATACAGGAATGACCATAGCTGCCTATACATCTCGTCGTAGGTCGTTTGCTGTGGATTGTAAGACAGCTGCAGCATGCTTACGAATGGGGCTGACGAAGCGTTCGGATTCCGTCATAAGTCCTCTAGTCCCACAAGGGTGACGTTATTTTTCCTTCCTCTAACGCTTTTCATCGCGGATAGTTTTAGCATCACAATGTGTTTTCTTTATCGAGTTTATATTACGTGGAGACACCATTGCTATCCACAAAGCAATCCTTAAGTCATCGCCCATGCTGCAGCTGACGTCACACCCAAGGAGGCAGCTGCTTTGAAACTACTGAAACCAATGGAACAAAGGCTTTGAGGCCCATAGACAGATAAAATGAGGAAATCAATAGCACTAGGAAACAACGTTTTTGTTGCATTGATACCAGCACTTCTCCTTACCTAATTTGAGTGTGCTGGATTAAAATCTGAAGTTAGGTTTTCTCTGTAAGCTATAGATTTTCTGAAATTCCACATTTTCATTTTTAGCAATATTTTGACCCCTCCCACATGATAAAATGATCTATCTGAGGAATGTATGTTCAAAAAATGGCCTATCTGAGGAATTTATTTTAAAATTAGGCTCAAAGGGCTGTCTTGGCAAAGATATTCTTATGTATTGAAAAACGTGTAGGTGCATCACAATATGCATTACAGTTTGAAAAAAGGCAACAAATATCGCCACTTGTCCGATCTGAAACATTTATCCATTATTGTCAAATATGAGTATGCATTAATGCTTTTTACTTTAAAATAACATATATTTCAACATAAAAATGATAGGTGGTTCAGAGCCACTGATAAGAATGCGATGCAAAGTTCAAATATGTCCTATATAGTAAAGAAGTTGCGCTTGTAGCTGTGGAGTTTGTGAACTTTCTCAGGGCAATCTCGTTTGTAGCTTCAGCAGTATCTGATATCATACTTTTGTCCCATCGGCCGTGAGAGTGCTGCTCTATCGTCCTGATGTCTTAATGGAAGCGCTCTCCCTGTTCATCACTAACAGCCACAAGGTTCTGGGGAATTGATCAAGGTGTCTATTAAATAAATGGAGCTTGACAATCATGTTGCACACAAGATCGCGAAAAGTCAACAGCATTCTAGTAACGAGAACCTTATACACTGTTGTGCACAAATTAAGGACGAAGAGGATAAAATAGCATAACAGCGGAACGAGCAGGCAGAACGGATCGAAAGACCCCTCAGGAGATAGACTAGGGTCCGGTACGGTAGGGCATGCGCATATATGCAGCATGACGTAGGTAGGGGGAGTGTCGGAAAGGTACAAAGCACACAGGCGGTGTACGCTCAGCAATTCGGTGAAAGCTATTGCACGGTTTACATCGGTTTGAACGACGCCGAATTGCGGCCACCGTGTGATATGGCCAACAAGCAATCCGGTAAAAGACATCTGGATGACTTTACCCGAGGTCGCGTCATTGGGAAGTTGGAAGAAGGCCGACGTGTGACTAGTGTAGCCGGGGAGTTCGGGATCGCTCACAGCATCGTTTCACGAGCTTGGAGAACATTTCAAACGACAGGAACAGATGTTCGAGAGTTCAGCAGTGGTCATCCACGAGCAACTACGGCGGCGGACGACCGGTATATTGTCCTGCAGGCGAGAAGAGACAGACGGCAGACAGAGGAAGAAATCGCAAGGCACATGCAACAGACAACTGGACGTCTGTTATCGCGTTTTACTGTGGCCAGGAAGCTGCACAAAGGTGGTCTATTTGCAGGACGACCAGTGCGGTGTGTGCCATTAACGCCTGCTCATCGGAGACGGCGGTTTCTGTGGTGCCAGGAACACAAGAACTGGACGCATCAGCTATGGGGTCGAGTTCTCTTAACGGATGAGAGCCGAGTTAGTCTGACGAGCGATTCTGGACGTATACACATCTGGAGAGAGTAGGGAACACGCAATCACACCTCCAACATCATCGAAAGGGACCTTTTGGATGGTGGCGGAGTTCACGTTTGGGGCGGTATCATGCTTGGTAGCCGTACTGAGCTCCACATCTTCCCAGGAAGTTCAGTCACTGGTGTCCGCTATTGTACCGAGGTTTTCCTGCCTTATGTGCGCCTTTTTAGAGATGCTGTGGGTCCTGAGTTCCCCTTCATGGACGACAACGCTACATATAATCGTACAGTGGCTGTCGCAGAGCTGTTGGAGAGTGAAAATATTGAACGCATGGATTGGCCCGCAAAGTCCCCGGACCTAAAACCATTCGAACACGTGTGGGACCTTCTCGGGAGACGTTTGGCAGCACGTAACCAGCCGCCACCAACGATTCCGCAGCTGAGAATGGCGCTTCAAGAGGAATGGGCCGCGATGCCTAAACAGCTCCTTCACAACCTCATCCTCAGCATGGATAACGTTGTAAATCCTGCAACGCAGTCAGGGGTGATCATATCCCCTACAAAAGACTGGATTTTTCTTGGCAGCCGCCTGTCACATGGACGTTTCTATCTTCTGTGCAGTTGTGCTCGAAGCTACCTTTTCAATAAAGTGCCTCTGTATCCTTTGGACTCCTTGTCTGGACGGTTTTCCTCCCTTGTCCCATATTTTTACATCTTGGGGATCTTATGGTATGATTTGGGTCGATGTGGAGCACTTGTGCACGACGTTACATTCGAAAAACCGTCTCGTCCTTAATTTTTGCACGCCAGTGTAGTTATCTGCCTTCTTTTTTACCTAAAAAGTTCTGTATACTGCCACGAAAGACAGCTTGTCTTTTATCTTCCTGACAAATTCCTCATCACGTACAAGTGCAAGAATTTGAGGTCCATTAAACACACCTACTTTGATCTTCTCGAAAGACAAAGCAGGAAAAGCAGAAACTATATGCTGAAAATATTCACCGTCTTAACTTAATCCCTTCACGAACCGTTTCATCAAGCCCAGCTTGATATGGAAATGGGGGAGGGGGTATTCTTTCGGCTGACCATTGGTTGATTCGCAATGTTTGGTATGCCTGCTTCTAGAGTTTTACGGACGGGCCACTCCATCTGGTTGCCGTGTTTATCCCGATCTCAGCTGTCCCATATGCAGAGATAGCATGGAAACTTCGTGAAGCCTTTCTCTTGACCAAGGAGGAAGTTTATCATTTTCAGGTCCACACAAATTTTCCAGTTGTGCTCGTGATATTTGAGCAAGTCAATGACTATTTTTATGTCATTATGTTCTTCTTGCAAATGCACTGAGTGACCAAATGGAACCGCTGCATAAATGTTGCCATTGTGCAAGAGAACACACTTGAGGCTGGGCTTCGCGCTGACCACAAATATTCGCCATTCTGTTGGACTATACGAGGTAACACTTAATTGTCTGAGAAGACCTGGGTTATCGTGGCAGTAAACTAACTGCTTGTCTTCTGAAAAAAAAATCACAAAAAATCTGGTTCGGCTTTCGGAAATAAGAAACTTTTGCAGAGTTGTAAAGTAGGTTCCTTTTTATAGCCTGGAGGCTAATGCCTCAGCTACTTCCTTGGAGATACGCAAATCACGCACTACGTCATTCAATTCCGGTTGGCTAAACTGCTAAGGAGCTGATGACTGTTTGGTATCAGATGTGGAGTCTTCGGATTCTGAAAACGTTTTTTGAATCTCGTTATCACAACCCTCGTGCTCTTCCTGATCATGTCCGCTGCCTTCATCTTCAGAGGAAGCAATACCATTAAAAACAAGAACCAGGAGTTCCTCAGAGTGCGGAATCGGTTGAGTTGTTGAGGGAATACTGGGATAGGAGATATTATGCCGGTTGTTCTTGCCGACACGCTTCCTTTCGACCAGGCAAAAATAGCAGTCAGTAATGTGGTCCTTGGGTCCTCGCGAGACCAGGGGAATTCCAAAAGGCAAACCATTTCGATTTCCTCTTGTCCAGTCACAAATCATGTCATCACAATTATGACACACAATATGAGGAGCCCATTTCTTGTCTTTGCTGCCAAGGGGAAGTTCAAAACAAGCTGGGCACGTCTCACAAATGAAGTTATATTGCGCCTTTGACGAAGTGTACTGTATAGCAGCTACATACATAACAGAATAGATCAGCATTATTTACACATTTATGTCTACTTGAAGAAGCCATGATTAGATCTGAAATAAAGAAAACCATGTGTTATTTTTCTGTAAATCAGATAAATCTCTAGAAACCAAAACTAACAATAAAGATAAAGAATGTTGATGTTTGTAAAAAAATTAGCCTAATTGGTTGAAGGTTAGGGTAGATGTAAACCTAGTTCTCAAGCTGTCCCTAGTGTAAATAGCAATGGGTGTTCTTTTTTGCGAAAATCACAAGTTTGAAATTGCCTGAAAACTGGAGCATGGTAGAGGAAACCCGATTTTAGATTTGAAATCAGCGTTGAAAAAATACTTAGGATCAGTTGAAAAATCTCATGCAGCACAAAATGATCTTATGAACAATACAAGCTTATTGTTTTATCAACTGTATAATTTAGTTCGTGTTTCATTGTATCTGACATCACGCCAAAGCTTGGCGATGACCTATGACGGCAGTGTCAGTGATATCTCCATCATATAAACTCGATGGTTTCCCAGCGATTCGACGTAGTGACAAACCCAGTCGTACTATGATGAAGTCTCGGAGAAAAGGTGTTCGTGTGATGGTAGAATTTCCAACAACGTTGCCCATAGATTTCTATTCCTTACACGTGGTTTCTCCACCGAGATCACTCCAGTGCTGTGACGCACAGTTGAGCACAAACAATCTCATCCACGCTGGGTGGTTTTGCCCTTTTATCTCCCTCACCTATCACGTGTTTTGTTTACTACTGTCGTCATATACCCACCAATTTGCATGACTCCCCGACAAATACTTCTCGGTATGGCATTTTTTCTATGCCGAGCAATATATACGAAATAAAAAAATATTTTACAAAAGCATAAAATTTTAGTTTTAACTCAATTAAACAGCAACAGAGTGAATAACGGCAGATCTGACGCCAGCAACATATATGTCGATACAACGCGACAACCTAGAGTTTTCCCAAAACAAAACAAAAAAGAGACGAATATTGGATTTATGTCTATAGGCCAGACAAGAGGAGGGAAACCTCTGGCCTTCTAAAACGTTAAGTGCGGACTTTTGAGTGAATCCAAAGTTTGCATAACGAATCCTTTTATATATGTTTTGGTTTGCCTCTTTTATTTTTATTTTAATCTTAAGACGACCGTATCAAAAATATTAAAGAGCAAAAGATTCAACGAAATAATGCTCCCCGACTGACGACCACAATTAAAATATTAGTAAGTCATAAGGGCTATTTTGAAACCTGCTACGCTCATGATTTCATTCTGTGGCTCCTTAAGAGCTACAGGTGAAATTGATTGAGCTCACAGATGACATTTAAAGTCCTTAATTGACGCTTAGAGAGATCCAGTTGAAATATGGAAAACTGCAATAGAATACACACACCTTTGGTAACATACACGAAAAATGCTTTCTTGCTGTTCAACCACTTATTGCTGCGAATCTACATTATCTTACCTAACTCAAATGAAGACGCCCTTAAGGTCACAAATGAAGAATACCGATCTTGATTATGAGCTAAAAGTGCGGACCTCCGTTTTGCAACCAAACATTGAAATGCTTTCCAATAAAAATCAGTCACAACAGAGTCATTAAAAGGTTAGTTCACTTCAGAATTAACTTTTTTTTTATTTTTTCAAGTTAGTTAGTACATAATAATATTTTTACAGAATAATGTCCATTTTCAAGTATATCTAATTGAAGTTTCTTGAATGTGGCTTTCGAACATGAAAAGGGTCCCCACCTTTGGCTAAGACGCACGGGAACAACATCTCCGATCCTCATAAACCAGATGCCAATAAACATGCATAGGTTGCATAAGTACATGATGATTATGATGTAAGAACGCTGTTTCTAAACATCTCATAAGCGAACTTTTTCTGAGTTTGAATTCCACGGCAACACATGAGTTTTGTAATAGTAATTCCCAATAGTTCTGTATCCTTTACCTGGAAACAGTGGCTCTAATTTGGGGATCGGATATTTTTTGTAAATTTAAATGCAAATTGAGTAGTTAAATTCTTCAAAAAACCACTAATAACCGACAAAAGATAATCGTTGGAAACGTTTTGTTGTCAAAACACTGAGGAAGTAAAGTGCCGGCGGGGCATACTTGTCCTTTAGTTCTTAAGTTAAGTTTGTGTTCCACGGCAACACATGAGTTTTGTAATAGTAATTCCCAATAGTTCTGTATCCTTTACCTGGAAGCAGTGACTCTAATTTGGGGATCGGATATTTTTTGTAAATTTAAATGCAAATAGGGTAGTTAAATTCTTCAAAAAACCTCTAATAATGGACAAAAGATAATCGTTGGAAACGTTTTGTTGTCAAAACACTGAGGAAGTAAAGTGCCGGCGGGGCATACTTGTCCTTTAGTTCTTAAGTTAAGTTTGTGTTCCACGGCAACACGTGAGTTTTGTAATAGTAATTCCCAATAGTTCTGTATCCTTTACCTAAAAGCAGTGGCTCTAATTTGGGGATCGGATATTTTTTGTAAATTTAAATGCAAATTGGGTAGTTAAATTCTTCAAAAAACCTCTAATAATGGACAAAAGATAATCGTTGGAAACGTTTTGTTGTCAAAACACTGAGGAAGTAAAGTGCCGGCGGGGCATACTTGTCCTTTAGTTCTTAAGTTAAGTTTGTGTTCCACGGCAACACATGAGTTTTGTAATAGTAATTCCCAATAGTTCTGTATCCTTTACCTAAAAGCAGTGGCTCTAATTTGGGGATCGGATATTTTTTGTAAATTTAAATGCAAATTGGGTAGTTAAATTCTTCAAAAAACCTCTAATAATCGACAAAAGATAATCGTTGGAAACGTTTTGTTGTCAAAACACTGAGGAAGTAAAGTGCCGGCGGGGCATACTTGTCCTTTAGTTCTTAAGTTAAGTTTGTGTTCCACGGCAACACATGAGTTTTGTAATAGTAATTCCCAATAGTTCTGTATCCTTTACCTAAAAGCAGTGGCTCTAATTTGGGGATCGGATATTTTTTGTAAATTTAAATGCAAATTGGGTAGTTAAATTCTTCAAAAAACCTCTAATAATGGACAAAAGATAATCGTTGGAAACGTTTTGTTGTCAAAACACTGAGGAAGTAAAGTGCCGGCGGGGCATACTTGTCCTTTAGTTCTTAAGTTAAGTTTGTGTTCCACGGCAACACATGAGTTTTGTAATAGTAATTCCCAATAGTTCTGTATCCTTTACCTAAAAGCAGTGGCTCTAATTTGGGGATCGGATATTTTTTGTAAATTTAAATGCAAATTGGGTAGTTAAATTCTTCAAAAAACCACTAATAACCGACAAAAGATAATCGTTGGAAACGTTTTGTTGTCAAAACACTGAGGAAGTAAAGTGCCGGCGGGGCATACTTGTCCTTTAGTTCTTAAGTTAAGTTTGTGTTCCACGGCAACACATGAGTTTTGTAATAGTAATTCCCAATAGTTCTGTATCCTTTACCTAAAAGCAGTGGCTCTAATTTGGGGATCGGATATTTTTTGTAAATTTAAATGCAAATTGGGTAGTTAAATTCTTCAAAAAACCTCTAATAATGGACAAAAGATAATCGTTGGAAACGTTTTGTTGTCAAAACACTGAGGAAGTAAAGTGCCGGCGGGGCATACTTGTCCTTTAGTTCTTAAGTTAAGTTTGTGTTCCACGGCAACACATGAGTTTTGTAATAGTAATTCCCAATAGTTCTGTATCCTTTACCTAAAAGCAGTGGCTCTAATTTGGGGATCGGATATTTTTTGTAAATTTAAATGCAAATTGGGTAGTTAAATTCTTCAAAAAACCTCTAATAATCGACAAAAGATAATCGTTGGAAACGTTTTGTTGTCAAAACACTGAGGAAGTAAAGTGCCGGCGGGGCATACTTGTCCTTTAGTTCTTAAGTTAAGTTTGTGTTCCACGGCAACACATGAGTTTTGTAATAGTAATTCCCAATAGTTCTGTATCCTTTACCTGGAAGCAGTGGCTCTAATTTGGGGATCGGATATTTTTTGTAAATTTAAATGCAAATTGGGTAGTTAAATTCTTCAAAAAACCTCTAATAATGGACAAAAGATAATCGTTGGAAACGTTTTGTTGTCAAAACACTGAGGAAGTAAAGTGCCGGCGGGGCATACTTGTCCTTTAGTTCTTAAGTTAAGTTTGTTAGCTGCCACAGAATGGAGTTCGGCTTCAAACAGTGTGTGTGTGGTCTGTTGGCGTGAGAACGTACTACGAGCTGTTCGAACAAAAGGCAAATCATGAATTTAGGTAAGTTATTAACTCACATTCCAAAGTTCTAATCAAAAACGATTATAGAAAATGTTTGGAATGTTATCAACATGTTTTAGCGATTACAGAACAAGTTATATCGTTCTGTAATCGCTAGAACAACTCGGCATATTACATGACAATCGATCATGTAATATGCCGAGTGAAAAATATTCTTTCACAGCTGTTACACTTTTTAATCTTACAAACGTTTTTAAATATTATTACTAAATATTTCTCTGGTTTAGAAACAGAGAAAAAAACGAATATATCATATACAATCAACCAATTACACAGTATTTTGAAAAAGGAAGAAAGGTTTTTAATAGTGAAAGCAAGGTATAATATCTGTTGAGGCAAGTCTGATATGAATTCAGCGTCTTCTGCAAAGTCCTTGACTCTAGTGAAAGTCATTGTTCCGTCTGTTAATGGGCGTTTTTAAGAAAGAAAAAATTATAAATATATAAAAAAATGCACTTGGTTATGCTTACATCTACTTGATGTAAAGAAATTTAACAGGTCTGAATTTCAGAAGTTTACATGTTTTAATAGTGACAGGCTTATTGTCATACTTATAACAGGAATACGTCACTCTTGAACGTACATATCTTCTGAAAAGTTTGCTAAAACCGTGATGAGCGTAAGGCTAGTTTCACGTATCACAAATATCCATATATTGCACATTATAGCGCGCCAACAAAAAAATAATCATTTGTAGACATAAGAATAGTGGGAAATCTCCATCCAGCTATGAGCAAACAAATGGGAACGTATATCGATTTTATATCGTAGTGATTTGAAGCGAACTGTTGCCACTTTTTGTTTCGCGGAATGTTTTGTTTTTAGTAAGTGACCCTGATAAGCAGACATCCGGTCTGTCATCAAGGAACGGCAGAAAGTCGATACTACATACGAAAGGAAACCACTGCGCATCAAATTTTGGGATTTCAAGATTTCACATTTTCCTGATTGTTGCTATTGTAGTCTCCGGAAGCACTTGTTGACATCAAAATGAGGAATCCGTGACATAAAATAAAGAAACAATGAATTCACCAAATCTGTTTCAAAAATATTTTTACTTTTGTAATGCTATTTATACTTTCTAATTCTTTGACAGTTCGACTGAATGTTTGACAGAATTTGAAGTATTTCTAAATTGACTAAAATATTTCTTTTGATAAGAAAAGCATTACTTTTAAAATATCTTTATATCTATCATTGGTAATCAGCTTTTATTTCTGCAATTTAAATTTAACTTATTTCCATCTTATAAGATAAAAATTATTTCGTACTAAAGGCTCAAACATTTTGTTTTGCATAGGAGATAAGACTACGTCAGTTTACCAGAATGAATTATAATGACATTCAAAGTAAACACGAAAATAACAGTTAAGACAACTTCCTTTTCGAAAACCTAAGTAAAACTAAGAGGTTAGTGGGAAAAGAGGAGACAAAAGCATTTAAATATTACCTGTAATTTTTTTTTCTGCTGGACGTACTCTTCTGTTTGAGGTTAAGCGAAAGACGTAAAAGAATGAATTGGTCGGCGATGAACAGATATGCCATGGCGCTGAGATGCTTTTAGATGGGTGTGAGGGGACCTAATATGCGCTAATAAAACATTCCTCACATTGCAGCCACGGCCCTGTATTGTTGACGCCTGACACGGTGACCTCATGTTTTTTGCGACACATTTTAATCGTGCAATATATAAAATGCAGAAATGCAGGCTACTATTTTGCGAAATGTACTCACTTTGTTGATACATTTTTGTTTCAACATTTAAAGTCAATCGTGGGCAATTCTTTAGGCCATAAGAATTCTCCCATATTTAATTTTGAGCCGTTTAGTCCGAGAAAGGGTGAGATTCAGTGCCGTGGAACATTCGGTGTGTCGCCATCAACTTTTTATTCCGAAGGTGCGGCGCTTAGAAAAACATTTAGTGAACCACTGGCGTACCTAGAGCGTTACTTTTCTTCGACACACTGTAACTAATGTAGTACTGTTGCCATGATATGCAGGGTGTCCAATAAAGGTGTAATCAATTTCAAATAATCATAACAGTTTTAATATAAATGATCTCAATTCGAGGCCGCTGTGGTGTAGCGGAAGTATATCCGGCGCGTAACTGGAAGACCCTGGGTTCGACTCCCAGTGGCGGCCAATGAGAATTTTTCCGTGACTCACTGATAAACGTCAAAAGAGCGAAGACCTTTGTTTGAATTTCCTGGTCCACGTTGAATGTCTGTATTAATTATTCATTCGCCTTCTAATTATTTCTTCAGTTGCTGCTTACCATCTTTGGTGAATCCCCAGCATTGCGCGGGGCTCCAAGAAGCAACCTGCCAACTTGGCTTGGCAGTTAGCGTGTCTGAGTCTGGAGGAATTCGAGGCCGCTGTGGTGTAGCGGAAGCATATCCGGCGCGTAAATGGAAAACCCTGGGTTCAACTCCCGGTGGCGGCCAATGAGAATTTTTCCGTGACTCACTGATAAACGTGGAAAGAGCGAAGACCTTTGTTTGAATTTCCTCGTACACGTTGAATGTCTGTATTAATTGTGTTAACTGACAGAACAGATCATGAAGTTTTATAGACATTCGACATGGGCACCATTTGTCATCCCAACAATGTCTAAACGGTATTCTAGTTCCAACCATGTTCGCTCAAGAAAGTCCGTATTAACTTTCTGCAGTGCGTGTGTCATCCTCCTCTTTAGGTCAGCAATGTCTGCAACAGGGGTGATGTAAACCTCACCATTGATGAAACTCTATAAAGAAGTCACAGGGTGTTAAGTCTGGCGAACGTAGGGACCATGCGATGGAACCACCACATCCAATCCATCGATTGGGAAGTTTGTTAACCAGAAACCTCCTCACAATCAAAGCTCAATGCGATCGCGCCCCATCTTGTTGGAAAATTACCGGAGTTTCAAGTTCATTCAAATGCGTATACACAAACTGCTTAATCATGTTCAGATAATTTTCAGCTCTCACGCTCGCTTCTGAAAGAAAAAGGGTCCAATAACATGGTTGATCATTATGCCACACCAAACATTCAAATTTGGGCTAGCATGCTGAGGTTCCATTGTACAATGCTGGTGTTCAATTCCTCAAATTCTCACATTATGTTTATGAACCTTTCCAGAAACATGGAAAGTACACTCACCCGAGAAACAGATTTGTCTCAGGAAAGATTCAGCGTTTACAATGTTCTCTAACATCTCTTCAGAAAACTGTTTACGTTTCACATGATCATCTTGTCTTATGTGATGGGTTATCAGCAATTTATACGGATGCATTTCTAATCTCTGACGTAACACTCTGTGAACTGACGACTTGGGAATGGCCAGCTGTCGTGCTGCTTGTCTGATTGACTTTGGAGGGCTACTTGTGCATTTTTGTCTCACAACCTCCTCTCTTCGTGGAACCAGCGATGATCGTACAGGTCTTTTCTTTAATCACTGCCACTGCCTAGCAGATGTGGTCAGTCGTTTTAGGCATTTGTTGCGGTACGACCGGTCATCTTTGAATACACTTTCTTTTCCCCCAGCGAAGCGTCGATTCCCTTACCGGGATACAGAAATGCACAAAACACGAGCATGTGGGCAGTGACAAATCCTTCTCGCATTTATTGAGAAACCACTTCACGCACCAAAAATTGAAGGGTGGTGGGCACTGTCACGTCGGCGGATCAATGGGCCTATCGTCTTTCAGGATACGGTCAGAACAGTCGTCTATATAGAAAAGTTTTCAAGTTTTCGTTAACCAACCGCACTCTGTAGAGCTGATCACTGAATATTTTCAACAAGATGGGGCAATTTGCAATGCATCACATTTGTGTATGGCTGAAATTCAGTCATTCTTTGGAGATCGCGTGATTTCTAAAAGAATGTGGTCACCTCGATCTCCTGATTTTCTGATTGCTTTCTCTGGAGGTGTTTCAAATAAGTGTCTAAACAAGCTGACAATTTTAAGGGACTGAACAACATCTGCGAGGCAGTGGCAGCGATTAAGGCAGAGCAACTGGCGCGGACTGTCCGAAATATGGAGTCTCGTGTTCAAGCCTATCTCGATGCACAGAGAGGACACTTTTAACATCTCGTATCATATGATTCAGTTTTCAATGGATGATGGTATGTTCTTACCAAATATCATTTGATTACTATGATTATTCATAATGTTAATAATAAAAACTTGGGTAAATAGCGAGTGGGACACCCTGTACCCTCGTCTTATATTGCTCGCTCCACATGTTTTGTACAGAGTTCTCAGTTTGTCAGACATGGAAACGTCATTCACACTTGGCCTTAAGCCTGTTCCCACATAACATTCAGTAAGTGAGAAAATATAACTTTCAGAGCGAAACGCTTAAAGAGAACGAACTCAAAATTTACATAAGGAAGGAAACTAGAAACGAAAGTCAAGTTAGATTATATGTCATAAGATATATTAATAGCTCTTTGAATGTGAAGAAAAGGGATAAAAAAAGACTACATATAATCATTTTAGTGAAACAAAACTAATGGTAATATGGAGAAACAGGGAAACAATCCGAATGAAAATAGGAAACAATAATATCATTAATCTAGGCTGAATGATCACTGAAGATTTTGACTATTTTGAAACCATAAAACACAGAATCAATAATAGATGGATAACAATGGGCAGATTAGAAAAAATATGGAACAACAAAAAGTTTAAGCAAAGAACTCAAACTGAAGATATATAAAACAATGATAATGCCCACAATATTCTATGATTCAGAATGCTGAATCTTAAGAAACAAGTTAGTAAAATCATGCAATGCATTGATTATGATATGCTTTCCAACATACCAGAAATTATTACTCAAGTTATGAATATAATGGCTGTGGAATAAATCTCGCTCCTGTGTCCTGACCTTTGATCCCATTTCGACGATATTCAACAGAACCGGTTCAGTACACCTCAAGAATAACGTACTAAAGTTTTGTCTCAATAGAAGCAGTTTTACGCAAGTTATGAGAATAATGGCTATGGAAAAAATCTTGCTTTTGTGCAATGACCTTTGACCCCATTTCGTTGATATTCAACAGGACCGGTTCACTATACTTCAAGAATAACATGATAAAGTTTTGTCACAATCGGAACATTTTTTCGTAAGTTATGATGCACAAGGGCAGTGGAATGGATCCCACTCCAGTGTCCTGACCTTTGACCCAATTTCGCCCATTTTCATAGGGTTCCTCCCCAGTGACTCCCTACCACATACTGAGATTTCGTCGAAATCGAACCATTTTTACGCAAGTTATGACGCATAAGGGCAATGGAACTAATCCCGCTCTTATGTACTGCCTGACCTTTGACCCCATTTCGCCCATTTTCAATAGCGTTCGTGCCCAGGTGGTGCCCTACCACATACTAAAATTTCATCGAAATCAAACCATTTTTACGCAAGTTATGACGCATAAGGGCAAAGGAACAAATCCCGCTCTTATGTCCTGCGTGACCTTTCACCCTATTTCGCCCATTTTCAATAGGGTTCCTGCCCAGGTGATTCCCTACCACATACTAAAATCTCGAACCATATTTACGCATGTTAAGACGCATAAAGGCAATGGAGTGGATTTTACCTTTATACCCTGACCTTTGACCCCATTTAGCCCATTTTCAATAGGGTTCGTCCCCAAGTGGTTCCTTACCAAATACTAAAATTTCATCGAAATCAAACCATTTTTACGCAAGTTATGACGCATAAGGGCAATGGAATAAATACCGCTTTTATGCCCTGCCTGACCTTTGACCCCATTCGCCCATTTTCAATAGGGTTCGTGCCCAGTGGTCCCCTACCACATACTAAAATTTCATCGAAATCGAACCATATTTACGCATGATATGACGCATAAGGGCAATGGAATAAATACCGCTTTTATGCCCTGCCTGACCTTTGACCATATTCGCCCATTTTCAATAGGGTTCGTGCCCAGTGGTCCCCTACCACATACTAAAATTTCATCGAAATGGAACCATTTTTACGCAAGTTATGACGCATAAGGGCAATGGAATAAATACCGCGTTTATGCCCTGCCTGACCTTTGACCCCATTCGCCCATTTTCAATAGGGTTCGTGCCCAGTGGTCCCCTACCACATACTAAAATTTCATCTAAATCGAACCATATTTACACATGATATGACGCATAAGGGCAATGGAATAAATCCCGCTCTTATGCCCTGCCTGACCTTTGACTCCATTCGTCCATTTTCAAAAGGGTTCGTGCCCAGTGGTTCCCTACCACATACTAAAATTTCATCGAAATCGAACCATATTTACGCATGTTATGACGCATAAAGGCAATGAAATGGATCCCGCTGTTATGTACTGACTTTTGACCACATTCCACCCATTTTCAATAGGTTTTGTTCCCAGGTGGTTCCTTAAAACATTCCAAAATTTCATTGAAATCGAATCATTTTTACGCAAGTTATGACGCATAAGGGCAATGGAATAAATCCCGCTCTTATGCCCTGCCTGACCTTTGACCCCAATTTGCCAATTTTCAATAGGGTTCGTGCCCAGGTAGTTCCCTACCACATACTGAAATTTCATCGAAATCAAACCATATTTACGCATGTTATGACGCATAAAGGCAATGAAATGGATCCCGCTCTTATGGCGTGACCTTTGACCCCACTTCACCCATTTTCAATAGGGTTCGTCCCCGGGTGGTCCGCTACCACATAGTAAAATTTCGTCGAAATCGAACCATATTTACTCAAGTTATGACGCATAAAGGCAATTGAATAGATCCTGCTCTTATGGCGTGACCTTTGACCCCACTTCACCCATTTTCAACAGGGTTCGTCCCCTGGTGGTCCCCTACCACATACTAAATTTTCATCGAAATCGAACCATTTTTACGTGAGTTATCGTGCCGACAGACAGACGGACGGAAAAAGCTGCAGCATATACGCTTCTTCAACCTACGGTTGGAAAGCGTAAAAAAGGAAATGGATAAAGTCAATGCCTTTGAAACAAAATGCCTAAAGACAATCAGTAGAACAAACTGGCCAGAAAGAAAAACAAATTAAAAAGTCAGGGAAAAACTTAACTTTAAAGAAACAATATTTGCACCACTAAAAATGAACCAACCAAACTGAAGGTGGAGGCTATTATGTCAGCCTTAAGGCTAATAGCTTCCAGAACTTATTTCCGTTTTAATAGTGTCATCTACCAACAATTAGAGGGGACTCCTATGGGATCCCCACTTTCCCCTATCCTTGCCGAGTTCTTAATGCAGGAGTTGGAGGAACTTGTCCTTTCAATTTACCCAATAAAACCTTCTTTATATGTTCGTTATGTGAATGACATCCTTATTTTTTTGGCCTTATTATCTGACTCAACTTCATTCATTTACCGATTTCCTGTGTTCTCAATTTGTTTCTATTAAATTTACTGTTGAACTGGAGGAACAGGGATCCATCCCGTTTCTTGACTTCTTTCTTTCCCGAAAAAACGGTTCTAATAATTTACAATTTGCTGTTTTCTGTAAACCTACCTTTTGTCCTTCCATAATCCCATATGATTCCGCCCGCCCTTGGAATCATAAAATTGCTGCCTTCCAGTTTTTAGTTAAGCGTTCTTTTACGCACTCCTCATAGGGGCACTTACAGCGGATTGAACTTTTTAAAATTATAAATATTGCCGTTTCTTTTGGTTATTCGCCAAACGTTATCTTCACCCTTGTGCGAGATTTTTATAGGCGAAGTTCTACCACTCTGCAACGTGCCCAAACGAATCGTCGTTTTGTTGGCACCATTAATTTCTCCCTCAAGTAGTAAATGTGTTGAAAAACTTCTCTAGACGTTTTGACTCAGATCTTGGCATTCGTACTTCTAATGTTTTTTCACTTACTCGCTGTGATCGAGATCCTGTTGATACTCCTAGCAGGCATGGCGTATACTCGTTCCTCTGATTGCTAACTCAACGGGGAATCAGAAGATCTATATCGCCTCTACTTTGAGGACATTGAAAGTGAGATTCTCAGAACATAAATATGATATTTGTTCAGCACACTCTTCAACTGCTTTGTCTAGGACCGTTGCTGAAGGAGAATTTTATCCTGAATGGAATAAATCTTCCATTCTAGCTGTCGCCTCTGATAAATTCTATGTTTATTTACAGAACGCTTGTACATTCAACGCTTTTTGACTTTCTGTTGCAACGACAAGTTGCCGTTATCTGTGCATTCACCCTGGAGTTTTCTACTGAGGAACTGCTTTCCTGAGGATTCGAACGTACCCGATAAATAACTCATAACTATGACGTTACTATTTTGTTCTCTTTATAACGTTTATTTCAGTTGGCAACATACTCTTCTCGGCTGGGGGCACGATGGTATTTCTTGTGAGTGTATTTATACTTGCGGCACTTCCATTTCTGCGCGCTAGGCCTGAGGATGTACCTCCCAAAGATCTCGCTATGTTCGTTTTTTACGCTTTCCAACCGTAAGTTGAAGAAGCGTATATGCTTCAGCTTTGTCCGTCCGTCTGCCTGTCCGCACGATAACTCGCGTAAAACTGGTTCGATTTCGCTGAATTTTTAGTATGTAGTAGGGGACCACCTGGGGACGAACCTTATTGAAAATGGGTGACGTGGGGTCAAGGGTCATGACATAGGAGCGGGATCCATTCCATTGCTCTTATGCGTCATAACTTGCGTAAATATGGTTCGATTTCGATGAAATTTTCGTATGCGGCAGGGGGTCACCTGGGGACTAACCCTATCGAAAATGGGTGAAGTGGGGTGAAAGGTTAGGACATAGGACCGGGATCCAGTGCCATTGCCTTTATGCGCCATAACGTGCGTAAAAATGGTTCGATTTCGATGAAATTTTAGTATGTCGTAGGGGACCACCTGGGAATGAAACCTGTTGAAAATAGACAAAATGGGGTTAAAGGTCAGGACATAGGATCGGGATCCATTCCATCGCCCTTATCCCGTACTATAAAAAGGAGCAATTCTTGTATGTATGTAAATTTTATTTTAAAAACGGCTCTAAGTATTTTGATGAAAGTCGTTAACCTACGGTTTCTTGGTACTAGAAATCGATTTAGCTTGATCTCGACTTTAGGAAAATTCGTTTCGTGGGTTAAATAACCAACCCGAATTACCACGTTTTTAGTGTCATGCCGTCGTTCCATTAAATGTTGGCGCGTGGTCACGCCAGCTGTGTCATTACGTTACGCGTTGTGTGTGGATCCCATTAAGGTTTTATGACGTCACACTCTTGCGAGCAGATGGTCGCGATTTCCATCTGCCTCATTACGTCACGCGCGTTTTTTTTTTTTTTATTGGAGGTTTAACGACCACCGTGAGCAACTCAATGGACTATAAGCAGTCGCCCGTCCCTAATTTAGGGTCATTGGTTCCAGGGAAGGGAGAGAACCAGTGCCGTAAGACAAACACAACATCCATGCCTCACCGGGATTCGAACCCGGACCCCGTTCGGACGAATGATCAGAGGCCATCGCTTAGACCACTGCGCCACCGGGGCGGCATCACGCGCGTTGTAAGCGTATGTCCTTCGGCACGATAACTCGCGTAAAAATTGTTCGATTTCTTTGACATTTTAGTATGTGGTAGGAGAACACCTAGGAATCAACCCTATTGAAAGTGAACGGAATGGGGTCAAAGTCAGGACCTAGGAGAGGAATCCATTCCACTGCTCTTAGTCGTCATAACTAACGTAAAAAAGGTTCGATTTCGATGAAAGTTTATTATGTCGTAGGTGACCATCTTGTGACAAACCCTATTAAAAATAGGCGAAATGGGGTCAAAGGTCAGGACATAGGAGCGGACTCAATTCCATAGCCCTTATGCATCATAACTTACGTAAAAAAATTCGATTGCGACAAAAGTTTATTATGTTATTTCGGCGGTATACTGAACCGGTTCTGTTGAATTTCATTGAAGCGGGATCAAAGGTCAGGGCACAGGAGTGAGACTTATTCCACAGCCATTATCCTCATAACTTGAGTGATAACTTGAGTAATGATTTCTGGTATGTTGGAAAGCGTATCATAATCAATGCATTGCATGGTTTTACTAACTTGTTAAATTACGTGCGTGTCGTTTTTAAAATGTAAATAAATATCATCTTTTATCTAGTATCTAGTGAGTTAGCATCGTGCTTAGACAGCTATTTATAATTTTGAGCTTGGCATTTTAACACGAAAATCACCATTCATTCAACCAAACTGGTTTAGACATGTTGCAAGAATGAACCCAGAAAGACTACCAAATGTAATATTAAATGACAGAATTGAAGTGAAGCCCAGTATATAAAGACCAAGGAAGAAATGGATTGACAACATTGAAGAAACACTCACTTAATCTCTGTAATAGAACTACACAAAAGGACAGCAGGCAGAAAGAAACGGAGAAAATTCGTCTTTGAGGAACTCAAACGCCTATGAGCAGAAAAGAAAGAAGAAAAAGATATAATCAATAAATGCTGAAAAAGAAGACTGACATATTTGTGATGAATGACATTTTCATTAGATTGTTTTCCTCACCACCACTGATGCATCACTGAGAAGAGCATGAAATGGAGAAAAAATTACTGCAAACTGTGAGGAATACTGATTAAAGGACAAAACAGTTTTGCAAAATCTGTGCTGCAATAACAGAGAATCGTTTCTATGAAACGTGATTTCTGCCAGGCACTTGTATTTCGTTCAACTTGACTTGGCGCCACATTTCTTTAATGCCTAAGTCCATTTCAAAGAACAAGGATATCTATGATATCTATTTAGACTATATCATTTTGCTGGAAAGCATGTGGCATTGTATTAGGTACAGTGGAGCTGATCTTGGAAAACTCTCCTTACATTTGGCGAAGTAATTCGAGATCACACTTAAAACTTCTGTATATTGCGTGAGAAATGCCATATCATCCCTCAATACACCGGCACGGATTCTGTTTTCAACCCCTTTCAAGCCGGGAATAGTAAATGTTCTAAAACGTGCAATCATCTTGACAGTTTCCTACACTCATTCAACGCCCATCAGGATTTTTTCACCTATGAAGAACTTAATGACCCAACTCTTCCGTTTCCAGTTACATGAATATCCTTCTAAATATTGTTCCAACAAGTACATTCCCGTGTGTAAAAACTCTGAAATTTGTTCACTCGTGTTTTAAAAAATGTGGATAGATTGTCACATTCTTCGCAAACGATTTTGCGTTTCTTGCTTGCTTCCATATAAAAAATAGGTCATTATTTTGTAGTGTCTTTTTTTTTTAATTTCTTTACTTCATTTAAGCATTACCTTCGTGTCATCAGTCGGTTGTTCTCGTTTCTCGAGAACTTCTTAGCGTTAAGCCTCTGATACCTAGTACATAAAAAACTTTAATTACACGCTGAGAGATGTCTTGAAATCAATTACGATCAAACAATCTTTACTGTAGGAATTTAAAGGTACTTTGGGTTAACAAAAACTATCGCAGACGATCACAACATTATACTTCACAATTGAACCTAAACCTTTTGCGGCTGAACTTGTGTCTTGACCAGCTCAGATCTTGTTCGAGTAAGAGAATGATGGAGCTTTCACCAGCTTCGATCCTTTCCTCGCAACAGATAATCGTCTGTCTTGTTGTTTTTTTTTTGTTTGTTTTTTTTTTGTTGGAGGTTTAACGACAACCGTGAGCAACTCAATGGGCTATAAGCAGTCACCCGTCCCTAATTTATGCTCACTGGTTCCAGGGAAAGGGAGAGAGCCAGTGCCGTAAGACAAACACAACATCCATGCCTGACCGGGATTCGAAACCCGGACCCCTTACGGACGAATGATCAGATGCCAGCGCCTTAGACCACTGCGCCACCGGGGCGGCGTCTTGTTTTAAGAGACAATTCGAATGAAACCAGGTACCACATGGAACAGAACAGTGACACCTTAGTGAGCAGATTACCAGTCTCTATTTACAGAGCTATTGCTGGATATTATAATGAGCTTATTTGGCAGAGGTTTAGTTTTGCTATAATTTAACAATAGAATGATGCATTAACGCCCATAAATGTCGTCGTCAAACCTTTGGATTGGCTACAGCATTCTCCAAAAATGTAAGTCATCGAAGAATTCGTCTGGGCCCATTACCAAACTGGAAAATGATTGGATTCTCTTCGGCAGTTCCCTGACATGGGCACGGTGCAACATTTATGGTTGCATTTGTACTTACCGACGGATTGTCCAATAAGACCCTCGCATATTCCCGGATGATAGGATTTGCTCCCACGGACCCCAGGCACGAAAAGGTAATGGATTATGTACAGGTACTTATCTTCCTGATATGAGCCTAGTGGAACACGCATACTTTGCCTTCAGATTTGCTGCCATAAAAGATATTACGCTCTACGAATGTATCTGCCAATTTTACCCTGGAAACGCTGTAGTAGGTGAACCCTTTTTAACTTGCACGTCTGTGATTTCGATCATTGTCTTGTTCCTTAGACATCAGATAAAAAGTAACGGTGTCACATCCGTAACTTCAGACTGAATGAATACATTGTAAAAAGACAAAAAACAAAACGTTACCGCGCAATATGCTGTTTGATTGTATGTAATTCCGCCAATGATACACAAATTATGTAAAATCTTCAAGATATAGCGCAAGAAACAACCACCATACCGTTTGATTGCACTTGGACTCACTACCAAGCTGACAACTTTTAAAAGTTATTCAGGATAAATTTTATGGCGTTAAGTCATAAAATATTTAACGAGGAGGAACCAAATTTATACGTATAAGAACACAGAAACTGAAATGGAAGGTTGGATTAGAAATACAAGCCAAAATTTTCAAAGCTGAATTCACTGTGGAAAAACAGATTGCCATACAAATCTTACGGTACAATATTTGTTTACCACTTCCCCTTACTCGAAATAAAAGTTGTTATTTAAGAGTGTTGCGTAAGCCAACGTTCTTACCTCATGGGGTTTATACATTTTACCAAAACTTGACTGCTGTTATTGTAGGCAGTCTATTAAAAGAATTTTGACAAAATAATAAAAATTATGAGAGTATGGCACGAAATGTATGCATATTGCCAGAAAACGTAGGGTAATAATACTGTAAAAATAGTATCTGTAAAGCTAGTAACATATTTTAAATCACATATACCAATAAGGCTAATAACAGGTTCTTAAAGGCATGCTTTTTCTACTGATATACACTCTACATGGATGAGCCATTGCATTAATACCACTAAAACCTAGAGAAATGAACACACCTGGAGACTGAACGGTGGCGCAGGTGAAATTCACAGAGCAGTGTATATACAACCCGAGGATAGACTTTCTGTTATGTTAGTAGAGTGTTCGGAGTCAGAATGGGAAAAGCTGCCGATTTATCTAAGTTTGATCAAGGAGAAATTGTGATGACACGGTGCCTCGGAACCACGATCTCAGAAACGGCGCGGCTTGTGAGTACGTATCAAAAGTGGTGCACAGATGGCCAAACGAAGAACCGTCGTCCAGCCGTGCGCCGCCCACAGTTCATTGAGGCCAGAGAGGAGCGGAGACTGTTGCGCATTGTTCACCGCGACCGTAGGAGCTACAAATCACCCGCAGCTACAACAGTAGTTACATCAGTTTGCAAATTAAATTTTTAGTCAGATGATTTCTTAAAATTAGCTGCTACTGAAACAATTATCGTCGCCGGTTTCTAGAAATGACTTCCATTTTTCTCTATCACGTCAAGTTTTTAAATAAAAGAAGAAGCTACGTTTTCAAGATTTTAATTAATGTAAGCACAAAAATGCAAACACAATATCCCACAAAGACTTTGTTTTTTGCAAAAACACTTTAAACTTACTGTAAAGCACTGACCTGTGACTAGTCTTTAACAAAACGACAAGCAAACAGTATTCCATTAATTTTCAAACTATATTTTCATTTTACTTTCTTGCTGATCCTCCTTTATCTTTACTGTCCCTCTTCAACATGCAACAATAGTCGGCCATCATAGTTTCATTCCATCTCCCCTGGTACCTTTTCTCCATCTCCTTAAAATCCTGGTGAAAGCTTTCACCGGGCTCTTGACTATAATGTCCCAGATTTTCCGGAAAGTAGTCGATATGGGAGTGTAGAAAGTGAACTTTTACTCTCATGTTACAACCCAACTCCTTGAAGTTTTCCAACATAGTTTCAGCAATTTTTCTGTAAATAGGATCTTTGTGATTCCTTAGAAAGTTTTCGGTTACAAATCGGAATGCTGTCCATGCGTTTTTTTCTCTCTCATTCATCGTTTTCTCAAATTCTTTGTCCTTCATCAGTTTTTATATTTGAAGGCCGACTAAAATTCCAGCTTTCAATTTTCTTAGTGTGATGAAGGGAAATGTCATAGAAAAGGTACTTGAAGCATGGCGAATTTTGTGGTAGAACCCTTTCAAACTGCTTCATGAACCCCAATATAATGTGTAGTTGTGGAAGCAATACTTTTTGGGGGTCTACAAGTGGGTCATGCAGGATGTCTGTAGTCCCAGGAACAAAATTTCTCCGCTCTGGCCAAACTCTCATTGTCCAATGCTTTTGATTTGCCCCCCATTCACATAGAAAGCAAGGCATTTTCGTGTACCCAGCTTGTTGTCCTAATAGCATTCTTATTACTTTGAAGTCACCACAGATAAGCCATTTGTGTTCCTCATACTGTATATTTGTTAATAGTACCTTCATGTTCTCGAATGTCTCTTTCATTTTAACTGAGTGGGGCACAGGAATGGACCCATACACATTCACATTCTGCAGTAACACGTCTTTGAGGCTCCTCTTGGACGAGTCAATAAAAAGTCTCCACTGAATAGGATCATGCTCAATGCCATAGAAGTGCATGAACTCGTTGATGTTATTGCAGTAAACCAATGAATCGTTCTGTGAGAAAAAAGGAAGTACTTCTTTTTCTCTGTGTCGGTACCATGAATGTGTTCCTGGAGCTAGAAGATTCTTGCTTTTCAACCGGGAGCCAAGTAGTTCTCACATTCCTTAGGCAAGTTCAGATCACGTACTAGATCATTGAGTTCATTCTGGGAGAACAGTTGTGGATTAGAGTCGTTTTCCGGCTTGTAGACATCATCACTTTCGTCTTAGGAGATTGCATCACGTTCACATTCATCATCTTCTGCCACGTCCTCTAACACAGCTTGAGGAAGAGGGGAAGGCAGATCTTTTCCATGTGGAACTGGCCTAATGGCTGAAGGAATGCTTGGATACACAATTTTGTTATTTTTCGAATTGCAGCCCCTAACATTAACTATGCAGAAGTAACAGTCGTCCAGGTGGTCTTTAGGCTCCCTCCCCACCATAGGTATTGCAAATGGCATGCACGTTTGCTTCCCTTTTGTCCATAACCTTAACCTTTCAACACAATAGCGGCACACTTTATATGGTGCCTATGCCTTATCATGATCACCAAGATGCACTTTAAAATAAGCATACAAGCTTTCTTCACAAAGTCTGTGATATCCATTCTTTGCTTAAGCACTACAAAATTTCCACAAATGTAACAGAACACATTAGGACAATTTACACACTTGCGTTTCGACCTTGTAAGACTACGCACTCACAATAGAGACAGCAACTTAGAACAGCTGTGTAAATCCGAACAGAAAGAGCAATGAACTTGAAATATGAGCATCTGACTGGCGGGAGTGCTATTTATGGATTCTTGCCAATTCTCCTTTCAGTCTTTCTCCTTACAGGTGGCTAGTTGGCAATACTCCAAAAGTAATCTTACGTTGCTTTGACGACGATTGGCAAAGGAGATAGCTGAAATGCCTCCCGCTAAAACGCCCCTGACTGGTAGATGTAATGCTATCAGCGATAAATCTTCGAAATCAACTTGTGTCGATTGGGCAAAAACTATATGTGATAGAAGAAAACTAAGACTAGTTCTGGAATCAGCATGAAAAAGTGAGCTAAGCACACATATTCGTTTTTAATCATCTGATCTCATGCAGACTAGTGATCAGAGCAATGTGCCACAGCACATAGTTCATCGCAGCCTTCTGCTCGTGGGCCTGCGTAACCGAAGACCCAGCCGGGTTTCCATACTCACTGCCCGTCATTGCCAACAACGCATGAAATGGGCCCAATGCAAGGGCTCATCGGTGTATGATCAAGACTGCAATTTCTGTTTTCTTTCTCTTTTTTGGTTGGGGGTTAAACTACTACCGTGGACAACTTAATGTACTATATGCAGTCGTCCATCACTAATTTAGGGCCACTATTTCTTGGTAAGGAAGAGAGCCAGTACCGTAAGACACACCTAACATCCAAGCCTCACCGGGTTTGAAACCGGACCCAACTCGAGCGAATGGTCAGAAGCCAGAGCTTAGACTACTGCGCCACCTGGGCGGCAGAAGCAATTTTGTCATTTCCGTAATGAATATGAACTTTCCGTAATTAACTCATTTCCGTAATGAATATGTTTTTCCTCAAGTTTTGTTCGACAGAATACATTTTGGCAAAATCTTAATTGATATTTCTTTTTGAGGTGAAACTGTTCTCACAGATTCGATACTTTACATTCTCCTAATTTTGTAAATCCTTTTTTGTACATTTTAGATATGTATTATCAAGATTTGCTATTTTTTATACAATTGGGAAGTATATCTGAATCATTTTCGTACTCTGGAACCATCGCAGTTCAATGAAATTATACTTTAACGTATTTTCTCAGTGAGATTTAGCATAAAAGTTCCACTTCAAAAGTCACAGTATATAATTTAAATCTGTATTTCCATAAGATTATCGGCAAATATTTTTGAGCTGCGTTGGAATGCCATTAAAGGTTTACACATCAATATGGAATTTATTTTCTAAACAAAAATTCATAGCAATTGACTCAAAATTTTAATGCAAAAGTAGCTTTCCATATTTAGTTTCTCTTTGTTTTCTCTAGAGGACCAAAATCTGAAAAAACGTAACTTTATTTTTCTGCCTTCCCTTTGCGAAGTCTTTCTGCATACGTGCGCATCTATGTAGTTCTTTCAACTCACAGTTCAATGCCCTTTAAGTCTTTGCAAAACCATCCATGTTCTTCGTGTGTACAGAGATTGCTGACAAACAACCTCGGGGAGTTTTAAAATGCTTTTAGCGTTTAACATTTCATTTAGGAAAATAAGCATTCACTGTGAAAAGCCTCTGGAGGAACACGAACACTGTATTAAGATCTTTAAAACTAAAAATAAAAATCAGAATTTATATATTCCCATTAAAACTGTGAGAATAAATGCAAAGCATTTTGCCGCTGGCTATTACTTTCGTTGCATCACTGCTCAATAATAGATTCAAAAAATATCTTCATAAACATAAATTTTGCCAAAGGTTTGAAACAATGAAAATATCAAACTCTCCTTGAACTTCTGATTATAACACTGGAAAGAAAAGATGCTTGTTTGTGTAAATATAAGCCGGATATTGATAATCTTTAAATGTTTGTCTCGATATACAATAGGAGTCTCGCATTTTTAATGTAATAGTAACCCAGCGTTGACGAGCTACACTAAGCTACTAAAAATCGAAAAGAAGTAGAAAAAGCCTGACATGCAAACATTGAAAACACTAGTTATTTTCTTGAGTTAGGTATAAGGAAAACCGTGTCACTAAAGATAGAAGTTCCCAAATAAACATTTTGCACAGCTATTATATATATATTCCTTAATATTATAACCCCGTAATTACAACATTTATGCTAGAAGAAATAATTTATTACTACCTTATCTAAGTCCACTTTAGGTCATTAGTGATCTTTAAGACGGTGTCACTACATATCATTTGGCTAAGTTTATGGAGTACTTTGGGAATTCTTATGGCTTTTTAGTTGGTGAAACGTAAACATTCTTCAGTCATTTCTTGATTCCGCTTTGTGCAACTGGTTTTATAGCTTCCATCATTTACATAGTTGCTTTTCCGCAGCTTATCACTGCGTAAGTATTGCTGTGAAAGACACATACGCTCTCATGCATTCCTAATAAACGAAGTGTTTTACACTGATATGCTATGGTACTAGGTACACTTGTCCTCGCTGCATAACTGGCCCACTTCAACGCCTATGCTTCACGTGAGGCCGCCCCCAGTGGCGCAGTGGGCTAAGCACTGGCTTGTGACCATTCGTCCGAGATGAGTCCGAGTTCGAATCCCGGTGAGGTATGAATGTGTTTCTGTATGACACTTGCCCTCTCCCTTCCCTGGAACCAGTGTCCGTAATTCAGGGACGGGAGACTGCTTAAAGCCCATTGACTTGCTCACGGTGGTCATCAAATCCCCAAAACAAACAAATGTCACGTAAGTGCGATGTGAGTTGTAAATAAAAAAAAGCTTAAGTTATCCATTGCTTGAGAGTCTTAATGGGCTAACTGGATGATTTGGACGACTTTAAACTTGGAATTATAATCGGTGTCAGGCTTCTCGGCTTGAGAACTTCCCAAACCGCCATTAGTCTGGGATTTTCACGCACAACCGTAACAAGGGTTTACCATGAACGATGCGACTCTCTAAAAACTTCTCCAAGAATTGGCAATCCTCTTGATGCAAATTTCTCGTGGATCAGAGGGATTATAATGTCATTTACAGATTGCTTCGCTGTTCTCAAATAGTTCCTAAATACTTAACTGTAGTGCTCTTGAAAAATGATAACAGGAATACTAATAGTACTAAACGGACACACAGATCGTAACCCTGAGAACAAGGAGTTACTGAAAATCCAAAGCGTATTTATTAGTATCCAATTGCTGATGTACAACACAACCCGAAGAACCACAACTTCGTGTTAGTAACAGAAATTTACTTGAACACAATTCGTCGTATCGCATAATACAGACCAACTATAAGGGGCAGAGTATCACATATCTTTGAGTAGCAGATTAATTATTTTAACAAATTCTCTAGACACCTGTCTCTCTACACTGAACGAGTTGCTTTATTTACACTCCGACTAGCTGGTAGTAACTGTTGCCAAACTATAGAAAAAACTTTCAGCTTTCGATATGGCGCTTAGATTGAAAAATATATGGATGTAACAAAATTTAACTAAGATTCTAGGAATAAAAGTTAAATTAGAGTACATTTCATAGGGTCTAAGGAAACTTGCGAGAATCATGCAACCGAACAGAAGGACCGTAACCCTGAAACTGCTGCAGAATTCATCATTAGTGTGCTGAGGTCATCGCCGGGCGTAAGATGTATTACTACATATTGCGAATGGAATACAACAGCGAATCACCATGTCAGTTGATGTCAGTTCAGAACAAGAAAGAGTGCCTCCGCATTGACACTAGACCTATCTGAATTAGAAGAAAGTCAAGAATTAGAATTCTAGACCTATCTGAATTAGAAGCAAGTTGGAAGACCTATTAGAAGATAATTAGAAGATTAGAAGACCTATCTGAATTAGAAGAAAGTTAGAAGACCTAATAGAAGATTAGAAGACCTATCTGAATTAGAATTAAGATATAATCCTAATTCTAGACCAAAATAATAAAAAAATCTGAAAAAAGATTTAAAAAATCTGAATTAGAAGAAAGTTTGAACAGATTAATAAAATAAACTTTTTCCAATGAAAAGAGATAGAATTACAAGTGTGGGCGAGGAAATAAAATCGCACTTATGCGGAAAGAAGCAGGGTTTACCATGAACGATGTCGATGGAACATTCGGAAACTCTCTGAAAGCCTCCCGAACTCAGAAGATGCGTGCGTTGCGAAAAGAAGCATGTTGTGTGAGAGCTTCTTTCCCTCTCAATTTTATGAAATTTCTTCAGGGTTGGATTGTTGTGAGAGCTTGATAAAGGGATTAAAATCATTCGTTTGAATTTTTTGGCAGTTAAAGTGCAAGCAAAATGTTGTTTGCCTTCCATGAGATATTGTTAATTTCTCCAGAAATTAACAATATCTCATATTGTTAATTTCTCCAGGATGCGGATCTATTCGCTTAATAAGTGCTGAAATGCTTTTCTCAGTCGATGTATTCTCCATGTATTATAAATGCTTCATAAATACCATGTACAATTTTTTTCAGTTTTCGTAATAACATTAAGATGCGTGTCAACGTTTCTTTATTTGATATACATTAATGATCTTCAATATAAAAATTGCGTGATTTATTATTTCGTCTTGCTACTGAATACGACACAAGGTGGTTATCTGTTTTTCCTTTTCTCCGGGGGAGGGTTAATAAATTCCATTATATTAGAATTAAAGAAGAAAGATCATAATATGTGCAATACTTTATACTCAAACGGAATGGTACGAGGGTCATAACAGAAGTTGTTCTGCACAGGTTCATCTAGAAGAGATACGGATGATGCAATCGGGGAAATGATTGCATCATATCAAGCTCAGGCTCTCAGCAACTCAGTGGAGTCAGGACGACTCGCTATCATTTGCTGTGTGGACGTGGGAGGGTTTGAAAATGAAAGCGTGCAGCTCCTTAGGTCAAGTCACGGCGTTAGACCAGCGCTCGTACGTGAAAATGGAAACTCTGCAGGGAAAAACTCCGACCCAGATCCACACTGCTTTACAAGAAGTTTCTGCGGAAGGAACTCTTGATTAAAGCACAATTTCTCGCTGGGCATCGCGCTTTCGGGAGAGCCGAAGCAGCATCGAAGATGATCAACGCTCAGGACAATCAGAAACGGCGACAGAAAGAACATCTGTTACTATTGTTGCAAAGCTTCTCGAAGACAATCGAAGTTTAACAGTCGAGGTGATCGCTCATCAGGCAAATTTGTCCACCATGTCTGTTCACCGGATTCTGACCGAATCACTGGGAAAAAGAAAATCGACCGCACGGGCCAAGAAAGACGTGGCACATGGTGGCGATCTAGGACGTTTTAGTCGGTGCGAGCCACATGCGGTCGCGCATTATCCTGTTGATAAATGGCACCAGATAGTTCCTGCAAATGTGATACAACAGGCTTCAACACCTCGTGGATGTAACGATGGCTGTTCAGCGTACCCGTAATGCAGACGAGGCGCGTGCGGGCATGGAATCCAATGGTATCCCATACCATAACGACGGGTGCTGGACCGGTATTGCCCAGCATAATACAGGACTCACTCAATCGGTCGCCACGCTACCGCCAGACGTGGGCTCGGCCGTCATGGTGTTGCAAACTGAAGCAAAATTCGTCGAAATCATTCTAAGCTGCAGCAACCGTACGTGCGGAGACTCTCGAATCATCCGTGCAAACGCTCTCTAACTATCCGTGCGAAGACTGGGTGTTTTGTCACGCACTCGATCCGTTGAGCTACGGTGGTAGATGTGACTGTGCGATCCGTCAGAGCCACGCTCACCAGATTTCGGTCCTCTCGCTCGGTGGTGTGACGGTGCAGTTCGAATCTCGCACGTCGGTGTTATCGTTCCTCCGTTTTCCACTGCCGACATTTTCTCCCCACCGTGGCCATATGCCACTCCTCACAAGCACCGATGACCTAGGAGTGATAATCCGCAATCCCCATATGCCGTAATTCTTCCGCTATCGAAGTCTGAAACTTGCTGTTAAGGCTGCCCTTGTCTTCAACGGGCCATGGTGCAGATGTCCGTGGCCAAGAATGGCGGTGCAACAAAATTCAAATGCTTAACACCGGCTCCTTGTTCATCCCTCTTATACGACTTCCATGGGGCGTTACTGTCCTTCATGATTTTCATAAGTGCTGCCAGGTTTATCATTTACATATGAGCCCGTGTTCTGCCCTTCTGCCAACTTTCGGGCCCCTGGGATGCGATCTGCCTGGTGTTGCAGTTTCACGGCCAGCAGTGTAGATCAATGACATTCTCCAACATTAAAAAGCTGCTGGGATTTATTACGTTGAAAAATTCATGACTAACTCGAATTATGATTCCAGTTTGGGGTCAAAATACATGGGCGATATGTTCCCTCTCTTTGTTCGTTTTTTCGATTTTGTACATAACGCAACAGTAGCTTTAACACAGTTTGTACTTGTTTTGTCCAGCGGTATTAGTTATCCTAAATAAAAGTCTTTATAATGTATAACTAACTTTATTTCTATTCCTTTACTTCATCATCTGTGAAACGTGTTCCAGGATTTAAAAGATGACGAAAAGATGCAGCATCGCGTACAATCGCTTAGAATCTCAGTGAACCCTTACCACGCTCTAGTGCATATTGTCCTCTCTGATTTCATTTCTTTTCCTGCTAATAATTCGGTAACTGTAAGCTTCTTCACATTTGTATTTTTTCTCGCTGTTGCTGACTTACGTAAATACAACAAATGACAGATTAATACATACATAGTCGTATTAAAATAATATGAACACCTCCTAATAATGGGAGTTACAACCCTTGCCCAGGATGACAGCGGCCAGAGGGCGTGGCATGCACGCAATGAAGCGCAGGAAGGTTGCCCGAGGCACACGTGCCCATTCGGACCGCAGCACAGCACGGAGGTCCCCGAGATGACGTGGTTGTGGGTCGGCAGGTCGAATAGTCCCACAAGTGCTCTGTGGGATGAGGAAGGGCGATTTCGCCGGCCAAGGGAGAACGGAGACACAACTGTCGTACTGCTGGAACCAGTCACGCATCCCCTTAGCAACGTGACACGGCACATTGTCCTGTTGGTAGACACCATCACCACCAGGGTAAACATCCAACATCAAAGTACGTATATGGTCAGCTGGTATGGACTGATAGCCATTGGCGTCCAGTGACCAATTCAGTGGTACCAGCGGTCTCAAATCACCCCTCGGAGCTGCGGTGGCAGTGTGCATATCCCCCAGCAATGCGCACTGCCAACTCCGGCCTGTACGTGACCGACAGGCATGTCCGGTTGTTGGTCCGCTCGTGTCTGACGCCGCATCTACCACCGTCCGTCACTTCCGTGCAGTAGAAACCTCGATTCGTCGGAGAAATCAACTTTTTCCACTTTCCAATTACTGTAGTCCTATGCAAACTGCAAACGCCGTTGCCAATGGACCTGGGTTAACATGGGCGCCTCGACGCAGCGTCGACTCCGGAAATCAATGCGCAACACGGTTCGCTGTACAGTTATGGGGACACGTACCTGGCTGCCCCAGCTTTCATTTGCATGGACATTCTCCTCTGTGGTCGGGACATTTGTGGCTCCATATTTATATCGTCGGGAGGTACTCGTTGTGCCAGCGGTCTATTCTTGGTATACCCTAAACACAGCACCTCGCTAACAGCCCACGAAGTCTGCTGTTTCTGAGATGCTTCCACTCTCTGCGCGGTAGCCAATGATAATTCCTTTTTGAACGTTCATCAGATCACTACCTCTGCCCATTGTGCTGACGTAGCGCACTATGGCTCATCTATCCTGGCCGGCAGCTTATATCTCCGTATGGTCGACCTTGTCGCATGCACTGTTTGACGTGCCTGAGGGGGTGCACTGCGATTCCGGGGGTGGTCATATTATTCTAGTACGACCAGGTATCTTTAAAATAACGAGCACGTATTTTGAATTATTTTCGACGGAAAAGAATGATATCTTCAAGGCGTATTTTGTGAAACACAGTAAATAATAACATGCGTTTCGGCCCATACGTTAAAACTACATTTTATTTAGAACACGTATTTTGCGTAAAGTACTTCATAATGAAAATAATCTGTTACAAAAAGCAGTTCAAACGGATTCGTAGAATCGGTGAATTTTAGGGAATTTTATTTGCAAGTAAATTTCAATAGGTGGTAACTTCAGCTAGTGTCGCCCATATGAGTACTTTTACGGGGGGGGGGGCTAAGAAAAATCCTTACTTCCTTCAAGGCTGTCAAACATTTTAGTAAATGTACAAGATACTAAAATACAACAAAAATAGTTGATACAATCAATCATTAATTTCTTATTATTTTTAAAAATGCTTTAAAAAAGGGTTTCGTCTATTTTAGTGTTTTAAATTTATGAAACTTTTGGCTATACCAACGGCTATTGGGGGCTCGAGCCTCCTCCCACCACTTATGGGCGCCGTTGACCCCAGCTAATGACAAAAATGGGGTTCATGAAAATTTGCATATTTCAATCAGTTTTTCTTATACCAGAAAACATCTAAAGCAGAAAGGATTTTTTATATCAAACAACTAGATGCTGAAACAGAAAAAGGTGATATAACTTTACACTGCACTGCGGGAGAACTGTGTATCATATGATGAAGGCAATGAGAATATTCTTCATAATTAAGGGTATCATAAAACATTTGCTAAGCGACTTTTATAATAAGAGATTCGTTTTAAAACAGAAATATACACTGAAGATCTGGGAATAGGAAAGTGTAAAAAATGCATACAAACTTTTCTTCATAGCGAAAGCAAAGTTGTGTTCGTTCCTCTTTAAGTTTTATGAACATGATTAAATTATCTATTTATTCAGATTTAACGCTCTTTAGTAAATATCAGCATGGCACTGTCTTCTTACCTCTGATCCAGAGCACGGACCCGACGTTTTCGGTCTCATCTTGTGGGTGTGGTCTCATGAAATTGAAACGGGACACGGGACCACTTTGTCACGTAAAACTATGCATTGTACCTTTAGCCTCCCTGACATCATCATCACTATATTGTCCCATTGAAGTCTGTTCGTTGCAGCGTGGCTCAGTTCTTGAAGAGTTCCACCGCGCCAGTCTTTAATAACGTTAGCCCACACTCAGTGATGGCGTCCTCCTGCATTTCTTCCGTTCATTAAGCCAAACACCAATGTCTTTATCTTTCTGTCATTTTTCATTCTGCACATGTGCCCAAATGGTCTTAGTTTTCTTTGTATGATTTTTTGGAAGAGGGTCCCCTTTGGTTGTATTCTTCTGTACACTTCATTTCTTATCATCTGGGTCTATCCAATTCGTAAGATTTTACGATAGCACTTTCTTTCAAAAGCAAGCATCCTTCTCTATGATTCCTTTGTCAGTGTTCAAGTATCGCATCCATATAGCATGCTGCTTAAGAGGCATATCTCGAGAATGCTTAACTTAGTTTTGAGGTTAATAGCTATGCTCTTCCAAATTTTAAATCGTGTCTTTTAATATTGTTATAGCATTTGCAGTTCTAATAAACATTTCGTTTTTGCTGTTTAAGTCATATGTTATACAGCTTCCAAGGTAAGTGAATTTTTCCTCATTTTGAAGTTCTTTGCCTTCCAGAATGATCTTTTTCCTGATCTCTTTTGCGCCAAATACCATTGTTTTTGTGTTTTCTATGTACATCTTTGGTACATATATTTTACCCTCTCTATTCAGCTCTTGTACCATTTGATTTAGTTTCATTTCATCTTCAATCAGTACAATGTCATCTGTAAAACACAGGTGGTTGAATCTTTGCTCTCCGATAGAAATTCCCGTGTCCTCGTACCTGATTTTGTCTAACATTTTCTCCAGATATGGGTTGAAGATGCTTGCTGATACTGAGTTAAAGATGCTTGCTGCTTCTGCTGGTGGCAAACCAAGCTCCACATCTGTCTCCTATCTTGACAGCTGCCTGTGTATTCGTGGTTATTTCGTTCAGAAACTGAATTATAGTTTCTGAATTTATTTTGTTCAGAAACCAGTACAGCTTAAATCTGAATATTAATAAAACAGAGCGTCTGAGAATTATTGGACACATTAAAAAATTATGTACAAAAAAACTATGAGCATTATCTGTTTTTCTATGTCACGTATTACTAACACGGTTTCTATATTTTTGTTTTGCAGAATTGTTATTCCCAGAATTCGATAGATGGAAATAGGTGTGGCCTGATGAGGAATGTATGAGAAATGTGCAATAAGTAGTCATGTCATCCGTGCAGCAGAAGGCGATGTGTGTGTTATGGCTTGCGGAATTAAAATATATCATTAAAGTTAAAAGACGGCACCGTTTAGAGTATGGTTGTAATCCTCCGTCAACGAATTCAATTAAGCGGTGGATGGAACAGTTTAAAGAAACTGGCAATGTTTAACATCGTGGAGTAGCCGGTAGGCCTGGCGTCAGGGGTCAGACGGTTGACCAAGTTAATGAAAGTTTCCGACAAAGCCCCCGGAAATCCGTTCGTAAAGCAAGCAGAGAACTGAGCATTCCGAAATCAACAGTTCACGATATTTTGCACAAGAAATTAAAGTGTCATGCTTATAAAATTCAAATAGTGCGAAAGATGCATATAAATGATCATACTCTGCGATACGATTTCGCTGTTTATATGCTGAATGGAGTGGAAAACGACGAAAACTTTCTCAGTACTGTAATGTTTAGTGATGAATCCACATTTCATGTATCAGGTATTGTGAATTGTCACAACTGTAGGATATGGGTAGTGAACCGCCTCATGCTGCTATTGAACTGGAACGTGATTCTCCAAAAGTTAATGTGTGGTGCGCTCTATCAAAAAGAGAAGTGATTAGCCCTTTCTTCTTCTGCGAAAAAACCCTAAATGGTGACATTTACTTGGATATGCTAGAACATTTCGCTATACCCCAGATCAAAAGATATGACAACGTCGTTTTCCAACAATTGGTCAACGTGTTGGTCAACGTGTGTACGTAAGTGCCTAAATGAACATTTCCCCAACAGATGGATTGGGCGTGGCGGTCCCATTCCGTGGCCTCATCGCTCTCTAGATCTAACTCCATTGGATTATTTCATGTGGGGTTATGTGAAGGATCGTGTCTATCAGACGCCTTATATTGATTTGCAGGAACTGAAGCAGCGTATCACAGCTGCTATTAATTCCATACCTCCTCAGATGCTTGCCAATACATGGCATGAAATCTAGTATCGCTTGGACGTACTACGAGCAACCAAGAGATCTCACATCGAAATTCATTAACTTGTGTAGTTACATTGTAAGTCAGTACTGTCAGTTTCTTTCTATCTGTTTAATGTTCTGTTTTATATAATTTTGTAATGTGTCCAATAATTTTTGGACACGTATAATGATAAAAATTGTTTTGGAAAAATTAAACCGTCTAAGTACTTGCTATTGCCGCTGGAATAGTTGAACGAATATCTCCTTTTATGAATCACATTTCTTCTTTTCTTGGATTTACGACAATATCGTTCATTAACCCACCTCCCTAAGTACCTCTCAATGTTAGGAATCAATGAATCTTAGTGTTTGTTGTTATATTTTAATTCCCCTTAGCATGCACCGAAATGTGGCTAGGTGTGATTGTGAGTGACGCAAATAAATGCATCCTCTCGAATCAGTCGTTTTATTTCACACTAACAAAGATCTTGACATAGGAAACATGCATAGTATAATTTAACTACAAAGAGTACCAGGATACTCTCCAGATTATTTTCCAATGGAGGCGATGAAAAATAATGACATCCTGAAATTATATTCTACGACTGCTTCGTCTTTATTTCCCTCCAAAAGATGATAGATGCATGACAGGTGCATGTTATTGCATAATCTTCGAGGTTCTAACCATGAGGAAGAAAATAAACAGGATTTCAGGACCTGCGTGTTTAAACGCGAGCACCCACACACACACGGAAATTGATAAGGATGTTTCTCCAGTAACATGCCGCAAAAACATAGTATTCGAGAATAAAATAATTTGAACAATTTCATCATATTAAGTAAACTGATACGGCCTCGCGGACGCAGTTTTAAGTTGTTGTTCTTTTCGGACAGTCCTCGCGAGCTTCATGAAGTGATGGATAGACCGCAAGCGCAGTATAAAAATACCCACATGTTGATTTAATGGTCTCCTCTGTAGTTGCCAAATTCAGCTTGTTTCCAGGTATTGTAACACTATCCGGCGGCTACGTGCTTTGAAATCAATAGGCAAAGAATTTGATACTCGTATATTGTTAGTGATTGTTTACCAGATCAGATTTCATTTTAAAACAAACTGTACAGCTGAAAGCCTCTTGGATGCCTGAAGTCATTATTCTGTGAACGGAGCCAAAGCTTTCTGAAAATCCATCAATAGCAGCGTCAGCTTTCACTTTCAGCAAATTTAGTACACAAGAGAGATTCAGATCTCCGAATAGACCTAGGTAACGCATTCTTACTTTTAACAGGGGATGTTGTCTTTTGAAATCTTTCGTGATACAATATTCTCAGCTTGTTATTTAAAAAGTCATGATTCTCTCCAGTTCTACTGCAGAAAGTTATTTTCCGGCCGAACTTCTATGTTCGTTAAAGAATCTGGAATTAAATTTAGAAATCGTTAGGCAAGGTATTTTATATCTCATTATGTGGAACGAACAACTGTTTTGACATTTGGTCAGAAAATTGGATATCTTGAGGTGCTTGAAAATATTTCAAAGCGCATGACAAAACTTTTTCTAGAAAGTGAGAATTTTCTAAGCTTCGTTATTTCGCTTAGGAGGAATATTATTTCAAAATATACTTTATTGGCAAAAACATAGGGAATACAGGCGTACCACATATGGCAAAATAAAGCACAAAACAATGAGCGATGCTGATGATATATTACAGGTGAATGTGATACGGCAGTCAACTAAGGATGACAAAATGTTAAAATCATTAGTAAGGAACAATACTTGTTTGAGGAAGATGATGCACAAGCAAAAGTAATGATTAATTAATAAAGCATGCGAGGACGTGCACAGTGAAAGCAGAGCACAAAACAACAGGTAAATATATTTACAAGAATGTGGTTGTACAACGCAGTGCACAAAAAGAAGGGAACATGTAAAACACAACAAAAGCATATACTACGATAAAGGTACAGAAGTTTCCACAATCGAGGAAACCACACGATATGTGACAAAAACATGATAAGTATTACAGAACATAGTGGAAACTTGGGCAAACTCCCCAAGTGAAACACAAGGATACACAAAATACAAACAGCAAGCCGTGCAGTATTGCATCGGTCCAAAAAAAAACAATGACATGGGACGAGCAAGAAATACATGACGTCAAAGAATGTGAAAATGCAAGACAGAAATAAGGTATAAATTAAAAGAAACAACACAATGCAGCAAGAAAAAACAGAAAGAACAAAGTCTCGCAGGGCAATACCTCTCGTATTGCTCCTATAGAACAAATACACGGTGCGCAACTCAATGAAGGTACAGGCAGCAAAAGCAGACACATGAGTGAAGAACAAGTATTAAGGACAGGTGAAACGAAGAAACAAATACAGCACGGTACATGCACACGAATTACACAAAAATTGCAGAAAATCTCTACAATACAAATCGTAAGCAGTTACATGACAAACACTTAGCAGACGCTGTGACGAAGCACCAGGAAGAGAGAACACAAAATCTCAACTGATGCATTCAGATGTTCGAAGCTGGAAAAAAAAAATCAGAAAGAAAGATGAATGGAAGATCCAGTGATTTCGAACCAACCGGTCCCCTGCGCCCAGGTAGACCGGAAAGGGGCTTGAGATTGAGGGGTGGAAGCAGCGAAGTTCTCCAGGCGTAGTCGAGACACGATGCGATTCCTAAAAATCGACCGTAAGGCCGCGCCAGCAGAGAGAATACTAGGTGTGGTAGCAGGAGAGCGGAGAGATTTATGATAAAGAAAAACGACATGTTGGACAAGTACGAAGAGATAGGCACAGGCATCCGGCAAAATAGCCGGGGGATGTTTGGTAAGCAATAGCCAATCGTACGCTTGAAAAGGGATGTCTCTGGAGCAAATGGTGCCAACAAGACGAAAGGCAGTATTGAGAAGTGGAAGGAGAACGGGACAGTGACAGTAGACATGAGGAACATCACCTTCAACACCACAAAAGCAGCAGAGTGAAGTAGAAGAAATAGACATGTGAAAGAGAGAAGAAGGAACAGGAAGGCGGCGGTGAAGAAACCTCCAGTGGATATTTCGCTCTAACGGGGTAGAAAGGGGAGAGAAAGAGGCAGACCAGAGAGGCAGCAGAAGAGAAGGAGAAGCATCAGGAACACCATGCGGAGAAGTGAGGGGCGCACGGAGGAGCGCATAGATAGAGGCAGTGGAAAAAGAAAAAATGGGAGCAACAGTCCAGAAAGGGAAGGAAGAGAGAGGCTCTGTCCAGAGACAGAAACAAGGCCAGTGTCAGAAACCAGAAGTGGGAAGAGGGTACGGAGAGCAGAGCGAAGAAAGTCATACTCCTCTTCCAAGGTGGAAGAAGGGTCAGGGGAAAGAGAAGAGAAGGGGTTTCCAGGTCAAATCGGAAGTTAATAAAGTTTCGACAGTGAGAATTCCTGAGCGGAACCAAGGGGGGAAAAGAAAGTATGGTTGATCGGGTAGATGAATCTGAGTGGAAAAGAAAAGAGGTTCTGCAAGCAGGTCCAGGGTGGTAGAGGGAGGAGCGCGGAGTAGCGGGAGAGAATGAAATACCGCTAGAGCGTCGACAAGAAGTGGTGGGAGTCGTTTAGAAGTAGAAGGAGATGAATCCATCCGAAGAAAAAGGAGAAAAGTGAAGGATGGATCATGAAGAGAAATAAGAGTATTCAGGGTAGAAGAAAGTGCAGGGGAGGGCGAAAGGAGAAGACGAATGAAGGAGACAATTCGGTGAGCTAGGTAATATGTTCTGACATCCGGGAAATGAAGACCACCAAATGATGTTGGCAAAGAAAGCGTGGCAGCGGAAATCCAATGTCTAGATGACCATATCACTGAAGTGAAAATACTATTGATGGCAGAGAAATGATGCGATTTAAACACACAGGACTCCCAGGGATAGAAGCATTGTGAGAGAAGATATCGATGAACAATTTGAGCACGTTGAAAGTAAGAGGAAAAGGAAAACGTAAATCGCCAAAAACCAGCCGTGCGATGAAGTCTTGGGCGGAGAGCTTGCCAAGTGACGTTGCTTGCGGTAAAGAAGTGTCTAAAATGAGCTCCAAGAAATTTTTGGGTCCAGGAGGACCACACTGTTCCCCACGGTCAGTCAGTGCGGCCTCTCCAAGAATCACACCACAGGCCAGCACTTTTCTGAATATTCAGGGCAGCACCAGAGAGAGCAGCATACTGTTCATAAGTGGCAAGAAGAGTATCAAATTGGTCATACAAGGCCTCTCTCTCTCTCTCTCTCTCTCTCTCTCTCACCCACACCCACCCACCCATGCACACCCACCCACAGACACAGACACACACACACACACGCACAGAGTTGTGGCCAAAATTTTGGAAACATTCAGGAAATTTGTATCTCTGTTGTATGATGAGTCATGAATAACATCAGTCCTTTTTTACGCTTTCCAACCGTAGGTTGAAGAAGCGTATATGCTCCAGCTTTGTCCGTCCGTCCGTCCGCACGATAACTCACGTGAAAATGGTTCGATTTCGACGAAATTTTAGTATGTGGTAGGGGACTACCTGGGGACGATCCCTATTTAAAATGGGCAAAACTGGGTCAAAAGTCAGGACATAGGAGCGGGATCCATTCCATTGCTCTTATGCGTCATAACGTGCGCAAAAATGGTTCGATTTCGATGGAATTTTAGTATGTGGTAAGGAACCACTTGAGAACGAACCCTGTTGAAAATTGGCGAAATGGGGTCAAAGGTCAGGACATAAAAATGGGATCCATTTCATTTCCTTTATGCGTCATGACATGCGTAAATATGGTTCGATTTCGATGAAATTTTAGTATGTGGTAGAGAACCACCTGGGCACGAACCGTATTGAAAATTAGCGGAATGAGGTCAAAGTTCAGGCAGGACATAAGAGCGGGTTTGTTCCGTTGCCCTTATGCGTCACAACTTGAGTAAAAATGGTTCGATTTCGATGAAATTTTAGTATTTGGTAAGGAACCACCTGGGGACGAACGCTTTTGAAAATGGGCGAAATGGGGTCAAAGGTCAGGGCATAAAAGTGGAATCCATTCCATTGCCTTTATTCGTCATAACATGCGTAAATATGGTTCGATTTCGATGAAAGTTTAGTATGTGGTAGTGAGCCACTGCATGGGGACGAACTCTATTGAAAATAGGCAAAATGGGGTCAAAGGTCAGGGCGTAAAAGCTGGATCCATTCCATTGCCTTTATGCGTCATAACATGCGTAAATATGGTTCGATTTCGTTGAAATTTTAGTATGTGGTAGGGAACCTCCTGCGCACCAACCCTATTGAAAATGGGCGAAATGGGTTCAAAGGTCAGGCAGGACATAAGAGCGGGATTTGTTCCATTGCCCTTATGCGTCATAACGCGTTAAAATGGTTCTATTTTGATAAAATTTTAGTATGTGTTAGGGAGCCACTGGGGACGAACCCTATTGGAAATGGGGTCAAAGGTCAGGACACTGGAGTGGCAACCATTCCATTGCCCTTGTGCATCATAACTTACCTAAAAATGTTTCGATTGCGACAAAACGTTATCATGTTGTTCCTGATGTATAGTGAACCGGTTCTGTTGAATATCAACGAAATGGGGTCAAAGGTCATTGCACAAAAGCAAGATTTATTCCACAGCCATTATTATCATAACTTGCGTAAAACTGCTTCTATTGCGACAAAACTTTAGTATGTTATTCTTGAGGTATACTGAACCGGTTCTGTTGAATATCATTGAAATGGGGTCAAAGGTCAGGACACAGGAGCGATATTTATTCCACAGCCATTATCCTGATAACTTGAGTAATAATTTCTGGTATGTTGGAAAGCGAGTCATAATCAATGCATTGCATGATTTTACTAACTTGTTTGGAATACATGATGAGTCATTGTATGATGAGTCATGAATAACATCAGTCCTTTTTTGGAATGCACTCTTTTCAAGAAAAAAGAACCGAAGCATCCAACGGAATCATCTAGTCGAGATGAAAATTGATTTGTGCAATGTACGTGCATAGGAAATGAAATGATTGCAATTGCAGAGCAGTTGGGCCATTTATTCCGATAAAACAGCAACAGGAGTGTAACAAGTTGGTACGTTGTAGCGCCACTTCTGGCGCGGATAGAAGCGGTTATCAGGCGTGGCATAGACATATAGAGTTCACGGATACTGTCCTGAAGTATAGCAGCCAGATTATGTCTAAACTGCGGGCCACTTCGCCGACATTCTGCGATGGACGTAGGTGGCGTCCCATCATCTCACAAACATATTCGATATGTAATTGATCGGGCAGGCCATGTAAGAGGGGTCGACATTACGGAGGCATGCCTAGCAGAGCCGTGCCGCGTGTAGCCGTGCATTATCCTGTTGAAAAATTGCTCAGTGTTGCCTTGACAGGAATTACAACACAATAGGTCGTAGAATGTCGTCGACGCACCGTTGAGCTGTGAGGGTGGTACGGAGGATTACCAAGTGGTTCAGGCTATCGTAGGAACTGGCTCCCCAGACAGTCACTCCCAGTGTTAGAGCCGCATGACGTTTCACTCTAAAGGCAGAATTCGTGCATTCGCCTGCTCGTTTCCAGACACGTAGACGATTGTCATCGGCGACAACTACAAACCGTGACTCATCACTGAAAAACAACACGACGCCACTGGACACTGTCCCACGTTGATCGATACAGACACTACTGCAACTGGTGCCAGCGTGGCTCGCTTGTTAGTGGTAAACGGCTGAGTGGCCTCCAGGAATGTAGCTACCGTGTCGCAAGTCGTCTGGCAACCGTCCGGTTACCACTTCCGTACATGTAGACGACTCAACATGGGCACGGATGGTTGACAGCACCAAAATCGGTTCTGTTCGTGCGGCTTCAACAATCACTCGATCCTAGCGTTCTGTGGTTGCCCTCTCCATTGCACTGTCCGCGTGCTGCTGGTATGTGTCCTCCGAGACCCATTGACGCCAACGTCGTCCGATTACCACGTCGCTCCGACCCAAACGCCTGGCGATACGGCGACTTGACCAACCGGCCTCTCTCAAACTGCTAGTATAGTGCACGGATGCAACGTCACGGTATCCTCCCACTCCGTGAAGGTTAATGCAATCGTAATGCGCTGTTACAATTGTCCCTGATTGAGAGCTTTGCTCTTGATATACCCTCCTCGATGTGCGGTTTCCGTGCGCTATGGCGGGAATCGCGCATCGAAGATTTCGTTACTTTTTGTTACATTTTGTATATTCGACCCTGAGGTACTTACATACGGAGTTACATCAGGATCGATCGATTTTCTCGAGGTGCTACGTTTTTTGGCAAAGAATGTAATACCATAAAATTATATATCATTAGACAAATAATTTAATTCAGAATGTAATTCAACTATAAATAAATAAATACATCGCTCTTAACCACGTTCTAGAAACACACAGCAAATGAAAAATTGTTTATCAGCCGCCGCTGTGGAATTGAACCAACAGAACTCTCGATATCTAGCCGAGTGCGTTACATATACGCACTCGGCTAGATATCTAAGCATATATGTAGTGATCTAAGCGTATATGTAACGCACTCGGCTAGATATCGAGAGTTCTGTTGGTTCAATTCCACAGCGGCGGCTGATAAACAATTTTTCGGTTGCTGTGTGTTTCTAGAACGCGGTTAAGTACGATGTATTTATTTATTTTCTTGTCGCCACGTATTTGGAGTATTTTTAATTCAACTATGCTGAATTATCTTTCTTCTGTGAAACGTTATGACCAGATAACCAGAGAAAGAAAACACAGCTCCCTTATGTAACAAGAAGTTGATTTCTTGAACTCAAGACTGAGCCGCCCCGGTGGCGCAGTGATCTAAGCGATGACCTCTGATCATTCGTCCGAAAGGGTTCCGCGTTCGAATCCCGATGAGGCATGGATGTTGTGTTTGTCTCACGGCACTGACTCTCTCCCTTCCCTGGAACCAGTGACCCTAAATTAGGGACAGGCGATTGCTAATGCCCATTGAGTTGCTCACGGTGGTCGTTAAACCCCCAATGAAAAAAAAGGAACTCAAAACTGACCAATGAGACTGATTGGTCTGAGACCTAACCTGCTGCTATTATGACACAGTATGGAACCAATAAGGTGTTACTCTGAGTTAGCTCTTATTTCCAGGCGTCATAGCTAAAAATGGAATTCTTATTGTTCTCATCAAACTGCCCACTGTTTTTTTCAAGGATTTTGCTACTCCTTGATAACACTCATTAAGCTGTGTAATTTAGTAAGATGACAAAGTGAAGAGAGTTAATTGGTCACCAAGAAAGCGATGTAAAATATTAACATTGCATAAAGAATGCTACACTTATGAAGAAATCATAGGAACAATAGGTGGAAATCTAACCAAAGGAAGTATTTTTAAACTGTGCAGGAGGTAACAGCAGATTAGTCGATTCAAAAACCAAACTGGTAAAGTTAGGAAAAGGTGCACAACAGAATGTCGTGATAGATGAATTAAAATACTATGTTTAAGTGACAGATGTATCATCTGAGAATCATCTGTGTCAATTAAAAATGAATGATCTCAATCTGGGTTGAAGATGAGTGTTAGGACTGTTAGGCGCAGACTCAAAGATTTCGGTTTAAATTATAGAATCTCGAGGAAAAAGCAATTTTTTTCCCAAACAAAGAAGGAAGTTATTTTTATTGGGTTGAAAACCATGTAGATTGGTCTGAGGAGCAATGGGGTAGAGTCATCTGTAGTGATGAGACCACAATATCCATATTTAGTAGTGCTTAAATAGTTTATGTAAGAAGAAGAAATGTAGAAGATTTATTGCCTGAATGCATTAAAGCAACCATGAAGCATCCAGTTAGTGTTATGATCTGCAGTTGTAAGACAGCGTAAAGGTGTGATCAAAATTTTGTTATTAATTGTACTTTAAATTGCAAAAAAATACATCTTTGATATATTTGTACATAGTTGAGTGATCTTTCAAATGTTCCTCCGACACGTGATCTTTCAAATGAAGCCTATATACAAAGACCATTTCATAAAAACTGAGAATAAAATCACGCAAAATAAAGAAATATCGGTACAGCAAAATATATGTTATTCTTCCTCAACGTATCTTCCCTTGGATGATATGCAACGGTCCCATCGTTCAGTTCACTTTTCAAAGCATGTGCGGAAGACATTTTGTGGAAGCTGCTTTAGTGACCCCTGAACAGTTTGAATAACGTCAGCATCTGTGTTAAATGTTGCACCACGAAACTTCTCCTTCATTATTGGTAACAACCAGAAATCGCATGAGGCGACGTCAGGACAGTAAGGAGGCTGTGGCATGATTTCAATTCTGCATTTCGTAAGAAACTGTTGAACACAAGCAGCCACATATGGGCGGGAGTTACTGTACATGGTGTAAGTCCACTTGCTCACCAGTTACACAAAAACGAATGAAGTTTCCATTTTTAATTCCCTCCATTTGTTTACAAGAAAAGCTTTGCACCAGCCACGTGGGGACGAGAAAATTGTAGATGACAGGGAAATGGGGTTGATCGATGTCATGATTGACAACGCGGAAGATCAAAGAAACATCTTCGTTTCACATCGTACAGGAAAATCACTCGGTTCCAATCAAATTGTTGTTTCTGTGAAAGCAGCCTTGGGGATTTAGTCTCAACTTCTGCTCTCACTCCATTTTTAATTCCCTCCATTAGCGAAACAATCGAAGTAGAAAAAAAAAATGGAGGAGATCGGACAACATCATGCACTAAAAAAGAAAAATGGCGACACACCAAAAACACGTGTCACACAAAATGTCATGGTCGGACACAAAGAGAAAATGGCGACTCACTCAAACACGTGGCACACAAAATGTCATGGTCGACCACGTGGAAGAAAAAAATGGCGGACAACACATGGCTGTGAGATCATTCGACCACGTGATGAAAATAAAATGGCGCTAAAAGATGGCAGTGCGACCACGTGGGAAGAGAAAAAATGGCGCTATCATGATTGAACACGTGCTGCTACGCCCACATCGGTAGGACAGGAGCAGGCCATGTGGTGGACCGCAGTGGACCGTTTCCTTTGTCATGGAATCAGTCTATTCTCACTACTACACACACGTCATTTACACGTCATTTGCGATCTTCTTGCAGGATTACCCAAACAGTGTTAATAATAATACGCTCCGTAACTACACGTTCAGGTCAACCAGGCCTAGGAGCGAGTTCTGCTGACAAACGCCCGTTTTTGAAATCATGGTGCCATCTAAAAATCGTTGACTCACCTAAACATTTATCATTGTAAGCTTTTTCATTAAATCAACTGTTTCTGGAGCCGTTTTACCCAAACGATAGCAAAATTTTATTGCACAACGCATTTCACTTCTTAACTCTGAATCACTCACCTCCATTGCTGTATGGCAAATTCAGACGTATCTTAAACAACTGCGCGATAACAAAACCAGAATCTTCAGCCACGACTAATAACTGTTGCCATAGATACTCCCTTAATTCAGTTAGTCGTCTGCGTGGTTATTTTTTCCCTTCACACTTTTGCCAGCTCAAAAAACATTACTCTCAGTTTTTATGGAACGGCCTTTGCATTTCATATATAGCCTTCTTTGACACGTGATCCAGCGTAATGAAGGCTCTGTACGTCCACAGGATTCAGCTCGTTGCCATATTGCTTCTGTGTGCAAAAAGCGGTCTCAGGAGAATCATATTATACTGCCATAGAATGACCGGGTAATAGCCCTGGCCTGAATCCAGTAGAAAATCTGTGGATCTGAATAAAGAAATTTGTAATTAAAAACAACCAAAGAATACAGCAAAATTGATTGAATCAATCACTTGGTTTCACATTTTAACAGCTGATGAACTAAAACGCTTCGTTCACTCCGTGGAACACCGTTGTAAGGCTGTAATCGCGCAAAAAGTTACCCGACTAAATACAAAACAAAACAGGGATGATGAGAAGTTATGAAATACGCTTTATTATGGTTTTCTGTGTATAACTTCCTTGGGATGCAGTTCAAGTAACGAGTGCTGCGTTACATTCTGCATTAAATTATCTTTCTAAGTATATATAATTCCACATAATTCTGAAAAAGACTGATGTTATGGGACATCAAACCTCAGAAATATAAATTTCCCAAAAATGTTTTTACAATTTTGGCCACTAGTGTATATATAATATGTAAATTACGACCCCTGCCTAATACGAAGGGAATTAGTCACCAGCAGATAGCTGATAATGGTAGTTATTAGTTTCTAAGTGTGCACAATGCAGTTTACTCGTAGTTCAACTGGCGGACGTTAACTATCGCATGACCAGCTCATATTGCAAATGGAGACCGTGCGCAGGGAGTGTTAGACCGAGGAGCAGCGTGCTGCTGCTGTACGTTTTCTTTTTGCTCATTCATACGGAAACGTTTCCCATTTGCAGCGAGAAATGTTTGTCGCGTAAGTGCAACAGAACTGGGCCGATAAATTCTCTCAAGGATGCTCAAAAGTAACTGACGAAGACCAAACTGTTCGTCCTGTTCAGCTTGCGAAAGAAGCAACTGTGAGGCCGGTGGAGAAGATGATACAAGTTGACAGGCGAGTAAGGATTCAAGCTGACAGGCGAGTAATGATTCAAGCTGACAGGCGAGTAACGAGAGATAAATGATTCAAGCTGACAGGTGAGTAATGATTCAAGCTGACAGCCGAGCAACGAGAGATAATGTTGCAGCAGCAATAGATTGTTCTCATAGTTTAACTTATAGCATAATGCATGAACGTTTGAATTTCCGGAATGTCTGCCCATGGTGTGGGTGCACAGATAACTGGCTCAGGAACACAAAATGAACTAAATGGGCCAGTCTTTGTAACATCTCTGTCGTTACGCATGCGAAAGAGAAAATATATTTAACAGGATTGTTACTGAGGACGCATCATCGGTGCATCACTACCAACCCAAATCAAACCTTGCCGCCCCTGTGGCGCAGTGGTCTAAGCGACGGCTTCTGAGCATTCGTCCGAGATAACCCGGGTTCGAATTCCGGTAAGGCATGTATGTTGTGTTTGTCTTAAGGCACTGACTCTCTCCTTTCCTTGAACCAATCATTAAGATGGTTTGTCGATTTGTTCCACACCTTTGAAGCAACGAACCGCATCGATCGTCCTTTCGGTTCAACTAGAACCGCAAATTCGTTGCGTAAGATTTATAACATACCTTGTATGTGTGGAGCTTATTATCGGTCGCGGTCACCGATCTCACAACTAAAATAAAGGCTGTAAGCTTTCTTTATCAACGGCGTAATGGGTCGCCTGTGTGATAGCAAAGTAGTTTGTCCACAAATATAACAAATATTATCCGCACTGTTAACACTTCCACAAGGCATTTTGAACACGTCTTCACTCACGGAAACCACAAGGCAAATGATGACCAGAAGGATATGTGGTTGCAATGACTGCTACAGATTGCGTCATGTTTATCCGTCTCTCGACATATCGGACTTCCGGTGTGACCATCCATTCCCACAGAATCCCCCCCACCCCCACCCAGCCCCGACATATCTTGAAAACTGGAGCTAATTGTCTATTTAAAAGTTCATATCGCCCAATAGCGGTATAACTATACCATCGGGATTAGAGGAAATGCTATCCCACACTCACCAACCCGCTTGGCCAGCGTGGTGAGTTATGGCCAAACCCCTCCAAAATGACTCCACAACTTAAATCTTGGCCCTCAGTCTCCGGCAGCTGGAATGTACCTGGCCAAGGCAGCGGCCAGTGCGACATGAAGGCAGAGGGTGCTAAGAATCCCCGGAGGACCGGACTAGGCTGCCATCTGATGCTGACCTTGGCTACGTACAACGGACGCTCCCTATCTTCTGATTCAAGGCTTCTTGAATTGGAAGAGGAACTACAAAGGATCAAGTGGGACATCGTCGGGCTAAGTGAGGTAAGGAGAAAAGGAGAAGATCTCATTGAACTGAAAAGTGGACATCTCTTCTACTATCGTGGGACAGATACTGGCAGAACTAGTGGTGTTGGATTTATAATAAACAAGAAACTGAAGGATAAAGTTGTAGAAGTTGAAAGTTCCTCTGACAGAGCTGCACGACTCGTTATCCAACTCTCGAGAAGATACCAGGCTCAGATTATTCAAACTTATGCACCCACCACAAGTCATCCTGAAGAAGAAATTAAAGAATTTTATGAGGAAATTCGTGATCTAAATAATAAAGGTAAGCAGCACTTGAAGATAATTATGGGAGATTTCAATGCAAAAATAGGGAAACGGCAACAGAATGAAACTTCAGTAGGTAAATTCGGTCACGGCAACAGAAACCAGCGTGGAAATACTCTCGTAGAGTTTGCAGAGGCACAAGGGTTTTTCATCTTGAACTCCTTTTTCAAGAAAAAACCACACAGGAAATGGACATGGAGACATCCAAATGGGACGACAAGTGAAATTGATTTTATTATGTGTAACAAAAAATTCGTCATAGAAGACTGCAGTGTGCTAAACAAGTTCAACACAGACAGTGACCATAGATTGGTGAGATGTAAGATGCACCTCAGCACTAAACTCGAACGTAGCAAGCTCATAAGACAAACAAAATGTATTGACATAACCAACCTTAAAAAACACCATAATACCTTCAAATTGGAACTGAAGAACAGATTCTCTGCTTTAGAAGGTATAACATTGGAAGAAGTGGATATTTCTGAAGTTAACAGAAAAGTAACCAAAGCTCTTATGGAAACAGCAACAAAATTAGCTGGGTCAAAGAACAAATTGCATGTGAACAAATTATCAGGAAAAACCAAAATGTTGATGCAAAAAAGAAGAGTGATGAGGACAACTAAAGAAGATGTGACTTCCAAAGTGGAATATATAGAGCTATGCAAGACAGTACGAAAAAGTATCACTGAAGACGTAAGGAAATTCAACTGTGAACTAGTAAGGAAAGCAATTGAAAACAACCAAAGCCTAAAGATAGCAAAGGGACATCTCAGTAAGGGGAAAAAACAGATTATGGCACTGAGAAAAGAAGATGGTTCTGTAACAAGAAATAGAGGCGAAATTTTGACAAGAGTGAAAGATTTCTACTCCAAATTATATGAAAGGGATGATACATGTACTCCAGACATCATGAAAGGTACCAGTACCAGAGTTCTTCCAGTCCTTCCAGCAGAAGTTGCACATGCAATCAAGAACATGAAGCGGGGAAAAGCTCCAGGAGAAGATGGAATTACTCTAGACATCATACAAGAAGCAAGTGGAGAAATCGAAACAGTACTCGCCCAAATTTTCACTCGATGCCTTAATGAAGGGAAAATTCCTGAGGATTGGAACAACGCTACAATGATCTTGCTTCATAAAAAAGGTGACATTGAGGATCTCAGGAACTACAGACCTATCAGCCTCCTATCAGTGGTTTATAAAATTTTCACTAAAGTTCTTTCACACCACTTTAAGGTGACACTGGACATGGCTCAACCGAGAGAACAAGCTGGATTCAGGTGTGGCTACAGCACAATAGATCATATCCACGTACTGAGAGAACTAATTGAAAGAGCGAGGGAATATGAACTTCCATTGTGCATGGCTTTTATCGATTATGAAAAAGCCTTTGATTCGGTGAAACCATCAGCAGTTGCAATGGCTCTGAAATCCTGCGGTATTGAAGATGCATACATTAATATTATTAATAACATCTATGAAAATGCAAGTGCAAAGATTCGGCTGTTTGAAAATACAACACACATAAAAATTGGAAAAGGAGTGAGACAAGGTGACACCATATCTCCGAAGCTCTTTAACGCCACATTGGAAAATGTCTTTCAATCACTGAACTGGGAAAACAAAGGGATAAAGATTAATGGAGATTATCTAACCCACCTTCGTTTTGCTGATGACGTAGTCATTTTTGCAACTACCCCATCAGAGCTACAGAGTATGATCCAGGAACTTGCTGACAAGAGTAAAGAAGTGGGATTAAAAATGAACTTTCAGAAGTCAAAAGTGATGTACAATGCTTTTACAAGAAATGAAGATTTATCGATTGATGGAGAAAAGCTGGAGATAACAGACACGTACGTTTATCTTGGACAGCAGATATCAAGTGAGGGTCACATTGGTGAAGAAATTAATCGGCGTACAAAACTTGCCTGGAGAGCTTTTGGAAGAAACAGCATAATTTTCAAGAGCAATATTCCATTATGTCTTAAAAGAAAAGTGTTTGATTAATGCATCCTTCCAGTGCTTACGTATGGTGCAGAGACGTGGACTTCAGCTAAAAGAGACATACAAAGGCTGCAGACAACTCAAAGCAACATGGAGAGGTGCATGCTTGGTGTAACCAGGAGAGATAAGAAGAGGAACACATGGATCCGAAAAATGACAAGAGTGGAAGACATCATGATCAGAGTTAAATCCCTGAAATGGCAATGGGCTGGACATACTGCCAGAAGAACAGACCATCGATGGACAGCCGAAATTTTAGATTGGATTCCAAGGGACAGGAAAAGACCCAGAAGAAGACCACATGGAAGATGGGTGGATGAAATTCGAAAGTATGCGGGAGTGACATGGAGGAGACTGGCACAAGACAGACCGTTGTGGAGGAAACTTGGGGAGACCTTCGTCCAGCAGTGGATTGATAATGGTTGACAATGATAATGATGATGATTCGCGATCAGCATGTCCAAATTAGTTAAAAACTGCTACTTTTGTATCAGATACATTGTGGCTGTTGTTCAGCGTTATATGCAATTAAAATGTGTGAAAACACAAGTTTATCCTTGACGGGATTGAAATCGCGTCCCATCACTCCGGAGTAAGTTGCTCTCCCAAGTAAGCTACACGGACGGAATGCACTGCTACAGATTTGTCTTGACACGTGATTCATCTCCGTAGTACATCACATCACCTCCCACTTAACTTTTTTTTTGAAGCAAAGTAAGATTTTTTCATTAATTCCAGACGATGTGTTGGTTGGTTGTTCGATTTTTATGGGGCAAGGGCCATGGTTGGCCAAAGAGCGCCAGAAACAAGACCCAGAAGATGTGTGGAACAAATAACATACATTTTTCGAAGAACACAACGGCCAGTACATTCATTTTTACGTTCGGGCGCTGATGTGAAAATACAGATTTGTCCGTGACTAAGATCGATATCGGGCCCCTCACTCCGAAGAAAGTTGCTCTTCCAACTAAGCTACAGGGACGGAATGTACCGCTGCAGATTTCACGTATTAAAACCGCAAATCTGCAGCGGTTCTAAATACATCACAAATGGGTTTAAGAGAAACAATTTATGACTAAGTAAATTTCTCCACAATTTTTATGACAGGGGTGGGATTCGAACCCACAACTCTCGGCTCCGGAGTTTGGAGTGCTATCGTTTTACTTCACTGGCATGTGCTCTCACTGCTATCTGCCTTTATCTCTAGCACTCGGAGCTTCGGAGCTCCGAGTGCTACCCACTATACTACACTGGCATTTTCTCTCACTGCTATCTGCCTTTATCTCATGTGCGTTCTGCCTCGGCTCCGGAGCTCCGAGTGCTATCCACTATACTATACTGGCATGTGCTCTCACTGCTATCAGTCTTTATCTCATGTGCATTCTGCCTCGGCTCCGGAGCTCCGAGTGCTATCCACTATACTACACTGGCATGTGCTCTCACTGCTATCAGCCTTTATCTCATGTGCGTTCTGCCTCGGCTCCGGAGCTGCGAGTGCTATCCACTATACTACACTAGCACGTGATCTCACTGCTATCTGCCTTTATCTCATGTGCGTTCTGCCTCGGCTCCGGAGCTCCGAGTGCTATCCACTATACTACACTGGCATGTGCTCTCACTGCTATCAGCCTTTATCTCATGTGCGTTCTGCCTCGGCTCCGGAGCTCCGAGTGCTATCCACTATACTACACTGGCATGTGCTCTCACTGCTATCAGCCTTTATCTCATGTGCGTTCTGCCTCGGCTCCGGAGCTCCGAGTGCTATCCACTATACTACACTAGCACGTGATCTCACTGCTATCTGCCTTTATCTCATGTGCGTTCTGCCTCGGCTCTAGAGCTCCGAGTGCTATCCACTATACTATACTGGCATGTGCTCTCACTGCTATCAGCCTTTATCTCATGTGCGTCCTGCAGGGAAGGCACATCACAGATTCGAAACCAAGAAAATGAATTTTGCGGTGTCAGCTCTGGTGTGGTATCAGTGTGTGGCTGTCTCAGAATAGACTGGTAAAATGAAATAGCATTTAGAAAAGCTTGAGAGATAAAAAAAACAATTGCCGAAACAATGTTATTTGTTTAAAAAGAGAGAAAGTATGAAACGGTCACGTAACGTCATCTATGTTAGCCAGACATTATTCTCATGTATGTGATTTATTTTCTCCCTTACTGGAAAGAGAGAGTAACGTTGGCAGAAATTTAAATTCCATATGCCACTGTGTCGCTGACTTGCATCACTCAGAAGACATTCCTCTAATGAGAATTTCTGTTCCCTTTTAGGAAAAATGGTCCTTACGGAGATGAACAGCTCGCTCACTCAATAAGGCTGGGTTGGATGACCCCAAAATTAGTATTCCTCTCACTCCGAATTTAATTTATCATTCCAAATCCAATTATCGCCTCAAAGCCATACCGTATCAGTTGAGCGACGCTTATGAAAGATTAAGTGCCGAAAACAAATAGCCAAAGTATGGGGACATTTCTCCTTTCTTAAATTAAAACAGACGAAAAATGATTTGCGTTTGCGCAAAGTTCCTTTTGTTTTGTTGACAGCAGTGCATTGCGTAATGAAACATGAAGCTCTTTGCAATTTTACTGTCTCTCTGCTAATAAAGAAGCTTCGTGAAGAAAGAAATATGTAAATTGGGAAAAAAAGATGGGCATATCCACAATTCATATGAAAAGCCAGACAATACTTTTTTGTTAGGTTCTCAAAATTTCAATGATATAATGTTACGGTATTTAAACTTTTTTCTGTTTCGAAGTTTATGAATGAAGAAATTCCCCCACGGAAACAAAAAAGATGGAACAAAGAAGCGGTATACCATTCTTTGAGTGAAAACGACAGATCGGAAAAGAAAGGAAGCTGGACTATATTTCAGTTTCAGCCATTCTTTTGTTAATAGAAGGCGTGATGAAGAACAAAGGCTCTAAAAGAGAAAAAAATGCTAGAAACGTTATGCAATATATTGTAAAAAGATACTTTACAAAACACAAATTTAATTCATCCTATATCGCATCGCATCAAATAAATAACAAAAATCATGCTTTCCGTCCCACTGAAGGTTTGAGCATCACTTGCTTCATTGCATACATACATACATCAATGAGCTATTACATTATGACCACCCCCAGCCTAGAGAAATCAGCTCGCCTGGAGACCGAGCGGTGGCGTAGGTGAAGTTCACAGAGCAGTATATATACAACGCTCGGATCGGCTTTCGGTTAGTAGAATGTTCGAGTCCAAATGGGAAAAGCTGCCGATTTATTGGAGTTTGATAAAGGACAAATTGTGATGACATGGCGTCTCGGAACTACGATCTCGGAAACTGCGAGGCTTGTGGGTTGCTCACGTGCCGGTGTACTCAGTACTTATCACAAATGGTGCACAGATGGCCAAACGACGAACCGTCGTCCAGCCGTGTATCGTCCGCAGTTCACTGATGCCAGAGAGGGGCGGAGCCTGTCACCTCTCCCATTGTTCATAGCTACCACTGGGCCCCAGAACGATAAATCAACGGCAGCTACAACAGTACTGATCAAGGCATTGTGTCACAGCACACAGTCCATCGTAGCTTTCTGCGCATGGGCCTGCGTAGTCGAAGACTCAACTGGGTCCCCAAGCTCACTGCACGTCATCGCCAACAACGCATGAAATGAGCCCAAGATCAGCGAGATTGGACCGTGGATGATTGGAAGAAAGTGGCCGAGTCTGACGAATGAAGATTCGCGGTGCATCACGTAGACGGCTGAGCGCGGATACGCGGATTACCAAGGGAGGCTATGGCACCTGGATGCTCTCTTGGGCGGAAACAGGGCGGCTACGGCGGTGTTATGCGATGGGCAATATTTCCTTGGTACACTTTAGACCCCATTATCCCAATAGCACAATCCCTGACATCTGTCAGGTATCATCTGTCAGGTATCTGAACATCGTTGCGGACCAAGTTCCACTCATGGCAACTGTGTACCCTGCTAGTGATGGCCGTTACCAACAGGACAATGCGCCATGCCACACTGCCAGAACCTTCAAGAAGTGGTTCGAGGAACATTTGGTGACTTTCTGTTAATGTACTGGCCTCCAAATTCAACTGACATGAGCCCGATCCAACATTTGTGGTTCGACTTGGAGAAACGTGGTTCGCGCTAAATCACCACCAGCCCGAAATGTACGGGAAGTGGAGGGCTTGTTGTTGACAGCATGGTACCACATACTCCAGGTTAGCTATCCCCACCTTATCGAATGCCTTACCGTTTGGCTACTGTTATTTTGGGATAAAGGAGATCCTTCAGCTTATTAAGTAGGTGGTCATAATACAATGGCTCATCGGATTACATATCACTAAGCTGTTCTCTAAGATTCAGAGGTTAGCTCCTCAAAGAAAGACAGTCTGCGAGATAAACGTTTAAGGTATGGAACTATATTTTACTTACTGTTGATATAACACTTGCCTCACGGTAGACATAAAAGGGTCATCTCCACAAAAAAAATCAGCTTTAGATACATTAAAGATGTTAGCAGACAAAATGTTAGACTAGCTGCTTATTTAGTTTGACACGAAATTTGTCAAGAACTGGAACTTTTTTCAGAGATAGTTGTTGTCCCGTTTCATTATTACAAGATGTGTCAAACTGAAGAGATGTCTGCTAGCTTTTCTAAAAAATATGAAAACTTTCTGAATGAACATTTGAATTTCATTTATTTTATACAAATTCTGGCTGTCATTTACTGAAACGATTATATGAATCCCCGAACAGAGAGAGAAACTGAAAAATAAACGGGCGAAGTATATCTCGGATGTACAAGAGAAAAAAAACTTCTGATTTTCTCTTTTTTGATTTTCATCATCTTAAACCGTTATCCTTTCACTGCCGGTTCGGTATTTGCATGTTTCTTTCAGAACTGTCGTCTTCAGCCGGTCTCCTCCATATCACTCCAGCATACTTTGAGATGTCCTCCAAATATCTCTTAAGTGGTTTTCTGGAACTTTTTCTGTTCTTTGGTATCCATTCTAATATTTCAGTTTTTCAACTCCACTAGCCCACAGAAAATGTCTTCACCTATTCCTTACCATCCGGACAGAACGTCTTTCCGGAGCTCGACGACGAAACCAGGCTCTAAACTAAACCTCTGAATGTTGAATTCCACTGCTGCTCGATGGGATTGAAGTCAGGGAAATATGGTTGCAAGGGGAGCAAACGGAATGTTTACAAATGATCCCATAGCCATTACCTCATATTACTAGATTAGTTTCATGAGGGGCTCGCTACCTGAATGAGTCCAATACCTCTCGGATACATAGTCACTCTCTGGATTTCTTTACTACTGGACCCGACAATTCCGTAGTTCCCAACTGTCCGGACGTAGATTCTTTTTATGTGTGTAAGTGGATGATCTCAATAGCTTAGTTTTCTGAGTCAAAGAAGAACACAAAAATCACTCTTTGTTTTAAAACTAAACAGCCGTTCAATGGTTACGAAAATGGCCTCCGGTAGACAGACTGCTCCCCAAAGAAACTGACTTCCAGGTATGATTTTTCTCCATCACACAAAAGATATTCCCTGAGAACAACTCACTATGCTAACGTGAGTCTCTCCGTCCTTTACTGGTGTAATAGTTCGATCCCCGAACCACTGAATCCAACGTCAGTCGAAAAGTATAATACCCGAGAGGCTTAACGAACCCTCTCCGTTCATCATACGCCACACCGAGAACCCCGGTCCAAGAGAGAAGCCGGAGAACTCCACCGTCCAAACGCGTTGAAAAAAGAAAAGAGAAAGCCTAGAGCCAACAGCTCCACTACTTTTGTACCCCAGCATTCTCCTCTTCCGCTTCTGGAAGCCATCCCTCAATAGGGTACAGCTAACCTTAGCCGGAAATGACGACTTTGACGCTTTGCATTGCCGCCCTGGAGGACCAAGGTCAAGGTCGTCGGGTAGAACACATGCGGTCACATCGCCCCCGGTCACACGTCTGCTCGACTTTGCTTAACATGCAGCGGAAGAACAAAGACAAGTTAGTAAAATCATGAAATGCATTGATTATGATACGCTTTCCAACATACCAGAAATTATTACTCAAGTTAAGAGGATAATGGCTGTGGAATAAATCTCGCTCCTGTGTCCTGACCTTTGACCCCATTTCGATGATATTCAACAGAACGGGTTCAGTATACCTCAAGAATAACATACTAAAGTTTTGTCGCAATAGAAGCAGTTTTACGCAAGTCATGAGAATAATGGCTGTGGAATAAATCTTGGTTTTGTGCAATGACCTTTGACCCCATTTTGTTGATATTCAACAGAACCGGTTCACTATACCTCCGGAACAACGAGATAATGTTTTGTCGCAATCGGAACATTTTTACGTAAGTTATGATGCATAAAAGCAATGGAATGGATTCCACTTCTATGCCCTGACCTTTGACCCCATTTCCAATAGGGTTAGTCCCCAGGTGGTTCCTTACCAAATACTAACATTTTATCGAAATCGAACAATTTTTACGCAAGTTATGACGCATAAGGGCAACGGAACAAATCCCGCTCTTATGTCCTGCCTGACCTTTGACCCCATTTCGCCCAATTTCAATAAGATTCGTGCCCAGTGGTTCCCTACCACATACTAAAATTTTATCGAAATCGAACCATATTTACGCTTGTTATGACGCATAAAAGCAATGGAATGGATCCCGCTTTTATGTCCTGACCTTTGACCCCATTCCGCCCATTTTCAATAGGTTTCGTTCTCAGGTGGTTCCTTACCATATACCAAATTTGCATCGAAATCGGACCATTTTTACGCAAGTTATGACGCGTAAGGGTAATGAAACAAATCCCGCTCTTATGCCCTACCTGACCTTTGACCCCATTTCGTCAATTTTTAATAGGGTTCGTGCCCAGTGGTTCCCTACCACATACTAAAATTTTATCGAAATCGAACCATATTTACGCATGTTATGACGCATAAAAGAAATGAAATGGATCCCGCTTTTATGTCCTGACCTTTGACCCCATTCCGCCCAGTTTCAACAGGGTTTGTTCCCAGATGGTTCCTTACCACATGCTAAAAATCCATTGACATCGAACCATTTTTACGCAAGTTATGATGCATAACGGCAATGGAATGGATCCCGCTCCTATGTCCTGACCTTAGACCCCATTTCATTTATTTTCAATAGTGATTGTCCCCAGGTAGTTCCCTATCACATACTAAAATTCCATCGAAATCGAACCGTTTTTACGCAAGTTACGACGCATAAGAACAATGGAATAGATCCCGCTCCTATGTCCTGACCTTTGACCTTGTTTCACCCATTTTCAATAGGGTTCGTCCCCAGGTGGTCCCACATACTAAAATTTCGTCGAATTCGAACCATTTTCACGTGAGTTATCGTGCGGACAGACGGACGGACAAAGCTGGAGCATATACGCTTCTTCAACCGCTTCTTCATTTTATCGAAATCGAACAATTTTTACGCAAGTTATGACGCATAAGGGCAACGGAACAAATCCCGCTCTTATGTCCTGCCTGACCTTTGACCCCATTTCGCCCAATTTCAATAAGATTCGTGCCCAGTGGTTCCCTACCACATACTAAAATTTTATCGAAATCGAACCATATTTACGCTTGTTATGACGCATAAAAGCAATGGAATGGATCCCGCTTTTATGTCCTGACCTTTGACCCCATTCCGCCCATTTTCAATAGGTTTCGTTCTCAGGTGGTTCCTTACCATATACCAAATTTGCATCGAAATCGGACCATTTTTACGCAAGTTATGACGCGTAAGGGTAATGAAACAAATCCCGCTCTTATGCCCTACCTGACCTTTGACCCCATTTCGTCAATTTTTAATAGGGTTTGTGCCCAGTGGTTCCCTACCACATACTAAAATTTTATCGAAATCGAACCATATTTACGCATGTTATGACGCATAAAAGAAATGAAATGGATCCCGCTTTTATGTCCTGACCTTTGACCCCATTCCGCCCAGTTTCAACAGGGTTTGTTCCCAGATGGTTCCTTACCACATGCTAAAAATCCATTGACATCGAACCATTTTTACGCAAGTTATGATGCATAACGGCAATGGAATGGATCCCGCTCCTATGTCCTGACCTTAGACCCCATTTCATTTATTTTCAATAGTGATTGTCCCCAGGTAGTTCCCTATCACATACTAAAATTCCATCGAAATCGAACCGTTTTTACGCAAGTTACGACGCATAAGAACAATGGAATAGATCCCGCTCCTATGTCCTGATCTTTGACCTTGTTTCACCCATTTTCAATTGGGTTCGTCCCCAGGTGGTCCCACATACTAAAATTTCGTCGAATTCGAACCATTTTCACGTGAGTTATCGTGCGGACAGACGGACGGACAAAGCTGGAGCATATACGCTTCTTCAACCTACGGTTGGAAAGCGTAAAAAAAGCGACATGTGGCGACCACGTGTAACTTACAACTGCTTTACAAAGAATATGTTTACACTGTCGTGCGAAAATTAAGGACGAGGCGGTTTTTCAAATGTAACGTGGTGCAGAAGTGCTCCACATCGACTCAAATCATACCATAAGATCCCCAAGATGTAAGAATATGCGAGAAGTGAGCAAAACCGTCCAAACAAGGAATCCAAAGGATACAAAGGTACTTTATTGAAAAGGTAGCTTCGAGCACAACTGGACAGAAGACAGAAACGTCCATGTGACAGCCGGCCGCCAAGAAAAATCCAGTCTTTAGTAGGCGATATGATCACCCCTGACTGCGTTGCAGGATTTACAACGTTGTCCATGCTGAGGATGAGGTTGTGAAGGAGCTGTTGAGGCATCGCGGCCCATTCCACTTGTAGCGCTACTCGCAGCTGCGGAATCATTGCTGGCGGCTGGTGACGCGCTGCCAAGCGTCTCCCGAGAAGGTTCCACACGTGTTCGATTCGATTTAGGACCGGAGACCTTTTGGGCCAATCCATGCGTTGAATATCTTCACTCTCCTACAGCTCTGAGACATCCACGGTACAATGAGGTGTAGCGTTGTCGTCCGTGAAGAGGAACTCAGGACCCACAGTACCTCTAAACAGACGCACGTGAGGCAGGAGAACCTCGGTACAATAGCGGACACAAGTGCCTGAACCTCCTTAGATGATGTGGCGGTCAGTACAGCTACCAAGCATGATGCCGCACCCAAACGAGAACTCCGTCACCTCGAAACCGGTCCCTTTTAATGATGTTGGAGGTGTGATTGTGTGTTCCCTGCTAATGTGTATACGTCCAGAATTGCTCGTCAGATGTGTATACGTCCAGAATCGCTCGTCAGACTAAATCGGCTCTCATCCGTAAAAAGAATTCGACCCCATTGCTGCTGTGTCCAGTTTTGGTGTTCTTTGCACCACAGAAACCGCCTTCTCCGATGAGCAGACGTTAATGGCATACACCGTACTGGTCGTCGTGCAAATAGATCACCTTTGTGCAGCCTCCTGGCCACGGTAAAACGGGATAACAGACTTTCAGTTGTGTGTTGCATGTGCCTTGCGATTTCTCCCGCTCTCTGCCGTCTGTCTCTTCTCGCCTGTAGGGCAATATACCGGTCGTCCGCCTCCGTGGTCGCTCGTGGACGACCACTGCTAAACTTTCGGACAGCTGTTCCTTTCGTTTGAAATGCTCTCCAAGCTCATGAAACGATGCTGTGAGTGATCCCGAACTCCTCGGCCACGCTTGTCACACTTCGACCTTCTTCCAACTTCCCAATGACGCGACCTCGGGTAAAGCCATTCAGATGTCGTCTACTGGATTGCCTGTCGGCCATATCACACGGTAGGAGCAACTCGATGTCGTTCAAACCGATGTACGCAGTGCAATAGCTTTCGCCGAGTTGCTGAGCGTACACCGCCCGTGTGCTTTATACCCTTCCGACACCCCACCCCCTACGTCATGCTGCATATATACGCATGCCCTATCGTACCGGACCCTAGTCTATCTCCTGAGTTGTTTTTCGGTCCGTTCTGCCTGCTCGTTCCGCTGTTATCCTAATTTCTCCTCTTCGTCCTTAATTTTTGCACACCAGTGTATTTCTTCGCATATGTAATAGTGATTCATAATATTATTACTTGTTTATTCTTTTTAGCGCATGACCAGGCTTCCACTATATTTATCGTAAACCTCGTTATTGTTATCATGTTCTCGCGTAATTTGAAAATGCTTCTTGCTTTCATCAGTGGGTAGTGAGCAGTTTAATAAGCGTTGTTTCGTGAACCCCTAAATTTTGAATCTATTTGAAAATTTTGAATTTAGATGAAAAATATTTCGCATCGGAAGCACTATCCGACGAAGAAATAATTTTTTAAATCGGACCCTTAGGATGAGAGATATTGACAAAAATAAGATATGCATTTACGTAGAAACCATGCATTATTTTGAGATGAAAATGTTCCTAAAAGGTTTGCCGACGTGAGTAGTACCGGTCCAGAAACGAATTTTATTCAATCGAGATTTTAGAAGCTCAAATTTGTCTGCAAATTCATCAGAAGCACAAATTAAGATTTACGCCTCCTTGCGGCCAAACAATTTTTTATCAAAATTAGAAATTACATGCAAAAGATTTTCCATCAGGAGCTGTATCCGGTAAAAAAAGAATATTTCAAATCGGAGTTTTAGAAGCAGAGATATCGGGGGAAACGTAATTTACCTTTACGCCCCCTAGCGCAAAGTCTATGAATTATTTGAAAATTTTGAAATTATATGAGAAACATGTCACACCGGGAACTCTATCCAATAAAGAAAGAATTGTTCAAATAAGACCCCTAGAAGTAGAGATATTAACAAAAATAAGATACATATCTACGCCCCCTGACGGATAAACTATGCAATATTTTAAGAACAACATATTCCGAAAAGGTTTATCGATGAGAGTGGCATCGGTTCACGAACGAATTTTTCAATCGAGATTTTAGAAGCTAATACATCAGAAGGAAAAATTAACGCTTACGACCCCTGGTGGACAAAGTATTATTTACCAAATATTAGAAATTATACTCAAAAGATTTTCTTCGGGAGCTATATCCCCTGAAGAAAAATATTTTCAAATCGGAGTTTTAGAAGAAGAGATATCGGGGGAAACTTAATTTACTTGTACGCCCCCTAGCGGAAAAGCTATGCGTAACTTGAAAAAGTAATTATAGCTAAAATACACTTTGTCATAAATGGAATCGAAAGCAAAATAATTTTTCCAGTTGGATGTTTAGAAGCAAATATATGGAATAAAATGTATTTTGATTTCGATATCATCTGCTTTTACGCCCTCTAGCGGCAGAACTGTACATCGTAAAAAAAGCCACGAAATAAAGGATCATCATTCGCATATTTCAAGCTCCCCAATGCAAAAAGAATTTTCCAAATCCGACTATTAGTTGTAGAGATATCATGTCTACAGACGAACGCACGGACAAACCGATATCATAAGCACGATCTTTTTTTACAAAAGACGTCCTAACAAAGCATTACGAGAACAACAATTTGAGACTGATCAATAATTTACTACAGCTGTGCAGGGGTGCTTCAACAGCATTTAAGAAGAATTCCAGAAGACATTCAAAAAGCGGGAGAAACTTTGGTACACCTCTATTCGATGCAATGGACAATATTTCAAAAAGATGACGACTTCCTTGATACTTAAAGTACACATTTCTTTTACAAAAACATTCCAAGTTCTTTTGGGGTAACCCCTGTACAAGCTGTTAGGGGAAACAATGTGCTGTTCAGTCAGAAAATATTTAACCAAGTAGTAACGAAATTTACGTAACAATACAGAAACTGAAAAGGAAGGTTAGAGGTACACATCATAACTTCGCATAATAGTCACCGACAGATGCGACCGAAACCACTATAAGGTCTCTGCGGATATCAAACATTTCACAGAACTTCCACACGAGGTGTTCTGCGTATGGCAAATTCATGTGCGTGTGATACAGTATGAAATATTCACCACAAAATCTTACGTAAGCACATACACCGGTGAATCATTACCTTATGACCACCTTCAGCCTAGAGAAATGAGCACGCCTGGAGACCAAGCGGTGACACAGGTGAATTTTTACAGAGCAGTATAAATACAACCCGCGGACCGGCTTTCGGTTAGTATGGTGTTCGGAGTCAGAATGGGGAAAGCTGACGATTTATCGGAGTTTGATAAAACACAAATTGTGATGACATATCGCCTCAGAACTAGAATCTCGGAAACGGCTCGGCTTGTGGGTTGTTCACGTGTCGCTGTAGTGAGTGCGTATCAAAAGTGGTGCACAGGTGGCAAACGACGAATTATCGTCCAGCCGTGTGTCGTCCTCAACTCATTGAAGCCAGAGGGGAGCGTAGGCTGCTGCGCATTGTTCTCAGCGACAGCAGAGTCACAGTACGACAAATCACCCAGCTACAACAGTGGTGATCAGGAAAATGTGTCACAACACAAAGTTCATCGGAGCCTTCTGCGCATGGGCCTGCTTAGTCGAAGACCCAACCGGATCCCCAAGCTCACTGCACGTCATCACCAACAATTCATGAAATGGACCCAAGATCAGCGATATTGGACCGTGGATGATTCGAAGAAAGTAGCCTGGTCTGAAGAATCAAGATTCCTGGTACATCACGTAGACGATTGAGCGCAGATATGCTGATTACCAACGGAGGGTATGACACTTGGATGCACTCTTGGGTGGAAACAGGCCGGCAGCGGCGGTGTTATGCTGCGGGTTATGTTTTCTTGGCACATTTCAGGCCCTGTTATCCCAACAACACAATCTCTGACAGCTGTCAATTATCTTAACATCCTTGCGGATCAAGTTCAGCCATTCATGGCAACTGTGTTCCTTGCTAGAGATGTCCGTTACCAAAAGGATAATGAGCTATGACACACTGCGAGAACCGTCAAGGAGTGATTCGAGAACATGTTGGTGGCTTTCTGTTAATGCCCTGGCCTTCAAATTCATCTGACATGAACCTAATCTAACATTTGTGGTTCGACTTGGAAAAGCATGTTTGCGCTAAATTTTACACCACCCCGAAATGTACACGAACTGGAGGGCCTGCTGCTGACATTATGTTACCAGATACCCCAGGATACCCATCGTCACCTCATCGAATCCATGTCTCGCCGAGTGGCCGCTGTTTTGTTGGCTAAAGGGGGTCTTATAGCTTATTAGGTAGGTTGTCATAATGTAATGGCTCCTTGGTGTATACGCTGTGGGGAAAATTAGCAAGTATATCATGAGAGATTCTGACTGTGCTGATGATCTTATAATGGATTTTTTTTCCAAAATTACTGAATTTCTTTTTGTACTAAAAATAATAATATCCGCGGGATTTCTCTCTACTCTTTTTAAAAATGTTTTTCGCTGGCACTAAAAAACTCATCCGGTTTGCATACTATGCTATCATGGCTTGCATATAATATTATCATGGCTTGCATATAAAGCCATCATAGCTTTCGTACGATGTTATACACGGGATTGATATGTATCCCTCTACTGAGTTCAATTATCGAACCTCGAAGTTGTATCCGAACTAATGGAATATGTGTTTCTGCAGAATTCGAACTATGCCCTTTGCAAGGACGGAAATATGATTTGCAAGATACTTGACCCAAGCTGTGGCAAGTACCTTTGTGAGAAATGCTTCCCAAGCTGATAGCAGTTACCTTTCTACAGGAGTCTTTTCATTGCCTTTGTGGATAGTTCTGTCCCTCAGAATTTCCTCAACGCATACTATGACAAATCCTATCCAAATTGATAAAGCCTAAAGGATGCCCTCAAAGCTGGGTACAATCTGCTCCATGAGAGTTTCATAGACAAAACTACTACTGTACACAACAATTGAAGAGTGCATTAATATAGTGACATAATTTTCAATTATTCAGGGAAATTATCGTTCCAACTTTTAAATTAAACATATCCTTTCTCTAAATTTTATTGCAATCAGGAAAACGCGAGCACTTGCAAGTTCTTCAAATGAAGCGATGGAAGAATCTTTCGGACTAATGAAAGCATCGTTCTTAGTTGGAACACTTTCAAATGAGTTTGCAGACAAAAGCGACGTATTTGTGTTAATGAAAGTATCTTTGTCTGGCTACATCATTTTAACAGTTTCTCGAAGTGAAGGAAGCGGACTTCTGTGCTTACAAAACTGCCACAAACGCATTTTCTTCCGCCATTTAGGCACTTAAAGAATTAAAGGACATTATCCTATTCACAATTTGCGGGTAAATTGTTGAACTTTAGCGCGTTGTGAAAGCTTTTGGCTAAGAAAGTCAAAAACAAATGCATATTCATAGAAAGCGTAATGTATTCAAAGCTTCTATTTTACACAAGAGTAATCATATGTAAAGTACATAGTATATATAATCCATTAGCGTACCTAAATGTGTTCAAACGGTATACATCTATTACATGCTGAAAGTTATTTTAAGAATTAATGTACATATAATCCCTGTCGATACGCACGTATTTAACCTTTAGGAAAGCACGACCACAACCATTAGATAAAATATGGCGTTTGAAATAGTGTTTACTTTGTGAAGAAAACTCTGCTTGAATAGATTTAAAATATTATATCCTCGAGGATGAAATTTGTTTTATCATGCAATTTCTGATTTACTGAACTTGGTTCAAGAGTAAGTGATAACGATTCCCATTTACGACAGCAGAATATTTATATTCAATTTTTTTCTTCCAGCAAAGGGATTTCCAAGGAAGGTAATAATAACAAATACATTAGATTGGAATCCGATTTTAGATTAGAATTGACACATAGATTGGAATCTCTAGTTGAAAACTAAAATATAACTATATGCAGAAACACAAACACACACTATATTGACAAAAGTCACCGAACACCCCTTTAAAAACAAATGAACGGATCCGCTGCGTTGGTCAGAGGCACGGTACAGCTGCAAACGGTATAAAAGCAAGCCTGAAGCTGACCGCGTTCATATCGCACTGTGAGGTTGAGTGAAAATGTCGCGGCGGGAGAGGACTGACTTGAAAAATGAAAGATTGTTGGGTGTTATATTAGTGGGTTGTTCATACAGCTAATCGACATAGACCTCAGTGAGTAACAATGCTGAAAACCTCGGTATGTACACGTACCATTCGCAGAGAACTTCATTCCATGGGTTACCGTGGTCGTGCAGCTGCTCATAAGCCTTTCATCTCCACTCGGAATCTTCTCGTCGTTTAGCATGGTGTAAAGAGCATTTATCGTGGACTGTAGATCATTGGCAACGGGTCCTATGGACTGATGAATCCAGATACACGATCCATCAGTCTGATGGTCGGTTTGAGTATGGCGGCAGCCGGGGAACACTATTTACCACAGTGTATGGTACATGCGGTCAAGTTTGGAGCTGGCAGTGTACTTGTGTGGGAGCGTTTTTCGTGGTATGGTCCCTGCCCATTTGTTGTCGTAGACAGGCCTGTTAACCAGGACTTCTACCTCGATATTCTGGACACTTATGCCCTACCAACTCTGTGGCAATACTATGGAACCCAACCTTGTTAGTACCAGCAGATAATGCACCGAGCCATAAAGCAAGGACTGTTACTGCGTGGTTTGACGATAATTCCGTATTGTGTGTGGACTGGCCAGCACAGAGCCCTGATCTTAATACCATAGGTAATCTATGGAATGAATTAGAGCGCCGCAGAAGAAGTTTGAAGCCAAGGAATACTACTAAGCAACAGTTAGTGGCAGCATTATGTACTGAATGGAAGCGCATACCTATCGCTGTGTTCCAAAACCTTGTCGAAAGCATGTCTCGAAGGATCAGTGCATGCATTAAGGCCAAAGGTGGACCGACACAATACTAATGTATATCAATAAATGCTATGTTGTGTTTTTCTTCTAGGTGTCCGGTGACTTTTGTCAATATAGTGTACATGTCGTGTTAGAAGTGTGATTATGCAAATAAGCAGTAAATGTCATCACCTCGACACTGTTTCAACAATAACAAGGTTGTTGTAATATTGAGAAGAAACGAAGGAAGAAACACCAACCCGAATCTTCTACACGATACGTTAAACGCACACGCACACTATAATAAGTAGAAGGAGGCAACACTTCTGCTTTGAACGTAAATACGTCCGTTGCGTCTATGTTGCACTTACTTACCTAGACTACCAAAATTGGCCTGTTGTTTCATTCAGGATTTCTCCATGAATACAGGTTGCAAAGCTTACAGTGAAGGAGATCTTGAGCCAGTCTTCTCCAGTTGCTTTCTATCGCTCTGGTTAAAGGGTCTTCCCATCTAGTTGAAAGTATACCAGGTTTTCTGTTGGTTCATCTTTGACACCAGTTTGTGAGACAGCCCCTGTGAGTCTGGCGATAAGACCTACCCATCGTGCCTTGCTGTCATACATCGTTCTCACTACTTCTTTTACACCACTTAAATTTCTGATAGTTGTGTTTGTGATGTCATCTTCTTTATTTGTCATTAGGATTCTTCTTTCCATAGAACGCTGGGTGGTGTAAATAAAAACTCAGCCGTGGCTTCCATTTGACACACACATGAATACGCAAATTTTAATACAACAGTTTTGGAATGTTTTCTGCTTTGGTTTTTGCACTAAACGAACAAGATATAACGCCTTATTTTTCATTTACTTTTCGTTACCACGCATGGTCAGGCATATAATATTGTTGGAACTCCTAACCAGATATGATCAGAGATTCGTACATTTTAATTTTATATATTAAGCTTATCAGAAGGTGCAATAAAATCCAATTTCGATTACATACCAGGGTTTGGTAGCTAATCACTTGCCACGTGAAAGATCTTCACCTTTATTGTTCCCCTCCTGTACTATTCTTTATCATAATATTTGCTCGTTTTCTTTCAGTGTCAGTTATTTCTAGTACTTCCGAACAAATCAGAAACTTGCTTATGTACGTCTCAGACCTGAGTTTGCGAACTTGTGCCACATGAAAGAATTTTGTTGGCATGCATTGTCTCTTGATTCTTTAAAATACATCCATAATGAATGCACTGGTATCCAAAAGTAAAGCATACAAAAAAAGACATTTTAAAACAAATGAAAGGGAAAAGAAGGATAATAAAGTCAAGTACAGAGCACGCGGAAATATGCGGTTGTGGTAATCATGATGCATGGTCCATAGACACCAAAATGTAAAAGCAATTCAGGTACAAGACACCTAAAGGTACTTGATGTGCAATTATCTTAGATTATTTTCATTTAGAAGCAGAAGGTGTTGAATGGTCTTAGACAACTTTCATTTTGAAGGACATCAGGACTGCATTTACAGGTTCAGAAGTGCTTACAATTTTCCAGCTAAAGTTTTTCTCGACGTATTTTGTAATATGAGTGTTTGTTTAGTGAAACTGAGATAAAACGATGTGGACAACAAAAATGCCCCTGCAATCAAATGACCTGAGGTCGGGTCGTCTCTAACCTTTCGTCCGAGATGGGACTGGATTCGAGTCCCTGATAAAGCATGGTCGGTGTGCTCGTCTTACGACGCTGACTTCTTCCCTTTTCTGGAACCACTGGCCTTAAATTAGGGACGCGAAACACTTATACACGTCAGAGTAGCTCATAGTTCAAACATGCGCTTTATTTTCAACAAAAGGAAATTGTACAAAGTGAGACAAAACAATGGTGTCTAAAATCAACATACAAAATGAAGAATGAATGGTATGTACAGGCAAATGGGAGCAATTGCTCATAAATAGTGAATATATACAATTATATACAATAACTACAATAAAGCATCCCCGACTGGGAAATCAGTGGAACGTTCAGTTCAGGAAAATAGCCGCATGTAGGTAGCATCAGAATAAAGAAAATAATAATACGGTGGAAAAGGATATAAACTGGTGAGGTGTGGGGTTTTATTGCAAATCTGGAACCATCCGGAACTGTGGGACCAAGTTGCTTTGAATGAGTGCAAGGTGGAAGAGTAGATGACTTCAACCCCGAAACAATAAAAAAAAATAATAACAAGAAAGATGACACCAAATTTTCCTTTGTAATGAGCACATCTTTTGAACCGGTTCCGATGGGAATAAAATTTATAAAATTTACTCAACTTCTAGGGGAAGACTAATCGAATAGTTGAAAATAAGCGAAAAAATATTCTTCACGGAAAAAGCTATGTTAAAGAAATAGATCAGTTCAAATACTTCTTCCGAAAGCCGAGACAGCGAAAAAAAGGCTTTGACCTTTACGCCCCCAAGTGGGGAATCTGTACATTAATTTAAAATAGTGGCCCCACATCTTTATTATAGTGAATGGAATCAAGTATAAAAACAAATTTCGCAATACAGTTTTTGAAAGCGGAGATACAGATGCAAAAAGACGTACTCAAATACCACCTAGCAACAGAAATATGAACTATAAAACTCCTCAAATATAAACCTAAAGTGTCCCACAGAGTAAATGACATCGGGTGTTGAAATACTTTTTTTTTTAATCGCACATTTTGAAGCAGAGATATTGAGAAACCGATTCAACATTGGGGCCACCTAGCGGGACGTTGTGCATTGTTTTGGGGAGATAATACACACATAGTTTTCATAGTTAGTAGATCTTCCCGAAAAAGAATTTTCTAATCGGGTTTTTAGTCCCACAGATATTGCTGAAATCGGAAACGTAAACTCACGCCCTTAGTGGCACACTTGTGCGTTAAGAAAAATTTGAAACTGTATGAGAAGCATTTCGCACTAGAAATGCTCTCCAACAAAGAAAGAATTTTTCAAATCGGACTCTTAGAAGCAAAATTATCGATGAAAATAAAAAATACATCTACGGTCCCTGGTGATAAAACTGTGCGTTATTTTAAAAAAGAAATATTCTGAAAAGGTTTTCTGAGGTGAGCTTATCGGTCCACCAAAAATTTTTTTAATCGAGTTTACAGAACTAAGATTTTGCTGCAAATGCATCAGAAGCAGAAAAAAAAACACTTACTCCCCCTGGTCGCCAAACCATTCTTTACCAAAAATTAGAAAATATATGCAAAAGATTTCTAATCAGCAGTTCTATCCGATGCAAGAAGAACTTTTTAAATTGGAGTTTTAGAAGCAGAGATTTAAGGGAAAACGTAATTTACCGTTACCCTCCATAGCGAAAAGTTCAGGCATTACTTGAAAACGAGATTGCGCTTAAAATTGTGTTCCATATAAATGACATTGAAAGGCAGAAGGGATATTAAGTCAGTCGGACATATATGGAACAAAATGTATTTTGAATTCGATATCATCTACATTTGCGCCCTCTTGCTGCAAAGTTGTGCATCGGGAGAAAAACAGGGATGCAAGGATCATCATCATCACATTTTAAGCTCCCTAATGCAAAAAGAATTTTTCAAATCAGACTAATGTTTACAGAGATATGGTGTCCACAGACGGACAAACCGATAATATAAGCACTATTTTTTTACAACGTGCTAAAAGCGAGGAAAATGCATAGAGGAACTTTTACTTTCGATATGTGAAGAGAAATGGCAGATTTTCTTTACCCATCAGTCAACCGGAGGAGATTTACTTACCAGCAGAACAAAAATGAGTTTTAAACAAAACAACAACTACCCAGTATAACGATGAGATTTTCTCAATGAAAACCAAAAAGCAGCTCATGCGGAGAGCTGACAGTCGTGCTCAGAGGTAAAATGGAGGAGGCAAGTTCAAATTTGCCTCGGGTGAAACTGCTCTTAAAGTCAGTTTAGTTTTTCTCAGAAGTAGAATTTTTAGAAAACATAGTTCAACACTGAAAAGTATAATACCATTTTTCAGAAAATTTCCAACCGTTGTGAAAATGTAAGGTACACAAAAAGATGCTCGCTGTTCAACAAGAAACTAAGGAGCTAGGAAGAGTTCTCTTTGTTAGGTGTCTAACTTAAATAGTAACGGAGACATGCGCATGAACTAGTTTAATGGCTAATGATTTCAGGGTTTTCCGTATTGTTTCGTAAAATTTAGATTCCTTTGAACTCCGCAAAACAAGTTACTGACGTCGAATGGGCTTTAAATTTTTGTTTACCAGTTCGTCTTAAAGACTACCATCTTGACGCCGAGAGCAAATGCTGCTATTCATATATGCTCTATCTACATATGTTTATTTTTCTATTGTTTTGATATCCACTCATGCATATATTGTCATTCACAGAACATCCTCTATTATGCAGTGTTTCGTACGTCTTTTGTAAAAAACAAGGTACCTGCTTGTGGTATCGCTTTTTGCGTCCGCCCATCAGTCCGTGGAAACAATTTCTCTTCAACTACTAGTCCGATTTGAAGCATTCTTTGTATATTGGGAAGGGATTGGGATTGGAGGTTTAACGACCACCGTGAGCAACTGTGGGCTATAAGTAGTCGCCCGTCCCTAATTTAGGGCGTCTGGCTCAATAGAAGGAAGAGAACCAGTACCGTAAGACAAACACAACATCCATGCCCCACCAGGATTTCGAACCCAGCCCCATCTCGGACGACAGATCAGAAGCCATCACTTAGACCACTGCGCCACCGAGGCGGCTACACTGAGAAGCCCAAAATTTGATAACTTTGCTTTACGGGGTTTTTTTTTCGATGCACAACTTCGCCACTAGAGGGTGTAAATTTAGATGCAGTGGAATTCAAAATACCTTTTATCCCATGTCATTGCTTCTTAATATCCGCCTGAATAAAATTATTTCTTTCTTTTCATGCGATTTCTAACAAAGACTATTTTTGCCACAGTATACTTTTTTTCAAGTAGTGGACAGTTTTTCCGCTAGGGAGTGCGAAATAAATTCCGATATCTCTATTTCTTAACAATAGATCTGAAAACTCATTTTTTCATTGTATAGAGCTCCGGGTGGGAAATGTTCAGGAAATATTTTTTAAATTTTTGGTAAAGTACGGTTTTTTCCATTAGAGGGCATAAGTCTTTATTTCTGTTTTTGAAGTATCTCGATTGCAAAAACATTTTTGAGGTCAAATACCCAGCTCACTACGGAAAATCTTTTAAAAATATTTTCGGCTTAAAATTCTGCATAGTTTTTCCACCAGGGGGCGTCGATATATGCACAGTTTTTTTTTAGCTATCTCTGCTTCTAACAGTACGATTTGAAAAATTATTTTCTTGACGAAGAGCGTTTTTCATAAGAAACCTTTTGCATATTAATTTAAATTTTTAACGTACACGTTTACCACCAGGGGGCAGAAGTCCACGATTTGGTTTCCAGCATATTTACAGCAATATTTGAGTTTCAAATAAAAATAAATACACGAAAATATCTTTTTTCAGTCAGATATTACTTACTACGAAAAATATTTTTGAGTATTTCCTTCCCCAAATAATGCACAGTTTCTCCGTTCTGGGCGCAAATATTTTGTCTGTTTTTCTTGATATGTAATCTTCCGAAGATCGGATTTAAAAAAATATTTTAACACATGATATCATTTACCTTGTGGAGAGCTTTGCATGCCCTTGTTGGTTTCTGTAGTTCACATTTCTGTCGCTAGGTGATGTTAGTGTGCAGATTTGTTAGCAACTGTATCACCAGATTTTAAGTCCTATTGAAAAGTTTCTTTACTGTATGCCATTCGCTACAATAAAGATTGGAAACTTTATCCCCTTTAAATAATGTACAATTTCCCCACTAGGGGGCCTAATTGTCAGAATATTTTTCTAGCTATCTCAGCCACCAGGAAGCGTATTTAAAAAGTTATTTTTTCTTAACACATCTTTTGCTATGAAGACTACTTATCACATACTTGTTACTTTTTCATTATATAAAACTATTCCGCTAAGTGGCGTAAAGTTATACTGGGTGTCCATAAATGAAGTATACAATTTCAGTATGCTATTAAAAATATCTACAATAAAGAACAACTTACTTGTAATGTCAAAATACATGGCAAATGTGAATGTTTTTAAAACAAATGTCTGTAGGTCTCCACGTGTACTTCGTTGGTGCTCGCGGGATGTTTAAACGATAATCCAGTTTCACCCACGTGCGCTGCAGAATGCCAGGTGAAATAAGGAGGAAGGCTGCAGTAAGGCGTTCTTTGAGCTCAGTGATAGAATCAACGTTTTACTTGTTCACACTGTCCTTAATAAAAGCCCAAAGAAAAATATCTCATGGGGTAATAACAGAAGAACTGGGTGGCCATGACGTCAGACCCCCTCGTCCAATCCAAATACCAGAACAATAGGGGTTTAAAATATATGTAAATGCGGAGACCAGTCCGCAGGCGCTCCATCTTACTGGTAAATTCCTTGAATAACCTGGAGTTCTGGAATTGCGAATTGTTCCAATATGTCCAGGTGCGCTATGCCAGTAAGGGCTGGTTCAGCGAAGAAAAAGGGCCCTGTCATTCTGTCGTCCAGTAGGCCAGTTCAGACATTTACCTTCGGGCTGTGTCTCTCGTGTGCTACTGCCTCATGGGGATTTCCCGTATCCAGATTCGGCAGCTGCGTTTATTCACTGTGCCAGAAACATGTAATGTCGACTCGTCGCTAAACCAGATCCGTGAAAATCGACAATCCGATTAAGACGCATGTCTTTTCGTCCGAAATGGAATGTCTCCCAGTGCTTTTGACTTTCAAGACACTTCCTGTTGCTTTGAATTTATTTATCCATTGTTCGATGCTCCCTCGTGTCGGCCGTTGTCTCCTGCACTTCGTCCTGAACTTACGCTGAACTGTTGTTAGAGATTTTTACACAGCAAACCAAACCACCCATGTCTGTTGGTTGTATTTAGTGTCTGACGAGATTTTTCATAACATGAGACACCTGGCGCCACCTATCGTCTAACTTAACAAACTTTAACACTTGCCACATCTCTTGACATTTGAAGTACGTAAGTTTTGTTATCGTATTTATTTTCTAATAGCACACTGAATTTGTATACTTCATTTATAGACAGCCTGTATATTTTTCTCCATATGTCTTCTGTTTGATTTGAAAATCCATTTGTCTATGATATCTTTCTTCATGTATGAGAAACGTTTGTGCTCAATGTGTTAATTTTCATAACATGCTTTCCCGTCGCTAGTGGAAGAAGGTAGCCATTTCTAGATGTTTCACCGATTGTAGAAAACCGGTTGATATATTTTTTGTAATGGGTTACATTAACTATTAATGACTTTGAAATATTTTGTTCATGTTGCTAAGGGTTCAAAAGACGTGCTCATTACAACCGAAAATTCGGTGTCAACTTTCTTGTTTTCTTTTTCTGTTTGGAGGTTTAACGATCACCGTGAGCAACTCATTGATTGGACTGCAAGCAGGCAGCCGTCCTTAATTTAGAACCACTAATTCGGGGAACGGAAAGAGCCAGTGCCTTAAAGCGAACACATCATCCATGCCATACGCCGGATACGAACTCACTCGCATCTAGGACGAATTGTCACAAGCCAGCCCTTAGACCATTGTGACCCCGGGGCGTCTATGCTATTTGCACAAAATAGTTGCTTTGCATTGTATGACTATGTACTACTACCATCATCATGAAGCTTACTGAAAACTTTGTAAATTATTAACAGTATATCATAGATGTCTGTTCTGTATATTGTGGTGGGGTAAATATTTTAGATTTATATCAAGAATTTTATGAAAAAGAAGAATTGAAGAGGCGTGCGTAAGGCATTTCTAGGGAGCCCACATACCTTTATACCAAGAATTTTTATCATTGTACGGGCAAGAAATAATTTCCTGAACTCTCTCTCTCTTCGTTACTAGGTTCGAGCGTCGTGACAGAATTCACATCCTGTCGGCAGTCAAGGTTCACCATTACTGTCTATTCTCCACAGTTCTCACGATTTCTTCAACTGATAGATTTGTGAGTGCTTTTATACATATGATCGATGCATCTGTCTGGGAGACGTCCTCTCGTTTTTTCTCGTCGACTTTCCAATGAATACAAAGTATTTCTAAACCGTCTCGCCGGTTTGTGTGTCCGAAGAAAATTAGTGTATGTCGTTGGATTGTCGGAAGAAGTTGCTTGTGCGCGTCTACGCCGAGCTCTCTAAAGATTGATGCATTAGTCCTATGCACAACCTACGATATTCTCAGCCTGGGTCTGTATCAGAACATTTGAAACGCCTCAATTCGACTGGGAGATGCTGCCTTTAAGGTCCATGTTTCAGAACCGTAAGTCGCGATGGGGAACACGAGGGCTCTGACCAGTCTCAGCTTGGTGGTTTTGCTGATGCGGTGATTCCTCCAGATTTTTGTGCACCCTGCCAGGGCAGAGAACCTAGCGTTCAGTAATTTTCTGCATGAAGATGAGCAATAAATGTACACCATCCTGTAGGAACGAAGTAATTTTCTTCATGCATGTGTAAGGTGTAAAATTATTGCCTTAAGCAGTAATTTTATACCAACATATAGGCATAAAAATAATTCCCTAAGAGACAGTTGTTAGTAATTCTTCTACCTTAAATGCATGCACTCTACGTAGATTTAAATTTTTGGTGTCTTACAAAAGATATCGCGACGAAATATTTCTTTCGAATGAATTGTCACGCTTTGTAGATTCTGTTTTATTTGTGGTCATGTAGTGCATTTACCGCTACTGTCACCTATCGCTGCTTCAGATAGTGCTTTTTAAGGTACTTTACGCAACCCAAATTGCGGTATACTTCATGAAAGAAATACGGGATTACACCGGATAATACAAATTTCGAAGATGTTAATCCGATTTTTGTCACGTTTACACCAAAAATCGGATTGTCATCTTCGAAATTTGTATTATATGGTGTAATCCCGTATTTCTTTCATGATTTATCTGCTTCTCCGGGCAATCACGGGATAGGATTCTTAACCTCCAGATTCTCTAAACTTGAATGCCGGTTGCTTCGACTAGCAAATCCTGTAATGGTTATATTAAAATTAACCGGAAACTTGGGACTTGGTCGTTCTGGGTGATGTAGTGGTTAGCATACCCGGGCGCTATCTGGGAGACGCGGGTTCGAGTTCCGCTTCAGGACGATGAAATTTTCAAGTTATCGGATGTTATCTGACTTACCATCCTTGACACATTTACACCAAAAATCGGATTGTCATCTTCGAAATTTGCGGTATACTTTTTTGTTTAAGAAACATTCTTCTCACAAGAGAAGAAATGTGAATGCTTCCAGCACGGTCGTTAAGGATATAGTCAGCAAATTGTTTCCTGTGATGAAAATAAATTGTTCCATCCAAATTATAAGCTCAGATTTAAAAGTGAGATTGTGAGATAACTTTCGAGTCATAAGACAGCCTACCGATCTTCTTCATTAAACTTACATCATCCAATGTTTCGAATGAGGAATTATGTAAATCATATAATCAACGGAAGCCATGGAATACACTCATTATGGAGAACGTGTGTTCGGCGCATAGTGTTTAAGTAAACTCATTTAAGATTCACAGATGTTTCTAAAAGCATTGCATTATTCCAGTTTACCGCATAGTACAGAGTCTTCATCTTTAGTTCGAGCGGCATCAAACGCTGAAGATATTCGCAGGAAGTTTTAAGGAAATTAGGATGCGTTCCGTTGTGCAGCCACTTAAATCGACGACAATGAGTTACATGAGTTTTGGCTTAGATCAGTTATGTTGCTAAATTTATGTAAAGGACAGGTGAATCGTACTCCTTCTAAACTGAAGACAATTCAAGAATATTATAATTTCGTTTTATGTAAAATACTTAAAGGAAAAACACTCACAGTAGTGTTAATTTTTAAATAACATTTTATTGAAACACAAGGAGCCAACTTTATTACATTTTAAAATCATTATCATCATTAAAGCTATTTTTCTCAACTTTCTGTCTTGAAAAAATTCTCTTCCATACCAACTCACTACACTTTCCATTCTAGTATTTCATATGTCCAACAGTGGTCAGTTTTTACGCTTTCCAACCGTAGGTTGAAGAAGCCTATATACTACAGCTTTGTCCGTCCGTCCGTTCGTCCCCTCGATAACTCGCGTACAAATGGTTCGATTTCAATGAAATTTTAGTATGTGGTAGGGTACCACCTGGGGACGTACCCAATTGGAAATGGGCGAAATAGTGTTAAAGGTCAGGACATCGGAGCGGGATCCATTCCATTGCCCTTATGCGCCATAACTTGCGTAAAATGCCTCGATTTCGATTAAATTTTAGTATGTTGTAATAGACCACCCGGGGACGAACCCATTTGAAAATGGGCGAAATGGGGTCAAAGTTCAGGACATAGGAGTCGGGTCCATTCCATTGCCCTTATGCGCCATAACTTACGTAAACACGCTTCGCTTGGGACAAAACTTTATCATGTTGTTCCGGAGGTAACAATTCTGTTTTATATCATTGAAATGGGGTCAAAGGTCAGGACACAGGAGCGAGATTTATTCCACAGCCATTTTCCTCATAACTTGAGTAATGATTTCTGGTATGTTGCAAAGCGTATCATAATCAATGCATTGCATGATTTTACTAACTTTTTCTAATATTTCCAGATGATTTTCTCTTGACGTTCAATAGTTTTACGATGATCTTTTTTGTCTACAGGAAGCATTTTTGAACAGTCTGCAGTTTTTGTATCCCTTTTTAAAGTTAGGGTCCAAGTCTCTGCTCTATAAGCAAAAGCAGGAAGAATGTTTAAACACTTTTGTTTTAGAACATGGTAAATTGTTCTTGAAAACTGTACGTCTTGTGCGCTTAATGATTTCCCCTTTGGTGCGACCCTCTGCTGATTTCTACTGCCCAAGGGAGATGTACTTATCACCGAAATTTTAAAGATTTGGTATTTCTTTTATTCGGTAACCTCTCTTTCTGTAATGTTTAGGGCCAAACTAAATGATGTTACCATTATGAGATGAAATCCACTCACTTTTATCATATACAATCTCACTCTTTAGTTTTTTAATTCTTGTAGTTGTTTGATCAATCCCTACATCTCGTCTTATATGACCCTTAGCTCAGCTTTCCTAACGAATTATCACACTTGGAACACATTAGGTTTCAACCTTAAGTAGGAGAATTGTTGACTTTAATTTATTTTTGTCCTGAAAACTTCCTTAATCGTTACTCTACGTACAAGGCCCGTATAACGGCATCGTTAATCCTCCGATATATTTCGAGACCTGTGTATTTAAATCTTGTTACTGCCTCCACCTTTATAGTTCAGGCATTTCTGATAACTCACCACATGTACCTCAGCTTATTCATTTCTTCAACAATTAGCTTGAGCTCGATTTTCATACCTTTGGCCAAATCACAGCGCTGTACGGACTTCTCAACCTTACTGCAACCTAGAAAACTTTATTATTTTAACTTTACTAAAGTATTCCATGATGTTGAACTGCAGTTACACCATCCAGGGTGAGTAAGCTTGACTGCTATAAATAGCTCATCTCTCCTCAAGCGAGCGCGAAATCACTGATACTGTTGTTAAGAAAGAATTTCTACATAAGTTGGGTTCCTTGTAATTGATTGTTGCCCGCCACATTTGAATCATAAGGGTAATTCGCCACATTCGATCAGGTGGCAGTACACCACATTTGAATCAGGGGTCAATGAGCCACATTCGATCAGGTGGCAGTACACCACATTTGAATCAGGGGTCAATGAGCCACATTTGTATCAGGGGTCAGTGCGCGACATTTGAATCAGGGGGAGGGGCAAGGAGCCACATTTGAATCTGAAGGGTAATTCGCCACATTTGATCAGGTGGCAGTACACCACATTTGAATCAGGGGTCAATGAGCTACATTTGAATCAGGGGTCAGTGCGCGCCATTTGAATCGGGGGAGGGGGTGATGAGCCACATTTGAATCAGAAGGGTAATTCGCCACATTTGACCAGGTGGCAGTACACTACATTTGAATCAGGTATCAACGAGCCACATTTGGATCAGGGTTCAGTGCGCGCCATTTAAATCGGGGGAGGGGGGATGAGCCACATTTGATCAGGTGGCAGTACACCACATTTGAATCAGGGGGAGGCTCAAGGAGCTACATTTGAATCAGAAGGGTAATTCGCCACAATTGATCAGGTAGCAGTACACCACATTTGAATCAGGTGTCAATGAGCCAGATTTAAATCAGGGGTCAGTGTGCGACATTTGAATCAGGGCGGGGGGGATGAGCCACATTTGAATCCGAAGGGTAATTCGCCACATTTGATTCCGAAGGGTGATTCACCACATTCGATCAGGTGGCAGTACACCACATTTGAATCAGGAGTCAATGAGCCACATTTGAATCAGTTGGAGGGGCAAGGAGCCACATTTGAATCAAAAGGGTAACGCCACATTTGAATCAGGGGTCAACGAGCCGCATTTGAATCAGGGGTCAGTGCGCGACATTTGAATCAGGGCGGGGGATGAGCCACATTTGAATCAGAAGGGTATTTCGCCACATTCGATCAGGTGGCAGTACACCACATTTGAATCAGGGGTCAATGAGCCACATTTAAATCAGGTTGAGGCTCAAGGAGCCACATTTGAATCAGAAGGGTAATTCGCCACAATTGATCAGGTAGCAGTACACCACATTTGAATCAGGTGTCAATGAGCCAGATTTAAATCAGGGGTCAGTGCGCGACATTTGAATCAGGGCGGGGGGGTGAGCCACATTTGAATCCGAAGGGTAATTCGCCACATTCGAATCCGAAGGGTAATTCGCCACATTCGATCAGGTGGCAGTACACCACATTTGAAGCAGGGGTCAATCAGCCACATTTGAATCTGAAGGGTAATTCGTCACATTTGATCAGGTGGCACTACACTACATTTGAATCAGGGGTCAATGAGCCACATTTGAATCAGGGGTCATTGAGCCACATTTGAATCAGGGGGAGGCGCAAGTAGCCACATTTGAATCAGGGGGAGGCGCAAGTAGCCACATTTGAATCAGGGTTCAGTGCGCGCCATTTGAATCAGGGGAGGGGGATGAGCCACATTTGAATCAGAAGGGTAATTCGCCACATTTGACCAGGTGGCAGTACACCAAATTTGAATCAGGGGTGAATGAGCCACATTTGAATCAGGATTCAGTACGCGACATTTGAATCAGGGGGAGGGGCAAGGAGCCACATTTGAATCAGGAGTCAGTGCGCGACATTTGAATGAGGGGGAGGGGCAAGGAGCCACATTTGAATCAGAAGGCAATGCGACGCATTTCAGTCAGGGGTCAATGAGTAACTTGTAGGATCAGAAAATTTCAGTTTGACTTTTGACTGACTATTAACGCTGCCTCTAATCTGTCTGACAACGTCAGTCGTGAGGTTAAGACATATATTCTTAACATACTGCGACATCCGATGCCAAGTTTATAACATTCACGGCAGTCGTATCCTAGTGGCCCAACCTACGGTAACTACTGCAGAGTTGCCCATGATCCCTGCGATAATTTTGCAGTAAACGAACACTGCATCAACTGCAAAAGGAGACTTCTGCAATCACAAAGGATTTTTCAATATGGGTGGAAGGCAAAGATATTCAAAAATTAAGGTCCTTGTAAACATTTACCCTGAGGTCAAAAGGAAGGTAACATCTTTTTTCTCATCAAAATAATATCTTGCTTCCCTCGTAGACTTAAAATAAGGTGGAAAGCCCAAGGGCTGGGCCTATCGTCACAAACGAATTTTCTTACAGCTTCCAAGCGAAGCGTGAAGAGTTGAATCTTTGTTCATCATCCTACATCAACAGGTTCTGCAAAGGACAGCTTCTTCACCTACTTTTACGTATGGAATGTGCACTCAGTAACCGGCGGCGAAGAGAGAAGAAATTTAACCAAAAACAGGATGTTGGAAAGTTAATATCTCACTAAAAACCCCCACAGTCACACAGATTCTCTCGAGATCCGACAAACTAAAGCACCTTTCCGGTAAGTTGAATAATGTACAAGGCATTGATATAGTCTGATTGCATTAAATATTTTCGTCGTCCTAATTTCCTTTCATTTTCCTGCATCATAAATATTATTGATCTGTAGAAATGTTGTGATTTCCTGTCTCGGTGTCACATGACGCGACTGCTTACGTCGTAATCGCAGGTATGTTTTTGTCTCCTAGAGCTGAAGCTCCGTCTGAAAGGCTCTCAGATAATTTTGGAAAACAAATGTTTGTGGCGATATTACGTTTTGAAGCGTTGCAATTCTCGCCCCTTACCAATTGACATTGACTTTCAGGCAAATCTAATGAAAGCCATCGCAGGCGGGGCTATGCATGTCTTAATACACGTGCTTCTTGACATCTGCTGTGTTTAACTGCCATGAGATGCTAAAGGATTTGGAAAGATTAGTACACCGCCAACCTTCGTCCGTTCAGGTAACTGGAGTATTTTAGTTGATCTAGTATGAGCTACGACTAGAGACAATGAAAGGAACAAAGCGAATTTCCTGGATTCCTCTCTCCGATGTGACAAATTAATGCAGAAGCTGGCACTTGTTTCCACGAGACCACCCGCAGCATTTCAGCGATTATGAGTATTAGAAAAGTGGGCGTTTTGATCCACATACTTCATGAGGTATGATGTATATGGGATTTCTGAGCCATGAGGTATGATGTATACGGCGTTTCTGACTCACGAGGTATGCGGGGGGGTCTCTGAGGCATGAGCTATGCAGTGAAATCCCTCCACCCGACTAAACTCACACTTTTTCCTAGTGGCAACACTGTTTAAGTCCACACGAGTTGGGTGATGGCAGTAAAGGGTTAAATTTATGCTTCCACTTGGGGAAATTTCGGGCAATTACAAAAATAGGGTGTCAGAAGGTTAAACATCGCTTTCCAGCGTGATGTAACTACTTAGTGAGTGATGAATCTAGGTTTCAAAGGATTAATTTCTGCCTTAAGGGGTGAAGCTTTTCATCAGAAGTTGGTGGGGAATGAATAAAGAAAGAAATACGATGTTAAACATTGCTTTACAACGTGATGCAAGAGTTTATTGAACGATAAAACTGGCACTTTTTACCGGTGGCAACACTTTTTAATCCTACCAGAATTAACGCACGTGTTTTTAATTTCGGAGGCGCTTTTAAACCTCCTTTTAAATATATGTGTATGAAGTGGGTACAATTTATCTACCACACTTTTTTTTTACCTCTTTGGGGTTTATGGGTTTCCATTCTACTTGATTAAAACACACAAGTAAATTTCCGTGCGATGATTATATGAAATATTTGTCACCGACAGCGATTAAAACAAGACAATTTTTGAGGATATTTGCAGTTAATTTAACTGTAAATTTAATTTACAGTTAAATTATTTCGTGGTAAAGCATTTATAGTGTTGTGTCGTAAGCAGCCACAACAACGCGTCTTTCTTTGTGTTCGCTAATGTCTTATCGCTCCCAAATATGGAAACGATGTTAGCGCTTTATTACATTAATGCAATATGCCAATAAAATGCAAATCACATGTACGCAAGACATTTACACCCCTGCGGTTTGTTCATACACACGAAAATTAAATCTAAGACTTTTCCTAACCATCGTATTGGGAACAAAATAAAAAAAAACTGTCAAAAAAAAAAAAAAGAAAAAGAACACTTTCAGGGAATTAGCCGATGAGTGCCAAGATTCTCATCGCTACCGACACACGCGTAATAGAGTTCATCAAAAACTTGATTATTCAAACGGTTTCCAAGAATATGAAGCATCACACTGATATTGCAATACCAATATTTAAGAACCACCCAGACATTATATCCTGAGATTTAAATGGGCAATTTATTTTTAAAAAAAGGGTTATCGAGAATTCTAATATTGTTGACTAGGTAGATTTCTTAATGAGAAGTAAATCTGATAATGTTAGTATTTTCGCATAACTGCAATTTTCTCAAGCCTAGAAAATAATACACTTATCCTCGAGGTATGTAAACAAATAAATGTGTATTTCATCAGCCGACGGAAATTGTTCCGCAAACCCCAGTAACTAAAAGGGGTGGAAAAACATTGTCATCTCCCTTCAAGTGGGAACCCTATGAAAAAATAAACCTTGATTTTTCCACTAATCTACATGTGTTGGTGTTTTTCTCTTGTGTATGTTTCATTTGCAAAATATTTACAGTTCATCAAAATGAGATTATTACACGTCAGAAAAGGCTAGTTTTGTTCGCAACGAAAAATGCTTTAGAGCAAAATTCATTCGCTTCATTTTCAAATGGGTCAAATTCAGACAAAATGATTTCCCCTTGAGCGTGTTTTTGATTTTTTCGATTTGGTCAAAGGGTCGTTTTTTGATTCGCTAAACATTTAAAACTCATATATTTTCCATTGATTAACATGGGGAATTAATGGAAAATGAAAATGTTCAAATTTAATTCACTCATTTATGACATGGGAGGATTTTAACACACGCATTTTCATAGCAAAGTGTGTTTCGAATTATAATGAAAATGCTCTTTATATTCCCAGGTCGGTCATCGGTGAATGACATCAATTCATTAAAGAAAATACACGTATTAATGAACTGACGCTGCCCCATTCTTTTAGTAGAGAATGCCGTATTGCTAACTCACTCTGCATTTCGGGCATTTACATTCAGACGCAATCCGTTTGTACCTACACAGAAATGACAATCACATCTCTGCTTAGGTAGGAATTTTTTAAATTCCTTTTCGTATTTTTCAGTAGTCTTCACAACACATATGACGAACTCTTTCACAGATTGTAGGCCCATGCAAGGGGCGAGAAGTTTCGTTGGTACTAGAAAATTACCAACTACATCTACAAACTGACTTGCTAAGTCCATGGGTTGCAAGCTCACAACGGCTCTCTCAAAAAATCGTGATGTATGTTTTTCCTGTGTTATGGAAAGAGCATTGTGCGCCTGCTGGTTGTCATAGACAATATCTTTAGCCGAGCACACGTGGCAGTAGATTAACTAGCCCATCCCACATCGGATAACATTTTGAAGCATGATCAAAGGCGCTGTAGTTAGCTCCATTTCATGTTCCTCTGAAAGCTGCGTCGTAAAAGGATTCTTTACGAAATGTTCCACAGAATCCCGAAAACTTCCACTAAGCAATATAGCGCACATAATATCCCATATCCTATTTTCTGTACGAATATCATCGACATTAAAAGTGAAGGCCCCTGATGCTGCCTGGAAGAATTTTGCTTTCCTACAATACATTCTCTGTAATCTCATTTTTCTAACACCTTTTGTCATCAAATGTGGAGATAAAAAGTTCATTACAAAACACAAAAGTTTGTGGTGGATTACCAATATTCTCTAAATTTTTCGTGAAGTCCCAAACAGTGGACAGTTTAAAAGGTGAGAAAATTTCTGATCCACATACCTCATGAGGTCATAGGTATGTAAGATTTCTGATCCATACGGCATGAGGTGTGCGGGATGTGGGATTTCTGATCCATGAGGCATGAAGTATACGGCGTTTCTGACTCACGAGGTATGCGGAGGTTTCTGATCCATGAGCATGAGGTATGCAGTGAAATCCCCCTCCCGACGAAACTCGTACTTTTTCCCGGTGGCAACACTGTTTAAGCCCACATGAAGCGAGTTCCGTCCAGAGGGCGGATTTCACTGCATAATTGATGCTAATGGTTCAGAAACCCCGCATATATGAGTCAGAAATGCCGTATACCTCACGCCTCATGGATCCGAAATCGCACATACCTCGTGAGGTATGTGGAACAGAAGTGGTCTCACCTTCAAAATGTCCACTGCTTGGGACTTCATGAAAAATTTTGAGAATATTGGCAAACCACCACAAACGTTTGAGTTCGGTAATGAACTGTTTATCTTCACATTTGATGAAAAAAGTGTTAAAAAAATGAGATTACAGATAATGTATTGTAGGAAAGCAAAATTCTTCCAGGCAGCATCAAGGGCCTTCACTTTTAATGTCTATGATATTCGTACAGAACCAAAGTAATCGAGGTAGTTGCCTTCAATGCACGATCTTAAAAAACAAGAGTCACTCACAATACAAATTTAAATTCGTAATACAAATTTAAATCGATTACTTTGGACCATTTCTGCACGAATTCGAATTCTCCTAATTCGTACAGAAAATAGGATATGGGATATTATGTGCGCTACATTGCTTAGTGGAAGTTTTCGGGATTCTGTGGAACATTTCGTAAAGAATCCTTTTACGACGCAGCTTTCAGAAGAACATGAAATGGAGCTAACTACAGCGCCTTTGATCATGCTTCAAAATGTTATCCGATGTGGGATGGGTTAGTTAATCTACTGCCACGTGTGCTTGGCTAAAGATATTGTCTATGACAACCAGCAGGCGCACACCGCTCTTTCCATAACACAGGAAAAACATACATCACGATTTTTTGAGAGAGCCGTTGTGAGCTTGCAACCCATGGACTTAGCAAGTCAGTTTGTAGATGTAGTTGGTAATTTTCTAGTACCAACGAAACTTCTCACCCCTTGCATGGGCCTACAATCTGTGAAAGAGTTCGTCATATGTGTTGTGAAGACTACTGAAAAATACGAAAAGGAATTTAAAAAAATTCCTACCTGTGCAGAGATGTTATTGTCATTTCTGTGTAGGTACAAACGCATTGCGTCTGAATGTAAATGCCCGAAACGCAGAGTGAGTTAGCAATACGGCATTCTCTACTAAGAGAATGGGGCAGCGTCAGTTCATTAATACGTGTATTTTCTTCAATGAATTTATGTCATTCACTGATGACCGACCTGCGAACATTAAGAGCATTTTCCTCATAATTCGAAACACACTTCGCTATGAAAATGCGTGTGTAAAAATCTTCCCATGTCATAAATGAGTGAATTAAATTTGAACATTTTCATTTTTCATTCATTCCAACACGAACTTTTGTCTTTCATTGATTCCCCATGTTAATCAATGGAAAATATACTAGTTTTAAATGTTTAGCGAATCAAATACGACCCTTTGACCAAATCGAAAAAATCAATAACACACTCAAAGTGAAATCATTTTGTTCGAATTTGACCCAGTTGAAAATGAAACGAATGAATTTCGCTGTAAACATTTTTCGTTGCGAACAAAACTAGCCTTTTCTGACGTCTAATATTCTCATTTTGATGAACTGTAAATATTTTGCAAATGAAACACGTAAGAAAAAAACACGAACACTGGTAGATTAGTGGAAAAATCAAGGTTTATTCTTTTCACACAGTTCCGACCTGAAGATAGATGATGATGTTTCTCCACCCCTTTTAGTTACTGGGGGTTGTGGGACAATTTCCTTCTACTGATGAAATACACGTTTATTTTTTACATGCCTCGAGCATAAGTGTATTATTTTCAAGGCTTGAGAAAATTGCGGTAATGCGAAAATGCTGACGTTATCAGATTTACTTCTCATTAAGAAATCTACCCAGTCAATAACATTGGAATTCTCGATAACCCTTTTTTTGAAAATAAATTGCCCATTTGAATCCCAGGATATAATGTCTGGGTGCTTCTTAAATATTTGTATTGCAATATCAGTGTAATGTTTCATATTTTTGGGAACCCTTTGGATAATCAAGTTTTCGATAAACTCCGTCCCGCGTGTGTCGGTAGCGACGAGAATCTTAGAACTCATCGACTAATTCATTGAAAGTGTTTTTTTTTTTTCGGATTTTTTCTCTTTCTTTTTTTTTTTTTTTTGACAGGTTTTTTGAAAATTCGTTCCCAGTGCGATGGTTAGGAAAAGTCTTAGATTTAAGTTTTATGTGTGTGAACAAACCGCACGGGTGTAAACTTCTTGCTTATATGTGATTTGCATTTTATTTGCATCTTGCATTAATGTAATAAGGCGTCAACATCGTTTCCATATTTGGGAGCGATAAAACATTAGCGAACACAAAGAAAGACACGTTGTTGTGGCTGCTTAAGACACAACATTATAAAAGCCTTACCACGAAATAATTTAACTGTAAATCTTTCCAAAAATGCTCTTGTTTTGATCGCTGTCGGTGAACATTTTTCAATATAACCATCTCACGGGAATTTAATTGTGTGTTTTAATCAAATAGACTGGAAACCCATAAAACCCAAAGAGGTCAAAAAAAGTTTGGTAGATAAAATGAACCCACTTCACACATGTCTATTTACCAGGAGGATTAAAAGCACCTCCCAAAATAAAAATACGTGCCTCAATTCAGGTAGAATTAAAAGTGTTGCCATGGGTAAAAAGTTCGAGTTTCATCGCTCAATAAACTCTTGCTTCACGTTGGAAATCGATGTTTAACATCATATTTATTTCTGTATTCATTCCCCATCAACTTCTGATGATAAGCTTAACCCCTTAGGCAGAAATTAACCCTTTGAAACCCTAGATTCATCACTCACTAAGTTGTTACATCACGCTGGAAAGCGATGTTTAACCCTTTGACAGCCTATTTTTGTGATTGCCCGAAACCTCCGCAACTGGAAGCTTAATTTTAACTCTTTACTGCCATCACCCAACTCGTGTGGGCTTAAATAATGTTGCCACCAGGAAAAAGTGTGAGTTTAGTCGGGTGGAGGGATTTCACTGCATAGTCCATGCCTCAGAAACCCCCGCATGCCTCGTGAGTCAGAAACGCCGTATACCTCATGCCTCGTGGATCAGAAATCACATATACCTCATACCTCATGAGGTTTGTGGATCAAAATCACCACTTTTCCACTACTATTATATTTGTCCTTTTGATCACCGATGGAATATGCCGACAGTTTCTGAAGAGTGTGTGAAAATCTCCATTGCTCTTTCATATACAGAAAGCGCGTGCTGCCATGCTCTTTGCACTTAATGGAAATTCATTGTTCCAAATGGTACCTCATTCTATCGTCCAGTGCACTACCTTTAGGCATGCTGGCTCAAGAACCACTTGTCGAGGTGGATAGTGAGTGTATTTCTTAGCTACATATGATCTAGTTACTCCTGAACTTTGACAAAGCTGGCAGAATCACTAACTCTATTTAGGTAGCGTTGAATGCAATGCTGTTATACGAGATCAGCATAAGTCCTAGATGCAATTCAGTAGTTACCCTACCGATTAAAATCTAGCGGATGTGGTCCATCAAAGCAGCAAAAGGGAATCTTAAATTCGTCAGGTGTTTTCCATCAATACACGTTACAGCTTCAGGGCCATAAAGGATGCACGCAATCATAGAAAAGCACAGTTCTCGTCATAGCACCATTATAAATGGTGATGGATCCACTTATGCCGATATCGCGAATTCCGTAAATCGTGTAGAAGCAGCTTTTAAGAGAGTTCCAACAATAGTGTATATAACGTCTCTTTCGATCTAGTAAAAGCCCATGAAAGACACCTGAAGCTGTCCTTTGAGCCATTAAGGAAAACAGTGTAACACTCTGTTAACGATGCTTCAAGCTTGGGTAGCTCTGCATTGGGCCACCGTCAGGTCCGTCAAGCGCAATAATATCCAGTAAGACGATATCTGTCAAATTTGACTGGAGCTGTGTTTCTCCTGTTCAAGAAGATTTACTTGCTGTATCATTATCCGGAATTCTTCTCATAAGGCTTTTTCTTCTCTCCCTAAAAAACTCCGAATCCAGAAAAATCCGAATTTTCCCTCAAGCTGCAGGTTTATCATCATCATCATCAACAATCATGGGAACGAAGTCCGTAGGTGTCTGCTGCCATAGGGCAGAAGATATTAATTGTTTTACTATCAGTGCATCGACACTCATCTAGCAAACCCAGTCATCCTAGGGAAGAGTGGGCCTAGGACAAAGTGCATTCGGGAACGAATTCTGAGAGAACCAACAACGCATTTGCGTCCCCAAACACGGGGAGTCTGCGGAATATCCCGGAAAATCAGCAGACTGGATGGCCGGAAGGACTGGGGCTCAAACACCCGTCAGAAACGTCAGCCTTTTACACTGAGCATAGCGCGTTCACCAACTGCACCATGCCGGTGGTTACAGGTTTATATCGTTCACTGTTTTCTGTTCTATGTCTTATAATGCAATCTTGATTAACTGTTACTTTATTACCACAAACGTTGCAACACCCATGCGTCCTCACAAAACAGATTCCGTCAGCATCGTTTAACTGCTGCTCCCCATGGTCCGACTTGAAACATACGTGTATGAGACGCTATTATGGAGGCCGTAGCAGATATCCGTCTTTCTTTTTGTGACACTGAAAAAAAAAACATAAGACCACGCGTGAAGGCGCTATAATGCCCGTTATTTCTAGGAATGAGGAACATCCCCACATTCGGCGCTGATTTTTTCGGCTGCCAGATGTTCCAGATACGCTTGGGTAAGATGCTGTATCAGCGTCTTACCAGAGCGTTCGTAAAAGCTACGTTCTATATGTAAAGCTGTTTATCTTCCACATAAAAATTATCTTCTACAGATTTTCTCCCACCATATGCAGTGCGCTTTATGTCGATATAATCTTTGTGTATTATGCTCTTTTTCAAGCATACATTTCATTGAAAGACAGCTGCAATTATCTCTTTGCAAGAGCATCATACATCTGCGTCCGGAGCCAATAGCATGCGTTCATTCTTCTAATGAGCAAGGACTTCAGCGTGAACATGAACAGGCTTTGGGATGCACAGACATACCAGTTTGGCCGGAGACAAAGTTCTGGGGGTTTAATCGCGACCGTGCCTTTACCTTCCGAGTGAACGTGATACTTTGCATGAGAGCACTTAAATGACAATACAGAAGCTTTCCTTGAGTGTGTCCCAGGGGAGCAAACAGGGTAGTACTGCACCGAATCTGCCATTCTGTCATTCAGTCGAAATTTAATTATGGTTCGGCCTAACGGTTTGAATTTCGTGTCCTGAATGCTGTACACCAAAAGAACTTACGTTGAAGTATGGGTGCCTTCAGTACATGTGCGATGCTTAGTCTATATGTCGAACCAAATGAATCTTCACTAGATTTGTGTCCTCTGCAGAAGTCGTTATAGTTCCAATTGAAGCAAATCATTCCTACGCATACTGGCATTTTGGACAACCAGCTTTCGTATGTGTTGGCTTTCGGATTTCGGATATCCGCGAGATGTAAGAACAGACTCGTGACTTATTAGAGAGATCCAAGAATCTCATTAGAACCCTTTTGGTATAGGGGTTGAAACTTCTTTCACTTTGTGTTCTTAAAGCTGTTCTTATATACAATAACTATGTACCAACTGTTTTATGCTGATCACTGGTCAATCTCTCGATAGTTCATGACATGCTGTGATGTATCTGGTTTCTTTTAGCTAAGTAAAAAATGCTCTCTTTTGCGAAGGGTGGCCATTCTGCACCCTGTTTTGAAAGGTTTTGTGTGTACGCCCTAACTCATATCCGTTACAGTTGGATTTTGAGCCACGTTTGAATTAGCGAAAACGCGTACGTTTGGTTGATACTTCCGTTTACTCCTTGTTGTCGCTGACTTGCGACCTTACCACGAGAACATCAGATAAATCGTCGTTGTGATTGTTAAGCGTAATGTTGCCCGCTTTGTGGACCAACATTTAGTGAGAGAATGCGTCGTATTCACCCAGTTCTTCGACTCTAGCTTTCGAACATTCGCCAGAATCGTAGAGCAGAATCCCCATGTATCCCAGACATGCAAATTAACGTAGGCCAAACATTGAGTCACTTTCTATTAGGAATGGAAGGCGGTGACTCAGCGCTGGGCCTACGTTGAATTGGAAGGCTGTGCTACCTGGGTTCGTACTAGCTCGTCTCCAATGGGCTTTTCTATTTAAAGCATGGCTACTTGCTGCATGATGACAATGCACTTACACAGAGGTGCCAAAAAAACTGGGAAAGGAGCTACTATTTCCATTACATTGCACCACGTCAATGCCGCAAGTAGTATCGTCCGCAAACGACGTAGATATAGAAGCAGATATCTACCCTAGCTCAAGTACTAGCATTAGCAGTTCAGATGACAGTTTATCTGGATTTAAGGATTTCGAGCGTGGTATGATAGTAAATGGTTCACTAAATTTCGGTAATTAACACGAAATGTTGGATTTACACCATCCACAATTTCCCTGGAGTTCAGAAACTTAGGGAAAACATTCTGAGTGTGAGACCGGTGTGGCCGTAGAAACGCCGTGGACGATCGTGGACAGGGGCGTCTCACACGCGTCATAACATCCTCCAGGCTTGCAAACTTGCAGCAAACCATAGCGCAATTCAGTGTTGGGGCCTGTATTAGCATCAGCGTTCGGACAGTGCAACGTTCCCTGTGTTCTATGGGGAGTCGGTGGCCTAGCCGGGTGCCATTGCTTCCCCGAAGACACAAGGCTGTGCACCTCGCCTGGTCCTGGGAACATCGCCATTGGACTGAAGATGATGGAAAACCTGTAGCCTGGTCCGACCAATCACGGTACCAACTGTTTCTAGCTGATGGATGACTCCGAGTGTGATGACAACCCTACGAGACAATGGATTACGTATGCCCACAAGGTACAGTGCAGGACGGCGGTGGCTGTGTCATAGTTAGGGGTGTTTTCAGCTGTCTTGCATTAGGACCCCCTCATATTCCTCCAGACAGCTCTGACCGGTGGAGGCTAGGTAACTATCCTTGGGGATCCCCTGCACTCGTTCATATCATGGAACCACTTCGACGGGTGCAACACTCACATCCACAGTCGTCCGATTAGGGCTGGAGGTACATTCCACGGAGTTTGGCATCCTGACTTTTCCACCCTCTTCTTCGCCGGATTTAAACGCCATCGAACACATTTGGGATGCTGTTCAACTTGCCGTCAATGCCAGGAATCCTCCACCGCCGAATATTACTGAATTGTGTGATGCTCTTCCGGAAGCATGGTGTGCAGTATCTCCGCAGTACTACAGAGAGCTCGTAAAATCCATGCGCCATCGCGTTGCTGTCCTTATCGATCGGGAGTTTGATCAACTCAGTATTAGATAGGTATCTCAGTCTTCTTTAATTTTTTTTTTTGCACCTCACTGTATGTGGGGCTTTAATCAAATTATGATTATTGCTCATGTTTTGTGCTTGAGTCCTGGTCTGTTCCGTGAGTGTGCTCATTTTTTGTCTACAATATAAGATGAACCTGTACAACTAATACAGAAATACCACTTCCAGACTTGGTATGTCGTACCCGTCCTGTAAGGAAGAGAAAAACATCTCCCCAAGAAGAGTGTGACGTACTACAGAGACGAAAACATGTGTTAAGACGACAAATCTCCAGCGAGACATTCCGTTCCCGTAGTTCAGTTGGGAGAGCGACTTACTCCGGAGTTAAGGGGACACGGATTTGATGTACATCGCGGACAAACTTGTGTTTTCACATTGGCCCCCGATTGTGGAAAATGAATCCACTGACGGTTGGGTTCTAAAAATGTGTGATGTTTGTTCCACACATTGTTTGGAATTAATGAAAAATTCCTACTTTGCTTCAAAGAAAAAAATATTAAGAGGGAGATAATGTGACGTACCACAGAGGTGAAAACATGTGTCAAGACGACAAAACTGCAGCGAGACATTCTGTCTGCGTAGCTCAGTTGGTAGAGCGACTTATATTATGCAGTGGAAGTACACACTCCGTAACTTTAACTCCATAGTCAATTTAACCTTGCCCCGAGTATAGCTACATGTCGATGGGAAACTATCCCTGCATCATTGGCACTCACACAGTCTGTGAGTAAAAACCTAATGAGAGCATACGCTATCAACAAAATATATCTGTCGGCTAATCGAAGAGCGATAATCTTTGTCCTTCGAGGCCTGTGAATCTTCTGCGCACCCATATATAGTTCTTGATGGTGGACGGGATACTTTCCTATGATAAAAAACGTAATAAGGGCTTTTGAGAAGGATCCAAGCTCCTCCCGGCTGAAACTTTTCACTTATAATTACATTTATATTCACTGTTTTTCATTAATCATGCTAGGGAAAGTCCCCGAAATTTACGTTCTCTGCAATTATTGGGGATTAATAGTTATTAACGAGTTTCCCAGCTGGCGCCAAGTAGATTCAGTCGGGGAAGCTCCTAGATGAGACTTTGTGCTGGAGGCATGGAAAAAATGTCAGTGACACTACCAATTTCAGAGGGACAGCGGTTGAAGTAGAATTCCGCCACTACTGTACCTTGATCTGTTTCGAGGAGCTTTATCTTATCTTGACGTCATTGATATTAAAGAAGAAGAGCTATTGAAGTTTGACTATTAATGAGTGACTACTGTGCGGCGCATTAGATTTGAGAAAAATTAAAATCTCGAAAACCATGCACTTTGATTTGGCTTGAAATCGCTGTTCACTGAAGCAGACATATCTGCACCCGGGGAAACCCACAAGATATTGCGTCCCCATTTGTCTTTAGGTATACGTATATAGACGTAATGTATGTACTTTGTTTGTTTGTTTCGTGGTGTAACGATAAACATCAGCAACTCTAATGGCTATAAGCAGTTATAACGAAGTAAATTTCTCCGTTATTCTTATCCGCGCCAGGATTCGAACCCGGGTCCCCTCATTCCGGAATAAGTTGCTCTACCAATTGAACTACGCGGACGTTTTATTCTGATTCCTATCTGCCTTTATGTCGTGTGCGTCCTTCTGGCAGGTACGTCACATCTCCTGGTACGTTACATCATCTCCCCCTTATTTTTTTCTTTTTTCTTTTTCGAAGTGCTGGAGAAGGGATTCTCTTATTTTTCCTATCTCGCGGTGTGGAAAGAACATCACACCAATGCGAAATTTTGAACGGTCGGGTCATCCGGATAGTTCGGGCGCCATTATAACGAAGTAAATTTCTCCGTCATTTCTATCCGCGCCAGGATTCGAACCCGGGTCCCCTCATTCCGGAATAAGTTACTCTACCAATTGAGCTACGCGGACGTTTTATTCTGATTCCTATCTGCCTTTATGTCGTGTGCGTCCTTCTGGCAGGTACGTCACATCTCCTGGTACGTTACACAGTCACCCGTCATTAATTTGGGGTGACTGGTTCCAAGGAAGAGAAGACAGCCAGTCGGTAAGTGTATACAGAATTGCATTTTAGTTGAACATGATAATCATTTCATTTCTATTTTTAATCTCCTGTAAATTTCTTATTAGAAAAATCAATTTCCGTGCAACAGATTTATACTTAAATTTGCTTAGTGGTGCCTAAATGGTCCCAAACGACTATCAATACAGAGAAAAAAGTTATATTTAGGCTTAAGGTAGGTATCTAATAAAGGCCGTCCCTGTGAAGCAAGGGTTTAAGCGCTGGCATCTGACCATTCGCCCGAGATGGATCAGGGTTCGAATCGCCGGGTGCGGTATGGAGTTTGTGTTTATCGTACGGTGCTGGCGTTCTCCCATTCCTAGAACCAGTGGCCCTAAATTGGGGACGGGCGACTGCTTATAGCCCATTCAGTTGCTCACGGTGGTCGTTAAACCTACAAACACAAAACAATCTTGAAAACCCGATTCTGATTTGGCCTCTAGAGTACGTAAAAGTTGCTTCTCTGGCAAAATGTTGATGAATTATTTTCATGGTACATGTTATGTTGGAAATTAATAATAATAATAATAATACTGTAATGCAATGACGTTATATTAGAAGTACTTATCTGAATCTAGGAAGAAAACCGGTTTGCCTCCGCAGTAATTTCAGTCACAGGCCGCCACTGCGCATTATTAGTCATGCATGTTTGCCACTAATTTTAAAACAACTTCTTTGCTTAATATTTCAACAGTCAGTGCTCAAGATATTTGAACATAAAGGTGCGCTTTGCTATGTAGCTGCTCGTTACATTTCCCCTATACGCTCTGTTTACCCTTATTGCTCGTAACTTTGTTCGAACATTACCTCCTCGCTCTCATTTCTTGCATTCATTTCAAGTTCTAATCCACGTTTGCACATGTTAAACTGTTATAATGAATTAGCTTTATTTGCTTTCCGCTAAGCTAATTGTAATGAATAAGCTTTTTCTACCAGCTAGCTAAAGCTAAGCTAAGTATACTATCGTGAATATAGCTTGCACGAATATTATAATGAATTCAAATGGTTGTTGTTACTAGTTAATTAAGAACATGAATAAAGTCTTAACGCTGGTTGTTAATGGTAATAAACTAATGATATAAACCTAACAGCCAGACAGAGGTCTGACAAAAACTATGAATTGAGAAAGACGTACTTACTACAAGCTTTTTTATTATGCAACTCTTGGTCATCCAAAGCACACACACACAACTTGTTTCACAATAATGAAGAATCACTAATCACATAGAACGAAACTCTCTCCTCTAGTATAACAACAAACGATCTCCCTATAACAACAAAAGCTCTCCTTATAACAACAAAATCTCTCCTCGTATAACAAAACGCTCTCTCTTGCTATCGATGAACGCGCCTATATATACTGGCTACCACCACGTCATGACTTACACTCATTGCCAGATCTCATTCCTCGGGTGAAATAATATTTCGTTCAGTAAGAAGATAATTCACATAGTAAAATAAAATAACCAGAGATAGTAAAATCAAAAGGAAAGTGAATATAGAGTATACGTTACACTGTTTAATACCAGCTTCACCTTCTTTGTCTATAATACTATTTAAATACGTTCTTTTTTGCTCTGTCTACTTACAGTTTGTTTTAGTACTTCCTCTTGTATGCATTCAATATCACTTTACTATACGCACATTCCTGTATTCAGCTATGCTCTAATTGGAATACTTACACGTGTGTTTAAAATTAAGATACCTCATGAAACCACATATATATATATTAATTCTATAAGGTTTTTAACTGTGAGTCCTATTTTGAAAGAACGGCTGAACGTAAAGATATTGTTGAGTTATTAAAATAAAAGTCTTACCATGTAGATGTGCCAGTCGAAGAGAAAAATAAGAATAGGGCGACGGTTCGAGCGTTGTAGGCGACGGTTCGAGCGTTGCGTTGTAGGGCGGCAAAGTTCCCATGTAAAGTCTATGGGAGAAGCTTGCGGTTGATTCGTGGGCTGTTGAAGGCGGACGCATGGAGGGACTAAGATAGTCCAAAGTCTGAAGTCTTCTTTTTTCTAAGCAAACCATTGCGCAAAGCAACGCTAGCAGGCATTCGTATCAAGGTTCTTTTCATCGGAACAACGAACACTCTCGAAGATCTGCTTGCGTTATGCCGTTGGACTGTGTGATGTATATATACAATTTAATATTCATTCGATTCGGTTTATTCACGTAGGTAAGACGTTTCCCATTATGTAAAAATGTCAATAATTATTCCGTTGACCATTGTTAGTGAAAATATTTAGAATGTACATATTGAGTTGCGCCATCTATATCTTCATTCTATAAGGTTTTTCACTGTGAGACCTATTTTGAGAGAACGGCGGAACGTAAAAATATGGTCCAGGTATCAAAGTAAAGATCTTACCATGTAGATGCGCCAGTCGAACAGAAAACTGAGATTGGGGCAACGGTTCGGGCGTGGCGGGGAGGCAAAGTTCCCATGTAAAGTCTATGGGATAAGCGTGCGGCCCTTATCTACATCTGGCGCTCAGTTCAGTGTCAGACTTAGTGTGTGCATGGTGTTCTATGATCAGTCCTAAAATAAGTAAATACTTTATCGCATACTTACCCTTAATAAAATGACTCTCCCGCAGAAAAAAAGTAAACGTAAGATCCTTACTGGAAGGCGTGAGCGATCAATGGGTCGCAACTATATGTCTCAGACAAGAGAGAATGAAAAGTATTCGCAACGCGAATCTCCTTCCAACAACATTTACAAACACAGTTGTGACTGAAGATAAGAGTGAAAGAGTGCGCTATCGAGGTGAATTTTTGCATACGTTCGAGATCAGTGGACTTCCGCCTCACATTTTACGACGGAAAAAGGGTGCAGTCGTGATGCTCATCACTCATCACGCAGTGGTCTAAGCGCTGGCTTATGATCCTTCGTTCATGAAGGGTCCGAGTTCGAATCCCGGTGATTCATGGATGTTGTGTTTGTCTTACGGCACTGGCTGTCTCCCTTCCCTGGAGCCAGTGACCCTAAATTAGGGACGGGCGACTGCAATGGGACTGAAAGTCCATTGAGTTGCTCACGGTGGTTGTTAAACCTTCAGTCCAAAAAAGAAATAATAACGAGCTTAGACTGTTGCCTTTACTGAAGTGGTTGAATGAACTTGTCAATCAAATAAAGTTTGCCGCCCCGGTGGCGCAGTGGTCTAAGGCGCTGGCCTTTGATCATTCGTCCGTAAGGGGTCCGGGTTCGAATCCCGGTCAGGCATGGATGTTGTGTTTGTCTTACGGCACTGGCTCTCTCCCTTCCCTGGAACCAGTGACCCTAAATTAGGGACGGGCGACTGCTTATAGCCCATTGAGTTGCTCACGGTGGTCGTAAAACCTCCAATCAAAAAAAAACAAAAACAAATAAAGTTTACACTTGTTGTTTGATATGAGTTTATTATTTTAAATGACAAAACAAAAAAAACTAACCTTCGATTCCGACGGGTTTCGTCTAGTATTTTTTAAACTTGCGATGTTCGTTTATTTCACTGTGAAATTGGTATATGACTGCTTTGTCTGCATCCGCGAATTATGGGCACTTCGACTTTTCTTTCAATTCCAAAATCATTCAAGTCTCTAATTAGTTCTGTCTGATGGAATTTCTGTGAAAAGTTGTGCGTGGAGCTTTTTTCCAAGATCGCATCAAACCAGACGTCTTTTTGTACTTCGATGGTAACTATTCATAGTCCATGCATCGCAGCCACTAACAGTTGCGACTTGAATTTTCCGTTACAGGATTTTATGGAAGTTAAAGAGGGGTGTTGCAGTGGATTCTGGTAAATAGGAGGTGATAGACTCAGATGAGTTACCCTGATCACACATGATCTAACTAATTGCTCCCTACTGAAAAATATTGGGAAACGATATTAATATTTCATATTTTATAAAACAATAATGAAATAGGAGATGCGTCCTGAAATCGGAGCAAGAAGTTATTTATTCAGTACATCAGAACGGAGCAGTTAATTAGATGGTCTTTTTAAATTTATATGTCTGGAAAGTTGCTAATGATCACGGTATAAACTTCCAGGTAAATTTTGCAACTGAGTTTTTTGGGAAATCAGGAGTGTAACTTCCGAACTGAATCAATATAATGTCTGCTCCAGTTTTTTGAGTTAATGAGCTGAATTTGATCCCCTGTAAACACATGAAAACACCTACATACGTTTACAGATGAAGCGCGGTTCGTGCATTAAAAAACTTTACCACAGTTATAATGTATAACAGCAGTGAAATTTAAGTACTAAAATTGCGAAGTGCGCGGGCGTTCAATATTCATTAGCAAATGTTAAGCGTATCAAATGGAACCCGTTCGATATTGGAAACTTGAAAAATCCACAGTAAAGCATAAAAAACCGTACTTCGTCAAAAAGTTACCAAAATATTCATTCATTTGGCTAATGCGTATTAAATCTTTCAAGAAACAGTCGATATACACTGCTGGCCACCCAAAATGCAACACCAAGAAGGAACGAGATAGCAAAGCCAGATTTACTGGACACATTACAACAGATACAAAGATGAAACCATTGAGCTTACAGGCCCGTGGGACTTGCGGAACACGCAGACATCAATAGTTCGTGTGGCCCCCATGGCTGGCAATAACGGCCGCTACACGCCGCGGCATCGAACGAAAGAGGCTTTGGATGTGGGCTTGGTGTATGTCCGTCCAGGCTGCTTCCACACGTTCCCACAGTTCATCAGGCGTAGCTGCGTGTGGTGCTTGCCGGGCCACTCGGTTGCCGATCAGTGACCAGACGTGTTCGATGGGCGACGTATCGGGAGAACAGGCAAGCCACGGCATCAGTGACACCTGGTGGGCCGTGAAGAATTTTTGCACGATGCGTGCTACGTGCGGGCGCGCATTGTCCTGTTGAAACGTGGCCGCTGGCAGGTCCTGCAGGTAAGGGAGAACTACAGGCTCCAAAACGTCGGAGATAAAGCGGTGACTGTTGAGTGTACCGGCAATGCGTAGCAGAGGGGTGCGAGTGTCATATCCAATTACGCTCTAAACCATAACGCCAGGCGACGGACCGGTATGGCGATGCATAATGCAGGCGTCATACAGTCTCTAGCCACGGTGCCGCCACACGTGGGTTCGACCATCGTGATGTTGCAGGTAGAAGCGGGATTCTTCGGAGAAGACAATGTCGTGCCATTCCGTAGTCCAGGTGCGGCGTTCAACAGCCAACTGCCGCCGCACTCACCGTTGGTGTAACGTCAACGGCAATCGGAGCAATGGGTGCCGTGCAACAAGTCCTCGCTCCTGTAGACGACGTCGAACGGTACCTACTGACACAGGTTGTTGCGCAATACACCCCAATTATTACGCTGACGTTCGTGATGTGGCTGTGCGAGCCGTTGAACGAGAGGACCTGCACAACATGCCGGTCCTCTCGTTCGGTGGTGTGCTGCAGCTGCGGCAATCGCTCACGTCGATCCGTCCGTCCCTCCTGCACGCACCGAATACATACTCGCCTCACTGTGGCTGGATGTCGTCCCACACGGGCGCCGTTGTCTCGGTACCATAAACCGCTGTCGCGATAAGCCACTATTCGTCCTCTGTCGAACCCTGAAACGTGCTGGAATGACTGCCGTATTCTGCGACGAGGTTGGTTGGTTGGTTGTTTGATTTTTATGGCGCAAGGGCCATGATTGGCCAAAGAGCGCCAGAGACAAGACAAACAAACAAACAGTATTAAAAACGTGGTAAAAAGCTTAAAATCTGACTAATCATGTAAAACTGAAAAATGAGACCGATGGAAGGGCTAAAAAAGATAATGAAGCAAACAGTATTAAAAACATGATACAATGATTAAAATCTAGCTGATTCAGTAAAACTGAGAAATGAGTAAGATGATAGGGCTAAAATCTAGATACGTTTAAAATAGTCAATTTGTTTAAAAAATGGAAAAACAGCAACAGTATTGCAGTGGTCATTTAGCAGCCGCTGCAGTGTAGCGGCGTCCTCGTTCAACAAATGAGAATGAAAGAAATGAAAACGTACATCACGAAAACAAACACAGGTACACAGAAGATGAGTGACGGTGAGTCGGCAACTGCATATCTCACTCATCGGCGCAGTGTCGCCACACAGCAAAAAGTGGTGAGTGAAACGACAATGCCCAATGCGGAGACGCGCAAGCACCACTTCCTCCCTACGGTTCCGACGATATGTGGATTTCCAAATTTCAAGATTAGGTTTAATACGATGCAGTTTATTTTCCACCTCTTGGTCCCACAGACCTTGCCACGTTCGCTTGATATGGTCGCGAACAAGAAAGCGGAAATCCCGGTGAAACAGTGGCAAGGGTGTGACGACAAAAGAGGAAGCAGATCTAGCAGCCGCATCAGCACACTCGTTACCCGAGATTCCAACATGCCCGGGAATCCAACAAAATTGTATCAGGACACCGGCCTCGAGCAAAGAACAAAGAAGCCTTCGTACGGCCAAAAGAAAAGGGTGGTCACAGCAGTCCAACGATGACAATGACTGTACAACACTCAAAGAATCAGTGTACACCACAGCCCGTTGATGAGAGCCCGACTGAACATGAAGCAGTGCAAGATACACAGCATGCATCTCCGCCGAAAACACCGTGGCCTCAGTAGGGATCCGCGCTACTGACACGTCATCTACACAGACAGCCGCGGATCCAACAACTCCATGCATCTTGGAGCCATCAGTGAAAATGGAAGTGTAGTCAGAATTGAGGTCACGGTGCTCAGCGAAGAGCTGCTGGTACACTGACGCAGGGGTTGAGGATTTATCGAAAGATGTAAAGGTGGTATCAACCATGACACCAGGTGGGTGCCATGGAAGATCCCCAAAGCCCCTGGTCTCTCCAACAAGTGACAAGTCGAGCCCTACATCACGGGCTACGGCCGCCATACGAAGACCAAAAGTTGAAATGCACGAGGGCCGGTTCCCGAATAAACGAGCATGCTGGGGATGAAAAACTGCATCGTATAAAGGATGGTCTGGAAGAGATCTAAGTTTCAGATAGAATTGAATAGACAGCTGCAGACGGCGTAATTCAAGCGATGGTTCGTTGGCGTCAGCGTAAAGGCTGGGAATTGGAGATGTTCGAAATGCTCCCGAACAAAGACGCAGTGCTTGATGGTGAATAGTGTCCAAAGGCCGGAGAACGGAACGACGAGCAGAGCTATACACGATACAACCATAATCCAGTTTCGACCGTATTAAGGAATGGTAAATGCGAATTAAAGACATCCTGTCTGCGCCCCACGAGACTCTCGAAAGGATCTTAAGAATAGATAGAGCCCGCAGACAGGAGATCTTGAGCCGCCAAACGTGCGCACGGAACGTAAGCGCACGGTCGACTGTCAGTCCAAGGAACTTGGTCTCCGGCAAAACTGGTATGGCTGCACGGTCTAAAAACAGCTCGGGGTCAGGATGGAGGCCACGCCTCCGGCAGAAATGGACACACGCTGCATTGTCGGGTGAAAGAACGAAACCATTGCTATTCGCCGCTTTAAAGATCTGGTTAATCGCAGACTGCAACTGCCTTTCAATAAAATTCATACTCGATGACGAGCAGAAAATGTGTAAATCATCAACATAAACAGTAGCCGAAACCTTAGGAGGAAGATTTGTGAAGAGACAATTAATGCGAAGAATGAACAATGTGACAGATAAAATGCAACCTTGAGGAACACCTTGTTCTTGATGGAACGGTGCCGAAAGCGTCCTACCCAGGCGCACCTGGAACACCCGATTGCGAAGAAAATTAACGATAAAAGTCGGAATATTTCCTCGCAATCCGCATGCGTGGAGGTCACGGATAATACCATGCCGCCACGCTCGATCATAAGCTTTTTCAATATCAAAAAATACACCAACCAGGTGCTGCCTACGCACGAACGCCTCGCGCACAGATGTCTCAAGTTGCAGGAGATGATCGTGAGGTGAACGATGACGGCGAAAGCCGCTTTGTGATGGTGAAAGTACTTGATGATATTCTAAAAAATGAATTAACCGGGAATTAACCATGCGTTCAAGAACTTTACACAGACAGCTAGTGAGAGCAATTGGACGATAACTAGAGGGAGACTTGGGATCCTTGCCAGGTTTGGGAAAAGGCAGAACAAAAGCTTTTCGCCAAGATTCCGGGAAACTGTGCTCCGACCAAATACGATTATACAAGATTAAGAGATTCTCGAGAAACGACTGCGATAGATGACGGAGCATGTCATAGTGGATTCCATCGGGACCGACAGATGTAGCGCCGGACCGATTCAGAGCCACCCTGAGTTCAGCCATGCTGAAGGGGGAGTTATATCCAGTGTCGAGAAAAGGCACAAAGGAGATTCTCTGGCGTTCCGCAGGGGATTTTATTCTGTGAAAAGAAGTAGGATATGCCAGGTCACTCAACACGGAGGCAAACGCCTCCCCCAAACAATCAGCAATCTCATCGACTCCAACATATGTTCAGCCGTTACTCTCGAGAATGGAGATCTGGTGAGAGCTGTAGTTACCTCGGATCTTACGAATCTTTTCCCACACACTTTTCGAACTGGCACGTGAAGTGAGAGATGACACATACTGGATCCAAGACTCCCTCTTGATACGTCGACGCACCAACCGAGCATAGGATTTTGCTCGTTTGAATTTAACGAGATTAGCATCGGTCGGATAACGCCGAAACGTAGACCAGGCCTTATGTTGAGCTCTCCTAGACGCTGCGCATTCAGGGGTCCACCAAGGCTTCGGACTTCTGGAGAGTGTCGTAGATGTTTTTGGTATAGAAAGATCAGCTGCCTGAAGAATACGATTTGTGACTTCAAGAACCGCTGCGTCGATTGACTCTTGGGTTACCATTGCAGAAGAGATCAAAGCTGACGGTGTGAAGACCTCCCATGTCGCACGCTCCATCCTCCAGCGAGGAGGGCGGGAGGCAGAAGATGGCATGTTCGCATGATGCGAGAGGACAATTGGAAAGTGGTCGCTCCCGTGGAGGTCGTTACACACCGCCCACGACCAGTCAGCAATAATCGATGGTGATCCCAAGGTCAAATCGATCGCACTGAAGGATCGTGTCGGTTCATGGAAGTACGTGTCAGCACCGGTGTTAAAAAGGCACAAAGAGGCCGAGGACAGAAGAGACTCTATGCGACGACCTCTCGTGCTGATGCTGACACTACCCCACAAATGATGATGGGCATTGAAGTCACCTAGTAGAAGAAAGGGTGAAGGCAGCTGATCAACCAATCTCTCCAGTACAGAGACGCTCACGTTCTCGTCCGGCGGCAGATAGACACTGCAGACAGTAAGAGGCCCAGGGACAGATATTCGCACCGCCACAGCCTGCAAAGTTGTGGAAATCGCAACGGAAGACACCGGAACACTGTGAGAGACAAGAATAGCGACTCCCCCACAGGCGATGTCTCCCGATGCATTTTCCGTCCGATACGCACTGTAGCCTCGAACTGAAAGCAGGTCTGTTGGTTTAAGCTTCGTCTCCTGTAGACAAAGGCACACCGGAGAGTAAAATGAAAGCAGATGTTTCACTTCATCAAAACTCGTCCGAAAACCTCGTCAGTTCCACTGAATGATTGAAGCCATGGTTATAAGTGAAATGAAAATGAAAATGATCACACGAAGTCAGGCTCCATCACCTCTGATGGGGGTTCCCCCAGATCTGGAGGCGTGTGACCAGGGGCCAAGATCGGAGCATGCTTTGTCCCAAGTGGCTTAACGGGAGGCACACGATGTTGAATCGTTTGCTGAGATTTTGGAGAAGAAATGCTTTTCTTATCCTGAGCTTTGGTTTTTTTGTTAGAAGAAGTGGCCTGAGTTCCTTTGTTGGTGGTGGGATGAGTTTGCTTCGGCGTAGTGGTGGGTGGCGCTTTCAGACCCCTAGCTCGAGACTGGAGTGCCTACAGTCCGGCTGCGATGATTTCGTTTACATTGTATGGACATCCAGGGGGATCTGAATGTCGGTCTGAATGGCAACCGTAGATTTGGCAACCACCACTGAAGCGTATGATCGCCGATCAGATATAACAGGAACCACTCTTCTTCTGGCCTCAGGATAGGAAATATTTTCCACCGTTTTGAGCCTTTGGATTTCTTTCTCCTCCTTCCACTTGGGACAATCTTTGGCTGATGCTGCGTGTGAACCCTTACAGTTCACACAAAACTCAGCCTCGGCCACACATTCTGACAAAAGATGCTCTGTGGCACCACAGCGTCCACACCTAGGATTGCTCCTGCACGACTGCTGAGAATGTCCATAAGACTGGCATCTCAACGGGTTAGGGATGTATGGGCGTACTTCTAGGTGGAGATACCCTGCCTTGATGGACGTAGGCAGGGAAGGGCTATCAAAAGTTAAAATGATGTTCCGGGATGGGACGGACTGCCCATTCCGCCTGAATAGAATACGCCGCACACCCGTAACGTGTTGACTCCTCAGTTCTTCAAGAAATTCTTCCTCAGCACACTCAACGAGGTCCTGAGAGGAGACAAAACCTCGAGATGAATTTAGGTATCCATGGGGTGTAATTTAGACCGGAGTCTCAAGCAGCGTGGTGGTGTTAAGAAGTGTAGAACTGTAGGCCACAGTGGACATTTCTACCAGAAGATCTCCAGATTGGAGCTTCTTTACGCTCTTAGGAGAGCTTGCAATGGATTGAAGAGCTTTATTTATCCAAAATGGACTTTTGGCACTCAAAGGCTTTGAAGGGTACAATGAGTGCACAAAAAAGAATCGAGCATTTGAACAATCAGGCACATGCTTTTTAGCGGAAGGGAGCTAAGCCTTACTCAATACCTCTTTGGTTTTAGGTTCGTGGGAAATATCATTTAGAGCCATAAAAAGTTTTTAGAATTCATCCGCAGACTTCCCCACCCACAATCGAGCCCAACGAGGGAGAGCCGGAGGTCCGCAAGCCCAAGTGGACGCAGGACACGGCTCTAGGGATAGCAAGCGGATATAGCAAGTTGATAGGGCAGACATGCGCTCGGCGTGCACCCAGACTTTCCCATGCCTGGGAAACACCCCTTTGGCATGCCCACCCTATCCCCAGACTCACCCTGTCGTGCGAAAAGACAAGCCGTTAGAGGTCTGGGCTCCACTCGGCCACAGACCTCATTGACTAGGAGTGGGTTAGTTCCCAGCCGCCCGTTTAGGGTGAAGCAGGGGCAAAGAGGAGTGTTAGCAACTGGCGACAACAACACCCAGGCCACCAGAAACCTCAGCCTCCAGCATCCCCTTTTCCACCTTACGGGTCACCGCACACGGCAAACGTGCAGGCAGGTCTAGCTAACCAGCTCGGAAAAACAAAGAAAGAAACACGAAATGGAGAAGACAGGAAAGAAAACGAGAAACTAAAATCCTGAGCTGGCGCATAATCACAACCTCAGCAACCTACAACTGAGGCGGGTTCATGTCAAGTGAAAAAACATAAAAAATGTGAAAATCATCACATATAGTACATGTTGGCCCGGGCCGTGGGGACGCCATCCCCCAGCAGCTGGATGAACAGCTGTCCCTTCGGTGATGTAATCGTTCAAGACGAAATGACAAAATGATCCGTCACAAGGTCAACTCGGGCCGTGGGGGCGCCGCTCCCCAAATAACTGGAAAACCAGTTATCCCCGTGCGGGGTCTGCGACGAGGCATCAGGAAGCTTCCCACGCACAGGTCCGGCAGCACAACACACTTCCACTACTTACACCCCGTCTTCTGTGCACCCTTCTTATAGTGCTTCTCGGCGGCGTGTCGGGCGCACATGATTTGCATATGCCCTGCAATGCTAATCGTTTGCATGTCCTCTCGCGGGCGACGCGTGCTGCGAATTTCAGGCCAATCGGATGCTTCCTTCTTGGTGTTGCATTTTGGGTGGCCAGCAGTGTAAATAATATTGTTTATACATGTCAGTAAAAAAACAAATTTGTATTAATGTGAACCAGTTCCGATAGTATTGGTTCAAGAGTCCTAACTTCTAGATGAAAAATGAGTCATTACTAAGAAATTTCGAACTGAAATAAAATATGTACAGATATTACATTGTATGACGTTTATTCTAACTTTATTTTTGTAGTTTGTTTTCCTATGTAAATTCTGGGTTCGTTCTCTTCGAGCGTTCAGCCTTAACGTTATATTTTCTCTCTCACTGTATCTATATATGCCATTATGACATATTACATATATCGTCATCATCATGACCAACCATTACCAATCCACTGCTGTATGAAGGTCTCACCAAAATTCTTCCACAACGGTCTATCTTGCGTCAGTCTCCTCCATGTCACTCCCGCATGCTTTCGAATTTCATCCACCCATCTCCCATGTGGTCTTCTTATGGGTCTTTTCCTGTCCCTTGGCATCCTGTCTAAAATTTTGGTTGTCGTTTCTTCAGACAAAATGTCCAGCCAATTGCTGTTTCAGGGATTTTACTCTAATCACGATGTCTTCTACCCTTGTCATTTTCTTTATCCATGAGTTCTTCTTATCTCTCTTAGTTACACCAAACATGCATCTCTCCATGATTCTTTCAGTTGTCTGCAGTCTTCGAATTTTTTAATTAAGGTCCATTTCTCTGCTCCATATGTAAAAACTGGAAGGATGCATTGATTAAACACTTTTCTTTTAAGACATAATGGCATATTGCTCTTAAACATTGTACTGTTTCTTCCATACACTCTCCACCCAAGTTTTATACATCAATTATTTTCTTCATCAATTCTTGATTTTTTGGATTTAGCTATAAATCTCAATGCAGGTAACCCAATCTTAAGCCTTTATGATAAGATAAATCAGTTTAAATTTAAAGATGTCAAATATGGTATATGGTGGAGCAATATTTCCTATAAAGTAATTAAAAATGTATTTATATGACAAGTACTAAGGCTTTCTAGAATATGTAGCTTAAACTCTGAAATAGAAAAACATGTTATTATTTTAATCAAACAGTTTCTCGAAAACCAAGTACCTAGAAACTTCTTAAAAATCGTATTAAGAAAAATAGTTCTCAGACATAGAATTAGGATGGAAGGCTTAATTTAATTTAATTCTTGTTGACCGAATTAATTGTCTAAATTAAAGCTAATTTCTAGAGGTTTAGGCAATGATCTTGTCAACAATCAATTGAGGAACCTATAATACATTATTCTTTTCCTCTCCTTTTATTGTCAATAAAAAAAGGTTATAATTAAAAAATGTACACAAAAAAAGCATAAAACCCCAAAGAAAATTTCTTAAAAATATTTATAAAAATAAAAGCTAAAAAAAATAGTAATACTTAAATTTCAAAGGTTTGGGAAGAATGCTGCTAATTAGGTTATATAATACTCTTTGAACTCTTGGGAGCAGAGACAAAATTTCCCTGCTTTCAGGAAGAGCATTTAAGTATTTTGGTCTGCACTGAAAACTCGTAGCGGTTTTTTCAGAGCATTAAATCTGCTTTTTGACGTCTGCTCAAGGAACTTCACTAGTTACCTTCCAGGAAGGTCCTGAAGTTTGCCGCTAGATGGTGCTGCAATGGACATGCTCCTGCAATTATTTTCTTGCACCCCAAAGGTGTAATGGTTGGTACATTGCAGTTCTCAGGCATGGTAAGTCGTTTTTATGTTTTGTTTGCTCATTCTTCTAATTTAACATTTTTTTTCCTGGAATTAATTTATTTGGGGCTATTTTCACTCCTTGAAAGCTGGTTATTCTCTTTGGCCTGACTTCAAGTTTCCCATGAAACTTTTAGTAGCATTTCGTGTCCCTCTGTAGATTTTACAAAAGTTCATTTTAGTGGTTCTGCGCATTCCTGTGGGCTAAAAGATTAGTACAGTGTTTTGTAAATATGTGAACTTGTTACAGAAAAGCAGCACCTCGCATGTAATCTCATCTTTTAACTGTATGTAAGTCGTTTATTATTTTTTTGTAGGAATAAGTGAATTTTTGTTTTTTATAAATTTGCACTAAACTTATTTTTTAAGTTTTCTTGTGTGTCTAGGGCATATAATTTGCTTCTCTGTGGCTTGCTACCTAGCTCTTTGGTATTTAACTTTTATTTTGCTAAAGAATTTATTTTTTATGCTGTGGGTATTGGGCATTTATCTTGCCATTCTGAGGCATGTACTTGGTTATTTGGGTTTACTCTCGGGATTTGCAACTGTAAATTGCTCCTAGGGCAACTTTTGCTTCCTTTTCCTAAATTTGTTGCTTGCTTTCTTTTTCAAAATTATAATATTGCTTTTTTTGTTTTTAATTTATTTTTGTATTTTATTTTATTTTTTCTGGTGTTCCCTGTTTATCTTTTTATCTGGCAGGATAAAGGTTTCACTTTTTCTGTGACCAGCTTAAAGATATCCATTCCGTACCTTTCATTGGTTGGAATTTTCTTGACTTTTAATACTAATTTCTTACCTGGTTTTGTTTTTTGGGGAGCTCGGCTCCCTTTCTTTTTATTTTATGTGTGTTATCTCGGCTGTTGTGCAGTCGGGCAACGTGTTTTAGTTTTCTGGGTTTGGGTTTTTTTCGAAATCCCTTTTATTTTGACATTTTTACCCCTAAATTTAATCGGTCCTTATAGCAAACTAAAACAGCAGAAACCCACAATTCTCTGGTCTCAATAGATTAATGAGTGATTTTCTTATTGCTTGCCCTTGACGAAGCCAACAGAAAGTCAGTCATTAATATGCTTCCCTGCATTCTTCTGTTCGTTAAATTTCCATTGTTTGAAGCTCGCCTGCTTTGAGTGGTTGGAAAGTGGTGATTGTTGTTCTTCTTCTCGTTCCAGATCTTTTGTTTTTTGTTTTTTCTTTGTTCAAAATTTGCTCTTTAGTTTCACACACATATATATATATATATATATCTTTCAATCATTGAACTGGGAAAAGAAAGGGATAAAGATTAATGGAGATTACTAAACTCATCTTCGTTTTGCCGATGAGGGTAAAGAAGTGGGATTAAAAATTAACTTTCAGAAGACAAAAGTGATGCACAATGCTTTTACAAGAAACGAAGATTTATCGATTGATGGAGATAAACTTGAGACAACCGATTCCTACATTTATCTTGGGCAGCAGATATCAAGTGAGTGTCACATTGATGAAGAAATTAATCTGCGTATAAAACTTGGATGGAGAGCTTTTGGAAGAAACGGTACAATTTTTAAGGGCAGTATGCCATTATGTCTCAAAAGAAAAGTGTTTAATCAATGCATCCTGCCAGTTCTTACGTATGGAGCAGAGACATGGACCTTAACTAAAAACGACATACAAAGACTGCAGACAACTCAAAGAGGCATGGAGAGATGAATGCTTGGTGTAACCAGGAAATATAAGAAACGGAACTTGTGGATAAGGAAAAATGACAGGAGTGGACGACATCATGACCAGAGTGGAATTACTGAAGTGGCAATGGGCTGGATATGTTACCAGAAGAACCGGCCATTGATGGACAACCGAAATTTTAGACTGGATTCCGAGAGACAGGAAAAGACCCAGATGAAATTCGAAAGTTTGCTGGAGTGACATGGAGGAGACAGGCCGAAGACAGACAATTGTGGAAGAAATTTGGGGAGACCTTCATCCAGCAGTGGATTGATAATGGTTAATTATGGTGATGATGATATATATCTTGATTATGAAAAGGCCTTTGATTCGGTGAAACCATCAGCAGTTACAACGGCTTTGAAATCCTGCGGAAGATGCATACATTAATTTTATTAATAACATCTATGAAAATGCAAGTGCAAAAGATTTAGCTGTTTGTGAATACGGTACACAAAAATTTGAAAGGGAGTGAGACAAGGTGACACCATATCTCCCAAGCTCTTTGATAGCACATTGGAAAATGTCTTTCAATCACTGAAATGGGAAAACAAAGGGATAAAGATTAAAGGAGATTATCTAACTCACCTTCGTTTTGCTGATGACGTAGTCATTTGTGCAACTACCCCAAAGAGGCATGGAGAGATGCAAAATGATCCAAGAGGCATCAGAGCTGCAGAGAATGATCCAAGAACTTGCTGACAAGAGTAAAGAAAGTACTTTTTCTGTTTCTGTAAGTAGACTACTTTCTTCTGCCGTTAGAAAGCTTAATATTGCCCATTGTGAAATTAAGGATGTTGTGCAAGTCTTCCGGAGCATAACGTTACGAAGATTCAGTGTATCACATATGCACGAAAACTATTATTTTAGGAATGCAGACTTTCAACCCTTAGCATAAATACAGTTATATGCATTAAAAGCATTTTAATTTTTAAGGGCTAATTTCATGATTATTAAACAACTGTCTCGCATGGGGTTCTGTTTTCTTCATGCAAAGGGCAAGCAATCAGTATCCTAAATAAGAATTTCATATTTAACCGAGCTGAAACTCCAGAAACACCAGAAGTACTCATCAGTTTAAATAGTTTTCGCTGTGCCTGCAATTAGAAGAGTTTCCCTCACAATGACTGCATTCATATAGTATTTAACTTACCATAATAATTATTGTAATCTCCCATCACAGCCAAGAAAAGAACAACAGAGTTGTAACCTGCTAACTGATTTCACTGAAGGTGTGACGCATATTTGTAATCTAACCTTCCTTTTGTGTTCCTGTGCTCTTCTCGCCAAATATTTTCTCACTTAACGCCAGAAAAGTTCCATCTACGAGCTTGTAAAAGTTGGCAGCCTGACAGCAGGTCTGATTGCAATCAAATGTAAATAAAAGGCATTGAGGCCAATGATCAGCGCTCAAAATTGAGTCGCTTTAAGTGGAGATATTAGTTCGATATTCAATGTGCAGCTTGTAAGAGTGAATTGTGTATTCATAGTTGAGAGCAACATATGTTGCGAACAACATTGTAAAAGCAGTCTGTTGGGCAACTTATGCAAAACCGTGGTTTAAGTACATGCTGCTATTTAATGTGAAACCCGTTCATCTTCTTACGAACAAAGTAATTATTGAACGATTCCTGGCATGCTGAACTACTAAAGAAACGTGGAATTTGTTCTTCATAAGTACAGTTTAATAACTTACTCTGGATATTTTGAAAAGTGTGTATGTAGATATTTTCTGCTTAATTAAGTTTTCAGCTACAATGAACGATTTTAAAATAATCCAGGAGAGTGACATTGAAGTCATCAAGTTAAGTTAAGACCTAAGCTGAAATGAAAATTTAAGCCTTAAGTAAAGTTAAACCTTTGAACGTAATAAAGCCACAATCCACTTAAAAGCTCCTATTTTATAAATTATAAAAAATATCTGAATGAGAAACTCGTAAGAATTATGGAGAATCTTTGAAAGAATTGCAATGCAGTACTTACTGGCACTGTCGTGAAGCCATTTGATTGTTGCCTTGAAATCAATTAACCGATGCACAAAACTAATGTTCAGTGTTATCTTTTAGTTTTAGGCGGATATTCCAAGACCGAAATATCTGAATAGCTTATGTCTTGTTTTACGGGACGGTACAACACCGTTCTAGTGTATCTATCGCTTAGCATCGTGAGAAATGGATAAATTAGAACCAGGGTGTAAGATTTAATTTTCATTACCATATAATTAAATGGTACACCACAACTGTATGGGATTTCATTTCCTGTTTTTCTTTTATGGTTTATGAAAAGAAGTGCTTATGTAGAGATTCCCTGCTTAACCCTTTAAGAGGCCCGATGTACCTGAACCAAATAGTACCCAAAATGTTCTGCGTTCCCCAAACAGAAATGCTTATATAGCGGCCGGGTTTTCCGAAAGCTACGGCAAAACAATCTATTCACTTTACATCTGAGCCGTACCGACCATAAACCTGTCACAGCTGAAATGGTATTCTCTGCTCCACAATACTTTCGATCCATGGAAAAATATGGGGATGGGTAAGTCCCCCGCACACCAAGGAATGAAGGGGAAAAGCTAGTGCCCCTGACATGTATATCATGCAAATGGGTGCCATTGGTTTGTCACCATTGTTATATCCCTTTAGCAGGTAATTAGTCATAAAGAATTGGTGTCAATCATCCCCTAAATGACCACACTAAATGACAAAACTAACGGGAAAGCAACGCTTTCTGATGCGCATATTCAGCACTCCTTCCAGCCGCGTTCAGAATACTTCTCAGACAGCGAATATATTCGTTCGAGCTAATTTCATCCTATTTTGCTAACCCCGAGTTAATTCGTTTCATCAGCTATAATGAATAAAGCTTTTGCTACCAAGCTAATTATCGTGAATATAGCTTTCACTAATATTATAATGAATTCAATGCTTGTACTAAGCTTCTAATAGTGAATTCAAATGGTTGTTGTTACTAATTAATTAAGATCATGAATAAAGTCTCCTGCTAGTAGTGTAGTAATAGTAATGAACAAACTTATAACTGGTTGTAATGTAGTAGTAGTAATTAAGATGAATAAAGTCTTATGCTGGTTATTAATAATAACAACTAATGAAATAAACCTAACAGCCAGACAGAGGTCTGACAGTACTATGAACTGAGAAAGACGTACTTACTTAAAACCTTTTATTATGAACTTCTACTGGTATCATCACACACACAGCTACTCAAATAACACATAGCTCCTTGCACATGAACGAAGCTCTATACTCATAAACAACAGCTCTCCACATAAACAAACGTTCTCCCTATACAACAACAAACGCTCTCCCTATACAACAACAAACGCTCTCTCCGTACAACAACAAACGCTCTCCTTTTGCATCGTTGAACGCGCCTATTTATACTGGCTACCACCACGTCATAACTTACACTCATTGCCAGATCTCATTCAGCGGGTGAAATAACATCTCGTTCAGTAAGAAGATAATTTACATAGAAAAATAAAATAACCAGAGATAGTAAAATCAAAAGGAAAGTGAATCGAGAGTATACGTTACACAGCTTAAAGTGTTAATTGGGGTATAACAACCATCATTAGCAAATCTAAGGCTAGAAGCAGTCCCCGTTATCAACTTAGGGCTACAGGATCCGAAAAAGGAAAAGAGTCACCTTTGCAAGGCTAGCACACCACCAAGGCTTATCACAGAATCAAACCTCGACAGAGTACGGACGAGTTGCCAGAAAACTATGCCTTTGACCACTCAACCACCATGCGGCTTAGTTTTCTGTGAGCTATCTTTTTTGCACGGTTGAGCCGTAATGACCATCGTTCTCCTGTTGTCCTTTACTAGTTGCTGTGCTACAGTAGTTAATACCTGCTAATCTACCCCATCCCTATGTGGAAGTGATCACTCTTCAGGTCGTAATATCAAAAACAGCGAACTAAAGCCATTTAGGAATCTATTTTTGTCCCCATGAGAAGTGGTCACTCTTCAAGCCGTGTTCTCAAAACAGCTAACTGAAACCATTTTAGAATCTACTTTTACCTCCATGTGGAAGTGGTCACTCTTCAATCTGTGTTCTCAAAAACAGCCAACTGAAACTATTTAGGAACTACCCTTATACCTACGTGAAAGTGGTTATTCTTCTAGCCATATTCTCATAAACAGCCAACTGAAACCATTTAGGAATATACCCTTAACTCCATGTGGAAGTGGTCACTCCTCAAGCCGTACTCTCAAAAACGGCCAACTGAAACCATTTAGGAATAGTTTTCTCCCTTGTTTCGTAAGGTGCGTTTAGAGACTGCATCTCATCGTTCTCAACTAGGATACGAAACCTCCCTTTTCAGAAACTCAGACCTAAGTCGACAAGAACATGAATTTTTACTGGACGAATGTTAATACGCTTAAATTGTTTGCCAGACGTAGATACTTATAAAAGTCTATAATACGGAACTTTCGTACTTATTTCTCTTTCTATAATTTAAAATGCTATGCAGTCCATGATTTCGAAAGTAAGAGATTCAACAGCTACCTTGAAGCATCCATTTAATATGTCTTTCAACGAATAACTAGAAAACACTCCGCTGCGAGATTTCATTCTCGTCATGATGTACTTCATTCTATTTGGCTGCCTCTGCGTCGCTTAACATTTAACTGATTAATCTCGACACTCGCACGACCTAAGTGAGAGAAGTATAAATTTTGAGCCGATAAGTCTCACGGAGTGTAATGTTTCACAGAGGTGCACTTCGGGCTTTAGTTAGCTTAAGATCAGCTGCTGTTCGTTTGCTCTGCTATTAAACGATGATGAATGCTGTAGAGGTGAGAAGAAGATATGATAATTGCGGGTTGTTTAATAAGCTCTCTTACGATGAGTAATAGAAGGGAAGGAAATGATTAATTTAATTTTCGAGAAAATGTTTCCCTGTAAACTGCATGGACTCAACGCAGTGATTCAGAGAATTCAATAATATTGTGAATCCTACATAAGCAAGGCTTTTCAAATGGTGTAAGGGAATAGAGGATGTTCTGTATTAATCTGATACTGTAAATTAAAATAACAGCGTTTGGCAGGAAGCAAACTTTCATTTATTAGGCACCTCCACCATAAGTAAAATTTTCCGAAAAATCAGGATGCTTTCAGAAATGTACGGGACAATTACTAGAAGAAACCTTAGTATCTATGAGGTGGCAAATATTGTTTTCAATCCAATTACAATTGAAATCTTGTTCATTACTTTATCTGCCTAACATAGACAGAACAATCGCAGTCCAACACTTTTTGTTAGGACGCCATATCCATTGGACTCTATAACGAAATAAATTTCTCCGTCATTTTTGTCCACGCCGGACTCGAACCCGGGTCCCCTCATTCCGGAATAAGTCACTCTACCAGCTGAGCTACGCGGGCGTTCGTTCTGACTGCTATCTGCCTTTATGTCGTGTGCGTCCTGCTGGCAGGCACGTCACCTGGTAACCCCTGGTACGTGTGACATCGTTCCTCACAGGTCAACGTTACCAAGATATCCTGGACGACCATTTGCTCCCGTTTGTGCGTCTTCAATATCCCACTGGGGACCTCATCCTGCAACAAGACAATGCACCGTGCCATCTCTCCCGAATTGTATCCGAATGGTTGGACGAACACTCCACCGACGTGACCTCGCTTCCTTGGCCAACTAGGTCACCTAACCTCATTCCCATCGAGCACATTTGGGATGCCATCGAGAGAGATGTTCGAGGCTCTGACCCCCTTCCATCAAATCTTCCTGAACTGTGGGAGCTTTTTCAGGGGTCGTGGATCCGTATGGCTTCCCAACGCTTCCGGTGTCTTATCGAGTCCATGCCGAGAAGAATCGCCGCCGTCATCAGGGCGAAAGGTAATGCTACACGTTACTAGACAGGTATCTCTAATTCAATTGCTCTTCAGTGTATGTATCTCTTCAACTGAATGATTGGAACAAAATTACTGTATTTCTACCCCTTATACAAAGTGTACTTCGTACTCTCCAATCGAAATGTATACCCATACATTAAAATTTTGGAAATAATGTTAACACTGAATGTAAAGGAGTCGGTGTATTTAAAAGTCAAAATCATAATGGACACAACATGAAGATGCATATATGTTTTAAACTAAAAAAGAGAACGATGTTACCATTCCAGAAATTGTTTTATTTTGTCTTACACTAAAACGCTGTTGCATTTTGACATAATAATTTATTGACGCTTTTTTCTAGCAAGAAGGCAATTTGACGCAGAAAAATATCAGCTATAACGAAAGTCATGTTTTAATTACACTAACGAAGAAGTGCTGTTTGAAGGCCAAAAATATGATAAACGTTTTCCAAAATTTCCGTACTGTCGCATTTATTCAACAGCTGCCCAACGAAGAGCATGAAAAGCAAACGAAATTAAAAAGCTGTATTTTTTTACCGAATCAGCAAAGGACCCGGAGTTGACCCGGATTTGACAAATAAAGTATCAATCATCTTCTGGGCCAGCGTTCACCTAGATTTCCTGAAATGATGATTGGGATATACATATTTCATGGAAATGTTTAATTGAAATATGTTCAAGAAATGAAAAGAAAGGAAATTAAAACAGAATAAAATCGATACTTGTATATCTATAATGGAATGAAACCAGTAATCTTTATTGACTTTAAATGTAGGAAATTTGAAATATTTGAAACATCTACATTTTCGTATTGTGTTGTGATCAGTCTAATATACAGTTATTCTGAAGAGCAAGTAAGTTTATTCTTTAAGAGCCAGCTTTTGGGTCAACGTTGAGTGTTCTTCCATTTGGAGCCAAAATTAAAAAGTTTTCATTTTCCCCAAAAACCTGGAGCAAACAACATAGTGTTGACCATGGGAAAAGCAAAGGTTTTGTAGGGTGAGTGCAGCTATTTTTAATGACTGGCTATATTTCTTGTTGGCAATCTCTGTAAAACTGAGACAAACAGGAAAATGTAGGTGTTTAAGCTGAAATAGAAGCTCAGATGGGATGATTAGTATTTGTCGAATACAAATATAGTCTTCTGAATTACTACTACGTTTAAAAAAATTCCGGAACGTTTTGAATATTTGCCAAATGTCAGTGAATCACGTCATTCCTCGCTGAGCAAGCGAAGAGCATGATGTGACCGACCAGCCAGAACCAGTTTGATCCAGATTCAACACGTACTGCGTATGTGCGTAGTTCGTGATTACAGGCATTCAAGGCTCCCAGTGGCGAGGACAACGATGACGAATTTTGAACAGCGTTCAAGTGTAAAATTTTGTGTTCTGCTCGGAAAATCTTTCTCTGAGACTTTTCAAATGATTAAGTCAGCGTACGGTGAGAGTATAATGAGTCAAACTAGAGTTTATGAGTGGAATCGACGATTCGAAAACGGGCGGCAGAATATCGAGGATGATGAGAAGTCAGCCTCCAAAAGAAAGGTCTTGTTAACAGTTTTCTTCGATTACAAGATGGTCGTACACAAGAAATTCCTTCAACATGGTCGTACAGTCACTAAGAAGAGTACGTCAACGTCCTGAAACGTCTTCGAGAATCAGTGAGACGCAAGCGATTCGATCTTTGGGAGACCAACTCGTATGTGCTCCATCACGATAATGCGCCGGCTCACAGATCTCTCCTGGTGTCCGATTATCAGTTCAAACATCACATTCCCGTTCTTCTACAATCAGCTTATTACCCTGATTTCGCCCCGTGTGACTTTTTCGCCGGATGAAGAATTTGCTTAAGGGTCGACGCTTCTCAAGTTCCGAAGAAGTGCAACGAGCTGCGACAGAGGCACTGGAGGATGTGGCAAAAGAAGGCTTGCAATCTGCATTTAAATCTTTGTATGAGCGCTGGCAAAAATGCATAGTTGCACAGGGTAACTACGTTGAAGGAAACACCGCATAAACAGGTATTATCTGTACTCATTCTTTTTTAATATAAAAAGCTCCGGAACTTTTTGAACGTAGTAATATGTCTAATAATGATAGTAACTTCACTGACATTTAACATGAGTGTCTTGAGAATCAGTCGTATTCTATTGCAGATTGTTGGTGGACCAAATTACGTCAAAGTAAAACAAATGAATAGTCAAGATGAAATGGGGACCCTGAGCGAACAGAGGAATACCAGTGTTAAGCTTTGAAGAAATGGAATGCGTGAAAATTAAGATCTTTCTCACATTTCCTCTCTTGTATTCTGCAGAGGGTGAGTTAAATGTTTTGCAATATTTGGATCACTTTATGTTTCCATACGTACCTTTATGACGAAATCTGACTTGCATTCAAAGTACAGGCCCTCAAGTTCCTGGAGTTCTGTCCGGGTCGTTCGCGCGGTATAAGGCCGGGCGTTGTCCTGCTGTAAAAGAGCGCACTTTCTGTTCACCATTGCCGGGTACGTCTCTTCCAAAACGGCATACACCCGCTCCAGCTGTTCAGAGTGGAGGTTGGCGTTGATGATCCGACCGTCTGGAACAATTTGGTAATGGATTATCCACTCGAAATTTCACCAGACGCTGAGCATCACCTTGTGCTCGAAGCCCCCACATTTGGCAACAGGTTTTGGAAGCTCACCCGGGCTCAACCTCTGCCGTTGTGTGTTAATATTACGGAAATTGACCCACTGGTCATCGCACGTAACAATTCTCTTGATTAAACGTACATCGCGCCTGTTTTCTGGGAGTTTCGTGCACACTTCCACTAGTCGGTTTGCTTCAGCTGGAGCCAGTTCGTGAGGGACAATGCGGCAGGTCCTTCATACTTTGCCGAGGTCCCGAAGGTGACGAACTACGGTGGTCTGTGATATGCCCAGCTCGCCTGGTAATCTCTGAGTTCTGTTTGTCGGATTTGCCTGTACGGCCTGGCGCACGGCCTCTGAATCCACGGTTTGCGGCCTACCTGACCTTGGCTGATCGTCGAGGTTTATGTCGCCTGAGCGAAGTTTCTTGAACCATCTGTTTGCGGTGCTGCGGTCCAAGGAATCTCCCCTTTTCGCATGACAAATGTTTCGTGTTCTTTGAGCAGCGTTATGGTCGAGTTCAAACTCGAAAAGCAAAAGTTCTCTGATTAGCCGGTTGTGGCTGTTCATGTTTTAGGTGTCCCAACCACTGACAGAACGACGACATGCAATGCTGTTTACAGCAACGACTAGCAACGTTCTATATCCCTTTCGACTGACTGCAGTGCGCGACTTGAATTTGTTTAAACGCGTGACATACCTGCCACAGCACATGCGCTTATGCAAATATTGCAACTCTTTCGACTCACTCTATGTATTTTCATTTCAATGAAACACATTTTTCCTCTATAAGTAACTTGGAACTATTTTTTAATAGTGAAGCTATTTATAACTTGTAATAACACACGAACAGCTGTGGTTTGAAACTTTAGCAAACCCGCCGGCAACCTCTATGGAAGGATTCAGGTAATACTTTGGAAGTTTAATGCGGCAAGATCAAGTTTCAATTTGTAAATTGCTCGGAAAAATCTTGTGAAAATCCTCTGTAGAAACAGTATTGAACTATTTATAATGCATGATAACGAGCGGAATGCCGCAGCATGAAACGTAAGCGAACCCGCCGGCTTCTCCTTAGAAAGGATACACGTAACACTTCGGAAGTGCATCTCAAAATGTTTGGCACAAATTAGTAATACTGTCGCTTCTGTTTTTCGGTAGGTGTTCCCCCGGATAGGTTTGTAGTATCAGTCTGCCTCGATAAAGTCACCAGTAGGTGTGTGGAAGATTGGCCACATAAGTTGCTACACCAACAAAAAGTGAATTTGTGTAATAGGTTCTATGACGTTTGGTGTGAGGTTCCCACTCGTCACACAACAGTGCAACTAAATACTATTGCATTAATGCGGATTTTGCGCAAAAATGAAACTAACTATTGTTGCGTGAGTTTATGCCACACCATTTCGTTAGATAAAATTTTAACAATGATTGATAGCTTTACAAACTACATAAATTAATTAATAATTCACAATTTCGAATTTCCGAAAAGAACTCCATGTTGCACACCTCAGTATGATTCTGATCTTTCTACCAAATTTCAAGCCTTACGTTCAGTCGTTTCTTCTCTAGACGAATTGCAGGCAGACAAACCAACAAAGAGATACGGTAATTTACGCTTTCCAACCGTAGGTTGAAGAAGCGTATATGCTCCAGCTTTTTCCGTCCGTCTGTCCGTCTGTCTGTCGGCACGATAACTCACGTAAAAATGGTTCGATTTCGATCAAATTTAAGTATGTGGTAGAGGACCACCAGGGGACGAACCCTATTGAAAATGGGTGAGGTGGGGTCAAAGGTCACGCCATAAGAGCAGGATCCATTCAATTGCCCTTATGCGTCATAACTTGCGTAAATATGGTTCGATTTCGATGAAATTTTAGTATGTGGTAGGGGACCACCAGGGGACCAACCCTATTGAAAATGGCTGAAGCGGGGTCAAAGGTCCGGACACTGCAGTGGGATCAATTCCATTGCCCTTGTGCATCATAACTTACCAAAAAATGTTTCGATTGCGACAAAATGTTATCATGTTGTTCCGGAGGTATAGTGAACCGGTTCTGTTGAATATCAACGAAATGGAGTCAAAGGTCATTGCACAAAAGCAAGATTTATTTCACAGCCATTATTCTTATAACTTGCGTAAAACTGCTTCCATTGCGACAAAACTTTAGTATGTTATTCTTGAGGTGTACTGAACTGGTTCTGTTGAATATCATCGAAATGGGGTCAAAGGTCAGGACACATGAGCGAGATTTATTCCACAGCCATTATCCTCATAACTTGAGTAATGATTTCTGGTATGTTGGAAAGCCTATCATAATCATTGCATTGCATGATTTTACTAACTTGTTTTATTATAGATGAAACATACGAGTTTAAATTGCACAATTTATTAGTACTGAATGTACACGCTGGAGCAAAAAAAAAAAAATCCCCACATTGCGGATAATCACCCGACAAGCGCGAAATGTTACATGCAAATACCTCTGACTCAGACATGGGAATGATGCAAAACGCATTGCCAATGAACTCACATAGAGTGTGTGTAACGCATATCGAAAACCGCACCCAGAACACATATAAGGTCCATTGTTCGGCCGCTGCGTCAATTCTGACTGCTGGTGTGGTACAGTTGTTAGCAATAACAAATGAGAATACCTCGAAGACCCACCCGACGACGTTACAACCAGCTGAGAGAGGGCACATCACCGCACTACGGGAAGCGAGCTGGTTGTATCGCCCCCGCGAGGGTCGGAGTGATGACACAGTCAGTCAGACGATGTTGTTACCAGTGGTTCCAACAGGGCGTCCATAACCGTCAAGAGGGCAGCAGCAGGCCTCGAATGACGAATTCTCGCCAGGATCGAGTGATAGTGCGAACTGCCAGACGCACACCGACAGCTTCGCTATCTGCCATTCAGAGACACCACCCCACATCTCCTGGACGTGTAGAGTCACGCAGCACCGTTGGAAGAAGGCTTGCAGAGGGTTGACTCCATTGTCAGCGACCGTTACGCCGGATATCATTAACGCCTGGACATCGCCAGCAACGCTTTTTCTGGTGTCGCGAACGCTCAGGTTGGAATATATTGGATTGGAGCGGCATCGGATTCAGCGATGAATCCCGGTTTTTACTATGCTCGGGTGACAGGAGAATTCGTGCGTGGAGGAGCCCTGGCCAACGCTGCTCACCTCACGTCATTGTGGCGTGGCATATGTCCATAAAACCTGCCGTTACCGTTTGGGGAGCCATCGCCTATTATACCAGGTTACCGTTAGTGAACATTCGCAGCACCGTAACGTTCCGCCGATTCGTCGACGAGATCCTGCGACCTGTGGTATTGCCAATGCTCTTGAAACTGTCGGGGGCCATCTTTCGGCAAGGTAATGCCTGTCCGCACATGGGGAACGTCTCCATGGGTTGTTTGCGTAGTGTGACAACCTTCTTTTAGCCTGCCCGGTCGCCGGACCTCTCCACAGTTGAACACGTTTGAGAGCTCCAAGGACGCCGGCTCCAGCAATCGCGCAACGTGGGTAAACTGGTTGCGTAATTACAGCGGGTCTGGCAGCAACTTCTGCAGGACAGCATTCGACGTCTGTGTGAGTCCATACGGGACCGAATTTTCTCATTCATGACCGCCAGAGGCGGCTATACATTAAGGTGCCGGTTCAAATAGGCGAATTTTTTTTTTTTTAATTTAAATCGGGAAGACGGAGGGGGGGGGGAGATTGCCACTTACCTTCAAATAAATGCTCATATTTTTTTCAGAATTTTTAATCAAAGTCTTGAGCCATCTACCGGGTTTTGTATTTTATTATTTTATCCTAAAACCTAGCCTTTCCAAGAAAGTTAAATGTCTAAAAATTTACAAACTATTTCAATAATTATAAAAAATTATATTCAGTGAACTTAATTGATATAAGAAAATGCATTTTCAAAGCACAATTTTTTTTAACATACGAAAGAAAAATTAAAATATTGGGAAATTTCGCAGATTTTCTTTCAGTTCAAAAATGAATGAAACATGTTGATAAAACAAACATTGAAAAATAAATATCAACTGAATTGCATTTTTAAACAATAAACAATAAATACATAACAACTAAACTAAAAAGGTTAATTATAATTATTCAGCCAATTTATACTGATTTTTATGATCAAAATTTGACATAACTTGTCGGGACTGGATTTTAGCACTGATTAAGTCATCACGTGCTTCTGGTCCAATGACAGATATTGATGCCTCTGACACCAATTTTACGCACCTTTCCACAGCCTGCGTGACAAGGGTATCAAAGAAACTCTAAAGAAAGAGTAATTGGAGAATTTATTAGTGATTCAAGGTCTTCATTTGTTGAGTACTTTAAAATAGGGGGAGATACAAAATGACACTCGATCCAGTTAATCAGATCGATGTAGGCAAAAGCGTCAAAGTTAATGTTTGGAATTTTGAACATTCTTTCTGTGTAAGTCATTCTCTGTCTAGCCCTCAGAATCCCCCTTAGTCCCATCTTGCGAACGAGGAGGCGGTCTCGCTGATCATCGCAAGGAGCATATTTCTCAGGGTAAATAAAGTATGTATTTCTTTGAAAAACTGGGTTAATTACAGCTTTCAATCGTCACTTAAATAACGAGTTGCCTTTGTCGTCTTAAAAACATGCAAAGCTCCATCTTTGCAGGAAGAATGATAGTTTATCATGAACCACATTAGGACATAAACTTTTAAAATAAATTCTGGAATAATTTCTAAGTTTGCTGACGGATTATCACACGAGATGTAATATCGTAGAACACGTTTTGCAGTCGTCGACCAACGAGCATCAGATAGCGTTTCAGGTTGACGATCAGCTAAATTCAGAGAGCATTGTCCTAACGAAATAGCCCTGCAAATGTCATACAAATATCTCTGATCTGACAAGAAATAGCTATAAAGTTTGCAACTGGAAGCTTTTCGCGTTTAGCTAATAATTTCCCGATTGTTCCCGAATATACTCTTGGACCTGATGTAACTCCATCTAAATATTGAAATAAGTGTCTCGGGAGCAATTCGTTGGCATGCAATTGGCATATGAACCATGGGAGTGAACGATTCAATTCCATTTCAAGGCAAACTATAACTCTGTTTTTGCTTCCAGTATTGAAAGCCGTATTGTAATGGCACATCACAACCTATTGCTACCAGGTGACCTGGACGTAACTTTCTTTCGCTGAAAACATTAATAATAATTTTAGCAGTACCTTTAGCTGTACCTGAAGGTGGGATAATGTGTCCTATATAAGATGAACCTGGCTTTTCCATAAGGGAAATAGCCTCGGATGGCCTAGTGGTCAACGTTCGTGACTGCCACGGAGAAACCTCAGGTTCGATCCTAACAGGTACAAACCTCGAACCTTAAATATCCGCTGTGCGTCCGATGGGCACGTTACACCGTCGGACACTGGGTGCTGGCCTCCCGGTAATAAATAAGGGCGTCTTCTCCCCCCACCTTCTTTCTACCCCGTTTCCGTGTCACTTTCCTATCGGGCACTCCAGCCCAAATATCCTAGCTTCCTATTTCTAAGGGCTGTTTAAGACCTGGGGTCAAACACTCCCTTCCTAAAATACTTTACATATGATCCGATCTGATCTGATCTATAAGGGTAATATGGCGCGCTCATCTTTCAAGGTCAGGTTATTGCTACACTCCGGACACACTTGACTTGATAATAGGTAGAACGCCGAGACCACTATGATTCCGTCATTGCGGTGTAATTCGCTCTTTCTTCTATTAACAGATACATTTCTGACACAAAATTTAAAATAATGGTTGAACCGATAAAACGTAGGTATATTTGTGCAATTAATATGTATAATAAAAATTCGAAAATGGCCATACGGCTCTATTTTATTTTTAATGATATTCGCCATTACTTAACGCTTGGTGGAGGGCTCAAGATCTTGGTTGAAAAAATATTTTAAAAATATAGTCATACAGTTGAAGGCAAGAGGCAACTTTTTCACCCTCTTCCAAATTCCATTTCGAAATATTTTTTTCGGGTCATCCTACTATACATGTTACTAAGATGTAACGGTTCTGAACCTGTATCTGCTCAATAAATGGAGGGATTGCTCTAAAATTTGAGTCATTTTGTTCTTTTAATCTCCTCTTTGCTCATGTCAAATTTCATCTTGAGCGGATCATTTTTTCAGGTGGGCGGATTTTTTGGCTACAGAGTGTATATAACAGTATTTCAAATATACCAGATTGTGAATGCTTGATAAACGCATATACCGTATTAAATCCATTTATTTTTATGGTGTAACAAGTGTGCGCACCTGGAAAAATGATCCGCTCATGAATAAATACAAAGATTTGTCAAGCTTTCGCACTCCACTGGGAGGCTTTTTCAAGGCAATGATAGACATGTCTATCATTGCCTTGAAAAAGCCAATGGTAGACATGTCTACCATTACCTTGAAAAAGCCTCCCAGTGCAGTGCGAAAGTTTGGCGAATCTTTGTACTACAAGCATAAATGAATTTAATACGCTAATGCGTTTCTTGAGTATTCTGAATGTATATATTAGCAAATTTTACTTACATCTGCTTAAGTAAATGGTGTGCTAGATGTTCTGAAACGAAGTTAAACCAAACACTCTACCATAATACTAGTCTTTTAATTGTCCTGTTTTTCTTTTACACGGACATTATCTTCTAAAGCTTCGTGATTGTTAAATCTAATTCGTTTTTAATAAATTTAAATTTTTCACAGCTCTAGTTAATATCGTTTGTTTTCTCCTTTGGAACTTTACCCCAGCCGAGGAGAAAAGTTATATATACTTTCTAAAATAAAGATTAAAAATTTTAATAAACGCTTAGCAAAATAACCTTATTTTTGTTTTATTTGTCCTTCTTTATTTGTTTCCTTTTCAAACAAAATATTTAGAATTTGTATATCATTTTACAAAGCTAAAAAGTACGGTGAAATTAAGGAAATGATTTTCTCATTATATCAGCAGACGTTGATACGAAATATGATTAGTTTTTAAAATATAAATGAGCTTTAAAATCATCCAAATTTTGAATAAATTTGGATGATTTTAAAGCACATTTATATAGCATCAGAAAAATTCAAATACATTTTGGCGCTTCCTGAAGATGAGAAGAAATACATAAGAAACTATTACGTGAAGTTTTACGGATATGGAAACATTATACATGTATGATGCTCTGCAAATGTTCGAGTACATTCTGGAGTTCAGAAAGATTATGATCTGATCCTGGAATTTCGAAACATTCTACTGTATTATGCAAATTCAATGGAATTCCGCTTCACTAGGAATCTTCATAAATGTTCTACCGGGTGTGGCATATAAAAGAGGCCGATTTAAAGTTTTTTGGCGGATTTCCAATTAAAGCCACTTTGTTCCACTTCTAACCGTTTCTTAAGACGCTGTTATGCAGGTGCATTTCACCAGCCCCCCCACGGAATTTTTTAATTTTTCGGACACCATTCGTTTGTACCACGTATGAACCGGAATGAACTCGGTTTTTTTCGTTTGAACCACAAAAGTTTTGGAGATATTTAAAAAACAAAGTGGGGGGGCTGGTGAAACGATAGCCCCCCACCATGGAATTTTTAAATTTTTTTTGCACCATTCGTTTGTACCACGTATGAACCGGAATGAACTCAATTTTTTCGTTTGAACCGCAATAGTTTTTGAGTTATTTAAAAACAAAGTGGGGGGCTGGTGAAATGGTACCCCCAAAAAATAGATATTTCAAATTTCAGCATAGCCATTCGTTAATAAATCGTATGAACCGGAATGAACTCCATTTTCATCGTTTGAACCACAATAGTTTTTGAGATATTTAACAAATAATATTGAGAATTTGCATATAAATATAGGAGGCAGACCATTTCACCAGCCCCCACCATGGAAATTCAAAATTTCGAAATAGCCATTCGTTAGTAAATCGTATGAACCGGAATGAACTCCATTTCTATCGTTTGAACCGCAATAGTTTTTGAGATATTTAACAAATAATATTCAGAATTTGCATATATACAGAAAGACCGACCATTTCATCAGCCCCCACCATGGAAATTCAAAATTTCAAAATAGGCATTCGTTAGCAAATCGTGTGAACTGAAAAGAACTCCATTTTCATCGTTTGAACCGCAATAGTTTTTGAGATATTTAAAAAATAATGTTACAGGCCTATCATTTCACCCCCCCCTCATCATGGAAATTCAAAATTCCGAAATAGCCATTCGTTAGTAAATCGTATGAACAGGAACGAACTCCATTTTTATCGTTTGAACCGCAATAGTTTTTGAAATATTTAATAAATAATAGAATTTACATATACGCACAGAGACCGACCATTTCACCAGCCCCCCACCCCCATGGAAATTCAAAATTTCAAAATAGCCATTCGTTAGCAAATCGTATGAACCGAAAAGAACTCTATTTTCATCGTTTGAACCGCAATAGTTTTTGAGATATTTAAAAAAGAATGTCACAGGCCTACACCATTTACCCCCCCCTTCATCATGGAAATTCCAAATTCCGAAATAGCCATTCGTTAGTAAATCGTATGAACAGGAATGAACTCCATTTTTATCGTTTGAACCGCAATAGTTTTTGAGATATTTCAAAAATAATAGAATTTACATATACGCACAGACACCGACCATTTCACCAGCCCCCCACCCCCATGGAAATTCAAAATTTCAAAATAGCCATTCGTTAGCAAATCGTATGAACCGAAAAGAACTCCATTTTCATCGTTTGAACCGCAAGTTTTTGAGATATTTAAAAAAGTATGTCACAGGCCTACACCATTTACCCCCCCCCTTTCATCATGGAAATTCAAAATTTCAAAATAGCCATTCGTTAGCAAACCGTATGAACCGAAAAGAACTCTATTTTCATCGTTTGAACCGCAATAATTTTTGAGATATTTAAAAAAGAGTGTTACAGGCCATTTCATCCCGCCTCCCCCTCATCATGGAAATTTAAAATTCCGAAATAGCCATTCGTTAGTAAATCGTATGAACTGAAAAGAACTCCATTTTCATCGTTTAAACCGCAATAATTTTTTGAGATATTTAAAAAAGAATGTTACAAGCCATTTCATCCCCCTCCCCCCTCATCATGGAAATTCAAAATTCCGAAATAACCATTCGTTAGCAAATCGTATGAACTGAAAAGAACTCCATTTTCATCGTTTGAACCGCAATAATTTTTGAGATGTTTAAAAAAGAATGTTGTAGGCCATTTCATCCCCCTCCCCCCCTCATCATGGAAATTTAAAATTCCGAAATAGCCATTCGTTGGCAAATCGTATGAACTAAAAAGAACTCCATTTTCATCGCTTGAACCGCAATAATTTTTGAGATATTTAACAAATAATGTTACAGGCCTACCATTTCACCCCCCCCCTCATCATGGAAATTCAAAATTCCGAAATAACCATTCGTTAGTAAATCGTATGACCAGGAATGAACTCCATTTTTATCGTTTGAACCGCAATAGTTTTTGAAATATTTAATAAATAATATTGAGAATTTGCATATATACAGAGCCCGACCATTTCACCCCCCCCCCATGGAAATTCAAAATTTCAAAATAGCCATTCGTTAGCAAATCGTGTGAACCGAAAAGAACTCCATTTTCTTCGTTTAAACCGCAATAGTTTTTGAGGTATTGAAAAAAGGATGTTACAAGCCTACACCATTAACCCCCCCTCACCATGGAATTCGAAATTTCATAGCCATTCGTTAGTAAATCGTATGGCCGCCCCAGTGGCTCAGTGGTCTAAGGCGTTGGCCTCTGATAATTCGTCCGTAAGGGGTCCGGGTTCGAATCCCGGTCAGGCATGGATGTTGTGTTTGTCTTACGGCACTGGCTCTCTCCCTTCCCTGGAACCAGTGACCCTAAATTGGGAACGGGCGACTGCTTATAGCCCATTGAGTTGCTCACGGTGGTCGTTAAACCTCCAATCAAAAAAAAATCGTATGAACCGAAAAGAACTCCATTATTATCGTTTGAACCGCAAAAGAGTTTGACATACCTACAAAAAAAAGGATTCAGAAAATATGGAGCCGACAATTCCCCCCCCCATGTAATTTCAAAATTTCAAAATGACCATTCGTTAGTAAATCGTATGAACCGGGAAAACTCTGTAAGAGCGAACGTGTCGTCACGTGACTTTTTTTTTTTTTTTTTTTTTTTTTGATTGGAGGTTTAACGACCACCGTGAGCAACTCAATGGGCTATAAGCAGTCGCCCGTCCCTAATTTTGGGCCACTGGTTCCAGGGAAGGGAGAGAGCCAGTGCCGTAAGACAAACACAACATCCATGCCTCACCGGGATTCGAACCCGGACCCCTTTCGGACGAATGATCAGAGGCCAACGCCTTAGACCACTGCGCCACCGGGGCGGCTCACGTGACTTAGCGCCGCCTCCTACTTAAGCATCCGAGGAGCACGCGCAGCGGGCTCACAACAAGCAGAGAGTTCGTTTACTCTTCCCGGAAGTACACACTCTCTCTCTCTCACTCTGTTCGAGCGAACAAACGAAACCTCCCCCACTTTACTATATATATATCTGTGAATCGGGAGGCAGAGCGACAACAGCTGGTTATACCGAAGTTTATCCACTTTCAGACATAATTTGAAAAGAACGCTTGGTTAACACATATACGAAACACTTATTCTTCATCAACTAGAATTTTGATGGCGGCGGATTACTCGCTCTTGAAAGTGACCTCGTTATGACTGGACCTGGCAAAGATCGTGGAACGCGCAAGATAAGGTGATCGAATTCTGTAGAAATCTCACCCTGCGTTGGCGTCCTAACTTAGGGTCTCCTTGACACTAGATATACCTCTATCTTATCGATGCTTCAGGACTAGTCTTCTAGCTATCCTTCTCTAATCGATGCTTCAGTGGACTGTACTAAGTCCGTAATTCAGTAGTATATCATCAGCTACTCTACCGGTATCCCTGACTCGGGTAGATTTCTTCTGTAGCGGCGACCTACTTCATCTAGGTCGGTGACCGCTCTTTCCCCGTGGACTCCGAGAGCCCACCACACCATCCACGCAAACGCGTTCATTTCTATCGGAGGACTATCACCTTCGCTCTCCGAAGACAGACTGCTCCAACAGGTCCACTCGGAGCGACCTCTTCGCCCCCCCTTCACGCTGCTCCTTCTTCAAGGGCGACGGCGCTGACCTTCAACATGCTGCTCTCCTCTCGCGCCACGTGTCACCTCTCGCGCCCTTCACCTGCCCCATCCCTAGTCGTTTTCCGGGAATCGGGCTCCTAGACCTTTAAATCTACCTTGCGCATTCCTCGCTTATCCTCAGGCTATACATTATTGAGTGCCTCCTTCCGAGAAAGCAATCCTATCGTCGTAGTACATCCGTAGCAATACAATACACATTGTTATAACTATACAAAAGAGTATGTCTGCATTTCAGACTTGTATGCGCCTAGTGAAAATGAACAATGTATCTGTGAAAGTCACAGCGTCCTTGGCGATACTTTCAGTTCGTAGAACAAGTCCTCGCCCTTTCTAAGGCGTGAGAACCTGAAGTCTTTTGTCATACACCTCGCCTTGCCCCCCCCCAAAGGATTAAACATATTTACGAATTCTCTGTCGCAATTTTGGGAACTTGCGATGTTTTCTTTGGTCAAAAAAAAAACACATAATGTTTATCATTGAAATGAATTAACATCGTTAATGTGTCCGTTCTTACAAACTCCATGTTTATTTTTTCAACCCCGATAGTTTTTGAGATGTTTAAAAATGTTCCACGATTTCAGCTGCCCCCACCCCCACCCCCGGACATTTCCTGTTTCAGAATAGCTATTCGTTAGCATCGTGTGAACCGGAAGGAGCTACATCTTTATCATTCGAATCTGGATAGTTTCTGAGATATTTGTATAAAGGGTAATGGAGGATGATGAAGAAGTAATTTATTTTCAAAAAGTCTTGTATTCGTTCCTGTCATTATCTTAAAGATCTCTCCGTTTCTAGCTTTGAACCGCAGCAGTTGAAAAGACATTCCAAAAAGAACGTGACGGTTTCAACATTTCTTCAATGTGTCTCAAGGACCAGAACACAAGAGAACCGGAAAATGCATGGCATAGTAAAACAGCCAAAATCTCGGAGCTGAAACAAACGACGCAATCCAGTCTGTAGTAAACATACAGTACAAGGCATCACAGAAAGAAAGGGAGCATGGCAGAGGCACAAAGCAGTCCGTTACATTACAATCGTGCGCTGTAGTCGGTGGCAGATACAACACGAGGCAAAGCACACAGGGAACAGTCACTGAGCAGAGGAACGGCTGAGCCAGCAAATAGAGAAAGCACCATACCTGGAACCACGGAGCAACATGATGAGTAGAAAACCCAGGAACTATTCCTTCTTCCTTTTAAGGAAAAAACGAAATTATTGGTGCGAAATTATTGCTGTCCATCTGTGGTTATTGGGCGCCATCCTCCGACAAAAAGAGAAATAATGGTACTAATGCCACATTCACATGGCACTCCGGGAAAATCGGGCAGGGGGCATGCTTGAACCACAGAAAAACAGAAGCAGAACGAACGGTGCGAGGCAGTTGGTGATGGTCATGTAAAGCGGATGCAGGCAGGACATCGTAAGACAAAACACACAGAAAAAGGTCACAAAGCAGAATGATGAGGGGAAAAAAACGAGGCACGAGGGAAAACACTTCACAAAGAGGAGAACGAAACAACAAGGGCTCAAAGAGACAGGGAGAAACATAGCTAAGAAAACACAACGGAAATCAATCATCAAACAAAACCACACAGGAGCTAATCAGGTGGACACCGAAGAAGGAGACGATGTTGAGCATGACAAATGAAGTGGTCAAGACAACCATAGTAACATTCAACTTCCGGGTAAGAGCCCGAAAGGTGAAAAAATGCAAAGTAAAAAGCGCTAAGATTGTCAACCAGAGATGAGTAAACTGCCGGATCGTTGGAAGCAATAAAGTGATTAAGTGTAGCATCGTGAGAAGAGTCAAAGAACAATGGGAAAGCGGCATCTAGAGAAAGAGTCTGCGTAAACTCGGGAACAACTTAAAGGCGAGCAACAAGATCAGGCACAACAGAGGGACTGTCAAGAACGCGAGCAAAAGTGACGGCAGCAGGATCAGGAGCGGTGCCTTGCGAAGAACGATGAGGAGGAGACATAATCACAGCGGCACGCTTAGCGCGAATCTTGCGATTAGACCGATGACGACGCTTCTTATTAGGAGCAATACCAGTAGGGAAATGTTGACGAAGAGGACGAGACGACGTAGAAGGAACAACAGGCGGCGTCTCGGGATTCTGGCGAGGTGAATAGGGTACAAAGTCGGATGACACATGTAAGGTGGTAGCTGCAGGAACAACAGAAGCCGGGGAGGGTGGGGTTTCAAACGAGACTAGAAGAGGAGCTGTGCGAAAGAGCGGGGACAGACCATGGCGACCAGAAGGTGAAACAAAGACAACGGCACTAGAAGCATCAGAAGAGCCCCGAGAAGGTGAAAAGGGCGGAGAGCACACCGGAGTACTGGAACCAGTGGAGGAAAGATGAGCGTCTGAGGGTGGCGTAGCCGACGTACGCAGCGGCGATGGTGGAGCAGAAAATCCCGGGATCGAGATAGACGAGGTGACTTGCGAAAACAAAGAAGGCAGCACCTGAACAGGCGGAGAAGGTGCAGCAACAGGATGTGACAAAGCTCAAACATCAGACGATGAAAAAGAAAGAAATACAGACGAAGGCACCGAAACAGGAGCAGTAGATCCAGATGTACCCACAACAGACGATGCTGGCGAGGAAGGAAAAGACCAACGGAGGCAGATGATGGAGATGGAGACTAAGAAGGTGTGAGCTGATCAGGCGAAAGCGTGGTAACTGGAAGCGAAGAAAGAGGTTCTGTGACGGGAACTTGAGCAGCCGTTGAAGAAGACTAGGAAGAAATGAGGGGGCATTGCGAGAAATGGTGACCAGGCTGTTTACATGAGATGCAATGATAGGCAGTGAATACGTTGAATGCGACGTTGTGATGACAACAAATCACCAGAAAAGTTGTGGGGCAGTAAGAAACAGTCTGTGTCAGGGAAAAAAACTAAGTCTTGGCGGCGGAAGCCAAAATAAGGACGATCACCTTGATCAACATGGGCGGCGGGTATCTTGCGGATATCACCAAGAACGCGGCCACACCGAGAAGGAAAAGCATGTAAAAACTCATCGGAAACGTCCGGAGGTACAGGTTACAAATTAAGAAAAACGGGAGAATGTGCAAGGAGGATAGGGACCAAGCTATGGTCTCCAACGGAAAGGCTAGTCGATAGGACTTGAGGAACAAACTCAGGTGAAAAAATATATACAAGAATGGACTTAGGCTTGCTGGCGAAATGTGTAATTGCACCGGAAGGGAGAAACGACAATGCAGACATACACTGTATAGACGTGCAACTTGACATTGGGTAAGGCGTCGAACTTGACACTTAAACTAAGAGTTGAAAGCATTGTACGTGTGCAATAAGCGTGGAACCTTGACATGAAATATAGGAGTCCAAGGCTGTCGCGAGGAAAGTCGGAGACGTTGAACACGGATCTGTAGCAGGATGAGGAGAAGAGCAGTCCTGGGACGCATCCAACACACTTGGAGGACAAGTCATCGAAGCAGCACATAGTGACGTGAGAGGGAAATAGAATTTAGAAGCAGAAGCACAGGCCATGGACAATGTGTAGAAATGCACGGCGAAGGGCACACAGATCCACTATAACAAGGTGGGGCACCAGGAAGGCGATCAGCATACCGAAGAAGGCAGCGCAGAGAACCACTGTCAATGGGTGGAACACAAGGAAGGTAATCCACACACCGGTGAAGGCAGCGCAGAGAACCATTAACGATGATTGGAGCGCAAACACGGAAGGCAAACGTAGACACAGCAGCAGGAAGGCTACTACATGCAGCAGACAGTTTTAGAGCAAAAAGTCAAGGCGAGTCACGATGGGCAGATTGTAAACAGGCCCAACGAGATGAATTGTAAACAGGCCCAACGAAATGAATTGTAAACAGGCCCAACGAAATGAATTGTAAACAGGCCCAACGAGATGAATTATAAAGGAATATCGGCAAAATATGCATGTACCAACTCGAAAGAATGACTAGGAAGAGAGCGCAGACATTCATGCACGAGAGAAACACAAATTAATTCGGCGGTGGGCGCTAGATACAGGCGGAGCACAAAATGCAGATCTCGAAAGGGCGTGGCCAGCAGAGCAACGTGACGGGATGCTGTGTGAGTCAAATATCGTACAAAGACAATTGTTTGGATGGGACCATTTCAAGAATGTTTGTTTTAAATTTAAGGGTGCATCTGCTTTGCACTTCCTTTCGACCGAAGCGTGTTAAAGTGGAAAAGTTTCCTGCACGTTCTTTGAAAACTAAAGGATGTACTTATACCTTCACTATATACATGTATCTGTCTGTATACGTTTATCTGTGTACCTCTAAGTCTGATTTAATATCAGCCTCTTTTTGCTTTGGGAAGCTAGAACAGTGAGAACGATGATCCTAGCATTTTAATCTTTATCTGATCCATAATTTCGCCGCCAAGAGCGAAATGCAAATTCCACCGATTTCAAAATATATTTTGCTTCATATCGTTGCTCAAAAATCAGATTGAAACACTTTCGACGCCTATTGAATGTACCATTTTTACGTACAGCTTATTGTATCTTAATATTACCGAATTTTTCTGTTACGACGAGCAAATGCGTACATAACTGTTTGTGAAAATTGCAACGCCAAAAAAGAATCGCACTATTCAAAAGAAATTTATATCACAGATTCCTCATGTTGCAGGAGATAGCTGATTTTATTTTTAGATCTATAGAAGATTTTGTCAATTCAAATCTCAGTACTATTTGTTCAGTTGCTGCCTACCAAAGATGTTAGGCAGCAACTGAACAAATAACTAGTATACGAATGAATAATTAATACACACAATTGACGTAGATTTGGGACATCAAACAGATGGCATGGCTCTTTCCACGGTTTTAAGTGAGTCACGGGAAAAGTATCATCGGCCGCCAACGGAAATCGAACCAAGGGTCTTCCAGTTACTCGCTGGACATGCTACCACTGCACCAATTGCTTCTTACCATCTTTGAGGAATCCCCACCATTGTGCGGGTCTCCAAGAAGCAACCAGCCATGTGATTTGGCAATTAATCACATGTGAGTCTTTAGAATTCGAGGCCGCTGCGGTGCAGTGGTAGCATGTCCAGCGCGTAACTGGAAGACCCTGAATTCAATTCCCGGTGGCGGCCGATGATAGTTTTTCCGTGACTCACTTAAAAACGTGGAAAGAGAAATGACTTCTGTTTGATGTTCCTAATCCACGTCGATTGTGTGTATTAATGCAGGACAATTACAGAGGCATCTCTGGCACGTAGTCCGGTCATCTTCAATAGCGCGTCGCACCGCTTCGTGCGGTGATACATGTTGCAATATGGTCCAGCATAGAGGCGAACAGACGCCTGATGTCTGCTGAAGAGGGCCCACACTTGTTGGACGGTGTGCTCCAAATCCCGGATAGTGCGGCACAGAGTCAACCGGCGTTTCAACTGGTCCCACGCATGCTCGATAGAGGACATGTTCGGTGAGCGGGCATGCCATGGAACTGTATGGACATGACGTAGGCAGTCCTAGAAAACCCGAGCAGTGTGCGGGATGGCACTATCCTGCTGGTAAAGCGCACCTAGAATTCCGCCCAGGAGTGGGAGCACATGGGGCCATATGATCTCATCCACATACCGCTGTCCCGACAATGATCCACGTACCACTACTAGAGCTGATCGGCTATCGTAGGCAATAAACCATAAAGGCTCCCTAGACCGTAATGCCTGCAGTGGGGTAGGTGGGACGCTCGATAGCAAGGTTGGAATTGTGCCGTTGACCCCGGGACCTCCACACCCGGACACGATGATCATCTGTCCCCAAAACGAACCGACACCAATCTCTGAACACCACACGTCGCCAGTCTGTGGCGTTCCACGTTGCTCTCGCCTGGCACCATTGCAAACAGAGCCGGCGATGATCCGGTGTTAATGGCAGAACACGTAAGAGGCGCTGGGATCGCAGATTCGCTTCCGCGAGACTTCAGGAAATGGCTCGTTGGCACACAAGAGCCGCTACATTTGCCTGGGGAGAGGACAGGGTTCTCGTGGGATCCATTCGTGCCTGCCGTACGAACTGTCGATCCTCTCTACGGATGGTCCTCCTGGTTCGTTCGGAGACACCCGCCGTGCGGCAGTGCCGTCACGTGTCCACTGCTCCCAACACAGTCGGACGGTATGGTCAGAACGATCCACGTGGTGGGTTATACGGCGCGCCGACCGACCTGCTGTTTTCAACCCGATGATCAGGCCTCTCTCAAAGCCCGTAAGTTGCGTACATCGACGTCTCTGGTGTCTACCCGGCATTCTTGTCACTCTATACTCTTGCTTGCGCCGGCCGGTGCTTTTCTCTTTCATGGGGCATCGACTACACGCCGGTTTATAAGGCTGCTGGTTCGTGCTAGCAGCGCCGCCACAAGGTGTGCGGTTATGCGCACTCGCACCAAACGCACCCTAGCTATTTGCAAAGTTTCGCGGTTGTAGCATGTTTTCTTCTAGGTGTGCAAATTTTTTGTCCACGAGTGTACAAGAAGCAAGTGGAAGAATTGAAACTTCACTCGCCCAAGTTTTCACCAGCTGTCTCACCGAAGGTAAGATTCCTGAGTATTGGGATAATGGTACAATGATCCTGCTACATAAAAAAGGTGACGTTGAGGATCTCAGGACCTACAGGCTCATCAGCCTCCTATCAGTTATTTATAAAATTTTCAATTAGGTTCTTTTACATCGCATGAAGGTAAAACTGGACATGGCTCAAGCAAGAGAAGAAGCTGAATTCAGGAGTGGCTACAGCACTGAAGATCATGCCCATGTACTTAGAGAACTAACTGAAAGAACAAGAGAGTATGAACTCCCATTATGCAAGGCTTCTATTGATTATAAAAAGGCCTTCGATTCCGTAAAACCATCAGCAGTTACAACTGCTTTGAAAACCTGCGGTATTGCAGATGCATACATTAGCATTATTAATAGTATCTCTGAAAATGCATTTGCAAAAGTTTGGATATTTGAGGATGCAGCACTAATAAAAATTGGAAAGCTAGTGTGACAAAGTAAAATCATATCTCCCAAACTCTTTAATCCCACATAGCAAAATATTTTTTAATTACTGAACTGGGACAAAGAAAAAAAATATTTATGCAGATAATTCAAATCACGTTCGTTTTGCTGATGACGTTGTCATTTTTTCAACTACGACTTCTGAACCGCAGAATACGATCCAGGAACTTGCTGACAAGAGTAAAGAAGTGGAATTAAAAATGAACTTTCAGAAGGCAAAAGTGACGTATATTGCTTTTACAAGAAACGAAGATTTATTTATTGATGGTGAAAAGCTTGAGACAACCGATACCTACATTTATCTTGGGCAGCAGATATGAAGTAAGGATCACATTGATGAAGAAATTAATCGGCGTGTAAAACTTGGATGGATAGTTTTTGGAAGAAGTAAAATTTTTACGAAAAGTATGCCATTGTGTCTTAAAAGATAAGCGTTTAATCAGTTCATCCTGCCAGTGCTTACGTATGGAGGAGAGACATGGACCTTCACTAAACAAGTTAGTAAAATAATGCAATGCATTGAATATGATACGCTTTCCAACATACCAGAAATAATTACTCAAGATATGAGAATAATGGCTGTGGAATAAATCTCGGTCCTGTGCCCTGACCTTTAATCCCATTTCGATGATATTCAACAGAACCGGTTCGGTATACCTCCGAAATAACATGATAACGTTTTGTCGCAATCGAAGCATTTTTACGTAAGTTATGATGCATAAGGACTATGGAATAGATCCCGCTCCTGTGTCCTAACCTTTGACCCTATTTTGTCCATTTTCTATAGGGTTTGTCCCCAGGGGTTCCCTACCACATACTAAAATTTCACGGAAATCGAACCATTTTTACGTGAGTTATCATGCCGACAGACGGACGGACAGACGGACGGAAAACGCTGAAGCATATACGCTTCTTCAACCTACGGTTGGAGAGCGTAAAAAAGACAAACAAAGACTGCAGACAACGCAAAAAGCCCTGGAGAGAATCATGCTTGGTGTAAACAGGAAAGATAAGTAGACGGACTCATGGATAAGGAAAACGACAAGAGTTGACGACATCATGACCACAATGAAGTCACTGAAATGGTAAGGGCATGACATGTTGCTAGAAGAACGACCACCGACGGAAAACCGAAATTTTAGAATGAATTTCGAGGGACAGGAAAAGACCCAGAAGAAGACCATATGATAGAATGATGCATGAAATTCGAAAGCATAGAGGTGTGTCATCGAGGAGACACGCTCAAGACAGACAATTGTGGGAGAAACTTGGGAGACCTTCATCCAGTAGTGGATTCAAAGATGATGATATATATATATATCATTGTAAACCATTATCAATCCACTGCTGGACGAAAGTCTCCCCAAATTTTCTCCACAACGGTCTGTCTTGTGCCAGTCTCCTCCATGTCACTCCCGCATACTTTCGAATTTCATCCACCCATCTTCCATGTGGTCTTCTTCTGGGTCTTTTCCTGTCCCTTGGAATCCAATATAAAATTTCGGCTGTCCATCGATGGTCTGTCCTTCTGGCAGTATGTCCAGCCCATTGTCATTTCAGGGATTTTCTCTGATCATGGTGTCTTCCACTCTCGTCATTTTTCGGATTCACGAGTTCCTCTTCTTATCTCTCCTGGTTACACCAAGAATGCACCTGTCCATGCTGCTTTGAGTTGTCTGCAGCCTTTGTATGTCTCTTTTAGTTAAGGTCCACGTCTCTGCACCATACGTAAGCACTGGAAGGATGCATTGATCAAACACTTTTCTTTTAAGACATAATGGCATATTGCTCTTAAAAATTATGATGTTTCTTCAAAAAGCTCTCCAGGCAAGTTTTGTACGCCGATTAATTTCTTCATCAATGTGACCCTCACTTGATATCTGTTGTCCAAGATAAACGTACGTGTCTGTTATCTCCAGCTTTTCTCCATCAATCATATATCTTCATTTCTTGTAAAAGCATTGTACATCACTTTTGCCTTCTGAAAGTTCATTTTTAATCCCACTTCTTTACTCTTGTCAGAAAGTTCCTGGATCATACTCTGCAGCTCTGATGGAGTAGTTGCAAAAATGACTACGTCGTCAGCAAAACGAAGGTGGGTTAGATAATCTATATTAATCTTTATCCCTTTGTTTTCCCAGTTCAGTATTAAAAGACCTTTTCCAATGTGGCAATAAAGAGCTTCGGAGATATGGTGTCACCTTGTCTCACTCCCTTTCCAATTTTTATGTGTGTTGTATTTTCAAACAGCCGAAAATTTGCACTTGCATTTTCATAGATGTTATTAATAATATTAATGTATGCATCTTCAATACCGCAGGATTTCAGAGCCATTGTAACTGCTGATGGTTTCACCGAATCAAAGGCTTTTTCATAATCGATAAAAGCCATGCACAATGGAAGTTCATATTCTTTCGCTCTTTCAATTAGTTCTCTCAGTACGTGCATATGATCTATTGTGCTGTAGCCACTCCTGAATCCAGCGTGTTCTCTCGGTTGAGCCATGTTCAGTGTTACCTTTAAGCGGTGTGAAAGAACTTTAGTGAAGATTTTATAAACCACTGATAAGAGGCTGATAGGTCTGTAGTTCCTGAGATCCTCAATGTCACCTTTTTTATGTAGCAGGATCATTGTAGCGTTGTTCCAATCCTCAGGAATCTTCCCTTCATTAAGGCATCGAGTGAAAATTTGGGCGAGTACTGTTTCGATTTCTCCACTTGCTTCTTGTATGGTGTCTACAGTAATTCCATCTTCTCCTGGAGCTTTCCCCCGCTTCATGTTCTTGATTGCATGTGCAACTTCTGCTGGGAGGACTGGAAGAACTCTGGTACTGGTACCTTTCATGATGTCTGGAGAACATGTATCATCCCTTTTATATAATTTGGAGTAGAAATCTTTCACTCTTGTCAAAATTTCGCCTCTATTTCTTGTTACAGAACCATCTTCTTTTCTCAGTGCCATAATCTGTTTTCTTCCCTTACTGAGGGGTCGCTTTGCTATCTTTAGGCTTTGGTTGTTTTCAATTGCTTTCCTCACTAGTTCGCAGTTGAATTTCCTTACGTCTTTAGTGATAATTTTTTGTACTGTCTTGCATAGCTCTATATATTTCACTTTGGAAGTCACATCTTCTTTAGTTGTCCTCATCTCTCTTCTTTTTTGCATCAACATTTTGGTTTTTCCTGATAATTTGTTCACATGCAACTTGTTCTTAGACACAGCTCATTTTGTTGGTGTTTCCATAAGAGTTTTGGTTACTTTTCTGTTAACTTCAGAAATATCCACTTCTTCCGATGTTAGGCGTTCTAAAGCAGAGAATCTGTTCTTCAGTTCCAACTTAAAGGTATTATGGTGCTTTTTTAAGGTTGGTTATGTCAATACATTATGTTTGTCTTATGAGCTTGCCACGTTCGAGTTTAGTGTTGAGGTGGATCTTACATCTCACCAATCTATGGTCACTACCTGTGTTGAACTTGTTCAGCACACTGCAGTCTTCGTTGACGAATTTTTTGTTACACATAATAAAATCAATTTCACTTGTTATCCCATTTGGATGTCTCCATGTCCATTTCCCGTGTGGCTTTTTCTTGAAAAAGGAGTTCAAGATGAGAAACCCTTCTGCCTCTGCAAACTCAACAAGAGTATTTTCACGCTGGTTTCTGTTGCCGTGAGCGAATTTACCTCCTGAAGTTTCATTCTGTTGCCATTGCCCTATTTTTGCATTGAAATCTCCCATAATTATCTTCAAGTGGTGCTTACCTTTATTATTTAGATGACAAATTTCCTCATAAAATTCTTCAATTTCTTCTTCAGGATGACTTGTGGTGGGTGCATAAGTTTGAATAATCTGAGCCTTGTATCTTCTCAAGAGTTGGATAACGAGTCGCGCAGTTCTGTCAGAGGCACTTTCAACTTCTACAACTTTATCCTTCAGTTTCTTGTTTATTATAAATCCAACACCACTAGTTCTGCCAGTATGTGTCCCACAATAGTAGAGGAGATGTCCATTTTTCCGTTCAATGAGATCTTCTCCTTTTCTCCTTACCTCACTTAGCCCGACGATGTCCCACTTGATCCTTTGTAGTTCCTCTTCCAATTCAAGAAGCCTTGAATCAGAAGATAGGGAGCGTCCATTATACGTAGCCAAGGTCAGCATCAGATGGTAGCCTAGTCCGGTCCTCCAAGGATTCTTAGCACCCTCTGCCTTCATGTCGCACTGGCCGCAGGCTTGGCCAGGTACATTCGAGCTGCCGGAGACTGTGGGCCAAGATTTAAGTTGTAGAGTCATTTTGGAGGGGTTTCGCCATAACTCACCACGCTGGCCAAGCGGGTTGGTGAGTGTGGGATAGCATTTCCTCTAATCCCGATGGTATAGTTATACCGCTATTGGCGGTCGTCAGAGCCCCTTTAGTGGGAACAGGATGCACCACGAGAAGGCGGGCTTGACATTTGTCAAGGAGAGGCTGTGATGTTACGCATCACCGGACCTTACATTCCACATATATATATATATTTATATATATATATATATATATATATATATAAACGAACGAAGAGTTACATCCGCAGGTGTGGCAGAATTAACACGCATCCCATTGCTTGGAAAGACGACGCATCCCATCGCTGGGAAAGACGACGCATACCGTCTGGAAAAAGGAACTTTAGTTTCTCCTTGAATCATTTGGATATGTCAACATGAAAGTCACATGTTGACAGATCCAGGCTATAGGCTGGGTGGTGCAGAACCTCTCACCCTTTCCGTGCTAACGCATCCTGCATAATGTGTGCAACAGAATCACACCACGCGAAAGCATGCCAGGTCACCCATTCTTGATTGCTTTATGCAGCTTGTCCACTGTGTCGATGTAGTGGTTGGCATTGCTGTTCACGTGAGGCTCTTTAAAGTCCACCAACAAAAGCCCTTCAGCATAACCTCCCCGACGGAGTCCTGTGACTTGAATTTTATGTGTTTTGGTGATCCGGGATGTTTCCATTGCATGCTCGCTGGTTTGCTGGATGGCTCAAAGCCGTGGCACCGCGATTCGTCACCTGCCACTATGCGCGATATAAATGCATCACCCTCTGCTTTGTAACGCAGCAAGTGGTTCAAACTCCAACCCATACATTCTTCCTTATGGTGGTCAGTCAGCATCCGCGGGATTAATTGTAAACATACTTTCCGATATTGCAGTATCTTCGTAACCACAGTTTGAACTGTAACAAATGTCATAGCAAAGTCCTCCGTTTGCGAACGTCAGCCCCGACGACGGTTTTACATGCATTTCTTTCTCGGTGTGGGCGCATTGTTTGTGTTATTCGCTTGCTCCCCGCCGATCAAGGTGATCGTCCTTATTTAGGCTTCCGACGCCAAGCCTTAGTTCTCTTCCCTGATATGGACTCCATTACTTCCTGCCCCACTGTTTTCCAGGTGCTTTGTGTTCATCACAACGTCGTTATAAACGTGTTCACTGCGTATCATTGCTTCTCATGTAAAACGCCTGGTCATCATCGCTTGCAGTGTCCGCTCACCTCTTCTTGTTCTTCCTCAACGGCTGCTCAAGTGCCCATCACAGAACCCCCTTCTTCACTTCCGGTCACCACGCCTGCGCTTGTTTCGCTTCCACCTTCTTAGTCTCCATCTCGATTGTCGTTGCCTTCCTCTGCAGGTCTTTTTCCTTCTCCACTAGCGTTGCCTCTTGTGGATACATCTGGATCTACTGCTCCTGCTTCGGTGCTTTCGTCTGTCTTGCTTTCTTCTTCGTCGTCTGTTGTCTGTGCTTTGTCAAATCCCTTTGCCAACCTTTCTCCGCCTGTTCAGGTGCTGCCTTCTTTGTTTTCGCACGTCACCTCGTCAATACCAACCCCGGGATTCTCTGCTCCATCATCTTCGCTGTGTACGTCAGCTTCGCCACCCTCAGACGCTCATCCTTTCTTCAGCCGTTCCAGTACTCCGGTGTGCTCTCCGCCCGTTTCACCTTCTCCGAGCTCTTCTGATGCCTCTAGTATTGTTGCCTTCCTTTCGATTTCTGGTCCCGTGATCGGTCCCCGCTTTCCAGCACAGCTACTCTTCTGGATTTGTGTGAAGCCTTACCTTCACCAGCTCCTGTTGCCCCATCAGTTGCCTCTTTGCTTGCGTTATGCGCACATGATCCAGATCTTCCTTGTCAGACTTCTCACTTGCTGTCGGTTACTCCTTCTTCACCACGTCCCTGTTGATATTGCTTCTAATAAGAAGTGCCGTCGTCGCTCTAATCGAGAGACTCGTACTAAGCGAACCGCGGTCGCTCAGCCTTCTCTTCATCGTTCTTCAGTTTCCGCTCCTAATTCTACTGTTGCTGCTTACGCCGACCTTATTGGTACTCCTCCGTTTCCACTGCAATTGTCGCTCGCCTCCAAGCTGTCCCTGGGTATTCGAAGATTCTCTTCCCAGATGCTGCCAGCCCTTGTTCTTTGCCTCTTCTTGTGACGCTGGTTTGGATCCCCTTCTTGACTCCCATGATCCAGCTGATTACTCAAATATGATCGAGGATATTCGCTGCTTCCTCCAAGTTTTCGTTGACCTCACGAGATCTTACCCCTGAGATATTTCGTTATTAAAGTTTTCTTAATTGCTACCTTGGTGATACTCAAAATCGCCTCATTGATCTGGTTCTGACCGATTAGTTTCTGTCTGCACTTGCATGATGTTTCGCTTCCTGCCGTCTTTGCCTTGCTGCTGTTCCGTCTGACTCCTTTGCATGTTTCTGGTATGCGTTGTACCCAACCTTTTTCTTTCCGTTGTATCCTATGTACCGCCATGTTTTCTCCACATCTCGGTTCTTTCAAACATCCGCCCGGTGCCTACTTCCGTGAACCCGTCACATCGTTTTGTTCACAGAGCTTCTTCCTGTGTGCATTGTTATGCGCGATTCTTCTCTTATACCTTTCGTCACTGTCCTGGATTGCCCTATTTTGCTGTTCGCACCCAGTTAGTTTTTTCAGGTGTTTTCCTGTCTCGTCGAGTATTTGTCTTATGTCATGCCATGTGCCTCAGCATACCTTCTACTGTTGTGCTACGTTACTTGCTCATCCAGTGTGACTCATCTCGTCAGATACTTACCGTTATTGCTTTGCCTCATGCTAATTGATTGTCCCATACTGTTACCTACACCATGCCATCTTTGCAAGTGTTATCTGTTGCACCTCGTTTTCTGCTTTTCATGCTGCGCCCCGGAGCATGAAAAGCAGCCTCCAGTTCGATGTATTCTCCATCTCCATGTCCGTCGTTCCTTCTGCTCAGTGACTGTTCCAGTGTGCTTCGCCTATCACAGATTGCCTTGTGCTGCTCGTTCAGCTTCGTTTATCTTTGTATGTCCTGATTGGCTTTTACAGACTGCTTTATGCTGCTCGTCCAGTACCGTTATTCTTATTGTTTTATCATGCCATTTATTTTCCGTTCTCCTGTGTACTAGTCCTCGATACCTAATAAAGCAACGTCACGTTGTTTTTGGAATGTCTTTTCAACTGCTAGGGTTCAAAGCTAGAAACGGGGAGTTCTTTCAGCTAATGTCAGGAACGAATGAAAGACTTTGTGCAAAACAAATTACTTCTTCATTATTCTCCATTACCCTTATTACAAATATCTCAAAAACTATCAAGATTCGAACGATGAAGAAGGAGGTCTTTCTGATTCACACCATGCTAACGAATAGCTATCCTGTAATGGGAAATGTCCAGGTTGGGGTGGGCGGGGGGAAGAGGCAGGTGAAATCGTGGGCTACTAACATTCTTTTTAAACATCTCCCAAACTATTGCTATTCAAACTATGAAAATGGCGTTTATTCCGGTTCACACCATTTACTAACGAATGACTATCTTGAAATTTTTAATGAATTTACATGGTGAGAGGGGGGGGGGGTGATGGTCGGTCTGGAATATATATATACATAAGTTCTCAATATTGTTATTTTTTTCTCAAAAACTGTTGCAGTTCAAACGATGAAAATGGATTTCCCCTCGGTTCATACGATTTGCTAACGAATGGCTATTTTGAAATTTTGAATTTCCATGGTGGGGGGGGGGCTGGTAAAATGGTCGGTCTCTCTGTATATATGCAAATTCTCAATATTATTTTTTAAATATTTCAAAAACTATTGCGGTTCAAACGATAAAAAATGGAGTTCATTCCTGTTCATACGAGTTACTAACGAATGGCTATGTCGGAATTCTGAATTTCCATGATGAGGGGGGGCTGGTAAAATGGTCGGTCTCTCTGTATATATGCAAATTCTCAATATTATTTTTTAAATATTTCAAAAACTATTGCGGTTCAAACGATAAAAATGGAGTTCATTCCTGTTCATACGATTTACTAACGAATGGCTATTTCGGAATTTTGAATTTCCATGATGAAGGGGGGGGGGGGGTTAATGGTGTAGGCCTGTGACATTCTTTTTTAAATATCTCAAAAACTATTGCGGTTCAAACGATGAAAATGGAGTTCTTTTCGGTTCATACGATTTGCTAACGAATGGCTATTTTGAAATTTTGAATTTTTCCATGGGGGTGTGTGCAATGGTCGTCCCCCAATTTTCTCAAACTTTTTTTTTTTTTTTTAAATCTATCAAAAACTGTTGGCCGCTCCGGTGACGCAGTGGTCTAAGCGACGGACTCTGATCATTCGTTCGAACAGGGTCCGGGTTCGAATCCCGGTGAGGCATGAATGTTGTGTTTGTTTAACGGCACTGGCTCTCTCCCTTCCCTGGAACCAGTGACCCTGAATTAGGGACGGGCGACTGCTTATAGCCCATTGAGTTGCTCACGGTGGTCGTTAAATCTCCAATAAAAAAAACTGTTGCGGTTCAAACGATAAAAATTGAGTTCATTCCTGTTCATACGATTTACTAACAAATGGTTATTTCGGAATTTTGAATTTCCATGATGAGGGGGGGTGAAATGGTAGGCCTGTAACATTATTTGTTAAATATCTCAAAAACTATTGCTGTTCAAACGATGAAAATGGAGTTCTTTTCGGTTTATACGATTAGCTAACGAATGGCTATTTTGAAATTTTGAATTTCCATGGTGGGGGGCTGGTGAAATGGTCGGTCTCTCTGTATGTATGCAAAATCTCAATATTATTTTCTAAATATCTCAAAAACTATTGCGGTTCAAACGATAAAAATGGAGCTCATTCCTGTTCATACGATTTACTAACGAATGGCTATTTCGGAATTTTAAATTTCCATGATGAGGTGGGGGGAGGGGGATAAAATGATCTGTAACATTCTTTTTTAAATATCTCAAAAATTATTGCGGTTCAAACGATAAAAATGGAGTTCATTCCTGTTCATACGATTTACTAACGAACGGCTATTTCGGAATTTCAAATTTCCATGATGAGGGGGAGGGGGGATGAAATGGCCTGTAACATTCTTTTTTAAATATCTCAAAAATTATTGCGGTTCAAACGATGAAAATGGAGTTCTTTTCGGATCATACGATTTGCTAACGAATGGCTATTTTGAAATTTTGAATTTCCATGGGGGGGGGGGCTGGTGAAATGGTCGGTCTCTCTGTATATATGCAAATTCGCAATATTATTTTTTAAATATCTCAAAAACTATTGCGGTTCAAACGATAAAAATGGAGTTCATTCCTGTTCATACGATTTACTAACGAATGGCTATTTCGGAATTTCAAATTTCCATGATGAGGGGGGAGGGGGATGAAATGGCCTGTAACATTCTTTTTTAAATATCTCAAAAACTATTGCGGTTCAAACCATGAAAATGGAGTTCTTTTCAGTTCATACGATTTACTAACGAATGGCTATTTCGGAATTTTAAATTTCCATGATGAGGGGGGAGGGGGATGAAATGGCCTGTAACATTCTTTTAAATATCTCAAAAATTATTGCGGTTCAAACGATGAAAATGGAGTTCTTTTCGGTTCATACGATTTGCTAACGAATGGCTATTTTGAAATTTTGAATTTCCATGGTGGGGGGGGGGCTGGTGAAATGGTCGGTCTCTCTGTATATATGCAAATTCGCAATATTATATTTTAAATATCTCAAAAACTATTGTGGTTCAAACGATAAAAATGGAGTTCATTTCTGTTCATACGATTTACTAACGAATGGCTATTTCGGAATTTCAAATTTTTATGATGAGGGGGAGGGGGATGAAATGGCCTGTAACATTCTTTTTTAAATATCTCAAAAATTATTGCGGTTCAAACGATGAAAATGGAGTTCTTTTCGGTTCATACGATTTGCTAACGAATGGCTATTTTGAAATTTTGAATTTCCATGGCGGGGGCTGGTGAAATGGTCGGTCTCTCTGTATATATGCAAATTCGCAATATTATTTTTTAAATATCTCAAAAACTATTGCGGTTCAAACGATAAAAATTGAGTTCATTCCTGTTCATACGATTTACTAACGAATGGCTATTTCGGAATTTTGAATTTCCATGATGAGGGGGGGGGGTGAAATGATAGGCCTGTAACATTATTTTTTAAATATCTCAAAAACTATTGCGGTTCAAACGATAAAAATGGAGTTCTTTTCGGTTCATACGATTTGCTAACGAATGGCTATTTTGAAATTTTGAATTTCCATGGGGGTGGGGGCTGGTGAAATGGTCGGTCTCTGTGCGTATATGTAAATTCTATTATTTATTAAATATTTCAAAAATTATTGCGGTTCAAACGATAAAAATGGAGTTCATTCCTGTTCATACGATTTACTAACGAATGGCTATTTCGAATTTTGAATTTCCATGATGAGGGGGGGGGGTGAAATGATAGGCCTGTAACATTATTTTTTAAATATCTCAAAAACTATTGCGGTTCAAACGATGAAAATGGAGTTCTTTTCAGTTCACACGATTTGCTAACGAATGCCTATTTTGAAATTTTGAATTTCCATGGTGGGGGCTGGTGAAATGGTCGGTCTTTCTGTATATATGCAAATTCTGAATATTATTTGTTAAATATCTCAAAAACTATTGCGGTTCAAACGATAGAAATGGAGTTCATTCCGGTTCATACGATTTACTAACGAATGGCTATTTCGAAATTTTGAATTTCCATGGTGGGGGGGCTGGTGAAATGGTCTGCCTCCTATAATTATATGCAAATTCTCAATATTATTTATTAAATATCTCAAAAACTATTGTGGTTCAAACGATGAAAATGGAGTTCATTCCGGTTCATACGATTTATTAACGAATGGCTATGCTGAAATTTGAAATATCTATTTTTTGGGGGTACCATTTCACCAGCCCCCACTTTGTTTTTTAAATAACTCAAAAACTATTGCGGTTCAAACGAAAAAAATTGAGTTCATTCCGGTTCATACGTGGTACAAACGAATGGTGCAAAAAAAATTTAAAAATTCCATGGTGGGGGGGCTATCGTTTCACCAGCCCCCCCCCCCCACTTTGTTTTTTAAATATCTCCAAAACTTTTGCGGTTCAAACGAAAAAAACCGAGTTCATTCCGGTTCATACGTGGTACAAACGAATGGTGTCTGAAAAATTAAAAAATTCCGTGGTGGGGGGCTGGTGAAATGCACCTCTGTTATGCGGGTTAAATTTGTTTGGCGGGTTTCCAGTTAAAACCGCTTTGTTCCACTTCTAACCGGTTTCTGCGTTACAGCTGCAAAGGAATTCTCCAGACTGGTTAGTCGCAGCCAGAGCAGTGAAGGTACGCGGTCATAAGTGTAACTGAAGAGAGAACACAGGAAACGGAAATGGTTTTAAGTAAGGAACAGCGGATTTTTTATTGTGGAACAGTATTTCAGAAATAACTCATACAAGGTTTTAAATGAGTTCTTTTCAGAAAATTTCCACACTGTCCAGCACCGGCAAAATCAGTGGTACAGAAGTTAGCGCGGAAATTTCGTGAAACCGACACGGTGTGCAACAGGAAAAGAAACAAACCCAAGACAATTCGTACTGAAGACAATATCAAGGATGTGTACACAATGATGTTACAAAGCCCTCGGAAGTCGATTCGCCGATTATGGTCTGCAACGGGAATATCTGCCACGTCATGCCAACACATGCTTAAGGTGGAATTGCATTTTCGGCCGTACAAAGTTATGGCGCTCCAAGAACTATAACGAAGTGAATTTCTCCGTCATTTTTATCCGCGCCAGGATTCGAACCCGGGTCCACTTATTCCGGAATAAGTTGCTCTACCAGTTGAGCTACGCGGACTTTTATTCTGATTCCTATCTGCCTTTATGTCGTGTGCGTCCTTCTGGCAGGTACGTCACATCTCCTGGTACGTTACAGAACTTAAAACTCCTGATTATGCAAAACGGATGCAATATTTAAGTGTTTTCAGGATACCATTGTCAGCGATGAAATGGATCCAACACTTTATTACATGACAGACGAAGCATGGTTTCATCTGTCCGGGTATGTCAATAAGCAAAGCATAAGGATTTGGACCGACATGAATCCCAGACGAACAATGAAGGCTCCTCTGTACGACTAAAAGATAGGAGTTTGGTGTGCTGTGTCTGCAAAGAGGATAGTCGGCCCATTCTTTTTCACTGACACCATCAACTCAGAGCGCTATGTTCAGCAACTGTTCAACCCATTTGTTGCCGCACTTACAGAAGAAGAGCGAACATATGCTTTCTTTCAGTAGGATGGTGCAACGGCGCACACTGCGCGGAGCAGTCTACGTGCTGTGCATGAAGTGTTTTGGGAGGACAGAACTGAATCAAAGTGGCTATGGCCACTCAAATCACCGGATTTTCGGCCGTCTCCACCTGTGACTTTTACCTGTGGGGAGCATTGAAGGGGAAAGTGTACGCAACTAATCCGCACACCCTTGATGAATTAAAAGTGAACATTACGGATGCCATAGCCCAGATTACTGCTGATGAGTTGTGGCGCGTTACGAACAACATGTTCCGTCGTGTGCAGCTGTGTCTTGATGTCGGAGGACAGTCCTTTCAGCAATTGTTGTAAACGCAGGTAAATTACTCCTGTTTTCTGTCATTTCAACAATTCTCTACCATGTATAGTAGTAACATTGCCTGACTGTTGTTGCTCATTATACTCGGGAATCGGGCCTCTTTTATATGGCACACCCTGTATTTTTTAGGAATTTATAGAGATCTTGGAGCTCTGAAAGATTATGCTGTGTGCTACACATTCCGTACCATTCAGATTGGTTCTGTGTCTTTAGATTGGTTTTGGAGTTTCAAAAGTGCTTAATTAGTATTGTTTCCATCATTAAATTGTGATCATTGCAATCTTGTGATAATTCATAATCTGTCTACATCAACATTCATGTTTTGAACAGGGTCATTTCAAAACTTTTTCCCTGTAGAAGGGCAACAAATACATGGAGTTCATTTACTTTCTTGTATTCATTAAATGTGATGCATATTGGTTTCCATCTCGATGGAAATTGTTAAATTTTATCGATTACCTTCTCTGCTCAACGATAATATTTCGCCATCTTTGTATCAAAACAGTAGGAAAACGATTTAAATACTATACACACCTGTGTGCAAATTTTCAGATGTTCCAAGACATTGCATTGAAAATATATTTTCAGTTGCTCAAAAATTTTGAATTAAATTGAATTAATTACATCACATATGGTAACTTTATAGGTTTCATCACAATTTTCTTAATGCAGCATTAAACAAAAATTCCCGATATGGATAAAACTTGAGTGTGTTTGAATTTTTGTGATCCGGAAAAAGTTTTAACAAATATTTGAAAGATAAAAATAGCAATTGTTGTTGTGTCGAAACTCAATTCATAAACATTTATCTACTTGTTGTCTTGAAGTTGTGCTTTTAATAAGCAATGGTCTTGCATAAATGAAGATAACAGTATTTTTATAGCAGCGTCCTGTGTATATAAAATAAAAGAAGTAAAAACATGTTTGCGCCATATTTTATTGTAAAAACTACGTTTACGAAGCGATTTTGCTGATCACTGGAATTATTCCTCTAGGCAATCTACTAATGATGAAACTGATCTTGAAATGAGACTATCCCTCGAGTTGTATTCTATCTAATGCTATAGCAATTTACTCCGGACGTTTACCGTCCAAGTGAAGGATCAGGAGTCTTCGTTTTTCCTCTCGTCACGTCTCTCCATTCCTTTTTCACAGATGAGCTTATTGAAGTAGTGGAGTTCTTGAGCATCCGAGATCAAATACGACAGTAGCAAAAATAAAACAAGGACTTTGCCGAAGGCCAAGGTACTGTTCCTGGCTAACTCGGTGATAGCCATTGCCAGATACTGCGATTTTTCAAAGATTTTCAGACCCTTCCTTCAGTTTTCTTCTTGTCCCGTGGGTAATGCTAGGTAAACTTTGTCACAAATCACTGTTTCGTAAACGACATTTTCCTCTTGTATGCAAAGGCGCCGGGGAATTGATGCTCTCCTTGGAAACGAACGTGCTAGATAAGAAAGCAGTTTCTTTTATAGTCTTTTTAGACACACATACGCGACTTTGCTGAAATTTCGAAAGGACGACGATTCATTGTGACCGCACAACGACATTACGCTAAATCCGCTGTTACCGCCCTAATGGAGAACCTACACTGAAGCAGAACTGTTTTTTTCTCAAACATGTTCCTAATCATTAAGGTCTAACAAACGACTTTTGCGTGATTTCGACGAAATTGTCACGTATGATACTTCTCATGATGCCGATTTTATACTATCCTTTTGTTTTGCAATAAAGGCTGTGATCCTCAAAGCTCAGAGTTCGTCGCAGTTTTCTGCATCTTTATTAATCACATAAATTTCTTATGCCTTTTAAAAGGACATCAAAGTAATTCATGGGAAGCTAAATGTCTTTTTGGACAATCTTGTAAATGTCATCTTCTTTTCAGGCACACATTTTGCTAAAGAAGAATCATTTTGATCCCAGAAAAGAAAGATAAACTTTAATCCAGGCGATATAGTGGAAACTAAGTCTCGTTGGAAACTTAATCTGCTCTTCAATAGGGTGAAGTGTAACATCTTCATTGTATTATATAAATAACGCAACTAAAAGAATCGGTGATCTTACTAAATGACTTGGAGTTTCGCTTTTGTTAGAAATTTAAGTATGCTGGTTTATATGAACCTTGTACGTCAACAAGTGGCTTTATTAAAGAGACGAACAGAACATAAAACCTTCTTCATCATCTATATGAATAAGGTTTTATGCTCTGTATATCATTATCTAACGACCTTTGAACGATGGCATCTAAGATTTATATCTTTGAATGATGACCTCGGAGATTTATGCCATGTCGATTGTTCTTTGACATTTATCAATTTGGTGTGCCCAACCCTCATTTTTAATTTGGCAATACTGCCTAACTTTTCATCTGCCCTCGTTCTTCTCCATGTAGTGTGTTCCCATGCAGTTGACCTACACATATAAGTCTTTCCTGCCCCAATCTCTTGAGAACTGTACCCAGTCTACTTACACTTTTCTTTCGTTAAATACTCCAGCTCCCCTTGAACCTTGACGTTTGTCGGCTCTTCTTACGCGTCACTCAGGCTCAGTGGACATCTTCTTCTCATTCCTGTTTGAGATATCTTATTGCAGTTTGTTGCGCATGTTCACGAAACCAAAATATTGGAAATTGTGAGCACAATGAACAAGAGTATTCTAGTTGGTCTTACCTATGAGTATTTGGAATCTGTATCAGAAAAGTTAAATGTCGTGTAAGAGCAGAGGGAATAGAACAGTATAAAGTGAAATTGAAAGGTTATTATATAAGTAACTGTAGCGCTCTTTACTATTTGTAACCTTGAGAACACTACTAAGATTTTCTCTTCTTATTTACTCTCTCTCTCTCTCTCTTTCTCTCGAAGTGAAACAAAGTCACTCAAATAGTTTCATAGTTTTTGCTTATTCTATCAACATCGTATGAACACTTTACTTAAATACTCCAAAATACGTAAGGAACTAATCACAATAGTGCTGTTATTTCAAAACTGATTAGCCTAAGCTAGTAAGCATAAAACTTGATTAACTCCAAACACTAAATATAAGCCAGAAGATCTGTGTTTTTGGAGCTTGAAACACGATAATTCCCTTCCCACCTGAATTTCTGCCAGCCTCCACCCACCTTTTGGATCCCGTATCCCAGAAATGTTCGGAAAAATTAAAATCCACAAAACAGATCACCCAGCTCGACCTCTTGTATCAGGACAACATAACCCAATTAGACCCCTAGAAAAAGCAGTATCTCAATATTTAAAACCATTGGTTACCAACTCTACATATTCTATTTCCAGCTCTAACCAGGCCATCTCTAAGATTAACCAATTCAACTCTGGCGGAAAGTTTTTTCATGGCCTCCTTGGACGTAGCACTGTTTACCAATGTTCCAGCGAGTGTTGTACATAATAGCAGCGAAGCAAAGCCCTCCACCCAAGGACAAACGTCCGCTGATGAAATACAGGCTGATCTCAATGCTTTACGTTTTGTGCAAAAAAGGTCATATTTTTTGTTTAATAAACGTATTTATCAACAACTTTAGGGGGCGTCCACGTGCCCCTCCCCTATCATCTATACTGGCTGAAATTCTGCTACAATCCTTAGAAGATAAAATTCTGGCTCAATTTCCAATCCAACCATTACTATATCTCCGCTACGTCGACGACGTGCTTGCTTTTTCGGCCATCATGCATTGCAGAATTTACTCTTTTTCTAAACGCTTATCCTCACAATTAGCCACAATCAATTTTACCATTGAAACCGAGACCAATTATTTCCTCCCATTTTTGAACATTCAGTTAGTTTACAACCGTAATACCCAGAATATTTCGTACTCGGTATACCTCAAATTTTCGTCGCATTCCGCTATTATTCCGAGAAATTCAGCTCACCCGGCAAACAACTAACTTTCAGCTCTGCATTCCCTCTTACAACGAGATTTTTCACATTCCTCTTCCACCGCTCTTCGCCAGCAAGAATTTAACAAAATTTACGAAATTGCCTTGACACACAGCTATTCAAGAAATATATTCAACATGATTCTATATAAGGTTGGAATGCAAGTGTGGCCACAACTTTACAGAGAGAACCCAATAGAAATAGATTTGTGGGTTCCATTACTGTGTCCCCAACGTTGATAACGTCTTAAAAAATCACTGCGTACACAACAACCTAGCTTTTGGAATTAGGACAAGGAATATCCTATCCATAGTCAGAAACGAAAAAGATCCGACGACTGACAACCATAAATTTAGGGTATACCGTATACCTCTAAGGGCTACAGATTCGTCCCTAGAAGACAAAGTCTACAAAGGATCGACCTTACGCACATTGGGAACCAGGATTAAGGAACATAGATACAATGTCAAAATGGGTGCGCAAACAACAGCACTATCCAGACTGACTTCGAAAGGAACGTTGCGACGTATATTCTAAATTAACTTTCATTTTTAGTTTCTTTTCCTATGCAAATTTGAGTTTGTTCTGCTTATGCTTCCAAACTTAATGTGACATCTTTACCCTCAAACGAGAATAGTGTTTAATTTGAATATCATGCAGAAACGGAAGTTGCTTTGTTCAGGTTGACTAAATACAGTATAATATATAACAACACAACTCAAATACACGGACTTCAAGTAAACACCGTTTCAGTCTAATACACCTTCCTCCACTAGACTTTTTGGCTGCTGCTTCAACATTATATCTCTCTCGCACTTATATGTCAACATGCGTACATCACCCTCTCTGATCTCAAGATTGTTGCCAACATCATTCCGCGAGAGAGAAAATGTAACGTTAAGGTTGAAAAGGCTAAAAGAGAATGAACTCAATTTACATAGAGGAACAACTGAAAATGAAAATAAATTTAGAATATACGTCATAAAGTACATAATCTGATCATTACGTAAGGAATCCTCACTCCTAGCATCAAGAGTCTGCAACAGTCTCAGAACTTCTACCCATGTGTAATAGACCAATTCTTATAACTAAACAATGTGAGTCTACGACAGTCTCAGAACTTCTAGATATGTGTATTAGGCCAATTCTTATAACTAAGCAATGTGAGTCTACGACAGTCTCAGAACTGAAAGCGATGTCTATTAGACCATTTCTTATAACTAAGCAATGTGAGTCTACGACAGTCTCAGAACTTCTAGCTACGTTTACTAGACCAATTCTTGCAACTAAGCAATGTAAGTTAGAAATAAAAGGCACAACAGCAGCTACTTTTCATTAAAATATACAGTACTTCATGGCACATGAAATAAATCAAAGGAACGCTAAGCAGTTTATATCCATTGTAAGTAAGTCCTCTACTACGTGAGGAAATTCACACTGAAACAGATTGCGTCTAATATCTAAAAATAAAAATAAGCAAATGATAAAAGTAAGCAGCAGCAATTCTGACGTATCGAATCTCTCATCTACATAAGTCCCTCCCCGCAAGACGTCATTTTTCATAACAGTGTATTAACACAGGTCCCGATCGATCTCCTAATAAGCAATTGTGAGTTATGCTTGCAAAGTGTCTGATGACACGCTCAAAAGAGATCGCACCATTTCTTGTTCATTTAAAAATAAAGTACTTAGTTTACTTTCGATAGGACAACTAATTAAAAGCCCGGACAAGCCCGAAATTTATGTTATATAGAGACGTGGACCTTAACTAAAAGAGACATACAAAGGCTGCAGACAACTCAAAGTAGCATGGAGAGGTGCATACTTGGTGTAACCAGGAGAGATAAGAAGAGAAACTCGTGGATCCGAAAAATGACAAGAGTGGAAGACATCATGATCAGAGTTAAATCCCTGAAATGGCAATGGGCTGGACATACTGCCAGAAGGACAGATCATCGATGGACAGCCGAAATTTTAGATTGGATTCCGAAGGAACAGGAAAAGACCCAGAAGAAGACCACATGGGAGATGGGTGGATGAAATTCGAAAGTATGCAGGGGTGACATGGAGGAGACTGGCACAAGACAGACCGTTGTGGAGGAAACTTGGGGAGACCTTCGTCCAGCAGTGGATTGATAATGGTTGACAATGATGATGATGATATATATGACAAAACTATCATTCGAGTGGCACTGAGGTCAGTATTTGAGATGTTGCAAATAACATTATCTGGAGACGAGATAGAAGGAATTGAAGTAGTGGAAAAATACGTTTATTTATCAAAAAGGTTTTCAGTATTTTTAAACGCAAAACTGTTGAATAGACTTGCATCAGTGTCTGACATTTTTTAGACCCTTGACTTTTTAGACGCATTTCACATTTTTCCAAACCGTAATTACCTGGTAAATGATAAATCTTCATCTTCATATCTCTCGAGCGCAAGTGTAGCAGTCATCAAAACCGATGGCTGCCACGAGATGTTTGGTATGTGAAACTCCAACCGTTACTAGCAAGAAATCAGCATACTTAGTCCTGATGAAGCTGGACCAAATTTAAGTTGTAAATATTGTATTTACAAATGTTGTTTTTCTATGTTAAATTAAATATAACTATGCAATCTGTAGTTCAACTACCTCAATACGCTTCTTGTAATTAGTCTTGTAAACAGCACTGATAGCACCAAAATGTCGTCACTATTTTCTCCAGTGTGAAATATGAATTTTTTTACAGAATGCATACAGGCCACGAAATACGGAACCTATCCTCTCAGTCGTGCTAACACATTCGTGAAACACTAACTTTATTCAGTCGGGAATGTCCATACTTCGGAACAAACAGAACTTTAACCATTTTTGGTCCCATAAATCGATCTACATATCTTAGCCAGTTGGTACGGTAAGATCTTGCTGTGATTCTGCCCGAGCTTCCAGGTACAGTTGTTTCTAGAACCTAAGTTTTCCTCATGAAAACGGTAGCAGGGATGCGTCATATCTAAAGTACGTAATTTATATCAGAGGAGATTTTCGGGATTTAGATAAAATTTAAGTGTATTTGCGATGAGTATACCGCTTTGGTTTGAGCATTGCTTTTTATGAAAATGACAGCAATATCCACAAGATAAGCATATATAGCATTTCAGAAGATATTAATTTTGCTTTAAAAAACGCAAAGTTACGCACTTTGGTTAGGAGAATGGAAGCTATAAAATTTTCTTTTTCCGGTCAAATACCGAATATCAGACTGTTTTATTCAATTTGAAACGTTTATAAGGCAGACTTTCTTCAATTTAAATATAAGGCAGATTTTATCCAATTTGAAACATTTACCAGAGTGATTTACTCAATTCCCTCCTTTCCTTTTTTTGTTCAACAGATTATTTCTTTCGTTTTAATTGAAGCTTATGTAAATATTCTTTACACAATACTTCATGAATATTTTAGATACATAAAGTGGAATAAATGGCTTTTTAGCTATAAAACCCACCTAAAAGTGAACTAAAATAAATGAAATTAATGATTCTGAATCATTGCACATTTATCTACTTCAAAGTCGACGCTTGTTAAAAAGCTTTCTCCTATTTGTTTAAAATTTCGTTTTTCTGTATTTTATTAAAAGGTTCTTGATGTTTTTATTATGCATTGCGACTTACAATTAATTTACTATATTAAGTGTGCATCAAGAATAAATACGATAAGTAATACACTGAAATTATTTCTCGAAAGAAGTGGAAATACTCTTAAACCGTCTCCCAAAATAGAAATTTGTAAGCGTTACTACCTTTTACAAAACATTCGTTTCTTTCCTCTCAGCAGCTAAATTGTCGAATAGATTTTGTCATCAAGTAGTTTTTGGTGGAGTCGTGAAACATGGTCTCAAAGAACATAAATCTGAGGAGCAGATTTCTTTCTGCATGAGCTTGTGGATACACATCGATTTCTTTCTGGTGGAATCCTAATTAGGAAGAATAATACAAAACGCGATCGATCTGGTCTGCGCGACGAGCCGTCCACACACTCCGGACAAATGAGGGAATAGAGTTGCTTTGATTTCTCTTTCGATGTGGGATATGGGAAATTATGGAGATCTCATGTATAATGAAATCTGATAGAGTTTGCAAAAAACATGATTCTTTATACATAATCTCGCCAAAGAAATCATATCTTAGCTTTCATGCCTATCATTTATCCACAAATTTATATATTTCCCTAAGAACTGTATAAGTACAAACATGCGTACCTGCGGTTAGGAAAATACGAGAGTTGTACCAAAAATAATGCAAAAGTGGGCATATCTTTTTTATTAACTGACAGAGATCGTTCAAACTGCACATGTTGGTAGAGTAACTCTTTCTCTATACAAAGTTACTACTCAACATAGTCTCCATCACAAATAATGCATTTGCGCCATCGTTGAACCCAACTCCCGAATCTTCTTCGAAAAAATTTAGGTGTGCACTGCTGTGTCCACTTTTTCACAGCCACTTTCACCTCGACTGTGCCATCAAATCGCTGTCCCATGAGGCTGTCCTTCATTGGACCGAACAGGTGGAAGTAGGAGGATGCCAAATCTGGGCTGTACGGTGGATGGGGACCACCGACCAGCAAAATTTGCTGATCGCCTGATTTGTTTGCAAATATGTGTCTGGTCTCGCATTGTCATTTTGAATGTGGATCGTTTTTAGATTCTTGTTCGGTCGCTTCCGCCTAATGGGTTCTCTAAGCTTCTTCAGTGTCTCAATGTACCGTTCGCTGGTCACGGTATGGCCACGTTCCAGAAAATTAAGGACAGTGACACCGTTGTCATCCCAAAAAATAGTCGCCATGACTTTCTGTGCTGATCGCTTGCTCTTGAACTTCTTTAGGCTTAGGTGAAGAGGCGTGATGCCATTCCATGGATTGATTCTTCGTTTCCGGATCGTAAACATACGCCCACGTTTCATCCCCTTTCACCAGATTGAAAACAAACGTGTCTTCATTGGCTTCAAACACTTCCAGCAGATCAGAAGACACCCACCCTTCTCTCCTTCAAATCGGGTGTCAACTGCCTAGGTAATCACTTTGCACACACTTTCCTATACCCTACGTCTGTCACCATCTTATGTATGGTACTGTGACCATAGTCCAGTTGTCGAACTAGCACACAGATTGTGACGCGTCTCTCCGCGCAAATCATTTCATCCACTCACTGACGATTCATGCCAGTGGTCGCAGATGATGGTCTCCCACCGCGCGGTGTGTCTTCAATGCTGGTTTCCCTTCTTTAAACTTCTTCATCCATCTGTGCACATTGCTCTTGTCAGTGGTGTCATCTCCCTAAACACTCTAGCCTTCTGTGGATGTCGGACAACACGCACCCTTCCTTCGTCAAGAACTTAATGACGGCACGTTGCTTCTGCTTAGAATCCATTATTTACCTTCAATGAAAAAGAAGGGTTACTATAGAGGAAGAGTTACTCTACCAACATGTGCAATTTAAATGACGTCAGTGAGTTAATAAAAAAGTTATACCCACTTCCGAATTACTTTCGGTACAGCCCTTGTAGAATTAAAAAAATTAAGATCTCTGCCAGTTTTAAGGAACGCAGAAGCAAAACGTCTTTGACTTAAATATAAAAATCCCAAATTATTTAAGCAAAAAGCACGTTATTATCCAAAAACAGATTTAGCACATAAAATCAATCTAAATAATTAAATAAAGAATTGGGTGTGTCATTAGCTGCACAAATGTGTTACGAAAGTCTGTATAATAAATTATTCACATTATTTAAAATAGAGAGACGAGGCACCGTTCATTTTAAATTGTCAGCAAGTGGTCCACCTGGTTGTGGTAGATATCATCGAATGTGCTATGATAGCTCCTGTAGCTCTTCAATTAGATATTTGATTAGTGATTCGTTTCCAGCTTACAAAATGACATATTCTCTTGAAAAAATCCAGCAAAAGCTTATCACTGTGTGCGACATGCATTATAGGATTTATCAGGGTGTTATCAGCTTAGATGTTGAGTTTGATACTGGAGCTTGTGCAACAGATGCTTCAGAACCTGAAAGATATAATCTCACGCAGACACATAAACCTATCTTGTATTCAATACGAGATGAATAAAAATTGTCTGACAATCAACCACAATGAAAAGCTTTGAAAGTGGTTGATGAAATATGAAGAAAAACAAATCAGGCCATCGATGGACCGTCACAAAATCTTGACTGGAAATAAATAGACCGTAAGGGAGAATATATCAACCACTTCAAAGCTTTTCACTGTGGTGATTGCGAAACAAAAGATACCTGGCTGAATGCTGATGAGCAGTCAAGACAACCCTTAATATCTCTCATTAAGCCACAAAAAGAGGCTTCGATGTTCCACCAAAATCATTTAGCCAATGATCTAAGAAAATCGTACTGGCTGTACATAAAAGAAACTTTTGATGCTCGTGGATGATCATAAAAAATGACAAATATATAGCATTCCAAGAACACACTCTTTGTCTGCTGTAGGAAGTTCCTATAGGCTATTCTGCAGAAACAGGAAATGCTAGTTGCCCCCAAAGTGGTGCAGTTGTTTAAACGCTGACCTGTGACTGTTTGTCCAAGTGAGCCCTGGGGAAGACTGCAGCAGTTTGTTCGGGCGAGACATGGTTGATGTGTTAGCGTTACTGCACTAGCTCTCTCCCATCCCTGGAACTAGTGATCCTAGATTAGGGACTGTCGACTTCTTATTGACTATTGGGTTGCTCACGGTGGGTGGTCATCGAGTCACTCAACTCTGCCCTCTCAGCGAAAATAATGAAAATTTGTTAGGCGTGGATTGGCCTTACAAAACATGTTTTTACCTACCCGTCATTCGTCAGGAAAAATCATGGAGGTCATCAATGAGATGTCAAGAAAGAACCTTTCTGGTCAGTGGTCAACCATTAAGAACTAAAGTTTTCAGATGATCCACTAAAATATCCATCTTCGGTGAGCCACCAGAAACAAGATTGTTATCTGCACTGGAAAGATAAAAGAAATTAATATGCAAAGATCATGAGAAATAATCTAGCTAGTTGTTCATGATCATTCGAGAAAAACTTAGTTCCACACGGATGGGCCACCAAAAAAGCACGCAGTTTTTCGTTAAACCATTAAGAAAAGCAAGCGATCTGTCATTTATTCAAAAAGAGATATTCTGGCTAGCCGCACTTCACGCAGTTGAGTCATCAATGGTAATCTTGTGGGTCACTGGTGGTTTATTGGGAAATACCAGGAAGGCCATCATTTCCATTGATATGCTGAAGTCAGTGAAGTAGTAAGAATATAGTGTTTCACTGTGTCCCAGTTAGAATGATTATAATCCTGAAATTTAGTGAAGTGTGCACCAACTGTGAAATTTTGAAACGCTTATAGCGTAGTATAAATCCGTTTATTTAGTGACGTAATAGATATTCATTGAATAGACTTTACATATTGGTTGAATAATCTGGTGCCGCCCCCGTGGCGCAGTGGTCTAACCGATGGCTTCTGATCATTCGTCGGAAAGGGATCCGGGTTCGAATCCCGGTGAGGCAGGATGTTGTGCTTGTTTTACGATACTAGTTCTGTCCCTTCCTTGGAACCAGTGACCCTAAATTAGGGACGGACGACTGCTTATATCCCATTGAGTTACTCACGGTGGTCGTTAAACCTCCTATAAAAGAAAAATACCACTAACAATCTGGTAAGACCGCTTGGCAGCGCAGTGGTCCAGGCGCTGGTTTCTGACCATTCGTCTGAGATGGGTCCGGGTTCTAATCCTGGTGAGGCATGGATGTTGTATTGGTCTTGCGGACTGGCTCTCTCGCTTTCCTGGAACCAGTAACCCTAAATTTCGGACGGGCATCTGTTTTTAGCCAACTAAGTTTCTGACAGCGGACATTAAACCACCAAACAAGAAAAAAGAACTGGTACATAAATATAACATAACTGCGACAAATCAAATCATAGACACTTTTATCATATCCAATATACACAGTCGAGTCACATTACTGTGACCACTTGCTACTTTTGACGTCAACAGTACGTAGCCAATAAAAGAAGAACGTGTCGTGAGCTGGCTTGGAGAGTATATAAGGTGTGCTGTAGGCATTCTGCAAACATATCACTCGTTGCTGTCATGGATAAGAGTACCGATTTATCAGATTTGCAAAAAGGGATGATTATCGGCTTTCGGGCCAAGGGTGGCAGTATTTTTGAAACAGCGCAGTTTGTGAATTGTTCGCTTGCTGCTGTGGTTAAAATGTATCGTGATTGGAGAAATGGCCCCATTGCGAATAAGCAATGTGGAAACTGCGAAGCACCAAGTGCCATTGATGTGAGAGGTGAACGTCGGCTGCGAAGGTGCGTGAGGGCCGATCGACACGCACCGTGGAGCAACTTACTGGTCGAATGAACCACGGGGCTACCGGAAGTGTGCCTAAAACAACAGTTCAGCGAACCCTGCTGCGTATGGGTTTCCGATGCAGACGGATGGTCACTGCACCTATGCCAACAAATGTTCATCGGCAGAAAAGGCTTGCATTTGCATGGCAGTTTCGAAATTCGACCTCCGCTGATTGGCAAAGCATTGCCTTCTCCGATGAGTCATGCTTTCTGCTTCATCGAACGGATGGACGTTGGCATATAAGGCGAGAAACACTGGAGAACAGACATACTTCAAGCATTGCTGGAAGAACTCAAGCTAGTGGGGACAGCGTTATGGTATGGGGAATGTTTTTCTGGCATTCCCTGGGTCTACTCATACTTGTGCAAGTCATTGTGGACCGAATTTGTTATGAATCCATCGTTGCAGACCACCTACACCCATACATGCTGATTCTCTTCCCTGGGGCGGATGGAATTTTTCAGCACAACGGTGTTACGTGTCGCACAGCTAAAAATGTCCCAGAGTGGTTGAAAGAGCACGATGAATACTTCAAAGTTCTTCTCTATCCGCTAATTCTCCAGACTCAAACCCGATTGAGCATCTGTGGGACCACCTCAATCGTGTTGTTCGCCCTATAGATCTTACACCACACATCCTTTAAGCAGCTGTCAGATGCACTTCAGTCAGCATGGCTCCACATACCTCTGCACACCTTCCAGCACCTTATTGAGTCACTCCCTGCCCGTCTAGCTGCTGTTTTCGCTGCACACGGCGGTTACTCTGGATATTAACTGGTGGTCACAATAATGTGACTCGGCCGTGTATAACTGCATGGAGATACAATGCGATAAAAAAGCGGGCGTGTACGCTATATCTTTAGTGTACCTTAGCAACACAGAAATGTTATATATCGGAATCGGAGATGAAAACGGGTCACGGGTAAATGGGTCTACAATTTCTTGCGGGTCCAACGGGTCGGGTCAAGGTGTTTCTTGCCCGATTTTGACCCGGTTTAATTCCCGTTTTATTTTTGAAAAGAGAAAAATATATTCTAAAGGAAAATGCGCTTTGTGGAATTCTGTAGCCAATGCTGGTGTCCACGGAGTGAATAATAATTTGCCACGAAACATATTGTCGTCTCTTTCTTAAAACAACGAAGATTTCCACGGACCGAAGTCAGACACACCAACACCATATCGTAAAAAGATACTTCGTTGGCGTTCTTTTACAGTGCGATTGTCCACAGCAAGGTACAGGCAAACGCCATGCGCCTGTTTCTCAGCTGATTCACTCTCTTCGTGCGAAGTTCACTGTGTGACTAAGAGTTACTTTTCACATCGCATCTTTTACATTGAGCATTCAGAGGTTTTCGATTGAGATGCTAACATCCCGTTTCCATGACACGTCATGTCTAAATTAGCTCCTTATTTGTTAATATGGATGGATTTAATATTAAGGGGTTGAGAGAGGCGTCCAGGACAGCAAATACACGCTCAATTATCTCTGAACTATTGATATCTGATCATATGTAGAAAGGGAGTATCTGACCCTAGGTCTTAAACAACCCTTAGAAATAGGAAGCTAGGAAATGTAGGCTATAGTGCCGGATAGGAAAGTGACACGTAAGCGAAGTAGAAAGAGGGGAAGGAAGCCGACCTTATTTATTACCAGGGGGCCAGTACCCGGTGTCCGACGGCTTAACGTGCCCAACTGACGCACGGCGAATATTTAGTGGATCGAACCTGAGGTCCTTTCCATGGCAGTCACGGACGTTGCCCACTAGGCCACCCGCACTATTGATATCGTACAGTATTTGCCATTTTCTTGTAGGACTTCCGTCCACAGTGAGTAGAGTTTAGGTCCCAGCCACCTACAGCGAGATCGCCTTTTGGGCAGGACACAGAAACGGAAGGAATGAGAGCAAGTCTACCGACTTTGACAGAACAGTTTGTAGTAAGATCAGAGTACAGTAGATGGCGCCACCGTACAAGTACGATATTTCACATAGAGGGGTGAGATAATTTCAGGGGGGGCATAGGAAAGGATACCCATTTAACCAGTGGGTCCAGTCTGGGGGCCGTCACTTAACGTGCTCGTCCGATGCACGGCGGATATTCAGCGATTGTTAGCAAATCACACCATCTCTGAAAGATCAGCCCAGGTTCGAACCTGAGGACCTTGCATAGATAGTCTGAACTGCTAACCACTTAGCCATCCGCGGCTCTCCTATTTATTTCGTAATTCTAAGAGACTTTATATATTTATTTTTTCTCAGAAAATACCGAAAAGTTTTGTATAACTTATATGTCTCAGTCCTTTTTACCATCTCAGAGCTTAGCGTATTACATTAACTTAAGTATCGCCACTTCACTGAATTTCAGCGGTGCTTTGAGTGTTGCTCACGATCCATACCTATCGAGAAACTACGGACAAAACGCAGGCACGCAAATATCACAGGAACACACGTTACTGTTTATATGCTGGTATTCCGTCATCTTAGTGCATAAAATACTGACAACTTTGCATCAGGGGCCATGTTGCGCAGGGTTTCAGTTACTATCTTTTATAATCCATCTTTCTACGCGTATCTGCGATTATGTGAGTAGCGTATTACGTGCTTGGTGATGATACAAATACATGAAATTTAATTTTCTTAAAACCATTTGATCTTTAAATTCTGAGCCAGCTAAGGGAACGAGTGTTAAGAAAGGCTGACTTCCGCATATTCGTAAAACACAGGCCTACGCTCTAGTACAAGGCGTGGCAGACTGTTCATAGCTCTGTGAGTTGCTCATAGCAGTCGCTAAACCACGAATCAATAATAATAATAATAATAATAATAAATATTAATCTGAGAAGGTATGCATAATTTTATTTTATGAAGAGAAGAAAGTCCATCTCTTTGAAAGTTCCAACATGGAGTTTCCGGGTCTTTAAGATTGTATGATTTTTCTTTCACAGTATACCAGCTGTTTAGAAACATCCAACCAAGAATAAAAATGATTTGGACCAAGCCGAAACTTCTGTAAAAAAGGAGGCACATCATTCTTCTTGACGAAGGAGGATAAGCTTAACAATTCTTGTTTTTAGAGTTATTGGTTCTTCGGGAATCGATAGCAACACATGTTTGCATTCCCAGTCTGCATTCGGTAGGTTAAGCTGTGACGAGCTTCGTCTTTAGTAGCCAATCCACTTCGACGCGATTCTCGCATTACGCTTTAGTACAAGAAAATTAGTTTCTCTTAGTTAAGCCAAAGAAAACCGTGTGACAACGCTGAAGAAAGAGATGATCCTTCACTTGAACGCTTTTGGATTCCGCGTCTCTTAACTTTACGGGAGACACAATGATTGAAAATCTGCTACAAACTACTGCAGGAAAAAGTTATCGAACGAGTAGTAATCGATTCTCTGCTTCCCAAATAGGGCGCGTCTCCAACTGAGTCAGCATATTTTAAAGATAGTTCGTTACCAGTACCGATATTATTTTAACTAAAAATCAATTACTGATTATTTGATTAAGACAGAGATCCTTAAAAATGCACACTATCATATATGTATGGGATGTTAAGCATAAATATTTTACCATTTCTCTTTCTTCGGTACATTTATTTATTATGGAAACGTTTTCTTTGGGGAGTTAAGGATGTCCACTGAATGATTAAGTGAAATATGAGTCGCCCTTCCTAATTTGTTAACTTCTTTTTAATGTGACGTATGTATTTGAAATGTTAAAATTTCAAGCTTTGAGTCATCTAGGGTTGACATTCAGGGTTCGTTTCTTTCGGAATACAGAGATAGCAACTATATCATACCGTTCAGTCAAGATTTCTGAAAAGAGTGTTACTATTCAATAGCCGATTAAAACTATTCTTTTCTTATTATATCCTCTTTCATAGAACTGGGATAGTGGGTTACAAATTTTTCACGTTAAGGTAATTATATTCGATAGCCGATTAAAACCCTTCTTTGGATACTATATCGTCTTTTATGGAACTGGGATAGTGGGTTGTTATACATTTTTCAGGTTTATGTAATTATATTCGATAGCTGATTAAAACTACTCCTTGAATATTATATTCTCTTTTATGGAACTGGGATAGTGGGTTGTTAGAGATTTTTCAGGTTTATTTAATCACATTCGATAGCCGATTAAAGCTCTTCTTTGGATATTATAACCTCTTTCATAGAACTGGGATAGTGGGTTGTTAGAAATTTTTCAGGTTTAGGAAATTATATTCGATAGCCGATTAAAACTATTCTTTGGATATTATATTCTTTTTCGTGGAACTGGGATAGTGGGTTGTTAGAAATTTTTCAGGTTTAGGTAAGTATAGTTGTGATTTTACTCTAATTTAACCTTCCTTTTCAATTTCCGTTTTATGAAAGTTTAGTCTGTTCTCGTTAAACGTTTTTCTAAGCTTAATGCCACATTTTCTCTCTCGTCTTATATGAGTTTTGCAGCACTGACAACAGGCTGGAACTCAATGATGTACGCTCAAATTAGAGATAAGACACTGATGACAACAGGTTAGAAGTCAGTGATGTATGCTTAAGTTAGGAATGTTACGGAACACACTATGTTTCGTAGCATACCGTGTCTTTGAGTACACCATGTTTTTGAGCACTGTTGCGAGCAGTGTTGCTGTGATTGTATGTAATCGATCTGTTAACTGCTTTTGACGACCATTAGCTTGTTGATTTTTTGGACTGTGTTTGTTCACGACTGATTAGCGAGTGAATTAAACTGTGTATGCTCAAATCTGTTAAACAGAAGACAGGAAAATACTGTTTTATGTGTGACGACGTATTGTTGCAAATTGACGCACTTTTGGATTTAATAAAGACGTGGATTATGTTCGTAAGTACTTCCTTGTTACTTACGCAGGACATTTTATTGAAATGCCTAATTAGAAATCCTTAGTGCAATTAAGACATTCAAAGAAAACTAATCCCGTAAGTTTCAAAGGTAAGCTAAGTATTTAGAATTTTACAGTATAGCTAACTTAATGATAAAATTCTAGTTCAATTGAAGTACCAATTAAACCAATAACGTTATACAGTACATTCGTAAATATAGATGCCGACAAAAAAGCTGGTGTCCGATTCTCGGGGAAAATGAGCACCTCCTTTGAATAACAGACACGTTCGGTAATGTAAAACACAATAACTATCGGGCAATTATTGCCCTGTTTTTTATCCGAAGGAAAACATAGGTGCAAAATATCCTTGTGTAGTTGATATCCACCCAAGAAAGTATTTTTCAGTCGGATTTTGAGTTGCTACGATACTTTTGCAAATCGAAACATACATTGAAGCCTCCTAGCAACAGAACTGTGAGTTACTAAAAATTCAGTTGTTTATGCAAAATGTTTTCCACAGTGAATAGTACCTGACGTAGAGACAACTTTTCAGATACGACTTTTAGAAGCAGGGTTATCAGGAAATATAAAACCTATTTTAACACCTCTCCCGGGAAAGCTATTATTTTCAATAAAAACGTTCCATTAAATGTTTGATTTCGTAATGAGTGGCGTCTGGCCAGAAACAATAAAATTTCAGTTTGGGGGGTATTAGAAGCGTAAATGCGGCTGCAAATATGTTAAAAAAAGTTTTTTAATTTCTGATCCCTTGCAGCAAAACTCAGCTTTATGCAAAATTGGAACTTATATAGAAATTATTTTTACTATGATCATATCTACTATCTGACGCAAAAAGAATCTCTCAATTTGACTTGTAGAAGCAGAGATATCGAAATAATACCATATATAGTAAAAAAACGGTTATGTGCCTAGGGCACATTTTTTCCCATGAAGGATGGTTTATCTCCATGAATATTGCCTGAATAAAACTGGTGACCTTGTGGAAAAGTAAAAAGAGTCAAGTCAGGTCACTGTGTTTCGGCTAGCGTGTAGTGTGAGTTGCTGATAAATTGTTTGTTCTTAAAATGTTTATAGTGTAATTTTTGAGTGCGTATTGCAAAGAGGGTGTTTGATCTTTAATCTGGTTAAATGCGACAGAGTGTATGGCATTTGTTTTCTTCTTCATAGCGCTATTGTTGTTCCCCTGTTCCAAGTGAGTTCACGATGTTTTGGGTGGAGTGTATTATGAGTTGCTTGTAAACTATTTGTTTTTAAGGTAAATAGTGTTTATGGGGGTGTTTTGAGCGCGTATTGCAAAATCAGAGATTGGTCTTCAATGTGGTTAAAAAAAACAGAAGTTATGAAATTTGGTTTCTTCTTTATAGGCCTATTTGGTTATTCCCCTGTTACTAATAAGACGTGTGCGAGCTGTTTGACGTGAACGGCCATTGACTGAATTTGATCGGGTAACCTCTCTGTGATTTCGTCTGCTACTTTTGCAAGGGCTCGTCAGCTTCAGTGCATTTATGTATTAACATGACTCAACGTAGCTGTTTCACCTGTCAAGAAAAAAATACCTGGAACTGACTTTGTTCAACGTTCTGAGGAATGCGGCGGTAAATTTCATTTTACTTGTTGTTCGCTGAATGAAACCTCAGATCGGAAAATGAGCAGGGAAAAGATGGAAAAATGGCAGTGTGGAAGTTGCAGATGGGAAAATACCCCTGTTACCGGAAACTCCTCAATCGGGATGGTAGTGGTGGTTGTGCCTTCCAAGATGGATGCGGCTGCTGGGGCTCTGGGAGGGATGAAGTTGACTGATTCCCCAACTCCGGCAGTGTGCGCTTCCAGAAATATTGTGGGGCAGATAAATAAGAAACTGGATATGATTGCTGCGAGTTAAAAGATGGGATAACTGACCTAAGAAGATCTGTCGAGTATTTCTCACAGAAATATAATGACTTATTGGTCAAACTCAAGGAATTTGAGAGTTCGTTAGAGGAATCACGAAATGAGATTGCCAAATTGGACGGTAGGGTAGAGACTCGGGATGATAACATTGAATATTCGAATGATAGAATTCATAAACTTGAACAGTACAAAAGGAATAACAATTTGGATATATGTGGTATTCAGACGGACTAGAACGAAAGGTAAAGGGGAATATTGATCGAAATCCTTCAACGTACTGCGGATAAGTTAAGTACTGGACATTTTTACTATTGATGAGGTTCGTGCTATTCACAGGATGAGAAATACCGTATCTAGGAGGATTCCTCTTATAATAATACAATTTAAGAGCAGAACGACTAGAGAAAATGTTAATGGGAGGGGGACGTCAAGATTGAATGTCTGTGATGTGATTAAGAACTGCAATAGTGATAAGTGTGTTCATAAATCAAAACTTACTACACATGAGAGAGAACTTAATTGGATACAGATGGCTCGTACATTTTCAAGAACACACAATATCAAATATTTCTGGTGCAGAAGTTGTCGTATTTTCTGCCGGAAAAAGGAGGGCTCGAATACGTTGCAAATTAAGATAAAAACGGATTTGGATGTAAAGTGTTTTTAAATTACTTGTATTTTTCGGGTTGTGTTTTTAGTATTTAACTAATTTTGTTCATATTTTATGAATTGAATTTTAAATCATGTGTCAGTTGAAGATTTGAACAGACTCATTATTAATGATGATTTTCAATACAGATGTTTACATTTAAATTCTCGCTGTTTGTATTGTAAACTAGATATTTTGGTAAACCTTTTGAACGATTTAAACAGTAAGATCGATGATATTTGTGTTTCAAAAATATGATTTAGTGCAGGTAGTGCAAAAGATATAATACCTAGTCCAGGTAGTTCAAAAGATATAATACCCTTTCTCAGATTCTTGAAATATTAACAAGAATACAAAAGTAATTCTGATCTTTACTTTAACGAAGGTAAACAACCTCAATTATAAAGCATTGGAATAATTCTCTCTAATTTCTGGTTCATATTTTGCGTTTACACTCGCGGCGGTTTCGTTATTTTCTCCTGTTAAGTTTGTTTTTCACGAAATTTCGGAAAAACTAATGTCTTCATTCAATATCTACTATTTTGTCTTATTTTCATATATTTACAGAGTATAGTGAAAATATCTTTGAATTAGTAATTAAATGAAAATAAAATCAACACCAGCTTTAAAATAGTAAGCAGATCGAGTAAATTAACATGACTAGATTCATGAAAGAGAGAGGGGGGAGAGAGAGAGGGGGAGAGAGGGGGATGGAGAGAGAGAGAGAGAGAGAGAGAGAGAGAGATAATGGTCGAATGTAGTGATGACAACTTTGATTTAACTTGATGCAGACGGTGACAACCTTCAGTATTTTTTGTTCATTCTAAGGTCACCAACATTTTGTATCTCCTTTTTTCACATTTTTGTGATTCTCTTTCATTTAAGACATAATTCTCAACTTTTTGCATTTAAATCAAATCAAATTAAATTCTGTTACCTTTTTTTAGAATTTGCATCGATACCAACAAATAGAATTTTCACGGGAATTTTTATTTCAGTCTCATACCTGATAACTATTTTGATTCATGCGCTGCAAGAAGTCAAGCTCTTTTAAATCGTCAATAGAATTTTTCTTTACTTCTTTTCTTCGTTATCCTCTACAAAACTGTTTTCGTAACAAAAATGAAAATAATTTTAATGAAGGTGCATAAAAATAACTCTAATGAAAGTAGAAGGGTACAGTTTGTTGTTTAAGTAAGAAACATTGCGCATCATTATACTTTATCTTTATTTCCATTTCTTTACTTCTTTAGCTGCTTTTTCTTGTGTTCATGTTTCAAAACCTGTTGATAAAAATGATCAGGAATTCATTTGTTTCAATGTTGTTTTTTTCGAGATGAATCTTAATTTTGACGTCACTGTCCAAATAATTTAAAGAAAGCGTTTTAAACTTTTAAAGCCACTTACTTTGACACCTCAGTTTGCTGCCAAACGAGCATTGGACTTTCCTTATATTACAAATATTAGTAAGAGATAGCAAAAATGAATAAAATGAGATATTTGTCATCTTGATAATCTGTAAGTGTATTTACCAATAACCAGCTCAAGTGTCCTGCATTTCTTCAAGAATCCATAAAGAAAAAAGTATGAAGAAATTCAAAAGGTCAAAAGAATTTTTAATTTAGGAATTGCCCCTTAAAAAGAAGTGTTTTTATAAAAAAATTCTCAAACGTGAATATGTCTTTAGGTAACAGGCAGGCTTTATCGCTCGAGATTCATGCTCAGTTTGATTACTTTGTGAATGGATAAAGAAATAAAAAAATCTCGCTTTGACAAAAGGAAACATTTCCGTTGATCGTTACATTTGTTAAAGGTGATGCCAAACACATATTAGAAAGCCGATTTTAGTTTTCAATTTGCTCCGGCAATGAAAGCTATTCTTTCGCAGTGCATCTCGTATAAAGGCCGATTAGTAATCTGAAAAATAAATCACATGAAACGCAAAACCTGAAGCGTTTTGCCTTTTAACATATACAGTTGTCTGGATATCTGAGCATCTAACTGTCATATTTTAAACAGTTTCATTTTTTTTCTGGAATTCGATCACCACAATCATATCGAAAAATTTTCTCGCAGCTCTTGTTCTTCCGATGCAGTGTGGTATTGCTATATACGTGGGGGAAATTCTAATTACGTTATTAGCAAACTACTAATCGGTAAATTTGGAAGCCGCTGTATAATCTGGGTATTTATGTTTTATTCAGCACCCTTTTTCGCCATTTTCAATGCAGCTAGTTAAAGTAACTTGGGCTGGCTTTCGCTACTCAGCGTCCCAGCCGAGGGAAGATGAGATTTATGGGTTTCGTCGTTGTGCGGGGGAGTACGTGGATGATGATATAAAGAGGGACCAGAGAAGGAACATCTGCGCCATATAGGAATAACGAACGCGGAGCTATTTTGCTCTTTAGCTGTCCCAGTTAGGGGAAAGGGCGTTTTAGGTGGACACTTTCCTTCGAAGAAAAAACGCAAGAGGCCGAGGGAGACAGGACTCCAGCGAAAAGAGGATTCTTTGGTAAGGCAGAAAGCGAGGGAGGTGTGGAGATTTCTGTCCGGAGTGAGAAACGGAGATATTTCAAGAGAGAATGAAAAAATAGGAAAGCGAATATTGGGCGCAAAAGAAGGATTCAACGTGTTACTAATAATATAGAGAATGAATGGTAATCACGGACAATGCTTCAGACATGCTTCATATCAACTGAATAAACATTTTCCTCTCTACAAGAACGAGTTATAACTATAGTCGATGTTTTATTTATATTTTATTCATTTGCTCCAGTCGGGTAAAATACGGATTGAACTCCCGAAACAAAAACTCTCTAAAGGCGACATATTAACGAACCCTTCGTATTGCGCGCTGAAATACAGGGTGTCCATAAAGTATTTCCCACATTACAAAAAATAATATAAAAAAATCTGTGTAAGTTAAAATAAAATCGTTAGCAACATAATATAGCAACACTCTTAAGAAAAATTTACTGTTCTTTAGGTGAGAGCTACTACTGAATAAAAGGAGCATTTCATCGATAATGGCTTCCATACAAGAGAAAGCGGCGCGCGTGTTGTAGTCCAATGATACCAAATCGGCGTTTACTGTCCAGCTTCATTTCATAAAAGAGTATAAACAATCACCACTGGAACAGAAAAGCATAAAAGCTTGCCATGAAAAGTTTAAAGCGACGGGTGGTGTTGGCGATCTACCCCGAGCGGGCCGACCACCGGTTACACAAGAGACAGCTGCAGCTATTCAGGAGGCATTTCTGCGAAGCCCAAGGATATCCATTCGTCGTGCTTAACTAGAAACTGGGATTCCTCGTGCGACGTTTCACAAAATTTTACGCAAACGTCTTCATCTGTATGCTTATAACTTACAGACCGTTCAAGTACTTCAGCCTGATGACCTGCCTCGTCGTGCAGCATTTGCGACGGAGATGTCGCAGCACATAGAACATGATAGTGATTATCTGTACCGAGTCTGTTTCTCAGATGAAGCCACATTCCGCGTCTCGGGTACAGGAAATAGGCACAATGTGCTAATCTGGGGATCAGAAAAATCCCGATTATGTCATCGAACAACAGAATGCTAGCCCGAAAGTGAACGTGTGGTGCAGCCTGAGACATGACAGAATCATCGGACCCTTCTTTTCTGCAGAGCCCAAAGTAACATGTAACGTGTGCCTGGACATGCTGGAACTTTTTGTAGCACTTCAGTTGCATGCACTCCAATCTGAGGTTATTTTCCAACAAGACGGTGCCCCATCACATTGGTCAATATTGGTTCTTGAGTTCCTAAATGCCACATTTCCGGATAGATGGATTGGCCGCGGCGGTCCCATGAGATTGCCACCTCGATATCCAGACATATCCCCTCTAGACTTTTTTCTGTGCAGTTATGTGAAAGACCAAGTTTACTCTAGCAGTGTTCCGGATGTCGAGATGTTGAAGGGCAGAATAGCAGACGTCATTGGTTCTGTCTCTGCTGAGTTGTTAAACAAAACATGGCGTGAAATCGAACATCGCTTAGATGTCCTTCGGGCCCCAAATGGCGCCCATGACACTGAAAAAGAAAACTTTACTGGTGCACCATCATTTTCGCGTAATCCCTTTCAAGCATTTATATGGATAAAATTTTTCAAGTGCGACCTCCCGTAGCAGCGATATTAAGAGAACAGTTTATTAATGCACTCAGCAGACAAAACATTAGAGATACGGGGGATAGGCAGTTGACGAGGGCATCCATCTCACAGAGTAGAACAGATTCAAACGAAGAAGGCATGCAGTAAATAGGCAGACCGCATGGCTTCCTAATAACGACGAACACGGGTAAACGTGGTGACCTGAGTGACTTTGATCGTGGACGAATTGTCAGCGCAAGACAGATGGATCATTCAAGTGGTAAGAACCCTAAGGTATCCAAAGGCAACCGTATCAAGGGTGTACGGCGAGTATACCGTCGACGGACGTACCAGAGCCAAGAGAGCAAACAGTTGCCCACCATATTCCGTTGATGCCCGGGGTCGACGTAGACTATCCAGGCTCGCACAGACCGACCGCTTGACAACGACGGAACAAACCACCTCCAGGTGAAATATTGGAGGCCCAAGATGCATCAGCGAGCGAACGGTGCGACACATGCTGCATACCGTGAGCTACGAGAGCCGACGCCCTACTCGTGTGCCACCGTTGATAGATCTTCATTGCAAAATTACGTCTCGTCTGATACAGGGAACATCAGAACGTTCCTGTTCAGAGTGGCGATGCATCGTGTAGTCAGATGAATCCCGTTGTGCAAAGCTGGCTGGAGGGTGCAGGTGTGACTTCGACAACATGAAGCAATTGCCTCATCGTGCCAGTTCGGCTCTTTTCAACGCGATGGTGGCTCTGTGATGGTTTCGGGAGCCTTCTCATTGTACACAATAGGTCCCTTAGTACGAATGGAGAGGTCCTGAACCGCTGTATTCTACCAGTATCTGCTGGCTGATCACCTACACGCTTTCATCACTTTCTCGCATCCTGCGGCCGATGATCTGTTTCCTCAAGGTAATGTGCCACCCCACCTAGCTGTAACCACCCAGGCTTTGCTCGATGAACACTCTTCAGTGTTTGGAAACTATCCACTGTCCCGGAAGGCTCCCGGATTTGAACCCTATGAAAGCTCTCTGAGAGGCCGTGAAGCGGAACAGCAGATCCGAGGATCATGAACCGACTCTCAGGCGGACTTGTGAACAAAGCTACAACAGGCATAGCTCGCATAAGCTCCGGAAACCCTCCAGCGTCTGATGGAGTCAATGTTTTAGCGTGTACCGGCTGCCATTCGCGCTGGAGGAGGACCAACACACTATTAAATACGTGTCTGTAATGTTTCGTCCATTTAGTGTATACAGCTCTAAGAAAAAAGCTGTGTGTTATTTAAAATTGATAGGCTTCGCTATCCTAACCATGTCAGATGGCATATAGCAAACATATTTTTTCAGTCGAACTTATACAAGCGGAGATACAGCTACAAACAAAAATCCACACTTACGTCACCTAGCTATAAACCAATACATTACAAAATTCGAAAATATATATATGCAGGATGTTCCACGGCTGAATGACATCTGATTTAAAAGAATTTCTCAAATTAGACTTTCACAAAAAGGGATATCAAGAAAATTTGGATATATATACCGATGAGCCTTACATTATGACCACCTACCTAACAAGCTGTAGGACCCCTTTTAGCCTGCAAAACACCAACCATTCGGCAAGGCAACGACTTGATGAGGCGGCGATAGGAATTCGAGGGTATCTGGTACCATAATGTCAATAGTAGGTTCTCTATGTCGGGTGAATTTGGAGGCCACAGCATTACCAAAAAGTCACCAGCATGTTTTTCGAACCACTCCTTGACGATTCTGGCAATGTGGCATGGCGCATTATCCTGTTGGTAATGGCCATCACCTGCAGGGAACAGAGTTGCCATGAAAGGGTGAACGTGGCCCGCAACGATGTTCAGATGCCTGACAGCTATCAGGAATTGTGCTATTGAGATAATGGGGGCCAAAAGTGTCCCAAGAAAACATCGCCCATAGCATGGCACCACCGCCACTGGGCTGTTTCCGCCCAGCAGTGCATCCAGGTGCCATAGCCCCCGTTGGTAATCGGCGTATCTGTCTGCGCTCGGCCGTCTGCGTGATACCCCAAAATTCTTAATTCGTCCGACCAGACAACTTTCTTCTAATCATCCACTGTCCAATCTGGATGATCTTGGGCTAATTTTATGCATTGTTGGCGATGACGTGCAGTGAGCATGGGGACCCGGCTGGACCTTTGGCTAAGCAGGCCCATGCGCAGAAGGCTGCAATGAACTGTGTGCTGTGACACTTTGCTCTTATCTCCGCTGTAACTACGGGTGATTCGTCACACTGTTGCCGTGCGGTCGCTTTGAACAATGCGGGACAGTCTACGCACCCCTCAGGCATCAATGAGCTACGCACGACACACGGCTAAACGACGGTTCGTCATTTACCATCTGTGCACCACTTTTGATACGTACTCACTACAGCGGCACGTGAAGAACCCACAAGCAGCGTCGTTTACGGGGTTTACAGCGTCGTTCCGAGGCGCCGTGGTATCACAATTTGTCCTTTATCAAACTGCAGCTTTTCTATTCTGACTCCGAATATCCGAATTGTCTTTATCAAACTGCAGCTTTTCCATTCTGACTCCGAATATCCGAATTGTCCTTTATCAAACTGCAGCTTTTCCATTCTGACTCCGAATATCCGAATTGTCCTTTATCAAACTGCAGCTTTTCCATTCTGACTCCGAATATCAGAATTGTCCTTTATCAAACTGCAGCTTTTGCATTCTGACTCCGAATATCAGAATTGTTCTTTATCAAACTGCAGCTTTTCCATTCTGACTCAGAATATCAGAATTGTCCTTTATCAAACTGCAGCTTTTGCATTCTGACTCCGAATATCCGAATTGTCCTTTATCAAACTGCAGCTTTTCCATTCTGACTCCGAATATCCGAATTGTCCTTTATCAAACTGCAGCTTTTCCATTCTGACTCCGAATATCCGAATTGTCCTTTATCAAACTGCAGCTTTTCCATTCTGATTCCGCATATCAGAATTGTCCTTTATCAAACTGCAGCTTTTCTATTCTGACTCCGAATATCAGAATTGTCCTTTATCAAACTGCAGCTTTTCTATTCTGACTCCGAATATCAGAATTGTCCTTTATCAAACTGCAGCTTTTCCATTCTGACTCCGAATATCCGAATTGTCCTATATCAAACTGCAGCTTTTCTATTCTGACTCCGAATATCAGAATTGTCCTTTATCAAACTGCAGCTTTTCCATTCTGACTCCGAATATCCGAATTGTCCTTTATCAAACTGCAGCTTTTCCATTCTGACTCCGAATATCCGAATTGTCCTTTATCAAACTGCAGCTTTTCCATTCTGACTCCGAATATCCGAATTGTCCTTTATCAAACTGCAGCTTTTCCATTCTGACTCCGAATATCAGAATTGTCCTTTATCAAACTGCAGCTTTTGCATTCTGACTCCGAATATCAGAATTGTTCTTTATCAAACTGCAGCTTTTCCATTCTGACTCCGAATATCAGAGTTGTCCTTTATCAAACTGCAGCTTTTGCATTCTGACTCCGAATATCCGAATTGTCCTTTATCAAACTGCAGCTTTTCCATTCTGACTCCGAATATCCGAATTGTCCTTTATCAAACTGCAGCTTTTCCATTCTGACTCCGAATATCAGAATTGTCCTTTATCAAACTGCAGCTTTTGCATTCTGACTCCGAATATCAGAATTGTTCTTTATCAAACTGCAGCTTTTCCATTCTGACTCCGAATATCAGAATTGTCCTTTATCAAATCGGCAGCTTCTCCCATTCTGACTCCGAACGCTCTGGTAACCGAAAGTCGGTTCTCGGGTTGTATATATATACTGCTCTGTGAACTTCACCTACGCCGCCGTTCGGTCTCCAGTCGCGCTTATTTCTCTAGGCTTGGGTGGTCATAATGTTACGGCTCATCGGGGTAATTTTGCTCCTGAAACATAACTTTGTATTCTGTTGAGCAAGTATGTATCAAATATTTAAAGTAATGGTTAGCACACTGAGAAAAACGTTTTGTTAATTTAACAAAAATTTTGTCGATATACAGTCAACAAACATTTTTGTTTAATTTGCAAAATTTGTTTTTGAAAATGTTTGCTAATTTAACAAAATTTATTGTTATCACGACAAAGCGTTTTGTTCATTTAACAAAATGATTAGGTCAGTTTTTGGGAATTTGTTTGATCCAAGAAAACATATTGTTATCATAACAAAATGTTTTGTTGCTGCAACAAAACATTTTGTTATCGTGACGCAATATGTGCCGCTTTGGATTGTGTAGTGGTTAGCATACCCAGGCGCTATCTAGGAGATGCGGGCTGGAGGACGACGAAATTTTTTAAGATTTCGGATATCATCTGACTTAATAATAAAAACGGATTGTCATCTTCAAAGTTTAAAAGAGGTTTTTTTCTGTTTTTTTTTATTACTTACGAGCATTTTGACTGAAAATGCCATGAAACGGAGGCGGTGTTACAGTCTGCAAAAGAAATAAAAACAACAACACCTGCAACACCGAAATACCCTGAGAAAGTATCTCGATCATGAAGAAACTCCGCATGCAAGTACCTCAGAGCCGAATATGCAAATGATTATGAAAAAACAACCAATGACTAAACAGTGGCCCACCACAGCTCATGTGAACCGCGCATCGAGGAGGGTTTATCAAGAGCAGAGCTCGCACGCATTGGCAATTGTGACAGCGTATTGTAGTTGCATTAGCATCCACGGACAGTGAGGTTGCCTCGACCAAGTTTGAGAGCGTACAGTTCAGCGAGTTTGAAGAGGACGCATAATTGGGCTCAGAGAGTGTAGTTGTTCAAGTCGCATCGGAATTCGTTTTGTTCGGACGATGTTGGCGCCAATGGGCAGAGCAGGGCACAAAGCAGCTGCACGAAGGCAGTGGACGGCAGAGGGAAACAACAAAACACGATGATCAAGCGACTGTAAGAGCCTCATAACAGAACCAAATTCGTTGCTCTCAATCATCCGTGGTCAAGTTCTACTACAGATACGGAAGTGACCATCTGGACCAGTGCCAGACCACTTGCGGCACGGGGTCTGCATTCAAAGAGACAACTCTATCGCCAACCACTGGTCAGCGAGCACCACCGGTACCGGTTGCAGTGGTGTCGGGCCCGATCAACGTGGAATAGTGCCCAGTGGCGTCGTGCTGTTGTCAGTGATGAGTCACGGTTTGTGCTTGGCGCAGATGACCAGGGCATCCGTTTCTGGAAAAGAGCCGGCCAGCGCACGGATTCTGCCGCGACAACGTACTGACTCGTGCCACTCGTTTAGCTGTTTTATCTGAATAAATAGACTAACTGCTCTTGAATGGCAATCTCCTGCTTTATACATGTGAATTGCTCATACTAATTTTAACCCTCGATTGAATGATTCCTTCTGGGTGTTTCGCTTTCATTGTCAGGGAGTGGGTTTGATATCGCGTACAGCCACGTGCTGTGAGTTCAGACATGAGCACTGAAATCGGGGTGTCAGGGCCTTTCGTCATTTTCCAAATCTTCCCACCCATCCTTCGAAGGTCGATACTATCGGAATATTTGTGCACGAGACAGGCGATTAGCTTCATACACACTACGCAACAATTCAACTATCTCAGATGCGTTTTTATCAATTTCCAAACAGAACTGGATATTTGCTCTGTGCTCTATGACAGAGAGGTGACAATGTTCTTCCACCGAATGACGTCATGCAGAGCGTAATCATCTGCGCAATTCTCACGCAAACGTTGTTGCTACCGAATAGCTCATAAATGACTTAACAAAAAACCATGCTTTCCCAACACGCGTGTGTATTACCGTGATTAAAAAAAAAACAGTCTCACTACTTAATTGCCGCACTGTTTGTTTTTAGAGGAAATATTACACAAAATAAAGTACGTTTTGAACTTAATCGCATCTGCATTTGCTCCACCTAGTGACAAAGTTTTGCAGCGTAAATAGCCAAGAGTTATGGGTCATTATTCTCGTCGCACAAATATCACTCTTAAAATCAAACTAAGTAAACTGAAGTAAAAACTTGTCTAGAACAGGTCTGTCACGCTTCTAAACGGGCAAGTAAGGTGATAAAACACAGGACAGGAAGCAATAATTTTTTATCACGCCCACTCAGTATCCTTTTTTTGTGTGTGTGTTTTTGACGTAGGACTACGTTTAACTCCGCGGATAGTATGGCACGACCTACGGCCGAACGCCAGTGACAAAAGTAAGTCCCAATTGAAATCATTATAGCGTAACAAATACGCTCCGCACACTAATCGTGTTAGCATATTCATAAACACCGTGAAGCACAATTCACGTGATGCGCAACGCACCGCACGCGCGCGCTCCCATCGCGATGAGAAAATGATGCAATACTTCTGGGGTGCCGTCGCGTTTAACTCAATCTATCTCGGCAACCGTGAGCGCAACATGGCTGTGCGCGATATCGTTTTAAAGCTCTCGACAAGATCCACTCAAATACACTGCCGGAAAATGAAAAAAGAACACCAAGAAGGAATTGGCGGACGATCATGAAATTTACATATGTTAATGGGGTAGAGTTTACGTAGGTGTGATGTAAATTTCGGGACCAACCGGTGAGCGCTTACGCCACAGTGCGGCATAATATGCAAATTATCGTCGGTGGTATTTAAGGAGTACGGCGAAGTGAATGTAATCAGTCGTCGGCGTACGGACACGTGCGAAGACCCTGAAGAAGCTGCAATGCCTGGACATGGAAGACGTGTAGGATTTCAGCAGTTATAGGACTTTGAACGAGGTCGTCTAGTCGTACTCCGTGAGGCCAGGTGGTCGTATAGTCCTATTGCGGAGCGAATTGGACGGGAAGTATCGGTGGTGGTACAATGGTGGTGCAGATGGTCCGAGGAACATTCCCACCCGAGAACACGTGGAACCGGGAGTCACAGATGGACTGATGAGCGGACCGATCGACGCATAAGAAGAGCGGAGTTGTCAAGCAGAACATCCACTGCGACGCACATCCGAGCTGCCGTTGCACCTGAGGTGACTGTGCGAACAATCCGCAACCGTCTACTGGATGCAGGACTACGTGCACGTGTGCCTCTGACTCCGGCCCACCGTCAGGAACGGCTGCAGTGGTGTCGCCAACGTCTGCACTGGAGAACGCAATGGCGATCTATCATGTTCAGCGATGAAAGCAGATTCTGCTTGGGAGCCTCCGATGGCCGTATGCGTGTTCGCAGACGCACAGGGGAGCGTCTCCACCCTTTTTGCATCCGCCAGCGAAACACAGGGCCTACACCTGGTCTTCTGGTGTCGGAAGCGATCAGCTATCACTCCCGTACACAATTAGTGTTTGTACCGGGTACGTTAAACAGCGCCTCCTACATCAACAGCATCATTCAGCCCGTTGTTGTGCTATTTGTAAGGTCGGTCCATCGTGGTATTTTCCAGCAAGATAACGCACGCCCACACACTGCACGTGCAATGCAACATGCACTTCAGGGTGTGAGACAACTTCCATGGCCTGCACGTTCACCGGATTTGTTCCCCATTGAGCACGTGTGGGATTTTATGGGACAACGACTTATCCAGTCTCCACGGCCAGCCACGCCCATCCCCGATTTGCGCGTCCAGGTTGAGGATGCTTGGAACTCAATACCCCAAACTTACATCCAACATCTGTACGACAGACTCCATGCCAGAATTGCACAGTGTGACGCAGTTCATGGCGGTTCAACCTCGTACTAACCACGTTACATGGAAATGTTATTTTTCAGTTTACCAGCAAATACAGCTGTATTTTGCCATAATGTGTTGATCACGTTATCCTCTGTATTCCGTTATTATGCTGTATACATTTCGTTAGTATCAGATGTCTCCTTCTTGGTGTTCTTTTTTCACTTTCCGCCAGTGTATATAACGAATATATCGCAGTGGTATAAAATATTTTTTTTTATTGTTTTCGTGTGAACGGGTAAGCGTTTTTGACAATACCGTGGAATTCGCAGAATGAACGCAAGCAAAACTGGACAAAATGAAAACGAGGGGAAAGGGCAAATGATGCGGATTATATTGGGTTTGTGCGAATGAAATATCCGGCAAAGGACCATCACACGTGGATGGCGAGAACGGGAAAGTAGGACTACTTCTCTTGGCAAAATAATCCCCTCTGTATCGACACATAGTCGCCATCTATCCGGCAAGGTCATGATCCCTGAACGGAAAAAGTCCCGTGGCTGGACCCGAGAAAGTCATCAACTGCACGTCGAACCTCGTTATCTGTCGTGAACTGTTTCCCGGACAGGAAGTGATCCGGATGACGAAACAGGTCCGGATCACTTCCTGCTTCTTAGCCCAAGGCACTTAGTGTCAGTATCTCTCGCTGTGCGACATAAGGGCGGAAGTTGTCCTTGAGCAGGAGAGCACAGTGTCATGTTGACTAAAGCTGTAATTCAGCACAATAACATTCCGCAGTGATGGTTTGGCCTCTTGCCAAGAAAATCCGATGACTTATCACGGATGTGGAAAACCAGACAAGCAGCATCCTCTTCTTGGTGTGTAGGGGTGGCTTAGGATGCCGTCCAGCAGGCTGTGCTCTGTTTAACCATTGTACAGATCATTTCCGATGATCACAAAGGACACACTTTCTCGTCGCAGGTGACGATTCGATGCAGTAGGGGTTCCTGTTTATTCCTGCCAAGCAGCGAAGTGCAGACTTCCAAACTCCTAGACTTGTTGGCAGTTGTCAACTCGTGCAGCAGCCATATGCCCAGCTTTTTGACCTTCCCCAGTGCAGTCAGAAACAGCAACATGTCGGTGACAACGTGCTTCGTTTTGCAGATTCGAAACTTCACAAACCATCGCCGAATGGTTCGTTCGTTGGCTGTATTCTCCCCAAATGCTTTGTTAACGTTTCGAGCGGCAATTTCTGCAGAATGGCCCTGTTAAGATTCATACAGGGAGATGACTCACAAATCTGGCGTCTTCCTTCGCAAGCCACGTTACGTCCAAACAATCCATGCCTGAACCTTGTTTTTCACAAACGTGCTAGCTATTCATAATTACTCTGTGACGTAATACCCGCAACACCTGTGGGTGGTTCCATTCCGCTGTGATGGGGGCCTGTCTCCGCTGCTCCTTCGCACCTGACATTTCATTCGCACCAACCCGATAAGAAGCGCAAGAAGACAGAGCACCACGTTGTTTAATTCGCGTATCGATCTGTTTTGTGTTTGCAATGCATCCAGCATTATTTAAAAAACTATGTAGGCTACTTTTCATATCACAGACATGTGTTGGCTGTAACAAATTAATTAAACACTTTGAAACCATACTTGTAACGTACCAGGAGATGTGACGTACCTGCCAGAAGGACGCACACGACATAAAGGCAGATAGGAATCAGAGTAATCGTCTGCGTAGCTCAGTTGGTAGAGCGACTTGTTCCGGAATAAGCGGCCTCGGGTTCGAATCCCGGCGTAGACCAAAAATGACGGAGAAATTTACTTCGTTATAATGGCGCCCGAACTATCCGGATGACCCGACCGTTCAAAATCTCGCATTGGTGTAATGTTATTTCCACACCGCGAGATAGGAAAAATATGAGCAGCACTTCGAAAGAAAAAAAAAAAAAAGAAAAGAAGGGGGAGATGATGTAACGTACCAGGAGATGTGACGTACCTGCCAGAAGGACGCACACGACATAAAGGCAGATAGGAATCAGAGTAATCGTCTGCGTAGCTCAGTTGGTAGAGCGACTTGTTCCGGAATAAGCGGCCTCGGGTTCGAATCCCGGCGTAGACCAAAAATGACGGAGAAATTTACTTCGTTATATACTCGCCTAGCTCATTTCAATTTCCCGATATGCAAGTCGTAGTCCTACGTTCCATATTGACGGCTCAGTCAGAACTGAGCCTACCTGTATTTTTTTTTTCTTTTTTAATGTTTGAAAATTTTCAGCTCTTGTGCGGGGAAAAGCCATTAGTCACTTTTGCGATGTACATTATTATTGCAAGGCTTTGGAAAACAAGCAGTCTGTAAATCCTCACTCAAAAGAGATTGTTTTCCCTTAGATGGTTTTCTAAGTGCACACTTAGGCAATTATGTCTTTGTAGATCAATAAAATCAATCGATTGAACTTCCTTTATGTGGTATTATATCAGTGGACCTTCAATACAGAAACCACTTTAATTTTCTCGTCTCTATATTCTGTCGCACATATATAATTTTAGATCTATCCTAAACGAAAAGAAACTTCCCATTATCGAAGTTGTTTATGGAGAAACATTAAGTCGTAGAAAACAAAAAAACACCCACTCATATTTTCCCCTTTAATTTCAATTTGTGAACTTTCAGATCAATACTGTCAATGTTACATATGGGTGTACATTGCTGTAATCGCATTTCAGTTTGATTGCTTCCTGAATTAAGGTCCAAATATTTTGTGAAGCCCGTGAATAAATTTAAAGTTAGCTCCTTGCTGATCTTTCGAAGGGAATGTTGCACCTGACGATTTGGAACAATATATATATTGTTTTTCGTTCGACAATGTAAGAACGAATAGTTTTCGAGAACTTTCATTTCCCTTGAAGTTGAAGAAGAGGATGATCCTATCCAAGCGCGAAAATGTCAATAAAAGATGTCGTTACTGAGAAGATTGCTTTAAGTATCTCAGTGTTCGTCTTCTGCTTCGGAGATAATACTAAAAGGACGTGTAGAGATTGATTGACACGCTACAGTGCCATATATGGATTTTTTCGAACTTTTCGTGTTTCAAATAAGAAATATTCACAACAAAAAATCTGGCTGCATGAAATGCTTCTTGCTTAACGCTCCTTGATGAAAGCTGAAGAATGCATAAGAATAGAGTTCCCTCTAGGTGAAAAGAAAAAGTAGTATAGAAAAGGTGAAGGAACTTTAAAAGAAATTTCAGGATCTACCGGCAAAATAAAAATATTCAAGCTGATCTTCGCAATTTTGGAGTACACATTACAACAAGTGCACACTATGCGTCCCGAAGTCATAAAAAAAGCTGAAATTGTTTCATAAGGACTTACCTGTTCAAAATTCAAAATATTAACGTTTCCATTTAGTTCACAAAGCAATTTCTGCAACATTACGTCTGCTGCACTCTGAGAAGTGTTGTGCTACTCTTCTGTTTATAGTACGAGTAATAGCTGCAGGAGGAATAAAGGACAAATACCGCGAGCTTTCTTCGTTAATCTTTCAAAGAAACGCAGAGCTAATAAAGCAGGCCTAAGTTAAAAGTGCTACAAACAGTTAATCGCTGCATAGTTCAGGCGAAATCTCCTGGGAATGATAGACTGATATCTCAAATTCTCCTGGGAATGACAGACTGACATCCCAAAATATCCTGGGAATGACAGACTGGCATCCCAAAATCTCCTGGGAATGACAGACTGACATCTCAAACACTCCTGGGAACGACAGACTGACATTCCAAAATCTCCTAAAAAAACAGACTGACATCCCAAAATCTCCTAAAATAACAGACTGACATCCCAAAATCTCCTAAAATAACAGACTGACATCCCCAAATCTCCTAAGAATGACAGACTGACATCCCAAACACTCCTGGGAACGACAGACTGACATTCCAAAATCTCCTGGGAATGACAGACTGACATCCCAAACTCTCCTGGGAATTGAAGTAATTGAACTAGGCCGTTTCTGCACGATCTATACAGTAGATGAAAGGTACCGATGACCAAATTTATTGAAATCACAGGTTAAAAAACATATTTACAAGTAAAAACCATGAGATCTTTCAGCCTTACTATAAGGCCATCATCAGATGGGAACACTATCAAAGAGTTGCATACAAGTAATATCGATATATATATACTGTTCAGGTTGAAATCCTGATGATATAGATTCGTGCGTAGAACACAGGTGAGCGAGTATTCCAAAGTTTTTTTGGTCATTGGTACCTTTCATCTACTGTATAGATACGGCCTACTTCAATTACCTCAGTTACTGCTTGCACGAGGATTAAACTCAAGTTCTCATGGGAATAACATTTCAGAAGCTCTAAGTCTAACTTAGTAGCAATATCCGAAATTTAAGAGGATTGCTTTGCTTCTGGACTAAGAACACTTTAAGTTTTCAGAGACTATAAAATAAGTTTCGACATGGAATACCGAATGCAAAACTATTCGAAGCTAATTCGGCACTCAAAACGATAAGGCTATGCCACAAAAAAGTTGACGTAACTCAGACCAAGACTTTCCACTAGTCGTTCAAGTTAAGCCCCGGATTCGGATCAGATGCAATGGCGCTGATTCTTCCCTTTCCTTAGAAAGAGTAGACTCAAATAAGGCACTGCGACGCCTTAAATGCTAACAGGAGTCGATAAAAGCAGGAGGGAACCGGACCAGCAGAGCTTAATGAGCTGAGATTTTAGCAAATCACAAGGGGAAAATAACTTAAACATAGCAGAAATAAATATGCTTACATGTGTATATGGTAAGTAGTGAAAAAAGTAGTCTTTCGGAGAAAAATAAGATAATAGACTTCATGTACTGACGAGTGTAGCTGGCGTAAAGGACCGTGTGAACTCAGTTCTATGATATTAGTTTGTTCGCAAGCGCCGTCTTGTATGTTGGCAGCCATCAACTTCTTTGGTGCCCATCATTTTGGTTGTCATGGCGACTAGTCGTTTCCTCGGGCACTTGGTCGCGCATTCTGCTTACCATGTTTGGTGGATTTACTCATTCCTTTGCTCTCCGGGATTTTTTTTTTTCTGCTTGGAAATTTGTCGTTTTCATGTCATCAGCTTAGGAAATTTTATTACGGCCTGAAAACTGAGCCTGTGAACGGCTGACGGTAGTATTTGAACCAGCCCTCCGTTTGTCAGGGAGAAATTCTTACCAACTGAACTAATATCGCTTTGAGTAAACTAGCTTGTTTATAAACCTGTTTATTTGACAATTGCGATGTCCGTTCGGTTATTTTCTCCACAGTACTTAAATGCAAGCATACCTTTAACTACGTTAACGTATGGTATGTAATATACGCAAAAATCATCTTTCTCATTCATTCTCTGTCATGAATTTTCAACAAAGTATAATATTTGGGGAACTTACCGGTTTTTGGAAGATTGGTTGATCTTTGTGTGTGTGTGTGTGTGTGTGTGTGCCCAAAAGTTCAGTTCAGAGGGTCATTCATGTGTTTTCTTATAAAATGAAGAAAGTTACTGATGACCAACGCATTCCATCTTTTCGGTGGAGGCTTATTATACAATTAATCCATTATTAATTTCTAAAATGAATGCTGTTACTTTCTACGCATTACGACCGGAATTGTTTTTCAGATTCAGCTATAGTTTTTCGTTAAATATAATTAAATTCCTATTAATTTTGCATGTAGTTATTTTTTCCTCATGAAATGATCGACGTGTCATTGTTACTTATATCTTCTCCTCAGGATATAATGTGTATTTATTATTAATTTTATTTTTCGTGGAAAATTGATATAAAATGAATTTAGTATTAATTTCCATGGAAAAAAGGCCGCGGGTGGCCGAGTGGGCAACGTTCGTGACAGCCATGGAAAGGATCTCATATTCGATCCTAGGCAGTTACGAACGCTAGATCCACTAAATATCCGCCGTGCGTCGGATGGGCACGTTAAGCCGTCGGACCCCAGGTACTGGCCCCCGGTAATAAATAAGGGCGTCTTCCTCCCCCTTTCTACTTTGCTTCCGTGTCACTTTCCTATCGGGCACTCCAGCCCAAATCTCCTAGCTTCCTATTTCTAAGGGTTGTTTAAGACCTGGGGTCAGACACTCCCTTCCTAAAATCCTCTACATATGATGATGATTTCCATAGAAAATACATTTCTGTTTTAAACAATTCAACGGAAGCATTTTCTTAGAATTGCATGCACTGCACTAATGTATTTTTAATTGTTGATACCGAATATATTAATTTCTTTTCTGCACAGAATAATATAATTGTGCATCGTTTTCCACGAATCATTACTTTTGTGAACTTAACAAACGTTGTAGTCTTCCGTAAAATATGGGGAAATTATTTTGTTTTTCATATAGCTTATTTCTTTTCTGATTATTTTGTCTCTTAATTCTTTAACATTTCATGATACTAATGAAATTTCGTTTCAACACATTAAAACGACGTTTGCAATCTATTTAAAAATATTATTTATTTACGGCGTTTACCGATTTTATTTATTTTATTTACGGCGTTTATCGATCTATTTACTCACTTTCAAACATCGGAAATACTTTTATGGAATAATTCTTAAAGAAATTCATTATTTTTGCATTGAGAAGCTTGAAATATGGGAATGATGAACCTGTACTTCGTTTTTTGTTTTTTTACGATGTACAATTTCACAGATAGAGGGCGTAAATGCAGAAGATTTCGAATTCAAAAATACGTTTTATTCCACATATTTGCTTCTAAACATCCGATTGAAAAAATTATTTTAACTTTCGATTCCATTATGTCGAAGAGTATTTTAGATACAGTTACTTTTTCAAACTACGCATAGATTTTCCGCTAGGGGGCGTAAAATTAAATTACATTTTCCCCGGTAACGCTTCTTTAAAGCTCCGATTTGAAATTTTTTTTCTTCAGCGGATACACCTCCTGATGGAAAATATTTTGCATATAATTTCAAATTTTTGGTAAAGAATACTTTGGCCACCAGAGGGCGTAAGTGTAAATTTTTGCTTCTAAAGTATTTGCCCTAAAATCTGAGCTTCTAAAATATCGATGGAAAAATTATTTCGTGTGGACTTATGCCAGTCACATCGATAAAGCTTTTCGGAATATTTTCTTATTAAAATATTCCACAGTTTCTCCGCCAAGGGGCGTAGATGTACATCTTATTTTTGTCAATATCTCTACTTCTAGAAGTCCGATTTGAAAAATTCCTTCTTTGTTGGATAGTGTTTTCACTGTGACATGTTTTTCATATAATTTCAAAATTTTCAAGTAATTTATAGACTTTCCGCTAGGGGGCGTAGAGGTAAATAGCGTTTCTCCCTTTATCTCTGCTACTATTTCTCCGATTTGAAAAAATCTTTCTGCACAGGATACAGCTTCTGATGAGAAACCGTTTGCACATAATTTCTATGTTTGTAAAAAAAATGGCTAGGTCACCTGGGGGCGTAAATCTTAATTTCGGCTTCTGATTATTTGCAGCAAAATATGAGCTTCGAAATTCTCGATTGAAAAAAACGTCGTTTATAGACCGATACTACTCATATCGGCAAACCTTTTAGAAACTTTTTCTTCTTAAAATAGCGCATGGTTTCTACGCCAGGGGCGTAGACATATATCTTATTTTTGTCAATATATCCACTTCTAAGATTCCGATTTGAAAAATTCCTTCTTTGTTGAATAGTGTTTCCGATGCAAAATGTTTTTCTTATAAATTCAAAATTTTCAAGAAAATTATAGACTTTCCGCTACGGGGCACAAAGGTACATTGCGTTCTCTGCGTTATTTCTGCTCCTGAAAGTCCGATTTAAAACCTTCTTCCTGTATCGCATACAAGGCCTGATGGAAAATATTTTCACATAACTTCTAATGTTTGGTAAAGAATGGTTTGGCCACCAGGGGGCATAAGTGTTAATATCTGCTTCTGATGTATATGTAGCAAAATCTGGGCACCTGAAAACTCGACTAAATTTTTTTTTTCAACCGTTACCGCTCACATGCAAAAACCTTTTGGAAATACTTTCTTCCTAAAATAATGCATGGTTTTCCCACCAGGGATGTAAAGTCACATCTTATTTTTGTCGATATCTGCGTCTCTAAGAGTCCGATTTGAAAACTTCTTTCTGTGTTGGAGAGCGTTTCCGGTGCGAAATGTTTCTCATATAAATTGATGTTTTTCTTAAGGCACAAGTCTGCAACCAGAGGGCGTAAGCTCACGATTCCGTTTACAGCAATATCTGAGGGATTAAAAACCCGATTGAAAAACTTCTTTCTTCCGTCAGATACTATTGTTTTCCATACCGGTTCCATTGACTTTGAAGAGCGTTGATAAATTTAATTTGCGTCAGAACGGATTCAAAAGAAAACGTGCTTATTACACCCGAAAATTCGGTGTCATCTTTCTTGTTGTTTTTTTAATTTCACGATGTGCTCTTTCAGATGTTTATTATATATCACCTATTGGGAAGATAAACGGAGGGAACATCGTATTCCTGTTAAAATATACTTCCAAGTCGCAAAGACTATATTATTTTTAATGCCTTTTGTACGGTCTTTATTTTTTTAGTGTCCCTATGACATGTGTCCTAATAAATGATTTCGATACTACAGTTGGAGTTTCTGTTTTCACATTCGAGTAAGAGATCTTCTAATTTCTCTTTTCTCCATGAATTCCTCGAATTTATTTTTTAACTTTTTAACCAAATTTCTATTCTTTAATGTATGTGCATTGTTTTCGATGTTCCGAATGAACATTTTATTTTATTTCCCTTTTTTCTCGCTAAAGCATCGAAATCGGATATTTTGGTAAGAAGCAGTTGCTACTGAAACGTGTTTTTTCATCATTATTTTTCTATAAATAACTCTTTCATCGTTATCTCTTCATAACTTAATAGTTTGCTTTAATTTATCAGTTCTATTTTAATTAGACTATATATATATATATATATATATATATATATATATATATATATATAGTAAAATCATACAAAGGAAAATAAGCAAAAACCAAGAACAAATTTAAAATTCCTAAGCGCCAGAGGCTGCGTGGAAGAAAGATCAAATAAAATAGAAATGTGAAACCAATGAGCAAATTTTGAATGAACCCACAATTCTCTGGTCTTAGTAGATTAATGAGTGATTTTCTCCTTGACGAAGCCAACAGAGAATCAGTCATTAATATTCTTCCCTGCATTCTTCTGTTCGTTAATTTTCGATCGTTTGAAGCTCGCCTGCTTCGGGTATTTAGAAAGTGGTGATTGTTATTCTTCTTCTCGTTCCCAGAATTTTTTGTTGTATCTTTCCTTTCATTCAAAATGAGCTCATTGGTTTCACATTTATCTCTCTATATATATCAACTGAATACTTCAATCCGAGTCTTCTAAAATTTTTTATTAAAATCCCCTGAAGGAAGAATTTCAACATTTTTGTTTCACTGCTTTTGTAGTTTTTCTCACTCTCTGCCTTCCCCTCCGACCCTGTCGCTCTCTCTCTCATCACATACTCACTCTCCAAATGAGTTCATTCACCAGCCATTGCATTTATTCCAAGAACAATAAGATTTCTTAAAACATTCTTTGAAATTTATTCTAAGTATTTGTCATTCAGGGAACTCTTAAGATCATTTTGTATCTTTGCAGAGGCATAAACTTAAGCGTGTGAAAGGGTACTTTTTTCTTTTTGTTTTGGAAGTTGACTTTTCGCATTCTTTTCGCTTCATTTGCTTTTTGGTGAAGGAATATTTCCGTACAGATGATTAAAAACTTTGTTAGACTTTCTCCAACATTTTCCTTAAAAATTACAAGAAATCGTGAAATGTGTTTCTCTTTTCATTACAATGGGCATTCTAGTACTTGCACTCCTTGTCTTCATGGAAAACTCACGTTCAATAGTTGCAATAAGACATAAAAGCAATTTCAAATACTCCAAAGCTTTGCCTTTTGAAATCACGTTTTTTACGCTTTCCGAATGTAGGTTGAAGAAGCGTATATGCTCCAGCTTTGTCTGTATGTCTGTCGGCACGATAACTCGCGTAAAAACGGTTGGATTTCGATGAAATTTTAGTATGTGGTAAGGGACGACCTGGAGACGAAGGCTATTGAAAATGGAAGAAATGGGATCAAAGGTCACGGCATAGGAGCGGGGTCCATCCCATTGCCCTTATGCGTTATAACTTGCGTAAATATGGTTCGATGTCGATAACATTTTAGTATATTGTAGACGACCACCTGGGATAGAATCCTATTGAAAATGGACGAAATGGGGTCAAAGGTCAGGACATAGGATCTGGATACGTTGCATCGCCCTTATTCCATACTATTATGAAGGAGCAATTCTTGTGTGTATGTTAATTTTATTTTCAAAACGGCTCTAAAGATTTTGATGAAAATCGTTAACCAACCGTTTTCTGGTACTAAAAATCGATTTAGCTTGATCCCGACTTCAGGAAAATTTGTTTAGTGCGTTAAATAACCACCCCGAATTACCACATTCTTAGTGTCATGACGTCGTCCCATTAATGTTGCCCATGCTTAGAAATCTTATGACGTCACAATCTCGCGATTGAGATGTTGGCTCGCGGTCACGCCATCTGTCTCATTATGTCACGCGTTGTGTGTGGATTCTATTAAAGTTTTATGACGTCACACTCTTTCGAGCAGATGGTTGCGATTCCCATCTGCCTCATTACGTCACGCGTTGTGTGCGTATGTTCGTCCGCACGATATCTCGCGTAAAAATCCTTCGATTTCGATGAACTTTTAGTATGTGGAAGGGGGCAACCTGGGAAGGAACCGTATTGGAAGTGAACGAAATGGGGTCAAAGGTCAGGACATAGGAGAGGGATCCATTCTACTGCTCTTATGCATCATAACTAACGTCAAAAAAGTTCGATTTCGATGAAATTTTAGTATGTGGTAGGGGACCACCTGGGGACAAACCCTATTGGAAATGGGCGAAATGGGGTCAAAGGTCAGAACATAGAAGCGGAATGACTTGTATAGCTATTATGCATCTTAACTTACGTAGACATTTTTCGATTTGGATGAAATGTTAGTATGTTATAGGGGCCTGCCTGGGGACGAACCTTATTGAAAATGGGCGAAATGGAGTCAAAGGTTAGGACACAGGAATGGGATCTATTCCATTACCCTTATGCATCATAACTTACGTAAAAATGGTTCGATTGCGACAAGACTTTATCATGTTATTTCAGAGGTATACTGAAGCGGTTTTGTTGAATATCATCGAAATGAGATCACAGGTCAGGACACAGGACCGAGATTTATTCCACAACCATTATCCTCATAACTTGAGTAATGGTTTCTGGTATGTTGGAAAACGTTTTATAATCAATGCATTTCATGATTTTACTAACTTGTTGAAATATCGAAAGGTTCCAACACTTCAAACCCTACCTCCGAGCACTCCTCTGGTCTGGTGGTCATAATCATTTGGCCATTCAATGTATGTTGTTTATGAAATAATAGGTTGAACTTTTAGAAACTGTGAAATAAAATCATAGACGTGAATGGAGTAAATTACGAAAATAAATAAGAATATGTACAAGACAAAGCTGTGTGATCAAATTATGATATACAAGTACTTCTTTCCAATTTAGGCTTTGCGAGGTGTAATACGAGTAACTACAGGAAGGCGAGTACATGTGTGAAAAAACAGTTTCAAGAATCGCTAGTGAGATGAATGTACGAAAAATATTTCACGTTTTTTTCTAAGATTTGAAAAAATGTTGAAACAAAACCAGTAAAGCCCCCAAGTATTTTTTTACGGGAAAACTCGAACACAAAAACGCAAATGAAGAGGAAAGACTTCTAAAAGTCAACTTTGGAAGCTAGAGAAACAAGTGCCCGTTTCACCCGCTTGAATTCACGCTTCTGGAAGAATCCACATGATTTTAAAAATTTCCTGAATAATGAATGCTTAGGGAGGAAGTTTTTAGGAAATTTTATGTTTCTTGGAATAGATGAAACAACTAGTAAGTAAATTCGTTTGATGAGAGAAGTTGCGCTAGTGTAATAAGGAATTTCACCAAAAAATTTACTACAAGCTCAAAATTAAACAATGGCTTAAAAACTGTACCCCCATTAATACAACAGAGAAATTGAAGCAAACTGACATCAGAAAGGGCACGTTGATAAAAATAAATTTCGGCAGGAATTTTTCGTGCAAGAATCTCCGATGCGTTTGCTAGACAAAGAAGAAAGTATGTTGTCATTGTTACGTGAAAGACAGTGGGATTTCGTTCAATAAGTGTGAAAACGAGTGAAAAAAGGGGGGAAATAATGCGCACCAATTTGTCTACGTAGTGAAGGACTTATAAAAACTCTCTCGATGTGAAAGCAGAAACCGTTTCGCGAAGAAAGAAATAAAATTCTTTAAACGCTGTTCCACGTGAAAACCTCCGATGTGTGAGCATAGGCACATAGACATAGAAGCCGTAAAATCTTAAAATGTAGGCGTTGAAAAGAAATTTCAGTAATGTTATGGAACGAAAAGGAAAAATAAAATGTAAAAATAGTAAAGCATACGGAACTAAAAATAATTTCGATGAATTTCATTAAAAGTACTGCATCCGGTTAAATTCTCAAAATTCAGAACTCGTATAAAATGAGTCACATTTATATCATTTTATACAGCAAAAATGTTAACTTTCTAATTATTCACTAATGATAAGCCTATCCAGTGAAAATAAAAGTATCAAATTTTTTAATGGAAATATTATCTTATAGCAATCCTAGCAAAATGTAAAACAAATAAGATGAACATAAATTGAACCCTAAGCAGGATATAAAAGTAAGGATGCAATTTCGATCATTTGATGAAGCAAGATGAATGAATCCGAAAAAGATAAACAATATGTGAAAGAAATTTTAATTTACTTGTGCTTCGTGAAAGTTTACAGCTCCAGTTAAGTTTCCAAAAAGGAACAATGCGTAGAAAATTGTCATAAATATACAACGGAGAGTCAAATGGAATTTTTAAATAATTTTTTTGTCACAATTTATTGAACAAAAGTAGTACAGACCTGTATCATTTTTCAATGTGATCTCCATTTTGTGGAATACATGTCTTCCAGCGCTTTCAAAGTGCATAGATTCCAGTAGAAAAAAATATTTCGGTCACGTGTGTAGCAACTCATGCACCACCTGCTGAACCTCTTCATCGGACCTGAAAGTCTTTCCTCCCATTGCATCTTTGAGTGGTCCAAAAATGTGGTAATCACTTAGAGCAAGGTCCGTTGACTACGGCGGATTTGGAAGACACTCGAAGTGCAGGTCTTGTATGGTTCCAACAGTTACATGGGTAGTATGGGGCCGAGCGTTATGATGTTGCAGCAAGACACCAGTCCTCAGATGTCCACGTCGTTTGGACTTGATGGCAGGTCCAAGATGATTCCTGAAAAGATCTGCTTCCGTGGCACTGGTTACAGTGTTCCCCCTAGGCATGTAATGCTCCGAAATTACGCCTCGTTCATCCCAAAAGAGAGTCAATATGACATTCCCTGCAGTTGGCTGCATGCGTAACAACTTCGGTTTTGGTTGAAAGGGACAGCGCTATTCCTTGCTCGCTTTCTTGGTTTCTGGCTGATCATAATGAACCCAGGTTTCATCTCCAGTAACAATTCTCTGCAGGAAGCCATCACTTTCTGCTTCGAAGCGCCGCAAAGCTCCATAACGGGCATCAACAAGTCGTTGTTTCAAATCTGGAGTCAGCTGGCGTGGCACCCACCTTTCAGACACTTTGTTGAACTGCTGCACATCATGGATGATGTGGTGCCCTGAAGCCTGACTGGTGTTCACAAGTGCTGCTATTTCATACACCGTCATTCGGCGATTTCCCATCATAATGCCTTCAACTGCTGTAATGGACTCAGGTGTTACTACTCTGTGTGCCTGAACCGTCCAAGAACAATGTGTCACAGAACTCACGCCGTTTCGGAACTTTCTAGTCCATTCGTACACTTTCTGGAGTAACAGACACGCATTATCATACTTCAACTTCATTCGACGATGTATTTAATAGGTTTCACGCCTTCACTACTCAAAAACGGATGACAGAACGTTGCTCCTCTTTGATGCATATCTCAAGTGGGGCGGCCATCTTTACACTGCTGCTGTGACGTCATTAAGCTTGTCTGCCCACGCTGCCACATGTAAGAAAATCGTTCAGTCAAACAAGAAAGATGACACCGAATTTTCGGGTGTAAGAAGCACGTCTTTTGAATCCGTTCTGACGCAAATTAAATTTATCAAAACTATTCAAAGTCAATGGAACCGGTATGGAAAACAATAGTATCTGATGGAAGAAAGAAGTTTTTCAATCGGGTTTTTAATTTCTCAGATATTGCTGTAAACGAAATCGTGAGCTTACGCCCTATGGTTGCAGACTTGTGTGTTAAGAAAAACATGAATTTATATGAGAAACATTTCACACCGGAAACGCTCTCCAAAACAGAAAGAATTTTTCAAATCGGACTCTTAGAAACAGAGATACCGACAAAAATAGGGTGTGACTTTACGTCCCCTGGTTTGAAAAACTTTGCATTATTTTAGGAAGAAAGTATTCCAAAAGGTTTTCCCATACAAACGGTATCGGTCCAAGAAAAAAAAATTTAGTCGAGTTTTCAGGAGCCCAGATTTTGCTACAAATACATCAGAAGCGGAAATTAACACTTATGCCCCCTGGTGGCCAAACCATTCTTTACCAAACATTAGGAATTATGTGAAAAATATTTTCCATAAGATCTTGTATGCGATACAGGAAGAATTTTTCTAATCGGAGTTTTAGGAGCAGAAATAACGCAGAAAACGCACTTTACCTTTGTGCCACCTAGCGGAAAGTCTATGATTTACTTGAAAATTTTGAAATTATACGAAAAACATTTCGCATCGGAAACACTATCCAACAAAGAAGGAATTTTTCAAATCGGTCTCCTAGAAGTAGAGATATTGACAAAAATATGATATACATCTACGCCCCGTGGCGTAGAAACAATGCATTATTTCAAGAAGAAAATGTTACTAAAACGTTTGTTGACATGAGTAGTATCAGTCAAAAAACGACTTCTTTTTCAGTCGAGATTTTGGAAGCTCGTATTTTGCTGCAAATACATCAGAAGCGGAAATTAAGACTTACGGCACCTGGTGGCCAAACTATTTTTCACAAAAATTGTAAATCATGTGCAAAGGATTGCTCATCAAGAGCTGTATCCCGTGCAGAAAGAATTTTTCAAATCGGAGTTTTAGGAGAAGAAATAACGCAGAGAACGCAATTTAAATTTTTGCTCCCTAGCGGAAAGTCTATAATTTACTTGAAAATTTTGAATTTATAAGAAAAACATTTCGCATCGGAAACACTATCCAACAAAGAAGGAAATTTTCCAATCGAGCTCTTAGAAGTAGAGATATTGACAAAAATGAGATATACATCTACGCCCCCTGGCGTAAAAACCATGCATTATTTTAAGTAGAAAAAGTTTCTAAAAGGTTTGCTGACATGAGTACCATCGGTCTACAAACGACGTTTTTTTCAATCGAAAATTTAAAAGCTCATATTTTGCTGCAAATGCATCAGAAGCGGAAATTAAGGTCTACGCCCCCTGGCGGCCAAACTATTTTTTTACAAAAATTAGAAATTGTGTGCAAACGATTTCCCATCAGGAGCTGTATCCGGTGCATAAAGAATTTTTCAAATCGGAGATTTAGAAGCAGAGATATAAGTGTAAACCCAATGTACCACTACGCCCCCGAGCGGAAAGTCTATGTATCACTTGAAAATTTTGAAATTATATGAAAAACGTGTCACATTGAAAACACTATCCAACAAAGAAGGAATTTTTCAAATCGGACTCTTAGAAGTATAGATATTGGCAAACATAAAATATACATCTACGCCCCCTGGCGGAAAAACTGTTAAATATTTTACGAAGAAAATATTCCAAAAAGGTTTACCGATGTGAGTGGCATCGGTCCATGAAAGAATTTTTTCAATCGATATTTTAATAGCTCAGATTTTATGGCAAATACATCAGAATAAAAAATTAACACTTACGCCCCCTGGTGGTTAAATTATTCTTTACCAAAAATTTGAAATTATATGCAAAAGTGTTTCCATCACGAGGTGCATACGCTGAAGCAAAAATGTTTCAAATCGGAGTTTTAGAAGTAGAGTTATCGGGAAAAATGTAATTTACTTTTACGACCCCTAGCGGAAAATCTATGCGTAATTTGTAAAAGTAACTATATCTAAAATACTCTTCGACATAAATGGAAACGAAAGATAAAAGAATTGTTTCAATCGGATGTTTAGAAGCAAATATGTGGAATAAAACGCATTTTTGAATTCGACATCATCTGCATTTACGCCCTCTATCTGCGAAATTGTGCATCGTAAAAAAAAAAAAAAAAAACGAAATACAGGATCATCATTCTCACATTTCAAGCTTCTCAATACAAAAATAATTTTTCAAATCGGACTAATAGTTGCAGAGATAGCGTGGCTACAGGCGGACGGACGGACAAACCGGTAACATAATCACGATCTTTTTTTACAAAAGACGTGCTAAAAAAAGCTGCATTTTTACTGTCCTCGAAATTAAAATTTTTGAACAAAAGGAATTTTAAAAGGGCCAGCTTTAGAATGTAATCCTTCATTTATAATGGAAAGAATTAAAACCTCGAAGCATTAGATTCATAAAGTGGGCTATAATCCGTAGAACTGTTAATCGGATTATGTATATCAAATGGAAATTTGTGCATGAATATGTAACAGAAAGACAGAACATGGCACATCCCTGAAGTGCTCCTGTGTGATCAAAAGTGTCTAAATATAGTGCACATATTAGAGAAATTAGAATGTTATTACGGTCAGTGTAGTATCGGAACATATGACAAAGTGGATTATAAAGCAATATGTCTGAAGTTCGTTATATCATCACTATACGTTGTTAAAGGAATTTAAAAACTCACTCTGATCTCCACCGAACTTGTTTATTGCCATATTTGATTTAACGTTGGCTATATCACATCCCACTGAGCGGTTTTGTCATTCCTCTAATATCCATAAAATCCAAATTTGCCGGCGACGAGACTCAAAACCGAATCCTTCTGCTCCGGAAGAAAATGCTTTTCCAATTAAGGTACTCCGGCAATGGCGTATCACTGCTACTTGCCGTTTTAACATGTGCGTCACCTCTGTAGTACGTCACGTATATCGCTGCTTTAGGAAGGGGGGGGGGCAGGAAATCTCAGGTTTCGGATCCACGGCAATCCATGCTTGAAAAAACTTTGTAGAAGAAGGAATTCCCACTAATTGCAGGCGATGTGTGGAAGGAATATCACACATTTTTCGAAGAACCCATAGCTAGTAGATCATTTTTTTCGTTCTGTCGCCATATAGCGAAACCCTGTCCTTTGCCGGAGGCGAGACTCGAATCAGCACCCTTCTGCTCCGGAACCGAATGCTTTCCCAATTAAGTTACTTCGGCAAGAGCTTATCACTGCTACTTGCCGTTTTGACATGTGCGTCTCCTATGCAGCAAGTCACAACTTTGACAACTTAGCGGTATCACTTCGTAGAAGGATAACCTCTGTTATTTCCTTGGCATCGTTCCTCTCTTATTTACTCGTACTAAACGGTTTCCCTCTTCTATTTCATTCATAACTTTTCTCTGTCATCTTGATAAACCTCTCCTTACAGGTTTCATTATGGTTTCTTAATTTGCTAAAAGATCTGCTTTTATTTTTCTATATTTACAATATGTAAGTCAAAATATCGTGCGCTGACTTGATACCATCGCGTGCCGATTGGCTTTGAGAAACTGTTTCTAAATAGTGATTAACAATATAATCAATCAATAATATTACAGTGGTGAATATATATATATATATATAATACTTTCGATAAAATTTTGGAAAACTCATTTTCTTTCTTTAAAGGTTTGAACTACCGAAAATTTCTCTGCACATATACAGCATTAATTTTTTTGGCTTTGGTATCTAGTTCTTATAACACAAGACTTATGTGAGTGTAAAGTTTTCTCTAATGGCGTAAATATAAATGTCAATATTGCACCCTTAAAGAAAGTTTTAGATTCGTATAAATCTAGTGTTATTATATATCGACAGTGTTGTGTATTCGGTAATCTAGTTCTTATTTCAAACTATGTGATGCACTACGGTAGTGACGTACATGTCAAGTAAAAGTGATAAGCATTTGTTGGTGTACTTTAATTGGAAAAGCATTCGGCTTCTGAGTAGAAGGATGCAGCTCCGACACCGGCAGATTTGAGTTTCCACAACATGATGGCACGGTAACAAAAATAAATTCTTTGAATTCAGTTTTATTTATTTAATTATTTATTTTCTCCTCTGAACATTATTGAACATAGTTTGTTCCGAAGGCTGCTGAATTCGTATGTTTCCCAAGGGAACAGTTTTTAAAGTGATTTATTTTGAAATGTGGTTAAATATTTCCATGTTGAAAAAAAAGTCAAAACTAACAAATACCTGTTATTGCTGTTATTATTAACAGACAAACTTCTGTACATGAAACTTATATTTTCTCTTCACTTTTACGTTATAGGAAATGGTCCAAAACATATATAAACCTAATAACATGAAATAGAAAGCCATAATAATTAACATAAACATTGTCGTTTTGTTATATTTAAATTGATAAACAACACAATTTTTGTTTTTGTTAATTCCCTCACTTGTCAGAAATTTCGATGCATATAATGGCTGATTTTCCTTTAGAATTATGCTTCTCAAAGGTCACTTAGATTCCGCAAATTTGTTGAACGTTTTGCTACTTCAGTTTCTTAAGGTCTTTAAACGCTTTTCAAATGTCAATTGAGCCTTCGCAAGGAGAAAAGAATGTTTCTCCTTTTACTTTGTAACAGATGATTTAATTACTGTTTTAGAAAAATATTTTGACTTAAAACATTCACCGAAATGAATACCTATCATTCCTCAGTGCAGTTTTGCCATACTCATCCATTACTTTGCAATATTCTTTCCATATATTTTGCTAAAATTGCATCAACTTGAAAAGTATGTCATCTTAAATACAGTGATTTGTACAACGTGTGCATGTGGGTCCTTGCTATTTTCCTAAATTACATACAGCAGCGCGCAATTACTGAGGAACTGCGAAACGATGTATTGTGTCTTTCCTTCAGAAACTTCGCTTAAACATTTGTTCGAATAATGTATTGGAAATTTAATGTTTATTTTCCGGTACTTTGAAAAATTATGTCATTTAGAGATCCATGAACCTTTTAAAAGAAATGCTTTCTCTTTTTATTGCTGCAGAACTTCAGCTTCAATGCATGAGTCGGGAAAAGTCTGCATTATACACTGGTCTTCAAGGTTTTTATAACATGAGCAAATGTACTTGTTTTTAGCTAATTTTTGGGTGATGATTTCATATCTGACCTTAAAACATGACCATCACCTTACGTTTTTTGTCATGCAGCATTAAATATGTACTATTGTTCCACATTAGCGGTTGTAGGCATGTTAACGGACACTAGAGCTTTTAAATTGTCATATTTCGCCACCGGACATGTTATGCGTGGCAACACTGTTTTTTTTCACAGATAAAGCATATGTAACCGCAACCGAACCGCCATTGTTGTTTTTTACGTTGAAGGAGAAACACGTACTGCATGTTTATGAGCAAAAGTTGGCGAAATGAAGAAAAGGGATCGTCGCGGAGTTATTAATATTCCGGATAAGTTTTGCTATATGTGTGGACACAGTATGTGATAAAATTGCAGAGTCGTCCATTGAGAAAGACTGTGAGGAAAGCCTGCTATTTGTGCTCTGGATGTCATGTTGGAGATCAAAATTAATCATGGGCTCCACATGTCTGCTGTATTTCTTGCATTGTTGTCCTGAGTGAATGGTTGAAAGCCAAGCTGAAATCTATGCCTTTCGCAGTTCCGATGATTTGGCGTAAGCCAACTGATCACGTGGAAGATTGTTATTTTTGTTTAATCAAAGTCAGTGGCTTTTCAAAGAAGAATACAAATAAAATACAGTATCCAAATTTTCCTTCAGCCTTAAGGCCTGTCCCGCATGGGGAAGATCTTCCTATACCAAAACCTCCATTAAACTGTGAAGAGATAGATTCAAATTCATCCAATGAAGATATGGACGCACATGAAGATCCAGATCCTACATACACTCCTAAAAACTTAGACGAGCACCACTTGATTGATCAAAATGAACTGAATAATCTCGTTCGAGACCTACATCTTTCCAAACGAAAGCTGAACTTTTAGGTTTCCGACTACAAGAATGGAACTTGCCAACGAATAGTACACGCGTGTATGTGTTCAAAAATAGAAATTTGGGTCTATGTTCTTTCTATGAAATGCAAGATGGTATGTATTTCGCTCAGATATTTCAGGGCTATTGACAGAATTAGGAAAATCTTAGTATCCTACGGAATGGCGTCTGTTTATCGGCTCATCCAAGGTTAATTAAAACGATGTCCTTTTGTCCAACGAAAACAAGAAGCCTTCTATTCCAGTAACACATGCTGTAGTAATGAAGAATTCGTATAAAAGCATGGAAGAAATTCTTATTGCAATAAAATATGGCCAGTTCAGGTGGCCAATATGCGGGAATCTGAAGATGCTATCACTCTTGCTCGGGCTTCAAAGTGGCTTCACCAAATTTTATTGCTTTCTTTGTATGTGAGACACTATTGCCACAGAAGAACACTACGAACGGACAGACTGGCCTATATGAGATATTTTCATTCCTGGACAGAGTAGCGTTCGTCACAAGACCCTAGTTAATCCCCTCTGATGTGTTGTATCCACCACTGCATATCAAACTGGGGCTGATGAAAATTTTTGCAAAGGCTATGGAGAATTCTAGCCCAGGTTTCTTGACCTTAAAGCAAACATTTCCGCAATTAAGTGATGCAAAACTCAAAGAAAGCGTCTTAGTTGGTTCTCAGATATGGAAACAACTGCGGGATTCTGTTTTTATCATAAACCTAAACAGCACAGAGCTCGCCGCATGGCAGTCTTTCACATCTGTGGTCAAGGGATTTCTGGTTAACCACAAAGAGGGCATCTACTACAAACAGCTGATTCACAACCTTCTCAATAACTATAAAAACCTTAGGTGCAGGATGTCCTTAAAAATAAATTTCCTCCATGCGCATTTGGACTTCTTTCCTGACAAAGTAGGAGCAGTCAACGATGAACAAGAAGAAATGTTCCACCAAGATAACCGAACAATGGAGGAGAGGTATCAAAGCAGGTGGGATCCCTCAATGATGTGTGATTACTGCTAGTTTTTGCCGGAGTAAAACAACACGACACATAAGAGAGAAAAATGAACTACTTGTACGGGTATACGAGTATGTGTGTATACATTTGCAGTTGTGATAATGTTGTTTACTCTATTTCTTTTTTCTTCTGCTGTCTCATATGCAGTGATACATGGTCGAGTCACATTATTGTGACCACCAGCTAATATCCAGAGTAACCGCCCTGTGCAGAGCGGACAGCAGCTAGATAGACTGGGAGTGACTCAATACGGTTCTGGACGATGTTCACAGGCATGTGGAGCCATGATGACTGCAGTGCATCTGACAGCTGCTGGAGGATGCGTGGTGTAGGATCCATAGGGCGAACAACACGATCGAGGTGGTCCCACAGATGCTCAATCGGGTTTAAGTCTGGGGAATTATGGGGCCTTTGAAGTCTTCATCGTGCTCTTCCAACCACTCTCGTGCATTTCTAGCTGTGTGATACGTCGCATTATCGTGTTGGAAGATCCCATCCACCCCAGGGAAGACAATCAGCATGTATAGGTGTACGGGGTCTGCTAGGATGGATTTTTAACGAATTCGATCCACAGTGCCTTCCGCAGGTATGAGCGGACCTAGAACATGCCACGAAAACATTCCCTATACCATAACGCTTCCACCACAGACTTGTGTGTTTCCAGCAGTAGTTCAAGAGTGTTTATTCTTCGATGTTTCTAGCCTTACACCAACGCCCATCCGTTCGATGACGCAAAAACGTGACTCATCGGAGAAGGCAATCCTTTGCCAATCAGTGGAGATCCAATTCTGATATCCTGCAAATGTACGCCTTTTCTTCCGATGCACCTTCGTTAGCATAGGTGCAATGACCATCCGTCTGCATCGGAGTCCCATACGCAGCAGGTTTCGCTGAACTGTCGTTTTAGACACATTTGCAGTAGCCCCTAGTTCGTTCGGCCAATGAGTTGCTCCACTGTAAGGTGTCGGTTGGCCCTCACTCACCTTCGAATCCAACGTTTACCTCCCACATCAATGGCACGTGGTGATCCACAGTTTCGAAGCCTCTTATTCGCAATGGTGCCATTTTTCCAATAACACTTTAACCACAGCACCACGCGAACAGTTCACAAACTGCGCTGGTTCAAAAATACCGCCACTCTTGTCCCGAAAGCCGATAATCATTCATTTTAGCAAACCTGATAAATCGCTCCTTTTATCCATGGCAGCAAGGAGTAATATGTTTTAGAATGCCTACAGCACTCCTTATATACCCTCCAAGCCAGCTCACGTCACGTGCCTTCTTTCATTGGCTACGATCTGTTGACGTCACAAGTAGGAGGTGGTCACAATAATGCGACTCGACTGTGTATATGAATATGGTATTTATATTTCGTAACACTAATTCTATAGCTAACAACACCAATAAATGCTGGCCGCCCCGGTGGCGCAGTGGTCTGAGGCGCTGGCCTCTGATCATTCGTCCGTAAGGGGTCCGGGTTCGAATCCCGGTCAGGCATGGATGTTGTGTTTGTCTTACGGCACTGGCTCTCTCCCTTCCCTGGAACCAGTGACCCTAAATTAGGGACGGGCGACTGCTTATAGCCCATTGAGTTGCTCACGGTGGTCGTTAAACCTCCAATCAAAAAAAAAAAAAAAAAAAAAATGCTGTAATACCTTACAATGCGAAGTTGGAATGTGTACATCTTGCATTGTATATATGCATCTGGAAATATAGCAACTGTTCATACACAAAACACTGTAGGTGATGGAGAGTTTTTAGAGTCATATTTGAATTCAGCAACCCAAAATTAGTTAAAAGAGCCTTATTTCACCCATATTATCAAAACGAAGTTTTAAAATGTTGACTAGTGTTATGTTTTGTATTCTAATACCTCAATGAAAATTTTGATGGGGTGAAAATTTTGATGATCTGCTCGTCTGCCCTTTTTTTTAAAATTGTTATCCATTTGTAACTGTTTGCTTTATATATGAGAACAGTGGAGCATGTATGGAGGTTTTTATTTTACTGATGACTGTAAAATATGAATGTCTATTGGCAGGTAAACTGGAAGATCATCAAATTGGTCGAATATTCAAGGCAAACAGATTACAAATTCTGAAATTGGTTGTAACACTTACTGCTCATCTATGTAATACCTCTCAGAAAACTTGAAAATTTCATCGCCGTGGAGCTGGAATCGAACCCGCACCTTCGTTTGAGTATGCTAACCATTACACCACCCAGGACAGTGACGTTTTGAGCAACCAAGACTAAGCAACCTTAAGCTTAGGAATCTGAATATCCTTCATATTTGCGCTAGTTGAAGCATCGTTGCTCCCTCATAGCGTTATTTCAACCCAACTCCCATCACGAATGAGGGAGCAAATCCCGCTATGAAGTAGCGACGATGATTCGACTAGCAGAAACCTGAAGGATATTCATATTCCTAAGCTAAGGTTGCTTTGTCTCGGTTGCTTGAAACCTCACTGTCATGGGTAGTGTAACAGTTAGCATACTCGAATGGAAACCGGGAGATGCGGGCTCGATTTCCGCTTCAGGGTGATGAAATTTTCAAGTTTTCTGATAGGTGTAGTGGAAGCATATCCGGCGCGTAACTGGAAGACCCTGGGTTTGATTCCCGGTGGCGGCCAATGAGAATTTTTCCGTGACTCACTTACAAACGTGGAAAGAGCGATGACTTCTGTTTGATGCTTCTGACAGGGGTTACACGGATGTCCAGTAAGTGTTACAAACAAATTTAGGATTAATAATCTGTTTGCTTTGAATATTTTATCGATTTCCCATGTGTTATGAGTAGTATTTCTTCCTTCATTGATTTGCCAAATCGGTCGTTCTCAGTGTGTTAACGTAAAATAGCCAAACAATTATTGTACTTGCTAACTTTGATCTTACTACTTTCAGATAATGCGATCCCCCTTTGGAAGGGGGGGTTAACTACCATCGTGGGCAATTCAGTGGGCTATAAGCTATAAGCAGTCACCCGTTCCTAATTTAGGAGCACTGGTTCCAACAAGGAGTGTGTGTGTGTGTGGGGGGGGGGGGAGCCAGATCCGTAAGAGACAAACACTATTCCAACTGAAAATCTAAATGCGCAAAAGTAGCAGAAAATAATTCAAAGAAAAACACGCATACAATATGACACTTATTCAAATCAGAGCCATAAACAGGAGAAAAAAATAATTGCAATGCATACAAGCAGGGAAAAAAGCAAAAAATGCAGAAATTTTTTAAATGCTGAGCTTTGGTTTTATCAAGGATCGGCATAGCACAACATTAACTCATCTCTACACAGACCTAGTTGAACATGGATTTCTCTTATGTCATATATGCATATAAAGTTCTAAGGACTTCCATAAAATTAAAATACACCTTCTAAACCAAGAAAAGGTTAAAACAATTAATTAAACAACACATATATGACATACATAGCCCAACCCACAACGACCCTTTGTTAACAAATCCGAGAAAATATCATACAGAACTTATTTTGAAATATTTAAAGACATGTCTAACATTACCAAGAGACACGTTGAGACAAAATACAAAAGAAATGTGATACAAGTTCTAGGAAATTACTTAAAAAAGAAAAGAAAAGTTGCAATATGTACACAATATTGTAAAATAAATGTTTTACTTTAAAGAACAATCTCAACAAAAAATTATTTCCTCCAATACACAAACTTCAAGTCAGAAGAGCCACGAGGCTCAGGAAGAGAAGCATGGAACCCAGAACAAAGTCAACAAGGAAACAAAATAATCAAAAGCGAAGGAAGGACATCCAAGCCTGTTCAAAATAAAAAAACTACACCAACGTGTTGAATTAAAATAAAACGAACACTAACGACTGTCAGCAATGACAAAACGCGAAAAACAAAGGATCAAAGATAATTTTAAAAATGAAACAACTTACTAAGCATCCAAGCAAGCAAAACACCACCAAGGAATGAATAACATGACCGTTCAAAGCTTCCCCCAGCCGGGAGGCCCCTCTGGTGCCGAGCACGAAGCCACTTCAACAGAGGACTGTACAAAGCGTTACAGGCCTCAGAAATCGGTAATCCCTCAAACAAAATTCCCAAACGAAAAAATAATGAAAAAATAGTTTGATTATATTATTCTTGTATTCTAATGTTGAGTTGTTTACCTGGAAAGAGGAAAAACTCAACAGAATACAAGAATAATAATATCATCAAACACAGCCAAGCTGTATTTCATGTTATTCAATTTTATTAAAACATTTTAAAGTAAAACTACAGAAATTATCCAGTTTCTTATAGATTTTTCTTAATGTATACTATTTTTATGTTTGTTATTCTTGAGTTCGAATAATAATTTCACATTTTCAACATTTTTTCAGAATTGTTTATGTTATTTTATTTTTATTTTTATAATGAAACTGTTTTATCCATAGCACCGAAGATTCCAAAAAGGTAGTTAATACACATCCTGTAGACCAACTTCCAAAAAGACTTTCATTGTCTAGGATCATTTTATTAACTGTGATGAAATTAAGTTAGATCTGTTAAACTAACTTTATTTTAAGGACTATATTTCTTAAGGCTGTTTTAATAAAATTGACTGGTACTTGGTTTTCCAGAAAGCTATTTCGTGTGGCTAAAGAAATCTGATGACTGGTTACAGATTCTGATTATTCCAAGTATCTGTGAAATAAGGACATTTTCTATTACTTTAATGGATATATTATTTGTCCAGTACAAATATTTACTAATTTTAAAAGGAACATTCTTTCTTTTGTCAAATAGGCCAATAGTAGGGCTTCCATTATTTAGTTTTATACTTAAATCTAAAGAAAACAAGCTCCTGGTTATTTTGGTTAGTTTTTCTTAATTTTAGGCATCTAGGGTAAATATCTGAAAAACCATTCTCTATTATTTCTGAGTTGTTAATACAGAGTAAGTCATCAATGTATCTGAATGTGTACAAGTATCTATCAGCGTTCAAGGATCTGTATTTAATAAACTGATACTCTTTATAGAATAGAAACAGATTACAAACACTGGTGGAGTGGAAGCCTCCCATAGCAATGCCATTAATTTGCTTATAGAGAGATTTATTGTAAGGTATACTGTTATTATTTATACAAAAGTTAAGTAAAATATTCCAATGTATTGGCTTTAGCATTTGACTAATTTTAAATTCTTTAAACAGCTCCTTAAACTTGGAAATAATGTCTGAAAGAGGTGGTTCTTGAAGTCATAACTATTGATGTCTATAGGCCTTAGGCAAAGTACAGAAAAAATCACTTCGGAATTGTTATTAATATTCCAAAAATCTCTGTTCTGAAGATTAGTACAGTTTCGAATATGCTGCATAACTTTTTAAAAATTGCTTCAAAATTCTGATCTATTCTTTTGTGTGACTCTTAACCCCACTGGCCATGAACCTGAATTCAGCAGGATATTTAAGAAATTTTGCAGTAGCAAAAAGAAAATGAAACTTAGGTTCATAACCCTTAACCATGGGAGGCTTGGTGGTAGGCTTTAAACATATAACCTAGTTGTTTGGTACTGTAACCGACTGGCTCATAGGTTACTCTATTACTAATTTCTTTATTAATTAAATCATAATAGAAACTTTTACAAATAATTATAAAATGATTTCTAGCTTTATCAGTTGTTTTAAAAATATATGTCTCTTGAAGTTTAGAGATAGACTTTTCTGAAGCATTGGAGAAAAGCAGATTTCTGTCAAAGCATATCCTAAGGCTGGTCAACTTCCAGACCAAACAAACACCAAAGCAAACGAAAAACAAAAAACAAAAAATATTGTTTTTAATAAACTAGAAGAACACAGGGATTGCAGACCATATGGCAGAATCTCTCATGGCTTCGTCAGGGGCAAGCATGAAGAAAATATCTTATATATTTACAAAGACCAGTGAAGTGTGAGTTTCTGCTTTATCAGTTTGCTAGAAAGCACTAAATTAAAGTTAAGAGTAAATTCAACAAATTTAAAAGGGACAAAGAACCCACTACTAGCAAACTAAATAATCATTGCCCGACGCACACTTAACTAATAACCTGTTCAAGAGAATTCATGTAAACTACATTTCAAATGAACACGAACATCCACTACAACACAAATCACGAGAGAGAAAATCATTAACAGATGAAAAGTGAAAAGCATTGCCTAAAGAAAAGGTTTGTTTATTTAAAAGCATTTGTTCAAACAACTTGGAAATTTTGAATGTTTTTTAAATAACTCACAAGCCAAAAGAGCATAAGAAATAAAAGCACTGTGGTAATGGGAGAGATGGAAGCCCTTAAACTGATCTAATGACAACCAGCAACCGAAAAAAGCCCATGAACCGAGGTGCAAAACTCAAAGAAGCAAGAGTAAAGCCCAAAATACACACGAAAAATACATAAGAAGTCAGGCGAAGGACATTACAAAGAAATGACGAATAGGAATTTCACCTCTAAAATAGATGGAACAACCATAAAAATAAAAATAAAACATAGATTATTGTTAGAAAAAGATCAACTATTTACAAAATGGTGTTCTAATCAGGCAATAAAACAGGAAGAAGGCTCTAAGCCTGAAAAGGTAGTGCAACTTGCAACCGAAAACGTGGTTACAGCAACAAAGGAACCCAAACGCTGACCAAAGAACTCGGGGAAAAAACTAAAAGAACCACAAAACGAAAATCAAACCTCAAAAGAGGTAGATGAAGAACCCAAAATAAAGAAAAATTAAAAAATGATACAAAATGAAAAGTACAAACTTACCAAACCAATGCAACATGAGGAGCACACGTCTTGCTTCACTTAGCAAACTCGAACGTGTAAAAGAGAATTCCCGTGGCAGCGCCACCTAGCTGCCGACCGTAGAACTTTCCAGGGAAGTTGAAAGTGAGTGTGAGGTTCCAAAGTTGAAAGTAGAAAAATCACTGTAGAAGCATTTTACTGATAAAGCTGTTTCAAAGTTGCAGGTGCAACCTAGAATACTGAAAAGCACTTCCTGGGAATGGGGAAATTTTTATCTCTGTTCCCAGAAGTTTTAAAAGTATTTGAATGACCCAAATAGCATTATTCTTCCCAAACCTTTAATTATTAAATATTAATATGCTTATCTGCTTTTATTTCTTATATATTTTATATAGCTTTATATAAGAGTTTTATGTATTTTTTCTATATTTTTAATTATAAATATATTTTGAATCAAAGGAGAAGGAATAAATAGGGTATTATAGGTTCCAAAGAATGAAGATGACCACATCATCATCTGAACCTCTAAAATCTAGCTTTAATTTAGACGATTCATTCAATCATCAAATATTTAAATTAAGTCTTCCTTCCTAACTCTAAGTTTCAGAATCATTTTTCTTAATGCAACTTTTAAGGAGTTTTTAGGCACTTGGGTTTTTTTTTCTTTTTGTGTTTTTCCTTGTTCTTTTTTTTTTTTTTTTTTTTTTTTGGCTATATATATAAACATATCATAGCCTCTACTTGACAAATATCAACCCCACCTTCTCGCAACGTATTCTGTTCCTACTAAAGATGCTCTGACGACCGCCAATAGCGGTGCAACTATAACACCGTGATTAGAGGAAATGCTATATCACACTCACTAACCCACTTAGCCAGAAAGGTTCGTGGTGATTTATGGCCAACCTCTCATCCTCACAAAAAATATTCCACAACTTTAAACTTGGCCTTCAGTCTCCAGCAGCTAGAATATACTGGGCCAAAGAAGAATTCGAAAGCATGCGTGAATTGCTTGGAGGAGACTGGTCCAACACAGACCCTTGTGGAAGAAACTTGGAGAGACTTTCATCCAGCAGTTTATTGATAATGGTTGACAATGATTATCATGATGATGATACACACTAACGGACAATGAAATTTGCACACCAAGAAAGAAGCATCGGATTGAACTGAAATTTTATGAACGTAATGATGCAGATGAATGGTACACATGATGGAAAAACAGAGCAACATGAAAATTACACAGGGATCTGTGGCACGCAGTCCGGCCATCTTCAATAGGGTGTCTCACCACCTCGTGCGGCGATACATGCTGCATTACGGTCCGGCATGGGGACGAACAGACGCCTGATGTTGTCCTGTGGCAGACTGTCCCACACATGTTAGACAGTGTGCTCCAAATCACGGATAGTGAGGCACAGCGGCAGCTGGCGTTTCAACTGATGCGGGAGGGCATTATCCTGCTGCTATAGCGCACCTGAAATCCCAGCCAGTAATGGGAGCACATGGGGCGATAGTATCTCATCCACATACCGCTGGCCCGTTAATGATCCACGCACCACTATAGAGTGAAAATCGTCCAAATACGTGGCTTCAGTAAGTAAATAAATACATCGCTCTTTCCACGTTCCAGAAACACATAACAACCGAAAAATTGTTTTTTTTTTTTCAGCCGCCGCCCTGGAAATGAAACCACGGAACTCTCGATATCTAGCCGAGCGCGTTAACTTCAATCTCGATAAGCAGAAAGAAAACAAAATCGGTTGCTGTGTGTTTCTGGAACGTGGAAAGAGCGATATATTTATTTATTTAACTACTAGAGTGGTCGACCTTGTCACGTGTACTCTTTGACGCGCCTGGTCGGGTACACTGTGCTTCCGGGGTTGGTCATATTATTTTGACGCCACCGTGTATATACCATGGTATTCAGATGGCAATCGAGCAAATATATGTTAGTCGACGCACGGCTTTTAGCTTTACTTCGCGAAATCCTCCATTAGTAATTATAGGAACGACGTGAATTTAAATAATTCACAAAAAAAACCAGTTGTATTATTATTTATTATGTATTAAAAATTCAAAAAACAAAACAAAAAAACCAGTTGTATTCCGTCGAATAGTGTTCCACATTACAGATGCGATATCTCGGCGAGAAGATGAGCCATAAGTTCTGGTATTTCTCTCTCTTCCCGGCCCTGTAACTTACCTACATATTGTAAATACCTTCCTGTTGAAACAAAGCCTTTTCAGCGCAAAGAGACATAGAAATATTCTTGATCAATTGCTGCCTGAAAGGTACGACTCCCTCCAATATTGTCATTATGTGCGACGACTTATGGCAAGCAAGAATTTATTCCTCGAGTCATTGTCATCATGTGCTGCTTTCTCTGTTACGTGTTCTGTGTTATTTTGCAATCAGTAGTAGCATTTAAAACCTTTTGCTTAGCCAGACATCCATAATTATTTTTCTTTCATTGCTATGGTTGGTTTGTCCCAGTGCTTCATCTTTTTGTCCCAGTGCTTCGTCTTTTCCACACACAGCTATACTGCGGTCAAATGTTGAGTTGTACTTCTTTAAGAGAGCAAATATCTGAATCACAGAATCCATTTAAGATATTACGAGTATGCTCTGTAAACGTTACGTATCGCAATGCTTGTCTTTGCAAACGATCTCGATAAGCAGCAAAATATAAATATTGTCTGAGCTAAATGTGCAGCTCACATGATAACATTGTTAGTTAAGAGAAAAAATATGACCATATTTTAAATTAAAAGAGAGAGATGGAGAGAAAGAGTAGGAACCCCCGTGGCGCCCTCGCCTAGACGGTGGTTTCTGACAGTTAGTCCAAGTAGACCCGAATTCAAGTTTCTGATGAAGAACGGGTAATACATTTGTTTTATGACACTGGCTCTCTTCCCTTCCTGGAACTAGTAGCCCCAAATTAGGAAAGGACAACTGCTTATAGCCCATTGAATTGCTCACTGTGGTCGTAAGACCCTCAAACGAAAAAAGAAGAGACAGATTTTGATAAACAGAATATCAATTTCCCATTGGTTGACTTCCTTGCTGACACACTAATGATATTTTGTATCCATAAATTATAAAAACAAGTTAGTAAAATCATGCAATGCACTGATTATGATACGCTTTCCAACATACCAGAAATCATTACTCAAGTTATGAGGATATGGGCTGTGGAATAAATCTCACTCCTGTGCCCTGACCTTTGATCCCATTTCGATGATATTCAACAGAACCGGTTCAGTACACCTCAAGAATAACATACTAAAGTTTTGTCGCAATAGAGGCAGTTTTACGCAAGTTATGAGAATAAAGGCTGTGGAATAAATATTGCTTTTGTGCAATGACCTTTGACCCCATTTCGTTGATATTCAACAGAACCGGTTCACTATACTTCAGGAACAACATGATAACGTTTTGTCGCAATCGAAACATTTTTTGGTAAGTTATGATGCACAAGGTCAATGGAATGGATCCCACTCCAGTGTCTGACATTTGAACCCATTTCGCCCATTTTCAATAAGGTTCGTCCCCAGTGGATCCCTACCACATACTAAAATTTCATCGAAATCGAACCATATTTACGCATGTTATGACGCATAAAGACAATGGAATGCATTCCACTTTTATGCCCTGACCTTTGACCCCATTTCGCCCATTTTCAATAGGGTTCGTCCCCAGGTGGTTCCTTACTAAATGCTAAAATTTCATCGAAATCGAACCATTTTTACGCACGTTATGACGCATAAAGGCAATGGAATAAATACCGCTTTTATGCCGTGCCTGACCATTGACCCCATTTGCCCATTTTCAATAGGGTTCGTGCCCAGTGGTTCCCTACCACATACTAAAATCTCATCGAAATCGAACCATATTTACGCATGTTATGACGCATAAAGACCATGAAATGGATCGCGCTTTTATGTCCTGACCTTTGACCCCATTCCGCCCATTTTCAATAGGTTTCGTTCCCAGATGGTCCCTTACCACATACCAAAATTTCATCGAAATCGAACCATTTTTACGCATGTTATGACGCATAAGGGCAATGGAATAAATCCCGCTCTTATGCCCTGCCTGACCTTTGACCCCGATTTGCCAATTTTCAATAGGGTTCGTGCCCAGGTAGTTCCCTATCACATACTGAAATTTCATCGAAATCGAACCATATTTATGCATGTTATGACGCATAAAAGCAATGAAATTGATCCCGCTCTTATGGCGTGACCTTTGATCCCATTTCATCCATTTTCAACAGGATCCTTCCCCTGATGGTCCCCTACCACATACTAAAATTTCATCGAAATCGAACCATATTTACGCACGTTATGACGCATAAGGGCAATTGAATGGATCCAGCTCTTATGGCGTGACCTTTTACCCCACTTCACCCATTTTCAATAGGGTTCGTCCCCTGGTTCGATTTCATCGAAATCGAACCATTTTTACGTGAGTTATCGTGCCGACAGACAGACGGACAGACGGACGGAACAAGCTGGAGCATATACGCTTCTTCAAATTACGGTTGGAAAGCGTAAAAAAGACAATACTATTTTTAGATTGACAACTACCATCATTAGTAACTCAGAAGTTGTCATCCCTCTCTAATTTAGTGCCACTGGTTCCAGAAGGGGGACAGAACCATCACCCCCTAATAGCTTAACAGGCCCGCGCACCGAACACCGGAAGCTGCGTGACGTAGGGGATTGTAGGCTGATGTCCGTGGTGGATGGTCGAGCATGCATGAGCTGCTCACTCTGTGTAAGCGTGACTGTCGATGTGCGTGATTGTGGTTGTCAATTGTCAACTAAATTTATTTTCATAGAGGAATATTAAAAGTATTCAAATTCTCTACTAATGGGGAGGTTCTCAGAAAATGGATTACAGCAATAATGCGTGAAAATTTTCAAGTGACCAAGAACTCTAAGGTAAGTGGAAACCTTTTGTTAACCTTATTTTAAACTACTCGTAAAATAAAAATTTTGAACTAGAAAATTTAAATTTGGCTAATTTTATAATCTAATGCTTCTCACAGCTGGAAGTCTAAGCACTGAAAATATTTTTGAAAAATGAAATTTATGTTTGTAATGGAAAAAATAGATTACTTGTGTTGTTATAGTAACCCATAACAGGTTTTTGCCAAGGTATCAAATAAGTTCAAAGTAAAATATGTATATTTAGGAAGGGATTTTAAACTTTATTATGGACACAGAATAATAAGGGTTGCATGTTTTTGATCCCAAGAGTAATATGTTGATACATTCGTACTTAGTTATTTAAGTGTTTAGGCAGCGCCAGATTAACTTTTTGGGGTCCCTATTTCTGGGCACAGGTGCTTGTAAAATACCTATATCCTATACGAAATATATGTATGTTATGTACACATCTAACATGCCTATGTCCTCTATATAAATGCTAAGGCCTTGTTGCCATGTGAAATACATCTTTTGTGTTTGCAGACATGAAGAGTTGCAGTGAATTATCATTTTTAATATTTATTAATAAAGGAACACAAACACTGAATCAAGTATAGACAGCAAAAATTAGATATGAATGCACAAAAGCAGAAGTTCACACATAGTTCAGGAGTAAGTTTGCCTTTAAAATGTCCGTTTAAAGATTTTAAAGCATTTTTCTACAAACCAACACATTGAAGAACTCTCGTGTGAGCAGTGTGTATGCTCTATCTGTGGTAGGATGGGAATTTATCAGAACCATTCAATTTCTTAAAAAATTAGGTGAAATATATCAGTACTACCTGGGCAAGAAATTATTTACTTGCCCAGGTAGTAAAAGCTGGATGCGCAGGAAATTTTATCTTTTAAGATAACAAACCAGAACCCTAATTTTTTTTTAAGTTAAAAATATGAACGGTTTTAACATGTTAGCACTTCCATTTTAAGGGTCTGTATTACAAATGTTCAATGCACAAACGTGTGTATATCAATTTTTAAGATGCTGATGCTAAAATTGGTATGAAATGGTACGATGATGAAACTGGTGTTTCAAAAATTTAGTGATTCTGCCATGTTCATTTTGTTAAATTTTTCTCCCTTTGTCACTAAACATGAAAGGCCAGTTACATCTGATGCATGCATACTGTTGTTGATTATAAACAAAATTTGGAGCAAAACTAGGTTTCCGATTTCTGGGCGTAGAGCATAACATAATTAAAGATGTGATATTACTCTTTCCTTGGTACTTCGTAACAATAATAAAACTTCCATTAATTAACAATGACATGAAACACGACATGTGATGACTGTCTATTTTTTCTTGTGTAGTAGGAAATTTTATTACAAACTTTTTTATTTTAAAATTTAGTTACCATGCACAGGCAATTAGATGTTTTATTTACCTGCCCAGACGAATGATTTACATGCTCTGGGCATCTCGGGCATGGTATTTTTAAGCCTTGGATACTGTTATTTTTAAGAGAAAAAAAAGTACGTGGATCGACATGAATCCACATGTTGTGGAAACTATGTTCTAAACAAACAAGAGATTTTTAAAATACAAGTAGAAATATATACTCGCTTCTTTTTTTTTTTTTTTTTTTTTTTTTCGAAAACATTTGCTTGAAATGAGAGATCAACTTTTTATTCATTTATCTAGACATCTGTTTTCAGACTTCCTGCACTGTGTCTTCACAAGCTACAGCAATAATAACTGGAACTATTATATCTCATATTATCCGATAACTACTGGAAAGTGTGCTTCCAAACGTGGGGGTGGGTGTCAATTTTTGTATGGGGAAAAACTTCTTTAATCCTTCATAGAATTTATTTTGAAACCAAAATCATAAAAAAAGTAAAAAACAATCTTTTTCATTAGCTTTAGTAATGACAAAACTTTTGTGAAAAATTTTATACCATTGCTTTTTATAGTTTCTGAGAAAATGGTACATCAAGTTAGTCAATTTATAATGAAACATGTACATCTTTTAAAATACATCCTATAGTACCAAAACAATCGCTTAGATTTATTCAGTACAATAACTGCATGTGCGTTTGTCATTTTCTCAAAAAATATAATAATTATCTGAAAAAATACTTTAAGAAATTATTGGAAAAAATTTCAGATTTTCTTTAGAAACGTGTCTTTGAAATTCTTCAAGGGACAGCTAACGGACACATAATCAAATTGTGTTTGTGATACACAAAGAACTACACAACCATAATTATTTGTACATTGGCAGTTTTCCTGAATACTTCTTGAAAATCAAATTTCAGGAAATTTCTGCCAATAAGTTACTTGTATTTTTCCAGATAAAAAGAAATACTTATATTGTGGATCCAAATAGTTTTGCTTAATGCTACTAATATACTTAATACAGATGTGTTGAACTTTGACAAGGTAACTTTTTTGAAATAGTGCTCTGGAAGACAAAAAATTACAAACTTTATATTTGCTTATCAAAATGAAGTTGTCCAAACACGTAACTAGATGGTACTAAAATTAGGAAAACTTGTTATGTCATTACTGTACGTTTAATAAGGTAGCAATTGCATAATTTTCTTGAAATCTTAATTTATTTGATGCAATCAGTGGATCAAGCAGCAATTCACTGTATGTATGTTAAAACGTGTTTTATTGAGCCTTTGGTAATAATTAAAAAACACAGAAAAAAAATTCAGTTTTTCTTGACCTTTTTTTATATATCAGTGATCACGGATTGCATATAAAATACATTTTCACTAAAGGAATTATTTCATTACTAAAATTTTCATAGTCATAAGTTTGCAATGAATGAAAAATCTGATTCCTTAAATTAGTCAATCGACATCTTTTGAAACGACGGCGATACTTCGTAATGGACCCTCAAACTAATCTTTCAAGTACAAGAACGATTTGTTCACAAGTACAGGAATCATTCGGTTAACTATAAAGACACTATAACTTCAAGTGAAACTACGACAACAGTTTATAATTTCGATTATAGGAATGGTTTATCACTTCCAGTCAAATGACAGGGATGCTTTCATTAAGTTGACGAATCTGTCTTGCTTACATTTTCAAGTCGAAATTATTGCTACGCTAAATTTTACGCTGTAATTTCTTTTTCTTCTGTGTTTTAAAAGATTATTAAACAAACTTGTTAACTCTGCAGTTATTTAAAAACTAACACACAAGTTCTTATTTAAATGCAGTGAAACTCTAAAAGAACGCACGACCTGGTTTTTGGTGTACGTAAAGACGCGTTCGTTCGCACATCGCCGTAATGCTCCTCTCCGAGACTACGGACTACTCTAGTGACGTCACAAATCGGTGCGCGGGCCTGTTAAGCTATTAGGGGGTGATAACAGAACCTGCTTCATGGGACAAACGCAATATCTGTACTTCATTAAGACTGCAGTACACGAAACATTTTACCTTGAATAAAATAATTTATTGTATGATAACTATTTCAAATTTATGGGTTTTTACTAAGGAAGTTTTAAGTTAAATTTTTGGTAGTACCTCTCCTCGTTCTCAGGACTACAGCTACAGTAGGAGTTGCCATTCATGAGGTTTATTCCAATCTTTCAAATCATTTAATGTTGTACCTCTGCTTTTCTGGGTTTCCAGGCCTTCAGACAATTTTCTTTTGAAAATGTGCTGTTGATGTGTCAGAAGTTCTATAGTGTCCCAAAGCACTTTATGCCTTGTATTTTGAACATGCCTGTCCAAACCTGTTTGGTTTGTCATATTTTTAATTGCGGTTTTATGTGTTATTTCGGTTTAAGCTTTCTACTTGTTTTTTCCACATAGCTGAGACCACACCCACATTTTATTTTGTAGACTACACCTTCCTGTAAAATGTTGCTTCCTTTCTTTCTCTCTTTTTTTTTTTTTTTTTTTGCTTTAATTTTGGAAGATAGTTACTAATTTTATTTTGTAATCTTGGAGACAGTCTGACTAGAAACTTCTTACTAATCGTCTGAAGTTTTTCAAACAGTCCTTTATGGTAAGTAATTTTTGTAGTTAACTAAAACTTTAGTTTTTGACTCCTGATTCTTTTCTTTTTTATTGAGAATTTTCCTGACTAGAACATAAAGCTGCAATTAAAAATATGACAAACAAAACAAGTTTCGAGGGATGTGTTCAAAATACCGGACACAAATTCCTTTGTGACACAGTAGAAGTTTTGACACATTAACAGCACTTTTTCTAAAGAAAATTGTCAGAATGACTGTAAATTCTGATACAAAGAGGTGCAACATTAAATGATATGAATGGTTGGAATTTACCACATGGATGCCAAAAGTTGTGGTCCATAGAAAGTGTAGGAAGGCTACCACAAAACTGGACTTAAAAATATCCTTCATTCCTTTAGAAAAGTTCATAATTCTGAAAGAGTTTAATGCGTTAAATCTACGAATAGCCATGTCATAAATTATTACCTAATCTATTGTGTTTCTTTTGCTTGGTTGAGGGTGATTTAATGTTAAACCCTGTAGTCTACCATGGATAGCTTGTGATACTTCATTCAGCTACATGCGCCAAAAATATAAAGGTAATTTTCTGTTAGTTAACTGAAATATTTATTTATAATGGATCTATTTTTCCAGAATTTAATAGAACCAAAATTAAGTATACATAAATGCATCATTTCCTCCATATCCTGATCTGTTTGACGAAATAGCAGCAAATGTGTTGCCGTGGTTTGTGACCTCGTTTGTTAGCTGCAATTAATCTGCTAGTGAATTGATAGATCAAACACGGTGTTCTAAGCCCTGTTTGCAAAGCTCGTTACTAAGCGGCAAAGGGCTGTAATTGTTGGTAATATATGAATTTACGGAATTTCTGATTCGTCATCGGCATCATACGTATGTTCTGATGTGAAACTGTAAAGACCTCTGAAAAGCACTGCGGCAACTTTCTCTCCAAGATGCAGAATGAATTTATATTTGATATACACTGAAGTGCCAGAAAAACCGGTACGGACGAGCTTATGCAAAATACATAGCAACGTCACCTATGCGCGTACTCGGTTGCATCCTCCAGAGTGTATATAAAAGCGATAGACATCCTTGCCAGCTGTCAGAGCTGTTATCGGCATGAGAATGACAAGTAATAACGATTTAAGCGATTTTCAACGCGTTGGCGCTCGTGAGATGGGCCATAGCATTTCGGGGATAACAACGAAGTTCGGATTTTTCACGGACGACCATTTGCAAGGATGTACCGTGACTACAAGAATTCCGGCAAAATCTCCAACCAACGATACCAGTAGGGACGTAAAAAGACATTGGGTGAACGTGACCATCGTCGGTTGTCCAGAATCGTTTCACGCGATAGGCGTGCAACACTCCCGCAAGGCATCATTGGAATTCAATGCTGGAGCCTCAACAGGCATCAGCGTCCAGATTGTGCAACGTACCCTGCACGATATGGGCTTTGGGAGCCAACGCCCAACTCGAGTCCTCTTGATGGGGGCACGACACAGAGCTATGCGCCTCGTTTGGGCACGGCAACACCGCCACTGGACACTTGATGACTGGAAACAAGTAGCCTGGTCTGACGAGTCGCGTTTCCAACTTTATCGGGCAGATGGAAGGATTCGTGTGTGGCGCAAACCTCATGAAGCCATGGACCCCGCCTTTCAACAGGGAACTGTACCAGCTGGTGTGTGTGTGGGAGGGGGAGGGTCCGTAATCGTATGGGGCGTGTTTAGCTGGACATCACTGGGACCCCTGGTACGTCTACAAACGTCTGTGACTGGCCAACCTTATGTGCGCATCCTTTCTGACGAGGTACACCCGTTCATGTCCTGCATTCATGCTGATGGGTTGGGCCTGTTCCAACAGGACAATGCACCTCCACGCAAATGTCAGGATGCCACATTATGGTTAGAGGGGCATTGATCTGAGTTTGGGGTGTTGTCATTCCCACCCAAGTCCCCAGATCTGAACGTGATAGAACACATTTGGGATGCCATGCAACGCGCTATCGAACACAGGAATCCGAGACCTCAGAATACACCCCAATTGTGGAACGCTCTGCAGGAAGTATGGTGTGCATTGCCTACAATATATTTCCAGACGTTAGTGGAGTGCATGCCCCGTCGTATTTCTGCGGTCCTGCGCTCCCGTGGGGGACCTACTAAGTGTTAGACTGGTGTAACAGTTTTTATGGTACTTTCAGTGTATGTTTCACATTCTTTCGCAACAGAAACAAACTAAGAATTTACTTAATGCTGCTTGGCTGTTGCAAATAAGGGAAAGATTTTAAGGGCATTATGGCACAACATATTTGAATATAAGAACTCTTTCAACGATATGTAGCGGGTGATGGGAACTGCAATGTAAATCTGTAGAGTTAACGTAAAGAATTGGAAAGCAGTTTGTAATTTCTTTGAGTTGCATTAAATTTTGAAACAATGTAGTAACTTCCGAAGTTGAGACATAAATAAATTTTATTCTGAAGTCCATCTTTGGGAAACCAGGAACAATAATCTAGAACAAATATTTCCAGCCGGTGCGCTGCGAAATTATGGAAATGTGCCGTGAAGAGTCATCATCTGAATAAAAAAATCACTATTATTTCGAATCACTAACTTTACTAGTTCATTCAACGCTACTATAATTCCGTTTCGTGATAGGCAACTACTTTTCTCGCTTCCCTCACCGATTAAGGGCATTAGAGCACAACATAATTGGTTGACTTCTCTACTTCCCCCGCTCCTTTCTGTATTGTGTGGTCTTTTGGTCACAAGATGGAAGCACAAAGCAGACGCCATTTTGTCTTGGGTAACTGTGCCTGACAGAGACCGCCCGCTGTTGTTGTTACACGTACAGTGTCCGTTGTGTGTGTGTGTGGATCGCATCGTAGTTGCATCTACATGTCTTCCAGTTTTCAGTCGCTTTGTTTGCTTTCGTCTGTGATTGATTATTAATCATGGGAAAGTTTTTAATGAAGTGGCGAAAAACTGACTATGTAATAATTACATTGTTGCTACCTTTCGCAACATCGTACTTGTGTGAGCAGGAATTTTCGGCATTGAGCTACTTAAAATCAAGTTGCGTGGTTTGTCTGCCTAACGTTGAAGTCGATCTACTAGTTGCATGTTCAAACATTCGACCCATGAATTGATAAAATTTGCACGTCACATCAATCCCAAGTGTCGCATTAATGGAACCATTTTTCTTTCAAACATAGTCCTTAAATTTTTATTTGTTTTCCAATTTGTCATATGTTTTGTTATAAGGTAATAAATACAGTTTCTGTTAACTGCATCTGGACACTAATAATTTTAAATCAGACTTAAATTTAATGCAGCATAACCTTTGACTACAACAGTCCATCATTGCGAAATATTGGCCTAATATAACAGCATTTAAACAAGTGTGCCGCGAAAATAGTTTCGTTGGTTAGGCGTACCGTGGTGTTGAAAAGGTTAGGAACTCCTGATCTATAGACATAATTCTTTGAGACAGCTTACAATTCAACAGTAGAAAAATTATTCCTGCCACTCCGTTTTCAGATGTAATTAGTACATTTTCCTGCAAAATGTCTGAGATTTCTTAAGATACCATGTAGGAGATACTTTTTTCCAAATAGATTGCTAAAAATAGAAATGCAGATGTATTGCGCCAAATTTATCCATCTATTAAGAAAATCTAGTGAAAAAATTCCGACAATAGGTGTCCAAAGTTCTTCATGTGCACAACTGTCTAACGCAGAAATGCAATCCTTTTACCTAAGGCTAGAATTTTGCATCAAGGAAAGCTCGGAAACGCATATAACATCTTCATCGTGGCGGAAGCAATCCAAAGAAACATGAAATTTTCTTTCGTGTTCATTTTCGAAGAGACAACATTTTCTACGCCGTGAAAGGGCAAGATTTTAGGTTTAGAAAAAGGAGGAAAAAATCCTATCCACGGAATCAGATATCCGTTACAAACAGAATATTTCCAATCCACGATTTCGTAGCTGAGACATAAATATAACATTTGTGACATATATATGCGTAAAAATGCACATATTTTCTAATTTTCATATTTCTTTCAGAAACGGATAAAAATTGCATGGAAGCTAGAAACCGCAACTGACGTTTGATAAATGACCACGGCTTTGCTCCATACATTTCTTCTCATATCGCAAGGTCGTTTTATGTTTCTGTATATATTGCCTAAAAGACCCGGTTCGCTGACATTATTAGAAGTAAACAAATAACTCCGCTCAAGCACAATATCTTTCTGAAAGGAGTGGTATTAACAAGAAATGTCTGATTTGCCGTGCTGCCGATTTGAAATATCGAAAAAACTTCCCGAGTGGATATATTTTCCCTCCAGAAAGTCTTTATTATCTGGATTTGTGATAGAAAAATGACTAGTAAGCTTACGCCCAATGCAGTGTGTCGTATTTTATGATTCGAGGATTTCAGAGTGGACAACGGGATTTCACGTGGATAAGAAGGAAAACTTAATTTGGAACAATGGCAAAGAAAGGAGAAAAATAAATACTCTGAACTTCTGTACGAACATAAAGAAGAGAGAGAGAAAGGGGGAAAGCACGTGCTTAGAATCTTTCGCTATGCATTTTAGTCAACACTTTTTTTCAAAAACATATAACAAGTACATCGAAGAGCCATTAAAACCACTTTGATGTGCCTGCACCTCAAGAGGCACATGAGATAAAGGCAGATAGCAGTGAGAGCATATGTCCGCGTATGTCAGTTGGGAGAGCGACTTGCCCTGGAGTGATGAAACCCGGGTTCTACGCCCGGCTCGGACAAACTTGTACGTTATATTGGCTCCCGAACTTCCAGGATGATCCGGCTGTTAAGTTTTTCGCAATGATGTGATGTTCTTTCCACATGGCGATACAGGAAAAATGAGAATCCCTTCTTCAGTGCTTCGAAAAATAAGTCAGTGGGATGTTACGTTCCACACACCAAATTTTCTGGGATTTCTCAAATGCACGTTCTTCATGTGATTACTGCCTACAGAGGCACATGGTCCCGGCTGACACGTGGAGCATGCCACCTGCGTTCTTTCTGGGGGAAGGAGATGTGACGTGCCTGCACCGCAGGACGCACATGAGATAAAGGCAGATAGCAGTGAGAGCACATGTCCGCGTAGCTCAGTTGGGAGAGCGATTTACTCCGGAGTGAGAGGACTCAGACTCGACCTCCGGCGCGGACAAGATTGTACGTTATACCACGAAGAGATATTAAACCCACCAGCCAAACATGTTGTTGGTTCCCCACGTAACAACCAAAGCAAGCAGCTCTTATCCGCCGAAACGTGGACGTCAGTGGTCTGCACGGGCCGGGCCGGATCTTGTTTTAGTTTAGAGAACAAAGCAGCGGGCCGGGCCGGTCTTTTTCCGAGACACTTACGCTTTTTCTGAGCCAAGTCGACCCATTCTTTTTATCGCAACGGTAAAGAAAGAAAAAAGTGGTGTTCCTGGATTTCCTGGTATGTTTAACTGTTCCTATTCACCCTCTTCATTTGGCTTTACTTACGTCCATGACATATCCCAGGGTGTAATCAGAAAAGCAAGGAGTGGCACTCACAGTGTTTTTACCAATCTGTAGGTATTAAGATGGTAAAACAATTTTCGGGCTTGTTGAGAACAAAAAGATTCGACCCCGAGCGAGTGTGTGTGTTGTGTAGATTGGGGGACGGAGGATGTATGCAATGTGTGTGTGTGTGTGTGTGTTTATATGAGAGGGAGGGACGACATGGATGTTTTCTCTTATCCCTAATCTGTATAAGGATTTACTTTTGTAGTGTTACCACCTATTAGTTCAGGGAAACGGAGATTCTGAATGCTCTTAGTCTTCTATTTTCCCTCTTTTTAAAGGTTATATTTTTCGAAAATTGTCAAAGTTTAGTTAATACTTTTAGGCTTGCATTCAACTAAATATTTTCAATAATATATCATTTCATTATTTAATTTTCACATTTGAATAAAGTACAATAGAAAGACAAAATAATACCAAATGGTACATCATGGGTCGGGCCTGGCCGAGTGTCTGATATTTGAAATGGCCTGGGCCGGGCGTAAATAAGAGCTGCAATTGACGAGCCGGGCCGGGCTAGGCCTTAAACGCACGGGCTTGGCCCGTGAATATCTTAAGTGGATGTTACAAGATTTTTGAAGGTGGCTTGTGGTATATGGTACCAACCCAGCAGATCCTTTAACTTTTGTAAGTTACGTTGTTGAGCCCCCGCGGATCGGATTTGCTGTTCCAACATAAACCAAAAATTGCTCGATTGAATTAATATCTGAGGAACTTGGAGGTAAGGGCAATACCTGTAATTCTTCCTAATGTTTCCCGAACCATTCTCAAACACTCCAGGAAGCATGACATGGGGCATTACCCTGCTGAAAGAAGACACTACCACAGAGGAATACAGGTGCCATAAAGGATGTTCCTGGTCTGCAGTGATGTTTAAGTAGAGGGTAGGCGTCATAGTCTCCTGCACATGAACGACTGGACGCAGGATTTCCCAGCATAACACTGTCCAAAGCATTTCACTTCCTCCACGGGCCTGTTTTTGTCCCACAGTGCATTCCGGTGCCAACACTTCCCGAAGTAAGCGACGCACATACGGCCGGCCACGTGGTGCAGCAGAAAACAAGATTTATCGTCGGAAGAAACGGTCTTCCTCCAGTCATTCAAGGTCCTGTTTTGATGCTCGTATGCCCATTGTAGGCGCTTTTAACGGTGAACCGAGGTTAGCATGGGCACTCGGAGCGGCCTGTGGCCATACAGCCCGATCGATTTTCAGCAGTATTAGTTGTACTGTATGTTGTAACACATTGCTCTCGTCACCAGCATTCAAATTACTGGCACGTTGCGCCACAGTATCCCTTCGTTTGGCTCGTACTACACGGGATAGCCTTCGCTCACCTGCCATAGCCTTCTCTCACCTGCCATAGCCTTCGCTCACCTGCCATAGCCTTTGCTTACCTGCCATAGCCTTCGCTCACCAACCGTAGCCTTCGCTAACCTGCATAGACTTCGCTCAACTGTGGCGTTTATGATCCGTGGTGGGCTCACATCTTACTGGGGATTCATGGTTTTTCCCTCAACTGACCACCTTTTGAAGGAACTAACCACGTCTGACCGTGAGCCTTCATAACCTTTGCCGTCTCGGAAATGCTCTTACTCAGTCGTATCGTCATTACAATTTGCCCTTTGTTAAATTCGCCTTAGTCCACTGCCTTTCCCATCTGAAGAATAACAAAAACTCTGATCAACAGAGCTCAGTATCCAGTGTTATTTATTCTGTTTCATGACCTTCACAGAGTCGTCTATTACTTTCAGTTGATTCCATTTGCATTTGCATAAGGACAAAGATTGAATTCAGTATAAGAGCATAAAGTGAAAGATTGAATTTACTGGAAACAAAGCAATGTTTCTCATGTGTATGGCTTGATTGATTAAATTCCGTCTTCTTCATATGGTACAGGCAATTTCATCCCTTGCTCTCATAAGTCAGGTCATTATGATCACCCGTGTTCCACAATGCATAAAAGTGACACCAGTGATAAATAAGTAGACTGGACAGTTCTTCCGTACGAAGTCAGCACAATCGTGAAAGGAAAACACTTGTAACACTGTTAAACAAGAATTATTATTAACATGAGGAAGACAGGAGAGCGTCTCAGTAGCCTCATAAACTTGAATGTCGTAACAACGCTGCATTGAAGCTGTAGACGAAAGTTTCAAAGAGGGACACCCGCTCACCCAACGGAACAAAAAGTGACATCTAGCGGACGACGGCCGAGACGAACTCCACTTGGCACCTGTTATCTGAGACAACAGATGGCTGACGATCCTTCAGTAAAGGAAGTCTATAACGCGAGCGCTCAGTGAAACGTTTTCGAGCAAGCAGTCTGACTCACGCCCTTGCAGATGTTCCTAAACAGCTCGCCGCCCATTCATGTGCCCTTGGTGACCAACTGTCATTGACAGCACCTGCTGTAGTGGGAACAAGAACATCGTGACTGGACACTGAATGACTGGAAAGGGGTTGCCTCATCGATGAGTCCATCTTCAAAATCTCGATGGACGAGTCCTTGTTCGACGCTGTGGGGTTTTACTGCTGGAAGCAGATTGCACGATTGAATGGAAACAAGCGTCTGACGTCGGTACCATTGTATGAGGTTTGTAGTTCTCGCGCCATTACGTAAAAATGTTTCAAGTATCTTGTTCAAACGTTTCATGTACTTGCATGGAGGAAATTCCGTCGACTTGAATCTCACCGAACATTTGTGATATTCTGAGAAACACAGTATTCATCTGTTCCAGTAGTGCTTCACTCCATCGCCCAACTCCAGAACGTTATTCTTTATAGGCGATACAGAATACCCGAGTGCATCATCCGTGGTCAATTGCAATCGATACCTCGCTAGATCCAAACGGTTATTTCATGAAAACTCGTCCCAGCATGCGGTTATGTGGGCGGTGATAATGCTTTGCCTAATGAGAATATACACTCCTAGCCACCCGAAATGCAACATCAAGAAGGACACGAGATAGCAAAGCCCGATTTACTGGACGAATAACAACAGATATAAAGATGAAACGATTGGGCTTACAGGCCCGTGCGACTTGCGGGACACGCATACATCAATAGTTCGTGTGGCCACCATCGCTGGCAATAACGGCCGCTACACGCCGCGGCATCGGACGAAAGAGGCTTTGGACGTGGGCTTCGGGTATGTCGGTCCAGGCTGCTTCCAAACGTTGCCACAGTTCATCAGGCGTTGCCGCGGGTGTTGCTTGCCGGGCCACTCGGTTGCCGATCAGCGACCAGACGTGTTCGATGGGCGACATATCGGGAGAACAGGCAGGCCACGGCAGCAGTGACACCAGGTGGGCCGTTAAGAATTGTTGCACGATGCGTGCCACGTGCGGGCGTGCATTGTCCTGTTGAAACGTGGTCACTGGCAGGTCCTGCAGGTAAGGGAGGACTACAGGCTCCAAAATGTCGGAGATGGTACAGTGGCTGTTGAGTGTACCGGCGATGCGTACCAGAGGGGTGCGGGTGTCATATCCAATTGCGCCCCAAACCATAACGCCAGGAGACGGACCGGTATGGCGATGCACAATGCAGGCGTCATACAGTCTCTTGCCGCGGTGCCGCCACACGCCGATCCGACCATCGCGGTGTTGCAGACAGAAGCGGGATTCGTCGGAGAAGACAATATCGTGCCATTCCGCAGTCCAGATGGGGCGTTTAACGGCCCACCGCCACCACACTCGCCGGTAGTGTAACGTCAATGGTAATCGGAGCAATGGGCGCCATGTGACAAGTACCCGCTCTTGCAGACGACGTCGAACGGTACGTGCTAACACAGGTTGTTGCGTAACACACCCTAATTCCTGCGCTTACGTTCGTTATGTGGCGGTGCGAGCCGTCAATGCCCGCCGCACAACATGCCGGTCCTCTCGTTCGGTGGTGTGCCGCGGCTGCGGCAATCGCCTACGTCGGTCCTTCCGTCCCTCCTACACCCACCGAAGCCATACTCGCCTCACTGTTGCTGGATGTCGTCCCACACGAGCGCCGATGTCTCGGTACGATAAACCGCTGTCGCGATAAGCCACTATTCGTCCTCTGTCGAACTCCGAAACGTGCTGGAATGACTGCCGTATTCTGCGACGAGGCTTCACGAAGCTTCCCACGCACAGGTTCGGAAGCACAACACACTTCCACTACTTACACCCTGCCTTCTGTGCACTCTTCTTATAGTGCCTTTCGGTGGCGTGCCAAGCGCACATGATTTGCATATGCCCTGCAATGCTAATCGTTTGCATGCCCTCTCGCGGGCGACGCATGCTGCGAATTTCAGGCCAATCGGATGCTTCCTTCTTGGTGTTGCATTTTGGGTGGCCAGCAGTGTAGATTAGTAGTACGCTGTCCAAATCCTATATGAAAACGATTACAAATATTTTCCAAAAGGATGGTAGCGGCCGGGTAATAGTCAAGTGAAGATACATACTGTTTTGGGGGGTACTCACGTTGTAATGTTATTGCATAAGTTTGTTTAACCTGTGATTGCGCCTTGTTAATGAGGTATGTTGGGTATCCATTATCAGCAGAAACATTATAAACATATTCAATTTCTTGAAGGTGAAGTCTTTGATCAGATGAGTGAGTGTAAGCTCGTCGAATTTGAAGTTTGGTAGAAGCTAATTTATGACTAATTGGGTGGGATGATGCAAACGGAATCATCTGTGGGGTGCCTGACGGTTTTCGATAAACACTGAAAAATAATGGATTATCATCATTAGATGAATGAGAGATTAGAATATCCAAGTATGGTAATTTATGGTTTTGTTCAATTTCGTATGTGAAGTTGATTGAGGAAGAACCCGCAGAAAAATCATCAATGAAAGTTATAAGTTCAGAAATTCTGTGTGGCCAAATAATTAGAATGTCGTCAACATAACGACAGTAATACAGTGGTTTAATTGGAGCGCTTTTTAAGAAGTTTTCCTCCAGTTGTTGTAAGAAGAACTCACCAAGCAGTGCTGATAGGGGAAATCCAATGGCCGGTAGTAGACAACCTGAATTTTTTTTTTTTTTTTTTGATTGGAGGTTTAACGACCACCGTGAGCAAATCAATGGGCTATAAGCAGTCGCCCGTCCCTAATTTTGGGTCACTGGTTCCAGGGAAGGGAAAGAGCCAGTGCCGTAAGACAAACACAACATCCGTGCTCACCGGGATTCGAGCGCGGACCCCTTACGGACGAATGATCAAAGGCCATCGCTTAGACCACTGCGCCACCGGGGCGGCTCCTGAAATTGGAAATAACTGCGTTTCCTGATAAGTCTTAAAGCGTTCATTATATATTCCATGGTAAAAGAAGTTACATTTGCAACTATGCGTACATGAAGACATGGACAGGGGTCTGCTACTAATACGTTTTCGAAGTGAAATGCCCTAGAAGTATGATAAAATGTCCCTTTCACCGAACTAGCAAGGGGCAACACCTGGAAACTGAATCCCTATTGGGATTAGAGATAGAAGAAACAATCGATATCGTCCCACTCTTTCAAGCAAAAACCCTCATCTTCGCCTCACTTCCTGTTCCCTACTCCACCCAACACTCTCTCTTTTTCTCTCGCTCTCTCTATTTCTCGCTCTCTCTCTCTCTCTCTCTCTCTCTCTCTCTCTCTCTCTCTCTCTCTCTCTTTCTCCCTCTGAATCTTTTTGTTGTCCACAAGCCCCAAACCTTTTTACGATCTTAATACCTACATGTGGTAAAAACAGTGTGAGTGCCTCTCCTTGCCTCTGTGATTACGGCCTGGGCTATGTCATGGAAGTACGTAAAGTCAGTAAACAGTTAAACAGACCAGGAAATAGGGAAACACGATTATTCCTTTCTTTAGCATTGTGATTCAGAAAAAATGGATTAACTTGGCCTGGACAGGCTGTAGGTGACTAGGAAAAGGACCGGCTGGGCCTGTGGCCTTGCTTTCTAAACTAAAAAAGCCTGGCCTGGACCGTGCAGACCTCTAATTTTCTCTTTTCTTTCTTTTCTAATCAATCGAAATTAAAACATCTCTTGGAAACAGAACCTTTTCGGGTGTGAATTTGTTTGTCAGAATATATTTCATACGCTGTAGATGATGAAGGATATTAATCACGTGACTTTAAGAGCCTTAGCACACTAAAGATGTCCTTTCGCCAAAACAATTTCTACTTTCCGAAGGATGAGATAAGCCCTCAGTGCATTTGTTTTGTAACAAACTCTTATCATTACAGGAGCAATATTCCATTATAGATAACATTGTTCTACGTTAGGTGTTAGATCAACAGCGCTACGTCTGATACGAAGTGAATGGAACGCATGTTCTTCTCGTGCTACCGATGAGAAACAGGAGTGTCGTATATACGAAAAAGGTGTCTCTACCGTGCCGTTAAAACACGCTGATATTGAAACATTATATGACCTCCATCCGTGACCTAATTCCACTTCAAATTTCAATCTTTCAGTGATTGGTTCGTTAAAGTGACCAATGATGTCTCGTGGAATATCACAATAATCTAACGTCATGATTCACCAGGAGGAGTCACTGTAAGTAGTATGAACATCTTTCCTTTTAAATATCAAGTATTAGTCATTTTTTGGCACTTTACACCATAATAGGTCCTTTTGCGGTGACCAAACTTACAATATACCCGAAGGGTCCTCTTCTTTCATTTAATAGTGGATTTATCATAATAAGCTAAAGCTACGTTGCATAATGTCGTGATGAGTATTCTTTTCTTGTTTTGATAATTGGAATTTTCAAAAGAAATTCGTAATTTTCTATGAGCTGGTAAGCATGACCTAATAATTAGTGAGGGACTCATTGCTGCAAAATGATGGTGAGGCACTTATTGAGCTGCACTGGTACTCAAAATTATCGGATTATTTATAAATATGCACATAAATCGAAATATTTATAAGGAAATTCAATTAAATTCGGTAACGATGTTTAAAATTGCATTACTTATTCACTGGCGTGCAAAAATTAAGGACGAGACGGTTTTTCGAAAGTAACGTCGTGCAGAAGTGCTCCACATCAACTCAAATCATACCATAAGATCCCCAAGATGTAAGAATATGGTACAAGTGAGCAAAACCGTCCGAACAAGGAATCCAAAGGATACAAAGGCACTTTATTGAAAAGGTAGCTTCGAACACAACTGGACAGAAGACAGAAACGTCCATGTGACAGGCGGATACTAAGAAAAATCTAGTCTTTAGTAGGGGATATGATGACCCCTGACTGCGTTGCAGGATTTACAACGTCTGTCCATGCTGAGGACGATGTTGTGAAGGAGCTGTTGATGCGTCGCGGCCCATTCAACTTGTAGCGACAATCGCAGCTGCGGAATCATTGCTGGCGGCTGGTGACGTGTTGCCAAGCGTCTCCCGAGAAGGTCCCACACGTGTTCGATTCGATTTAGGACCGGGGACCTTGCGGGCCAATCCATGCGTTGAATATTTTCACCCTCCAACAGCTCTGCGGCAGCCACTGTACGATGAGGTGTAGCGTTGTCGTCCATGAAGAGGAACTGAGGACCCACAGCACCTCTAAACAGACGCAAGTGAGGTAAGAGAACCTCGGTACAATAGCGGACACCAGTGACTGAACCTTCTTGGAAGATGTGGAGGTCAGCACGGCTACCATGCATGATACCGCCCGAAACGAGAACTCCGCCACCTCCAAACCGGTCCCTTTCGATGATGTTGGAGGTGTGATTGCCTGTTCCCTGCTCTCTCCAGATGTGTATACGCCCAGAATCACTCGTCAGACTAAATCGGCTCTCATCCGTAAAGAGAACTCGACCCCATTGCTGATGTATCCAGTTCTTGGGTTCCTGGCACCACAGAAACCGCCGTCTCCGATGAGCAGGCGTTAATGGCACGCACCGTACTGGTCGTCGGGCAAATAGACCACCTTTGTGCAGCTTCCTGGCCACGGTAAAACGCGACAACGGACGTCCAGTTGCCTGTTGCATGTGCCTTGCGATTTCTCCCGCTGTCTGCCGTTTGTTTCTTCTTGCCTGTAGGACAATATACCAGTCGTCCGACGCAGTGGTTGCTCGTGGACGACCACTGCTAAACTCTCGGACAGCTGTTCCTGTCGTTTGAAATGTTCTCCAAGCTCGTAAAACGATGCTGTGAGCGATCTCGAACTCCTCGGCCACACTAGTCACACTTCAACCTTCTTCCAACTTCCCAATGACGTGACCTCGGGTAAAGTCATCCAGATGTCGTCTACTGGATGGCCTATTGGCCATATCACACGGTGGCAGCAACTCGACATCGTTCAAACTGATGTACACCGCGCAATAGCTTTCACCGAATTGCTGAGCGTACACCGCCTGTGTGCTTTATGCCCTTCCTACAACCCCCCCCCTCCGTCATGCTGCATATATGCACATGCCCTACCGTATCGGACCCTAATCTATCTGGAGAGTGGTCTTTCGGTCCGTCGCCTGCTCGTTCCACTGTTATGCTAATTTCTCCTCAACGTCCTTAATTTTTGCACACCAGTGTATTTAATAAAGTAGAATTTAAAACTTGATTTTTAGCTGACTTATGGAAAATTTTGTTTTTGAAAAAAAAAAAGATTGATGCACAGCAGAAGACTAAAATGCCTTTTTTCTGGGGGGGGTAATTTAGGTAACCTCCACATAGGGTTCAGAACATTAAAAACAAATTCTAACAAAATGGTCCTGAAATTAGTTTTCAATTCTTTATCTACAACTATGTTTCAATGATGCGGCTTTCAACAGCATAACTTATTTTCTTGATATAGGTACAAGTTAATTCATGCGCTTTTTTCACTTACGCTATGTGTATTAGGAAATTTGCTTTGCGAAGGTGTTCTTCAGGGATTTATTCGATCAGGAACAATTAATAAAGGAAGATACGCATTTTATAACAAGAAAAAGTTGTTTTTTAATGAAATTTATAAACATTTAAAGAAAAGGCTTATTAAGTGCTACATTTGGAGTATAAAAAAAATTGCTAAAGACCATAAGAAAAAGAATATATTACTGGATAGGACATGTGGTAAAAAGAGACAGCATATTGAAAAGAATCATAGAAGGGAAACAGTAGGAAGGTGATCAAGAGGAAGACGACGACGACTAATGATGCTTGATGATATAATGTACAGAGGAAGCTATCAAAAATTGAAGGAGGAAGCAAAGTATAGAGGAAACTGGAGGAAGAGAACTTGCTGAGTTACCGATGGACCTGTCAAGAGACATAACACTAATGATGATGATATAGAGTAAATGGATAAAACATTAGAGATACCTAGCTAATAGCGTGTTGGCCCTCCTATAGCCCGAATAACGGCCTGTGGACGCCGAGGCATCCACACCACCAGATGCTGTAGGGTTTCCGGAGGTAATGTCATCCATGCCTGTTGCAGTATCCACAACACCGCCCGAGAGATCGGCCCAGTATCGATGAATCTGATGTTCCGCTCCGCGGTTTACCAGAAGAACTTCCCCAGAGCTTAAATCCGTGTGCCTTGTGGGCTACTGCTTTTAAACCCAAACTCAGATGAGTGTCTCTCGAGCCATGCGTGGGTGGTGCGGCCCAGTGCGGCGGCGCATTGTCGTTCTGAAAGAAGCCGTCCGCCTCAGGATGGGCGAAGGCCATGAAAGCGTGTAGATGATCACTTAGCACACGCTCGTAGAGCGCAGCTGTTAAAGACCTCTCCAGAAACACTAAGGGGCATAATGTGACACATGGGTGGGCTCCCTAAACCATCACAGAGCCACCACCACCATGAACAGAGCCAACCTGGCACAATAGAGCCAAGACCTCATTCTGTCGAAGCCACACCCGTTCCCTCTCGTCAGTTCGGTACAGATGAAAACGGGATCCATCTGACCACACGATGCTACACCACTGTGCAGAGGTCCAGTTTGATGTTCCCGGCACCAGAAGGGGCGCAATTTCTGATGACGAACACTCAAGAGTGGCACAAGAGTTGTGTCCCATAATCCAGGGTATGCAGAGTGCGCATTATTGCCCTGAAGCTGCTTGCTCATCCGACTTTTAACCAGGATGTGATTTGCGCCGCCGTCCCCAAACTTTTGGTCTGTATCATCCTTGATATTCTACGTCGACCCCGGTCATCAATGGCGTGTGATCTGCCACTGCTTTCTCTGTGGGCGCTAGCACGTCCGTCGATGGTATACTCGCGGTTTACCCTTGATACGGCTGCCCTTTGAAACTCTAGGGTTCATATACTTGGGCGATAGAATGACCCATCGGTCATGCGCCGACCGTGCGTCCACGGTCAAAGTCTCTCAGATAACCAGGTTGACACGTGTTCGTCGATTACGATACACTGTTACGAAGCCCTGCTGTCCGCCTATTTATTTCCAGCTTTCGGTTTGTGCCTGTTTCATGGACCGCCGGTGGCCTAATGGTCAACATTCGTGACTGCCACGGAGACCTCAGGTTCGATCCCAGCCAGTGACGAACCCTCGTACCACTAAATATCCGCCGTGCGTCGGAAGGGCGCGTTCCGCCGTCGGGCTACGGGTACTTGCTTCCCGGTAATAAATAAGAGCGTTTTTTACCCCTCTATACCTCGCTTCCGTGTCACTTTCCTATCTGGCACTCTAGCCCAAATGTCCTGGCTTCCTGTTTTTAAGGGTTGTTTAAGACCTGGGGTCAGAACTCCCTACCTAAAATCCTCTACATATGATTGGATCTGATCTGTGCCAGTTCCACACTACGCGGGGGGATGCCCATGTCAATTGCCCATCATCCCTATCTGTAATAGTAATAAAAATAATAATAATCTACTGAGTATATTTCGTATTTCTTTGGTTTTAGACGATGACACTTTGTCATAAATAATTTTGATTAATATTGTCTAAATATATTACTTTCGAAGCTCTTTCGGGAATCTTGGAAAGCAATGCAGAACAAGAACAGTGTTATTATTCTGCTCTTTCTTCTTTCAAACACGTTTGAAGTATGGAAGTTATGAGCAGCTGAGTTTATTTACGCATTCACAAAGAAAATGCATATAGTTAACGAAAAAAGTAGGTGATGCTCTAGAGATCAAAAATGTGCAAGAATTGAAATTTGAATTGCACCACAGGCTTTATGAGACATTTCATGCTGACGACATGACGTAGTGATGATGTCTTAGAATGCATTTAAAAGTGAGATCGACGTTTTCGTTAGAGAAACTTTTGGCATCCCAGTTATAAATATCAAATATACAGCTTCATCAGAAATCCTCTTTATATTATCGTACAAATTGCCATCAAAACTTTCTTCTTTATTAAATCTTTCAGCGAAAAATTCGGGAAAATATCAGATGCAGTATCCACATGCAAGTCCATGGAAGCAAAATACGTAAACATGTTTTTCCTCTACAAAATGAAGAAGCATTCCTTTCGCAAAAGATATTTTTTTGTTTTATGGCAGAAAATAAAATGTTATTTTCAACAAAGAATAGGATTCCTTTGAAGCAACTATCCTAGAAAATCTGACGTTTCGGGTGACTTCTTCTTTTTATTTTTTTTTTCGTTTTATTTTTTTTTTATGAATAGAATAGCGAAGATTGTTTCTCAAGACCAATTTCGTTGCCCAGGTTTGGCGAGGAAAAATGGAAACCCCAGAAATGGGGATATCAGTTCAAATTTTGGTGAGAGGCTAAAAACTCCATATGAATACATTCACCAATGTAACACATAAAATCGACAGGCCTCGTGTTAAAAATAAGTACAAAAAGCTTTAAAATTATTCTCAGTATTATCCGTTTCAACCTACTTTTAGCGTTATTTCTTACTCCAAAAACAAGACTTATTTTTATTTGCTAAATTATTTGCTATGATTAAAATTTCACCGCCACGCTAACGCAGCGGTCTAAGCGCTGGCTTATGACCATTCGTCCGATTTCGGTCCGTATTCGAATCCCAGTGAGGCATGGATGTTCGTTTGTCTTACGGACGCACGAGAGGATCAGCGTATCGAGAGGATGGCGTTAGCATAGCGAACAAGACTGGAACAAGACTCCCTAAATTAGGAACAGGCGACCACTTATAGTCCACTGAGTTGCTAACAGTGGTCGTTAAACTTCCATTAAAAATGATTATAATTTAGGAATATCTTCGATGACACATACGAGTAATTAAATGGTTGCTTAGATTATGGGTTCTGCAGATGCAAACGTGCCAACGGGTGAAACCCTTGATGGTTTTACACATAGAAAGCAGAAAGTAGCGAAAAACGAGCGGCTTAGGACAAATTCTTATCCTAACGTATCTGTTTCTGACATTCCGACTGTGATTACTTTTCAGCATACTGACTTACACGAAAAGCCAAAACATTATGACCACCTGCTTAATATGATACTGGTCCTCCACGTGCCACTAAAACGGGTTCTTACTCGGCGAAGCTTCGACGCCACAAGATTTCTAAAGGTGCCTTGTGGTTATCAAAACATTACCAGCAGATACTTTAATTCTTGTATGGTACGTGGCTGAGTTGCCACAGATCGGATTTGCTGTTCCAGTGTAAACTATAAATGCCCGATTGGACTGATGTCTGGATAACTTGGAGTACAAGGAAATACCTGGAAATCGTCCTCATGTCCAACAAACCATTCTCGAAAACCCCGGGCCGTGTGGCATGACGCATTATCAATCAGAAAGAAGGCACTTCTAGACGGGAATACCGTTGAGATGAAAGGATGTACCCAGTCGGCATTGATAATTATGTAAGTGGTAGATGTCATAGTTTCCTTCACATGAATGATTGGACCCAGAGATACTTAGCAGAACATTGTCCAAATGATTGCACTTTCTGTACCGGCTCGTTTTCATCCCGCGGTGGATCCCTAGCCCAACATTTCCTCAACTGAACGACGTACAAGTACCCGGCCGTCTATATGTGGCAACCGGAAACGAAATTCATCGGACTTTTTTCCAATCATTCAAGGTCCACTTTCGCTGCTCGGGCGCGCATTGTAGGTATTTGCGGCGATGAAGTGAGGTACGCATGCTCACTCATACCTGCCTGCGGCTAGGCAGCCCCATTTTTTTTTTTTTTTTTTTTGATTGGAGGTTTAACGACCACCGTGAGCAACTCAATGGGCTATAAGCAGTCGCCCGTCCCTAATTTAGGGTCACTGGTTCCAGGGAAGGGAGAGAGCCAGTGCCGTAAGACAAACACAACATCCATGCCTGACCGGGATCCGGACCCCATTACGTACGAATGATCATAGGCCAGCGCCTTAGACCACTGCGCCACCGGGGCGGCAGCCCCATTTCCAGCCCGGTTCGATGTGTTGTATGTTGTGACGCATTACTCCCGTCACCAGCATTCTAATTACCAGCACAATGGGCCACAATATCCCTTGTGTTGGTTCGTACTGTACGGGATATCCTTTGTCGGCAGCTACAGTCGTTGAGCAATGAACGGCCCGCATGTTTCCGGCAGTTGGTGGTTTTTTCCTTCTCGGAAAATGTTTTTGAAGGTATTTTACTTACCACGGCTGACCGTGTTCACCCCACAAGCCTTGCTGTCTCGAAAATGATCTGATCCAGACGGCTAACCAATACGATTTGGCCTTTGTTAAACCCGTTTAAATCCGCTGCCTTATCCATTGGAAGAACAAAAATAGCATTGATTAACAGAGTTCAGTATCAGGTGTAATTTATACAGTTTCATGACCTTCACACTCGCCGTTGTTTACCTGTTTTGATTTTAATAATGATGCGCTGGTCATAACATTGTGGCTGTTCGGTGAAAGTGCCAGTAACATATTTGTAATCCATCTCTGTTAAAAGTCTTGCTAGTGAAGATATTTCCCATAATCTGCAAAAGCAAGATGCTGTGATTATTAGACGCTATTTATTTCTTTGCGACAGGTTTTCGGGGATTTTATTTTTTGAGAGGGGATGGGGGATAACAAACACCGCTGGAAATTGTTAAAACTATAAGCTGTCATCCTTTCTGATTTGAGGCCACTGGATCCGGGGATTAGCGCCCATGGCGTCCGATGCTCTGATGGCAAAGCAGAAATCAGATTCCTTGACCACTCCGCGGCCTTTCAAAAACTAACCTATGCAATTATTTTTTTGTTAAGAGTTCAAAAGTTCAGTTACTGCAGTACGCTTCACATTTTACATTTCCCCAGCCACCACTGTCTGATTTAGTAAATCATCTTATGGGCCAGCAACTGGTAAATCATCTTATGGGCCACCAACTGGTATCCAAGATGAAAATCTTCCAAATACATCGCTCTTTCCACGTTAATAAATAAATACATCGCTCCTTCCACGTTCCAGAAACACATAGCAACCGAAAAAACTTTTCCAGCCGCCGCCGTGGAATTGAATCACGGATCTCTCGATATCTAGCCGAGCGCGTTAGCTTTACATCTGATAGCTGAGCCCATCTTACTGATTTATGATGTCAGAAGCTGACTTAAAAATGCACATAGCACCGTGGATTGTTGGCCACCGTGGTGTAAAGCTAACGCGCTCGGCTAGATATCGAGAGATCCGTAGTTTAATTCCACGGCGGCGGCTGAAAACAATTTTTCGGGTTGCTATGTGTTTCTGGAACGTGGAAAGAGTGATGTATTTATTTGGTATCCAAGAGTTGTGTAGCCTTTTTTCTACGCATCCAAACGATGACGCTATACTAACAAGCACAGACTGCATACGGGTATTGCTGCATTATACTTGGACATTATTTGTTACTTAACTACCTCCTTCTCTCTCCTTTTCCTAGAAACAAGGATGCATAATGAACATCTACAATGTGGAAATTTCTTTCTCTTAGCTTTTCTTGACCTTTCTATTTTACCGTTAGCATCAATTTGTGTTTTTAGCTCAGTAGTTTCCTATACTGCCAGAAAGTGAAATAAGTACACCACTAAAAATTGCAGCTGCATCAATGTGATTTATGTCGTAGTAACAGCTTGTTAAGAAAGGAAAGTGATCACACGTGTGAAGAGATTCAATGCTTATTTAACCTTTTAATGCGTATTACAGTGTACTGGAGACACATTTTAATAAGGTTTTGCACCTCCTTCAGCAGCAATACAAGCTTCCAATCTGGCATGCAGCCTTTCGTACAAGTGCTAGATATCACGCTGGGTGATAGCATTCCATGCGCTTTCAACTTGGATGCGTCATTCAGAAATGGTCGCTGCCTGCCGGTTTCCGCGGGAGAGTCTTTGTCGGATCCAGTCCCAGACATGCTCGATTGGAGACAAGTCCGGAGAGCGTGCTGGCCAAGGGAGTTGATGAACAGCCTGAAGAGCATGTTGAGTAGCCCGGGAGGAGCGTGGGTGGGCGTTATCCTGCTGGAATATCTCATCAGGAATCGCACCCAAGAATGGCAGGTCGATCGGCTGTACGATGTCGCTGACGTACGTACTTTTATTCAGTGTTCCCCGTACAAACACCACACTCGTACGAGAGTGATAGCTAATCTCTCCCCACAAAATGATGCCCAGCGTGACGTCCATGTTTCGTTGGCAGGTGCACGATGGCAGAAGCCGCTCACCTTGTCGCATTCGGACGCGTACACGACCGTCAGGCGGTCCCAAGTAGAATCGGCTTTCATCACTGAAGATTATTAACCGCCATTCTTCCTTCCAATGAACTCTTTCTTGACACCACCGCAAACGTGCTCAACGGAGACCAGGGATCAGTGGTAACCGTGCCAGCGGCACCCATGCCCGTAGTCCTGCTTCCAACAAACGATTTCGTATCGCTCTGGTAGACACCCTTTTTATGACAGAGGATCGAATTTATCACGCCGTAGCCGTCCGCTATGCCAATGCCGCCCTCCTGATACGCTGATCCTCTCGTGTGTCCGTAACACTGTGTCGCCTGGAACCACGTCTGCGAGTGTGTGAATGCTCCTCTGACCACTGACGCCACCATTTTACCACACCCGGTACCTTTCGTCCCATTCGGTCCGCAATTTGGCGGTAGGACCAACCTCCTTCCCGCAGACCCACAATACGGTCCACAATTTGACGGAAGGACCAACCTCCTTCCTGCAGACCCACAATACGGTCCGCAATATGACGGAAGGATCAACCTTCTTCTCGCAGACAAACAATACGGAGCGCAATTTGACGGAAGGACCAACCTCATTCCCGCAGACCCACAATACGGTCCGCAATTTGACGGAAGGGCCAACCTCCTTCCCGCAGACCCACAATACAGTCCGCAATTTGACGGAAGGACCAACCTCCTTCCCACAGACCCACAATACGGTCCGGAATTTGACGGAAGGATCAACCTCCTTCTCGCAGACCCACAATACGGTACGCAATTTGACGGAAGGATCAACCTCCTTCTCGCAGACCCACAATACGGTCCGCAATTTGATGGAAGGACCAACCTCCTTCCCACAGACCTACAATACGGTCCGGAATTTGACGGAAGGATCAACCTCCTTCTCGCAGACCCACAATACGGTCCGCAATTTGACGGAAGGACCAACCTCCTTCCCGCAACCCACAATACGGTCCGTAATTTGACGGAAGGACCAACCTCCTTCCCGCAGACCCACAATACGGTCCGCAATTTGACGGAAGGACCAACCTCCTTCTCGCAGACCCACAATACGGTCTCGCTCGAATTCCGATAAATGAACAAATGTTGCGTACCTGCGTCGTTCAGGCATGGTAACTTCTTTAACGAGCACTGAACAACACCATACCAGACGAGCGACTTCGTTCTGCTCGCCCTAGTCCTTAAATATGCGATGCGTACATTTGCATGTTGTCTTCATCAGTGACGTCATTATTTCATTCAATGACATTCCAACTTGGATCACAGTTCCTGATCTTTAACGATTAACATATTATAATATGACGTTCTTACCTGCATTCCTTCTCGCTGTACTTTTTTCACTCTCCGGCAGTCTGTTTACATTAGTGATGTAATTCCTGCAAAATGTTCGTTTACGTTGCATCTAATTTCATATTTTACATTTCGGGAGGTACAATTTCTTATTGATCTTTGCATGTCTACACTTGTGAGATCACAGCGCTTTCCGTTGCTACGCACCAGATGCTGATTTTACTCTTCTCAGATTGAAAAAGCAACATCTCAAAACATGCGTTATACATGAAATATTGATATTTATATTTAGCAATGCTAGTGAAGGAATAACTTCAGATGAATGAATGCAACGTTTTCATTCTGCAAAATACTCGGTTGGATCTTTTATAGTCACACTAAGCGTTTTAAAAGCATCATTTCCATCGCTATTCAGAAGAATACGATACTCATGTAATGTCAAACAGAGGTCCTCGCTCTTCCCACGTTTATAACGGCACGTAACTGGAAGACCCTGGGTTCGATTCCAGGTGGCGTCCAACGAGAATTTTTCCGCGACTCACTTTTATTATTAAATGTGGAAAGAGTGATGACCTCTGTTTGATGTTCCTAGTGCACGTCAAATGTTTGTATTTATTCATGTAATGTTTAAATTAATGTAAACGTTGCGATGGACTTTTATGCTAGGATCAGTAAGTGGAATGCATGGCTGTTTTGTGACTCTTTGGGTAACTGAAGAAAAGCAAAATGTTTGTAGAAAATGGTCGAGCAGTGGGACTTTCACTTATTACAAAGATATTGTTCAGTTAAATATACCAACAAGTTAGTAAAATCATGCAATGCATTAATTATGATACGCTTTTCAACATACCAGAAATTATTACTCAAGTTATGTGGATAATGTCTGTGGAATAAATCTCGCTCCTGTGTCCTGACCTTTGACTCCATTTCGATAATATTCAACAGAACCGGTTCACTATACCTCCGGAAAAACATGATAAAATTTTGTTGCAATCCAAGCATTTTAGGTAAGTTACGATGCACAAGGGCAATGGAATGGATCCCACTCCAGTGTCCTGACCTTTGACCCCATTTCGCCCATCTTCAATAGGGTTCGTCCCCAGTGGCTCCCTACCACATACTAAAATTTCATCGAAATCGAACAATATTTACGCAAGTTATGACGCATAAGGGCAATGGAATATATCCCGCTCTTATGCTCTGCCTGACCTTTGACCCCATTTCACCTATTTTCAATAGGGTTTGTACACAAGAGATTCCCTACCACATACTAAAACTTTCATCAAAATCGAACCATATATACACATGTTATGACGCATAATGGCAATGGAATGAATCCCGCTTTTGTGTCCTGACCTTTGACCTCATTCCGCTCACTTTCAATGGGGTTCGTCCCCAGGTGGTTCCTTAGCACATACTAAAATTTGATCGAAATCGAACCATTTTTACGCAAGTTATGACGCATAAGGGCAATGGAATATATCCCGCTCTTATGCCCTGCCTGACCTCTGACCCCATTTCGCCCATTTTCAATACGGTTCGTGCCCAGTGGTTCACTACCACATACTAAAATTTAATCGAAATCGAACAATTTTTCCGCAAGTTGTGACGTATAAAGGCAATGGAATGGATCCAGCTCCTATGTTCTGACCTTTGACCCTGCTTCGCCCATTTTCAATAGGGTTCGTCCCCAGGTTGTCCCCTACCACATACTAAAATTTCTTCGAAATCGAACCATTTTCACGTGAGTTATCGTGCGGACGGACGGACAAAGCTTGAGCATATACGCTTCTTCAACCTACGGTTGGAAAGCGTAAAAAACCAGTAAAGTTCACTTGACCGAAAATCAGTTGGCTGATAATCTCTTGCTCAAAAGGTTATAACGAAGAAAATTTCTCCGTCATTTTTTGTCCTCGCCGGTAATCAAGCCCGAGTACACTTATTCCGGAACAAGTCGCTCTACCAACTGAGCTACGCAGACCTTCGTTGTCGCTGCTATCAGCCTTTATATCGTGTGCGTCCTGTGAGGCAGGCACGTCACAATGTATTTTGTGTGTGCACATCTTCTACCCGTTTTTGTAGCCTACAAAGGAAGGAGGAAAACACAACAAATAACTTACCTAGGATTTCACACAATTGCCATCATTCTGTATAACCTCTTGCAATCTGTCTATGAGTAGGTGAATCCCATGCCGGAAGAGCTCCTGCGTTTTAGAGTAAAAAAAGTCATGTAATGCCGTTTTCCCATTGTCCACATCATCAAAGGTTTGGAGAGCGAAGGCGTTCTGTAACAATCGAAAAAGGTGGTAATTCGTAGGTGCCGGGTGAGATAACAACTTCCCAACCAAGTCCAGGAATTTTTTTGAGTGGTAAAAGCAGCATGAGGTCTGGTAATATCATGATCAAGGATCACGCCTTTGCGATTGACGAGTGCTGGCCGCTTGGATGTCAGTCGTTCTCGCAATCTGTTTAACTGTTGGCAGTTGAGGTCAGCATTTATCGTTCGGTTAGGTGCCAACACCTCCCAATGCAGAGACAATATATCTCGTGCAACCATAGAGCTAATCTTACATACAGCTGTTTCGGCACGATATATAACACTTTCATCTAATACACGCAAGCCTCAGAAGTATAAAATATTTATTTACATATAAAACCAGTATGTACAGATAAAAACAACTTTAAAATAGAGGCAAGACCTTTCGAGCCTTCACAAGACCCATTATCAAGCCAAAGTGCAGCCCAATGTGCAGTTAATAAGACTTTATATGTACGAGTAAGCTACCGTCATGCATCTGTAGCTATAGCAACATCTAGGTGTACATGTGCTGTAATCATAGAATTGAACTTTCCCGACATTTAATCTAAGTATCTGATGGTTTTAATGTTCTAACATATTGACGCCAAGGTAATGCTAAATTACTAGGTAGGTCTTCATTGCAACATAGATCATCAAACCATGTGATAAATAATGATATCGTGATAAATGTATCTCGTTTATTTTTTGGTAAAAGCCAGATGATTCATGTTTTCCCAACGTGGGTATATTTGCCTTCGTCTACCAAACGTGCAATTAATTTTTTACCAAGCAGTTACTTACCCTACCTTTTGGAATATAAGCTCTGTACCGTTGTCTAACACTCAGAAAAACGCACTTCAAAGAGGATTTAAGTTAAACTATCCATACTTTAAAGTGGACCCAATGAAGACAATATCTGAAGTTGAGAATGTTATTTCATCTCTGGCTTCTGAGGAACAGGACTTTTTTCGGTACTCTGTGGCCAGGGTACTTACATGTAACATTCACCTACGCAATAAATAAGATCAAAGAATATTAAAGTATGAACGGAACCAACTACTGGCGCCATCTCGTAACCCTGAATTATCAAGTGTGTCAGCAGACAAAGCTCAACAAATTGTTCCTTTGGACAAGAGAGAGAATATCACGTGAAAATGCTTCAGGCTCTTGATAGTATTCCCCATAGTGTTATTTCGTTTGATCCAACCGCAGCTACTATAAAACTCTGAGCAAGTTGAAAAATCAAGGGCATCTCCCTGTTTCTATATCTTCTCAGATGCACCCACCCAGTGGACCTACAGTACCACTGGTATTCGGAAAAATCAGGATTCATAAAGAAGACTACCCAGTGTGCCCTTTGGTATCCGGTTTCAATAATCTCACCCGGCCCCTGGAAATAGGACTTGCAACCTTTCTTGTTCTCTTCTTTCAATCATCGAAGTGCGCCGTGCAGGGAACCCTTCCAGCTCTAAATATTATCAGAGATTTTGATCACTGCAGCCAACATTTCATTATGACATCATTAGATGTTTCTTCATTATTCCCTAGCGTGCCTTTGCTACAATCTCAAGAGATCGTTGAAGATAGACTAGCTTCAGTACTGGACATTTCTCCAGTAGAAACGCAAGCTATTATAGCAGCTTAAAATTAATTTTCAACGAGCCTATTGCAAATTTAATGGGGTTATCTACCAACAACGGGGCGGGCCACCAATGGGTTCCCCCTCTCCCCATTTTGGTTGAGGTGGTTCTTCAACATCTAGAAAATTATGTTATTCAAAATAGTCCGTCCAAACCTACATTGTATATCAGATACGTCGACGACGTTTTAGTATTTTGGCAACACTCCGTTGGAAGATTACAACAATTTGCTCAAGCTCTATCGGCCTTGTTTCCATCAATTAAATTTAACATCGAGTTTGAAAAGCAGTTTTCCTTGCCATTTCTTGATATTCTTCTTACCAGAGATCCTGTTAAGAACGTCGTAATCTTCTGTGTACCGGAAACCGACCCACATTCCGACCATGATTCCATTCTCTTCAGCTCACCCTATTCAATATAAACTTGCTGGGTTGCGCTCAAGTATCAAACGAGCTTTCACGCACTCTTCATCTATAGGTTTAAGACGTATTGAACTCGATTATATTGTCAAAACTGCGAAGCAATTTGGTTACCTTGCGAACTGTGTTAATAAAATAATTCAACAGACTCAACAACTGTCGTTCACACGATTACAACGCGAGCAAGTTACCAGACGTTTTGTTGGTTCAGTGGATTACCACCCAACCATCATTAACACTTTAAACCGATTCAGTAACAAACATCGTATAAGTTTTGGAATACGGACATCAAACATTTTCAAAATGATAAAACAAGATCGTGATCGGGTGTGCACGGAACATAAACATGGTATATACTGCAACCTGAGCTTCCCAATGACCAACATTGCAACCTGAGCTTCCCAATGACCAACCTATGACACATTGCAACCTGAGCTTCCCAATGACCAACCTGGGACATGTATTGGCTCCACACTTTGGACGATAGGTGTCCGGGTTTCAGAACACAAGTACGATATCAAAACAGGACCAACGACTACAGCCATCGCACGTTTAGTAGCCGAAGGCAAATATACCCCACGTTGGGAAAACGTGAATCATCTGGCTTTTACCAAAATTAAACAGGATACATTTTTCACGGAATCATTATTTATCACATGGTTTAGGGATCTATGGTGCAATGAAAACCTACCCAGTAATTTACCATTACCTTGGCATCAATATGTTAGAACATTAAAATCACTAGATACTTAGATTAAATGTTGGGAAAGTTCATTTCTATGATTACAGCATATGTAGACCTAGATGTTGCTATAGTTACAGATGAATGACGGTAGCTTACTTATACATATATAGTCTTGTTCACTCCACATTGGGCTGCACTTTGGCTTGATAATGAGACTTGTAAAGACTCGACAGATTTTGCCTGTTTTTTAAAGTTGCTTTTATCAGTACATACTGGTTTTAGATGTATATAAATATTTTATAATTCTGAGGCTTGCGTGTATTAGATGAAAGTGTTATACATCGTGCCGAGACAGCTGTATGTAAGATTACCTCCCAGTGGATATTCCCTGGACATCGCACCAAACACTCAACAAAACCATTTTCGGATGTAGTCCTCCTTTTGACGTCGACGGTTGGCACACAGTCTGTCGACGCTTTACATTACGGCACAGTACCCATTTCTCATCACCCATTACAATTCGTCTCAAAAACGGTTCATTTCTGTGACGAGAAAGCAAAGACACACAGGAACGGATTCTCTCCTCTAGTTGCTTTGCAAAAAATTGGTACGGAACCCAGTTATCGAACTTGGTGATGAACCTAAGCGCATTGCATCCGTCTTTCGACTGTTGTTCTGTGTACCAACAACGTTTCCACTAATTCCCGAACGGTTGGATGTGGGTCATTTGTTATGGCATGGTCCACATCCTCGTCAGAAACCACGGATGGACGTCCACGACGTGGTTGATCTTTACAGCTTCTGTCTCCGTCCCGGAATTTCCGAAACCAATGGCGACATGTGCTATCACAAACTGCATCCTCCCCATCCACTTGAAAGATGTTGCGGCAAGCCGCGTCTTCAGTGTTGCCTTTATTGAACTCGTACAGTAAACAATGTCTAATGTGCTCCTTATCGCATGTCATGTTACATCGTCCATGATTTCCGTTAGGAATGACTTACTCGGACAAACCTAATGCCTCTACATAATCTACTGCTTCACGCTTTATTGGCCGAAAATTCGGCATCGCAGCGTCATTTGTGACGTAACTATTCCGATCGCAATTTGCATCTATTACAAAAATGAGTAGAACTTTTGCACACACCCAATACATTTCACAGAAGAGTCATTTGATCGAAAAGTTCATTTCGCCGAAAGGTCTCTTCACTAAAACGTTCACTTTATCGAAAGGCTATTTGATCGAAAGGTACATTTCACCGAAGGATTACTTCACCTGAAATTGCATTTGATGGAAAGATTATTTCACCGAAGTGTCAGTTTATCGAAAACTTAGGATTTTGTTAGAGATTTATCGAAGTGTGGAGCGGTGTTGAAAAACTGATCACCGAGACGTTAGGGTGCTGTATAAATATTGCACTTTTGATTTCAACGGAATACTACATAATGTTTACATACGTAGTATTCCATTGTAAGGCCGACAGTTCTTTTAAATTATATTTCAAAGGCCTACAGGTCTTTTGAAATATAACATTAATTATAAGACCTACATCTGGGCCTTTGTAGCAAATTTTCATCCTCCACGAGCTCATATTCATAAGGTTTACATAGAAAATCAAGTTAATAATGATCCACTTTTACTCAACCCAAACGCATTTTTTTTTTTGCCCCAAGGCACACGCATGGGCTTTTTTAGCAGATTTTAACCACCGGTGCTCATATTCATGAGCGTTACATAAAATTTCAAGTAAAGTATAAAACTCAATAACGGAGGATTAAAATTTTATAAAAAGCCTTAATCGAGGCCTAGGGCTTTAAATTTGATTTTTTACCAACTTATTTGTTATTATTAACTTGATTTTTATGTAAACATTATGATTGTGATCCTGGATTAGAGAACCTACGTTTTTTAGCACGAATGATTAAAATTTGCTAAAAGGCCTAAACCAATGCTCAGGAACTTAAAATTAATTCTCTTGGTCTTACAATTAATTCTTTGCGTTCTTTGTGACACGTAGAAATCAAAAGCGCAATTTGAGTACGAGCCCCTAATGTTTCGGTGGTCTGTCTTCCTATGTGGCACCAGACTTCAATACTTCCAAGGGTCAGTTTCTCGCATCCAAATTTTCGACAAACTGACCCTTCGGTGAAATAACCTTTCGATGAAATAAACTTTTAGATCAAGTGAACATTCGGTGAAATGAGAGTTTCGATCACGTGACTTTTTGGTGAAGTGATTCTCCGTCAAGTGACCCTTCGGTGAAGTTATCGTCGGGCAAATGAACTACACATACCAAAAAGTTACTCAAAACTTTCTGTGTCAAAAGATCTACTTAGAACAGATTGATGTGATTTAACAAAAGAACTGAGTGTGAATTTACAAATTGTTATTTAGCTCATTACAAAAGCGGATTGGATCAGAAGAGTTTCAAGGAAATTAAAGCATGAAAAAATGCTGTTCTACCTCACTCTTTCGGTCCATAATTGTTTTATTGAAAAAATGCTGTTCTACCTCACTCTTTCGGTCCATAATCGTTTTATTGAAAAAATGCTGTTCTACCTCACTCTTTCGGTCCATAATTGTTTTATTGAAAAGATGCTGTTCTACCTCACTCTTTCGGTCCATAATCGTTTTATTGAAAAAATGCTGTTCTACCTCACTCTTTCTGTCCATAATCGTTTTATTGAAAAAATGCTGCTCTACCTCACTCTTTCGGTCCATAATCGTTTTATTGAAAAAATGCTGTTCTACCTCACTCTTTCGGTCCATAATTGTTTTATTGAAAAGATGCTGTTCTACCTCACTCTTTCGGTCCATAATTGTTTTATTGAAAAGATGCTGTTCTACCTCACTCTTTCGGTCCATAATCGTTTTATTGGAAAAGATGTTATTCTACCTCACTCTTTCGGTCCATAATCGTTTTATTGGAAAAATGTTATTCTACCTCACTCTTTCGGTCCATAATTGTTTTATTGAAAAGATGCTGTTCTACCTTACTCTTTCGGTCCATAATTGTTTTATTGAAAAGATGCTGTTCTACCTCACTCTTTCGGTCCATAATTGTTTTATTGAAAAGATGCTGTTCTACCTCACTCTTTCGATCCATAATCGTTTTATTGAAAAAATGCTGTTCTACCTCACTCTTTCGGTCCATAATCGTTTTATTGAAAAAATGCAGTTCTACCTCACTCTTTCGGTCCATAATCATTTTTTTGAAAAACTGCCATAGCTAGCTTGAAACTTCTATTTTCAGATCTGCGTTAAAACTGTTGTAGGAATAGCATTTTGAACTAGCTAAAGACATTTACAGCAGTGAGAAGGTAATTCTCAATGGATATTCCTTTCTGATGGGACGACTTGCGCACATATACCGCGCCCATCTCGCATGTCCTTCAGAGTTCTCAGCTGTTAGCATTTCTTGGGTAAAAAACTATGAATATAGATTGTAAATTGCTTTAATCAGAATAAACTAGCACGTAGCCTGTGCCATGCAAGGTTGAAAAAGCTATGACTGAAATTTTTATAACACGAATCGGAAAATACATATACATAACTACACTGCTAGCCACCCGAAATGCAACACCAAGAAGGAAGCATCCGATTGTCCTGAAATTCGCAGCATGCGTCACCCGCGAGAGGACATGCAAACGATTAACATTGCAGGGCATATTCAAAACATGTGCGCCCGGAACGCCACCGAGAAGCACTATAAAAAGGGTGCACAGAAGGCGGGGTGTTAGTAGTGGAATTGTGTTGTGCTGCCGGACCTGTGCGTGGGAAGCTTCCTGATGCCTCGTCGCAGAATACGGCAGTCATTCCAGCACGTTTCGGAGTTCGACAGAGGACGAATAGTGGCTTATCGCGACAGCGGTTTATCGTACGGAGACATCGGCGCCCGTGTGGGACGACATCCAGCCACAGTAAGGCGAGTATGGATTTGCTGGGTGCAGGAGGGACGGACGGACTGAAGGGAGCGATTGCCGCAGCCGCGGCACACCATCGAAAGAGAGGACCGGCATGTAGTGCGGCGGGCATTGACTGCTTGCACCGCCACATCACGAACGTTAGCGCAGGAATTAGGGTGTGTTGCGCAACAACCTGTGTCAGCACGTACCGTTCGACGTCGTCTGCAGGAGCGGGGACTTGTCGCACGGCACCCATTGCTCCTATTACCATTGACATTACACCACCGGCGAGTGTGGCGGCAGTAGGCCGTTAAGCTCCGCACCTGGACTACGGAATGGCACGACATTGTCTTCTGCGACGAATCCCGCTTCTGCCTGCAACACCACGATGGTCGGATCCGCGTGTGGCGGCACTGCGGCGGGAGACTGTATGACGCCTGCATTATGCATCGCCATACCGGTCCGTCGCCTGGCGTTATGGTTTGGGGCGCTATTGGATATGACACCCGCAACCCTCTGGTACGCATCGCCGGTACACTCAACATCCACCGCTACATCTCAGACGTTTTGGAGCCTGTAGTACTCCCTTACCTGCAGGACCGGCCAGCGGCCACGTTTCAACAGGACAATGCGCGCCCGCACGTGGCATGCATCGTGCAACAATTCTTCACGGCTCACCAGGTGTCACTGCTGCCGTGGCCCGCCTGTTCTCCCGATATGTCGCCCATCGAACACGTATATTCGCTGATCGGCAACCGAGTGGCCCAGCAAGCACCACCCGCGGCTACGCCTGATGAACTGTGGCAACGTGTTGAAACAGCCTGGACCGACATACCCCAAGCCCACATCCAAAGCCTCTTTCGTTCGATGCCGCGGCGTGTAGCTGCCGTTATTGCCAGCCATGGGGGCCACGCGAACTATTGATGTCTGCGTTTTCCGCAAGTCGCACGGGCCTGTAAGCTCAATCGTTTCATCTTTGTATCTGTTGTTATGTGTCCAGTAAATCTAGCTTTGCTATCTCGTGTCCTTCTCGGTGTTGCATTTTGAGTGGCCAGCAGTGTATAATAAACGGTTGAATTATCAATGGGCATTCTATAAGACAGGTCATAAAGAACAAAATTTTCGTGATATTCTCATGATAAAAACCTATTATGTAGGTTAATAGATTTTACCCAGCCATATGACGGTCACAGTAAGTTAAAAATCATATAATATAAAACTTAATAAAAATGATGTGAATTGATGGTCATGAAAGATTCTTGATATACAATGTTTTGTGTTACTGTCATTTGATAATTCAAAAGATTTCTTTGCAGTTAACTGTGTTTAACAGAAACTTTCACACCGTCGCCGTTGTCGTTCTCTATTTAACCGACGTTTTCTTTCAGCTTCATCTTTTTCCATCTTGTATTACAAAGAAAAAATTTCACGGAACCAATATATTTTTTTTAATTTCCTTTGCCGTAAATCAAAACTACACCTGCAGTTACTTTCTTACAATTTTACTTATTACTTTTTATGCCATAAAATAACGCAGATTCCTTTTTATGAAATTTATCTGCAGTTTTATTCTTTTTTATGAAATTACTATGCAATGGGAAGAAAATGAAATAAACCCCACGACGTAACACCTACGTAACAGAACAAACGTCGCACACAGTTGCTCGACCACGTGCGTGTTGCCACAGATGAAGTCGTTTGTCTTACTAACTTTATTTTATTTTTCGGTATTTCTCCTGGGTTTTACGTATCGTGCGATAGCGGTGAGCTTAGTTCCGATTTCTAACACCGGAAAAAAGCAGATGGCGCTGCAGGTACTGAATGACGTCAGAGCATTAAGGACAGGCGTAGCCTATTGTACAGGTTTTATTACCTGGATGTTCAGGGGTAAACCGAATCAGGTGATCGTACAGCTATGCATTCCCGAAAAATACGCCATGCTTCACATAAAGCAACACATGAGTACAACAGCAGCACCTCTGGAAAATCGAACCATGATTTTCAGCTGTTTATGCAAGTACAATACAATATGGCAGTGCCAATGAGATGTGCTTACAGATTCGGAAAGAGGGTGATTTGAAATCATCGCATACGAGTTCTGACAATTCAGATCGGGAATTCGTCTTACCGCAAGATGTGTGCTGAAATGATATAAAACAAAAGGTATGACCTTGGAATGTACCCTAAATAACTCAGTTGTGTAAGTTTTCTTCTTAGCGCACTAAATATTTAGCGAAAACCCATTCTCTATTATATGAGCTTGTACTTCGGGCAAAACAACTCCTGATTTACAAAAAAGTCTAAATGAACAAAACCCAAAGTGGTATATATTTGACACGTTGCTCACTATAGTAGAGTTCCTTTAAGTGTAATGAAATCCAACCTCCTTATAATAAAATTTTAATAATCTAAAGAAAAGGGATTGCGCAGAGATAAAGCATGCATTTCAGTTTCTACAGCAACACCCTGAAAGGGTATTGTCCCGAAAGGCTGCAGTGAATCACATATGATCTCGGGTGACATAAAAGATTCTAATACATTTGCGTCGAATTGAGAAGACACATGTAATACTCAAATTGTAGTAGTGCTTCAAAAAGTTAGTTGTTAATATCCTCTAGATACATATCCCTGAAGACATTATCAGTTACTTGAATAAGAGTTAATAAGTAGACAATATAGTTTTTTTTACCGGGAAAAAGAAGTTTTTAAAAAATGCATGAGTTCGGTTAGGTGATGCACACTTTTATATAAGAGTTGTGCAAATCTGTATGGGTGCCTTGCACTTCAACACAGCTAATAATTTTCTTTTCCTTTTTTAAAACGTGAATCTGCGAGAGTGCGGTAAGTTTTGTCTTGATTAGAAAAAGGCAAAGAAATAAAGCTCGTCTTCTGTCAAGCGCTGTAATAGAGAAAGAATTTCATAGATTTCATGTGACAGAAATTAATGAATAAACGGTAAAAGCAACCACTGCGACATTATTAAAGGTACACAAGATGGATGTTGACAATTACACTTCTTGAGGTGCGACGGAAAACTGCAACAACTGGACCCAGGGCTGACAACTTTTGAGAGGAATGGTCATGAACAGGAGGCATAAACATTGAGCAACCAGTATCTCTGCCTATTGGTGAGGTCATCAAAGAAAATTGGTGCGTTCTTCGTTATTAGCCAAACCAATAGCTCTTGCCAACTATTCTTCAGGTACAATTGTTTTATATTACCATTATTTCCATCAAAATGACTGATACATCTCTCTAGCCGAAGAAGCTGACCGTCGAAATCTTTCTAGGAAGCAGATAGATATGGTTGTTCCGCAAGCAATAACCTAGCTGGGTAAGATCTAATCCAAATAATGCTGACTTTATTCGACTATAGCTCATGATCAAGAAGGGTGAAATGAACAGACGGAGAACAAACATCCTTCAAGAATGCGTCTTGCGATCAGAGATAGAAAACAAAAGCACAGATTACATTGGTCATAGTTAATCCCATAATCTTCACATAGAATGTCTGCTGAAACAGAAAATTCCGGCTCCCGCAAATCAAGACAGAATGCAAACATGTTGCAAAGCACTTTTTCTGTCTCAGTGTCATACATGCTCGATCAAGAGAGGTATCGCTGTATGAGAGTTCACTCTTTTCTCTTTTTTCCTTGTCATTTCATCTAAAATTATTCCACGAAGGAAAAAATCGTACATTTCCCTTGAAACGAATGTTCCCTGCTTGAAACTGCGAGCATACTTATTCGTAAACGCTAGTTGATTTCTCATGAAAAAAATTATATTCAGCTATTTAAAGATGAACATTTTACGATAGGATATTACTGCAATTTGATGAAAACTTCATAGGATTTTTAAGATTTTTTCCACATGCTTTTTCTCTTAAACATCTATAGCCATTTATGAAGAGAAATTGCGTATTCCTCGTTTCAACAAAAGTTAAAACTTATACACGGTCTTATCAGAATAAAAATGACCACCCCCGGAATCACAGTGTACCCGCCTAAGATCGACACATGTGCACGTGACAAGGTCGGCCAAACGGAGATATAAGCCGCCGGCCAGGACAGATGAGCCATAGTGTGTAACCTGAGCACAGCAGGTAGAGGTTGTGATATGACGGGCGCTCGAAAAGGAATGATCGACATTCCTTTTTGTGATATATCGCACCAAGGGTTGAAGTATCTCAGAGCAGCAGATTTCGTGGTCTGTTCACGAGGTGCTGTAGTATGGGTGTAGCTAGAATGGACCGCTGGCACACCGAGTACCTCGTGACGTCATAACTGTAGAGCCCCAAGGGCCATCGACCCTAGAGGAGAACGTCCTCTCCGTCGACTGGTAAAGGGCAATCGGCGCGCAACAGTGCAGCAATTGACCACGCAAATGAACACTGGGGCACACAGGAACCTGTTCCCGATAACAATAGAGCAAACCCTGTTACGCATGGGTCTTCGGAGTTGACGCTGCGTCAAGGCGCCCATGTTAATCCAGGTCCATCAGCAACGACGCCTGCAGTTCGCCTGAGACCACCGTCATTGGACAGTAAAAGAGCGGAAAAGTTTGCCTTCTCCAACGAATCGAGGTTTCTACTCCCCAAAAGTGACGGACGGTGGCGGATGTGACGTCAGACACACGAGAACCAACACCCGGACACGCTTGTCGGTCAAGTACAAACCTGCGGTGGCAGTGTGCATGTCTGGGTGATGTTTTTCTGGTATGACCTAGGACCGCTGGTACCCCTGAATGGGTCTATGGACGCCAATGGCTACCTGTCAATCATCGCTGGCCCCATGCATCCCTTCATGTTGGACGTTTATTCTGGTGGTGATGGTGTCTCGCAACAAAACAACGCTCCGTGTCACGTAACTAAGGGGGTGCATGACTGGTTCCAGGAACATGACAGCGATGTCTCCGTTCTCTCTTGGCCGGTGAAATCGCCAAACCTTAATCCCATAGAGCACTTGTGGGACCATTTGGATTGATAGGTTTGACCTGCCGACCCATAACCACGTCATCTCCGGGACGTCCGTGCTCTGCTGCAGTCCGAATGGGCACGTGTGCCTCGAACTGCATTCCAGGGCCTCATTGTGTTCATGCCACGCTGTCTCTTCACTGTCATACGGACCAAGGGTGGTTATTCCCTTTATTAGGTAGGTGATCATACTGTATTATTTGGATACGACTGTGTATTCCACCAACTTATCCTAGTACAATGCATATACACTGAAGAGCAATTGAGTTAGAGACATCTGGCGTTATGCAAATGTGGCGCAGTGGGCGGCCATGTAAACGGAAACGACATGACGTATGCAGCTATCCGATAATATAAGGAGTGATGCGACGGGAATCAGTATGAGTCCGACGCAGTATGGGTAAAACGAAGCATCTAAGCGCATTTGGTCGTGCGAAAATTGTCGGGGCCCGACGAGTGGGTCATTCCGTCTCGGAAGTCGTGCGGGTATTGCGATTTTCACGAGCCACTGTGTCACGGGTGCACCGTGAGTACATCGAATACGGAAAAACCATCCCTGCAAAGGCCAACTGCCATGGACAACAGTGTGTGGATGAGTGGCGTCATCGTCGTGTAGCTCGCATTGTAACAGCGGATAGACGGGCCACAGTGCAAGAAATCACTCGGCAATTTAACGCTGGTGCACAAAAACGTGTAAGCAGCCACACCATCCAGAACCATCTCCTCGCTATGGGGTACAGAAGCCATAGTCCCACGAGGGTACCGCTGCTGACCGCACATCACAGGGTGCAAAGATTAGCATGAGCGCGGGAACATCGCCACTGGACCCTAGACATGTGGGAAAATGTTGCCTGGACTGATCGAAATTCACGTTGGTACATGCGGATGGCAGAATACGAGTACGGCGCAAACCACATGAAGCGATGGATCCTTCTTGCGAGCAGGGTACTCTTCCAGCTGGTGGTGGTGGCATTCTCCTCTGGGGTTTACGTGGACTGAAATGGGACCCCTGGTACGTGTGACATCGTCCCTCACAAGTCAACGTTATCGGGATATCCTGGACAACCATTTGCTCCCGTTTGTGCGTCTTCAGCATCCCACTGTGGACCTCATCCTGCAACAAGACAATGCACCGTGCCATTGCTCCTGAATTGTATCCGAATGGTTGGATGAACACTCCACCGACGTGACCTCGCTTCCTTGGCCAGCTAGGTCACCTGACCTCAGTCCCATCGATCACATCTGGGATGCCATCGAGGGATATGTTCGAGGCTATATAACCCCTCCATCAAATCTTCGTGAACTGTGGGAGCTTGTTCAGGGGTCGTGGATCCGTATGGCTTTCCAACGCTTCCGGTGTCTTGTCGAGTCCATGCCGAGACGAATCGCCACCGTCATCAGGGCGAAAGGTGGTGCTACACGTTACTGAACAGGTATCTCTAATTCAATTGCTCTTCAGTGTATCTAAGCCAAAAATTCGCTTTTAACACAATAATTTCCTTTTACTAACATCATTTTGCGAATGGCTCAACGTCTCAACTTCCTTTTAATCGCATCCTTTTACGAATGGTTCAACATCTCATTTTGCGAATGGCTCAACGACTAGTGTCTTTTAAATTCAGGGAATTGCTATATATAGCCAAATAGCATGTTGCGTATAGTTTCTTCATTAGAGGTACAAAACTGTTGAATATCCAAAATGCAGTGCAGTAAGTTCTAAAGAAATACAGTTTTCTTCCTTCTTATATTCCTTTTTGGTGTTTAAGACGCCGTCTTACTGATGAGATGAATCATTCAGTACACCCATCAAATGGTGTATTACCGAGCCGAGTTTCAGGCAATATACTACATTGCCCCTCGCTCTATCTCTCTCTCTCTCTCTCTCTCTCTCTCTCATACACACACACACACACTCACTCACTCACTCTTCATAAAACTTAAAGTGAGCATTTGTCAGATACCGAAATTTCTCGATCAAAGGTTTGTTTATTCGTTATCACAATATTACAGACTGTTGCGTTCTGTACGTTTTCAAAAGTCAGTTACTGATAAACTCAGTGCTTTTGACCATCACATGGAAGTGTTTTTCAACACTGTTGCCACCCAGACTTAAATTACCCGCAAAACTTTTGAATTTTGTTACGTTAATCTCCTAATTGAGAATTTCTTTTTGGAGTTATTTTAGTTCTTCCGAAAGTATGCTGCAAAAATACAGATCGAATTACTTAATTTAATTATCCAATAAACACTTTCAATTTCGGAAATGCAATACGTTTCCAAATACATGTTAACAAGTGTGTGACCGTAAACCATTTTTTGGCCGGGCATGTTTTCTGATTTAAAGAATGAATTTTAACAAAACTTACATGCCGCACAAAATGCATTGGTGCTGCCCATTCTTGAATCTTGAAGTCGTGTAAACAGATTCAGTCGGAGAACCAACTCCCGAAACAGCATGAACAAAAATGTCGGAAAACATAGGAGTGAAAGGGCCTTTTCACTGAAGGACAATCTTTTCTCACCCAAAGCAGACTTCTGAGCTTGATGCGATGCATTGTAGTGGTGAAAGCATTATTAAGGCAGGAGACCACGCTTTTGCATAAGTTTGCTCTGTACATATGCACTTCTTTTATTTCTTGATCGGAATGGAAAAAATATGCGACTCAATCTACGTGTAGTCATATCTCTGCATACATAGAAGTTCATATGTGTGTGATGAAGTTGTCGGTGTTCTTTCAAAAAAGGCAAAGAATCATAAGTCGCTAACATTTGAATACAAGAAATAGATACTTCAGCAATTGCTTCACATTTTCTATTAACTACAACGTTAAAATGAAACAGCCAGCTGTGGCGATATCTATTTCCTGTAAAACATATACCCTCACTAAAACGCAAAAACTTCTAAGAAAGCCAGCTTCATTCAATCGACTTCTAAAACTGAAGAGATATATTTTATCTCTGCTCCCTTCATCCTCATTGCTTTTTCATTCATTTTCGGTGTTATATATATAAATATGTATACTGTATAAGCACATTTTTACTCACAATCAACGAAGAACTCTCTAAGGAAACCCCCGAACCTCCCATAAACTAGCGAACCTAAACCAAAATAAGAACTGTCACAAATATACATACAAAACTAGCCGTAATAATAAAAATAATAATGATAAATAATAATGATGAATACAGTATATATATATATATATAGAGAGAGAGAGAGAGAGAGAGGGGATGTAAGGTCAGGTGATGCGTAACATCACAGCCTCTCCTTGACAAATGTCAACCCCGCCTTCTCGTGGTGCATCCTGTTCCCACTAAAGGGGCTCTGACGACCGCCAATAGCGGTATAACTATACCATCGGGATTAGAGGAAATTCTATCCCACACTCACCAACCCGCTTGGCCAGCGTGGTGAGTTATGGCCAAACCCCTCCAAAATGATTCCACAACTTAAATCTTGGCCCTCAGTCTCCGGCAGCTGGAATGTACCTGGCCAAGGCAGCGGCCAGTGCGACATGAAGGCAGAGGGTGCTAAGAATCCCCGGAGGACCGGACTAGGCTGCCATCTGATGCTGGCAGCCTAGTCCGGACTTACAATGGACGCTCCCTATCTTCTGATTCAAGGCTTCTTGAATTGGAAGAGGAACTACAAAGGATCAAGTGGGATATCGTGGGGCTAAGTGAGGTAAGGAGAAAAGGAGAAGATCTCATCGAACTGAAAAGTGGACATCTCTTCTACTATCGTGGGACAGATACTGGCAGAACTAGTGGTGTTGGATTTATAATAAACAAGAAACTGAAGGATAAAGTTGTAGAAGTTGAAAGTTCCTCTGACAGAGCTGCACGACTTGTTATCCAACTCTCGAAAAGATACCAGGCTCAGATTATTCAAACTTATGCACCCACCACAAGTCATCCTGAAGAAGAAATTGAAGAATTTTATGAGGAAATTTGTCATCTAAATAATAAAGGTAAGCAGCACTTGAAAATAATTATGGGAGATTTCAATGCAAAAATAGGGCAACGGCAACAGAATGAAACTTCAGTAGGTAAATTCGGGCACGGCAACAGAAACCAGCGTGGAAATACTCTCGTTGAGTTTGCAGAGGCAGAAGGGTTTTTCATCTTGAACTCCTTCTTCAAGAAAAAGCCACACAGGAAATGGACATGGAGACATCCAAATGGGACGACAAGTGAAATTGATTTTATTATGTGTAACAAAAAATTCGTCATAGAAGACTGCAGTGTGCTAAACAAGTTCAACACAGGTAGTGACCATAGATTGGTGAGATGTAAGATGCACCTCAACACTAAACTTGAACGTGGCAAGCTCATAAGACAAACAAAATCTATTGACATAACCAACCTTAAAAAACACCATAATAACTTCAAGTTAGAGCTGAAGAACAGATTCTCTGCTTTAGAAGGCTTAACATCGGAAGAAGTGGACATCTCTGAAGTTAACAGAAAAGTAACCAAAGCTCTTATGGAAACAGCAACAAAATTAGCTGGGTCTAAGAACAAGTTGCATGTGAACAAATTATCAGGAAAAACCAAAATGTTGATGCAAAAAAGAAGAGAGATGAGGACAACTAAAGAAGATGTGACTTCCAAAGTGGAATATATAGAGCTATGCAAGACAGTAAGAAAAAGTATCACTGGAGACGTAAGAAAATTCAACTGTGAACTAGTGAGGAAAGCAATTGAAAACAACCAAAGCCTAAAGATAGCGAAGGGACATCTCAGTAAGGGAAGAAAACAGATTATGGCACTGAGAAAAGAAGATGGTTCTGTAACAAGAAATAGAGGCGAAATTTTGACAAGAGTGAAAGATTTCTACTCCAAATTATATGAAAGGGATGATATATGCACTCCAGACATCATGAAAGATACCAGTACCAGAGTTCCTCCAGTCCTTCCAGCAGAAGTTGCACATGCAATCAAGAACATGAAGCGAGGAAAAGCTCCAGGAGAAGATGGAATTACTGTAGACATCATACAAGAAGCAAGTGGAGAAATCGAAACAGTAATCGCCCAAATTTTCACTCGATGCCTTAATGAAGGAATGATTCCTGAGGATTGGAACACCGCTACAATGATCCTGCTACATAAGAAAGGTGACATTGAGGATCTCGGAAACTACAGACCTATCAGCCTCCTATCAGTAGTTTATAAAATCTTCACTAAAGTTCTTTCACACCGCTTGAAGGTAACACTGGACATGGCTCAACCGAGAGAACAAGCTGGATTCAGGAGTGGCTACAGCACAATAGATCATATCCACGTGCTGAGAGAACTAATTGAAAGAGCGAGGGAATATGAACTTCCATTGTGCATGGCTTTTATCGATTATGAAAAAGCCTTTGATTCGGTGAAACCATCAGCAGTTACAATGGCTCTGAAAACCTGCGGTATTGAAGATGCATACATTAATATTATTAATAACATCTATGAAAATGCAAGTGCAAAGATTAGGCTGTTTGAAAATACAACACACGTAAAAATTGGAAAGGGAGTGAGACAAGGTGACACCATATCTTAGAAGCTCTTTAATGCCACATTGGAGGGTGTTTTTCAGTCGCTGAGCTGGGAAAACAAGGGGATAAAGATTAATGGAGATTATCTAACCCACCTTCGTTTTGCTGATGACGTAGTCATTTTTGCAACTACCCCATCAGAGCTGCAGAGTATGATCCAGGAACTTGCTGACAAGAGTAAAGAAGTGAGATTAAAAATGAACTTTCAGAAGACAAAAGTGATGTTCAATGCTTTTACAAGAAATGAAGATTTATCGATTGATGGAGAAAAGCTGGAGATAACAGACACGTACGTTTATCTTGGACAGCAGATATCAAGTGAGGGTCACATTGATGAAGAAATTAATCGGCGTACAAAACTTGCCTGGAGAGCTTTTGGAAGAAACAGCATAATTTTCAAGAGCAATATGCCATTATGTCTTAAAAGAAAAGTGTTTGATCAATGCATCCTTCCAGTGCTTACGTATGGTGCAGAGACGTGGACCTTAACTAAAAGAGACATACAAAGGCTGCAGACAACTCAAAGAAGCATGGAGAGGTGCATACTTGGTGTAACCAGGAGAGATAAGAAGAGGAACTCGTGGATCCGAAAAATGACAAGAGTGGAAGACATCATGATCAGAGTTAAATCCCTGAAATGGCAATGGGCTGGACATACTGCCAGAAGGACAGATCATCGATGGACAGCCGAAATTTTAGATTGGATTCCAAGGGACAGGAAAAGACCCAGAAGAAGACCACATGGGAGATGGGTGGATGAAATTCGAAAGTATGCAGGGGTGACATGGAGGAGACTGGCACAAGACAGACCGTTGTGGAGGAAACTTGGGGAGACCTTCGTCCAGCAGTGGATTGATAATGGTTGACAATGATGATGATGATGATGATGATATATATATAGAGAGAGAGAGAGAAATAAAAAAGATGTGTATATATATACTGTATATATATAGAAAGAGAGAGATGCTTCAAATTATATCGTTTCCGACCGGGTAGACTTGGTCGGAAACGATATGTGAGAGTCAAATTATAATGACCATCTGGTTAGTACGTTATTGAGCCACCTTTTGCCCTTAATACTGCTTGAATATGTCTTGGTGTGGACACTGTATGCAAGTGGCTTTAGGTATATTTGCGCAAATGCGATGAATTGCACCATCCAGCTCTTGTAGATTTTATGGTAGCCAATGCAGCTGTCTGACGCCGCTTTCGAATTCATCCCAGAAATAATCCATTGGATTGAGATCCGGTGATTGTGGAGGTTGACGTAGCTGGCAAAAGTTTCCGTGGTGCTCTTTAAACCATTCACGTACAATGTCAGTATTATGATATGGATCATTGTCCTGCGGAATGTACCCATCTCCATTGGGATAAACCAGCAACGTAACTGGGTAGACTTGGTCGGAAACGATATTTAAATACCTTCTGATGATCAAGCATTGCCCCACACGAAGCAAAAGGCACAAATACCCCCACGAAAACATGCCCAGACCATAACGTTGCCACTACCAGCTTGAAGAGTAGTGACGATGCAATATGGGTCCGTGCTTTCGTGCTTCTGTCTCCCTATCGTCACCGTCCCAAACGCATGGTGTAATTGAAAACGTCCCCAGTAGCACAGTAATGTCGAATGTACGTCGATTTTTGGTTGCCAGGTTGATATTACGTCGAGGCATAGTTTTCGACGTAAAGTCGATGAGACGGAACGTCAAGAAAAATCAATGCATTGAATTGCAGTATACATGTAGACTGTTTAAAGCAGTTTATCCCTTTAGTTTCATTAGGTCGAATAATAATCGATGTTTTGTATGCGATCTGTAAGCATCGCACGCATGCGACTTTGCAACCATTATGCCAAGCAAACTTTTTGGATTCTGGGGTGTTGGTCGGTTGTATCATTTCTGTTCTAAGAGGAAATTCCTACCTGTCTCCTTTTTCTCTGGTAAGTTAAAAGTTTTTTTTTTGTTTTTTGTTTTTTTTTGCTTACGAATGTTTATAAGAAGTTGAGTCTCGTTCTTTTAAGTAGAATTACTTTTTAAGATATATAATTAGTACGTACGCATATCCCAATTAGGGATAGGCCTAGCGCGATGCTGACAGGTCATCAAACATTCTGTGAAATTTTTGAGAATTATGGAGTAGCTGTAATATATTGCATAATTTTCAAAAATGTTCCATTTTAAATTCAGAAATATGCATTTTCCACATTTTTGCAGATTCTCTCCCGACAAAATTTTATAGTTTAAAGAATGTTTATACCGCATAAATATATATGTTTCCCGCCTAAGGCTATATATGTATATATGTAAGCTAAATAAATATATTTCCCGCCAAATGCTAGTATAAAAAGACGAAGTACTGGTATTTATTGCAACTGTAACAGTTTTAATATATGTTACTTGAGCCAGCTGAAATAAATTCTACATTTTATGCCACGATTAAAAGTTTCGAATTTCATGTTTCAACATCTAAATTGTAGAGTAAACGTAGATTTGACATTACAACAGTATTACAATCGATGACTAAACTGCGTAATATCAATGTAGAATCGACGTCTACACTACGTTGCAACGATGTATATGTTTCTTTCGAAAGGTCGAATGAATCTTCGTCTACTCTTGACTTGGTATCGACTTAATAGGTTTAAAATTCGGCGTCGAAAAGACGTAACAAAAATGGACATCTATATTCGGCGTTTCGTTCGACTGAAAATCGATCAAAAATTCGAAGTCGAATAGATGTAATATGCTAGCGGGGGCAGAGTCAACAGTTTCCCAGTTGGGATTAATAAGCAGTTGCTCCGTACGTGACATTTCAGCGGCGTTGAACATCCTAGGTCAATAGTTGGCTATGTGATGCGCAAAGGGAAGAGAAACGGTGCTGAATCGGCAAAGAAACGACCCGATAATTCTCAGAAGTTAAGAAACCAGGGCACAAAAACTCTGAAAAAGTCTGTTCTATATGAAAGAAATCAACATTATCTCAAAACACGCAAACAAAATTGAAAACGAAAATTCATTTCATTTCATTAACGGAAATAGGAAACTGAAAACAGAAAACTGTTTTTTCCGCAAACCTACATTTTGCTTTTCCATAATCCCATATGATTCCGCCCACCCTTGGAATCATAAAACTGCTGCTTTCCAGTTTCTGGTTAAACGGTCTTTTGCACACTCCTATTCGAGGTACTTACAGCGGATTGAACTTTCTAAAATTATAAATATTGCCGTTTGTTTTGGTTATTCGCTAACCGTTATCTTCACTCTTGTGCGACATTTTTACAGACGAAGTTCTACCACACTAACCAGGGTTTGCAGATTGCTGTATGCTGATGACACTGTCCTGTTGGCAGAGAGCAAAAGTGAGTGGCAGAGCCTGTTGTTCCGGATGTACGAAGTTTGTATGAAATTCAAACCGAGTGTAAGTAAGGGATAGACCAAAGTTATGGTTTTTGAGAGAGGAACTGGTAGTACTGAATGTAATATGTCTAAATGGCAGCATGACTGACCAGGTGAATGAGTTTGTATATTTGGGAAGCTTGTTTGACAGAGAGAACAGATTAGATGGCGAAATTAGTAGGCGAGTAAATTCTTCATTGAAAGTCATAGCTGCTTTAGGAGGTCTTCACAGGAATGATGGATTCCCAAAGAAGTCCCGAATGGCTGTGCATGAAAGTATAATTGTTCCTACTCTGATGTAAGGCAGTGAAACTTGGATACTACAGAACAGACATAGGAGGCGTTTGTGTGCCTTACGGAGGTTTGTGGGAAGACATGTTTAGATCATGTGAGGAATGAAGATGTGTTGCAGTTGTATAATGTGAAGCAACATATTTTTAGCAAGGTGGAGACTAATATGCTTCAGTGGTTTGGCCATGTTGAAAGAATGAATGATGAGATGCTTACTAAGAAAAAAATTTCGGCCCAAGTGGTAGAAAAGAAAGGCTGAGGAAGGCCAATGAAATCTTGGAGGGATCAGATTCAGGAGTGTCTGAATGAGGAAAAGATTATGAGTATGAAGTATAGAAGGTCTTGTGTACATAGTGTGATGGATGTCACTGAAGCTCGTGTTGTGTGTCAAGATTGCTGTAAATGGAGAAGTTTGATACTGCAACAGTAAGTAAATAATCAGTTAAAAGTTTATCTGCTGGTTTGTATTATCTGTTAAATGGTTATTTATCAGATGGTCCTTCTTTGAGGAGCTAACCTCTGAATATCAGATCAGAGAACAGCATAATGATATGTATGCATGTATGTATTAACTTTCTCCTTCAAGTTGTAAAATGTGTTGAACAATTTCTGTAGACGCTTTGACTCAGATTTTGGTATTCGTACTTCTAATGTCTTTTCCCTTATCCGCTGTGATTGAGACCCTGTTGATACTCTTAGTAAATATGGTGTATACTTCGTTCCTCTGACTGCTCACTCAACGGGGAGTGTGAAGAAGATCTACATCGGCTCCACTTTGAGAACATTGAACGTCAGACTCTCAGAACACAAATATGATATTCGTTCAGGATATTCTTCGGCCTCTTTAACCCGGACTGTTGCTGAGGGGGAATTTTATATAAAATGGAATAAATCCTCCATTCTTGCTGTCGTTTCTGATAAATTATCTCTGTCATTTACAGAAAGCAGCTTGTGCATTCAACGCTACTTGTCTTCCTGTTGCAACGACGAATTACAGTTATCTGTGCCTTCACCCTGGAGTTTTCTTCTCAAAAACTGCTTTCCTGATGATTCGGACGTACCTCATGAATAACTCATAACTATGACATAGCTTTCTATTTTCTATACTACTGTTGTTTTCAGTTGGCAATTTACTGCCCTCAACTGGGGCATGTTGTTATTGCTTGTGAGTGTATTTATACACGAGATATTTCCATTTCTGCACGCTAGGCCTTACGATGGAGGTATAGTATCTCGGAAAGATCTTGCTAGGGTTTGTTTTTAAATTACTTGTGTGCAGTGTTTAAAATGAAAATAAATAACATACTTTATTTAGTATTTGGTGAGTTGTTATCACGCTCAGACAGATACATATTGTTTTTAGTATACAATTTAGCACAATAATCATTATCCATTCGTACATTTTTAAGTTGCTTTCCTGAAGGTAGTTAGTTATTATAAAAGCACATTAGCGCTAGCCGCCTGTGAAAGAATTACTAAAAAACAAAAGTCCATCTTCGTTACACAAGGCTCACATTATGAAATGTTCTTTCCAATCATACTTTCGATTTACTTTGTGCGCATAAATGATACCAAAAGTTATTAATTTGAATTATTTCCTGAGATTAATAAGCAATATTTCGCTTTATTTCTTCATAAAAATTGAATATATGCTATTTTGTTTTTTCATTTTAGTGAAGACACATCCTCACTCTCGGAAACACCTAATCAATCATCAGAAGATGCTGCTGAAGCAGACCACGAACTCAGCATCGATATCCATGAAAGGTATTGAATCATTCACTACGGTTAAAATTATTTCCAATCTAGCCGTCATAGATACCATATAATTTCTACTTCATGTGTGACAAAGCTACTTCTATAATCAAAATTATTATAAAATTTTACACTGCTTTGATATAGAATAGTTTCATCGAAATAATTTTAAGATATTAATTTTACATATATTTTCAATTAAAAGTTATCCATCAAATTTGGTGAATCGATAAAAACCAAGTTTCTTTCGTGTAATTGAATTACAGACCCACACCAGCCGTACTTCTCTTTGAGGAAACACATACAGACAAAAAACTACAGCACGCATTTCCTTACAGATGTAGAAGCTGCTTGATTGCGTTATTAAGATGTCTTTCATGTATGAAAACGAACACATATTATTAGTATAAAATAAAAAATACAGTTATTGAAAGAACTGCAATCAAGGAATTATGAATCAGAGATAATCTACTCTTAACAATCAAACATATATTCATTTTTTTATCATGTTTCAAACATACGACAGCTTTAAATATATTAAATCAGTTCTCTATCGCATAGGCTACCCATGCTCCTATTCATGGTTAAAATTGGGAAAAGATAGCGGAAGCATTATCAGCAACGTCTAATCTAATGAGAAAACGACATTTCAGTCCAAAATCAAGATCAAAACTTGAATATTCCTATCCTCAAAAACCGGAATTCTTTTAACTTTGATATTTTGTAACCATTCACGTGCTAATATTGCATACAATAATATGTATAACGACTTGTGTTAGTATGAGTATGTGTGTGTGTGTGCGTGTGTGAGTACGGTTCTGTAAGCGCGTGTCTCTCTTGGGGTGTGTGTATGTCTTCCTCCTAATATGTGTGTGTTTTCTTCGTATTTATTAAACAGTCATGAACACCTTTACACATATTTGTGATATTTTTCTTTAACATAGTTCTTCTTTAATTCTAATTCTTGGGCAAACTTTAGACATAGAAAAATAACAGTTGGAGTCATGGGTACCGTGTCGATAAGATCGAGAGCAAATTTTTCACATCTATTTCCTAGAAAAAGTGAAATTGTGACAATATGGAATTACGCAGTACTCATACAGGTCAAAATTCACTATCAGAAACCTGCAAAAATGGTAAAATCTTGGTAGTGTGTGAACATAGCCGACACGAAGCGAATTTTCAAGTGCAAGTTGTAGAATTTTATAGATGCGTAATGTATTAGGACAGACAGATTTTAAAGTGGGCTAAATTATATGGAAGTTACTTTGTTTAAGTTATAATAAAGTAACGTCCTTTCCGATATACGAAGTAATGTCAAAAGACGCTCAAAAAATTTGAAATTTATATGCAAAACGTGAAACTTCTCTACATGTCAGAGTACTAAAAAAGCCTGTCTGCCACAGAAAATTTAGCTAGTCTAGTTCACATTTATTATCGTATAGTGCCTTTTATTTTATATTTTAATATTAAGTGTTACTATATTCATAAATCACGACATTTTTATTAGCGCATATTATTTCAACTTGATTTTTACCATGTTTCCAAATGAAAATTCTTGCTACTTGTAGCTTCCCTTCGTGTTTTCACCAACGCACAAATCAATCTGCAGTCACTCAGAGAAACATTTCGTACCGTTTAAAATAAATGTGTGCGATCAAAGTATGCATATATAGTCGGCAAAGCTAAGAGACATTGGATATCTTATTACATTAGCGTGCAGCAGAAACACAGAGGAGCTATGGTATTTTAATGGTGCAAGCATTTTAAAGACAGGAGCAAATGTTTGTTCACTACGCTTTACCTGAACGACAAACCACTGTTTTTACAGATATAAAAGTTGATGAAGCACAGGAACTACTGTGAAAGTGAACAGGTAAAGAATTATCATTATAGATCTGACATTGGAGAAATGCAGTTGAAACAGTTGAATGCTGAATTCCAGGTTTTGTGTTAGACACAAGGTGGGCTTTTTGTGATCTCACCAATGATTAAAAAACAAGCTAGTGCAAATCTGCCGAGGAAAAATGGATATTTTGAGTATATCCACACGTTTTATAATGCTGTCCTTCCCACCATGCACACCTAGTCTCCCAATACAGGATTGTTCAGCCTACAACATCCCGGAAATCAAAACTTCGGGCAAGTATTTCAGAACTCTAACTTTCATCTTAACAAAGACAAAATTCTCACCGTAGGTAAGATAGGAAAAGCAATGTTGTTCTTTCAAACATAAAAAACATTATTCAGCAGCGTACCTCAAAAAGTATGTGAATTGTAATTCCTATAAAAATGCACTACAAAAGGGACAACTCTTAAGATCAACTATTATGAGCTTCAACTCCTTGTCATTCTGTATGCCCATTTTTTGATATAAACATTGATTGGTGCATTTCGTCTTTTTTGAGACATCCTTAGACGGCCAAAGTTTTTGGTGGTAACCCACCATTTTTCCGGGTTTTTTTTTTGCTTTTTAGTTGTTTGTATTCTGAAGCTATCAACATTTTTCGAAGGAGGAATAATCTGGGGATCTATACATTGAAACCATGCTGTACTGTTTGGAGCTCCAACGAAATTCATTTATGGAACACTACTCAGAAAACGATAAACGGAATTCTTGACACAAAAGTGGCTTGTCTTTCAAAATATTGGGCATTATCATACCATATTTCACATACTGTATCACACTAAAGCATTAGTAAGAATTCGTAAAAATCCACTGATGCCACGTTTGGTAAAATACCGGTTGGTTGGTTGGTTGGTTGTTGGATTTTATTGGCGCAAGGGCCAGGTTTGGCCAAAGAGCGCCAGACAGAGAACGATCAGCCACAGATTTTTAAAAACGTGGAAAATGATGAAGATCAGACAGGCTTGGCAAAAGTTGAAAAAGAGTATGAAGAAAGCAGTGAAGAAAAGGTAGTTAATGATGTTTATTAAAAGTAACATATTTACTAATGGAAAAGGACGAACCGTCACTCTCCTCCCCCCCACACTCCTCTGCAATGCTGGCAGAGGGCGGGGACGAACTGTCACTCTCCTCCCCCCATGTTCCTCTGCAATGCTGGTAGAGGCTGGGGACGAACTGTCACTCTCCTCCCCCCGTGTTCTTCTATAATGTTGGGTGAGGGTGGGGACCTCGCTGAGGCCGAGACAGTTTGATGGACACCGCACACCTTTGCGGATTGAGGGCCGGGTCTTCCGCACGTGCAGGCTGTCTGCTGGAAACCGGAAGAGGCGGGCGTCTTCAAAAGAGAAGGCGAAGACGCAGCTGGTCGAATAAGCTGGAGCTCGGTGAAATCCACCTGTGTCGCTTGTTCAGCTGTAGATCGCTTGGCAAGTGCGGCGAGAGCTACAGGGCGCGGAACAAAAGGCTGCACGGGTTGTGGCTGAGACTTAACAACTGCGGCAAAAGTACGCTGTCGGGTGGTGGGTATACCCAACTTGGCCTTGGCAGCAGGGTACGAGAGGCCCTCCAGGGTCTTGAGGCGCTGGATAGCCATCTCGTCCTTCCATTTCATACAGTTGCGGGAGTAAGCTGCATGGGCCTCACCACAGTTAACACAGGAGGCCGCAGAAGTGCAACCTTCCCCGTCATGTTCACTGGAGCCACAATTAGCGCAACGAGCGGAACTCTTACAAAAACGTTGGGAATGCCCGTACCTCTGGCACCTGAAACAGCGCAGAGGACTGGGAATGTACGGGCGAACTCCACAGACCAAGTAGCCAGCCTTGATTTCGACCGGAACTTTCGGGGAGTTAAAAGTCAAGATAACATTTTTAGATTTAATCAAAGAGCCATCACGCCGGAACATCATACGACGTGCAGCAATAACACCTTGATCTGCAAGTTCAGTCACCAATTCTTCTTCACTGCATGGCAAGAGATCAAACTCCGAAATAACACCCCGAGAGGTGTTAAGAAACGGGTGAGGTGTCACTTTAACAGGAATGCCTTGAAGACTAGAAAGGTGCAGAAAAGTGTTACTCTGAGAAACACTGCAAGTTTGGACAAGCAGGTCCCCAGAGCGAAGCTTCCTCACAGACTGCAAGGGGCCAACCGCAGCGTCCAAAGCTTTAGAAATGAAAAATGGAGATCTGGTGGACAGTCTCTCATTCGGATCGATGGATTCCACAAGTAAGTGTGTAGCATGCGTAGTCACAGCAATCGAGGGTAGACGACGCTTCGGAGCAACTGGTACAGCAGCCGAAGAAGAGGTTCCACATTCTTGGTCAAGGTCTAAAGACCGTTTAAGGGTATGAGACTTGGTAGGTTGAGAAGACGAAGGAGAGTCGTGGTCAACTATCATTTTCTCAGGTGACTTAAATTTGGAGTTTTGTTTTTTGTGTTTACCCATGGAAAAAAGGAGGAAGATTCGTCTGCAGACTACTCCACCCACCACCGAGCCCTACAAGGGAGAACTGGAGGTCTGCAAGCCAAGAAAATGACGCTGGACACAGTTCTGGAGCTTATACGTCGCAGATATAGTCCGTTGGCTGTGATCACACGCACTCGGCGGACACTTCGGCCTCCGGGTACCGTCATGCCAACGCCTTTGGCATGATCCCACAGCCCCGGGCTCACCCTGCCGTGCTATACGACAAAAAAGCCGCTAAAGCCCTGCACACAACTTGGTACAAGACTTCTGACTAGAGGTGGGTTAGTCTCTAGCCTCCCGTTTACAGCGAAGCCGGGGTCGAAGAGGAGTGTTGGTACACAGGAGGCACTTATCCGGTCTCCTGCGACCTCAGCCGCCAGACATCCCATTTCCGCCTCACGGGTCTCCGCACGCGGCAAACATGCAGGTAGATCTAGCACCCAAACCAGCTAAAAGGAAAAAAAGAAATCTAAAGAAGACAAATCCTGGAAGGGAACCTAAACGGAATCTCAGCAACCTACGAACTGAGCGGTTAATAGTAAATAGTTAGTGGTGGAGGGTAACAAAACCACAAGACCGGGGTGTTAGTACATAACGTGGTAGCGATTAGGTAAAGTATACAACACGGGCAACTAGCCAGTGGAGAAAATAAATAAAAACGAAAAAGCGAGACACAAGACCAGCTCGGGATCGTGGGGCCGCGACTCCCCAACAGCTGGATGAACAGCCGTCCCTGCAAACACCAACAGCACCAAAATAAGAAAAAAACAAGCTGTGGCATGACATCAGATGTTGACCAGTCACAAGGTCAGCTCGGGCCGTGGGGGCGCCGCTCCCCAAATAACTGGAAAACCAGTTATCCCCGTGCGGGGGTAAAATACCGGCCCTACAGGCCCTACTTCCATGTGATTTGGGGTTTTTTCAATGCTTCAACTTGAGCTGCGCGCAGACAAATTCAGCACTGACACAAACGTTGAAAAGCTACTGATACCACCCTAGGTGAGAAACGTGAACAGCAGCAAATTTACAGGCCCTACCTCCATGTAATTTCAGCACATTTTCAAGTCTTCGACTTTGACAGAAATGTGTAAAAGTCGTCGCCGCTACATGACATGTAATGAAATGACTTTTTGCCCATGTTTCAAAAATAGGTCTCACACTGAAAAACATGTATGTTATACACTATATTGACAAAACTTCACCGGACACCCCTTCAAAAGCAAATGAACGGATCCGCTGCGTTGTTAAGATGCGCGGTACAGCTGCAAACAGGATAAAAACAAACCTGCAGCTGACCACGATCATATCGCACTGTCAGGTTGAGTGGAAATGTCGCGTCGGGACAGAACTGACTTTAAGAAAGGAAAGATTGTTGGGTGTTATATTAGTGGGTTGTCCATAAGAGAAATGGAGGGACGTTTAAGCATACCCAAGTCAACTGATTTGGATGTACTGAATAAGTGGAAGACACATGGCTTGCCTGAAGCAGCAAAACTTACCGGCAGACCACAGGAAATCAGTGATAGAGGACGTCGAAGTCTCAGGAGAGTCGTTACAGCTAATCGACGGAGTACTGCACAAGACCTTAGTGTACAGGTGAGTAAAAATGCTGGAACCTTGGTGTGTACACGTACCATTCGCAGAGAACTTCATTCGATGGGTTTCCGTGGTCATGTGGCTGCTCATAAGCTTTTTATCTCCACTCGGAATGCTACTCGTCGTTTAGCCTGGTGTACAGAACATTTATCGTGGACCGTAGATCAATGGAAGCGGGTCCTATGGACTGATGAAACCAGATACACGATCCACCAGCCTGATAGCCGTGTGTGGGTATGGCCGCAGCCGGGGTGACACAATTTGCCACAGTGTACTGTTCTTACGGTCAAGCTTGGAGCTGGCAGTGTACTCGCGTGGGGGTGTTTTTTGTGGTATGTTCTCGGCTCATTGGTTATCGTGGGCAAATCTGTTACCCAACACGTCTACCACGATATTCTGAACAGTTATGCTCTACCATCTCTGTGGCAATACTATGGAACCAAGCGTTGTTGGTACCAGCAGGAACAACAACGCTCGGTTCCACCGAGCCACAAAGCAAGGACTGTTACAGCGTGGTGTGACGATAATTCCATATCATGTGCGGACTAGCCAGCACAGAGCCATGACCTTAATCCCATAGAACACCTATGGGATGAATTAGAGTTCCGTATAAGAAGTTTGAAACCAAAGCCTACTACTAAGCAACCGTTAGCGGCAGCATTATGTACTGAATGGAAGCGCATACATATCGCCTGTGTTCCAAAACCATGAGGGAAGGCTGCCTCGAAGAGGCATTAAGGCCAAAGGTAGAGTGACACCGTACTAATGTATGTCAATAAATTATATGTTGTGTTTCTCTCCTAGGTGTCCGGTGAATTTGTCAATATAGTGTATAAAGGTGTTTTGTGTACAATGTGAAAAATACAAAATATATAGGAATCTTCACACTCTGGATATTTTGTGCTTCCTTACAACGTATTTTAAGCTCGCCTTGAACGTTGTAAAATTCTGTTGTCTACTCTTCTGAAATAGTTTACAGCACTTACATATTAATAATATTAACAGATGGAAATGAAATCTGTTGAATGGAGTGTTTCTTCGGTATATTCATAAGTCTGCGGTGCTTAATGCGCGAACGGATGTCGTTCTCACAAAAGCAGTTCTCGTTTAATCATCATCGAAATATGTTTGCGCTCTGCGCTGTCTAATGAGATGCAAATCTGCAGTCAATAACTCCATTGGCCGTTTGTTGAGATGCTTGTCCTCCACGCTGAAATCACCTCTTCAGAACTTCACAAACCATTCATAGCAAAGGCTTCCACCTGCAGCTTTTTCGCCGTGTACTGAATCAATTCTGCAAAGGTTTTCTTCAGATTAAACGCGAACAACAGACAGAGACGAGTATGCACCTTGTAGGTCGCCATGTCATAGCTCAGGAAACCGCACGTGCAGGCTCTCCGGGAGCACGTGTTATTCGACGCAGTGTTGCCACCATATTCCCACAGCAAGAAATTCTGAAAAAAATTCAAACTTTTCGTTTTGCAGTTCTTTATATTGAGCGCCGGAAATATATACATAGATTTAAAAAATAAGATTTATACATATCTGTGTTAATGAATAAAGCCGCAGTTTTTGTGTTAGACGAACCCAAGGATTTGAGTATTACTGCATGAAAGATCAAAAATACAATCTTGTCGGTTCAAGAAAAAGAATTACAATCGAGTCACATTATTGAGACAACCTCCTACTTTTAACGTCAACGATGCGTAGTCGATGAAAGAAGGCACTTATCGTGAGCTCGCTTGAAGGGTATATAATGTGTGTTGTAGGCAATCTGAAAACATATCACGCTTTGTTGTCATAGATAAAAGTAGCGATTTATCAGATTTACAAAAGGGATGGTTATCGGCTTTCGGGCCAACGATGGCAGTATTTCTGAAACAGCGCAGTTTGTGAACTGTTCGCGTGCTGCTGTGGTTAAAGTGTATCGTGATTGGAGAAATGGCTCCATTGCGAATAAGCGACGTGGAAACTGCGGAGCACCACGTGCAATTAATTTGAAGGTGAACGTCGGCTACGAAGGTGCCTGAGGGCCGATCGACACGCTACAGTGGAGCAACACACTGGCCAAATGAACCAAGGGGTTATCGAAATTGTGTCTTAAACGATGGTTCAGCTAACCCTGCTACGTATGGGGCTCCGATGCAGACGGATGGTAATTGCACTTATGCTAACGAAGGTGAATCGGCAGAGAAGGCTTACATTTGCACGGCAGTATCGGATTCGGACTTCCGCTGATTGGCAAAGGATTGCCTTCTCCGATGAGTCACGTTTTCTGCTTCATCGAATGGATGGACGTTGTCGTATAAGGCGATAAACATGGGAGAAAAAGCACTCTTCAACCACTGCTGGAAGAACGCAAGCTGGTGAAGACAGCATCATGGTCTAGGGAATGTTTTTGTGGCATTCCCTGGGTCCACTCATACCTGTGGAAGGCACTATGGACCGAATTCGTTATGAATACATCCTTGCAGACCACGTACACCCATATGTGCTTGTTATCTTCCCTGGGGTGGATGGGATATTCTAGCACAACAATACGACGTGTCACAGAGCTAGAAATATCCGAGAGTGGTTGGAAGAGCACGACGAAGACTTCAAAGTATTTCACTGGCCCCCTAATCTCACAGACTTAAACCGAATTGAGCATCTGTGGGACCACGTCGATCGTGTTGTTCGCTCTATGGATCCTCCACCACGCAACCTCCAGCAGCTGTAAGATTCACTGCAGTCAGCATGGCTCCACATACCTGTGAACGCCTTCCAGCACCTTATTGAGTCACTCCCAGCCCATGTAGCTACTGTACGCGCTGCACAAGGTGGTTAATCTGGATATTAGCTGGTGGTCACAATAATGTGACTTGACGGTTTATATCGTATTCTATTACACATTTGTTCTCTGAGTTGGATTTGCGTATACATCATTTTGACCATCATCTGGGAAAGTATTTCTCAATCAAAAATAAGGGTTTGTCTTCATCCTCTTTGTCTCTGTTTAATATTTGCTTTTTAGTCCCATAGCAATATGTATCTTTCGGTCAGACATCGTAATGGCAGTAATGCCATGTCTTAGCGCGGTATCAGTGGCATCAAGAATATGGTGTTGCACTGTTGTGTGACCAGAGAGGAAACAGCATTTTGATGCATTTGTCTGACATGGAGCATAGTTTGATGCTTTGTGCCACAAAAGGTTCTCTTCATAGTGTTGTTTCCTGTTTCACTCAAAAGGTACACGTTCCACCTAGCTGTCTGGCGGAGGGTAGGATAAATTTGAATGTACCCGTCTGATGAAGTAAACATGATATCTAATAGGTAGTGTGAATTGCATTATGCACACTATTTACCAAAGGTAGTTGAAATCTTATCAGAAATTAAAAATTAAAACAATTTTTTAAATCTTATCAGAAATTTGAAATTAAAACATTGAAATAACAGAAAATAGCTTACTTCTAGAAGTCGATTTTCGTACTTGCCAGATGTTAGGTTCAAGGGCATAACAACCAAACGATCCTTTCTTCTCAACAAACACATGACCACGTCATCACAGATCTCCTTCTAAACTAGACTGTAAGGACAAGTAAGTCCATTCGAACGAAAGACGAAGCACTGTGATTGGTCACTCCGCATGATGCTTTTGCACTCTCCTGTTGTTCACGAATGGCGAGTGAAGAACCACTGCATTTCACCGTCTCTCATTTCCTGCAGTGATGTAGGCTAGTGAGCAGATGACCTTGCATTTTAAACGTGGGAATACAGTTGCCAAAGTACAGTTCTGATACAAATAGCTGTTCCAGTGGCTAATGCGACGTTTCTGGCCAGGTCTGAGGAAGAGGACGTGCGTGTCTTCTTTACATTACGTAGTAAGCTTCGTTTAGCACAATCACTCAGTGTGGACTGTCTCCCCGAGTGCTACTTCTCTATAATGGCACCATCTACTTTCCATCGGTAAAGAACATCAGCGACAGTGAGTTTGAGAAATACTAGAAACGCGGCAATTTTATGCACTTATTGCTTACTTAGGTGCCATCCAATCAAAATACTCCTTTCAAAGTCCGTCAGTTCAGCTCCGTGCGGCATATTCGCTTTCAATATTGTCTGGCAGGTGTCTGAAAGCACTCCAATATAAAAGGAACCCAACACGTCCGAGCGTGCAATCTTGGTTCGACAAATGCACGTTTATTTGCATATGTGAAGGTGTTCGAATCCTTTTGTCTACATAGCGAATTGTCGGACACATTCTGTCAACATATTTATCTTATGATAAAACAGACATAACATCAAAATCCTTTCTGCTCGCATTCTTTACAAAACAAATTAAGGTATGCTGGTGATAAAAGAAAAGCAGGAAAGTGAAGAAAAGAAAAAGTAACGACCGTTCCTTGCCTGTGTAGATGGCGTTTTTTTTCATTCCCCCATAGGTTCTTTCCCTCCAAGGCGTCGACCGCTCGAGGCTTTAAAATCTACTGTTCAAAGCTGCCAGATCATTTGTTAAGGGATTACTCACATTGTTATTATATCTCTGAGCTTACTTTTCAACATTTACTTTGCCATTATTATTTTAAGCTTTTTTTTATTTTGTTTCTTTGCAGCTTTCAATGATCAGACGGCAATTAAACATCATTCTTACTTTTCTCTGAAAGTTAAATATTTATTTTACATGTTTTTAAGGGGACGAATGTTGTTCTTAGTTGTTTTCCTTTCAAAACCACCATCTTTTATCTAATTCATTATGCTTCTTCGGTGCTGTTAAAGTTCTTTCATTTGAAATTGTCGCGCATACTTCCATTTCGCCAAACACTTTTACTTGCAGCTGTTATTTCTTAATTAACATGCTCTGATATTTTACTCTTAGACGTAGAAAAACAAACTTCACTTTAGTTTGTTTTCTTGCTATTGCAAACTATTGTAAGGCATGTCAACCATAAAAAAAAAAAAAACATTTTATTACTTCACGTTCTTAAAGAAAAGATGAGGAAAATCATTGATGCTTTGTTCCCACAGAGCTCAGACGGGATCAGTCGTTTCCAGATGACGCCTTTTGCCAACAAAACAAGCAAATATATAGTTTACACAATATATTTGTTATATATATTTTCAAAAACATATTTCCCATTGTGCTGCGGAGAAGAATTCAAATAAATTAATTCGCACCTCGGATGCCTGGCGAAACGCCATGTTAAATCATTTTCAGAGCTCTAAAATGTGAATCACATATAACGTCGCTGACATCTAATAGAAAGCCATGAAAACATATCTAGTTTTTTTATATGGGAGCGTTAAATTGCAACAAGAGGATGTCTCTCTAGTTATATTACGAACTAAAACCGAAACGCATAGAAGACTTTCACTTTTTATTGCTCTTTGAAACGCCATAGTGAATAAGAAAGATTATTTGCAATTTTTCAATCTTCAGTTTAGTAAATTGGTCAGTGTACGGGAGGGATCAAATGCATTTGCAGAATTCATTTATTTGAAATACCACTAAATCACTAAACGTGTCTTGTTCTAAGCTAGAAATAGTATAATTGTTATTTGTTTCAAAATGTTTCAAGATGCTGAGAGAAGTTTTGTACCTCATTTCTTAATATGGCAATGAAATACTCTCAAACCCGTCATTACATTTTTAAATGTCTATTTTCATCTAGGCTTCTTTGCATTGTGTATGCAGTTTTTTAGGTGACAATATGTTGTCTTGCTTCGCAAATGAATGAAATGTTAGGTCATCTTCAGAGCTGTTTTTAATAAGTACCAATCGCTTTGTATGAAAGTGTAATTGTTCCTACTCTGATGCATGGCAGTGAAACGTGGATACTACAGAAGAAACATAGGAGTCGTTTATATGCTGAAGAAATGCGTTACTTCCGGGGGTGGGGTGGGGGGAATGTTGTTGTACACGTTATGATCGTGTGAGGAATGAAGATCTGTAACAGTTGTGTAATGTGAGGCAAAATGTTGTTAGCGAGGTGGAGACTAATATTCTTCGGTGGTTTGGCCATGTTGAAAGAATGAGTAATGAGATGCTTACTAAGAAATTATTTTAGCCCAAGTTGCAGCAAGGAAAAGCAGAAGAGGATCAAGTGCATGAGTGTCTGCATGAGAAAAAGATTGTGAGTATGAAGTATAGAAGGTCCTGTGTACGTCGTGTGATGGATGGCAGTAAAGCACGAGCTGTATGTCAAGATTGCTGTAAATGGAGACGTTTGATACGACAACAGGAAGTAAATAATCAGAAATGTATCTGGTAGTTTGTATTTCTTTGTGGAGCTAACCTCTGAATCTCAAAGAACAGCTTAGCGATATGTATGTACACTGAAGAGCAATTGAATTAGAGACAGCAGGCGTTATGAAAATGTGGCGCTGTGGGCGGGACTGCAAACGGAAACGACATGGCGTATGCAGCGATCCGACAATATAAGGAGTGATGCGATGGGAATCAGTAAGAGTCGGACGCAGTATAGGTAAGACGAAGAATCTAAGCGCATTTGATCGTGGGCAAATTTTCGGTGCCCGACGAATGGGTCACCATCTCGGAAGTCGTGCAGGTACTTGGATTTTCACGAACCACTGCGTCACGGGTGCACCGTGAGTACATCGAATCCGGTAAAACCATCCCTACAGGGGCCAACTGCCGTGGACAACAGCGTGTGGATGAGCGGGGTCATCGTCAGCTAGCTCGCATTGTAACAGCGGATAGACGGGCAACAGTGCACGAAATCACTCGGCAATTTAACGCTGGTAAACAAAAACGCGTAAGCAGCAGCACTATCCAGAACCATCTCCTCGCTATGGGGTGCAGAAGCCATCGTCCCACGAGGGTACCGCTGCTGACCGCACATCACAGGGTGCAAAGATGAGCATAGGCGCGGGAACATCGCCACTGGACCCTAGATAAGTGGGAAAATGTTGCTTGGACTGATGAGTCGATATTCATGTTGGTACATGCGGATGGCAGGATACGAGTACGGCGCAAACCACATGAAGCAATGGATCCTTCTTGCCAGCAGGGTACTCTTCAAGCTGGTGGGAGTGGCATTCTCGTCTGGGGACTGTTTACGTGGACTGAAATGGGACCCCTGGTACGTGTGACATCGTCCCGCACAGGTCAACGTTACCGGGATATCCTGGAAGACCATTTGCTCCCGTTTGTGCGTCTTAAATATCCCACTGGGGACCTCATCCTGCAACAAGACAATGCACCGTACCATCGCTCCCGAATTGTATCCGAATGGTTGGATGAAAACTTCACCGACGTGACCTCGCTTCCTTGGCTAGTTAGGTCACCTGACCTCAATCCCATCGAGCACATCTGGGATGCCGTCGAGAGAGATATTCGAGGCTCTGACCCCCACCATCAAATCTTCGTGAACTGTGGGAGCTTGTTCAGAGGTCGTGGATCCGTATGGCTTCCCAACGCTTCCGGTGTCTTCTCGAGTCCATGCCGAGACGAATCGCCGCCGTCATCAGGGCGAAAGGTGGTGCTACACGTTACTAGACAGGTATCTCTAATGCAATTGCTTTTTAGTGTATGTATGTATGTATACTAATCGCTTTTCCGTTACGAGTGTTAATTTTTTTTTTTGGAAGGATAAACTTTTAATAGTTTAAAGCCTTCAAGAAAATCCTTATGTACTTTCTATTCCTTAATCTTTCAATCGATTTCTTCCTTTTGTTTCTGGAGTGCATCACAAACAGACAATATTTATCTACGAAATGAAACTTATTTATTTGCATCACGTTCAAAAAAAAATAAATACACCGAAGAGTTAAAACATTTTGACCTTCGTGTCTTTATGCAAATCGAAGTAACTGCAGGTAAACGATGGCGCGTGTGTGAAAATCATGGAACTCTATAAATAACACCTGATACTGAGCTTTGTTAATCAGTGTCATACCTGTTCTTCAGATGGAAAAAGGCAGCAGACTTATGCCAGCATGAAAAAGGCCAAATTTTAGACGACTAGAGCAGAGCACGTCCAAGACGGCATGCCTTGTTGGATGCTCATAGTTAGCCGTGGTTACAACCTTCGAAAAGTGGTCCGAGGAGGGCAGAAACAAGAACCGCTGGCAAGGTGGGAACCGAACCCGGCTCATCGATTTAGGTGGTGAGCGGATGCTACTTAATACGGTACAAACAAAAGAAAGTGATATTGTGGCGCAATTCGCCAGCAATTTAAATTCCGGTGACGGAACTAATGTGTCACAACGAACAGTTCTTAGAACCCAGCTAAAAATGGGACTGCGTACCTGCAGGCTGCTCCGAGTGCCCATGCTAACCTCAGTTCATCAACGAAAGCGCCTACAATCGGCACGTGAGCTTCAAAACTTCATCTTGAATGATTTTAAGAAAGTTGTCTGGTCCGATGAATCTCGTATCCCGTTGCCCCGTGTGGACTTCCGGGTACTATGCGCCGTTTACCTGCGGACGTGTTGGCACCAGAAGCACCGTGGGACGAAATCAAGTCAGCGGAGGAACTGTAATTCTTTAGGCAATGTTCTGCTGAAAAACTCTGGGTACAATCATTCATGCGCAGAAAATTATGACGTCTAGTACCTCCCTAAACATCATTGAAGGCCAAGTACATTCTTTCTTGGCAGATGAATCTCGTTTTATCTTGTCTCATGTGGACTGCGGTATGTGTGTGTGGTGACGTGGAGTGATGAAAAGAAAATATAGAAAAAACTGGCAGTGGTGGCAGAAAAATCAGTGGTAATGTGGAATTCCAAAATAAAAGAAAAAAAAAGAAGGGTAAAGCAAGAAAATTCTACACTTGGGTAATAGGACGCCATTGTATCGAGAATGAGAAGTAAGAAAGAAACTGCAGCCATTTTTTTTATGACAACGTCACAAGAGTCTGATAGAGGTTGCAGCTTTCTCGGAATTTTGGAGAATGAAATTCGCAGAGACCATGGCACCAACAGAAGGAGCTGTTAGATTACGTGATGGGACGGCGACAGGATATAACGAAGTGAATTTCTTCGTCATTTTTATCCGCGCCGGGGTTCGAACCCGGGTCCACTCATTCCGGAATAAGTTGCTCTACCAATTAAGCTACGCGGACATGTATTCTGATTCCTATCTGCCTTTATGTGGTGTGCGTCCTTCTGGCAGGTACGTCACATCTCCTGGTACGTTACAAGGACTATAAGAGCACATGATGCCTTAGGACTCGGTAGTCAAAATGCAAGCCTGTGATTGGCTGTGCGCTGTCCAGGGTCACTGGAGAAAGTTGAGTGCGGCACGTGCAGGAGTTTTTGGCGGGACTTTTCGTATAGCTTTTCGTATAGCTATCAGGAGGAAGAGATGTCAAGTTAGCTTTCAGGATGAATTTTGAGACCTAAAAGTCTGAGCGCTCAGCTGCGGTTGGGTCGCCAGTATACACAATTACTAGCCGAAGTTAGTGGTCGATCTTTTGTTAATTACTGAGGTACTAGGCTGCGGTCTAAAATAAGTACATAAAATATACCTCCAGTAGAGAACTCCCCGTATTTTAAGTAGCTAATATGTGAGCTATAGCCTGAGCTGTTCTGATTAAGAATTGTGCGATGGCTCTGATGAGGGACAAGACTGTAATGTCATCTTGACTCATATAACCGACTGTGGATAGTGTGTACTCACTGCTTTGTGTGTGAACTAGAATTTTGAAAAGTAACTGTGCGGGTTCAATACCTCAACAAATTAACCTCAATACTGATGAGATTCTCCATCATTATTATAAATATTGCAGCAAATGTAACGGCATGTAAATAGATTAAAAGTGTTATGTCTGTGAAGATATCTGCTCCGTGTCATCAATGCCTGATCCTTTGCTACGCCTCTGAGGTGAGTAACGGATTGTGAAAACATTTTTCCAGGCTTTACAATTAGATTCTGGACTGGTGGTAGCGAATAGCTCAGATACAAATACTCTCAATACAAGGTAAAAATTCTACCGGAGTGCATATACAGGGTGCATAGGAAAGTCCCTTTAGCCTGAAACAACTTGCGAACGGAGAGAGTTACAGTTATGCAAATGAGATAACGGTATAGTAAAGCGACTACGCCCGATCGAATGCAACCGATAGCAGCGCCCCTAGTGGCAAAATGCGGACGTGCCATCGCAAATCGAAAACGAAAAGAGATAGAGCAAAATTTCCAATTACAAAGTTGTAGAACATCAATTAATTAGTACAAAACGACATTTGCTTCACACGGATAAGATAAATTGTCGCCAGAATACCCTAAAATGTCCGAAATCGATGCGCAACCTTTTGTGTGAACGTTTGAAGGGAAAAGTCATAGGTATGAGCAAATACACACAATTTATTGCATAAATGCGTACTTATGTCAATACAATTTGATGACGTCAGATAAAACAAAAAGTAAAAAGGCAAACTGGCGCACAGTGATAAAAAGTTAATATCGAGTATGTTCGAAGAGTTCGCAATTGCCCACGATACACATTTCTATTCGTGAAAGTAACTCTGCATGCATATTCCTCAGCATGGAAGGTATCACACTATTTCAAGCATCTGTAACACGACGACGTAGATCCAACAGACTTGTAGGCGCTGCTGCATACACCTGATTTTTTACGTATCCCCAGAAATCCAAGCTTGCCATTCTCACACATCGTACGTAGGCCTAAACGTCTGATCAGGGTACATCCTGGTACTGGTTTTTACATCGTAGGTACGGTACGACGTCACAATCTGCATTTGCATACGTCTACATTTGCGAAAAGTGAATATACCGATTCGAATCGTCGCGCATCGATTTCTGACAGTTTAGGGTATTCAGGCGACAATTTATCTTATCTGTGTGAAACAAATGTCGTTTTGTACTAATTAATTGATGCTCTACAAATTTGTCATTGAAAATGTACTCTATCTCTTTTCATTTTTGATTTGCAATGGCTAACTTTCGCATTTCGCCACTAGGGGCGCTGCTATCGGTTGCATTCGATTGGGCGTAGTCGCTTTACTATACCGTTATCTCACTTGTATAACTGTACCTCTCTCCGTTGGCAAGTTATTTCAGGCTAAAGGGACTTTCCTATGCACCCTGCATATGAGATGGTTCATCGGTATAGAAAAGAATTTAACAAATGTCTACCAACAAAAAGAATTACATAACACAGTGTGCATCGTTTATCTGGGCAATTGTTTTAACCAGATGCACCCTCGGGCGAAATTAAGTCGGTGGAGTATGTCTAATGCTTTGGGCAATGTTCTGCTGGGAAACTCTGTGTCCAGTCTATGATGTGCAGGAAATTATACGTCTAATACCTACCTAAACATCACTGAAGACAAGGTGCATCCTTTCCTGGCAACTGTATTTTCCTGTAGTAGTACCTTCTTTCAGCAGGATAATGAGCCTGGCACACTACCCGGATTGTTTGCCGATGGTTCACGGAACACGAGGAAGACCTCCAGCTATTGCCATGGCCTCGAAATTCGCCAGATCTCTGTCCAGTCCAGCATCTGTGATTTGTGTTGGAAATCCGATCTGCAGAAGTCACCCAGGTAACTTACAAGAGTTCTGCTGGTAACGTGTTGGTACACATCATGTTAGGCATGTGGTCATAATGCTTTGTCTCTTTGGTGTATCCTTTAAATAGAAGAATTGCTTTTTGATATTCATGTAGTAGTATAAATATATTGGCCTAAAAAGCGTGAACCTTATTTTAGTATCAAGTAGGGCCTGATTTGTTGCACATGGTAGGACGTATGCGTCGTGGAAAGGGTCTTGTGAGGTGCTGGAGCACATTTTAGTCCAAATGTATCCATTCCTGCAGATAAACATAAATGACCTAAGAAGGCATCAACGCCGAACTGCTGTTTAGAGCACGTGTCGCATATTTGAAACTGGATTGAGATCAGGTTGCTGCAGGTTTCAGGGAAGAAGATCAAGGTCCTCTTCGAGTTCTCCAAATTATTATTACACGATTCTAGCGGGGTGTGCTGCTGCATTACCATCCATAAAAATGTCATTACATGCAGGAAAAACATGTGTAACATTTCAGAAATATGTTGAAGCACTGTACATTTTTTTTGCCGATGGTGGCATTCGAACCACGTCTTCTTACTACGAAGGTGGCTGTTTTCCCATCTGATGTACGTCGGCAGTCTTATTGCTGAAACACTGCCGATACAATTCATGTGTTACCGCAGCAGTAGGTCATCTACTTCATATTGCGTAGGAAAGAGAGGACATGAAACTTGAGAAAGGAGAAGACCCGAAATTAAAGATTTTGGGATCAACTGTCACTCATACTAGAAGGACCATCTGACTGCATAAAAACGAATTTTTATTAATTCTGTATATGTGGAAGAATCATTACACATATTTTCGATCCTCACGGCCAAGACATTTTTTTTTTTTGGGTTGGAGTTTAGCGACCACCGTGAGCAACTCAATGGGCTATAAGCAGTCGCCCGTCTCTAATTTAGGGTCACTGGTTCCAGGGAAGGGAGAGAGCCAGTGCCGTAAGACAAACACAACATCCATGCATCATCGGGATTCGAACCCGGACCCCTTTCGGACGAATGATCCTAGGCCATCGCTTATACCACTGCGCCACTGGGGCGGCATCAAGAGATTCATTACGTTCGGGCGCTAATGTTACATATAACCTTTCTGTCGGCGTAGTTCATTTGGGAGAACAGTCTCTCTGGAAACGGAAGACGTTAGAAGATATCCCATCTCCGGAAGAAAGGTTATGTGGCATAACCTACGTATTCCCTAGAGGTTATCTTACATTCCAATGTTATCAGCGGCCACATTTCGCACCAGCAGAACTTCTTTCTTAGCATGGAGCCGCATCCAGATGTTTGGATTGTGTTCATGAGGTAAGTCTGGGCTATCGCTTTATGAAATTACCGCCACATTCTTTGCCGTCATTGATACATCTGACCACATGGCTTTCATCCATTCACGGCGTTTTCGACAACACTGTAAGTGTATTTTTCAGGGTTTTTTCTTTTTTCTTTTTTGCCGAGACAAGTAGCTTCCAAATGTGCAGACGACTTCCAGAACCGAATATCTTTAAATCCCTACATTTGGGACATAATGTGTTCCTCTCATCCGTACCTGGGCTCACCAGTTAATTGATACACACTGCAAGCTACGAACTGTTCTTCAGTACAATCCTCCTTACAGCACGATATTCAATCTCCTTGATTCTAGTTTTGAAGCTACATTTTAGATACAGAAGATTCACTTGTTCTCTTGTCATCCAGTCGCGAAGTATCATTAAAATGATTGCTTTTAAAAAACCGGTAATTTCATTGTTTTGGGGTTTGCTTGTTTATTTGCTTTGTACTTTTTATCGTGGCTCCCGCTAAACGTGCACCTACCTTTTACAATTCTTACACATCCTGGAACTTTCCCATATTAACATTCACTATTGCCGCCGAATAATCTTTTACTGTTGCCCGTATTCTCTCATTTCTAATTCTATTCTTACCAGTTACACCATGCAAATACATACTTCTTGGTTTTTCGATTCGTTTTTTTTTCGATTGGAGGTTTAACGACCACCGTGAGCAACTCAATGGGCTATAAGCAGTCGCCCGTCCCTAATTTAGGGTCACTGGTTTCAGGGAAGGGAGAGAACCAGTGCCGTAAGACAAACACAGCATCCATGCCACACCGGGATTCGAACCCGGACCCCTTTTGGACGAATGATCAGAGGCCATCGCTTAGACCACTGCACCACCGGGGCGGCCACTTCTTGGTTTCCATATACCCTCCATGTACACACTTTTCCTTGTTTAATTTTTTGGTTTTACAACAGTTCTCCTTCATTTCGGCAACATTTAACGGGTTCTGAAAATATATTTTGGTTGTGCAAGAATCAGCTGTGTAGTATTCCTGGGCTATCAACATCCGGGGAAACTGGACTTCGCGTCTTCCGATCCTCATTATAATCCTTTTATAAAACATGTATAATGCATCTGTTGTTTACCTTCAGTTATTCAATCCTGGGTGGACTGTTTCGCTTACTTCCCTCTTCAGATCCCTATTTTATTCCAACATGGATTAAAGGTATTTGAATTTTCCCAACCTTTTCAACACTTCTTCGTGGATGTTAGTTTCTAACAATGTAACCTTGTACTTCTTCTCTGCAGCACGTCTACTCTGTTTTGCTTCTCCACGCAAACAAACCCCCTCCGTCTCCAATTTCCTATATTTTCTCTGCTTCTTTTTTACTCTTTGCAGATGTCATCACATCATCTACAAAAAATGCTGGCAGCGGCGTCATTTCTTTCACTTCTGATGCTGCCATATCTGAAACGGTTTTAAATGAGATTGAGCTTAATGGCGATTGTTAGTTATAACGAAGTAAATTTCTCCGTCATTTCTGTCCTTGCCAGGATTCGAACCCGGATCCCCTCATTCCGGAATAAGTCACTCTACCAATTGAGCTACGCGGACGTTTTATTCTGATTCCTATCTGCCTTTATGTCGTATGCGTCCTTCTGGCAGGTACGTCACATCTCCTGGTACGTTACATCATCTCCCCCTTATTATTTTTTTTTCGAAGTGCTGGAGAAGGGATTCTCTTATTTTTCCTATCTCACGGTGTGGAAAGAACATCACACCAATGCGAGATTTTGAATGGTCGGGTCATCCGGATAATTCGGGCGCCATTATAACGAAGTAAATTCCTCCGTCATTTTTGGTCTACGCCGGGAACGAACCCGGGTCCCCTCATTCCGGAATAAGTTGCTCTACCAATTGAGCTACGCGGACGTTTTATTCTGATTCCTATCTGCCTTTATGTCGTGTGCGTCTTTCTGGCAGGTACGTCACATCTCCTGGTACGTTACATAGTGAACTTCAGCATTCATAAACTTCAATCAAATATTTATGTTTGCTATACTCTGCTTCTGAGACATGTACGGGAGTCTGTACATTTTTCAAATAAAGAGTACGTATTTTTCTGGCAGCAGTTATTCTCGTAGGCAATTCTGCATTTCTTTTGTTGGCATTCTACCCTATCTCAGGTCTTCTTTAGATCTACACATAAGGTCACCACTAATGGTGAATTAGAGAAAGTGGAGTTTAAAGAAAACGTTTAATAACAGAAAAATCAGAAACAGCGTGTTGTTTCCGCTTGAAATCAAAATGTTCACGTTTTGATTTTCGCTTATAAACGGAATTCGGATATATTTTCTGCGAAGTTTAGGGCTCTTTTGAAATAAATATTGGGCTGATTAAATTTATTTAATTCACATTTACTGTTAAAGTTGCAACATAATTCAGAAACGCATATGTTCAAATCAAATTACATTTGTTTGCAAATTAAATTAGTGAAGACCTAGAAGACGCTCCAGTTCTTCCTATTTGTAATCGAGTCCAGACTTGTGGACCTTTAGCAATCTTGCGAATTAAATCCTAGATCACTTAGCATATCTTGAATTGTCGGTACACGTGAAAACACAAACCAAATACAAATTCGATTATACCAACATCCACGACTGATTTGCCAAGTGTAAATTCTTGCGTGCGATGCATAATGATGTCGTGCCCCAATTGTAATTGATAGACGTAAAGTGCCGGCTGAACACGGATGATAAGTATTTGTTCAATTTGTCAAAAATTGCTTCAGGCTGTAAGATACTGGTCTTGCTTAGTTTAAGCAATGTCGCATGCACTAAACGCAGCACATGTTTTCCGGCTTAGGTGTTAAGAACTGTCCGTTACAGTATATGCTGTGACGTGCCTGCCCCGCAGGACGCACACGACATAAAGGCAGATAGCAGCGAGAACGAACGGCTGCATAGCTCAGTTGGTAGAGCGACTTGTTCCAGAATAAGTGGACTCGGGTTCGATCCCGGCGTAGACCAAAATGACGGAGAAATTTACTTCGTTATAATGCAGTATATTCACTGTCTTTAACAATTCAACAAAACAGTATGAGAATTGTTCATTAGTGGTACGTTAACGAATCACCTGAGCAGGTTTTCTTGTAGAGCTTCTCATTAATTCTTTACTTTCTTGGGAAAATGAACGTGGTTAATGTACATTGCGCTCGGCAGGGGGCGTACGCCTACCTAATGCCGTGCTTCTTTGTCAAAGCATGACTATATGAAGCAATAATGAGAACAGAAGATTATATATTCGTCAAAATTAAGAAGAGCTGAAGCATGTTTAAGAGAGTTAAATTATTGTCAATGTTCCAGCAAAAACATCCCTCCAGGTCAAAACCAGTAGCATAGAATAATTACACAGCGTTAACTCTTAACCGCAGCCGGTTGGCGGCTAAAGATGCAATCTTTCACTTTACTTACGTCTCGATTCTTAACTTCCTGTATCAGTAGGCCTACTTCCAATAGTATATTGTGTACCACAAGCCTTAAAATATTACGTTCTTTTTAGTAAATAGTAACGCTGTACTAGTGATCCGATTTATTGGCGTATAAAATAAACACATAAGCGTTTCCAAGCTTTCGCACATCAACCAGATGGCTTTTTCAAGGAAGTTAGACAGAAACTTCCTTGAAAAAGCCATCTGGTTGATGTGCGAAAGCTTGGAAACGCTTATGTGTTTATTTTATACGCCAATAAATCGGATCACTAGTACAGCGTTACTATTTACTACTTAATTGGTGTATTGTTCCTCGTTATAAATACGTTCTTTTTGTTTAGAAACAGATGTTTGCGAAACAATGTGAAACTTAAACAACATGGTGATGCCGCACAAGCTTCAGTGCACACACAAAATGTTGTGTCGTTTGTAGCGTTCTTTACTATTTGAAGCCTGTATATGAAGCTTTGGGAACACACGTAAATTTTGTTTTTAATCACTCTCTTTAAGTGAAAAAGGAGGCACTCAAATAAAGTTCCAGGAAGAATTACTTACAGTTAGTCTTTCGTTTCTGCCTCACTTTACTAATGAAGACTTTTATGTAATTATTCCAATTACAACATTATTTTCAATTACAACAACTTAATACACCAGGTATATGAGACTGAAGTGGTAGTCCGTTTTATCGGCGTAAGAAAACAAAATGCAATTTGCCAACCTTTCGCTCATCTACTGATGGCTTTTTCAAGTCTAATAGCGTAAACAAACTGAAATATTAGAACGACTATAATTTAAATATGAGAATAGTTACTCCAGACACATAAAGAAAGATTAAATGCGCAGCGCAGCGTTTTGGATATCAAGTCACGAGATGTGTGGCAGTTCTGAGGGGGGAAATCACTGAAGCACTGAATCTAGATTTTTGGCAACTTCAGGGAGACGCTGTCGTTGCAGGCTTCACGGCTGGTGTTAATTTCCAGAAATTCCATGAATGCTGTTGCTTTTAGGTTAAAGTAGGGGGCTAATTTTTTAATACCTTCCCATACAGATACCGCGGACTTGGAACACACTTCTCTGGTTAGAGCTGTAGATGATCTTCTTTCCTTTGCGTCTCCTTTGTGTTCTCTGATTCTGGCTCCAAATGAGAGTCTTCTCATTCCGATGTAATATCCTTTCTTACCTTCAGGGTATTATGAGAGTATGACATAAACACTAACTTCATTGTTGATCGGAAGTCTGTTAGGAAATTTTGAAAGTATGCTGCACAAGGATTGTGGGGCCCTTATGCCCACACCGAGTCCCATCTTTCTGAGGGCGTTTTTCAGGATGTAAGACATGCCTGGAATACATGGTATTGATTCAAAGTAATGCAGCTGAGTTGTTGAATTAGGTCATATTCCGCTTAGCGTGTCCTTTGTCTTTCTGATGATGATGACAATACTTTTGTATAAGTACCCTGCATTTCTGGCTAGATTAATTATTTGATTTAGTTTAGATTGCCTGGCAGGGACATCTGACCTTACAGTAAAAGCTCTTCGAATCCGGGATCTGTAAAAAGCAGACTAGTGTTCCGCTGGACAGGATGAGCTGCTATGCATGGGTTTAGGTACATACGTGGATTTGTAATAAACTTGAGAACGGATGCTGTCGTCCGGTAATTTAGTGTAAAGTTCGTCCAGATAAGGTAATGAGATGTCTCTTTCGATCTGCATGGTGAAGCGGATTGAAGAGTGAATAGAGTTGATTTGGTCTAGAAAAGTCTGAAGACTGTCTTTCCCATGAGGCCACATTGTGACGTACCTGCCAGCAGGACGCACACGACATAAAGGCAGATAAGAATCTGAATAAAACGTCAGCGTAGCTCAGTTGGTAGAGCGACTTGTTCCGGAATAAGCGGACTCGGGTTCGAATCCCGGCGTAGACCAAAAATGACGGAGAAATTTACTTCGTTATAATGGCGCCCGAACTATCCGGATGACCCGGCCGTTCAAAATCTCGCATTGGTGTGATGTTATTTCCACACCGCGAGACAGGAAAAATCAGAGAATTCCTTCTCCAGCGCTTTGAAAAATAAAAATGTGTGATGTTGCATTCCACACAGCAGATTGACTGGGAGTTCTCAAGTGCACGTTCTACAGTGGATGGCTGCCTGCAACGATTCATGGTCACGGCTGGCCCGTGGGCCATGCCCCCGGCCCTCTTTCGGGGGGGAGATGTGACGTACCTGCCAGCAGGACGCACACGACATAAAGACAGATAGGAATCAGAATAATCGTCTGCGTAGCTCAGTTGGTAGAGCGACTTGTTCCGGAATAAGCGGCCTCGGTTTCGAATCCCGGCGTAGACCAAAAATGACGGAGAAATTTACTTTGTTATAACATAAAGAACGCCTCGTCTGCATAGCTTAGCCAATTGGAAGGTATTAGGTTAATGTTAGCGAAGATATGCTCTCTATGGGGCCAAGCACTACTTCGGCAAGGATGGGGAAAAGCGACGACCCCATCGGTACGTATTTTCTCTGCTTATAAATTTCCCCTTTTCCTTATAAAATTTCTAAGCTTATAAATGTTTTCTTCAGTTCCCAAGCAGAGCAAAGTCGCACCGATGGGGTCGTCGCCTTCCCCCGTACATATGATACGAAACAAATTAAACACAGACGCTATCTGCATGAACACAATAGCGCTTAAGGTTTCCACGACTACCGCTAGCGCACCGCACTTTCCGCTGCTTGCTCCAACATTGTATAGCTCATTCTCATCATGTCCACACATACACATCAAGCACCCTGACTTCAAGGCTACTGCCAATATAACATTCACTGAGTGAGAAAATATTGCGTTAAGGTTCAAACGCTAAAAGATAACGAACTCAAAATGTACATAGAAGAAAACAACTAAAAATGAAAGTTTAATTAGAGTATACCCATACCTTACGTGTAGACTCACAGCTCATTCTTTTTCGGAAAGCAGCATGAAGAGCTTTGCTTAACACCTCACCTAAGACGCTTCTCTGTTTCAGCCAGAAAGAGTACTTTATGTATGTGTGTCTCATAAAACGTTGCTTTATCCATCCCTGTTATACCTTTTTATCAGTGGATTAACTATGATCGTTGCCTTATCCTGTTTGTTGAAAGGAAAGTTTATTCATATATAAATTTTATGATTTCATATATTAAAATCTGCAAAACTTTTTCAAAAGGCTATGGCGTTTCCTGAAAGCGAAAAAAAGTAATATCCACGATATTTGTGAAATTGGAACGAACTACATCTCAGAATTATCCGTAATAGAGGTTAAAGAACTTATTGAAAAACTTTTATACCGGAATTTGGAATAGAGATACACTGGAAAGATAATTTGGAAAGCTGACAGGTGTGCGACAAAGAAAAGGTAAATAAATGTGTAGTGCATAAACAAAAAAATAAGACAGGGTGGAAATAAGGTAAGGGAAATAGGAAAAGGCTACAGGATCTTCTACTGCATCAGGAGCAACAGAAGACATTCCGTGGGTTCTTGGCAGATTCAAGCCTCAAAGACAAAGTTATGGATTTGCAGAAAGTCTACGGTCGTCTAATGAAAAACGGAAAAACAACTTCAACACAATGTCAAAATGTTTCACGGGTAGGATGCAAAAAGTCAGAAAAAGAGAGTTCTGGCGAAATTTACAAAAACAAAATGGAGCGAATATCCGTAGGTAGGTGTGAAACTGCAGTTTTGTGATGACGATTTAACTGTGCATGTGGGTTCATCAAATAGGGGCTTTAAAGAAGTACGTACAAGGCTATATGTAAACTGCAAGAACTGAAACTAAACAAAATAGTATGCATATGGGTAAACGTTTAATACCTAGATTTACAGAAATAAACTGAAAATGGCTTGTAAAGAAAACATTCTGAGAGCAAATAGAAACCCCAGTGAAGAACAAACACTGAATAATGGTTGGAATGAGATGATAAAAATATTGGTAAATTATACGGAAGGCATATAAGGAACCAAACAAAAGTATATAGGCCAAAAGGGATAAGGAAACATTGTAGTGACATGAACAAGAGTAGGAGACCATAAAAGACAAAAAAATGATAAAAAGGAAGCCTTCTGTTATTAAAGTCAAGCAAGAAATACAGACAAATGGGAAAATTATGAAGCTAAGAAATGTGTTGACGAAACGAAAGTGAGTAGGGCAATGAGAAAAAGCCTGCAAAAACTACAAAAAAATGCTGCAGGTGGGGATCTTAGAAACACAGAAGACTGTTTGTACTAACTTCATTGGATAAACATAGTAATGATTTGACGAAGTGTAAATTGAAGTGCGGTGGAAACAATACTTCTATTAACTTTGAACTACTGGAAATTAAAACGAATTGTTATAAAACCAAAAAAAAAAAAAAAGAGAAGCAATTACAGGAAAGAAATATGAAAAGAAGAGAAAGAATCCATAACCAAAATGAAAATATACAAGGCGGCAGAACCCTCAGGATAGGTAATTGGAATGGTAAAAGCTTTGGAAAATGAAGAAATAAAACGGACATTGTAATTAAGAATTCCAGGGGATGAGGAATAAGATGTAGCGGTAGGAGGTTTAAACAAAAAGCAGACATCTCAAGGTGTCCTTTGTGTTTAAAAAACGCCTCTCTATAATTACATACATTCCAGAGGTATAAATTGTCTATAATGATACCGAATAGAGAGGTATAACACTGGCAGATTATCTCCTTAAGGTATTGGAAAGAATAATAGACATAGGAGAAAATAAATTGTAAAGCTCAGCAACATTCAGTTTACTTTCATGGGGATAAAGGGATCAGAGATGCAGTCTTTATTATTAGACTGTTACAAGAGACATATCTCAATAGAACCAAATCCATTTGCAGTTATTTGCTGATCTGGTAAAAAACATATAATGTAGCACGAGGAGTCATAAATTTGGCATTAAGAAAGAAAGATGTATCCGAAAAGTTCCTAAGAACTCTACAAGCAGCGTACGAAGGCATGAAAAACAGATTATAACGCTCGAAATGGCGAGATAGAATATTTTGACATAAAGATTGGACTTCACCAGAAATCAAACCTGAGTCACTTTACTTTCAAACCTGCCTAAGATGCACGAAGTGAAAGTGTGATCAAACGAGCACCATGGAACATACTGTTTGCTGATGATTGCATTAAAATCAGTTGAAGAGGCCTATACAAATGAAATTAAGAAGGAACAGGTGTCCTTTAAAACGTTCGTCAAAAGATACAGAGGATTTTCACCCACCTATAAGAACGATTTACCAGTAATGTAATTAATGTTTTAAACAAAATTATTGCTTTCTTAAGTGTTCCATCTGATACCTTTATGAACCTAGATCTAGATTTCCCAGATAACAGGGCATTTCTTTAAATTGGTAGTGGTATTTTATCGACCAATTTTAAGAAATGCCTCTCCCCTTCAATCTACTACTCTCCTCTTTAATATACCACTCTCCTCTTCAATCTACTACTCTCCTCTTCAATCTACTACTCTCCTCTTCAATCTACCACTCTCCTCTTCAATCTACCACTCTACTCCTCCTCTGCTTTCCATTGTCCAATCACTGTTTCAGATCTGCGTTCAGAAACCACTCTTTTTAACAGTTCGAAGGCACTGTTAAAAAGTAATTAAAAGTTTTAGTAGTCCATTGGTAACTCATCAGGAGACTTTAAAGAAATATGAGCACAAGGTATAGACTTAATACACGTCTATTTTTCATTTTTTCAAGATATAGAGTGGTAGATTTTTTGGTAGCCTTATCCTGATGGAGTTCTATCCCTTGAAGGATCTGTGGATAAAGGAATTGTATTTACTCTTTGAATAACGGAGTTAAAACATTACTTCGGTAATATGTAGAGTTGATATTAAAATTATTTTCAACTTTTCTTAACTTTAATTTACCGTTGTACCAGAAACCAGGAAAAATCACGAACCCTTTACTGAAACTTTCTTTGGATTCTTGGAACTAAGCTTGTAAGTCTTTTTCTGCTCTTTTGCGATAGTAAATCGACCTTTTTGTTACAGTCGTTTAGGTAGATCTATGCTTCATTAACGGTCACAATAAATTTCCCTCTGTCTCAGGCTAAGTGATTTTCATAAAGAAGTCTACACCGTGTTCTACACTCAGCCACGTGCCAAGGCAAAAAGCGGTGAACATTATGGTTTTCGTTTTATTTTTCATATTCAAATCTGTCTTTATTACCTTGTTTACAGTCGATACAGATATTCTTAACGACTCAGCGATTGCTCTTTGTGTCGGTGGATTTTCTTTTAAGACCAGGGACTTTAATTTTGAAATTGTCGTAAAAGTACAACGGCCGTTCCATAAAAACTGAGAGTAGAGCAAAATATATGTTGTTCTTTCTCAAAGTATCTTCCCTCGGATGATATGAAACGGTCCCATCGTTCAGTACACTTTTCAAAGCATGTGGTTAAAGCATTTTGTGGAAGCCGCTTTAGCGACCACTGTACAGCTTGAATAACGTCAGCATCTGTGTTGAGTGTTGCGCCACGGAACTTCTCCTTCGTTGTTGGAAACAGCCAGAAATCACACGGGACCAGGTCAGGACTGTAGGCAGGCTAATACTGCAATTCATAAGAAACTGTGGAACACATGCAGCCACATTTCAGCGGACATTATCATGATGTAGGGTCCACTTACCCACCAGTTCCGGTCGTTTAATCGGTATGTGTCGCGCAGACGCTTCAAGACTGAAATGTAATGCTCAACATTGACAGTAATTTGTGGAGGAACGGCATGCTGGTAGACTATATCTTTATGGTCAAAAAAATTATCATCATCACCTTCCGAGCTGATTTGGTTTGGCGGACTTTTTCGGAGGAGGCGAGTCTGTGTGTTTCCAGACACTCGTTGAGCACTTCGTGAGGGGGGTCGAAATAGTAGACCCATGTTTCATCAGCAGTTATTACGGCCTTTAGGAAAATTGGAGACTTTGCAATCATTTATTACCACTCATGACACACCTGAACTCTGTCTAACAATTGTTCTCTCGTCAGGTGATGAGTTATTCAACTGGGACACACACGATGCAGGAGTAATTTGTCGCGTAGATGCCGAATGCCGACGTTTTGGGAATATTAGTTGACGCCGCTGTCTTTACACGTGATTCGTCCATCTTCTTGCAGGATTGCCCAAACAGTGTTATCAATACGCTCCGTAGCAACACTTTCAGGTCGAGTTCTGCGGACAAGCCTTTTTTTTTTTTTTTTTTTTTTGAGATTACGATGCCATCTAAACATCGTTTACTCACCTAACCATTTATCTTTGTAAGCTCTTTTCCTTAAATCAACTGTTTCTGGAGGCGTTTGGACCAAACGATAGCCAAATTTTATCGCACAACGCATTTAACTTCTTAACTCTGAATCACTCACCTCCGCGGCTAAATGGCGAAATGCAGACGTGCCTTAAACAACTGCGCAATAGCAAAACGAGAATCGTCTGCCACGACCAATAACTTTTATCGTAGGTACTTCCTTAATTCAGTTAGTCCTCTGCGTGATTATTTCTCCCATTCGCACTGTTGCCAACTCAAAAAAAAAATTGCTCTCACTTTTTATGGAACGGTCTTTGTACATACACTTCTTTGAATATTCGTTTCAGGTGTTCTTCTTCTTGTTAAAAGTAACGCTCGACGATTTTTCCTTGTATTATTAATATTACTCATTTTACATTTAGAAATGCCAACTCCATGACTTTCACAACGTTTTTTAGTTACACAACACTAATGTTTCTCTTCGTAAAGAATAAAAATATAACCTTCTATCCATATCTTGTTTACGTGCGCAATTTTCTTAGCAGACGATATTTAACTGCAGCAGATGTTTCTTTCATGTTCATCTAACACGCTGTTGCCAGTTTCAATTCTCTGAACTTCTTTTGTTTCCTGAGATGTTTTATGAAAAACGTTTTAAAAATGTGTGAACATCCTGTGTTAATGTGGCCAAAATAGAGGTATTAATTAGTTGAAGGGGTAAACAGGAAAGTATTCAGTACAGAAAGTGAAGGGGAGAGGGAGGGGGGGGGATAAGCGGAAATCAAAACACAACAGCCTGGCCACTTCAGTTTAACCTTAACAATGAATGCCAGCAGCTCGAACGCGATCGGGGAAGAGTAAGTTGTCGCTCATGTTCAATCAAAGCAACAGGTTTTTTCGTGTCCATATGCAAGTGTTGTAGCGGTTTATCTTGTCACTGATATGAAACGTAGCTTCATCACTGAAAATTAGGCGTGCAACAAATGTGTCATCCTCCATGGCTTCCTGCATGGTTTCAATGAAGTTAGCACACTGCACTTTGTCCTCGGTCTTCAGTGCGTACAAAATTTGAACTCTATAGGGTCTCATTTACAGCTTCCGTTTAAGAACACGCCAAACAGTTGTGTTTTGGCATTTGCAGCTTCTGGCTGGCGTGTTAAGCTGGCTTCTATGGACTGTATTCAAAACTTTGACATATTCTGCTAACGTTTTCTTCTGAAACATGTGGTCGATCAGTATTCTTCTCTTTACAAAGACATCCTGTTTCTACAAACTACCTATGTCACCTTCTTATGATCTTAGCATCTAGAGGAGGAACACGTTTGTAGCAATTACGAAACATTCTCTCCACTGTAACAACAGAATAACACTTTTCAAACTCCAGCACGCAAAATGCCTTTTCTGCTGCTGTCGCCATTTCTTCCCACTGACTTTGGCTCACGAGCAGCTCACTTTCCTACGTCACCATAATAACACAGCAGTAGGTTCCAATAAAATTCTGAACTTTCATGTGTAGGTATATCAGCTGTCTATTTATCTTCATAAACACGTCATTGTCATTTGTAATCGGGGAATTATTTGGAATTACCCTCTGCTACGTATAGTATTGAAAACAAACTTTTTCTTACTAGGGATGACATTATCAGAGTAGGTAAGAATGCTCATGAAAGGAATTGTTTGCCAAATTTCTACCAAACACCAAAATTTGTGACCCCCCCCCCCCCCACACACACAGACACACACACAGCCCAGCCAATTCTGGAGGTTGGCATTGCCACTGCAGGGCGGCCACCTGTGTTTCCATTTCACGTTTCCGAAATGTACGCCAAAGAAAATATTTATGTACTTTCCGAATGACCAAATATATCTTTTCACTTGGCGCGATGTCTTTCCTTGTAAATTCACGACTTGAAAACTGTTCTTTTTTTTTTTTTTTTTTGCATCCTACAGTTGCAATTAATCTAAAGATTTTCCTACATTTTCAGACATTTCTTATATAAAATGTGTCCACTACGTGGCACAAATTTAGATTTTCAGTTCCATGATATTTCACCTTCTCAGTTATGACTGGAAAATGAAAGAAGATGTCAGTTAAAAATGTCCACGATGAGAACAATATCGATAATTTTCGATTTTCTATACCCATTACCTTTCTTCCCCACTTTATAAATTTCGTTCTGAATTAAAATGATATTTAAAAGTAACGTGATAAATACAAAGTTGAGAATATGTCCATAACAAGATGACCGAAGGTAAAGATTTTTCAAACACATATGCAGGTGAAAACGCTAAGCGGACGCACTCAAGCATCATTGTGCTAGCTCTTATCAAAATATGCATATGTATGCAATCATCCTAGCAAGCACACGATCTTGATAAACGTTGTTCTGAGTGAGGTGTGGCAATTGAAGCTTGAGTTCGATTGTTAGTGGAAGAATGGCTCCGTACTATTGCACAGAACAGTCTGGAGCGAACGGTTGTTTGGAAGGAGGGCAATCTCAAGCTAAGGTAGCAAGATGGCTGAATGTTTCGAGGCACATGGTCTCTATTTTATGGACACATTTCCAAGAAATCGGAACATTAAGTTGGTCGGGACAAGGACGCCCGAGAGCTACAAGTCAAAACGACCGGTATCTGTATATAACAGCTCGCCACCGTAGGGAATCGAAAGCCAGGCAACTCTCTCATGAGCTCTTGTACCAAACGCTCCGAGAGAGATGACTCTATGCAAGAAGGACAATGGCCTGTATCACACGAGCCCCATCATCCAGAGTCCGCTGAATTGGGTCCGAAAACATCAGCCTTAGACTTCTGATCAATGGGCCTGTGCTCTCTTCATTGACGCGTAGTGGTGCAGCCAAAATATGGACTCACAATCTGTGTACGTTTCGAGAGTTTGGGATAGCATCATGCTGGATGGACGCACGCCGCTGCACGGTTTTCCAGGAGTCATGCTGACTACTGCGCTGCACAGGAATCACACCCTTGAACTCTATGTACGGCTGCTCAGGGGAGTTGTTGGTCCCCAGTTCCTTTTTTACGAAGGATAATATCCGTCCCCATAGGGCTCTGCTGGTCGATGAATACATGGGAGAGATTATATTTACAGGATGTAGTGTCCCCCGAAATCGCCGAATCTGAACCTTATAGAGCATGTCAGGGATGTCCTACTAAGAGCAATTGCAAGCTGGCAGCCTCCCCTCCCGGGACACCCACGTGTCATGGCGGAGGAGCGACACTTATTTCCCGGAACTCTCATTCACATTCTTGTATACACCATGAGGGCTCGTTGAGCAAGCTGCATCATTGTTCGAGTAATGACACTCTATATTAAGCCCCTCAAAATTCTCTCACTTGTTGCGTCACTTTAGGACTGCCATGCTGTGAAGCGCATGATTGCTCTTCAGGCGGTGTTGTCATTCCTTTTCTGTTGTGTTTTGCTGTGCTTTTGATGTACTCCGTACTAACTGATGTTAAACTCTGTCGTAGTATTAAAAGAATTCCGTCTTGTTGCACGATGATATTTATTCAGCTAAAAAACGAAATCTATGTACATGTTAAACAAACATGAGCACTTTCGGTGTCACAGTGACACCTTCATCAGATGTGATTTCACCATGTGGTTACATGCTGGTCTTAAGTATGTGGAGTAGATGCATCATGGGAAAGGTAATGTCAGTGTCACATGATATACCAGATAACAAGACAGTCAAAAAAGCATAATTGTATTATAAGCCGAAATATAGAGGCTTTCTGTAAATAACAAGGAACAAACAGAGTTAGGTGTGTTTATGATCTTAGCGTTGTCCCAGTCTGGGATGGAATTTCCAGCACTTGCAGTTCTTGCAAAAAAGGTGCTTTGGTGCTTCATTTTTAAATCATATCTGTGTTCATTTAATCTCAAATCCAAATTTCTTTTGGTTGAACCCACATAATGATTATTTAGTTCACCAGAAATAGTGTCGAGCATAGGAATAACATACACACCCCATTTTTTCCCTTTGTTAATTTTGTCACGATTGACAGAGTTACTTTGCATTATTCGATAATCATGAATTATGTAAAGTAAACTCTGTCGTGTTTACTTTGCATTATTCATGATTATCTGTCTGCCGCGTTAATTTTGGACACCAGTGCATATATGCGCTTCTAAAAATACTACTTGAAAATTCCATGTGATTTATGGATTCATTAGAGATAGGGGTGATGGGCAGTTCGCATGGGTATACTCCGCGCAGAGTGGAACACACCCAAACAGAGCACAGGTGATAAATAGCCGGAGAGCAGAGATTCCCTCTAGTGTATCACAATGAACGAACATGGATAAACGTACTGATTTGAGCGGCTTTGATCTTGGATGCATTGTCAGGGCAAGACAGATAGCTCATTCTATCGCCCAAATGGTAAGAACCCTAGGGTTCCCGAGGGCAACCCTCTCAAGGGAATACCGCAGGTATACCATCAACGGACGTACCAGCGCCAAGAGATCAGACGGCGGCCGACCACACACCATTAATGACCTTGCTCGATTTAGACTGTTCAGGCCTGCCGATTAGCGACGACGGCGTAAAACACATGCAGGCTAAACGTTGGAAGCCCAAGGAGCATCAGCAAGCGAACAGCACGTCGGCGTTCCATACCCTAGGCTACGGGAGCCGACGCCCTACTCGAGTGCTACTATTGACTGCTCGTCATCTGCTCGTCATCGGGCAGTCAACGCCTCACTTGGTGCCGGGAACATCAATACAAGACTTCTGTAGAGTGGCTCCACGTCCTGTGGTCAGATGAATCCCGCTTTCAGTTGTTGCGAGCTGACGGAAACGTGCGGATATTGGGTCGACAGCCCGAGGCCATGATCCCGTCGTGCCAGGTCGGCTCTGTTCAAGGCGGTGGTAGATCTGTAATGGTTTGGGGTGTTTTCTCATGGGATACATTTGGTTCCTTATTGTGTCTGCAGAGGTTCTTAACCGCTGAGTGCTACGAGCATGTGCTGGCTGATCACCTCGCTTTCCTGGCTTTCGCATATCTTGGGTAGATGTTCTGTTTCAGCAAGACAGTGCGCCTCCCCGCCGGGCTGTAACCGCCCAGGCATGGCTTGAGGAATACTCATATGAGTTTGGAACCACACAATGGCCCTCAAGGTCCCCGGATTGAAACCCTGTGAAAGCTGTCTGGGATGTCGTGGAGCTTGATCATCAAATCCATGAATCCTGGTCTGACGTCACGGGTGGAGTTGGGACAATGCTGCAACTGACAAGGCTGGCAATAAGCTCCGGAATACCTCCGGCATTTCGTGTAGTCGATGCCACGGCTGCACAGGCTGTTTTCTGCACTAGAGGAGGACCAATACGCTGTTACAGAATATATGCATCTCTAATGTTTTGTCCATTGAGTGCATGTGAAAGGTCGGTTTAATCTATAACGCCACCTTACATGAAGCTTGTTTTTAAATATCGTAGCTGGTTTGTATTAGTATGAACCCGAGATAGCTTAGCTTCAATATCCTGAATAAAGCATTTGAACTGCACTTCAAGGAAACGTGACTAGTTCCACTTACAGTTTTTAAACTCTTTGTTGAAGTCAGCCAATCAGCAGTCACTTCCACAATAAAGGAATATCTTTCAATAATCACTCTTGCATCAGCGCAGACGTTTAGCAAAAAACATCAGATATCTCGTAACAATACTAACCACAACTTGAAATTTTATTTCAACGTGAGTTAGTAAATACAACATTATCTGAACGAAACTCCTTAGTGAATATATCGTAACACAATTCATCCAAACGCAAGGCAAATTAACGGAAGACAGGTCAACGAAAGGCATCCTTCTATTTATTTATTTATTTATTTATTTATTGTAAGCACATTCCTACAGACGGTAAATCTAGTTACAGGAATTGCAACATTTATATTTGCAGTGATAATTACCAAGTGATATTTACAATCTTGCAAAACATGCTCTATGAAAAAAAATTTAACTTACATTAAAAATATCCGCACATTCTTCAAGTGAGTTGTGAACCCTATACATTTTACATAATGGATAATTCTTTCCAGCATCAGTTCTACATAATGACACTGCAAATAGTTCACATTTTGTCCTTGGTAGATATGGGATACGGAAACTTAATTGGCTTACGATTTGAAGCAAGATAGCTGTCATTCCAAACTAAAATCCTGAAGCAAGATAGCTATCATTCCAAACATTGCAAAACGTCGTTCTTCTCCCAGTTCCTTACGTACGCGCGTCACTCTAACTCCAACCTCAAAGCCGTTTCCAAAAATCTATAGGCGAGAGAGAAAATGCAAACACTAAGTGTGAAAACTGCTTAAGGAGAATGAACCAAATTTACATAGAGAGAGATCGAGAGTTTAACGATCACCATGAGCAACTCATTGGTCTATAAGCAGTCCCCCGTCCCTAATTTAGGGCCACTGGTTCCAGTTGAGAGCCACTACCGTAAGACAAGAACAATATCCATGCCTCAGCGGGATTAGAACCAGGACCCATCTAGGACGAATGGTCAGAAGTCAACGCTTAGACCACTGCGCACCCAGGGCGGCACATGGAGACAGGAACTAAAAAAAGAAAGTTATATGTTAAAGTATACGTTACAGAACAGTATGCATTGCTTACCGAAATTTGGAACCCTTTAGATTGAATTCATTTTCTATTATTTCAAATGATCTCCATAAATATTTAAACACACTGTTCTTTATTCCTTTCTTCAATTCCCTATTGCGATATTTCATGCGTCGAGCATAACATCAGAAATGATATTGGCATAACTAATCTCTTAAATCCTGCTGCTTTGCCTTATTCTCTACAGCTTAACTTTTTGTGAGACAAACTTTAAACGTTCACTTAAGATAATCACGCTCGCATTTATTTCATATCTAATTGTTATTATTTGTGATATACTATGTGAATAAGATAGTATTCTCCCATCATCATTTAAACACACTTTCTTTTCATAACCTATACGACGCTTTTTGTTTTCCTCCATTAGGCTGACTTGGAAAGAATGCAGTAAAGTAATTAAAATACGAATTCCTTCATGGTGCCAATCAACTGATTCATAGGGACTATGCATGCTCTTGTAAAGGAGATCATTCGTGTGTATCAGCTGTGCTTGACAACTGTGTTAATCCAGATCATATCAAGCAAACAGAACTGCACTTTGTGAGATATCTGATATTCGGGAGATTTCAACTAGAATTTGTTACTTTGAGAGCATTTATCTTGTGAAGCACTGGAAAAGAGAGATATAATGCGCTTATTCGATTGTAAATAACAACAGTGCTGTACATCGGAAAGTGGAAATAACATCACGGTTCCCGACCGAGAGATTAAAAATAATGCCAATAAGTATTCAGTACAGAGCCTTACGTAAGAACTAGAGCATACCAGCAATTTCGATTTATTGGAAACTGTGAAATGAAAAACATTCATTCTCCCTAGGATTGTTCCATTCCGTGAAGGTTAAATAAAAAGGTTGTTTCGCAACAAGTAAGACATAATCTTTAAAGGCTTATAAGATTAAATTTATTTCTCTCGGGGGAATTTTAATTAGCAGGATCAAACAACATTTAAGTATTAATGAAAGTCAATGTCCAAGTTTACATATGGATACAACGATTTATTGATTAATAACAAGACTGACTAAATTAATCGTTTTTGTTTTCATTAAGATTTCTTATCACTAAGTGGCATCCATGCATAAGATAAACATTGTCGGTATATTTTAATAAAGTTGCGTTTATTCCTGCACAACACAATTCATCAACTTTTAAATATAATGGACCCACCTACGATTAAATAGCAAAAGTGGAATCAACTTAATTGGAGGGGTTGTAACGTACCAGGAGATGTGACGTACCTGCCAGAAGGACGCACACGACATAAAGGCAGATAGGAATCAGAATAAAACGTCCGCGTAGCTCAATTGGTAGAGTGACTTATTCCGGAATGAGGGGATCCGGGTTCGAATCCTGGCGTGGACAGAAATGACGGAGAAATTTACTTCGTTATAATGGCGCCTGAACTATCCGGATGAACCGACCGTTCAAAATCTCGCAATGGTGTGATGTTATTTCCACACCGCGAGATAGGAAAAATAAGAGAATCCCTTCTCCAGCACTTCAGAAAAAAAAAAAAATAAGGGGGAGATGATGTAACGTACCAGGAGATGTGACATACCTGCCAGAAGGACGCACGCGACATAAAGGCAGATAGGAATCAGAATAAAACGTCCGCGTAGCTCAATTGGTACAGCAACTTATTCCGGAATGAGGGGACCCGGGTTCGAATCCTGGCGTGGAGAGAAATGACGGAAAATTTTACTTTGTTATAGGGTGGTGGCTTTCTTTATATACTGATCACTTAAATAGTTCGTTCCCATGAAGAACATCGGTTTTCTTCTTTGAAAGAATATTCTCCTTCTAAGCTGCAGACTGCAGAGATGTACCGGGTGGTCGAAAAGTCCCCTAGGTGGTTGGATTGACAACTATACAAAAGCGAAGACATCTACAGCAAATGTGGTTTGCGGAATTTGAAAGAGTAAAGATCCGAGTTGAATAATCTCACCCTAATACACCTCTACTAGTGCGCCTTTGGTCGCACATAACACATCTAGTCGGTATTGAATTTCTTGCCATACGCGCTCCAACATGTCGGGATCTATTCTATCAAACACTGCTGTTATGCGCTGTTTGAGCTCCTGAAAGCTGTTTATTCTTTCCGGGGAACCATGTCATTACATAGCCCCAGAGGAAGAAGTCTAAAGGAGTGATATCCGGGAACCGGGGTGGCCAAGGAATGGGACAATCTCTGCCAATCCATCTGTCGGGAAATTCACGGTTTAGGAATTCACAAACATCAAGTCCCCAATGTGGGGGAGCGCCATCTTCTTGCAGTATGACGTTTCGTTGCAAATCTTGTAGTTGAGGAACCGACAAGTTTTGAAGTATGTCTAGGTAATTATTCGTTTGCACTGTGGGCTTGGAGAAGAAGAATGGCCTAAATGCACTATTATGCATGAGCCCACACCAATTATTCACCTTTGGACTGTGCGCGACGTGCTCCCTGACTGAATGTGGGTTTTCACTATCCCATATACGAACCGTACTGACTTTTCCGTGCACGTAAAAGGTTAAAAGGTTGCCTCATCGGAGAACATTATACGGCGTAGGAAACTTTCCTCAACTTCCAGCCGCTCCAACATGTCCCGAGCGAATGCTAAGCGCTCAGGTCCATCGTTCGGTTTAATGTGGTGTACGAGTTGCACTTTATATGCAGTTAGTTTCAGACGTTTGTGAAGCAATCCTATCAATGTGGATTGTAGGACATTCAGTTGTAAAGAGGCCCTTCTCGTGGACTTGCTAGGACTGCGAGCGAAAACGTCCTGTATGTTCTGCACAGTTTCTTCACAGACAAGAGGTATGCCACTTCGTTGCTGGTCCAGGACGCTACCAGTATCTAAGAATTTCTTCTGCCACGCTCCGATACTGAAATAACTCCGTGGATATATACCATACGTCCGACGGTAATTTCTTTTTATCGTAATCACAGACATCGTCTCAAAAAACGAACACACGCACATTACGTTTTCCGTCGGCGACGTCATTTTCAGTTGTTTTGCAGTCGGCGTCGGTATTTGTGAGCATGTAACACCATCTGTTGGAAAGAGGTGGCGTTAAAAACTCTAATATTTACTCTTTCAAATGCCGCAAACCGCATTGCTGTAGTTATGTTCGGTTTTGTACAGTTGTCAATCAAAACCCCTAGGGGACTTTTCGACCACTTTGTAGATGTCCAGCATACCAGTCTCTTATTTATTCTGAGCTATATGATCACTTCAAACGGGTCTTCAGCTCTGCACAACACGGTTTTATGAAGAAACGCTCAACGCTTACCAATCTACTACACATCACAGAGAATATTTTGTCATCTATTTTCAGAGGATCGCAAATTGATGTTATTTACAATGATTTTGCTAAAGCTTTCTACAAGGTACATCCTAACGAATAAATATAACTCCGTGTTCATTGGTGTAGGAAAAACAATATAATGTTCAGCAAGCTTTCCCTGTCCACGGACGGCTTCATCATGACGGTTAAAGCTTGCGGAACATTATATTGTTTTTCCTACACCAATAAACACGGAGTTATATTTATTCGTTATTGCTTTGGTGTTGACTACCTACGATTTATTCGAGGTATATCATGTTTTTTTGTTCAAGAAGCCAAACTGTCTTGGTCTCAGTGATAATCTAATATGCTTGTTTAAGTTCTATCTTTTTAACCGGTCCCATTCTGTTACTTATAACAACCATGTTTATGATCTCCTGCGATACCCCAAGACCCTAATTTAGGATCACTTTTGTTTTCCATATATATTTATGACCTTCCTTTTTACATTGATGGCCCTCGTCTCTTGTTCTCTGGTGATCTCAAACTTTACCGCAATTTACAGACTCTTGGTCACCGTCTTGTTCTTCAAACTGGTACCAATAACCTGCTCCAGTGGTGTACGTTATACCATCTCTTGTAATGTCATTTCCTTTCCGCGAAAAAAAAACAATACTTTTTAACTATAAAGCTAGCAACTATTCCCTTAGTCAGATAAACACCAGGACTTAGGAGTTACAGTTGAGTCCAACTTGAACTTTAAAAACTATGTCCAAAGAATTGTACGATCAGCCTATAGAAGTCGAGTATTTTTAATTCAAACTTGTACTTTAAATACCATGTCCAAATAATTGTATGATCAGCCTATGAAAGTCTTGGATTCATCATGCGACTTTTAAGTATTTTTCTAATCCTCAGACACTTATTCGCATTTTTGAGACAAGGGCCAGGCCTTCACTAGAGTACGCTGCGATCATTTGGTGCCGTAGCCTGGTAACACTAATAAATGGAATTGAGAAAGTACAAAGAGATTTCGAAGACACCTTTCTCACTGATCGACTGGAGTTTATATCGCGGATATCCCAACGACTGGTCTTCTGTCATTCTTCAACATGACCTCTCGACACTCGAGAAGGAAGGCTCTCTAATTTTAGTTTCTGTACGGTATCTTCCGTGGAGAGATAGATGATCTTCAAATTGTAAACCTATTAATTTTCCATGTGCCGACGTTCACCAAGTACAAAATGTGAAGTCTTTGCAGTACCAATCTGTAGGACCGATGCTGGGAAAACTTCTCTGTTATGCAAAAAGCATAGACTTCACAAATCACTTTAAAAATGTCCGGATACTTTTAATATAAGTTACGCAGAGCATGTTTTGTAAGATTGTAATATTTACTATCAGTGCATTATGATTTTAACGCACAATGATGTTATGGTGATTCCTGTAAGTAGATCTACTGTCTGTTGGGATGTGCTTATAAATAAATAAATAAATAATTAAATTTTGCATGTCTCTAGCGTATGTGTCAAAGACGTGCATGCTGTACAAACCATTTATTGTGATATCTGTCCAAGTTACGACGCTTTTGTCAAAGGTGTTTCTCGTGATAACATTAATCTGGGAAAATTTCCATTCTGCTCTACTCTTTGCAAATTCAATGTTTGAACTAATCCAGATTTAAAAGACAGCTGCAACTATGCTATGTTTCATCCAGTTTCACAATTCAGAAGTTTCTTGTAGTTCTTCCACGAGATGTTCCCAAAGCTTGAATACCAAACGTATTTGGGAATGTGCACTTTGTTAATGGTTTAAAGGCGAACTATCTCTCCTGCGAAAAGTGAAAGTAATTGCAGGAGCCTAGGTCGTGCGTACTCTGTTTCTTCTGCCGAGCTAACAAGGCAAATGCGGCATATACACTGGCGGAAAGTGAAAAAAGAACACCAAGAAGGAATTGGCGGACGATCATGAAATTTACATATATCAATGGGGTCGAGATTACGTAGGTGTGATGTTAAATTCGGGACCAACCGGTTAGCGCTTACGCCACAGCACGAAATAATATGCAAATTATCGTCGGTGGTATTTAAGGAGTACGGCGAAGTGAATGTAATCAGTCGTCGGCGTGCGGACACGTACGAAGACCCTGAAGAAGCTGCAATGCCTGGACATGGAAGACGTGTACGATTTCAGCAGTTATCGGACTTTGAGCGAGGTCGTCTAGTCGGACTCCGCGAGGCCGGGTGGTCGTATCGTCGTATTGCGGAGCGAATAGGACGAGAAGTATCGGTGGTGGTACGATGGTGGCGTAGATGGTCCGAGGAACATTCCCACACGAGAAGACGTGGAACCGGGAGTCACAGACGGACTGATGAGCGGACCAATCTACGCATAAGAAGAGCGGCGTTGTCAAGCAGAACATCCACTGCGACGCAAATCCGAGCTGCCGTTGCACCTGAGGTGACTGTGCGAACAATCCGCATCCGTCTACTGGATGCAGGACTACGTGCACGTGTGCCTCCGGCATGTGTACCTCTGACTCCAACCCACCGTCAGGAACGGGTGCAGTGGTGTCGCCAACGTCTGCACTGGAGAACGCAATGGCGATCTGTCGTGTTCAGCGATGAAAGAATATTCTGCTTGGGAGCCTCCGATGGCCGTATGCGTGTTCGCAGACGCACAGGGGAGCGTCTCCACCCTTCTTGCATCTGCCAGCGACATACAGGGCCCTACACCTGGTCTTCTGGTGTGGGGAGCGATCAGCTATCACTTCCGTACACAACTAGTGTTTGTACCGGGTACGTGAAACAACACCTCCTACATCAACAGCATCATTCAGCCCGTTGTTGTGCCATTTGTAAGGTCGGTCCATCGTGGTGTTTTCCAGCAAGATAACGCACGCCCACACGCGGCACGTGCAACGCAACATGCACTTCAGGGTGTGAGACAACTTCCATGGCCTGCACGTTCACCGGATTTGTCCCCCATTGAGCACGTGTGGGATTTTATGGGACAACGACACATCCGGACTCCACGGCCAGCCACGACCATTCCCGATTTACGCGTCCAGGTTGAGGATGCTTGGAACTCAATACCCCAAACTTACACCCAACATCTGTACGACAGACTCCATGCCAGAATTGCACAGTGTGACGCAGTTCATTGCGGTTCAATCTGGTACTAACCATGTAACATGGAAATGTTATTTTTTCAGTTTACCAGCAAATACAGCTGTATTTTGCCATAATTTTTTGATCACGTTATCCTCTGTATTCCGTTATTATGCTGTATAAATTTCGTTGATATCAGACGTCTCCTTCTTGGTATTCTTTTTTCACTTTCCGCCAGTGTATATATCGCTTGCTTGCAGAAGTGATTCGAGGGCTCCAGATCGAAGAATCTGAGTTTGCAGATTTTGAAAGGTCGTGGCTGTTTACGATAAAGTATTATTTCATGAAACCTTCCAAGATATCGTGTGTCGCTAAGTTCGTAACAGTTTCATATTTGGACTATAGTAGCGCAACAAAATATGGAACTAAAGTCGCTAACAGAGCTCTTTGAGACAGTGTAAAACAAAGTGTCTTTGGTGTTATACAGTAAAAATCTCAGTTGTTCAAGCTTTTGGAAAACAGTATCACACACTTATAGTGCACATCTATGAAGCAGAAAATTCATATTTAAACTCGGCGGTTCGTTTGATACTAAGCAAGTAGTAGCAGAATACTACCAATATATATACAAGAGTTGGACAGAATAATGTGACCACGCTCAGAGACGTAACTTTTATTGCACCTGTGTAAGTCGCAATACGCAAAGGTATCGACCACGTTTTGGGTTATAATAGCTTTGTTTAGAACCTCAAGTTCCTGTTTAAGTGCATTTAAAGTGCCTTGTTGCAATATTTCTCTCACAGAGACGACGAAATGAGCAACCTAAAGGACATCGAAAGAGGGCTATTTGTTGGCAGCCGGTTAGATAGTACCTCCGTGACAAAAGTCGCCAAGATAGTGTGGGTATCGAGAGCTACTGTATCTAATGTCATGACAGGATGCCGCGTTCTTGGCAAAATCTGGTCTGCGGAACACAAGAGCTGTCGGAAAACGACCCTGACTATAGACACAGGAGAGCATTAAAGAGCATCGTTACCCGTAATACGAAGACCACGGCGCCGATGATTAGTGCGGAGCTCATTCTGCTACTCTTGACCCCACTGCCGAGAAAACAGGGAACTGTATAAAAAAGATATTCATGGCAGAGTTGCCATTTAAAAACCTCTGGTTAGCCGGGTAAATGCACAACGGCGAAAGCAGTGCTGCCAGAAGCATAAACCGTGGACTGCTGATGCATGGAAGCGTGTAATGTAGTCTGATGATTCCACATTATTCACACTATTTCCCATCGCAAGACTTATTTCTTCACCTCAGAACTTATTTCCCCACGGCAAGACGTATTTCCCCACCTCAGGACTGCTCCCAACAGTACAGCATACTGGTGGTTCTGCCGTACTCTGGGCGGTCATATCGTGGGTTTCAGCAGGTCCCCTGATCACCGTGAAAGGACGGATGACTGGCATGGCATATGAAACCATTTTATTGTTCAAGCTTTTGGAAACCAAAGAAGAAAAATGAACTGTGCACTGTGACACATTGCCCTGATTACTACTGCTGTAGCTGCGAGTGATTTGTCGCACTGTTGTCCTGCGGTCGCTGGGAAGAATGCGCGAGAGTCTCCGCTCCCACCTGGCATCAGTGAGCTGCCGACGACACAAGTCTGGACGACAGTTCATCTTTTGGTCATCTGTGCACCATATTTGATACGTACTAACTACAGCAGCACGTGAACAATAAATACACAAACCGCGCGGTTTCCGAGATCGTATTTCCAAGCCGCTGTGCCATCACAATTTGTACTTTATCAAGATCTGATAAATCGGCAGGTTTTCCCATTCTGACTCCGAACACTCTACTAAACGAGCTCGGGTTGTATATATACTTCTCTGTGAAATTCACCTGCGCCACCGTTCGGTTTCCAGGCGGCTATCATTTCTCTAGGCTGAAGGTGGTCATTATGTAATGGCTCATTTGCGTATTCTGACCTTCTCTACCGCTTTTGCTACTAAGTTCCATGTTTCGCATCAGTGATGATGAAATATTGCTGTTAAGCAGATCCTTGCCCTTATTCTGATATCCAGATCTTGATCCGTAACTGCACTGTTCGAAGTTATCCATGTGCAATGAGATACGTGGATATTGAAGCGCAGATTTTAAATAAAAACTACCCACCCTGTTAGCACAGTGGTCTAAGCGCTGGTAACTTCGAAAGAGTTACGCTGGTAACTTAAAAGAGTTACACTGGTAACTTCGAAAGCGTTACGCTGGTAACTTGAAAGAGTTACGCTGGTAACTTTGAAAGAGTTACACTGGTAACTTAAAGAGTTACACTGGTTACTTCGAAAGAGTTACACTGGTTACTTCGAAAGAGTTACACTGGTTACTTCGAAAGAGTTGCAATGGTAACTTCGAAAGAGTTACACTGGTAACTTCGAAAGAGTTACACTGGTAACTTCGAAAGAGTTACGCTGGTAACTTCGAAAGAGTTACGCTGGTAACTGGAAAGAGTTACGCTGGTAACTTTGAAAGAGTTACGCTGGTAACTTGAAAGAGTTACGTCGGTAACTTTGAAAGAGTTACACTGGAAACTTCGAAAGAGTTACACTGGTTACTTCGAAAGAGTTGCAATGGTAACTTCGAAAGAGTTACGCTGGTAACTTCGAAAGAGTTACGGTGGTAACTTCGAAAGAGTTACACTGGTAGCTTCGAAAGAGTTACACTGGTAACTTCGAAAGAGTTACACTGGTAGCTTCGAAAGAGTTACACTGGTAACTGGAAAGAGTTACGCTGGTAACTTTGAAAGAGTTACGCTGGTAACTTCGAAAGAGTTACACTGGTAGCTTTGAAAGAGTTACGCTGGTAACTTCGAAAGTGTTACGCTGGTAACTTCGAAAGAGTGCATTTACAGATCATTCGTCCGAGTTGAGTCCGGGTTCAAAATCCCAGTAAGGCATGGATGCTGTGTGTTTCTTACGGAATTTGGTAGGGTTGGATAAGTAAAATATATTTTAGGGGCATAAGTGTTGTAAAATGGAATATGTTTTAGTTATTCACGGTGGTCGTTCAACCTCGAAATAGAAAAAGTAGAAACTAAGGGACGATACCAATTTATCTGATACATTCTTATTAAAAAGAGTCACAGGGAAGATTTAAGGTTTCCGTACCTCTAAATTATCTGTTGAGGCGCAATTTCAAGTTTATCAGCAACATCACTACAACTCTTCGATGATCTTGTGGACTGTTATGAAAAATGCCCCTGTTTGCCGTCCCCATTTTACAACACCTATGCACCCAAAAATATATTTTATTTATCCAAAAATACCAAATTCTATCATTGTAACTTAAATCGTTCTGTACAGATAAGACTTAACGATTTTTGTTTTCATTAAGGAAATTACAATTAATTATATTTTTCATGAACAAAATTGTTATTTTTTTCCCTTTGACCAAGATCTGCACTAACACCAGCACATATATTATGGTAATCACTTAAATAATGATGTTAAGTTAGAATAAAGCAGTGTCATATGGTAGGATGCAGTTGAAGCAAGCAAATAGGAAATACAATTTGTAAGACAGTTTCTATTTTAACTACAGATGTTTCGTCATCAAGCCCCCGAATCGTCCTAACGTCCTTTAAATCTTCTAAGAAACTGCAAAATGACGAAATGTCACATTGTTTTGAAACAAACTAAGAGGTAATTTCACTATAAGTAATCAGTACTTCTCGTCTAATCAGGTCTCCTCACATGAGAAGATAACGGAACCCATGTTTTTTTTCTTTTTTTTTTTTTTTTTTTTGTATTCTGATTAGGCGAAAGGACGCACACACCTTTTGAATGTGAGTGCAATAAACACCGATAAGATTATGCCCAATTTGCGTCAATGGAACACGATACAGCTGGTTAAAATTAACCCAAAATAATCTGCCCTGAAGTGATTTGATGGTAATTTGTTGATGACAAGCGTATTGAAGGCTTTAGAGGTTGGAACTCTTCTACTTCAAAGATCACATAACTTTTGCATACACATTCTATATGAATATTCGAAGAAAGGTAATGCTGAAGAACTGTATAACTACCGTGTCATTTTTAAACCGACAAAATGATCGCTCATTCACCTGACATCGAAAGGTAAGACGCTTAGTTACCTTCATTTTGTTTTAAAATTGTGTGCATGTAACATAACTGTACTTCAGTGCAACAGAAAGAAATGTACAGCTGCTCCGCTTTTACTCTACCGGAATCTGCTAATATGCTATTGTAACAGTAAAATTAAAGTTCCTAGCGTATAATTCTATTTCCGTGAAGAGCATTCCAGTGCTATACACTTAGAGTAAAACTAGAGCTACTAATTCTTGAAATTAGTGACTATAGTCTTGTGACGGTTATATATATATTTATTAAGATAATACAAAGTTTGTCACAAATATTTTAATTTTTCAGGTCGACCAAGGTTTAGCTGGGTTATGAACTAGCTTCATCAGGACGAATGTCACGTAAATATTCAAATTGTACAAATGGTGTTTACAGTCACGGGTTTTGGGTTTTCCTTGACGTCCTGGTTATCCGCACAAATGGTTCTCTCGCAACAACAATTTGTCTGAAGCCTTTCGCTGTTTCCTCACCTCCACATGCCAAGGCCAATCACCCTTGGCAACAAAATCTCAGCACTCTTTACTGTTGCGTATATCGCGCGACACATATTTGTTCAGTATGTTCAGATAAAGACAGTTTGGAAAAAGGAAGATGATTTTCTTTAACGTGTTGCAGGACAGTGAGGATACAACCCTTTTATCATAGACAAGGCTCTAACGAAATTCCGGAAACCGAAGCTTATGTCAGCGTTAACTACTGTGATGCGCCCATTGCAAAATAATTTTCCCATTATTCCATTTCCCTATGACATTGCCTTCAAAATTTCAAAAATTCTCAAAACCTTTAATTTTAGAATGATTCTTAAACCCATAAACAAAATGAACTTTTCAGGATCAGAGGACTATGTTGAAGTTAAAAGCTCGTAGGGAATTTATCAAATTCAATGTGAATAGGGCACTTCGCATATAAAACAGACACGTAGAGTCTTTCGTTTTCGATTGAAGGAGCACAAGACTGTGACCTAAAGAAGTCATAGATGGCTAAACACTGTTACGAAAGGTACTATAAATTTCTCTTCGAAGAAGCAAAGCTAATTGACAAGCCAGATTCATCCACCAAGCTTGATATTTTGGTACCTTTCCATATATATCAGAATTATTCGCAACTTGTTAATGACACGGCATCCACACCATGCAAGCGCGTGGAAGCAACTAAATAAAACCCATGACTGTAAACATCATTTATGATATCATGTACAATTTGAATATTTACGTCCTGGTGAAGCCAGCTCAGAGCCAAGAGAAACCTTGCTTGACTTGTAAAAATAAAATATTTGTGACAAACGCTGTATTATCTTAATATATAGAACTACTAATGCCATATATTCTTGGTGTGACGAATAATGTGCTACTCCCAGATTAAAGTAAAAGTCTCCTGGGACGACAATTAAGTCGTTGTACAGATCACAGTGCTGATAAGTTTAATCAATCCATCTGGGAAAAGCAGGATAAAATAAAAGCCCAGATGGAATTATTGTTTTTCATAAGGCAAGCGAAATGCATTTTTGTTTTATAAATTAGCCCTTTCAACGATTTAACTGCAGTTAGTAAAATGGGCTGAAATCAGCTGCAACCAATATGTCTGCTGTCTAAGAAGTGGAACAAACGCCGATGGAATGAGAGAACTGGCGCATTGGAAAGCGTTGTTTTCGCCTTTTCTTTGCCATTCAAAGTGGTTATTTAGGAAGGTGATTGAGAGTAATTCTTTCTGATTGATTACCTGTTAAAAGGGCTAAACCAATGTCGACGAACCTAAAATCTTTGAGAGAAGGTGTTTCAGCTATTTGTTTCTCACCAGAGGCATGTCAGCGTGTCTGAGGGACTGGCATTTCATCATGTCTTGGATCATAAAACAGAGAATGGAGGACGAGAAACAGGCTCTTATCACTAGTGGTAGGTTTGGTACTGCAGAGATGAGTTCGAAAAGTCATTGCTTTGTCGTTGCTTTCGTAAACCCTGATGAAAACAAAAGAAAAAAATATATATATATATATATTTCTTTTTACGGCGCGCAGCAAATTTTGGGCAATATTTGGTTCAGGTACATCGGGCGCTCAAAAGGTTAAGGGTTAATCTAAAAACTGTTAAGTTATGAATTTCGTTACTTTATACAGCATGGGGGCGTGTTATTAAGTAAACTAAAATAAAAATTATATTAATGTTGACAACTCTTTCCTCGCCGCCCCTATAGCAGACTGGTGAGATACCTACGTTTCTAAATTTAATCGTCGTGCCTGGGCCTGGCTGTGTTCGATGCTCGGATCAGACATGGTTGGACGCTGGCTGTTTCTCCCTTCACTGGAACAAATGGGCCCAAATTTGGGACGAGCTACTCTGATGATTTTATTTCAAAGTCGTAATTGTAAAACTTAAATAATTAATATCTACAGTTCTTTCCTTTTCTTTCCAAATAAATATATTTGGTTGGCGGGTTGGTTGATTGATTGATTTTAATGGCCAAAGAGCGCCAGACACAAGACCATCAAAGAAAGATTTTTAAAAACGTGGGAAAAGGCTTAAAAGCAGGCTGATTCGGTGAAGGGTAAATGAGAATGATGAAGAATGTGAAAGCTACATAAATTTTAAAAAGTCAATTCGTTTTAAAAACGAAAGAACTGCGGGGGTACCGCAGTGGCCGTCTAAGGCATTCGGAAACAGAGCTGCGCCGTCTTCCAGCCAGTACGAATGTAAAAAAGTAAGGACGATGATCATGAAAACAAACGCAACTACATAAAACATGGGCTACATTGCGTACGCAGTCGCACGTCGGACACATCGGGGCAGCGTTGCCACCCAGAAAATAGCGGTGAGTGAATCGACAATGCCCAATGCGGAGACGCGCAAGCACAACTTCCTCCCTACGGTTCCGGCGACGATGATTTCCAGACTCCAAGGCTAGGTTTAATACGGTGCAGTTAATTTTTCACCTGTTGGTCCCACAGACCCTGCCACGTTCGCTTGATATGATCATGAACAAAAAAGCGTAAATCCCGGTGAAACAGCGGCAAGGGTGTGACGACCAAAGAGAAAGCAGATCTAGAAGCCGTGTCGGGGGACTCATTCCCTGGGATTCCAACATGCCTAGGAATCCAGCAGAATCGAATCTGGACGCCAGCCTCGATCAAAGAGTGAAGTAGCTTTCTAAAGTCAAAAGGTGGCCAGTGAAATTCAAAGATGACATAGATTGCGCAACACTCAACGAATCAGTGTACACTATAGCACGCTGATGAGAGCTTGACCGGACGTGAAGTAGTGCAAAATGTACAGCATACAGCTCCGCCGAAAACATTGTGGCCTCGGTAGGAAATGCGAGCAAGAAAAACTTTATCAATACAGACGGCGACGGTTCCCACAACACCAGCTGTTTTAGGCCCATCAGTGAAAGGAGGAATAAAGTCTGCATTGACGTAACAGTGCTCATTGAAGAGCTGCTGATAGACTGACGCAGGGGTTGAGGACTTATCATAAGAAGTAAAGGCGGTATCAACCATGACACCAAGAGGGTGACATGGAGGATCCTCAAACCCCTGGTCTCTCCAACAAGTGACAAGTTGAGCCCTGCATCACGAGCTACGGCCGCCATACGAAGACCGAATGTTGAAATGCACGATGAGCGGTTCTCAAATAAACGAGCATGTTGTGGATGAAAAACTGCCTCGTAAAAAGGATGGTCTGAGAGAGATCGAAGTTTCAAATAAAATTGAAGAGAAAATCTAGCGATGGTTCGTTCGCATCGGCATAAGGACTGCGATGGGTGACGTGCGAGATGCTCCCATACAAAGACGCAGCGCTTGATGATGAAATGTCCAACGATAAATATATTTGTGTTGCACTGTTGTACATTTATTCCTGCAACCCTTCGTTGCGCAATGCAACTACTGGCTTTTTTCAGTAAAAAAATGCTATGAAGTTCTTCGATTATACATCTTTAAATTTTAAGAAAAAAATTATCTCTTACAGCCACGTGTTATTGTTTTTCCTGAAGATATTTCTCTGCAGTTTTCCAACCTAATTGTGATTTGAAAACTGAGAGTAATATACTATCTCTAATTTATATTTATTTTATCTGATAACCATAACCGCAGATCAAATACAACACCTATTTTATCTCTGCGAACTGGAACTTCTCTAGAGGTTTGGATGATAGCAATAATACGTATTTTCCCGTGGAGTTTAGATAATTGCATTCCAATTAATACCAGGCACAAAAGCCCACTCCAAATTTAGACTTGCCGGCTTCCTTAAGTCAGTAGCATCTAAACCCCAAGGCACCAGAGCTCTATTAATTTATGTCTTCGTCAATGAACTTATGGTAGAATTGAGCTGAACGTACCTTTCTTTCATAAGATCTCTTTGTGTTTAGTATTTCAAGAGGCATGCGTTTTGAAATGATATATGTAACTTCCTATTTTACGGTTTTTCTTTCATGCAAAACTCTTCACTTTCACGTTATTTGATTTCTAAAACGGAACAAAATTGATTAAGTATTATTTAAAGCATGTCCTTTATTAATGGTGTTTGCATAATTTCATTTCCACTACGTACAAGTTAACGAAAAAATACACATGAATAACTAGTGTGAATTATAAGTTCTGTGCGTTTCATTGTACTCGTAAAACTGAGAAACGATTATTATAAAATTAATAGTACGTGAAATGTAACTCTTCCCTTCTTCAATAGTTCTTAGCTATCTGTCGGTAAGTTGGTCGATTCCTTTTCGGTGCAATGGTTGGTCCACACATGTGAAAATCTTTCGACATCCGTTTTCTAATTATTATCATGCTTTAAACCACTTAACTCGAAGACAATGAGCAATGGAGTGAACAAGATGGTATTAGGAAAGAGCTTTTCCTGACCCCACGCTGATGAAACCGCAGTTTGACTGCCAATTTTCTTAGACTTTCTTTGGTCAGAACCGTGGTGTTTAGTTCTGCGTTCTCTGGCAAAAGGTGAATCTTTTGTCTCTTTACCTGTTCCACGCGTTGTTGAAGCACCGTTCGTGCGCGCCCTACAATTTTACAATGAAGACGTCAGTAATGATGGACTGACTGTACATTGGAACAGTAAGAAAACTATAACGTCAAAATTCTCCCGGTCACACATCATTACCTTCGTTCAAACTGTCTTTAGCTTTGGACAGTAACTGCAGGCCTGCTTGAGTCAAGCCATAGTATTTGTCCATTTGTATGCTTATGTAAATCGCATTTCCTTTCCACGTAACAATATTTTTAATGAAACGGAGTTTATGCTGATTAGGAAGGATTTCCTTCAGGCCTCAATACGACATTTGCAGAGACTCCAACTACTACGGAATCTCCGTAGTCACTACGAAAGTCGTTGGTCTGCTACGTACTACTGAAAGCATCGATTATACTATGAAAATCGAAAATTTCATCTTTTTAATGATATGCATGCAGCTTATTTTCGTGCCTTAAATGTTGTAACATTCGTTAAACATTCATTTTCGCGAGTGTTTCTTGGACGTTTGCAGAATCGTGGCATTTCTTGGATGTTTTCTCAATATGTTTTGGATGTCTTAAGCATCTGTGGTCACGTGACGGAGTTATTACGGCCCCTGAAATCCAAGAAACTTCCTGAAATTTTACTTCTCTATCCAGATCTTGGAAAACCATTATTTTTTTGTATTTTTTCATTAATTATGCAGTAGTATCAGAATTCTTTCCTACAATGAACAATTTTAAGGAAAAGGTAGAAAACTTAAGATAGAGTTGACAACGATTGGAAACACAGGGGAAAGTACTGCCGGAAATGACTGCTCTGGCAGCGATGATGTTCCGTCAGTTTCCGTTTCCTCATTTTGAGATCTTTCTGATCAAGTTCCTTGTTTTTTGTTTTCCTGGTTTTTTTTTTTTTTTTGTTTATTGTGTTATTCCACCTTCATTATATTTTTATTTATTTTTTTATATTTTTCTGGTCATATTCCTTGTTTTCAATACCTTCGATGATTATGAAAAAACGGTATATATTTTTTAGAATTTTTTTAAATGAACTGCATGCTTTCGTTTTTCTTAAAGTATCTTCATAAAACCAATCAGTAGAGAACAAGATTTCTTGTTCCGGTCCCTCTTTTTTAAGTAAAATTAAATTTCGAAACTTGTACTCAATCTGCCCGTAGTGGAATCTGCGTTATTACCGTGACTCATAATATTATTTCACGGGAGGATGAACAACCCATTACTGATTTTCCACATTTAATTTCCTTTAAAATATGTGTTTTCCCCATTTGTAGTCACTTCTTGTTACACCGGAGGTTTTTATTTTGCTTAAGCGAGATTAAAGTTCAAAAATGCCACTACCTGCTCATTCTGCAGAGAAAGCGATTTTACGGGAAATGAAAGTCAGCGACGCGGAGTTAAATTTCCTATTTTCAACTTGAAATTCTTTTTGAATAAAAGAAGAAACGCTTTTTTTGCTTCTAAAAACAGCAAAATGTAATGCAAAAACATGCATTTTCAGCGTAATTAAAGTTTAAAAAGCGATAACGACGATCCTCACTCTACCATGAAAATAACTGTACTGGTTATGGAAGTACTGCACTTTTTGGCATGGACCAGATAAATAATGATTTTCTAGCAAATTTTACCTTATTAAAAGGAAAAAATTCTTCTTCCATTGATTGATGTATAAATAAGGTAATGTAAGGAATAAGAAAAACTACATTTCACTCGAAAGTTTTCAAAAAAATATTGTCACTTTTGCGCAGTGCTACGGTTTTTTACGAATAACGTTCCTCGTTTGTTTTCTTAAACTCTTTTTCTTGTTTCGTGGTTTGAAGACAATCATGAGCAACTTCAAACCTGTGTAAGCACTTACAATATTTACTGCAAGGTTCCCTTTGAAACACATTGTGTGATTTTTGAAAGAAAATTGTTGAGGACACTTAGTGTTTTCCTCAAAAAGTCTTCAATTTTTGGGCAATTGTTTAAGTAAAAATTCGCTTATTTACGAATTTACAGTCATTGTTCTGTCCTGACATTTATTTTATTACAAAGTGTGCAATAAAATTTTATTCATTACTACTGAGAATCGCTAAAATTACGGATTTTTTTGGTGTTTACACGAAAATATTCAGTCAGAGTTGGAGTCTCTCTGCATTTGGCTTGTCAGTAGTCATTTTATATGAAATAATTTCCAGCTCGTGACTACCCTACTCATGTGTTTTAAATGACAAATTTCGGTCACGTGAGAGAAACCAATCTTAGACGAGAGCATGTGAGTGATCGTTGGTGGATCGGTGTGCCCTGGAATTTTGTGATCTGCAGATACTGGACGTCGCAATCGCAACTAACATGCGAAGTTCGTGTAATTATTCTTAACTTTTCTTGGCCAAGACTCGAATAAAGACTTCCCCCTACCTTGAGTAGAAACAATTCTTGGGAGGCTAAAATAAAGTGCATTATCAGTTATGTTGCAGAACTACACAAATTTGAGTACGTAACTCATTCAGTGAAAACTCTTTTCGAGCACTAGACACCATACTTCAGGTATTCGTGACAATCGTGGGTGGACTTTATACTTTTTCTAGGACCTATACAAAGAAATATGCAACGCACATGCTTTCATAAAAATTACAGCAGAGCAGACGTGTGAATTACTACAGCAAAATATATAAAAACACCCAAATCTGTTTGTCTCTCTGGAACGCTTAGCGTCATAGCAACGTCTGCATTGTTGCGTCATCACTTGTCGAACAATTCTAGTGTGCTCTTGCGATATCAAATTGATTGCCTACTATATAATAGCACGCGATCACTTTTCGGTGTTAAGCTGATCGCGTGCTGATTATGATTTAAAATCATTGGATTAATTATCAATGACTCGAGTTCTATTTATGCAATCTACAAAATTAAAATTAAAATCTTAATATCACGGCAAGTTGCCTTTCTATATTAATTTAATTTAGCGCAATTTGAATATTAATTTGTACGCTTTAATTATTTTTACTTTTTTTAATTTAACTAAGTTTCCGAGTTTAGTGCTGATTGTATTATACATTTTGCAAAATAACGATCTATCTAAAGGCCGTAATCTACAGTAAAATCTAAAATCTTGAGATGTCAAAGGGAGCAAGATTGTATCTAAAAATAGATGACGCCCCAATAGCACATTGTCGAGAATTTTGGTAGCTCCGATTTGTAATACCAGGTGTCGCATTATTTTGTAGAAAAAGCTTTGCTATGAAGTTTCAAACTAACCGTCCAACAGGACAGTCTAAAACAAACCGTGGAGGGAATAAGAAATGTGCCGGAGAAAAAGTCATTTAACGCGAAAAATCAAAGTAAAAGTTACTAAGGTAAGCTTACACGAAAACAACTTTCCCAGTTTAGAGCTGATCATATTACACATTTTGCAAAATATCGATGTATCTAAACGCTGTAATCTACAATTGTTAAACAGCAAATATTTTACACATTTTTATCGCGAGGTCTTTTTAAAAACGGAAATAAATAGCATATAATTTTTAGTTCTCACACGAATGAGTTCTTACTACATAAGTTTTTATTATGTTTCCTTACAGAAAACCGGCGTTTATTTGATTTGCTTTTAATCTGCATCAATTAAATATTTTACTCCGTCTTAGAACGGGCAACATCTCTTATATATTAGTATCATTTAAGGCTTAAAAACACCAGTTATGGGACGGGCTATGGGCTAGTTTAAAAGAGCGCAAAAGTTTCATTGAAGAATTTACCGAAAGCATTTTTCAGACATCATTATTTCCCCATGTCATATTATACACTGGTGCTCCAACTAAAACAACATGCACAAAAATTAAATCTCCTTTAGGGAGATGCAAAAATATTACCTCAAATACCGTCCCATGCACAAAACCAAAACGCATAGATCAATGAATGAAGACATTTGACATTTATCCCCATCGAAAAGGGGTAATGTCCTTTTTAATGACGTGTCAATATTCTACTTGCAAACCGATTCTTGTCAGACATTCGGATGGAGAGAATGAGGAAAAACGTTTAGTCCCACCCTCACTTACGAAAGAGATCAATATTGAGATGGTGGAGTGATGGCTTGGGCCATATTCCATTCTATTTAGTCGTGTAGGCATGTAACTTTTATTTTTGGTGGGTACAGGGGTTTAATGACAATCGTGAGCAACATGATGGACCATAAGAAGTCGCCTGTCCCTAATTTAGGGCAATTCTTTCCAGGGAAGAGAGAAAGCCAGTGTAAGAGATGGATACAAAATACATGCCTAACCGGGATTCAAACCCTAGCCCATCTCAAACAAATGGTAAGAAGCCAGCAATTAAACCACTGCAGCGTCGCACATGCGGTGGTGTGCAAAAGTATAGCATCACTTGCAAAAACCATGAATTTTTAAGTTTAACTCTTTTTTGAACTAACTAATTTTCATAATTATTGCATTGTTTACATGTCATTAGATACTAAATTTAATGGAGATTTCAGAAATGTCTTAGTTTTTCCTGTAGCTACATCTGTTCTTAAGATATGACATAAAATATGGGGTTTGACAAACACATTAAAATTCACGTCAGTCGTTACAGCCAATCATAGACATTCTTCTACCTAATTGGCTACTTCCTAATGCTATCCTAATCTATTCCAGCCTTATAAAGGTAGACGCAGAGAAATCAGAGCATCGGGGGCCGCGGGTGGCCTAGTGGTCAACGTTCAGGACTGCCACGGAGAAGGCTCCAGGTTCCATCCCAGGCAGGTACGAACGCTCGAAGCACTAAATATCCGCCGTGCGTCGAATGGGCACGATAAGTCGTCGGACCCCAGGTACTGGTCCCCCGGTAATAAATAAGGGCGTCTTCCTCCTCCTTTCTACATCGCTTCCGTGTCACTTTCCTATCGGGCACTCTAGCCCAAATCTCCTACTTTCCTGTTTCTAAGGGTTGTTTAAGATCTGGGGTCAGACACTCCCTTTCTAAAATCTTCTACATATGATCTGATCTGAAATCAGAGCATTGTAGTGGTCGCTTGTTGTTGTTATCAGGGCATAATTGTGTACATTCTCAATAGTGGTTAAAACTGCGGAATTGTCCAGAGTGGACAGAGTAAAAATAGTTGTTCTGCATGAAGAGGGATATTCTTCATAGCTAATCGCTTTAAAAATGGGGTTGTAATAAATCTACAGTTATTAGGCTACTGAAGAAAGAAAAAGACACTGGTGATATTAAAAATATGTGTCGCAGTGGAAGTCCCAGATTCACTACAACCAAGCAGGACAGAGTGCTCAGAAAGCTAAGCTTGGCAGACAGGAGACTCAATTCACCTGAATTGCTTCAAAGATGGTCTGAAGTGACTGATGTTACTCTTAGTACATCTACTGTTAGGAGGAGGCTGCTTCACAATGTCTTACATGGCTGCAAAAGCAGGCGTAAACCTCTGTTAACTGCAAATCAAAGACAGCCTAGACATCAGTGGGCAAAATAGCATGTCTCAAGGACAACCAAGCAATGGGAAAATGTTCTTGTTCTTTTCAGTTATGAATCAGAATTTTACCTTAATGGAAATCAGCGTAGTGCTTATGTAAGGAGATTCAAGCATGAAGAATTCCATCCAAGTTGCTTAGTGATTACCATTAAGCATCCAGTGAAGGTCATGGCTTGGAGTTGCACGTGTGCACACGGCTTTTGGAATCTGCATATTGTCAATGGTAGAGTAAATGCCCAGAAATACATCTGGATATTAGAAACCAATATGATACCATCATCCAGAAGGCTTTATGGCGTCAATTTTATTTTTCAAAATGATAATGCTCCCTGACATCCTGCTAAAGTAGGGAAAAAATGGTCGGGGGGGGGGGGGGGGATGTTCAGCACCTTTATTGGCCAGCAACTAAAATTCAACTCATTGAAGATGTAACTCAAATTTGGAATCGTAATGTTCAATCCAATCTGTTACAAAACCTTGTTCACAATACACCAGCACGATACAAACCTGTAATTTAAGCTACACGCTGGTCAACAAAATATTAGGTACATTTTATAATTTTGCTTCATTATATTTCTGTATTTAAATATCATTTCATTCCTTATGAATTAACAAAATGATTTATTGCTGTAAACCTAAGTATTGGATAAATGATCCTTTTCATAGTAATTCCGACTTAGTCAGGATTTTTGTAATCTATCTCAAGAACAAAAGAAGATACAGGAAAAACGAAGACATTTTTGAAATCTCCATTAAATTTTACATCTAATAACATATAAATGATGAATTAACTATGCAAATTAGTTAGTTAAAAAACAGTTAAACTTAAAAATTCACGGTTATTACAGGTGATGCAATACTTTTGCACACCATTGCAGCTTGTGTCTATGTGCATGTACACTCTTCCTTTTTTGTCCCAAGATATGACATAGTACGACATCCAGCTGGCTCCACTTTCACTTTATTTTGTTCATTGGTGTGTATTTTCTTTCATTTCTCTTGTGTGTTGCTTTTATTTTGAGCAACAGTGTATATGTTATGCAACTTCATATTTATACCTGAAATATCTTCTGCGCTACTAACTACAACAAGCGTCTTAAAAAAGCTGCTAAAATATGCTTAAACTTTTTTCCAAGATGACATTTTACCTCGTATGAGATTTAAGAGACTAATATTTTTCCCATGCTTATATGGCTGGTCCACCTGACAGGAATAACTAAGAATTAGCGCACTGTCACGGCAAAATATGTAAACCTATTATACATCTGTTATGTATGTAAAACTATTACCTCGTATATCTTAATTCTCTGTTTCCCTTGTCGCTTCATCTCAGCATGTCTGAAACATTGTTCCGAATGTGTATAAGTAAAACATTATAATTAATTTAATACTGCAAACAAAATCACGCTTAATTATTTTTAGATTAGTGATATGACAGCTATAGAGGAATATAATGCGCGTTTGCGTATTATTTGGTGACAATAAAAGAGCTTCATCTGCCAGAATAGTTAAAACTGTAACTTTCTATTAACGGCATCATTCTTAACCATTATTTTGATTTAAATATGTATGTTTCTTATTTTTTGTGTAGTAACTTAGCTGCATAGTTATAATTATTACCACAGTAAAAAATCAATAAATCGCAGTAACTTTTAATGTGAGAGATTCTTTGAGCAGAAGTTGCATCTTACAAATTATATTGAAAACCTTAAAGTAAACAAATAGGGGATATTTCCTATTACGCTAATATGGAAACCCGAAGCACCGCATACAAGAAACCATGTCTGAGGTTTCAATGTAATTTAGTGCCAAGGAAAACACCATCGACCACTCATGTAGATTAAGCGCATTGTTTAGAAAAAAATGTCCCATAAAAATCGCTGAATCATAAGCTACAAGCACCAAAACCTTCCAGAAAATTCCAAGGCGACGGCGCTGATGTCGTCATCACAACATTGAGCCTTTCTCCAACTGTATTAAACCAAAGAATATAAACGCTTCGCGTGAAGAAGCTCAACTCTCGTAGAGATAATGTAAAACAGGCGACAGCAGCGCCACCATGTAATGCGGCAGCAGATGCTCTGCGGGAAAGTTAACATTCAGGCGCAAAAAGCGTAGGAGACACGGGACGGGAAGCCTATTTCACGGAAAGGAAGCTAAGCTTTGATCTGCGACTGTTTCCTTCGGTCTCATTGGGTCTACTAAAGCATTTTTTTTTTGTTGTTCTTTTCTGAGTATCCCTCCTGTCCCTTCTTTTGGTGAAACAAATATATACATTAGCAATTAATATTATTTTAAGGAAATTTTAGCAGTTTTATTCTCACTTTAAGCACCGTAGTAATACCAGGTTGCTTGGCATGAATTTCATATTTACAATATACCTTAAATGTCAAAAATGCTGAGGCTGGTTTCCCAGTAGCAGCCATAATAATAATAAAAAAAAAAAAAAAGCAAAGACAACCGCGGTTTCCCAAAGCTACAATTTTTTTTTTCTACCCTTCCGAAGTTTGTAAATTAAACGCACTGCGCTGGAGAAATTTTCTCAACAGATCGGAAAAACATCCGTTCGTATCTGAGTAGGTTCGAACCTGGGCCGCTGGCGTGATAGCTGAGCTCTCTACCGAGCGGACTAACTCGCCACGATTGAGTGCATGCTTAAAGCTGTCTGTTTGGTATGCATTGTGTAATCGAATGCTTCCCTCTTTCATTTTACAATATTACGAGGTATTTTTCATAAAAGTCAGTTTCATATAATTGATAAATTAATTTTTTCAACGTAACGATAGCTTTTTTTTCAGCAAACGTTGTTTTAATGGTTTTCCAGGATATTTGTTTCAAACGGTTTCAAATTTGTTCTTGTTATTCATCCACTCCATTCCATGAATTGTTATTCATCGGAATGGAGTGGGTGTATTTCATGGCTGTAATATAAACGCAGATCTAGATGAGAACAACAAAACCTTTGAACAAAACGCCAACACAAACAAGCGTTTATATTCTTTGAACACAAACACGCATGCTCAGTCTAACTCAGTCTGCTCGGCATCAGCCTGTAATGTTGGCTTCTGTGTAGTAATTCTTTGCCGCATAATATAGTGGCGCTAGTTACGTCTCGCTGAGCCTTACCTTCTTATCAGTTAGATATTCTTTGATTAAACTACGAGAAGAATTTGCACATAAAGAAACGCTACCTGCTTTTTAATGGTTATACACTCATCGTCAAAAAAATTTGCATCCAGAAGGAAGCAACCGACAAGAATGAAACTTGGTGGGTAGGTTTGACATCGTAAGACATGCAAATGATTCAAGTATCACGCTCGGTCGGGCATGTGACGCAAGCAAGGAGGGGTCGTAGGGCTGTGCCTGACCGTTTATATATAAGGTCGTCCCGTTCCTCGTGCATGCCATTCTGACTCGTGCTGTTCCATTGGTTGCATCCTTTGCAACAAAATATGCCTCGGAGAAAAGTTCGGAACAAATTTGAACAGTTGGAAGAGTTCAAGAGGTGCCGCATCGTCAGGTTCCGGGAAGCGTGATGGTCTTATCGCCGTATTGCGCGCCATACCGGTTGTGCGGATATGACCATAGCACGCTGTTGGCGGCAGTGGATAGAACAAGGCACACAGCAGCGACAGGAAGGGTGTGGGAGACCTAGACTAAACACGGAGAGAGAGGACCGACGGGTTGTCCGACATGCGCGGAGTGACCCTACAGCCACGACTGTGGGTATTCAGCGAGCAGTGGTGCCCCCCATGCATCGTCTGATTAGTGCCAGCAACATTGGTAAACGTCTGCACGACGTTGGACTACACTCCCACAGACCGTTACGACGACTGCCCTTAAAAACAGTGTATCGTTCCCAAAGACTGCAATAGTGTCATGCCAGACTGTGATGGAGCCACGCAGAATGGCAGCGGGTGATCTTCGGTTTCACGTACGAGTCCCACTTTTGTCTTGGAGGAGACGACTACCAAATCCGTGTGTGGAAGCGCCGTAGGCATCGTCAAGGTGAACGGTTTGTTACCGAGCGTCACACGTCCAGAAGGCCTCGTGTCATGTTATGGGGTGCAATTGCCTAAGATGCCAGATTACCTTTGGTGTTCATTACAGGCAATTTGACAGCCCAAAGTTACGTTAATGAGGTCCTGTAACCAGTGGCCCTATCTTTTCTGAGCGTTCACTCGGGAGCGATTTTCCAACAGGACAACGCTCGTCAGCATACTGCTGCTGTCTCGAGAGCTTTCCATTAAGACACTAACACTCTGCCATGGCCAGCGACATCACCAGACCTACCGCCGATTGAAAATGTGTGGGATGCTACTGGACGCGCTACCCACACTCCATTCCTACCGCACAATCTACAGGAACTGCGTGAAAATATTCAGGCTGCATGTGATGGCTTATCGCAGAACACCATTAGGAACCTGTACAATTAATATGTCGAGACGTCTGGCATGGTGTATGAGCAAATATCGATGCCCGACGCCATACTGGGAGACGCTACTTATTGGCATGTAGCTCAATAAATATTGCCCATATCAACTCAATGATTAATAATTTATTGGTCCTGGTAACCTTTATCTTCCTCCCGAATATGTAGCATTGCAATTCAACACGTCCTTCTAAGTGCAACTATTTTTTCGACGGTGAGTGTATAAACCTCATGCAAAGAGAGATTTTCCAATTTGACTGGAATAATGATATATCGGAGAAAGTAAGAATGTGCCACCCCGTGGCCGAATGTTCAGAGGCGTAGGTCTTTGGCTACTCGTTTCAGTTGGATACAGGTTCGTGCCCTTCCACGGAGCCAGTGGTCCCAAGCTACGGACAGGGGACCGCATATAGGCCTAGGAACTGCTCATAGTGGTCATTAATCCGGAAGCAAAAAGTAATAATATAATAAAGGACTATACATTTACGTCAACAAAACGAACAAGAAAGAAGACATCGAATTTTCGGATGTAATAAGCTCGTTTTTTGAATCCTTTCTGACTCAAATAAAATTCTTCAAAGTTATTCATAGTCAATGGAACCGGTTAGTAAAAAAATCAACCGGATTTCTCCAATCGATAGAACATCGACAAATAGAAAAATCTACTTGCTCCCACCTGGAGGTGAAAAGTATGTTACGAAAATTGACAAATGGTGCACAAAAAAGTTCCTGATAGCACAATGAGGATAGAGAAAAAGAGATCTTCAAAACATGATGAAACTATAAGCCTCCTGGCGGAAGAATTTTGCATAATGGAAAAGTTGAACATATAAATCATTCTTCATGACAAAAGCTAAGGTAATAAAAAATATTTTTTGAAATACGTCTCCTGGAAGCAGGGATAACGAGAAAAATGTTTTGACATTTACGCCTCCTAGCGGAAAAGCTGTGCATTATCTAAGAAGATAATGGCCCCCATCTTTATTGCATAAAAGAGCGTGCATTAAAAAAATAAATTTTCAATATTGTTTACAGAAGCGGAGATACTGCTGAATGTAGAAATATATATACACGACCAAGCGACAGAACTCCGAACTACAAAAAACTCCACCAGGTGTCACACAAAGTAAATGGTATCCGGTATTAAAACATTTGTTTTTTTTAATTTGGCATATGGAAAACAAATATCGAGAAATAGAGATTAAGAAATTGCGTCCCCTAGCAGAGAAATTGTGTAATATTTTGGGGAAAAAAGACACACAAGTGTTTTCACAGTTTTTTCATATCTGAGTAAAAAAAAATATTTCATTTCAATCGGTTTTTTTTTTGTGCCGCATATATTGCACAAATGAGCTGAAAAGGGAAACGCGAGCATACGCCCTCCAGTGCTAATCTTGTGCTTTAAGAAAAATTTTAAATAAAATGCAAACAATTTTGCACCAGAAACGCTGTCCGATAAAGAAAGAATTTTTCAAATTGGACTCTTAGAAGCAGAGAAATCGGACTTTTAGCAGCAAAATGAGACATATATCTACGCCCCCTGGTGGAAAAACATTATGCACAATTTAAAGTAGAAGATATTCTCAAAAGATTTTTCGTCGTGAGCAGTATCAGTCTAAGAAAGAATTTTTCTAAATTGAGTTTCTGGAAGCACAAATGTTGGTGCAAATACGCATCAGAAACATAAATATACCATTAGGCGTCCTAGTGGCTAAATCCTTCTTTACCAAAAATTAGAAATCATATGCAGAACGTTCCTACCGGGAGCTCTATCAAATGAAAACAGAATTTTTAATCCACTGTTCCGAAATACAGATATGGGGAAAATCGGAATTTTGCTGTACGTCCCCTAGCAGAAAATCTATGCATTACTTGTAAAAGAAACGGTGTCGAAAATAGTCGTTGTTATAAATCGCATCAAAAGAAAGAAAGATTTTTTCAATTGGATATTTAGAAGCAAATATAGGGAATAACATTTATTTTGAATTCTATAGCGTCTGGGTTTACGCCCTTTAGTGACATCGTAGAAAAAACTGGAAAGCAAGAATCATCATTCTCACATTTCAGGGTTTCCAATGCAAATGGAATATTTCAAATCGTGCTAATACTTACAGAGAGATGCTGTCCACAGAGAGAGAGATAGATGGAACGACGGACGGATAAAGTGCTCCTATAAGCACGTAGCGTTTATACGAAAGACGGACTAAAATTGGGTACGACCAAAAGTTGCAAAAATGGCAGCTATGTCTACATTTATACATCGTTTAATAATTGTTCTGCTCACCCCCCCCCAGCCCCTCCTTCAAGAAATAGTGATATCTTACAGCCAATTCAAATGTACAGCCATTATAATTAGCAGCAAATTCGTACATGCACTAAGAGAAACCAGTAAATAAAATAACATTTTGGACATGCTCTTATTTTCACATGAAAAAAGAACTTTTGTATGGACCATTGTTTCCACAGACGAACAACAGATTACAAAAAAAGGCAAAGGGCTATAAATACAGAGCATGCTTTATTCTATCTTCTATCACATGGAAAAGGAAGTTTTCCAAATAAGTTTATGAAAACTTTTTAAATATATGACATATGGTACAGCCCCGTATTTGCCGCCCCGGTGGCGCAGTGGTCTAAGGCGTTGGCCTCTGATCATTCGTCCGAAAGGGGTCCGGGTTCGAATCCCTGTGAGGCATGGATGTTGTTTTTGTCTTACAGCACTGGCTCTCTCCCTTCCCTGGAACCAGTGACCCTAAATTAGGGACGGGCGACTGCTTATAGCCCATTGAGTTGCTCACGGTGGTCGTTAAACCTCCAATCAAAAAAAAAAAAAGCCCCGTATTTGTCGCTGTTAGAAGGTCTTCAAAGTAGTTTAAATATTCAAAACTAGGGGCTTTAACATGTTTTCTGTAAATCTAAGAGCCTGTAGTTGGGAAGTAATGACTCTTAACGACTTTACCCTTTAAATATTTCACTTCTACTTTTAGGCGAGTCACCCGAGCAACAATGTAACGATAGGAGTTCATCTTTGTCACGAATGCAGATCACTGTTATTGTGTTCTTTGTCAAACTGTTACATGATGCCATTACGAATTTTTTAACATTCTAAATTACCAGATATGTTTCTGTATGTATATCCACGCTTTGCCATTCACAGTAATAATTTACAAGGAACATACAAAGAAAATTTATTAAGTCCTGTACCTTCTTCCTGATTGAATTCTAGTGTGTGCTTTTTTATACATGAAACATAATAAAACTGAAAAATGTGGAAGTACTCGGACGACTGTAAATTTTATACCTTCTACATACATACATATCACTAAACTGTTCTCTGAGATTCAGTGGTTAGCTCCAAAAAGAAATACAAACTACGCGATATTTTTACTTACTGTTGTCGTATCAAACTTCTCCATTTACAGCGATCTTGACATACAACTCCGGCTTCACTGATATTCATTACACGCCGTACACAAGATATTTTATACTTCATACTCATAATCTTTTTCTCATGCAGACACTCCTGAATCTGATCCACCCATGTCTTCCTTGGCCTTCCTCTGCCTTTCCTTCCGGCCACTTGGGCTAAAAAGATTTTCTTAGTAAGCATCTCATCACTCATTCTTTCAACATGGCCAAACCACCGAAGCATACACTGAATGGCCACTTTATTATGACCACCTGACAGTTTTTAGCAAATGAGCTATGGCTGCACGCTGTTGCTGCCAGAGGGCGAGGCTGGTATAAAAAAGGAAATCTTAGTGCTTGCGACAGTAGTAGAAGTGATTTTTGGGTGACGAGATGGGTAAAAAATGCGATTTGACGGACTTTCAACGTGCGATGATTGTAGGAGCTCGGAGCCATGGAGCGAGTATCACCGAAACCGCCGCATTCGTGAAATGTTCCATAGCAGCTCTTGTTAAAGTGTTTAAAGACTGGACTGTCAGCCAGAAAACTGGGTATCTACGTGCAACGTGTGGTCGTAATCAACTAGTGACTGCTCGGACGGCACGGAGAGTGTCCAGACTGGTAACAGTAAACAGAAGGGCAACAGTGCAGCAAATTACAGACCATCTTAATCAAGGATCGCCTCAAATGATATCTGCACGCACTGTTCACCGTACACTGCATCGGATGGGATATGGCAGCTGAAGGCTTGTTCGAACACCTTTTCTGTCTTCAGTTAACAAGAGAAAACGTCTCCAGTTCGCATTGGAGCACAAGGATTGGACAGTTGATAAATGGAAACAAATGATGTGGTCAAATTATGTGGTCCGATAAATCACGTTTTCAGTTGCACCATGGCGATGGCCGAGTGAGAATTTGGCGTAAACGGCACGAAAGCATGGACCCCAAACGCATTGCTACAACCCTTCAAGCTAGTGGAGGCAACGTTGGTTTGGGGAATGTTTTCCTGGCATACGTTGGGCCCTTTAATTCGTGTTGATCAACGTCTGACTGGCACATCATGTCTAAACATCGTTGCGGACCAAGTGCATCCTGTCATGTGGATCATTTATCCCAATGGCGATGGCTACTTTCAACAAGATAATGCGCCCTGACATAGTGCTCGTATTGTACAGGATTGGTGTTAGAAACATGCCGGTGAGTTTATTTTGCTTAGGTGGCCCCCACAATCTCCAGATCTCAACCCCATTGAGAATTTGTGGGATGAAGTTGAACGAGCCATCAGACAGCTGGATCCACAACCCTGCAATCTCACACTCCTGGAAAGTGCTATTCATCAAGCATGGTCTCAGATTCCACAAACCACCTATCAACATCTCGTGGAGTCCATGCCACTAAGAATCGACGCAGTATTAAATGCAAAAGAGGGCCCAACAAAGTACTGAGTGGATGGTCACAATAAAGTGGCCACTCAGTGTATTTGTCTCCAAAGTGGCTCCAAACTTTTTGTTGGTATTCATTGAAAATGCAACAGAATCTTATTTTCACCAAATATCATCTTCCAATTTGACAAAATTTCTTTGAATGTATTTTATGTGTTCAGTGTTTTTCAATTGCCCTGTTGTATCTTCTGTTCAAAATGTTGAATTAGCATTGGGGGAAGGGTGGTGAGGACCACCCTGAGCAACTGCAATGGCCTAAAAGCAGTCGCTGCTCCCTGATTTAAGGACACTGGTTCCAGGGAGAGGAGAGAGTCAGTGACATAACACAAGCGCAACACGCATGGCCCTTTCTGGATCCAGGCCTGACTCAGAACTGTTAAAGGTCAGCTGTTATACCATTGCGCCCTTGGAGCTGAACTCAGAAGTCTGCATAGACTTTCATCGGCTCAGTTTGACGAAGACATTGTACCTTACGTCCTAGTCAAACGTAAGCAAAAGACAACTTACATGTTCCCAAAAGTAAAGTAATAACTTACGTCTGAGGTCCGCTGCCTGACTAGCGTAGTTATCGACACCTTTAGGTTTTACCAAAGCACTAATGACTTTTTCACAATTAATCAATAAATGTTTTGCCGATTGCTAAGATGCATGTTATCAGTACTTTTGGATCAGACGAGAATGGCAGTTGGCAATCGCTGATTAGATCTTAACCAAAAAGAAAAATAATCTTTTATCGGATATATACGATGAGTAGTTATAAAACGCGTACTATGACATTCAATAACAGGCGGCAGTACAAATAATCGAAAACGCGATTTCAACCGAATACTCATTTTAAGTTTCGTGGGAAAAATTATTTTTACACACAATCTTAGGGGAAGATTTTAAGCGCGATTTATTTTTAACAGTGTGAGTTCATTGCCAATGGGAAAATTAATACAGTAGTTCATGATGAAACGTCTGATCATTAGGAAGAACACACGTCACCAAACCTTTAAGCAATCAGAAGATTCCCAACGAAAAAGCTAACATTAAAGTAAAAGCATTGGTCAAACATTTTGCGTTTAAAATACTTTAAGGTTGGAATTTTTACTGTTATAACAGCAGAGCTTTATCGGCTTTCAAATGAGGTGTTTGAGATATTTTAATTTGAAATCAAAACCCTCAACCTTAATATAATCAATGATGCCCTTGAGAAACTGAATACCGATACAGTGAAATGCACAACTCAAGAGAAAAACAATAACCTTATGTCAACGCAATGACATTTACAGTGCAAAACCTCTTGAATGTAACAGTTTAACAATCGCTAAATAAAAGTAAGAAGAAAAATTGAAAAAAAAAATATTAAATTAACGCAGCCAAATTTATAGTAATTGATGAAATAAAAAAACACATAAATACTTAATCATTTGAAGCCGTTACTTCGCCAGATATTTTATGTTTTTTTATAAAATTCATTAAAATTATTTTTCAGTAATGAAATGATTAAAGTTCAGTCCTTCATGTACATGTTTTAGAAAATTGTGAGTATAAATATGCTTCAAAGATTATGGGCACTTTCAAAATTGATATTCTGTAAAATAGGAAAAATTCTGTTATTTCCAATATCTGGAGCAGTTTATGTGACAAAAATGTAATTAAGAAAAGTAAAAAATAACTTGTGACTTGACAGTGAACTCACAGGATAGTATACTCATAGTCCTTGGATCATATTTTAATTGCTCTCTGATCAATCAAATCAAAAATATTTAAAGAATCTTTTAAAAGGATTCTTGCACTGGAAAATTTGTTATAAAAATAATTTGCTCAAAACACTTTTCCACAATAAATATAGTAAAACCAAATACTAGGGTCACAGAGACACCTTGAACTTTTCTGTTGTTGTTTTTTTACAGAAGCACCAGGAAAATTCTTTCATGCGACACCTCACACTCAGGAATCATTTCGTGTGTTGTACACAGTGCGTCAAAGAATTTTTAAGACTGGCACTAGATTTCAGCCTACGGTGGCGCCACCAGTGTAATCGCGAATGCGTTATAAACCGTGACCATCTGCTTGCTTTCTGCCAAAAGTACTGCGCAGTTGTTAAAGTAACTCAAACGAAACGGCCGTTCATTAGAGAAGTACAATTTTTTTTATGTTGAATTATTAAGATGGAACAAAGGGCTGTTGTTAAATTTAATGCAAAACTTGGTAAAAGTGCCTCGGAAACGTACCAAATGATCAAACAAGTTTACGGTGAGTTTTATTTAAGTAGATCAAATGTTTTCCTGTGGCATAAATGTTTTTTGGATGGAAGAGATACGCTAGAAGATGATAAGCATAATGGAGACCAAGTTCATCTAGGACACCTGAAATTATTGAAAAAGTGCGTGATTTCGTGGCAAACCATCGATGTGCGTCTCTAAGAATGATGGAAGAGTCTTTAAACATCAACAAAGAAACGATTCGAACCATCCTGCATGAAGATTTGGGCAAAACAAAAGTCTGTGCTAAATTTGTTCCACACACGTTAACCAATGAACAAAAATCAAGGAGAAGTGCACATTGCAAAGACATCATTTCAGCCGCTGAAAATGATCCAAACTTCTTAAAATGGATTGTTACAGGTGATGAAACATGGTGTTTTCAATATGATCCTAAAACAAAGCGACAATGTGCGGAATGGAAGTCAAAAAACTCACCACAAGCCAAAAAAAACAAGAAAAGTTCCATCGAAAATCAAAACAATGCTCATTACATTCTTCGATAGTAAGAGTATTATCCACAAAGAATTTGTTCCAAGTGGACAAACAATTACTGGTGAGTTTTATTTAAATGTTTTGAGGCGTTTGATGGGCAGAATTTGTCGCATTCGTCCAGAATATCGGGATGAAAACAGTTGGTGTTTGTTGCACGATAGTGCACCCAGTCACACCTCACTTCTTGTTCGTAGATTTTTGGCGAAAAATAACGTCTGTGTGTTAAATTTATTCACCAAAACTTAAAATGATGTTAAAAGGGTGTTATTTTGATGATATTTCGACCACAAACAGCTTCGACGCGTGCTTTGGAGGCAATTCCGCAAAGTGAACTGGAACAGGCATTCGAATCATTATTAAATCGCTGTAACAAGTGTATTGAAGCCGGAGGGACTTATTTTGAATAACAAACCAAAACAAATTATAATTTCTTGTTTCTATTTCATTTTACAGACCCAGTCTTAAAAGTTCTTTGCCACACTGTGTGTATCAAAATTGAGAAAATGAGTTTCCACCTGCATAAAATAACTGAAAACCTTTTCCTAGATATACCGTAAATTTGAGAGCTTTCCGCTCATTGTCGTGGATATTTTCTATATCACGCCTGAAAATAAAAATATTGGAACGGTTAAAACATTTTATTGCAGTAATTTTAACACTGTATCACAGAATAAAAAACTTTTGTTATGATTATGTTTTAACGACCACTGTGAGCAACTTGATGGGCTATTAAGCAGTCTCTTATAATTTAGGGCCACTGATTGCAGAGAAGTGTAAGGGAAAGTGCCATGATTCAAACACAACATCCATGTGTCACCGGAATGCGAACCAAGATCCATCTCGGACGAATGGTCGAAATTAAAACTCTGCACCACCGAGGTGGCCAATACCTTTCAGGGAATGAAAAATTTATGCGGTTTTACAATGCTAAACAACTTGACGATTGAGGTAGAAACAGCGGGCTGTTTGTCATAGCGCCGTTCTGGTGCCCAAGCGGTTCGCTTCTAATTATTCGTCCGAGATGGGTACGAGTTCGAATCCCAGTGGGACACGGATGGTGTGATTGTCTTGCCACATTGGCTCTTTCCGCTTCCTGGAACCAGTTGCGCCAAGTTAACAACCGATACGCGCTCATTGAGTTGCTCATGGTGGTCATCAAACCTTCAACAAACATCGTGTTAAATAATTTTAAGTAAAATACTTTCCTGTTACATAACGAAACATGGAACATATTTTAATATATAGGCTTTTGCTGTGGTACATAACAAAATCGGCAATTTCAGTTTCTTATGCGGATAGATTAGGAAAGACCTTGCTTTATCATGCAGCATATACTTTTGTAAGATATTTGTGTTGCATAACTGTGTAAACCATTACATCACTATATTGAGTAATCTGAAAACTGTTACTCTCTCTGTATGAGCATATGCGCTAAACGAAGCTGCAAACACACACACACACACACACAAAATACGTATATCTTTGCCTACACCCAGTTTGCCACTTTTCTAATTTCGAAAAATCTGAAGATAAGCTTTCATTTACATTTGTAGCTTGCTCTCAGCTAACGAGATTTTTTCGAACAGTCGTGCAAGCTTAAAGTCTCCGTATTACCTACGATAGAGATAAAACCCTATTTCAAGGAACCAGAGATAAGTATATTTGAAGTTCTTTCCCCTCATTGCAGATAACAAAGGCTTCCCAGACACAGTTGCGCTTTGTTGCTGACATGTACCGGATTTCAAAGTGCACGTCATTCTAAAATAACGAAATTATTCTGTGTTATGTTTCAGCAAAGCGGACCCCGTGGTGCCTGTCCGAGAAACTCCAAAAAGAGTGACCATTGCTCCTGATAAGCGAAACAGCATGGCTGGAAATTTTTTGAACTTCAGCTCACGGCGTGGAAGTGGCTCTGTATCAGAAAACACGCCTCTGCTCAACGGCAGTGGAAAACACAGCAGTCCTCAATATGTATTTTCCTACGGTGGAAGGTGAGTGATATCTTTCTTTTTCTATTTAATTCTTGAAAGAAAAATCTCCCAGTCTGTAAAACAGACCAAATTGTTTGACTGTAGGTTATCATCATTATTTTCCTATGACTGTAAGCATGCGTTGCGACAATATTTTATCATCTCGACTCTTATGTAACTTACTCCAAAGCGCAACCATTTTAAAGAGACTTTATTAGGAGCCTCAATTACAATCAATTAAAGACATTTGACAGATTTAAGCTAATTCTTTCCTTTTTAGCACATCTTTTGGAAAATAGTGCATGCTTATATTATTAGTATGTTAGTCTAGGATGGATAGTTACATCAGCCTACGGACAGAACATCTGTGCATCTATTAAACAGATTTCAAAAACAAAAATTTCTTTTTAGATTGGTAAACTTTTACTGAGAACAAAGACCCACACCATTTGGTATGTTGCTTCTGGCGAGAGTAAATACAGATGAGATTGAACTCCAAACATACGTAATTCCATTCCATTGTTTCTAAACTTCGAATTCAATTTTTTCTTTTTTTCCACAGCTTTAATCACCGAAACCATTTTGCACACAGATTATTCTTCAACTTATTCTGTTTTTCTGCTAGAATGTGTACTGCATTTTCCCAATAAATGTGTTTTTATGAGTCTAATTTGAAATAATCTTTCTGCTTTGGATAGCCTGCCTGGTATTGCACATAATATCAAATTTTCCATAGTGCCATAATACTACCACTATGAGCCAAGAGTGGGCATTTCTGTCTGAAATATTTTGGAAGCGGTAGATATGCTTCTAAAACCCCGATTTAAAATATTACTTTTCAGGAATGTACTTCTCACTACAGAAAAAATGTATTGATGTTTACTCTGTTAATTTTAACATTAAATAATATGTATTTATCCCCATCCCCTAAGGGTACAATATATGTCACAGTTTCGTCGATGACTCTACTTGAAAAAATTCTCATTTGAAAAATTATTTTTGCGCCTACTAGTTTTACAGCGAAAAATGTTTTATATGTAAGTACTAATTTTTCGTAAACCACAATGCTCCTATGACTGTAAGCATGCGTTGCGACAATATTTTATCATCTCGACTCTTATGTAACTTACTCCAAAGCGCAACCATTTTAAAGAGACTTTATTAGGAGCCTCAATTACAATCAATTAAAGACATTTGACAGATTTAAGCTAATTCTTCCCTTTTTAGCACATCTTTTGGAAAATAGTGCATGCTTATATTATTAGTATGTTAGTCTAGGATGGATAGTTACATCAGCCTACGGACAGAACATCTGTGCATCTATTAAACAGATTTCAAAAACAAAAATTTCTTTTTAGATTGGTAAACTTTAACAAAGACCCACACCATTTGGTATGTTGCTTCTGGCGAGAGTAAATACAGATGAGATTGAACTCCAAACATACGTAATTCCATTCCATTGTTTCTAAACTTCGAATTCAATTTTTTCTTTTTTTCCACAGCTTTAATCACCGAAACCATTTTGCACACAGATTATTCTTCAACTTATTCTGTTTTTCTGCTAGAATGTGTACTGCATTTTCCCAATAAATGTGTTTTTATGAGTCTAATTTGAAATAATCTTTCTGCTTTGGATAGCCTGCCTGGTATTGCACATAATATCAAATTTTCCATAGTGCCATAATACTACCACTATGAGCCAAGAGTGGGCATTTCTGTCTGAAATATTTTGGAAGCGGTAGATATGCTTCTAAAACCCCGATTTAAAATATTACTTTTCAGGAATGTACTTCTCACTACAGAAAAAATGTATTGATGTTTACTCTGTTAATTTTAACATTAAATAATATGTATTTATCCCCATCCCCTAAGGGTACAATATATGTCACAGTTTCGTCGATGACTCTACTTGAAAAAATTCTCATTTGAAAAATTATTTTTGCGCCTACTAGTTTTACAGCGAAAAATGTTTTATATGTAAGTACTAATTTTTCGTAAACCACAATGCTGAAGTTAGGTCATGTAAAGTACATTCTTCTACTTGTACGTATTACATTCGAACCCGCATCTGAAGGTCTAAAATTCAGACTGAAAAAATTCATCTTTCGTCCGACAAAACTCTGACTACATAAAACATTTAATGCTTTTTTCTGCACAAAGTAACACACTGTTTTCCAGCTTGGCGTCGTAAATTTGGTAAATTTATATTTTATTGCACTGTATACCTCATTTTCTAAATGTCCGAATTGAAAACTTAAAGACATAATACTACCACTATGAGCCAAGAGTGGGCATTTTGTATGTTTACATGGTATAAAATTCACTACAGGAAACGTTTAGCATGCGAATATATCTTACAAATTTTTTCGGCTGCTAGATGGCGTAAGTGTGTATTTCAGTTTGCAACTGTATTTCCCCTGTTAAAAAATCGATTGAAGAAAACTTTTCGTATTTCATGTACACTATGAGAAAAAATGTCTCAGAACACGAGCTCTTTTTTTACGATACAGCATTTGTGGCAAAATCAATAAGGAGTTGGCCCACCTTTGACCACAATTACATTGTGCACTCTCCTTGGCACACTTTCAATGGCATTCTGGTAAGTAATCGCAAGTATATTGTTTCATACCTCCTGCAAAGCAGTACAGTTCAGACTTAAAAGTTGAGCATGTAGTTCTAGGTCAAGTCCGACGATCAATTTCTTCCCAAAGGGCCCATATAAGATTTAGTGCAGACATTCCAAAGGGCTTCTGTAGGATCAGGGCTGGCCAATCCAAATTCTGCACGCCCATATCCTCAAACCATGTCCAAATTTAGCGTGATTTATGGCACGGCGCATTGCCTTGCTGAAACAAGACTGGCATGTCTCCATAAAACAGATAAAGTGTAGGCAGTGCGGCGTTGTCTAGAATGTCCCGGTACTTCTTGGCGTTCATGTTTCCATCTACAGCCACCAACTATCAGAATCCGTAATACAAGAAACATTCTTAAAAAATAGTTGAAAACGGGTCAAAATTTTGAACCCGGACCCGACCCGAACCTGGATGCCACATAATTGGACCTGACCCGGATCTGTAATTGACCTGGACCCGACCCGGACAAATCTGCTTTGAATTACTTTTTGAACGCCTACATATACGTATATAGGGTGTTCAAAAAGTCTCTCCGCAGTGGGTGTCTCATGTTATATGGAAATCAAACAAATATATTATAAGTACGTATAATTTACTCACTTACTGACAGCAAGTATTGAAACTGTCGTCCTTCACATAACATAACTGTTTTGCACATGTTTACAAACACATCTGCGAGAGTCAAAAAGCCCCTCCGTAGTAATGTTAAGGCTGTTCCGCCTAATTTTGATGCGCTACAGTCAAAATATTTGAATTATGCATCTTGTTGTATGTTTAATTTCATTTTTGCTGTTTTCTTGATAACTGGTGTCAAGCTTCAGAATATGTTTCACAGCAACACCAATTTTCACAAGTTTATGTTGGGTTCGAAATTTCCAAAATATTTATGTTGTTTTCATCATTGCCACTCAGAAGAAAGGGGCACTTTTCCTTCTAAGGACACTCTTCCTTCATATTTCATGACAAATCATGTTTTAGTCCGCGAGCACCAGTATTGAGCACAAAATTCCACAGTCCTCATTTTTCCATGAAAAATATTTTTTTGGCTTTTCAAAAATAAAACTGATATAAAACCGGGTCAAAATCCAGTCAGCAAAACCTTGACCCTACCTGTTTGAGAAGCGAGAAATTGTCAACCCGTTGTCCCGTGACCCGTTTCCATCTCTGTACCACTGCCACCACTAAATTTAACAGTCGGGATGCCATACTCTGTCAGATACCGTTTACCTGGAATATGCTGCACTCATCAACGACCGTTGGATTTTCAAAACGAAGTAACATGATTCGTCACTCTATAACATGATTCGTCACTCTATAACATTCGTTTGCACTAGTCTATGGTCCATGGACTGTGCGCGTTCCATCAAGAAAGTCGCTTATGCGCATTCTTACGAGTTGTTAACGGGTTGTATGCAGAAGCTCGGCCATGGAAATTGAACTTGTGCTGTTCCTCACTCAGTCCTGTTGAATCCTTAGTGCACACACTCAGTCCTGTTGAATCCTTAGTGCACACACTCAGTCCTGTTGAATCCTTAGTGCACACACTCAGTCCTGTTGAATCCTTAGTGCACACACTCAGTCCTGTTGAATCCTGAAGTTCTTGGTGACGATTTGTGCAGAAGAATGATGGTACCCTTGAACGACACGCTTCAGAGTTCTCCTGTTCCTTTCCGTAAATTTATTTCGCCTTCCTGAACATTTTTTGGCAGTTGTAAGTCCCTCACGTTTCCATTTACTATTACCGTCTTGAACAGTTGACCGACCGTGGGTGTTTTTTTTTTTTTGATTGGAGGTTTAACGACCACCGTGAGCAACTCAATGGGCTATAAGCAGTCGCCCGTCCCTAATTTAGGGTCACTGGTTCCAGGGAAGGGAGAGAGCCAGTGCCGTAAGACAAATGCCTCACCGGGATTCGAACCCAGACCCCGATCGGGCGAATGATCAGAGGCCATCGCTTAGACCACTGCGCCACCGGGGCGGCCCGTGGGTGTTGCAACTGTTCTGCAATCACGCACGGACAGGTTGCTGATATGGCACCCATTAAAAACACCTTTATGGAATTCAGTAAGCTCAAAACATGGGGCTATGTCTCACGCGCAGACGGTGTACGACGTCTGAGGAGTTTCCCAGCAATTCTAAAGGAAATCTAGCACACGTGATCAATTGGAATGTTCTTATTTCGTTGCGGAAGGGGGTGTCCACAGACTTTTTGCCACATAGGGTACGTCATTTGTTATAACTGGAACAGTATCCCTTTTAAATAACTCATAATTTTTCCCACTACGTATAATATGATTACTTAGTATTCCTGCTTCTAAATTGCACAGTACCCGATATGAAAAACATTACCTTTCCACAATGTAGAGTTCTGCCATTAGGACATCAGTTTGTGATTATATTTTCAGGGATAATCTGGAATTGAAAAAACCCGTTCTGTGTCAGACACCCTTACCCACGTAGAACATTTGTCGCCCATTTCATTTTTCAAATAATGCAGAGCTTTCTCGCTATAGAAGGCATTAGTTGCATTTCCTTCTTCTCCATATCTTTGTTTCAAATTATTCGATTTGAAAATGTTTTTTCTTTTGTTTCGTATTTTTCTCTCTATGACGAACATTTTACGTAAAAGATTTGGATTCTTTAATGGACGCGCTCGCAACTAGTTGGGCGTAAGTAGCTATTTTTCATACAAATATTTTATCTATTCTGGAATTCCGGTTGGAGAAATTCTTTTTGTAACTAGTGCCATTCATTTTGAGCAGCACTAATTATACATTTTAAATAGTGCCTAGCATTTCCATCGAGAGGCATAAATCGTTTTCTTCTTTTCCAAAAGTCTGCTTTGAGAAATTCCTTTTATCACAGGAAGAAATGAAAAGACGTGCTGATTGCATCAGTCTTTCCAGATTTATTGTCCTATCCAAGAAAAATATAACATGTCGACCGCTCCTTTCGAAGACAGCGTTTCAAATTATTTTTTGATAGTTGTTATCTTATGGATAAGTTATTTCCTGTGTTTCAATAATTAGCTCCTTAAAGCGAGATCTCCTACCAAATCAAAGTTACTGAATGGTGTTAGGCTTCTTCTTACTGTTAATGAATCAAGGTATTAATATTCTACTATCAGAACTTGAGCTTCACAATCATCCACCACACATCTTTTACAAGACGTACTGTAATTCTTACTCGTTATCTTTTTGTCTTTCAGGCATTCCTGATTATGGTCCTGCCAATCATTTACTTGGGCTGCCTCTACTTATTTTTCCTGCCACTAAAGCTGAATAAATTCTCTTAGTTAACATCTCGTCATTTAGTCTTTCAGCATGACCGAACCGTACCAAAATATTTGTGTTCATCCTACTAACAGCCTTTGCTTTAGCTTCTTCATCTGCAGCACATCTTTGTTAACTGATGGTGTTAAGTTTCTTCTTACATCTTACATCTGCATTTGATTCTTCTTACATCTTAGCTTTCTTCTTACATCTTACATCTGCATTTGATTCTTCTTACATCTTACATCTACATTAATCTTCTTAGATCTTAGGTTTATCATACATCTACATAGGCTTCTTCTTACATCTGACATCTACATTTGATTACTTCTACTTTGGTTTCTTCTTACATCTACATTTGATCCTACATCTACATTCATCTTAGGTTTACCTTACATCTACATAGGTTTCTTCTTACATATTACATCTACATTCATCTTCTTACATCTTAGGTTCATCTTGCATCTGCATTTATCTTCTTACATCTAAATTTGATTCTTCTTACATCTTAGGTTTCTTCTTACATCTTAGGTTTCTTCTTACATCTTAGGTTTCTTCTTACATCTTAAGTTTCTTCTTACATCTTACATCTAAATTCGATTCTTTTTACATCTTAGGTTTCTTCTTACATCTTACATCTAAATTTGATTCTTTTTACATCTTTTTACATCTTAGGTTTCTTCTTACATCTAAATTTGATTCTTCTTACATCTTTTTACATCTTAGGTTTCTTCTTACATCTAAATTCGATTCTTTTTACATCTTAGGTTTCTTCTTACATTTTAGGTTTCTTCTTACATCTTACATCTAAATTTGATTCTTCTTACATCTTTTTACATCTTAGGTTTCTTCTTACATCTTTTTACATTTTAGGTTTCTTCTTACATCTTAAATCTACATTTGACGGTGTTAAGTTTCTTGTTCATCTGCAGCACATCTGTGTTATCTTATGGTGTTAGGTTTCTTCTTACTGTTAATGAGTCAACGTATTCCTTTTCGACTATCAGAACTCGGGCTTCACTGCCATCCACCACACGTCTCATACAAGGCGTATCGTAGTTCTTACTCGCTATCTTTTTCTCTTTCAGGCATTCCTGAATATGGTCCTGCCATCATTTACTTGGGCTTCCTCTGCTTATTTTGCCTGCCACTTAAGCTGAAAAAATTATCTTAGTTAACACCTCATCGTTCAGCATAACAGAACCGTACCAAAATATTTGTGTCCATCCTACTAACAGCCCTTGCTTTACCTTCTTCATCTGCAGCACATCTTTGTTCCACACATCATAAGAACGCGTCGTGTTACTATCCCCGACTAAATAACGCATCCCGTTAGCACACGCGAACGACTCCTGTGTTTCTTTAACCCCTTAAGCGGCCGCTGTACTCGAACCAAATGGTACCCAAAATTTTCTACGCTCCCTAAACAGAAATGTTCACAAGACGGCCTGGTTTTACGAAAGCTCTGGCAAAGCTTTCCCTCTTTCGACAGGCCGTAAACCTGCCATTGGTGACAAGCGCTCCCTTCTAGTCCTTAGTCTTTACTCCGTGACCCAAGGCATGATAGGGAAGTGATATTCCCCCTGACAACCACATCATGCCTCTGGGTAGAAACTAGTGACTCAAACATCTTTATTAGTTCCGTCTCCATTGTTTTACCCCTTTTAGAAGGCAATCAGCCATAAAGCATTAGTGTCAATTATCCCACTAAATAATTCACTTTGACTAACAAAGCTAAGTGGAAAGCAACGTTTCCTGAGACACAAGCACACTCGTTCCAGCCACGTTCGGTCCACTACTGAAGCAGCGCCCATATTCATTTGAGCTTCATTTCTGCACATTGTTCTAATTCCGATTTTTCTATTTTCAGCCTGTTAAGGGATTAAAATGAAGATTATATAATGCATATGAACTCCATTTGTGTTCATGCATTATTAAACGGAAGTTTTTCTTCATAATGTTTCAATGCGGAAAGAAGGAGTTTTTAAAAGCATAAAAGTTTCTGAAATATTCCGTGGAAAAGAATTTAAATTCACAGTTTGATGAATTAGAAGTTCACACATAGAATGTAACTTTTGCTAGTATAGGATTATGAAGTTACAGCGCCCAAAAGTTATTTGTATATAATAATGTTTTACTTTCATGTTAATGTTACCCATGCTATGTAAAGCAGTTGCAAGTCGCACGTGATCGCCACGTGTCGACTTTCCTTTGTGCTAAGGCTAATGACGCGCGTTAATCAAGGTCGAGAAGGCGTGAGGCCTGCGGTGATACGATCGGATGGGTTCCAGGACCAGGACGGGTCCTACCCGGTGACCGTGGTCCTCAAGGTCGACAATGTAAAGCGATAAGGTCGCCAACTGCGGTTAGATTCGGTGTCTCTCATTAAGGGATGACTTCCAGATACAGAAGGGACAGGAAGGCAGGGATATGAAAGTAGGAGAGCAGTTAGCTCGGGGCTCATTTCTCCGACTTAGTTCTCCGGCTTTTGTTCTTCGACTTCCGTGCTTGTTTTGGTGTTGGTTTCGGTGGTCGGCGGCCACACAGGAAATGAAGGGAAGGCTCACGCTAACGTAGTGAGTGGTCCTCAGGGAATATCTTCGGTGCGAGGAAGAGTAGCCGTGTCTGGAAGTCAGTTTTCTTCGGGGGATAGTCGATCTATCGGAAGATATTTGCATAAACCATCAAACTTCTTGTTGTGTTTAAACAAAGACTGATTATTGGCGTTCTTCTTTTGACTCCGAGACCACGAAATAAATCGCCATAGGACCCCGGAAACTCAGCGATTACGACAGTCCCACTACACATGATGAAGAATCTGCATCGGGACCGTTGGGAATTACGAAATTGTAGGGCCCAGTAGGAGATAAAACCAGCGGGTCCCGACAACCAGTATGTTTACGACGGATCATTAGGTCTGAGAAGATGGCAATTTATCAGACAGATCTGAATCTACAGTATTTAATGCTATATCCATCAAAGGAATCAACCCATTTTTCCAGCACCTAGATAAGCCCACGCGCAAGACCTTTGTGCTAAGGCTAATAGAAAGTACATAGTTACTGTACTAAAGATGAGAACGAAGCCACACAAGTCGGACCGATAATTATTTTTCAATGAGTAGAACATGCTGGACCAGTGGAAGACAGAAGGGCACTCGATGCTATGGCCCCGACGCACGTAGGTGTAGCAGTCATAGTGTCGCGAGTTTGACTACGGTCAATATTTTGGGCCATGGTTTGGAAAGTCTGATCCAAAACCTAGTACAAGTACTAGAATGAACACTTAGATGTGAGAACAAACTAGTTTAATGGTGTAATTCACTTAAGGGCATCTCTAATCGAATGTAACCGACCCGAATTATTACTAAAAGGAATATAGTTAAATTGCTTCTCTTGGCAATAGACGACAAACACAATTTTGCAATAAATAGACAACACCATGTGATTTTTTGTTTTCTCTATAATGACCCATTAATCATCAAAATATTTCCGCTCATAGAAATCAAGTATTTGCACTATAACAAGATATTTTAGAATTATTTAAATTATTTAAGTTAAAAGGAATTTTATTTATTATAACTGCAGGTTAAGAATGACAAAACAGACTCAGACGTAGAATTGTGCATATCCGTATCGAACAGTCAGTGAACATACTTACGTTTTGCTCTCAAAAGACTTGAAAACTATGCAGAATCATTTGGGCATGCTTATACCAGTTCGATTCAAACATATTTTAATTTTCAGACCGTTAACTGCGAAACGTCATATATTAAAAAATGTCAATATTTTTTGCCGAATTTGACGAAGACCATCCGGACTCTCTCCGAGTGATGGAAGCCAGCACTTTTACCACTCCGCTAACAGGGTGTCTGTCAATATTCACAGTCACAGTTATCGAGAAGATTAAACTCTACTGAAACTTTGGAATCCCTGTTTCAGAAACAGAGTCGTTCGTTCGTTTAAAATTTTTGCAACTGTCAATAATTGTTATCATTATTCAATAACTTGTAACAGTAGAAATAATAAAATGAAATGAAATGAAATGAAAATTTTGCCACAGAGTACCGTAATAGATTTTGCATATGAAAATAACGTCATCTCACCGAGAAAAATAATCACGTCTTATACAGATATACCCCTATAGGAAAGATATATTTAAGAAATAGGAAAATTTATCGAAAACTTTGGTCACTGCTGAGAAGAAGAAATACAGGTAGGCACAATTATGATTGAGCCGTCAGTTTGGAACGTAAGACTACGACTTGCATATCGCAGAGTTGAAATGAGTTAGTCGAGTATGGTTTCAAAGCGTTTATTTAATTTGTTATAGCCAACACAGGTCTATGATATGAAAAGTAGCTTACGTAATGTGTACAAATAATGGTGGATACATTGCGAACACAAACAGATCGATACATGAATTACCCAGCGTGGTGCTCTGTCTTCTTGGGCCCCTTACATTCCTCATCACTTGCTCTTGCCTTTCGTTTTGATTTTCTCCACTTTGGGTTGCATTCAGTCAGCGAATTCCCCGGAATTGTCGAAAATGATAGCCCGTTCACACGAAATCAATTTTTAAAATTTTTAGTTTAAACCACTGCGATATGTTCTTTATATATTTGAATAGATCTCGTCGAAAGCTTTAAAACGATACCATGCACATTTGTTTTGCACTCACCGTTGTCCAGATAAACCGCGATATTGTCAAAAGTGCTCACCATTTCACAAGAAAAGAATGTTTAAAATCTTCAGTTCAAAAGATCTGGTCGAGAGCTTTAAAACGATACCACGCACGGTCGTGTTGCACTCACGGTTGCCGAGATAGAGTAAGTCAAAAGCGGCGGCACACCCAGAAATATTGCATCATCTTCCCAGCGCACAGGGAGCTAGGGGAGCTTCGCGCGCATAATGTATTGCGCAGTATGATAATTGGACTCTATGCCGTTTACAAATTGGTTAACACGATTAGTGTGTGGCACGTAGTATTAACGCTATAATGATTTCAATTGGGACCTATTTTTGTCACAGGCGGTCGACAGTAAATCGCCTCATGGCCCATACTATCCGCATAGTTAGACATAGTCCTACGTCAAAATGAATGATTCCTGTCCAGCTGCTGGTAGCAGAGATTTAATAGCAAATACAGACATACACCTATGCAACCTGGATGGGGAATTTTGCAGCGTAAAACACTAAAAATGTTTAGCACAGTTACATTTGTAGCACCTGAGAAAAGAAATTTCTTAACATTTTCTCGAAACGGATATCTCGTGAAAAATACAAACACACATTTCGATCCTCAGCCGGTAAATTGTTTGGAGAAAAAACAAAAGCAATACGTAACACTACGTTCTATCCGATGCGAACAAAACTTTGCTAATCCAAATTCGATAAGTAGAGTAAATTTTGGCATATATATGAGGTCAAATTAATTTTCAAAAGAAAAGAAAGGATGTACATACGTACTGATATATTTCGCAATATCACATAAATACACAGAGCCTTCTAGAAAATTCTAAGGGCGATGGATATCTTAATTTTCTAAGAACGAAGATACCCTAACAAATCAAAATAAAGGTGATTTTAAAATGATTTTAAAAATGATTGCAGCAGCCAATAGGAAATCATATAAAAGCTAAAAATTATATTGAAAACTTTGCATACCCTAAGCCCTGTCAATTGCCAAAAAATATATCTCTCTGCTTTTCAGAAACACGTAAGTCTTGGTTAGATACTATTACCGATGAAAATCATAAAGCACTCCGTTTCTACATAGTGGAGCCAGATGAGTGAGACACTCTGCTTGGAATGATGTATCAAGTACAAAACTGGTACCTCACCGGAAAATAACTATACTCGCTTCGTCAGAGTATGTTCAGAAATTTTCCGAATGAAATATGCTCGAAACATGATGATTCTTCTTCTATGTCGTGTTTCCAGAAAACATTTTTATGCAAAAATATTAAAAATATTCGGTCACTGAATTTTAGCAGTTAATAGGAAATATTGTGCACTTAACACCAAATGATCTTATCTGAGCATATTATATATAAAATTTGCGTCACAGGTAATACTGTTTTATTTTAGTCGGCTTTACCTACGAGAGAAAAATCTCAAGTTCATTCTTTTCAGTAATCGGAAATATGATGCTCAGCTCCAAGTGGGGAACGCTGACTTATCATTATTGAATGTGAAAACAGCGTTGATAACATTTTGTGTAATATTTATCTGTCCCGCACTTACCGATAAACTTTGTTCTCTAAGCATATCCATTGATTTGAGAAATACTTTTAGATATGCTTCCCTTCGGGCGTCTAAGAAAGAGGATTTCTTTCCGATTTGTCTTAAGATACGAGACAAGCGATATGAACAAAAATCTTTAACAGATGATAAGCATTCAGAACTATCAGACATCATTTGGTATCTTTTCAAGTATGGCATAACAAAGAATAAATGTCATTCTTACATACGACGTTTAATCAATATGTCGCAGATTCTTCCCTTCTCCCGCACAATCAGAAAAACAACACCCTGTTATCAGGTGTAATGACCACGTCTTTTGAATAACAAGAATGTTTGTCAATATAAAATGCAATAATCTTGGAATATTTATTGGCGCATTAAGTTTCAAAACTGTGATTTTTTCTACTCGGAAGAATCTTTCTAGCAGGAGAAAAATTTTCAGATAGAAAAACTCATCATGACATACAATGATAAACGGTAGCCTTAAAATATCTGTTTTGGGGTAATTATTCGCAAAACTTACGAAGCTTTCTTTCACCCAACAGAGGGACTTTCTAGGCCAGGGATGGCGAACCTATGACACGCGGACACGATTTGGGAGGCACACCGATGCGAAAACATTAACATTAAATAATAATTCACTTTTTTGAAAACAATAATTTTTCAACAGCATGTCTGTAGTGTGTTCTTGCAAATAACTGAGCTCTGACAAAAAAAATAATCTAGTGAAGAAGTGTCCTACAAAGGGATAGTAAATCAACCTCACCTTATTTAACCGCCTTTTGCATTAATTCCCAAAATACAAGCGTACGCGCACAGTTATTATTTTTCATTTATCATTCCGCTCCTACGGACTTTCACCACGAGACCTCCGCACCTCCTTCGGCTCAAGCCCCCTCTCTCCTTCGGCTCAAGCCCCCTCTCTCCTTCTCCCTTACTTTTGCGAGAGGAAGTGAAAACCAACCTGACATGAAGACGCGCGTGATACGACGAGTCCCCGTGAGAACTGAAATAACCTTGAACAATGAAAGGAGGGATTTCAAATTTATAACTTGGCGGCACTGTGATGCCAGTCCAGAGCTTCAGGTTTTCAGTGAAGGTTAATTTGTTTGTATCATCGGCGTATTTTTCTTGACAAAAATGAAAAAACAGGCTGTCAAAGCACGATGAATATCACGATCAGGTACAACAAGGTGTCGCCTACTTAAAGATGCCATTTATTTACAATTTAAAAGATATTCACAACACCAATAGGTTAAAAATCAGTTACAAGATCTTTCAGGGCTTCACCAATACACCGTACGCCGAGGATTACTGTCAACTGCTTTAAGTAGGACTGTCCTTAAAAGTGAATATAACCCTAATTGGGCACAAACAACAATTATTGCGACAGCCCCAAATGAATATGCCTTACTGTTTGCAGAAATTTTATGTATCTACAAATTCTCCTCAAACAGCTGTAATGATGATCCCCTGTACTCATCCCACAACCTTGGCTGAACTTAATGAACGAGTTCGGCCACATTACTAATGTTGTATAAAACCCTATAGTTTTACATTATTCATTTATTTTTTAATATATGACTGTAGATTATCCGTTGGCAACACGTTACTACCTTCTTCGTAGGGCATGATGGTCTACTTTCAACTTGTATAGAACTGTTCATGTGCACGTTTCATTCTGTGTCACTTGAATTGAAGATGGGTGCTTCAGAAGCCCCGAAAAATCTTGTCACTGATTTTTAACCTCTTGTTCTTGTGTATATCTTTTAAATTGTAAATAAATGTCATCTTTTAGTAGCCGACACCTTGGTGTTTCTGATCGTGATATCCATCGTGCTTTGACAGCCTGTTTTTTTCATTTTTGTTATCATCCAGCACGAATTTTTGGTTCCTATTATTTCTCTTGTGTATTGGAATTGTTTCTTTGCTAGTGTTTTGTATTCGGACCATGCAAACATGTTTCCGTTGCCGAAAAAAACAGAAACTTCCCAATGATAGTGGCCGAGTATTTCAAGAACAGTGGAAATCGGAGTTCGGAGTGATTAAAAAAAAATAATGTTTTCTGTTGCCTGTGTACGGAAACAGGTGTGTCCTGTTTCCGGTCCCGCAAATTCAATGTGAAGATTCATTCTGAGAAGAATAAAAAAATGTTTGTCCCATGTCAAATGAAGAAAGAAGAGAGTACATTTCACAAAAATTGAAACAATGTGAAAAACATTCAAGTTGTTTAACATCTTCTTTCAGGCCAAGGATTAATATCACTGCGGATAGTTTTCATCTCTCTCGTTGTATAGCACAGCACGGGAAACCACTTTGTAATGGTGTATTTTTGCACGCGGCTTTCTTGTATACCGGAGACATCATTAGAAGACTTTTTAAACAAGCACCAAATTGTGAATGGAATTGAGGAAATGCCAGCCAGCAGGGGCACTGTCAAAGATAGATTAACAAGAATGCATGAAGACGTTTCAGATCAAATCGAATCAGATTTGGGCAACGCCGATATATTTTCAGTATGTCTTTATGAAAGCACTGATGTGATGTCAGAAACAAGGTTAGATATTTTTGTTAGATTTCCTTGTGGAAATGTAATGAGCAAGGAATTAATTAAATTGTTGAGTTTACCTACTACGATCACAGGCGAAAATATAATGTGTGAAGTGAAGCAGGAATTTTTAGTAAAAATGAAAACTGATTTAAATAAAATAGTGTCTGTGACTACTGACGGTGCCCATAACCTTGAAGACAACAGCTTATGAACCAAAAATAAATGCCTTGGCTAGCAGCAATAAGCAACAAGTTTCACACTAATGTGATTATGCAAGCATGACATTTGAATTATTTTCTTACAAATTAAATAAGGTTCAAATTGAAATTGCCTTAGTCTTAAAACTCACATACTTACCTATTCTGTTAATGTCACTTTTATGGTATTCCTAAAAAAGGTTTCATGACGAAATGTTAACATAAAAAAAACCGCAAAAAAAAGAGGTGGCACCCTAGACTTTAAAAAATTAAAGCAAACTTTAAGTGCAAACCTGTCTGAAAAGGTCGCCATTCCTGTTCAAGGCTACACGTTTAGAGTAGAACGAATTATAAAACAAGAACACAAAAATTTGAAATTAGAGAATCTACGGTGTTCTTCTACGTACGATATTTCTTCGTGTTATTACGACTATCTGTCAGGAGAACACTCCAAGCATTTGAAAGTACTATAAACATGTTTCCATTACATTGTTGTTGGGATGAGTCAAAATCTCTACCCTTTCACATGACACAGTGCTTCTATAACTGATGTATGGTTCTAGCCATTTTATCTCATTCCACCCTAGAAGGACTCCATTTCTTACTATCTCCTTACGTACAGTTGTCCACGCGTTACCTTCCCTGGTGTCTCTTTTGTGATAGTTAGTCCTGGTTTGGATGGATCGGGAATGACCAAAAGATCCATGCAAACCAGGATTACCCGAAATGTTGTTGAAATTCCCCCGTCAGGAGAGTCTCAGTATCACCAAGAAAAGTCACACCTGCTACAATACTTTAGTGTTATAGCATTAATGAGAGAAAGTGCGGTACTTTCTTTCTCATTAATAACATATAATCCCTCTAGTAGGCCAGATTTCAAATTTGCGTACGCTCTTTTTGTAATTTATTCTGTTCTAATATATATCGTAGAAAGAATGTCCGTGAGGAGAACGAAGACTTGATACTATTATGATGTATTTACGCCAAATAAATCGGGTGTTTAAGACCTCTTTTATCAGTGGGACTGTTGGACTCAAGTCCCCGCGTTCAAATTGTTGAAGCATTCTATTGTTCAGTTTGCAGTTTGCTGTCTACCTTCCTTGAAAAAGGCATCTGGGTTATGTGCGAAAGCTTGGAAATTTTTATTTCTATTCTACACCAAGAAATTTCGGATATCTAATATAGTTATACTATTTAAGTACAGTTGGTGTAAAGTTAATTTTTATTTAATTATGCAGTAGTACAGATTAAAATAAAACAACAACTTACGTACATTTATACATATTATTAGCGAATACTGAAGCACGCATCATGTGGAAACATTTTTAAACAAGAAAGATGGCGCAGAATCTTCCGTTATGATGAGCACGTTTTTTGAATTCTTTCCGACACGAAAAAAATATTTCAAAGTTATTCATTTTCAATGGAACTATTGCATAAAAGTTAAAGCAGTAGCACTCAGCAGCATTTCTTACAATCGATAGAACATCTAGAAATAGAGTTACTTTCTTCCATTGGCGGTTGAAAAGTCTAGTTACGAAACTTTTTCACTTAGCTTAAAGAACCTACCAGAGACAAAACGATTTTCATATAAAACAATCAGAAGACCAGATATAGAAGTAAACATGATATAACTTTAAGCCCAAGAATTTTGAATAATGGATAAATAAAAAATATGCGAAAAGTATTTTTCATAGCAAAAGCTATGTAAAGAAAAAAGAATTTTTGAAATGCATCCCTTGTGGAAGCAGAGATAGCAAGAAAAAGCAGAATTATAGATATTGGAAATGAGAATGTGAATCATAATAGAGAATTATAGGTGTTGGATTTAAGAATGCGCAAGAACGGGATGATGAATTCCAACACAAGTCAACTGCCGGCCACATATCCACAAAAAAATCATAAAATTGCACGTAGATATTATCTTTCCCTACCAAATAGAAAACGTGTATCAATGATAGACACTTTTCCTACGGCCTTTTCTATTACTATTATTCTAACATCACGCTTAAAAAGTTTGCCATTTCTAATTAATTGGATGCTGTGTAACCACAAATGTGTCTGAAAACGGATTTTCTGGGAGAAATAAATATTTCACAAGTAATTCCTGATGTTAGTAAAGAATCGCAGTTTTACGATTCTGCAGGAATTTTATTCACATAGACATTGATGTCGTGTCCTATTCTCTGTCTCCAGAAATTTAGACACAGATACATCGCATCTCTTCTTTCCTTTTTTGAAATTCTATAAATACATACACCGCCCACTGCATCAGAAATGTTATGCAGATGTACGTAAGCAACACTGACGCAGCATATATGAAAAATGCGTGGTCTCGTGCGTCACCACGTGACCTAGGCAACTATTTAGGACTGCTGCTTGTCAGTAATCGTGGGTGTCTGTCTAGCTAGAGCGACGATTTCCAACATAGCAGTGCTGAATGGTTTCTCAAAAGGTGTGATGTTCCGGATCTTTAATCAGTGGGAAAATAATCCACATTGCATGTCTAAGATGCGTAACTCTGGTGAGAAGACAATTGGCCAGGAACGTCATCGCAGTCGTCTGAGGAGACTTGTGCGGAGAAACAGGACTTCCTGTGTGCAGCATTTGACAGAAGCATTCAGTGAGGGCTGTTCCCCACCCATATCTCAGCGATATATGAGCAGGGAAATGTAGAGGATCGGTATTGGCGTCGCATGCTTATACGTAAACCACTGATTTCTGCAAAAAACCGGGAACTTCATCTTCAGTGGTGTCAGAAACACTGTGATTGGACACTGGAAGACAGAAAAAGTCATGTGGTCCGACGAGTCGTGATACACCTTTTTCTGTACCGATGGAAAGCAGAGAAATTTGGCGGGAGCCCCATGAGGCAATGAACCCAGCCTATCTTGGGTGACGTGCCTGTTCGCAGGACGCACATGATGGTTGTGGGTTCGAATCCCGCTCCTGGCATAGGCAGACAGCAGTGAGAGCCCATGCCAGTGTAGTATAGTGGATAGTACTCGGAGCTCCGGAGCCGAGAGTTGTGGGTTCGAATCCCGACCCTGGCATTTTTCTTCGTCATATTGGTTCTCGAACTTCAAGGATGATGACGTGTCTGCTAGGTTTCTCGCAATGGTGTGATGTTCGCTTCCACACACAAAATTGCCTGGGATTTCTCAAATCCACGTTCTTCATCGGATGACTGCCTACAGCGACACATGGTCCCGGCTGACCTATAGGCCATGCTCTCGGCACTCCTTCAGGGGGATGTCACGTGCCTGCCTCGCAGAACGCACATGAGATAAAGGCTGATAGCAGTGAGAGCACATGCCAGTGTAGTATAGTGGATAGCACTCGGAGCTCCGGAGCCGAGGCAGGACTCACATGAGATAAAGACAGATAGCAGTGAGAGCACATGCTAGTGTAGTATAGGGGATAGCACTCGTAGCTCCGGAGCCGAGGCAGGACGCACATGAGATAAAGACAGAGAGTAGTGAGAGCACATGCCAATCTAGTATAGTGGATAGCACTTGAAGCCCCGGAGCCGAGAGTTGTGGGTTTGAATTCCGCTACTGGCATAAAAATGATGGAGAAATTTACTTAGACATACTTATTACTCCCCAGCCTACCTTACAACACAAGGTTCTGGAGGTAGTGTTATGGCGTGGGCAACGTTCTGTTTGCCCGGAACTGGTTCCCTGATATTGCCGGAAGGTTGGGTGTCCTCCAAGAATTGCCTGAACACTGTTGCTGATCAAGTCCATCCTGAAATGTTGACTTGCTGTCCAGCAGGTGAGGGCTGTTTCATGGACGACAGTGCTCCTGTCCATCGTGCAAGATATGTTCAGCAGCGGTTTAGCAGGTAGGACAGCGATTTCCATCATCTTCTCTGGCCACTACAATACCCGGATCTAAACCCAATTCAGAATGAATGGGACATGTTGGAAAAACAGATCTGGAAGTTAAGTGCTCTTCTGTCAAATATTTGCCAGTTAAGGACTGTCTGGTGAACGCTTAGAAGCATTCCAACACTTTGCGGAATCTATGACAAAGAGCATTCGTGCTGTAATTTGGGTTAAAGGTGGTTCAACCCGATACTGAAAAAGTTTGTAACTCAGTGGGCGCCATGTGTAGATGTTAATAAGTTTGAATGTTTTAGTAGCACGCTTTTTTCTGGCTCTTCGTGCCTTAAAAGTGTAGTTATTACACGACTTGCGTCTGTTCCTTTTCATAGGCGGTGTTGTTTTAATAAAGTAATCAGCCAACCTACTTTTAGGCGCTTCCGTGAATCAAGTTAAAACGATAAAATTTCGTCACACACTCGGGTGATTTTACTGATTTATCAGTAATGTCTCACACCTTCTGCCTGTCAAACATGTAACATTTTGTGAACCCATTAGTGCATTTTTTCAGTTTCTTAACATGTAAATTTTATACAAATGTGCTTATTAATTATTTTGTGTATTTTACAGGGACGAAAATGGAACAGATTCTGGTTCCAGACCAAGTACACCAGCCAGTGATGCCAGCGATTCCGACGAAAGCAGGCGTTTTCGGAGTTTTCTTAAAAATGTCAAAATCTGCGTTTTGACTGGAATCATAATATTTGCGGTTGTAAGTATTTCGTCAATTCTTAAAGAGTTTAACATGTTCCTTTATACAGTTATCAGCTCTAGAGTGGTCAAGCGAATTAGCTCTTACTCAAGGAGTATTTTTCTCTTTTAAGTGTTAAAGGCCACATTCCTTAATCACAGATATCAATAATGAGCTCCCAAAAGCAGAGTTTCTTAAAAAATAAATAAATAAATAAACAAACTCGCTCGCATACATGCACACGTATGCGAGTTTATTTATTTATGATGCAGAGACGTGGACCTTAACTAAAAGAGACATCCAAAGACTGCAGATAACTCAAAGAAGCATGGAGAGGTGCATGTTTGGTGTAACCAGAAGAGATAAGAAGAGGAACTCGTGGATCAGAAAAATGACCAGAGTGGAAGACATCATGATCAGAGTTAAATCCCTGAAATGGCAATGGGCTGGATATATTGCCAAAAGGACAGACCATCGATGGACAGCCGAAATTTTAGACTGGATTCCAAGGGACAGGAAAAGACCCAGAAGAGGACCACATGGGAGATGGGTGGATGAAATTTGAAAGTATGCGGGAGTAACATGGAGGAGACTGGCTCAAGACAGACTGTTTTGGAAGAATCTTGGGGAGACCTTCGTTCAACAGTGGATTGATAATGGTTGACAGTGATGATGACATGCGCAGAAAACATTTTTCATTCCCAAACAAAATTCTAATAGTCCGAAAAATCTTTGCCATTTTCTCTCTAAAGGCCAATAAAATTAATAAGCTTCAAATTACGCAATATATATTTCCAACGGAGAACTAGTTAAAATAGTCGTCATTTATCGAATACGTTTGAAATTAATTTGACATACCAAGGTATCAACTCTACTTCCTTAATTAGAATGATACGTAAGTTCAAAGGTTTTAAGCAAAAAAAGTAAAAAATTATTTAGGACTTTCAAGAGGTATATGAGAATCGTACACTTTTCTTCAGAAGCGTAACATAGAAGTATTAGATTTACAAAATAATCTTTATTGGTAAACGCTTTAAAATTGGAGTATTCAACCTTTCAGGACCGAGAGCTACATCAATAAATTAGAAGGCTTGCACGGCCATCACGTCTGTCGACACTGATAGAAAATAATAGATAGCACATTTCAGTTCATCATATCCTACACTTTTATTGCCAAAAGCATGTTCAGTAGCAATATACTTTGTTCTTTATAAAACGGAATGAATACCAGAGTAGTATATAACTATAATACAAGTAAAATCTATTGGAAATAACGTACTCACATTACAGCAAGGATGGATGTCCCTGCAGTCTTAATGAGAAACTTGACATTGTTTTCCTTTGACTAAAGCTTCAATATCAGGTGTAATCAACGCTCCACGATTCGCAAAGTATCCTTCAAATGTTGATCTGTCAGGCGTGTTCTTGTTTTGATTTTGCGTTCTTCATTTGATGGAACAACTACTCACTTATATAGGTACTGTCAAAGATAGAAGACATGAACAATGCATGCTTACGTATCTCTGGATACTTTTCTTCGGTTATAAATGTCAGAGGCATGCGACAAAACCGTACATTCTTTTGAAAAGGAAATAATATAAAACATGTTCCATAGTTAGAGGATTCGGACCGAAAAATAATTTTAACAATCGGTTTTTAAACGCATAATTACAACTGCAAAAATGTGTTGAGAGCATTTACGCCTCCGAGAAATTATATGTGCAAAATATTCTTTAATATGAAAGCTATTCAATTTAAAAAGAATTTTTCATATCAGACTTTAGAAGGGGGAGTTTTCGGGAAAATGCATGATACATTTACTCCTCGTAATGGGAAAACTGTAAATTATTTGAAGTAGAACTTGAACGTGGACTGATCAGCATGATAAATGGTATTAAAGAAAAAGAATTTTTTTTACAATAGGGTTCTTAGAAGTAATGGTAATAAATGAATTATATTCGATAGCATCTGGATGTACAGTAGTGGCCAAAATTGTGGAAACCTTTTGGAAATAGTGTATTTTTGAGGTTTGATGGCTCATAACACCACAGTTTTTAGAGTAATACCGTAAAATTAAAAATCAATGGAAAGATAATTTCATCAAGAATGTAATGCAATAACTTTTATAAAGGATTTTGTATTAGAACAGCAGTTATAAAAAAGAAAGGTGAAACACATAGATAAAACAAGATATACAAAAATTCTCACCATGTCAATTAATACTTTGTTGGGTAACCTTTAGCGTTATTTACGGCCTTACAACGCCTTCCCATGGAGTGAACCAAGTTTTTCAGTTCTACAGCTGTTATAATGTGAAACCAAGATTGAATTATTGCTTCTGTTAATTGGGTTTTATTGCTGGGTTGCTTCTGACTAACAAGTTTCTTTAGTCGGCTCCATAGATTTTTGATGCGTTTGGGCTACTCCCTGGCAATTCCAGAAGTGGAATATGATTATCTTGAAACCACTTTTTGCACACAGCAGCTACACGACATGGAGCTGAATCCTGTTGAAATACACCGCTGGCCACCCAAAATGCAACACCAAGAAGGACACGAGATAGCAAAGCCAGATTTACTGGACACATAACAACAGATACAAAGATGAAACGAATAAGCTTACAGGCCTGTGCGACTTGCGGAACACGCAGACATCAATAGTTCATGTAGCCCCCATGGCTGGCAATAACGGCCGCTACACGCCGCGGCATCGAACGAAAGAGGCTTTGGATGTGGGCTTGGGGTATGTCGGTCCAGGCTGCTTCCACACGTTGCCACAATTCATCAGGCGTAGCCGCGGGTGATGCTTGCCGGGCAACTCGGTTTCCGATCAGCGACCAGACGTGTTCGATGGGCGACACCTGGTGGGGCGTGAAGAATTGTTGCACAACGCGTGCCACGTGCGGGCGCGCATTGTCCTGTTGAAACGTGCCCGCTGGCAGGTCCTGCAGGCAAGGGAGGACTGCAGGCTCAAAAACGTCGGAGATGCAGCTGTGGCTGTTGAGTGTATCGGCGATGCCTACCAGAAGTGTGCGGGTGTCGTATCCAATTGCGCCCCAAAACATAACGCCAGGTGACGGACCGGTATGACAATGCATAATGCAGGCGTCATACAGTCCCTCGCTGCTGTGCCGCCACACGCGGATCAGATCATCGTGGTGTTGCAGGCAGAAACCGGATTCGTCGGAGAAGACAATGTCGTGCCATTCCGTGGTCCAGGTATGTCGTTCATCGGCCCACTACCGCCGCACTCGCCGGTGGTGTAACGTCAATGGTAATCGGAGCAATGGGCGCCGTGTGACAAGTCCCCGCTCCTGCAGACGACGTCGAACAGTACGTGCTGACACAGGTTGTTGCCCAACACACCCTAATTCGTACGATAACGTTCGTGATGTGGCGGTGCGGACCGTCAATGCCCGCCGCACAGCATGGCGGTCCTCTCGTTTGGTGGTGTGCCGCGGCTGCGGCAATCGCTCCCGTCGATTCGTTCGTCCCCCTGCACCCACCGAATCCATACTCGCCTCACTGTGGCTGGATGTCGTCTCACACGGGCGCCGATGTCTCGGTACGATAAACCGCTATCGCGATAAGCCACTATTCGTCTTCTGTCGAACTCCGAAACGTGCTGGAATGACTGCCGTATTCTGCGACGAGGCATCAGGAAATTTCCCACGCACAGGTCCGGCAGCACAATACACTTCTGCTACTTACACCCCGCCTTCTGTGCACCCATCTTATAGAACTTCTCGGTGGCGTGCCGGCGCACATGATTTGTATATGCCCTGCAATGCTAATCGTTTGCCTGTCCTCTCGCGGGCGACGCATGCTGCGAATTTCAAGCCAATCGGATGCTTTCCTCTTGGTGTTGCATTTTGGGTGACCAGCAGTGTATAAATGCTTCATTAGTTTGGAAAAGATCACGTGCGGAAGGCTTCAGTTTGGGCTCAAGTATTTCATTAATGTATTTTTGGCCATTTATATTCCCATTAATCATGCAAATTCTGCCCACACCTTTTGATGTCATAAAACCCCAGATCATAATGCTAAATGGGTGTTTCACGGTACATGTAATGCAATCAGGATGCAAATATTCTCCGATTCTTCTCCTTACGTATTTTATGTCATCAGTACCAAACAGGGAGATTTTGGTTTCATCACTCCAAATAACACTGTCCCATTGTTCCGTTTCCAGTTAAGTTTAATCTTTCCAACCTTTATTTAAAAGATAAAAATGGCTTTTTTCGTGGAATTCTAGCTTTCAGACGAAATTCCTGCATTCTGCGCCGAACAGTCCTTGCACTCAACTTCACATTGCCTTGTGCGATTTCATCTTGTATACACCCAGGGGATTTTCTTCTGTCACCTAGGCACAGTCTCTTAATTCTTCTATCATCACTTGCTGTTGTGCACCTTTTCTTGCCTTTACTAGTCTGGTTTTGTAGTGAATGAATCTCCTTATTCCTTATGACGAAGTAAATTTCTCCATCATCTTTGTCCACGCCGGGCACTCTCACTCCGGAGTAAGTCGCTCTCCCAACTGAGCTATGCGGACGTATACTCTCGCTGCTATCTGTTTTTATCTCATGTGCGTTCTGCGTGGCAGGCACGTCACAACCTCTTCAAAAATTTAGAAATGCCACCTTTGGTTACGTTTCCACGAACTTTTTTTCTAATTTCATCATAAGTGAAGCCTTGTTCACTTAATAGCACTATTTTACATCGCTTTCTGGGTGACCAGTCAACTTCTTGCGCCATTTCTTTAATGTTATTACGTTTTACAAGCTCACTAAAGGAAAAAAAAAAAAAGCTTTATAGCTTTCACATACCACAATGAAAAATGTCATCCTCTCAGCTCCAATACAAGGCATCAATATCTGAATCCTACTGTGACCTTATTGGTTCATTGCCAAAACAAGATGACACCTGATTGGCTCTTTAAACACTCATGCTCATTGGCTACATTCAAATGAAGAAAGCTACTTCATATCAACCTAAGCAAGTTGTGCTTGCTTTTTCTGGTTATTTGGCTATAACTTTTCATAACATGCAGATAATTGAACAAACTTTATTGCATTACATTTTTGATGAAATTATCTTTCCATTGATACATAATATTATGGTATGACCCCAAAACATATGGTGTTATGAGCAATCAAACCTCTGAAACACACTTTTTTCAAAAGGTTTCCACAATTTTGGCCATTACCGTACGCCTCCTTGTGGCAAGGTTATATATCGCAAGAAGACCAAGACGCATAGGTCATCGTCCTCATTTCTCTGGCATACCAATCAAAAAATAATTTGTTAAATCGAAGTAATAAATAAACAGGTATGGTGTCCATAGACGGACTGACGCTCACAGTGTTACTGTAAACACGTTCTTTTTTCGCGCTAAAAATTAAAACTTCTATAAGTATGGGCACGTAGCGTTGACGGTTCAGGGATGCATCTAGACGCACCAGAGGTCTCAACCTGTGCGAGATGAACATGCTTAAGACCTCAACCGAGCCTCCATAGAACTGAGCAGTTCCTTGTTGACATGCCAGATCCATCACTTCGTCGTTCTCTTTCCTCCAGCTCCACAGCCTCCTATCTGCGTGAATTAGCCGGAAACGGAGCTCATCGGATCAGGAGACCTGTCTCCAATCATCCAAGGTCCAGTGCTGATGTTCTTTCACCCATATGAGGCATACAATCAAATGATGTGGCATTTGCAATGGGACTCGGGTGGGTAGGCGGCTTCCACAACCTATTGCAGCTATTGATATTCTAATGGTCTTGGTGGAAATGTTTGTGACACCTCCTTTGTTGACGTCGGCAACGATTTGCGCCATTTTCTCTCTCCGGTTGATTACAACTACGCGAGAGAGATGATTGATTTTATTTTTTGATTGAAGGTTTAACGACCACCGTGAGCAACTCCATGGGCTATAAGCAGTCGCCCGTCCCTAATTTAGGGTCACTGGTTCCAGGGAAGGGTGAGAGCCAGTGCCGTAAGACAAACACAACATCCATGCCTCACCGGGATTCGAACCCGGACCCCGTTCGGACGAATGTTCAGAGGCCATCGCTTAGACCACTGCGCCACCGGGGCGGCAGAGAGAGATGTCAAAGGCCACTGCCATCCATCATCTTTCTCTGCACACAACGCTGTCCACGATGCGATATCATTCCAGAAATGGCTTATTCCCAATAGACTTTTGACGGTGTCGAACGGGGATTCATCAATTTTAGTAGCACCTCCGCGATAAAGTGGCCCATGCGTGGGGCACTCATTATTACCCTTCTTCCAAACTCTGTTCACTCACCACGTTTATCCATACCGACATCGAATTGCCGTTTACATGAATGCAGTGATGAAAGCATATTTAGCGCTCGGTGGCTGAGTGGTCTGTGGCTCTGACTTCTGACCATTCGGCAGAGGTGGGCCTAGGTTCAAGTGCAGGATGTGGCATGAAAGTGTGTTTGTTTGCTGCTGGTGCCTTTTCCTTTCCCTGTACCCGGTTTCCTCAATTACGGAAGGGTATAGCTCTCAGAATTTATCAAAGTGGTAGTTTACCCCGAAACAAAAGAAAGATAAAATTATCTTTTTTTTTTTTTTTTGGGAGGTTTAGCGACCACCGTGAGCAACTCAATGGGCTATAAGCAGTCGCCCGTCCCTAATTTAGGGTCACTGGTTCCAGGAAAGGAAGAGAGCCAGTGCCGTAAGACAAACACAACATCCATGCCCCACCGGGATTCGAACCCGGACCCCGTTCGGACGAATGATCAGAGGCCATCGCTTAGACCACTGCGCCACCGGGACGGCAAAATTATCTTGTGGCATTGTTAAGTTTGCAAGAGATGCTGATACGACGTATGAGAAGTTTGCTAGTGACCGCACAGAAAATAAACGTATGTAAAATTCGTCAGTTCGTATCAAAGTGGCACTTGTTTTAAGCAGCATGTAAAGAAAATACTGATTGCCATACCGGCATGAAGAAATGTACAGTAGCACGTTTCAGTTAAACAGGAGTGATAAAGCAGGTTGTTCGTATTACGTAACATTACGTAGATGACGTATTATTGAGGAGACGCATGAGCCAAATAGACAATAAAACAGCGATAAGCCTGCAGGTGTAGTTCAGTTGGAAGAACAGCCGCTCCGAATAAGAAGATGTGGGATAGAATCCCATCACGATTATATTTACTCCCGACCGAAAGTGTATCTCCTGGCCGTTGATAAATATGTGTGATACGTCTTCCACATAACGTACGTTATAAATAGGTTACATGTTATATTGGCTCCCGAACGAAACTGTATTTTGTGGCCGTTAGGTTTGATAAATATGTGTAATTTGTCTTCCACACAACACATGTTATTAATATGTTACATGTTATATTGGCTCCCGAACGAAAGCATATCTCCTCGATGTTAGATATGATAAATTTGTGTGATGAGTTTTTTCACATGACGCACGTTACTAGTAGGTTATTAATTTGTTACATGTTATATTTGCTCCAGAACGAAAATTAATCTCTTGTCCGCTAGGTTTGATAACTATGTGTGATTAGTCTTCCACATAACTCACGTTATTAATAAAGTTAATTATTCTACAATGTGATGCTTCCTTCCAACATGGTTGTCGCCTGACCAGAAACCTATGATTTTAAGTTCAACTGGGAGAACAATCGCTCCGGCGTAGGCAGATGTGGGTTCGAACCTTACCACTGCCAAAAGATGATATGTTATAAAGCCGAAGGTTTATTAACCTGCCCGTTGACGATAAGAGGAAACAGCTTCACTCACGGGATTACGATAAGTAAGGAATGTTTGCATGATAGTAGTATACGTTTATAATAGATTTTTGATTGACACTGTAAATGTTTCAAATCTGATGCTCTGGCAAACCCACTTTTAGCGACAAACAGAAATCTTGCCTTGCAGTTAAATTACTTTGATACAGTTTGATTCATATATAACAATGTATACTTTACAGATTCATTGGTTCCTTTGCAGATCGCTCTCAGCTTTATTGAAGTTCAGGAAGAACACTGGTCTATCATTGCTGTGACAGATGACAAACCTGCTTGTATCCTTCTTAAAACAAATCTATACTCACATACAGGGTGATTCATTCGGGACTGAACACACATTATGTGGAATATATGAGATGGGGAAATATACGATGAGTGCGGAACCCGAACTGAGGGGTTCTTTATTCCCTGACGAAGCATTTGAAATGCATTTCCTGTGAGTAAAATGTCTCCCCGTTAACTGCATGGAGCCGCACTGACGCTCCGTCTGTCTAGTAGTGGTGGGGAGAATAGCGTGTCTCCGCAGACAGTTAACGCGAGGAGTTCGAATAAAATTTTGTACTCAACTGAAGAGCGTGTGTTCATTGTGCGTCAGTACTGGGTAACCGGTTCCATCAAACAATGCAAGGAGTTTCTGAAGACATTTGGTGGGTGTAAACCACCCACCAGAGCCACCATTTCGAAACTGGCGAAGAAACTGGAGAAAACGGGAAGCTAGGTGGATCAGCATACGGGCGGACGACCCCTGATGCCGGAGGACACAATGGAGGATGTGAAGCAGCGGTTTTTGGCATCCCTAAGAAAATCTATTCGGCGGCTATCGCAAGAGATTTGACGATCGTATTCGATATGTCAAAGAGCAGCCAAACAGGCGAAGATTAAGCAGTACCGTATCACGGCTGTGAACAAGTTACAAAGCCACCGGAATTTGCAAACTGATTCGCATATTGTCAAGGGCTTGCCAAATTTTTCGCCAAAAACCCCTTCCTGTTGGACATGACATGGTTTAGTGACGAAGTCTGGTTCCATTTATCTGGCTATGTTAACTGCCAAAATACACGGGTGTGGGCCATTGATAATTCCCACACCATCCATGACGAGCCACTGCATCCAGTGAATATCGGTGTCTGGTGTGAGGTGTCCCGACGCCATATCATTGGTCCAATCTTTTCTAAAGAATGAATGTATGTTTTACTTTAATTTCATTCAAATGCGCCATTGCAATCGTGAGTTAATTAACAAAATAAGTGTTCAATTCCAAGTGAATCACCGTGTATAAAATTGATGAAAGCAAAATATTATCTTGAGTGCTCTTTTAAATATTATATCTGTGTTGTTTGTTTTACTTCATTTTTGAAGTCAGAGTGATTTTAGAAAGTACTTTGAAATGATGGTTTACTAGAAGACTCTGATGGTGATCATTTCGCAGCTAAGAAGTGTCATCCTAAAAATTAGAGAACCAAGACGCCAGGCTTAAAGAGTTAAAAAAACTGTGGAAAGAGTTCATCCTAAAAACTAGGGAACCAAGACTCCAAGCTTAAAGAGTTCAAATTCATTCATCTTTTGAAACATTACTAGTTCCAAAGAAAATTCTGTTCACTGTTTAAGATTTTTCTTCTGCGCTCAGTTCTGTCTTCAATCACCCCACTCTTAAAATTGTTTTCCGCCACGTCATTGTTTACCAGTGCTTCCATATCACTCTGGTTCTTCAAATGCATTGCGTTCAACGTAACTTCCTATTCACAACTTTACGTACAGCGTAAAGTCATTGGGCTTTTTCGAAACTCATTTTTATCTCATCCTTCCTTCCCAGTGACCCTATAAATCTGTGTCTTAATATCTTTATATCTGTAATGAACATGATGTCCAAATATCTTGCAACTCGACAGATTTTGGTACTATACAAAGTTTTCTGTTGTTCTAATATCTAAACACCTTCTCTCTTCAGTCCCATTGACAGCATTTCATTTTCCAATACGTCTGATGTTCAGTCATCTTGTTCGCATTCTTGCTCATTCCTCGTTTTACATATCTCTATCTTGCTCATTCCTCGTTTTACATAACTATATCTTGCACGAAATACTGATACCAGTATTTAAAACCTCTTTCTCTTTCTATCATTGATTACTGAAAATCCTGAATTTGAATTTGATTCTCTCCTTTTTCCTTATATACATTCATGCTTATAAAAAACAGAACACCTGAAGGAGTAAAGCTACGACTTCGATATTTACAGGATATGTTCATTAGGCAATAGAGAACTAGAGAGCAAATGATTAGCATTCGGTGTCATACGTACCATGCGCGTCGATATACCTAATAATCAGTGTTGATAAATACACAGTTGACGTGGACCAGGAACATCAAATAGAAGTCATCGCTCTTTCCACGTTTATAAGTGTTATAAACGTAGAAAGAGCGATGACTTCTATTTGATGTTCCTGGTTCATGTCAACTGTGTATTTATCATTCATTCGCCTTCTAGTTTTTTGTTCAGTTGCTGCTGTTCATCTGTGGTGAATCCCCAGCATTGTGCGGGGCTCCAAAGAAGCAACCCTGTCATGCGGTTTGGCAGTTTGTCGTTTATGAGTCTGGAGAATTTCGAGGCCGCTGTGATGCAATGGAAGCATATCCGGCGCGTAACTGGAAGACATTGAGTTCGATTCCCGGTGGCTGCCGATGAGAATTTTTCCGTGACTCACTTATAAATGTGGAAAGAGCGATGACTTCTATTTGATGATCAGTGTTGATTTTCACAGGATATGTTCATTAGGCAATACAGAACAAATGATTAGCATCTCGGTGTCATACGTACTAGATGCGTCGATGTAGCTAATAATCAGTGTTGATTTTAACAGGATATGTTCATTAGGCAATACAGAACAAATGATTAGCATCTCGGTGTTATACGTACCAGGTGCGTTGATGTAGCTAATAATCGGTGTGGATATCTCTGGACTGTGTAGCTAATAATCGGTGTGGATATCTCTGAACTGTATAGCTATCAATCGGTGTGGATATCTATGGACTGTGTAGCTAATAATCGGTGTGGGTATCTCTGGACTGTGTAGCTAATAATCGGTGTGAATATCTCTGGACTGTGTAGCTAATAATTGGTGTGGATATCTATGGACTGTATGACCTGCTGTACGCGCTGAGACATCGAATCTAATAATGTGTGAATGGTGTCCTGTGGAAAAGCCATCCATGCTGTATTGACCTGCGTACAAAGTTCATCAAGAGTTGCTGGTTGACGGTCTTACCACTGCACTTGCCGTCTGAGCATGTCCCAGAGATTTTCTACAGGTAATAAATCCAGAGATTCAGCCGGCCATGGCAGAATTGGAACTTTGTTATCTCTGAAGAAAGCACGTATTGTCGCTTCTACATGCGGTGTGGCATTGTCCTTCTATAATGAATTAGCTTTATTTTGCTTTCCGCTAAGCTAATTATAATGAATAAGCTCTTTCTACCAGCTAGCTAATGATAATAATGAAGCTTTCCTACTGAGCTTCAAATAGTGAATTGAAATGGTTGTTGTTACTAGTTAATTAAGAACATGAATAGTCTCCTGCTAGTAGTGTAGTAATTAGAATGTATAAAGTCTTAACGCTGGTTGTTAATGGTAATAAATTAACGATGTAAACCTAACAGCCAGACAGAGGTCTGACAAAAACTATTAATTGAGAAAGACGTACTTACTCAAATCTTTTTTTATTATGCGACTCTTAGTCGTCCAAAGCACACACACACAACTTGTTTCACAATAATGAAGAATCCAACTAATGGCATAGAACGAAACTCTCTCCTCTAGTATAACAACAAACGATCTCCTTATAACAACAAAATCTCTCCGTACAACACCAAACGCTCTCCTTCGCTATCGATGAACGCGCCTATATATACTGGCTACCACCACGTCATGACTTACACTCATTGCCAGATCTCATTCATCGGGTGAAATAATATTTCGTTCAGTAAGAAGATAATTTACATAGTAAAATAAAATAACCAGAGATAGTAAAATCAAAAGGAAAGTGAATATAGAGTATACGTTACACTTCTAAAATAAAGCCCCGGGGACGTCCTGAAGGTACGGAAGGGCGAACGATCGTAGAATATCACGGACATAGCGGGAACTTGTTATGGTGGTACCGACTCTCACGACATGTGTTAGACCATAATGCCTTGTGTTGGGGCGGTGAACCTAATGTGAATGCACTTTTGCCAACACCTCTCCCCCTGTCGTCAGCGGACACAGATGCGACCATTATGTTCGCCTAAACAGAAGCGAGTTTCTTTCGAGAACACGATAGTGTGCCATTCTTCAGGCCACTCCCTTTCTTCGATGCACCGTTTCAGCCTGGCAGTCTGTTGCTGCGGTGTAAAAGGTAACCTCAGGAGGGACCGATAAGCCTGCAGTCCTAACTTTAATAACCGGGCACGTACATAACTGCCTACAGCTGACATGGGTGAATGTGTCACAGTTTGCAATTGCAGCGCCAACGCCGTTGATGATGCAGAACGGGCACTCAAATACATCCTCATAAGATGTCGGTTGTCCCTCTGTGTTGTCTATGACGACGTCCAGAACATTCCGTTTGTGTACAACGCCCATCTTCGTGTCATTTTCTGCGCATATAACAGAGAAACGGCGGTTTTCTGGTATGTGACGTTGCACGATCTGATTTGCCTGGACGCGGCACGCATACACCTATGACACTGAAATTCTAATCATTTCTGCAATATTTCCTGATTAGCATATCCTGTAAAAAATCAAAGTCGTAGCTCTACTTCTTTTAGGTGTTCAGTTTTTTACGAGCATGAGTGTACTTTGTTTTGATTCTCCGTATCTTCCGTTTTCTATCTGTTAATGCTTCCTGCTTCTTTCTTGTATTTTATTTTGTGTTACCAGAGAACTAACTCATCTGTATTTTACATGGTCTCCAATGCTGTTACTTTTATTTCTGCTGCTACCATATATGCATTATGATGTTAGATATAAACGGGCTTACTGATCACACTAATGCATTTTAACATACACTTCAAACATCACTGGTGTCCTCAGTGTTAAAACACGGGTACGGAAATCTGATAAAAGTTATGAAATTTAAATATTGAATTTTTCGGCAGATTCGAATATTGATATCGGAAATCTCTTTGTAAAGAGATGAACACATGCAATCATTTTATTTCATATTTATTTATGCACTCGAATATTCAATTTGCAACATTTGCATGCCACTTTTTCTTTTCTTTTGAAGCTGTTCATTCTAGCAGGTGCATCAATCACTTAATGTCTTGCACGAAAGATCTCGGAAATAAATCCAGAATCCAAAAAGTTAATAACAGTAGTCAGATAAACGAGGGTAAACAGGCTATATGGAAATGCCGAAATATCAGCCTATAAGTGCTTACTCAGATGTCAAGATGTACTTGAACACTGACATGCCGTGTGGAATGAGGCTTATAACGAAGTAAATTTCTCCGTCATTTTTGTCCACGCCGGGGCTCGAACTCGGGTCCCCTCATTCCGAAATAAGTCACTCTACCAATTGAGATACGCGGACGTTCGTTCCGACTGCTATCTGTCTTTATGTCGTGTGCGTCCTGCTGGGCAGGCACATCACAGGCTATAAGTGTTAACTGAGTTATCGTACTGTACTTCTACACCCAGGTGTTAAGTTATAGCTATATGCGTACACTGGAATTTCAGGTTATATGTGTACATCGAAATATCTCGTAGAAAGTGAACAGTGGAATGTGAGGCTATTCTTGAAAATATAGATGTCGTTTAATACACAGGAGGGCTGTACCGAACGTAATGATAAAATGGGCATAACTTTTTCATTTACTGACAGAGGCTTTCAAATTGCACATGTTGGTATCGTAACTTTCTCTATACAAAGGTACTACTTGACATAGTCACCATCACAACCGATGCATTTGCGCCATCATTGAACCCAACACTCGAATCCTCTGTTTAAAAAAATGAGGTGTGGACTGTTGTAGCCACTTTTTTACAGCCACTTTCACCTCATTTGTGTCATCAAATCGTTCTCCCCGGAGATTACCCTTCATTAGACCGAATAAATGACAGTCGGAGGGTGCCAGATCTGGGCTATATGGTGGATGTGGTACCATCGACCAGAATAATTTTCTAATCTCCTGATTTGTTGCCAAAGATGTTTGTGGTCTCACATTGTCATGGTGAATGTGAATCCTTTTCGGATTCTTTTTAGGTCTCTTCCACCTCATGACTTCTCTAAGCTTCTTGAGTGGCTCAATGTACCCCTTGCTGGTCATGGAACGGCCACGTTCTAGAAAATCAAGGAGAATAACACTCCTGTATCCCCCCCCCAAAAAAAAAACAGTCACCAGGACTTACTGTGCTCTTCGCTGGCTCTTGAACTTCTTAGGCCTTGGTGAAGAAGTGTGACGCCATTCCATGGATTGATTCTTCGTTTCCGGATCGTAACGATACTTTCACGTTTCATTCCCTGTCCCCAGAGCAGAAAAAACGTGTTTTCAATTGCTTCAAACGCTTTCAGCGGATCAGAGCAGACTTCCATCCTTCTCTCCTTCAAATCGGGTGTCAACTGCCGAGGTACCCACTTTGCACACACTTCCCAATTCCCTAAGTCTTCCACCGTCTTCTCTATGGCATTGTGACCAGAGTTCAGTTATGCAACAAGATGACGAACTGTGACTCGTCTCTCCGGGCGAAACAATTCATCCACTCGCTGACGATTCGTGTCAGTGGTCGCAGATGATTGTCTCCCACTACGGGGTTTGTCTTTAATTCTGGTTTCCCCTTCTTTAAATTTCTTCATTCATCTGTGCACATTGCTCTTGTCAATGGTGTCATGTGCGTAAACATTCTGTATCTTTCTGTGGATGTCGGACAGCCTGCACCCTTCTTTCGTCAGGAACTCAATGGCGGCACGTTACTTCTGCTTGGGATCCATTATTTACCTGCAATGAAGAAGAAGGGTTAATATAAAGGAAGAGTTACTCTACCAACATGTGCAATTCGAACGACCTCTGTCAGTTATTAAAAAAGTTACGCGCACTTTTGAATTACTTTCGGTACAACCCTCGTATACGCCAAATGCCGCGCTATAAGAACAGACCATTACGTCAAGATATTCTTATAGATTCAGATGACTGTAATTAGAACACGAATGTTTTTGACAGAAAGAGGTATTAATTTCTTAAATTATAATTATTCTGTATACTGATGATTAAAGACCATTTTTTAATAAAGTGGCTTTATCCATGTATTATATTTAAACCTAAGGTTTTTATGGGTGCTCTTGATATATACTTTTGGGTCGCAGCGTTCGACATTTGTTATATTTCATTTTTTCGGGCATTTTCTTGTAGCAGTGAAAGCAATGCAATTTTTCCCTTCAATATTCTTCTGCATTTTATTCATGTTTAAATAAATAACAAGAAGGTTCAGTATGCCATTGTTTTAGGGTGTTTTTCGAAATGTATAATTATATTCATTAAACACCTATGTCGTAATCCTTGCTTATTGGGAATCGCAATAATTTATCATGAAACTCATTTTAAAATTCTTCAAAAACTAATTTTTTTAGTATTAAATACGAAGAAGGAAATTTAGAACCAGAATCATTTAAGGAAGAAATTGAAAATTCACTAAATGAACTCAAGTGCGCTAAATTCCAAGGCTTGGTGTAATCTCAGAAAAACTAATTAGAGCACTCGTGTAAAGTGGAGTACATGTGTTTCATAAAATAATTTTCTAAATATAAGAAAGGGGTAAATAGGCCATGAGATCGGAGAAAATTTATTTTCTTTAAAAGGCCCGAGATGGAAAACCCGAAAGAAAGTACGAATTACAGAACTACAATATAAGTGTGATTTCTTCAGAAAAAGTTAAAAATATGTTTAATTTAACTTGCATAAATTTAGTTTCGCCGTGCTACTAAAATTCTGCAAGAAATCGTATTACACAGAAATTAGATGGAGAAATGCCAGAATATAAAGTTAGCTTTAGGTAAGACAGGAGGATCTGTGACAAAATCTTAAGCCTTCTCATGATTGGGAAAGAAAAAGAATTCGAAGTTGGACTCGTGTAATGTTTAATGGATTATTCCAAAAACTTTGATTGCGTTCGACATGTACAACTGAAAACAATGAAAACACAGAGTTTCCCAGCGCATGTAGTCAGATCTTTGAAGAATCTGCATCAAGAACAAGAATGAACTATGCGATCCAGTATGGGCAAATCAAAATCATTTGATTTTGATAAAAGAGTGGAACCGTAAAGAACTTTATCACCACATCTTTTCACCCTATGTACTTAAATCATCATGAGAGAAAAATTGGAACACCTGAAAGCTGCAATCAAAATCGGAGGCAGTGAAGTAAATATTCTTTGTGATGAGGATGACGCAACCCGAATACTCTGTAATCACAGTGAAATATAATCAACCTAAAAAACATTTTAGAGTTATATCCAAACAAAAATTGATTCTCCTTGAACATGAACAAACTATGACAGTTGGAAAGAGTGTTATTCCTTATAACGGCAAAATAAGAAGTAAAACAAATTTCAAGTGGTATAAAAGTATAAGTACCTTATGTTCAAAAGTAAACAAGAATGGATCCTGCTGAAATGAAATTTAAGAACGTAGGCTATATAAAGAAGATTGCTCCTGATTTAACATTGTAAAAACGTAAACTCATATTCATCAAGACGAAACTAAGGACTCTGGATTTAGAATCTTTTCAATACAACTCATGGATGTGTGAAGTCTGGAACTTGAAAGAAACTGACAAAAGAAATTTCATTCATTTGAAATTTGGAATTATGGTAGAATGTGCCATATATCGTGTTTTGATCGAAGAACAAATGAATGGAATGCCCACGATTGTTCTTAAAATGATAAATGAAGGAACACTTGCTTACTTAAGACACATCAACAGGAAAGAGGGTTTTCTACTAAAACAATTCAAACTGAGGAACTAAAGGAAGAAGAAAACGTGTTGCAAACCATTAACGATATGGAAAGATGGTATAAGGGGCTTCTGTATTTGAGCTTTGTGTATCCCTCATGTGCAAAACACAGCCTTAATAATTACAGTTGTATCATCATGTCCAAAGCAGTTCCACCGAGAGCTATTCAACAGACGACCATAAAGAGGAGGAAACTGCTATGAAAAATTAAGGAATGGAGAGGAAGAAGCAGGTCAACAAGACTTTAGTTTGTAACATCCATTTGGTTTCTATATCGGACACGACACACATCAAGCTTTCTTTGAAATGCATTGAAAATGTCCGCATTTTGAGAATTACCTTAAACAAAAATCAATTTTCTGTACAGGTAAGTTACGACCATACTTCTCTTTTAACAGATACATTGCGGAAATAATTTAACATAAAGTTGCACGTCATGTGAAAGCACTGTTTTTTAAAATAATAAATACCAGATTTGTAGTATTTTGGGAACCATAAACCCTCAAGATTGAAATAAAAAGAGAGGAGCCTGGTTTATATCACGGTCGTGTGCAAATGACATTTCATCAGTTTCTTAACAGGAGGGCAAAACTTTTGCCGATTGAAGTAAACTCAAAAGGTAAAGGCTTCCTCACCAAGGCAAAGCAAAAAGATGTACATGCAATGATTTTTTCAATCGCTAATTACACACTTGAATATTATAGTGCAATAGTAGTTTGTGGAGTGGAAAACAGATGAAGATGCCTGTAGAAGTCATTTTCTTCTTATAAAAAAAAATGTGAGGCTCGCATGTCTTATTTGCGGGGCAAGATTTCGTGTTAAAAAGAACGGATAGTGGTTAAGTTGTGGGAAACAAATCAAGAAAAACATGGGTCCAAAAATTAGTAAAAAACATACACAATCAGGGGATCTAGATAGAGCAGAAATTAAGTAAAGTGATAGAATTATTTCTGAGGCCGACTGAAAGTCAAGAATTCTTATGTTTAACATAGGGAACGAATCTGTTCTAGCTGGCAAGCTATGTTTATGACACGCTACGAATGAGTACGCTGAGTACGACGTCTGTGTCGGAGAAAACGAAAGTGAGGATTTATATTTCTTTATTTGGAGCATGAAAACACATAGCCGACTGGGTCCTCCAAAATTGTATTTTATCGTTCCTAAACTTTTAGTGAGTCCTTTGCTTCTCTTGATGTGCATATCAATAATTTAAAACACCTTTTGTTTAAGACAGAAGTTTCCGTATTTTCAAAACTCCCGATGAGCAATATTTCGCCCATAATCATTTACTGTTTTTGTCTTATCACTTATTTCACATAGGGTATTTCAACATTTGTCTTTCGTCAGAGCAAAAGTTCCTTCCGTTTTCTCGAACGATTTATAGCAGAAGCTTTTAGATTTTTGCGAACTCATCTTCTTTCTTCTAATGTGTTCCAAATGATCTTATTGTTTAAGAGCTGTGTATTTACTGTGATCTAGTGATGGATTTTTGTTATTGACAAGTTTCACGTACCATCAGCAAAACTCCATTGGTTTTGATATTTTCTTTGTTTATTTTGTTTTCCTGGAGAGTTACCTCAATGAAACTTGACATCTTCCTTCAAACAACATGTTCGAAACGGTTAAGCGCATCTTTGGTTAAAAGTCAAGCGTGGAAAGCAACATAAAAAAAACAAGTCTTATCTCTTGAGTGTCTAATTCTCCATTTGATGATAATTCTTTTTAAGATTACTCTACTGATGTCAGAGCACACAACACAAGCGCACTTTTTTCATAGAGTAGAAGTTTTTAGATTTTTGTGAACCTTCCTTTTTATCTTTTTATGCGTTGCAAATGATTCTTACGTTCTTGGCAAAAACTCAAAACATATTTTTCTGTTAACAAGGTAAACGTACTTATCCATGCTCAGAAATGTTTGACGGCCACTACCGGTATGTAATTCGCTTTCAGCTCTAGATTCAACGTTTGGTGAGATCAGTCTTTATATGTTCGATTAAGCACCACTCGAAATATTTTTACATGTATTCAACTAAAATAGAATTGAAATGATTGTGCAAATGTTTGAACTTCAATTACCATCTCGATTGATTTTATAAAGTACGTATTATACATAATACGATTTCTTTCTCACGTCGATTGTTTCTTCCGAAAATGTTCAGCAATTTTTGCATACGTATGAGGAGTGAAACAAAATATGCAGGACTGCTATCATTGTTGACCAAGACTGCCATTTATTCTGCCAGAGCTCTCCAATGACCTAGCCTAGTTTTTGTTTAATTCCAAGCTGTTCACACCATCCTCTTCTTTGTAAAATAGGACAAAGCGGCAGCATCAAATTTTGTTCTTATCTGGTAAAGGAGTGTCAGAAGCTCCCGCATGGGTGAACAAAAATGACTTTACCAAGATTTTGTTTTATCTTTTTCATGTGGGAGAGAACGATACGAATATAACCCGTTGTCGGTGACCAAATGCGATCAAAATACGGCAATCATAAGAAGTACCAAAAACATCAAACAAGTTAAATCATTTCGCTATTTGGGTCAAATTATTACTGAAGATGCGAGATATGAAAAGGAAATTAGAATAAGACTGGGGATGGCAAAAACGTCTTTTAGAGAGAATCAAAGACAGCCAAAAATTTAGATCTAAAACTGAGGAAGAGAATTTTAAAGGGATATGTTTGGCCAGTAGCTCTCTGCGGTTCTGAGACATGGTCATTGACCAAGGGGGAAAGGGTGGAGGCATTTGAGATGTGAGCTATAGAAGAATGGAGAGAATACGTTGGCTCGATAGAAAGACTAATGTGGAAGTCCTGGAGAGAGTGGGAGAACCCAGGAATCTGATCAACATGTTAAAGAGAAGAAGAATGTTATGGATAGGACACAGATTGCGCCATGGAGGCCCGATTCTAAAAGTTGTGGAAGGGAAAACCCAAGGCAAGAGAGGAAGAGGACGGCCAAGAAATAGTTTTGTGGGACAGTTACTCCAAGACACCAATACTAGGACATACTATGACTTGAAGAGAACAGCGGAAAATAGAGAGGTATGGAGAGACAGAGTACATCTACTGAACAACCAGTCCTTGGAGTGAGTAACCAAGAATAGAAGAAGAAAAAATACCACGAATTCAGCATGTGCTCTTTTCACTTTAATTGTTATATGGAAGTGGCTGATCAGAAAGAAGTGTCATTCGAAATATTTTTAGTGACGTTTGGAGGGAAATAGAGCAAAGGTTTATGTATTGAAAACTTGTAAACATCTCATTCAATCCAGTAACAATGGTATGTTTTTTTCTCAGATCAGTTTTTTTAATGCTGTCTGTTTACAGCATTTATCTAAGATATGCAGATATATCATGTACTTTATCCAAAACTTTTAGAAATCAAAACTGAAGATAATGATAATTTCACATTCCATATCCAGTGTGTCATTTGCAAGAAAGTGATATTATTGGATCATCTGGTAAACCACGTGGTACTGGTGCATTATAAGTCCACCGATTATAGCAGTTAAGCCATTCCGAGAGGGGTTTAAGCATAGAGAAATTAGTTTTCTATTACATCACAGTACAGCAGCGTAAATTTTGTTTATTGCAAAAAAAGTGAAGATGAATTACCACATTCAGATCCATCAGAATAAAATTTGCACTGAAAGGTAAAAGACTTAGTGATATAAGATACATCAACAGAAATCTGACGAGGCAGTTACTAAGGGCAACTTCAGATGAAAATATACGTTCCTGAAATTGGCATTTAAAGTGGTTAATACAAAAGGAAACAATAAGCGCAAATAAATTTGTTTCATAAACCTTATGATATCGGTGTGAGCTCAATTTTTGGAATCCAATTACGACTCCTGTGCTTCAGTATCCATATTCTATTGCCTGAACAAGTTGAATTTAAATAACTGTTTCATAATATTTAATCAGTTTGTCGGAAATCCTACTTTTCATGTGAACTCCTTTTCATTTACAGTAAATTAGAATTAGGTATGAAAGGAAAAACGGCCTGTGTTTACTTGATCATACGCCTATGTACTGTACTGTGTTCTACAACAAGTGTACAGTAGTGGTGATGTGTTTTACTTGGTTCTTCTCAATGTATTAATTTTGGTATAAGGCTACTTGTGTATCACATTTTATGAAAACTGTTCTGAAAACTCTGATCATGCAGCGTAGCATCGATTTCCTGTACTTATTTGAACTTGTTAGCAATTGCAGGATGCATAGTACGTTGCTCTATCATTATGTTATCTTAATATCTGCATATCCACAAGCAATCTTTATTTGCAGAAAAAGTGAGCACTGTGTGCTGAAACCTTTAATCACTATGCTGCTTTTTAAAAAAGCCTCCATGGAATATTATCTCCACCAAGTTCTCGTAAGTGTTCCCTGATATGTTCCGCCATTGAGCCTTCAAAGCAGAATGCAGTTCAGCTTTGGTTTTTGGGCGATTTCTTCTTCCGTGAACTTGAAGATCCTATTCGTACCATAGTCAGGACTCTGAGCTAACAAGTCCAATATTTCAGAGCCTACGTCGTCAAACCAATCTGTAACAAAGCCAGTAGTATACGATGGTGCGTTAGCAGCATAAGGTATAAGCATTCCCCAAATATATAGGCCTAGGAATTCTCCGCAAAGTTGGTGTTGCATAATTGTCCAAGATATTTATATTGAGCTCTGGATTCATTGTTTATTCTAAAACGACTAATGGATCGAAGCCGAACCACGAAAACATTCTCCATACGATCACTCTGCCTCCATCAAACTTCACTTTCGGGATAACACACTCTGGAGCGTACTTTTCTCCCGGCATCCACCACACCTAGAAACGACCATCAGACTTGTAGACTGTGTACTGTGACTCATCAGTCCAAAGCACAATATCCCAATGGTCTACAGTCCAAGATCGACGTTTCTCACGCAACACTAATCGGCGTTTAGAAACACCCATCAGACATGTAGACTGTGTGCCTTGACTCATCAGTCCAAAGCACAGTATTCCAATGGTCTACAGTCAAAGATCGACGTTTCTCACACAACACTAATCGGCGTTTGCTATTAGTCGTAGTGAATAGCTACCAGTTAATAGCTGTTTGACCGTGGTACTCCATGTCGTACAGCTTACTGCAATGGTGCTAACACCAGTCCCAATAGTCCGAAATACGATTTGCGTGATTTGAGACAATGTGGATTTGTCCTTTGAGCCCAGAGTGACCAGAAGTCCGGCTTTTGGAGGGCATGTCCTCCTTTTCTTACGGTGTCCTCCTGTCCTCCAAGCATTAAGGGAAATAGCCCAAATGTCCGGAGGATTTTTCAATAAAGAATAATTCAAATACATTTTGATTAAATTCTTCTATTGTAATCATATATCCTGTCAAGCCACCGCTAAAATGTATTCATGTACTTCTGGATTCTAGTCCCCCCACCCCCGGTCAGTTTATTCCTGCAATCCTGCAGCTGCAGTGCGTCACTTGAGTCAACAACGCAGAGAAAACTCGCCGGTGCGAGTTCGTCTGTCGTTCCTCGCACGTGGACGGTGCCGAGCGGTTTAGTCGTGTAAATAGTCAGCGCATACTGCTTGTTTCACGTGTTGTGAGTCGTTACTGTGAGTATGTACAATTCAGGTTCCTTAATCAATCAGTGAGGGGTATACTGCCAGTTAAATACAATTTGATAGATGTGTCTTGCTCTGATTTTTACAAATATCTGTTAGAGAAACTCGATCTACGGAAGAAAATCTTTTCCACTGAATGATATAAGTAAAAATGTTCAGCAGACTAAAATCTTCCTTTTTTTTTAGGTTTTACACGTATAAACTCTCAAACTGTAAAATTTAAATACAGAGAATGTGCTTTCATATTTATTTTTGTACAAATGTATTATGTGCTCCTTTTTCTCAGAATGTCCTCCTTTTTTAGTGAAAATGTCCTCCGGTTCCAAAACATCGTCTGGTTACCCTGTATTGCGAAGTAAATTTCTCCGTCATTTTTGGTCCACGCCGGGAATCGAACCCGAGTCCACTTATTCCGGAACAAGTCGCTCTACCAACTGAACTACACAGACGTTCGTTCTTGCTGCTATCTGCCTTTATGTCGTGTGCGTCCTGCGGTGCAAGCACGTCACACCTGTCTGGGCCAGTAGTCCTTCGTAGCGCTTCGGAGGTTTACTGGATCGTTTATCGGTAGATTCAGCCCAACTCGGTTCATTTGCATATCACATCGCCAACTGTCCTCCTAGCTATTTTGAATGACGCAGAAAAAGTATATACGAAGCTATTGCTTATGTGGCCTCCTTTTATCAATCCACGATGCAAATCAGTTTACTCTGTCGATTGAGGCATCTTGCATTTACAATCGAGCTATTGTCTCATCATAGTCACATTTGGGTTTGTGACGTGGCATTTTCTTAGGACATAATTTACTTCATGCTATTCGGTATGCCAGCTAATGTTGTTCTTGCACACAATTCCTTTTTGGGGGTTTTCGTTCAAACATGAACCACTTGTACAGTATTTGCGTCTAGACAGTGTTTTTTTGACTTATAAAAGAATCTAAGGAAGATTAAACAACAGCTACGAAAGCTAATGGGACGCAATATGCAGAGTAGAAGAAAGCAAAACATCTTAATTATAGTATCAATCATATGATAATTATAAACCCTCATAAGTGGAAGTGAAAGAAAATAATGCTATTATACCCGAAACAAATGTCGCGTATATAAGGGGTGAAAGAGATACGCTGTTAGTTAAAGGTGAGAAAAAACACATAATTGCCGAGAAAAGAAAATGGCCTGGGACTTATTAAATGGCCTGGAAGAAATAGTAAATTAAATGGGCAGGAAGAAATCCGTTTGAAATTAAGTAGCTGCGTAATTACCACGTACAGCAAAGAAAAATTCACAGGGGATAAAATGAATGAAACAGAATATAAATTGTTTGCTTTTCTTCTATCGAAAAAGCGCAAACCTAAGAATTGAACAAGACATGAAACTACCCCCAATATTTCACGAAGCTCTAAGTAGCTGTACAAGAGTGTTGCCAAATATTGCATTTTATAAGGAAGATAAAAGCTGCTGTTAAAGGAAGATGGGGATTTATAACGAAATAAATTATCACCTCATCAGAAAAAGAGAAAGGATATAATAACCCTCAGACAATGTAATTGGAGACACTGCGATCATGTTAGGCTAGTCAAAAAGAAGAAATGTCTTGAAAAATAAGTAATCAAGTGAAGAAGAAGAAATGTCTTGAAATATAAATATGCCAGTGAAGAAGAAGAAACGTCTTGAAATATGAGTCAAAATTGCTTTTCAAATACTCGTATTGTTTGCCTTACGCTTTTGTTATTGTTGTAAAACTAGACAACTGAAGGAAGAAAATTTCTCTCGGTGTCTTTCTGCTGCATATTCCCGACAAGCAGCAGGATCTAACGATACACCTTATTATTGACCTCACTGCTTTTGATTGAACATTCCAGTTATAACAATCGTCAGAGATTTTTAATACTTGTACCATTCTTTTGGGATCTGTATATGGCTTTCTATCTTTTTGTCACTTTCCCAACTCATTGAAAGTCGATCTTTCTACTCTCCGAATAATTTTACTAATGTAAAATTGAAAGTATAGCTTCCTATTTTCCGAATAATTTTACTAATGTTCACGGATTGCAAAATTGTCCAATAATATAATTTCTCCACTTGCGAATCCTTATTGGTTGCTAATTTGTGAAAAATTTACGAATTGGCGTTTTTGCTTTCTTCTTTCTTTTTATACTTGAAAGCTTTTTTTACTCCTTATGATTTTGTTTTCATTTCTCCGCTCTTCACAAATCATGACATATTTCACTATTTCATTGATTAACCCACTTCACATAAATCTTAAAGATTGTTCAAATCTTTGTAATTTATGAGGAGTTTATCCTCCTCTTTGCCACTGCTTTTAGAATTTTGTTGACGCTTTTGCCACTTTCTACGGATCGCAATGGCTTTTAATAAGTTCCTTCTCTTGTCGCAATTCGATACAGTTTTTTGACTACTTCCTCCACGCCACGCATTAGATCTTCATGTTAATTTGTTTTATTCTCCCATTCGTGACACTCGTCATGAGTTTTCCGTTAATTCCACAAGTCCACTACTCAAAATAATCATAATTTTTGAAAGCTTTCGTGATGTTCTGCAGATAATCATAACTTTTTATTATTTTTCCCTCTTTTGAGGAGACATCGAAATTGTTTTTAATTTGATTTATTCCTGCATTTGCAGAAGAACACACATTAAGTTTATTTTTACGGTAAATTCCTCTCACTCTCTACGAATCGTCGGATTCTAATTTATTTATTTATTTATTTATTTATTGTGCTACAAAAACAACGTTATTCTATCCTTTCATTTATTGCATTGCAAGACAGCCTTATTCTATCCTTTTATTCATTGTAATGCAAAATACAGCGTTATTCTATGCTTTTATTTATTATAATGCAAAAGACAGCGTTGTTCTTTTCTTTCATTTATTGTATTGCTAAAGACCGAGTTATTCTATCACTTGATTTATTGTATTGCAAAAGACAGTGTTTTTCTATCCTTTTATTTAATGTATTGCAGTAGAAAGCGGTATTCTAACCTTTTATTAATTGCATTCCAACAGGCAGTTTTATTCTATCCTTTTACTTATTGTAATGCAAAAGACAGCGTTATTCTATGTTTTTATTTATTCTAATGCAAAAGACAGCTTGTAACGTATACTCTATATTCACTTTCCTTTTGATTTTTACTATCTCTGGTTATTTTATTTTCCTATGTAAATTATCTTCTTACTGAACGAGATGTTATTTCACCCGCTGAATGAGATCTGGCAATAAGTGTAAGTCATGACGTGGTGGTAGTCAGTATAAATAGGCGCGTTCAACGATACCAAGAGAGCGTTGGTTTATGTGAAGGAGAGCGTTTCTTGTTGTATAGAGAGAGCGTTGGTTTATGTAAAGGAGAGCGTTGGTTTATGTGAAAGAGAGCGTTTGTTGTTGTATAGAGAGAGCGTTTGTTGTTGTACGAAGTGAGCTGTGGTTTATGTGTCAGAAAGCTGGTGCTGTATAAAGAGCGTTCGTTTATGTGAGAGCGAGAAGTTCATAATAAAGAGTTTAAGTAAGTACGCCTTTCTCAGTTCATAGTACTGTCAGACCTCTGTCTGGCTGTTAGGTTTATTTCATTTAGTGTTATTAGTAACAACCAGCATAAGACTTTATTCATCTTAATTACTACTACGACATTACTACCAGTTATAAGCTTGTTCATTATTATTACTACATTACTAGCAGGAAAGTTTATTCATAATTAATAACACAACAACCATTAGAAGAGGCGTTAGCTTAGTACAAGCATTGAATTCATTATAATATTAGTGAAAGCTATATTCACGATAATTAGCTAGTGAAAGCAATCATATTCATTATAAGCTTAATTCTTCATTTCATTTATTATATTGCAAAAGACAGCGTTATTTTATCATCTTGTCTATTGTATTGCAAAAGACAGTTATTCTATCGTTTTATTTATTGTACTGCAGTGGACAACGGCATCCTAGTCTTTTCTTTATTGTATTTCAGTAGACAGCCATATCCTATAGTCTTTTATTTATTGCATTACAAGAGGTAGCTTTATTCTATGCTTTTATTTATTGTAATGCAAAAGACAGCGTTATTCTTTCCTTTAATTTATTACGTTCCAAAGGACAGTGTTATTCTATCATTTTATTTATTGTATTGTAAAAGACTGAGTTATTCTATACTTTTATTTATTGTATTCCAAAATACAAAGTTATTCTATCCTTTTGCTTATCGTGTTGCAGTAGACAGTGGCATTCTCTTATTTACCTTTTGTTTATTGTATTCCAAGAGGCAGCTCTATTCTATCCTTTTATTTATTTTAATGCAAAAGACAGCGTTATTCTATGTTTTTATTTATTCTAATGCAAAAAAAGCTTCCATTTCATTTATTTTATTATTTATTATATTTATTATATTCTTCCATTTCATTTATTATATTGCAAAAAACAGCGTTATTTTATCATCTTGTTTATTGTATTGCAAAATATAATGTTATTCTATCCTTTTATTCATTGTATTGCAGTAGACAGCGATATCTTATAGTCTTTTATTTATTGCATTACAAGAAGCAGGTTTATTCTATGCTTTTCTTTATTGCAATGCAAAAGACAGCGTTATTCTTTCCTTTCATTTATTATATTCCAAAGGACAGCGTTATTCTATCCTTTTATTTATTGTATTGCAAAAGACAAAGTTATTCTATCCTTTTTATTGTGTTGCAGTAGACAGCGGTATTGTTTTACCTACCTTTTATTTATTGCATTGCAAAAGACAAGGCTATTCTATCCTTTTTTTATTGTATTGCAGTAGACAGCGGTATTCTTTTATCTACCTTTTATGTATTGCATTACAAGAGGCAGCGTTATTCTATCCTTTTTATTTATTGTATCGCAAAAGACAGCGTTATCGCTTTTATTTATTGTAATACAAACGACAGTGTTATTCTTTCCTTTCATTTACTACATTGTAACAGACAGCGTTATTCTACCATTTTTTTAGTTGTTTTGTAGTAGTTTTTTAAAACGGGAAGTCTTGTATCCCTGCTTTTCTTTTTGGTGTTATGAGTTTTAAACCTTGACAACAGGAAAAAAGCAGCGCCAATAATTATACATTTCGCGAATATCTGGAAATTAAATTTTGTTTTACTTCTTTTTCTTTCAAGCATGTATCACGTGCACACTGCGATGCACCTTAGAAGCTGCGCTGTGGTATTTACCAACTAACTGCGAGTGTCAAAACAATTAAATTAGTGTTTCCCCGCTGACAGATGAGGTAAGTAAGTGACAAAAGCAATTTTTCATTTCAGAAAAGTGAAAGTATTTTATTAAATCTCTGCATGCTTTCAAAATTTGTTCAGAGGCAATTTCTTGATGATATCTTCCAAACCATGAAAAGTATTACTTAACCATAAACGCAGCTATCAACCTCTCAGACGACACAGTTTTTCTGGATCCAGTGATATATCTAAAGGCGAAAGGAGCATTTCTTCCAGAAGAATATATCAATTTCAGTGACAACATTGTTACCTTCACCATCGTCCGGAAGACTGAAAACGGAAGTTTCTCGGTGAGTTTCCAGATGACTTTCTTTATTTTTCTTTGCTGCTTCCCTTTCGAACAGCTAATGAGTTTTAGAAAGTTAAAGACGGATACCGAGAGCGACTCCTAAAGAAAAAAGAAAATCCTCCACTCATGCACCGTCAGCAGTGAAAATCGATCAAAACTTTAAGAAAACAATAGGAAAGAGGTTTCAAATGGAAGGAAACCCAGAATAGTTAAAGACCGAAATAAGAATAGCTAAGCAAATGCAGCTATCCTAACAAAATATACAAATAGTTGAAACTTTTAGTGCTCTTATTTTAGACTGCATTTGCACTCGAACTAAGCTGCCAGAAGTTATTTGTTTTCATTAAAATACAGTAAAACTGCGGATGGTTTCAAAAACCAAAATTTTACATCATGGGTCAAATATGTAAATAGTAACAGGAAAATGTCAAATACATAACTCTTTTTTTACAATCTTTATAAAACTGCAACATGGCAAATAGCAAAAGGGAAGAAAACATTACTGTCTGAATAAGAAGTCTTCATCTAGATGCGTGTAACTCTGTCTTACATTTCCTAAAACTTGCTGCATTCATAGTAGGGTGATTTATTCGGGATTGCGTAGAACTCATGTGGGAGAAAAATATGTTATCAAGACTGTTGTTAAGGTAACTTTGGATTTAGATGCTTTACTACCGTATTCTCCGGTCAAAAATTTAGAATAATGTATATGTATATGTATATACACCGAGGTTGAACAGAATAATATGAACACCACGCTCGGAGACGTGACATTTAAAGTAGCTGCGTACGTCGCATTGCCAAAGGTATCCACCACTTTTTGGTTGTAATAGCTTTGTTTAGAACCTCAAGGTCCTGTTTAAGTGCATTTAAGGTGTCTTGTTGCAATTTTTCTTTTAGGCTGATGACGAAATGAACGACCTAAAGGACTTTGAGAGAGGGCTAATTGTTGGTGGCTGGCTAGTTGGTGTCTCCGTGACAAAAGTCCTCAAGGTAGTGGGCGTATCGAGAGCTATTGTGTCTATCATCGTAACAGCATACCGTTTTCGTGGCAAAACCTTGTCTGCGAAACACAAAAGCTGCCGAAAAACGACCCGGGCTGATAGAGACAGGAGAGCATTAAAGAGGATTGATACCAGTAATAATAAGACCACGGCGCCAAAAATTAGTGCGGAGCTCAATCTGCAACTCCATACCCCAGTATCAACGGAAAACATGCGTAGGGAAGTGCATAAACAAGATATTCATGGCAGAGCTGCTATTGCAAAACCTCTGGTAAAGCAGTAATTCCTGGAGAATACAACGTGAACTGCCGATGCATAGAAAAGTGTAATGTGGTCGGATGAATCCGCATTCACACTATTCCCCACCGTAGGACGTGTTTAAGTGTGAAGACCGTCAGAAGCGTACAACCCAGACTGTCTGCTCCCAACAGTGCAGCATGGTTGTGGTTCTGTCATGCTCTGGGCGGTCACATCGTCATTTTCAGCAGGTCCCCTGATCACCTGTAATGGATGGATGACTGACAGGAAGTATGAAACCATTTTGGCCGACCAAGTCCATCCAATGGCTCAGGTATTATTCCCTGCAGGAGATAATACCTGAGCCATTGGATTATTATCAAGATAATAATGTGAATTGGTGCATTATTATCAAGATAATAATGCACCAATTCACAGAGCTCGGAATGTCCAATCATGGTTTGAAGAACATGAGAACGAACTTTCACACCTTCCTTGGCCGCCCCAATCACCAGATTTAAACATTATCGAGCCACTGTGGTCTGTGTTGTAAAACAGAGTAAGATCCCGTTATGCTTATCCTGCATTTCTCAAGGACCTGGAGCAGTTTCAGCATGAAGAATGGTCTAACATTCCACTAACCACCATCTGGGATTTGTATGCGTCCATTACAAGGAGGATTAATACCTATATATGTATATTTAGTAATAATTATCATTATCAACCTTTATAAATCCATTTCTGGATGAAAGTCTCTCACATTTCTTCCACAATGGTCTCTCTTGAGCCACCCTCCTCCATGTCACTCCTGCATGCTTTCGAATTTCATTCACCCATCTCTCATGTGGTCTTCTTCTGGGTGTTTTCTTTTCCCTTAGAATCCAGTCTAAAATTTCGGTTGTCCATCTGTATTCCGTCCTTCTGGCAATATGTGCAGCCCATTGCCACTTCAGGCATTTTACCCTGATCATGATGTCTTCCACTCTTGTCATTTTCTTTATCCACGAGTTCCTCTTCTTATCTTTCCTGGTTACACCAAGCATGTGTCTCTCCATGCTTCTTTCAGTTTCTACAGTCTTTGTATGCTTTTTTTAATTAAGGTCCACGTCTCTGCTCCGTACATCAATACTGGAAGGATGCATTGATTAAACAATTTTCTTTTAAGACATAATGGCATATTGCTTTTCAGAATTGTACAGTTACTTCCAAAAGCTCCTCAACAAAGTTTTACACACCGATTAATTTCTTCATCAATATGACGTTTGCTTGATATCTGCTCTCCAAAGTAAATATATGTATCGGTTATCTCCAGCTTTTTCGCATCAATCAATAAATCTTCATTTCTTGTAAAAGCATTGTGCTTCAGTTTTGTCTTTCAAAAGTTCATTTTTAATCCCATTTCTTTACTCTTGTCAGCAAGTTCCTGGATAATGTTCATAAAACTTCGTTCCTTCACACGGAAATTTAACGCCTTGCGATTATGTCTTATTCATGAAAGACCATATTCACAAGAGATCTGATAAATTCCCCACATAGTATATACATGTATTTTCGACATGATCTTTTGATCTATAAAAATTCCTTTTGTTAATGGGTTTGAAAATAACTTTAAAATTAAAACTTAAAACTTTTGAGAATTTTGGGGATTTTGAAACAAATCTGAGTAGAAAATGAGATGATAGCCTAATTGTTTCGTACGGGAGGTCTATAGTAGGAAGCGTGCAGACAGCCTTTGGTTTCCTAATAACAGGGAAGGCTTATCTATAACAAAAAGGCTATATCCTCTTTGTGTTGCGTTTCCTTTAATAAAATCGAGCTCTTTCTACAAAAAATCCTCAATTCAGCAGACACGTATTGCACGATGTACGTATGTGTAATATAACGAAGTAAATTTCTCCGTCATTTGTTGGTCCACGCCGGGGATCGAACCCGAGTCTACTTATTCCGGAACAAGTCGCTCTACCAACTGAGCTACGCAGACGTTCATTCTATCTGCCTTTATGCCGTGTTCGTCCTGCGGGGCAGGCACGTCCCGTCCCCCTCCCGAAAGAGGGCCGGGGGCATGGCCCACGGGTCAGCCGTGACCATGAATCGTCGTAGGTAGCCATCCGCTGAAGAACGTGCAGTTGAGAACTCCCAGTCAATCTAGTGTGTAGAATGCAACATCACGCACATATATTTTTCGAAGCGCTGAAGAAGGGATTCTATTATTTTTCCAATCTCGCGGTGTAGAAAGAACATCACACCATTGCGAGATCTTTAACGGCATGATCATCCGGGAAGTTCAGGTACCATTATAACGAAGTAAATTTCTCCGTCATTTTTGGTCCACGCCGGGGATCGAACCCGAGTCCACTTATTCCGGAACAAGTCGCTCTACCAACTGATCTACGCAGACGTTCGTTCTTGCTGCTATCTGCCTTTATGTCGTGTGCATCCTGCGGGGCAGACACGTCACAGAATGAACCGATTTTTTTGCTTCCATGGGGGGGACTTGACTTCACTCGTGGGGGTAAGGAGGCAGCAAATAGTTTGAAATAAACTGCGTAGCGAAAGCTCCTTCAGAGAGCGACACAAGGACATCGAATAATGATAAGCGACCATTGTTTTCAGTCTCACAAGTGAATTCTGCGTATGAGTATCAATTGAATTGATAGATTCAACTAATTTAGATGTTCCAATTAATTAATAGCATTCCATAGGACAAAGGTATCATCTACATCGAATTCACAGGTTAGATGCCAACCTGGAAGGACTTCTCCTCAAAGTGAAGCACGTAGACCACATTAAATAGGAGTAGGAGTCAGTAGGCTTCCCACTTACTCCTACTCCTATTTTTCTGTTGGTAAAATCTTCCACGAAAAACGAAACTGTTTCGTCTGATGCTAGTGATGGTCAACAAGACAGTATTGTTGTGAACTCTCACACAGCTCAGAGATAGATTAGTTACTTCCTTATGGCTCTTACTAACTTGAGACCCACATGAACAGACGATTAATAACGTTATGTCATACTTTTTTATGTTCGTACTAATCAATCACTTGTGTGATTATGTTTATAAGTGGTGCAATTTTTTCCACACGTTAAGATATACCTTCACCTTCTACTTAATCTTCAGACTTCTTTACTTGCTTTTAAAAAAGTGTACCTTATAATTTAAATACGTAACTCCCAAAATAAATATTACACTGGCTGCAATACTTTTGGAAAGCAGATTTTCTTTAAAAACTATTACATGATCTTGATTTTTATTTTTGAATCTACATTTATGTTTTAACTAATAAATGTGTCTCTGTACTTGTTAGAAAAACATTAGTTTTAAGATAATCTTAAAATAGGTTTTTCTCCCTTTTTCTCAAAAGACTTACTGCGAGACACCTTGCGTTGGAACATGCTAAAGAAAAGGGAAATATTTGCTGCGATACCTTGTCAACAAGGCGTTATCTGGCTTGTCAATAACCGCCTGACACAAAATATTTCGAAATAGTCACCCGAGTAAAAACCTAAGTGCTCCTCTCGTTTAAAGGTTTTATCCGTTTGTAGCTCAGGTACCCATTCGTTTTCAGAATTTGTGGTTCTGCAAAAAGCAATGGCTATCATCACTTCCGATGCTTCCACGAACTGTCAGTTGAAGTGCAAAGTGAGATAAGTAGATTCCTTCAAAATAGGAAAGAAATGTGGAAATTTTGTTTGAAATAGCAAATATTGATAAAGCTCACACTCCGTCGAACTGCGATATTGGCTCTACTTGCCATCGGACTTACGCAGAGCCCAGGATTTTGCTGTAATCAGCAAAGCCGTCGTAAGTTTCCTCTTGGTTTCATGTCAATCAACAGTAAGATAAAGAATACTGTCTTTTTTGTCTGTTGTACGGATGAATATTTCCTCTAACTTATTTTTGCGTGGCCACATTCCTTTCGCTGACTAATCTGCTTCAAAATTTCTAGGATTTCTCTTAAGAATAAGAATATTTTCTTCTCTGAATCACTTCTGGAACTATAAAAGTCACATCCAGCTCTGAGACCCTGTTTCTAATAATATCCCAGGATTAACAGATGCTGTAGAGAAAAAATGATTTCGCCTAATTACTACTACTCATTGTCTTCAAATTTTCCCATCAGCGCATAGTGGCAACATTTTGTAGTTTTCACAATTTCTGTCTTGCCCATTTCTCCGAAGTTTGGTAAAAGAGTTTCTTGCTGTTCCTCTTACTGCCTCCCGTCTCGTTAAAAAAAGGAAAGAAGATAAGGAAGGCAAAAGAAAACAGTCATCCCAAACTCTGTTTCTAGTTGGGAAAATGTTGCATTAGACTTGTCAATCCATTCCTTTCCGCTGCATAAAAGATTTGGAAATTTGGAATTTTTTGGTGATTACTGTTGCAGTAAGCTTTACACACTTAGCCCTTTCGAGCATGGATAAATAAGCACCATTATGATCGTTTTTTTAACCACTTGTTTTAAACAAAAGCAGCTGCAAAAATCAACACAAAATAGCGTAATGGCAAATTGCTCATATGCTTCTAAAATGATCAGCAATAAAGTATTGGCCTATGTAGCAAAGAATTCCTGTCAAGTTGATTAAAGTGCCAATTATATTTGCACCCGCAACTTAATTTAACGGCAGTTGTTATACACGTTCTTCCCCATGAAATCCATTTAATCTTATAGATGTCACTTTTTAGCTATAGCCTTCTTTTTAAAAGCCCTTCCTTAAATCTTAGCTGTTCTTAATTTGCCTTTTCAGCTAATTATAGTTTAAATTCCCCCTTACATGACTTTGAAAGATTTAGTTCCTGTTTTGTCAGCGGTTGATAACAGAGAAAAGGGGGACGAGACATGTGCTGAAAGATTGCGAAAAGATTAACATGGACTAGAAAGACTTAATGAGAAAGCTCGTGGAGAATGTATTAAACCAATAAATATTTGTATCTGCAAGCACAGAACACTTCCTAAACTTTTTTTAGTTTGCTGCGATAAAAAAAACCACAGGACTTAATTAAACCATGATATCTCAACGGAAGGCAGAACGTTTTTCAAAGAGTTATCAGGATATAATAATCCAGCTGTTAAATTAAAGCACACAGACTGAAGCTATGAATTGAACTACATGATTTATTTCCAAGAGCAACGGTACTTAAGTACTCGCCACGTTTTAACGACATTGAAAAAGAGAACCCGGTGGACATGTTTTACCCATAATATAAATAATGCGTTCTTCAAGATGCCATCAACTGAATTAAAGGTGTGATAAAACTATAATGTTGCATCATTTTTTTCTTAAATACAAGCTGTTACGCGAAATATTGCAAGTTTTTCTTAAATAATGCGGTATTCCAAGACTTCAGTGCACCGAAAATGTAAGGGAGAGGAAGATCATGGAAAAGGCTATTCATTAACTCGCGAAATATGATTGCGTTTTAATTTTTTTGGGGCAGGTTTATACGAAACTCCTACGGTGCTACATGATGAGCGATGGTTGAACCCTTCTTTTTCATCGGGGATGGAATTCTATCTTGCCCCTATCGAAGTCTACTTCGAAGCAACGAAGTCAAATACAAAGTTACAAAGTGGTTCAAAAATACAGGGAAATTACAAACTTTTGTAACAACTATGCACAGCTCATGTTACACTTTACAATTGAAATATCATATCATAATATACCGAAGAACGCTGAAGTTTTTTTATATGTGTTCAATATGCTCTCCCTTGGTAACACGGCATACACAGTCATATCAGAATAATATGGCCATCCACGGAATCACAGTGTACCCGCCCAGGCGCTTCACACAGATATAAGCGGCCGGCCAGGACAGATGATCCATAATGCGTCACGTGAGTACAATGGGCAGAGGTAGTGATTTGATGGACGTACAAAAAGGAATGATCATCGGCTACCGCGCCGAAGCATCTCAGAAACAGCAGACTTCGTGGGCTATTCTCGAGGTGCTGTAGTAAGTGTGTACCAAGAATGGACCTCTGGCACACGGAGCACCTCCCGAAGACAAAACTATGGAGCCTCAAAGGCCATCGAACCAAGAAGAGAACGTCGCCTCCGTCGATTGGTAAAGATCAATCGACGCGCAACAGTGCACTAATTGACCACTCAAATGAACGCTGAGGCACGCAGGTACGTGTATCCGATAACAGTAGAGCGAACCCTGTTTCGCATGGGTCTCCAGAGTCGACGCTGCATCAAGACGCCCAGGTTAACCCAGGCTCATCTGCAATGACTCCTGCAGTTTGCATGCGACTACAGTCATCGGACAGTGTAAGAAAAGGATTGCCTTCACCGATGAATCGAGGTTAACTATACAGAAGTGACGGCTGGTGGCGGATACGGCGACAGACACACGAGAATCAACACCCGGACAGGCTTTTCGGTCAAGTACAGGCCGGCGGTGGCAGTGTGAATCTCTGAGGGATGTTTTCCTGGTATAACCTGGGACCGCCGGTACTACTAGATCGGTTCCTGAACGCCAATGGCTACTGTGCATCCTCGCTGACCACATGCATCCCTTCATGTTGGACATTTACCTTGATAATGCGCCCTGCTATGTCGCTAAGGGGTGCGTGACTGGTTGCAGGAACACGATAGCGATGCCTCCGTTCTCGCCTGGCAGGGGAAATCGTCGACTTCAATCCCGTAGACCACTTGTAGGACTATTTAGATCAACAGGTTCGCCTTGCCGAACCTCAATCACGTCATCACCGATACCTCGGTGCTCTGCTGCAGTCCAAATGGTCACGTCTACCTCGGGCAACCATACAGGGAGTCATTGCGTTCATGCCACGCCTTCTTGCCGCCGTCATCCGGACATAAGGCGATAATTCCCATTATTAGGTAGGTGGTCATGTTATTCTGATACGGCCGTGTATATCCTTGTGATAATCCACTTCCTGCCAAATTCTGTCCAGAATTACATTGCCTACTTGCTGCAATGGTTTCTGAGATCCGGGTGTTTTTCTCAGCAGAGCTATCCGGAATCTCAGGCGCGTATAGAATATTCTTAACATATCCCATAAAGCGAAATACAGAGATGTTAAGTCCGATGATCTTGCGTGGCCATGAAATAGGATTTTCCAGTCGCAGATTTTTTTTTAGTTAAACCACAACACATACTGTGCCTTCGCCTTTTCTCACTGCGCCTCAAAATTCCGAGATTTTGCTTGTTCGATGTATTGTGCTGCCATCTGGTGTCCTACGTACCAAATAGTCATACCCAAAGAAACTTGGCGATATAAAACAGACATTAATGCTGGTTTCACAGGTGTAGCTTAGTTGGATGCTACGTAAATACTTCCGATTTTTGAGAAGTTCATAATTAAACTGTAGTATGTAATGTGTTCGTCTCGAAATGAAATAAAAGATAATCAAGATATGCGGGTAGCTGGGTAATTCTCTACGTTCCCAGCAAGCCTGTATATCCACTTTAGTGAGGCATTCTTTTTCAGCAAGGTTTTCAAATGGGTGTGAGGTGTACACAATGTTGCTAATTAGCTATTGATGCAAGAAAGCAGCGTTTTTCTATTGTAGTTTTGGGTTTAGGTCAAATGCTCTTGTACGAGCGTATTTTCTATACGAACTGTGTCAGGATTTACGAAAAATGAATTTTTCGATTTTTTTTTATTAGGTGTGTGCAAAAGTTCTACCCCTTTTTTTTTATGGATGCAAATTGCGATCAGAGTAGTTACGCCACAGATGACGCTGCCATGCGGAATTTTCGGCCAATAAAGAGTGAAGCAGTAGGGAATATAGAGGCACTAGGTTTGTCCGAGTTAGTCATTCGTAAAGGAAATCACGAACGGTGTAACATGGCATGCGACAAGGAGAACATTAGACATTGTTAATTGTACGAGTTCGATAAAGGCAGTACGGCAGCCGCCGCTTGCCGCAACATCTGTCAAGTGTATGGGTAGGATGTAGTTGATGATAGGGCATGTCCCTGTTGGTTTCAGAAATTCCGAGACGGAGACAGAAGCTGTAAAGATTAACCACGTGCTGGACGTCTCTCTGTGGTTTCTGACGAGGATGTATGCCACGCCATAACAAATGGCCCACACCCAACCGTTCAGGAATTAGCGAAAACGTTGTTGGTACACAGAACAACAGTCTAAAGACGAGTGTATGCGCGTTGGATTCATCACCCAGTTCGATAACTGAGTTCCGCACCAGCTTTCTGCAAAGCAACGAGAGGAGAGAGTCCGCGTCTGTGTTTCTTTGGTTTCTCATAGGAGAAATTAACTGTTTTTGGGACGAAATGTAACGGGTGATGAGAAATGGGTACTGAACTGTAATGTAAAGCGCCCACTGACTGTGTGCTAAGGTGCGGAGCCTGCTCCATCGACCTCAAAAGGTTTTGCTGAGTGTTTGGTGGGATGTCCAGGGAATAATCCACTGGGAAGTGTTGGCACCTAACCGAACTGTTGACCTCTACCGCCAACAGTTCCACAGATTGCGAGAACAACTGACATTCAAGGAGCGAGCATTTGTCAATTGAAAAGGCGTGATCCTTCATCATGATAACGCCAGACCTCATGCTGCTTTAATCACTCGGCAAAAATTACTGGACTTTGGTTGGAAAGTGTTTCCTCATCCGGCATATTCCCGTGTCCTGGCACCTACAGAGTACCACCTTTTTCGATCATTACAGAACACCTTCGCTCTCCAAACCATCGATGATTGGACGATGTGAAAACAGTATTACATTACTTTTTTTACTCTAAAACGCAGGAGTTTCTCCGGGGTGGGATTCACCCACTCATAGACAGATGCCAAGAGGTCATACTACAGAATGATAGCAATTGTGTGAAACCCTAGGTACGTTATTTTTTATGTTGTTGTCTTCCTTTCTTTGTAGCCCACAAAAACGGGTAGAACATATGCACACACCCAATATTTATGGCAAAAACCAACCATAGTGTTGGTCAACGGAAAAGGAGTAGCCACGGTAATTTCATAACACCATAATTTAATTTCATAACATATGTCTCTGGTTCAACTTGATCATGAGACTGTTAGAAACGTAGTTCATTCATTGCATAATGAGACACCCTTCACGTATAGACAGGTTTCTGTAGGATGATATGGTATTGTGGCATACGTATCTGTGCGTTCCCACTAGAGCTTTAGAGAAAGTTATTGGATTGAGTCGGCAGCGAGTGCTACAAATTTTGTAAAGGCATCACATGCATCCTGAATCATTTCACTCTAAGTAAGCACAGCAGGTTAGAGCAATAGCTGTAATTTGGCAGCTGTGTGATGAATGCGATAGAAGTTGTACAACTACAGTTCCTGTCGAATGTCACGTGAACAGTTGTGATCCATCTGCCCACAAAACTGCTCCCAGTTTATGCGGAAACGTCGACATGGTTTATTGGGATCAAAAGGTGCATTATATTTCACACCGACATTTTTGGATTACATTAGGTTCGGAGACTGGTCAGCCAGGGAAATGATAGGTGCCTTCCTGAAATCAAGTTACGGTCGCAGTAGAACATGCAATCTCATTTAGAAGACTAAGCACCATAAAAACATACCTTGTAAGCAAATAAGCTTACCCTTTTTTCTCTTGTTGTTTCGGGATTCAGGGCCACCGTGAGTGTTTCTAAAAGGTATAAGCAGTCGCTTGTTCCTAATTTCGAGCCACTGGTTCCATGAGGGAGAGATCCAGTGCCAAAATTCAAGCGCACCCCCATACCTCAATCGGAACTCGAGCTCCGGCTCATTTGGACGAATGATCAAAAGCCAGCGCTTAGATTACTGCGACCCCTGGGAGCCTAATAATACTTGCAAGAAAGATGTAAGAAGTACACAAAAAGTAATCAAATGATTCAGTTCTTTTCTTCATGTAAAGGAAACGCACTCGGGACAAGGGAAACCACCTTTGGCATCTTCAAAACTGGATGATATAAGTTATATGACAGGCTTTGTGGTTTTGACTGCACATTCTGCTTCACTCATACGTACAGTGAATATATTCTTCATATATGTCTCGGGTTCTTTATCATGCATGTTTGCTGTTCCATGAATCAGTGGAATCGCTTAAGTCTGTTAAATCAGAAAACGGTTGAATTTCTTGTTACCGCACAGTTCTCAGATGCATCTCCCAAATTTTTGCGGTGCGGGCCAATCTTCGCCTTCTCAAAGGTAGTTGTTTTCGTCAAAATTTCCCGGGATTTGCTTATGTTTCATGAGTTAGTTGTCTTGAACATGTATCTTAAAGACGGCGGCTTCTTGCTCAAGTTTTGGAATCCATAACTTTCGGGACCTAAGTCTCATTCAGTGGAATTCCGACGATAAAACACTGGCCGAAATCCAGGAGTTACTCCGTTTCTACTTGATACTGCATTATGTGTTTAATTCCCTGGCGACTTTTAGGGAAATGTCGTGCCAGGTGGCGTGTCGTTGACTGACTTATTTGTATATCTGCAGAGCTAGCTAAGTATCTCTGTTATCTCAAGTATTTGTAGTAAACTAAAAAGTTAATAAAATCACGCAATGCATTCATTAGGATACGCTTTCCAACATACCAGATATCATTACTCAAGTTATGAGGATAATGCTTGTGGAATAAATCTCGCTCTTGTGCCTTGACCTTTGACCCCATTTCGATGATATTCAACAGAATTGGTTCAGTATACCTCCGGAACAACATACTAAAGTTTTGCCGCAATAGAAGCATTTTACGTAGGTTATGGTGCACAAGGGCGATGGAATGGATCTCGCTCCTATGTTCTGACATTTGACTCCACTTCGCCCATTTTCTTGACCCCATTTGACCTCATTTCGCTCAGTATTGTACTTTTTAACTTCCAAGATAGGTTCGTCTCCAGGTGCTCTCTTACCACATAATAAAGTTTCATCGAAATCGAACCATTTTTACGCAGGTTATGTCGCATAAGGGTAATGGAATGGACCCTCCTCCTATGTCATGACCTTTGACACCATTTCGCCCATTTTCAGTAGAGTTTGTTCCCAGGTAGTTTCCTACCACATACTAAAATTTCATCGAAATCGAACCATTTTGGCGCACGTTATGACGAATAAGGTCAATGGAATGGATCCCGCTACTATGTCCTGACCTTTGACTCCATTTCGCCCATTTTCAATAGGGTTAGTCCCGAAGTGATTCCCTACCACATACTAAAGATTCATCGAAATCGAACCATTTTTACTTGAGTTATCGTGTGGACGGACAGACAGACGGACAAAGCTGGAGCATATACGCTTCTTTCAACCTACGGTTGGAAAGCGTAAAAATCGCAGTGTGTTTCAATTACTGAATTGTGATATTTACCATTCTCCTGTTTATTTTCTATTTAGTGGTACGTTTAGTGTCTTCTAACTTTTTTGTGCAATTTGATACTATTGCAAAGCCACCTTCTACGGACTAGGGGGACATAATTTCTATGGAACTGTTCTTAGAATTTCCTCTGGATATACCGCAAGGCTAATTTACTTTTTCTGAATTTTGTTCTCATTCATTCCTCCATGGTGTCTTGAAAATGTGTATTTCATATCATAGTTAACTGTTTAAGTCCGCCCTTCAACTCTGGCCTTTAAAGTTTGCCCAGTACAGTGATTATTCTCACCATCATTTGATAGAGGAAAATTGTCTATTCACTGTTACCTTCCACCAAACATGCTATAACGAAGTGAATTTCTCCGTCATTTTTATCCGCGCCAGGATTCGAACCCGGGTCCACTCATTCCGGAATAAGTTGCTCTACCAATTGAGCTACGCGGACTTTTGTTCTGACTAGTATCTGCCTTTATGTCGTGTGCGTCCTGCTGGCAGGTACGTCGCATCTCCTGGTACGTTACACCATCTCCCTCGTGTGCGTCCTTCTGGCAGGCACGTCACATCTCCTGGTACGTTACAATGCAAAAAATATGTTTTTGTCAATTCGAGAAAAGCTAATGCGAAATCCGTCTGACTTTCATAACAAAAAAATGTGTTCCTAAATAATCCAGGGTCAATGAAGTAGATGTTATTTTTCTGAATCGATAAGACTGATAGATTTATTCCGTCAGGTTCTTTTTCATCTACGTAAGTAACTCATCAAAACAAATGAGACCTAAGTAGTTACTGTGTAGGAATGCCAAACTCGTGACTTACATGCGTCATCTGGGCAACACGCTCATTCCACGGCCTCATGACGGCCTTTTGCCGTTTCTTCAGTGAGAGTATGTATCATAAATATCTAGTTTATAGATATGAAAGATAGCCCAAAAAGCATGCATCTACACATACGAAAGACATTCACTAATTTCGTAGCCGAACGTACTGTGCGTTGTATTCGGTCAATATTGTACTTTTTAACTTCCAACATAGTCCGCATAACTTAGCAGACTTTCTTTTCTTCCTCGTTACGTTCTTTTTTTTTTTTTTTTTTTTTTTTTTTTGTTTGGAGGTTTAACGACCGCCGTGAGCAACTCAATGGGCTATAAGCAGTCGCCCGTCCCTAATTTAGGGTCACTGGTTCCAGGGAAGGGAGAGAGCCAGTGCCGTAAGACAAACACAACATCCATGCCTCACCGGGATTCGAACCCGGACCCCTTACGGACGAATGATCAGAGGCCAACGCCTTAGACCACTGCGCCACCGGGGCGGCCCTCGTTACGTTCGTTTTGAGTTCAGGTATTTAAGTCTTGCAGATTATGATTCTGTCGTTTTTTGTTGTTTTCCATTGTTCTAAAACTTGCTTCACGATACAAATTTGGAAGATGTGAATCCGTTAATTGGTGTAAATATGACATGGATACTAAATCAGATAATATCCGAAAACTTGAAAATTTTGTCGTTTTGGAACGGGAACCGAATCCGCGTCTCCCGGATAGCGCCCGAGTATGCTAAATTTTCAAGTTCCCGGATATTATCTGACTTAACATCCATGTCATATTTACACCAATAAGCGGATTCACATCATCCAAATTTGTATTGTACAATAGTGTAATTCCGTATTTCATTCATTGTTTCACGATTTTAGAGATTATGGATAGTTGTGGGATCTCGTAGGATTTTTAAAGACTAATTATACTCTTGTGAATATTAATTAGATAAGTTCCTCCTTTTAAGAGTTTCCCTATTTCCTGGTGCTTCACAAGTAATCAGTGATGTGGCTGAGTGACATAACAAGTCAACTTGCTGACATCTAAGAACTGATATCCGGCGGTTTCCACGTCGTTTTATTTATTCTAATGGATAAAGCATACAGATAAGCATTGATAAACTGTACATATTACTTCATAACACTCAGGCTTCGAACATATTTGAGGAGCTTTTTTATCACACAATAGTAAATCAAGTTTCACACCTGTCCCCGAAATCATTAGAGACGTCAAGAAGCAAGCAGTGATTTTTATGAATGGGCGTTCTATCACTTTATTAATTAGAAGTGTCGAATTTTCATATGCACGCCGGTCAGAAGATTCGCAAATTCCCCGGACGTTGCCATGTGTTGTTTGAACTTTTTCTTAAAAGAAAAAGCATCAAATTACCCCGTTCTCACATACCGCACTTTAAGACCTCACGTTTTCATCTGTGCTGGAGGAAACAACTTTGAAAAAATGCAACTGTAGTTAGTTTCATTGCAAGCGAAACTACTTTTCCATGAAAGTAAGTTTTCTGCAAAAATTATCATTTGTGAATACAAGCACACGCAAATGAAAACTGGTATACATGAAGAATGAATGTATATCTAAATCAGAAGAATTTTCAGGCGTCTGTCATAGTAAAAAATTAGAAGGTCAATAAGAAGGAACTGTACACCAATTATACTCAAAATAGTATAACTATACTAATAATCCGAAATTTCTTGGCATAGAACAGAACTAAAACTTTCCAAGCTTTCGCATATCAACCAGATGGCTTTTTCAAGGAATTTAGACAGCTAACTGCAACCTGGACAATAGAACGTTTCAACAATTTCAACGCGGTGACTTGGCTAGACAATAAATGAATAAGCGCAAACGTGACAATTCGAAGAAACGAGGTCACGTTGGTTCGGCACACGGTACCATGGTAGAAAACGCAGCATTATTTTAAGAATTGATTCCAAATACGTGGCAACTCCAGAGAGACGCTATCATTGCAAGCCTCGCAGCTAGTCAAGATTTCCAAGGTTTCGCGAATGGCAGTAGATTTAGGTGTGGAATGTGAAGCTAATTTCTTTACATCACTCCATAGAGGATCGGCGGACTTGAACTTGATTTTTCTTGATAGGGCAGTGGTTATTTTTCCGTATCTTGTATCCCTTTTATGTTCGCTGTTTCTAATTCCAAGCGAACGTTTGGTCATTCCGATGTAGTATCGCCTGGAGCCGTCCGGACATTGTGGTGGAATGGCATAAACACCTGTCTCATTGAGAAGAGGGGGCTAGTTAATATTTCTCTTAAGCATCGTATACAAAGATGCCGGAGACCTTATTCAGGCACCGATATACGTTGAACCAGATGCATAACTTTATAGAGAAAGCCAGAACCAGCCGTGCTAATATTTCTATGCCGCAACTTCTTTACCTGGGCTCTATTCCCAACATACCAAAGTTTCGTATCAACTCAAAAACGCACTCAGGATGATGAACTTCGGTATCGGCATAAGGTCTCCGGCATCTTTGTATAGGATGCTTAAGAGAAATATTAACAAGCCCCCTCTTCTCAATGAGGCAGATGTTTATGCAATTCCACTACAATATCTGGACGGCTCCAGGCGATACTACATCGGAATGACCAAACGTTCGTTTGGAATTAGAATCAGCGAGCATAAAAGAGATGCAAGAGACGGAAAAATAACCACTGCCCTATCAAGAGAAGTCAAGTTCAAGTCCTCCGATCCTATATGGAGTGATGTAAAGAAATTAGCTTCATGCTCCACACCCAAATCTACTGCCATTCGCGAAATCTTGGAAATCTTGACCAGCTGCGAGGCTTGCAATGATAGCGTCTCTCTGGAGTTGACACGTATTTGAAATCAATTCTTCAAATAATGCTGTCTACCGTGGCACCGCGTGCCCAACCAACGTGATCTCGTTTCTTCGAATTGCCACGTTTGCGCCTATTAGTTTATTGTCTAGTCAGGTCACCGCGTTGTAATTGTTAAAACGTTCTATTGTCCAGTTTGCAGTTAACTGTCTACCTTCCTTGAAAAAGCCATCTGGCTAATGTGCGAAAGCTTGGAAAGTTTTATTTCTATTTTACGCCAAGAAATTTCGGATTATTGGTATTGTTATACTATTTTGGAAATTTTTGAAGTTTTACAAAGTGGCTATGCGGAAGTACAAAAGCAAAAGATATTAAGTTAAAGTGAGATGTTTGCATTTTGATTTCAATTAAGAACCTAACCACAATGCATTCGTTAACATCGCTCTAGCTCTGTTTCTCCTGTGAAAATTTCTTCTGTCATTATCCAAGTCTTGAAATGCGTACAGTAATGCACTGTATCATCTTCTTGAACATCTTTGTTATGCATATCTAACTTACGAGCTTCTTTTTCAATTCCTCTTGGGGGTATTTCAGAGAAATTAAACTAACGTTTGAACTTGTATAGACAATATGGTTAGAACGAATGGTAATGAAAGCATAAATCGTGTTAAGTAACACAATTCTGAAGTTTGAGATCTAGATAAACTATCATTTTCTGGAGGGCAAGAGTGATATCTAATTGTAGCCCCGCGGAGATTTCATATTATACTAATAGTAATCTAATTTCATTGCTGTCTTGGATTGTAGACTTTACTTAGGGAGCTCGCGGCTAAGTCAGAACTCTGTGAGGCCTTTTCCCGGAGCTTCCTTGCTGTTGTTATAAAAATAGATAAATAACAATGTAAAAATAAATCATGAATCTATAATAGCAGAAATAATAAATGAAATGAAATTTTGTCAGAAAGCGTAAAACAATTATGTTCATCTCTTTATGAATTGCAAAGACTCGTGTTATGAAGTGAAATATACGCCAGTTATAATTAATACTGTATTTAATTAAAAAAACGTAGTTGATAATGAATAAGAAATACTTAAGCGCGTCTTCAGGAACTGCAAGTAAATTATAAAACAAAAAAAAATGAAATAATGCTCGTGAACTGGCATACATAATAGATTTATCTTTACGTATACACGCAGAGGTCATAAATACTAGCAAGTAAATTATATAAATGCTACGAAGTTCCGTTTCAAAACTGACTCTTAGCAACATAACGAAATATCGCTCTGCCGGATCAAAGTTAAGTTTAATCAAAGATTACACATTGACTTTCACAGTGCGACTCTTTTCAGCTGTATATCCCTGAGGGGGTCGTGAAACCCGAAAATAAAGGGAGAAGGCGGAACGTTTACAGCACAAAACGAAGGCAAAAATATAACGTCTGACAAAGTGACTTCATAGTAGAATGGCCATTACTCAGTGAGTGTATACAGTTATATTACGGTTCTTTCATTGTTTATTAGTCTTTGTTTTCTCTTCATATGAAACTCGCTCTCGAGACATTGGGGATGAGATGGCCATGCATCAAACTAAGCATGCCCACTCGCGATCAAAGCAATTTTCCGAAGGCAGTGTGAATATTTTAAACTAATTCCCTGCTTTTCTAGATGTATCTGTGTTTGCCTTATAAAAACAAAGGGAGTGGGAAACAGAAATTTAGTTACAACTATTTGATTTTTTAACCATTTATAAATAAAACTACTTTATAATTACACTGAGAACTGCAGTAAGTAATACATAGTTCAACTTCTCTACAAGTAGCTCGCTACTTCTTAGCACTACTTTTCATGGGGCAGAAAATTTGTCATGCGCCTTAAGTATTTTTTTTTTTTTTTGGCACCCCAGTAATTTGGAAGACGTTATATTTTGGATGCAGGCGTGATCACGTTCCATTTGTATCTAGAAAAATTTCATGAAACCCTCATGACGTCATATCAATGTCGTCTTTCGTTCAAGGTATTTAATACCTGAATATTTACAACTTTTTTCGATTGTGTACTTTTGACGGCCGTCCGGGTGGTGCAGTGATCTAAGCGTTGGGTTTTGACCATTCGTTCTAGATGAGTTCGGTTTCGAATCCCGGTGAGGCATGGATGTTGTGTTTGTCTTACGACACCGTCTCTGTGCCTTCCGTGTAACCAGTGGCCCTAAATTAGAGATGGCCGACTGTTTATAGACCATCGAGTTACTCATGATAGTCATTAAACCCAAAAACAAAAATACTTTTGATGCGTTATTGGTAAAGACATTGGTGAAAAGGTTAGCTTACGTTTCTTGGAAATGATATAGCATGTAGCTGTGTCCATGAGATTCGTCAGGGTGTACTGTATCCCAATTTTTTTTTTTTATCTTGGTAAGAAAGATGTCAAGTAATTTTTTTTTCCTTCACGAATCACGTTTTTTCTTCTCTTCATTTCGGGGTTCATCGACCTCTGTAGGTAACTCCATGGGCTATAAGCAGCCCCACGTCCCTGATTTAAAGCCACTGGTTCCACGAAAGGGAGATAGCCACTTCCGTAAGACAAACACACGATCAATTCTTCACCTGGACTCTAACCAAGACCCACTCGGAGGAATAGTCAGGAGACAGCGCTTAGGCCACTGCGCCGCAGGAAGTAGCTTACAAACACAAAATCTGTTTCCCTCATTCCTTTTTACCTTCCCAATGCAGTTATGAAAACATGAAGTCTGTGCTATTTTTAATTCCATTCTACGAAGGAATAATCTCATCGATACACCCTTGTTGAATACTGCAATGAAAATTTTTAATACTGCGCTGTCCGGGAGTCCTTGGTTCGAGTCCTTGGTGAGGAAAGGATCACGGTGTGTTTGTCTTATGTGTCTCTCATAGTCGTCGTTTAATCCCAAAACAAATAAAAATTCCCAAATGCACAAAAAGAGAGAGACTGAATGAGGTTTACGGCAGTACCTATCAAGGAGGTCCAATAACATATCGCACGGTTAATTCTTCCTGTAATATGTGAGAAAGAATCTCACATCTGAAGATGGATAAAATAAAAAAAAATACAAACAGAATCTTTTAAGTAACGCTTTCATTTCGTTATGCAGGAATAAACTATTTTGAAAACTGAAATTACTACAATCCCAAAGTTATACGCTTACCTTTCATGTTTTTCATGAAAGAGCCTTTCAATCAGGTTGTTGTTCATTGTATTCATATGTGTAATTCCAGTATTAAACTACACTTGTGTAATTCCGTGATTATATTTCAAGATATTGGGCAAATATATTTTATTACTACAAAGCAAAGTTTTTCTTGATGCGTGTAGTGTGAATGCACATATTTAAAAGTGACGCATTTTAGGCAACAGAGTGAAAATTTGAAATCCTTTTTCTGTACTATTTATACATCTTTTAGTGCACTGAGAAGATAGGTATGTCAATCCACTTTCCTTACCTGCCATTACAGTTTATATTTTAATTGTGCTTATTTACTTTATCGAGCTGCATGCATATCAGGAATTAATTCACGTTTGAAACAGATTTTGGGAGTTACATTTTTTTCTTTATCCATTTTTCAACTGCGTAAAAAATGTAAGCTTTATTATCTTAGAAGCAATCATTTTTAATTTAAATGAATCGAATCTTTTACGAACCCTTTTGCGATAGATTAACCCTCTAGGTGGCAAGCATGCATATATACGTTCAGACATTACTGTGCTCAAAGCGGCGACGACGCAATAATACGTTCATCGAAAGCCTGTTCAAAAGCCGCGAGAACGCATATACGCGCATCTTAAGGGTCCTCCGTACTTCCTGAAAAATAGCTCAAAACACGCATTTGCAGAACAAAATGACATATATAAAAAAAATTTAGAAATCCGTTTTTTTTCACATGTAGAATAAACATTGAACCATCTTTCTGCGTTTCTATATTAGCGTCACTTTGCGAAGTAATATTTTAATTATTAACCCAAAAGTGCAAATTAATGGGCAGATTGGCAATTATTTTTAGAAAGTTCTAATTTTGATATCTGCTAGGTTAAAAAACAGAAAAATAGTTTGATATTTTCTCTCGAAATATGAAATCTGGAAACACATACAAGTTATATTATATATTCATTTTTCCATCTGCATGATGCTATATTTGTTTGAATTTCGCATTCGGCGGAACTGAAACAGTACGTGGTATGGAGGACTTTTAACGACGATGAATACTACACAAAGACAGGACGCTTTTAGGGAGTCACCTGTTGTACATGTGACAGAATTTCGCATTGCCTCATCCAAGGCTCCTGCCAACTAGAAGGTTAATGCTAAATTTTCTTTCTTTCTTTTTTTCTGTATAGCAAAACGTTTTTTTTTCAAACTAGACACAGCCCTTAACAATTTCTCTCTAATCAGTTATTCGCAAATTTTTGGATTTAAATGGAGTTTTATTCATTTATTTATTTATTTATTTATTTATTTATTTATATAATTATCGTTTAGCAAGAAGTTTTACAAGCCTTGACGCGGGCAAGATATTGGGCAAATATATTTATTGTTTCTTCTGATGCCGATAGTCTTGGATTCGATATTTTGATATCCAACCCGTCAAAACAGCTTCGAAATCCTTGCTTTTATTTGTAACTATTTTATGGGGGGAATACCAAAACTGAACTAGTAATACATGACCGTGGTAAAGTAATTCTTATGAGAGACAAAGAGTGTTTCACCAAGGAATTTGAAAGTCGAGTTCCAGATATGTATTAAGTAACATTTATGGAGAAGCGGTCATTTATTATTTTCCTCTTGTTGATCACAGGTCCTCTAATCCGATGTCACTTCAGCCTCCTGTAGACGCTGGGAAACTGAAGATCGATGTTTTCGTCTCAAGGTCTCATCAATATTTCCAAAGCGTCCTCATTTAACCCTTAGTATAAATCATGGCAATGTTTTTGCTTTAGCAGTCACCTCAACACAAAAGTTTCTGCGCCCTTTCTAGAAAAACATTTCTTTATGAATTGCTTTTCCGGCACCAGTTGCTTTACATTCCGTATATGGCTTCGGCTTCTAAAATAATATCTTAAATCCCCAATGAGATAATATTCTCTTCTTGCAAGATGCGTCAGCGTTACTATGATGTATCTATGAGATTTATTGAAAGCTCTTCAGAGAGATCCCTACCAAGATAAGATGCAAATGCTACCCAACTCTCGGGAATTATCACTAAGTATTAGACAAACAGCGTTTAATCGAAAGCACGCTGAACAGTAAATATATAGTCAAGTCATATTATTGTGACCACCTCCTACTTTTGACGTCAACAGCGCGTAGCCAATGAAAGAAGGCACGTGTCGTGAGCTGGCTTCGTGGGTATATAAGGTGTGCTGTAGGCATTCTGAAAACATATTTAAGGCCGCGGGTGGCCGAGTGGGCAACGTTCGTGACTGCCACGGAGAGGACTTCAGGTTCGATCCCAGGCAGGTACGAACGCTCGATCCACTAAATATCCGCCGTGCGTCGGATGGGCACGTCAAGCCGTCGGACCCCGGGTACTGGCCCCCGGTAATAAATAAGGGCGTCTTCCTCCCCCTTTCCACTTCGCTTCCGTGTCACTTCCCTATCGGGCACTCTAGTCCGAATCTCCTAGCTTCCTATTTCTAAGGGTTGTTTAAGACCTGGGGTCAGACACACTCTTCCTAAAATCCTCTAACTATGATCTGATCTGATCTGATCAGAAAACATATCACTCGCTGCTGTCATGGATAAAAGGGGCGATTTATCAGGCGATGAATGTCGGTTTTTCGGACCAAGGGTGGCAGTATTTCTGAAACAGCGCAGTTTGTGAACTGTTCCCGTACGTCTGTGGTTAAAATCTATCGTGATTAAAGAAATGGCACCATTGCGAATAACCAACGAGGAAACTGCGGAGCACCAGGTGCCATTAATATGAGAGGTGATCGTCGGTTGCGAAAGTTCGTGAGGGCCGATCGACATGCTACAGTGGTGCAGCTCACTGTCCGAATGAAACGGGGGGCTACCAGAAGGGTGTCTAAAACGACATTTTAGCGAACCCTGCTGCGTATGGGGCTCCGATGCAGACGGATGTTCACTGCACCGATGCCAGCAAGGGTGCATTGGCAGAAAAGGCTTACATTTGCACAGCAATATTGGAATTGGACCTCCGCTGATTGGCAAAAGATTGCCTTCTCCGATTAGTCACGTTTTCTGCTTCATCGAACGGATGGACGTTGCCGTATAAGGCGAGAAACACCGGAGAACAAACACTCTTCAACCACTGCTATAACACAGGCTGGTCAGGGCAGCGTTATTGTCTAGAGAATGTTTTCGTTGCATTCTCTGGGTCCACTCATACCTGTGGAAGGCACTATGGACCGAATTCCTTATGAATCCAGCCTTACACACCACATACACCCATACACGCTGATTGTCTTCCCTAGGGCAGATGGGATTTTCCAGCACGACAATGTGACGTGCCACACAGCTAAAAATGTCCGAGAGTGGTTGGAAAAGCACGATGAAAACTTCAAAGTACTTCCCTGGCCTCCTAGTTCCCCAGACTTAAACCCAATCGAGCAACTGTGGGACCACCGCGACCGTGTTGTTCGCTTTATGGGTCCTCCAAAACGCACCCTTCAGCAGCTGTCAGATGTACTGCAGTCAGCATGGCACCATATACCTAAGAACACCTTCCAGCACCTTATTGAGTCATTCCCAGCCGGTCTAGCTGCTGCCCGCGATGCACACGGCGGTTACTCTGGATATTAGCTGGTGGTCAGAATAATGTGACTCAACCGTATAATTGGATATAGAAACATAGCCACCGTTGACGCAAATGATTTTCAGTTATTTACATTTTTAGCATTAGTTTAGTTCAGCGAAAAATTATTCTATCACTATGAGTTTGTGCGATCCATAAGCATTAAAAAAACAAAAAATTATATGGGAAGTATTTGGAGACTGCAACACTTTCCATATATGAGACAAGTAAAGAAACTAAGGTAGAAATGGGCTAATGTAAGGCCGTAAAGCTTCCTAACGGCAAAGAAAAAAATGGCGCAACAGAAAATTGTACTACCAAAACACAGGATTTATAATTCCCTTTTTCCACAGTAGTAGTTAGTTGATATCTTTTTCGAAATTTATGGAAACAAGCACTCATAATACCGAAACTCGTTTCTCTGTTCACTTTAGTGGAAAGCGAGAACTCGGCTTGTTCATTGAACGAACCTGCCATCTCATTATGTGTATATCCCAACCGAATCCCTCAGCATTGGAATGTAATCAGCGTGCAGGCTGTTTATCAGGGTGAAACTAATCGTCATAAAGTAAATGCCCCACCAAAACGAGATCTGTGTGCAAATACGAGATCGTCAGGAATGTCATAAAAATGTATTTAGGTCGTTCAGGAAACCAGAAAGAGTACGGGTGTAGGCCTCAGCATGGGAACGAGTTTTTCAGACCAGTGAAGACGGATTTACGCCTTGATCAGTAAAGCAATGGCGTATTTTGGGTCCGACACCTGGGGAACCCTCCCAATACTTTTTTTAATTCCGAAGTTTCATTGTTAAGTAATAAAAATTACTTTCGTTCTACATTTTAGGTACATGCTATGGCTAACATAATACCAAATAATTATGAAGATTCATCATCATCATCATCAACATAGTCAACCATTATCAATCCCCTGCTAGACGAAGGTCCCTCCAAGTCTCATCCACAACGGTTTGTCTTGTGTCAGTCTACTCCATGTTACTCCCGCATACTTTCGAATTTCATCCACCCATCTCCCATGTGATCGTCTTCTGGGTCTTTTCCTGTCCCTTGGAATCCAATCTAAAATGTCGGCTGTCCATCAATGGTCTGTCCTTCTGTCAATATGTCCAGAACATTGCCATTTCAGGTATTTTACTCTGATCATGATGTCTTCCACTCTAGTCATTTTCTGGATCCACGAGTTCCTCTTCTTATCTCTGCTGGTTACACCAAGCATGCATCTCTCCATGCTGCTTTGAGTTCTCTGCAGTCTTTGTATGTCTCTTTTAGTTAAGGTCCACGTCTCTGCACCATACGTAAGCACTGGAAGGATGCATTGATCAAACGCTTTTCTTTTAAGACATAATGGCATATTGCTCTTGAAAATTATGCTGTTTCTTCCAAAAGCTCTCCAGGCAAGTTTTATACGCCGATTAATTTCTTTATCAATGTGACCCTCACTTGATATCTGCTGTCCAAGAAAAACATGCGTATCTGTTAACTCCAGCTTTTCTCCATCAATCGATAAATCTTCATTTCTTGTAAAAGCATTGTACATCACTGTCTTCTGAAATTTCATTTTTAATCCCACTTCTTTACTCTTGTCAGCAAGTTCCTGGATCATATTCTGCAGCTCTAATGGAGTAGTTACAAAAATGACTACGTGATCTGCTAAACAAAGGTGAGTTAGATAATCTCCATTAATCTTTATCCCTTTGTTTTCCCAGTTCAGTGATTGAAAGACATTTTCCGATGTGGCATTAAAGAGCTTGAGAGATATAGTGTCACCTTGTCTCACTCCCTTTCCCCTCCAAATTGACTCCACAACTTATGAAGATTATGAACACTTATTTGTACAGAACTCCATTCTTCTTTCCTTTTGTGTGAATTTGAGTGTTACGTTTTCATAAAATGTTTCTTCCGAGTACTTTTTCATATTTAAAAATAATCTTTTTCTCTATTAACAAACCAGCCACGTTGCTCGAATGTACATGTCCTTGTGTGGCTCTAAGATTTACCTTGATTCTTTTTAATACAGAAAAACTTTTTCCGGCAGTTGCAGTTCTTGATGGAAAGTTTAATATTAGGTGTGCTAATTTGTACACCTCACTAAACACTACGTCCAATTTATTCAGAATGTCTTTTACTGATTTGTTTTTGTATTCATCAAGGGAATAAAGCACCTTCAGTTCATTTCTAGTCGAGCTGTACCAAAATTTGAAGCATAGAATTCTTTACGTTCTGACAGTATATTTTCAGGAAAGCTTTCACAAAATTTATCAAAAGAGTTCAAATCCAACAAAACCACGAATTTAAGATATAATATCACTGATTTTAGTTCATTGACTCTTCACACAAATTGAAACAACTCTCGCGGAACACGTGATGTTATGGGCGGGAGCATGCGAGTGACTGATATAGTCTAAGTCTTCCCTTTTCTGAGCGAACCGTTGCCCAAAGCAATGGCCCGTTTCCTTCCCACCCGCTCATTCATGTTGCCATGGAAACGCTAGCAGGCTATCGTATGGAAGGTCTTCGAATCAGAACAACAAAGACTCTGGAAGAGCTGGTTGCGTTACGCCGTTGGTCTTCACTCGCCATGTTGAGTCAAAGAAGCGAATCCGCACGCGTTTTCTTCGCAGCAAGAGCATCGACATATCTTAATACCGTTGATAATTTATTGTGCATTCTTTTATTTGTGCATTCTCTGGGCATCGCAGCTAGCCTAGCTAGTCTCGAATATACGTCACTGTAGTGAAGATACTTTTGTTGCTGAATTCAGTCGCTCTCAGAACACCCAGAGAAAAAGATTTGGTCCATTTCGAACGATGGAGCTTAATTCAACCATTTACAAGAGACATATGAAGAGATACTTCACCGTAATTTTCATGCTCTCTGAATTTTCGTTCTAAGAGAACATCTAGTTCTTCCCTGAGGATTCCGAAAGCAAGTGGACGAGCTTTCAAAAACTGGAATCTCTGGGAATATTTTCATGAAATATCACAAGCAAATATAAATATAGGGGGAACTGGGATGACAGCATTCCATGTCTTTTGAAGTTTTGCACATACATATTTTTGAGAAGATTGGATATTATTTTGCATACTATAACTTACATAGATCTGTTGTTAGACAAATTTTATCCGTTGTTCATTCGTGACATTTCTCTTCCACGTGTTAGAAATCTTTAAAGCTAATGTAAAAATGGTATTTATAAGGTAATACTGTATATCCGTGTGTAAGTCGCATGGATACCTGAACCAAATATTTTACATTTTTTATTTACTATTTGTATCATATCATTAATATACGATAACTAAAAAGTTTAAAAGCACTATCTATTTCTTAGCTTACAAACTTATTTTGAAGATGACAATCTGTTTTTTGGTGTAAATGTAACAAGGATGGTAAGTCAGATAAAACCTGAAAACTTGAAAATTTCATCGTCCTGGAGCGGGACTGGAATTCGCGTCTCCCAGATAGCTCCCGGGTATGCTAACCACTACATATAATATCACTGATTTTAATTCATTGACTCTTCACACAAATTAAAGCAACTCTCGCAAAACACTTTCATTATTACAAACTTATGTTATTAAGATAAGCAGGGGGAGTGCGGATGTCCAGGATCACTTGACAAGGAATTCATCTGTCACGGCTTCGATTTTTTTTCCTTTTTCACGTGCACACTTTTTTTCTTTTTTTGGAACTGCTTAGATGTAGTCAATTTGTGCAATGTACACTCCTCAGGAAAGGAACTAACCCACCTTAAAAGGGTAGGGCTACGTTTTTGTAAGAAACTGCAAAAATGCGGAACATTGATGCACCCAAATGAAGAAAAATAACTGTCCTGATACATTTAAAATGGGTGAATGTTAGGAATTATCTTTGTTGCAGGGCAGGTTGTCACAAAGGGAAAAATTGATGGAGTAGATTAAAGAAACATAACCAGCCGGTACGTTTGGTTGCGATCGAAAAATCCCTTTGAACGTTTAATCATTTCAGAGAGACCAAGCGAGGTCATTATAAAGTAGGAAGAAATACTTAGATCAATTAAAACGTTTTGCACCCTGCGCAGACGCTGCCCGTAGGATGATGCAATCGCTCCAATCGTTGCGCCTGGGAGTCAAACAAAGTTGTGTCTACGTTTCCTAGCTAATTTTTCCTGTTCCGAAATATTCTGAGTCAGGTCAGATCTCGCGTAGCGACCAGCGATCCTACATTAAAATTGAAACTTTGCGAGGAAAATCAACCTATTAGAATGTATAAAGTTTTGTGTGAAGTTTGTGCAGTTAGTGTAGTAGATCGCAGCACAGAGTCACGGTGGGCGTTTCCGTCAAGATCGGGAAAGTATCGGAGACGACCCAAGAAGCGGCCGGCCATCAGATGCAACGGACGAGAATTCTGTGGTTATCGTGAACAACATTTTGGAAGAAGATCGACGGAAAACATGTGAAAAGATCGCATATGAAGCAAACATGTCTACAGCTTCGGTTTTCAGAATCCTAAAAATAACAGAAGAGAAAAGTGGCTGCCAAATGGGTTCCGCATAATCTGAGGGAAGAGAAAGAAGCAGTTCGCAAAGGGATCGTAGAAGAATTGTTTCAGCGGTAAGAGACAAAACTGTTGCTATAGACGAAACCTGGATACGAGATTTTGAACCAGAACTGAAATCTCAGTCCGCTCAGTGGAAACATCCAGAATCACATCGCCGGAAAAAATTCCGTGGCCAACAATCGAAGGTTAAGCTGATGATGATGATTATGGCCTATGACAAGGTTGGTGTGATAGCAGCAGAGTGCCCGAGGGCACCACTGTAACAGCGGAATAGCACAGGTCTCTTCTCAAAGATTCGCAAAGAAGGCCCAACATGCTCAAAGCTGTTATTTTGGACGACAATGCGAGGCCGCATCTTGCCCGTACAGTAAGAGACATTCTGAAAAGTATGGATGGGAATTGTTTTCTCACGAGCCACACAGGCTTCAGTTGAGCCCATCAGACTGTGTCTTTTTCCCAAAACTGAAGACGTCACTCCGCAGGAAACGGTTCAGGATATTTCTAATGAGATTACTCGAGTAATCCGACGCCTCAACAATGGAGGTTCCTGACTGAAACACAAAGCTTGCCCAAACGTTGGGCCGAAGACACATGGAGATTACTTCGAAGGCCTGTAAAGGTACGTTGTGAAATAAATTCGTTTTTTAAGAGATAACAGAGGGCAAAACTTTTTAAATGACCCTCTTACCACGCAACTGGGACATAATGGCCGAACATCTGACTGCTGTTTGAAGCACTGGATATGGAAAGATGTTGCACGTCGCCCAGTAGGATTCAGTTGTGTTCGAGTGAATACAGATTGGGAGGATTGGCATATTCTTCGAATGGCTGGCAGTACCTGAAACGCAACTCTCTGACAAATACTCAGTAACAGAACAAATGATGGGGTACGGCCAGTATCTCTCAGTACCATGCATCGACCCCTACATAAAGCTGTCATAAAAGACAGAGACTCTTTTTTCTCTGCGTACCGTCTATTCGAAGCACCAAGCATCAAACATGCCAGATTGCAGTGGAATAAAGAACGAGCAAAATGGAGTGATCAATGCTGAAATATACTTTAGTTTTCATCATTAGTCGACTATCCAAGAATACACCTGATGTTTTCCTCCTCGAATTCCACTACTTCTGTTTTCACAGCTCCCGCATACCACAACAGTTACAATTTACGTGCACTATTTCCCACGCATAGCGCATTGTTTTTATCCCTTCTTCCATGGTATAATCAACTGTCTCCCGTTTCTTTCCAGCATAGGTAATTTATTTTGGTTCTATTTATGTTTAGGTTTCTATTTTCTAGCGCTATTCCACAGTATTCCGGATATATTTTATGCAAATCCTTAACATAAAGCAAAAATTGCGTAAACTGGCCTGAACTTTATTAATTCACTGTGTTACTTAAATTGATTTGTTACTCCAAATGAAGTAAAACCTCAGTCGAATAATGTGCTTGTGTGTTTTGTTTTTCATTCTTGAACAGCCAGTGATGCCAACGTGGACTGTTCCAATTGCCCCGACTAACTTCGCACAGGCGGTTGAGTCATCTACTATAGAACATGCCTTCGATTTCCCGGATGAGCAACTGTTCGAAAAGTATGAAATCTTTCATCTTTTTCTCAATTTTCTGTTATTTGAATGATTTTTCTTGCTTGTCCTAACGTAACATAATGGTTATTTTTGCCTTTTCTAACATAATATAATTAATCATCACATTGTTGTTTTCAACTGCCATGGAAATCTACCCACAAATTTTGGTGAGAGTTTGAAGTAAACATTTCCTTCCCCTTTTATATGCGTTAACTACTAAAGGATTTTTATTATCCATAAATTTTGTCGAGCACTTGAAGAAAACGTTTTCTTGCCTTTTTATATGCGTTAACTACTGTTAAACATACTGAAATTTAAAAGCATTTGACAACCAGTAGGAAGCAAATAGCCTAATGCGAAGGCAATTTCTTCTAACTTCACGGATAAGAGAAGTTTTACTTAAAACCCTAACTATAGTTTCATCCAGAAGATTCAGGATGATCCTTAAATATGGATCATTCAGCAATTTCGCTTCAGCCCCGTAACGAACTGACATCTCGCATACACGTTTTGGTTCATACGCGCGCAGTTTTCTGACTCTGCTTATCCGTGCAAGACGAAATAGATCTCCTATTTTATGGTCTCGAACAAGATCACTATCTAGTAAATTATAAAGAAAAGTTATGTAATAAAATGGTTATAGAACAAATATCCCTTTGTTCAAGGGTTCTTATTGTATATCTGAGCATGGAATTTTAGGAACGAATATGTCAAGTCAAAATTCCGCACGATAATACCTGAAAAGCCTTTCTAAACCTGTTTCTGCGTAACTGACGTTGACGTTTCATTTTCCGCTTCAAAACCTCAAACTCAAGCTTTGCAAAACACTTCTACGAAAATAAAACACTATAGTTTTGAGGCTAAAGATTTATGACTATGTTACGTTTGGTATTTAATCTTTCATGCTTATTTTGACTCTGAAATCAGAGATCAAAAACTATACTGAAGTCGTTCAGTAAGTTCTTCTATTATAACGCATGAAAGAAAGCTGTGCCTTATGATTTCTTCTTATTTCTCGACACAGTCCTAGGTCACTGCAACGCATTCCTCCCATCGAAGTAATTGGTCCATCCCTGTGGAAAACAATGTCTTTGTCGTGGTTTTCCAACCAAGCACCCACACTCTACAAAAACCAGTGTCGAAGACGTATCGTTTCCCACGAATGTTTTCTATCAAGTTTCCATAACAAATAGAAGTCGCTAGGAGACGAAGTCTAAAGAAGAGAGTGGGTGCAGGAACAAAATATGACGGTCTTCCTAGTATGGGAAATGTAATTCGGTACACTGACTTGAAGGTACCAAACACGTCTTCGCAGTTTTCCGCACATATTCCCCTTGATTCTATTTATGTTTAGGGTCACATTGATGAAGAAATTAATCGGCGTATAAAACTTGCCTGGAGAGCTTTTGGAAGAAACAGCATAATTTTCAAGAGCAATATGCCATTATGTCTCAAAATAAAAGTGTTTGATCAATGCGTCCTTCCAGTGCTTACGTATGGTGCAGAGACGTGGACCTTAACTAAAAGAGACATACAAAGGCTGCAGACAACTCAAAGAAGCATGGAGAGGTGCATGCTTGGTGTAACCAGGAAAGATAAGAGGAACTCGTGGATCAGAAAAATGACAAGAGTGGAAGACATCATGATCAGAGTAAAATCCCTAAAATGGCAAAGGTATTGGTATTGGTAACTGTGGGTACCAAAGTGGTACCCAGTTTATTGCTATAACGAAATACAAGCATAGTAGATTCATTGATAGTTGCAGTACAGAAAACAAAAGTGCAACAATGTATGTATATCCACGATGCAGTACAAAGTTACACAGAAAGGAAATGAATATGCACACGAACAATGAATGGCATAACGGCATGTCAAACGATATGAAATATCACATGTGCACAAGTATATGAAACGTAATATGCCATCATAAATCATCCGAACGGAACTTAAATGTGGTTAGAGCGCAAAACATTATTGAGTAACTCATCAACTTTATAAAAACAACAAAGGTATGTAACGTACCAGGAGATGTGAGGTACCTGCCAGAAGGACGCACACGACATAGAGGCAGATAGGAATCAGAATAAAACGTCCGCGTAGCTCAATTGGTAGAGTGACTTATTCCGGAATGAGGGGATCCGGGTTCGAATCCTGGCGCGGACAGAAATGACGGAAAAAATTTACTTCGTTATAATGGCGCCCGAACTATCCGGATGACCCGACCGTTCAAAATCTCGCAATGGTGTGATGTCATTTCCACACCGCGAGATATGAAAAATAAGAGAATCCCTTCTCCAGCACTTTGACAAAAAAAAAAATAAGTGGGAGATGATGTAACGTACCAGGAGATGTGAGGTACCTGCCAGAAGGACGCACACGACATAGAGGCAGATAGGAATCAGAATAAAACGTCCGCGTAGCTCAGTTGGTAGAGTGACTTATTCCGGAATGAGGGGATCCGGGTTCGAATCCTGGCGCGGACAGAAATGACGGAAAAAATTTACTTCGTTATAGGTAACAAATGTACCACTATAGTAATCCGCGATCGTGGAAAGCACTAACACAGCAAAAACTAACAAGTATAGGAAATTTATAAAGCGAAGCACAAATTCAGGAAACAACAGATAAGATAATGATAATAGAGATACTGTGGAGCTCACACAAGTAACGAGACCGATTATTCGTGAAAACACAGCAAAAACACACAATTATAGCAAATTAAAAATACATTACTTGTGAAACACAGTACAACTACACAAATATAGCAAATTTAAAATACATGGAAAACATCGGAATCAACAGGCACTAAGTCTACAAAAACCAGAGAATTTGCGAATGGGTTTGCAAATCCCCTAGTATTAAGAGAACAAAAAGTGATCGCTTTGGGGAAGTGAGCTAAAGGTCATCGGCAAGAGGAAATGAGGTATCACACATATGCTTCTCAGCGAGCTCCTTCAAGGAGGCAAGACGCCGCGTGTAACGTCTCAAAAACGCCTGATACCGAGGATCGGTGGCCCACACAAGCTTTGAATTGCGTTACCGCTGCAAACAGGTCCAGATCAGGTGAGTGGAGGAATTCTTCAGGACAAACAATCGTACGTGCAGGTTGAAAAAAACGTAAAAGTTGCTGTCTGGACAGTGGTCCAGGAACTGGAGGAAACGTATCAATGGCCTGTAGAACCTCAGCATCAGAGAGGATTAACAGGACTGAGCGGAGAAGCATACTGTTTGAAAAATCATCAGGTGGAGAAATATCGGAACCAGAAACACCGGGAACACTAGATGAATCCTCAGAAAGAGGTACAGAAAGTTGTTTTAACTTTTTCTGTTTTACAGCGCCTTTGGAAGTTCCAATACGCTTTGAAGAAGAAGCTGAGGCGGATGTATCCATTAGTGGATCAGGCTCACCTCCCATGTCAGGAGACGAGGAAGCCCACGGCGCCGAAGAAGCAATAAGTAGCAGATCAGCCTTAATGAAGACTGGTACAACAGCCGAGGCTGCAGGAAGACGTGGCAACAAGGGTATTGTAGACAAAGTTGTAATTGGAGATCCGATATCCGAGAGGCTAGGAGAAGAGCCAGACGGCCGATCTGCCAAACCACCACTCAATACATCCAGATCGGAACACTCCGCTGTAGACACATCTGTAGTAGAAGACATCTCTGCCAGTCTTGAAGGTGGATGCACAATCGTACGGATCGGGAGAGGAGGAAAGGCAGCATTGTCCGTGACTGAAATGTCCGTCTGACGGAGAAACGAAGAGGTCACGTCAGGCAAACTACCGGTAGTGGGGATAGTAGAAAGACCAATGTGGTCAGCAGTGGGATGCGAACTTGATGAACGTCCACGTCGAAAGCGTTCACTGGAGGCAGTGGTATGATCCTGTATTAAACAGTGTGTACAATAATGAGTGGTGAAAACCTTGAAAATAAGACTTAAAGAAGACTTAAGACTAATGGTAGTCTTAATTCTTCTTTAAGTCTTCATCATTTTTCGGGCCTAATTTAAGTCTTCATTTTTGGGCCTAATTTAAGTCTTCTTTTTTCTGAGTGAACCCTTCCCCAAAGCAATGGCCCATTCACCCTTCTCTCGCTTCTTCGTGTTGTCATGGAAACGCCAGCCGGCGATCATATCTCAAATCCGCGAATCACTTAGCGAACACTGGTAGAGCTGGTTGCGTCGTGATGACACCATTTCTCTACTAGGAGCGCCTTTGGTCTTTTGCTCGCCAGACAGATTCTCTTACAATTAGTCAAAAGAAGTGAAAATGCTCTTGTGTTTTTCGCAGTGGAAGCATCGACATATCATAATACCGTTGATAATTGACTTTTATTTGTGCTTATCTAATTGACTTGTATTAGTGAATTCCCTGGACGTTTTAGCTGGCCAAGCTATCCGTGATGATACGCCACTGACAGCAACAAAGTATGACAAGTAAAAAGTGTTGGTGAAACATTTTTCTCACTCTCTTTTTATGATAAAATCAACATATACCAAAAGTGTTCGTTTTGTCTTTGCCAAATACTGGAAAAACAACTGTTGTATACGAAAAAAGTGTTTCTCTTTGAACAGTAAAAAAGTTATGAACAATATCAATCGATTTATAATCTTACGTGCTTTTCTTTCCAATCGTAGCAATCTTTATCAACTTGTTATTGACACCAATGAAAACGAAGACTATGTCTCAATGACTATTGATGTAACACTGAAGCCGGAACTTGCCATTGATGAGGTATTGATGGCTTCTGGAATTTTAGTTGGATTATACGTTCTCATCATATTCGATGTAAGTAACCCACCATTGTGTCTTTTTCTAGAAAGCATAAATTTTAAGTTTAATTACAATGTCTTTGCCGCAATTCCTTTCGATCTTGGGTTGAACGTTTTGCTTCATAGAGATAATCTACGAGTAGTTTATTTCCCTTTACTGTAGACCTAAATTGTGGATGCTTACACTGACAAAACCAAGCAATATAACGCATATTTAATTTCCTGTGAGCTAAGCACTTAATTGTTTTACCTGAACGCATTCATTTTTGGCATTACATGTATTTTTTCTAAGACCTTATTGAGTACGTTGGTGAGTTCACAATATGCCCATAGCATTCTCCATTAATCATAAGATGAAAGTATTCTTTCTAAAACTTCAGCTTATGAGGAATAATATGCATCTGCATTTTCCATAGCTTGGAATCGGCATCCGTCTATGCAATCCTTTCAAGTAGTTTTCTCAACTCCTGGAATTGATGACATAGACGGATGCCGATTCTTAGCTTCGAGATTGTTTCAAAACATAGCACATGAATGATATTAAGACTTCAGGCACCGTTTAATTCTACCGGTATCATTCGCCGCACTTTATCCATGAAACCAAAGGAATAATTAATTATTCTGTCTTACGATGGAGAAATGGGTTTAAATTAGTGAATTATTGACCTCAAGCATAAAAAACGTCTTTTGTCCTACGGAACAGCATGAATTCGAAAACACCTAAATTAGTTGAACTTATCACTTCCATTGATCCTCATATGCAGTTCACATGTGAGACTGAAAATAATGTCTGCTTACCATTTCTGGATGTCCTTGTGTCACGCTCTGAAGGATCATTTAGTACAACAGTTTATCGAAAACCATTTGCCGCTTCCTTACCCCCACATGCAAAATGAAATCACCCATGAAACAAAAAAATTCTGCTTTCTACACATACGTATATCGTGCAATACATATATGCTCAACTGACGATTCCTTAGAGAAAAAGCTTGATTTTCTTAAACGAATTGCAGCTCACAGAGGACATAGCACTTCCGTTATAGACAAAACTGTTTAAAAATTTAGGAAAGCAAAGTCTGTCTGCTCGCTCACGCTAACAGACCTCCCAGTACGAACGAATAGGGTGGTTATCCTATTTGCCACACAGTTTTACTTCTGAATTTCAAAAAAATTCTCAACAGTTTTAATTTCAAAATAATTTTCAAATCCATAAACAAGATACATTTTTACGGATCAAAAGATTACGTCGAAGACCTTAAATCCTATGGAATTTATCAGATCACATGTGAATGTGGACTTTTATATATACCTAGGACAGACCCGCAAGACTTTAAGTTTCCGCGTGAAGGAACGCAAAACGTACGTACAGAACTGTGAACTGAAGATGTCATCTATAGTCCAACATTGTTACGAAAAATGAAAACGCTAAGCTTATTGGTTAACCTGGTTCGACTATCGAGCTTAATGCATCAGAAGCTTTGCACATATAACGGAACTCTTCATGCCTTGTCAACGACACGATGTCGACTCCATTTCTTTCAAGCGCATGGAAACAACTCACCAAATTCCGTGGCCGTCAGAACTCTGATGATGTCACAATGATTTGAATGTTTACGTTCCATTCATCCTGATGATGCCGAGCCAAAGGCTCTACGAAACTGTTGTCGATGTTAATAGAGCATTTAATTGTGTATAATTCTTTCTTTTAAAGTTTAGCTACTGTAGTCAGTACGTTGGTGTACACAGGTCCTTCCATTCCTAATGTGGAGCCGCTGGCTCTCAGGGGCAGAGTAGGCGCCGTGAGATGGGCATCTCACCAGGCCGCATCCGGGGCTCAGTGCTAAGCTCAGGTCCAACTAGGATAATCGCTAACAAGGCCGCGGATCTGACAACTTGGCGACTGGGATCCTGGATTCTGACTTGGCGACTGAGATCGTATTTAAGATAGATATATATATATATATATTTATCGAGATTTTCTTTACCGTATAATATGATAAAATTAAAGCAGCAACAGTTTAGTGATGGATTATACCGCGCATTATCCCTGCAAAAGTAACACCTGTTCGTGCATTTTATTAACCTAGAAATCAACAGTTTCCTAATATATAATGAAAAAAAAGGTAAGTTCAACAAAGCAAAGTTAACTTACTGAATTCGATTGTTACGGGTGCATGAGACGCTGCAGAGAACTCACTGAGGTCTATGAAAGCAAAGTGAACTTCCTGAATTCGATTGTTACGGGTGGATGAGAGACTGCAGATAACTTGCTGAGAAAACTGAAAGCAAACCAAACTTTTTGAATTTTATTGTGACCAATGGTTGAGACATGGTGCTTTTAATAAGACCACTAAACAAAGCGACAGCCTGCGGACTGGAAGTCGACAAACTCTACCCAAAGTCTAGAAAGCTCGTCAAGAATGATCAAAACCATTGAAAGATATTAATTTTGGTACCATGGGCGATATTCAAAGACATGTGAAGGAAGCATTGAACCATATATCACGCATGACCGTCCTCCAGTCGTTCCAGTTGCTTCGTGATTGTTGTATACTTTGAATTAACCAAGGTAAGTTTACTCAAACATTTGAGCATTACTTTTTTTTCCAGCGTTAGCCTGGTCTTCTAATTGTCGCACTGTGTGTGTCTAACACGAATGCAGAAATGATATGTCATAGAATATTTTTCCCAATGCTGATACAATATTATTGAAAGCAACAGAAACACTTGTGCGCAACCAATTTCAACCAAAGGTTAAAATTCTACTTTTCGTGAAGACGAGAATTCGAGTAGCAAAGTATTGCACGCTAAAAGTTTTCAGCTTCCAATAAAATACTGTGTTCTTATTACAATGAAACCTCTCTTAACGACCACCCCTCAAAACGACCAGTTTTCTTTTGTAGAACCGACTTCAGAACCCATAGCGATAATGTTAACCTTTCCCCTATTAAGATACCGCTCACCTCTTCTTAACGACAACGTTTGTGTAAGGACCACTGCACAAAAACTGTGTTGTCCGGATTACCATTTCCGCTGAAAAAAATGTCTATACCCTGGAACCATGAAACAGTAAATTAAACAAATGTACATTAGTATGGAGGGGTCACTTTAAATGGCTAGGATGTTTCCTCCTGCACGGAAGTGAGTTGGAGGAGTGAAGGTGTTTTCGGTGACGACAGGCAATTCTAATGGCTTACATAGTAACGTAAAGAAACACAGAGTCCCCGTCTCCATACTTCCTACAAAGACTGAAAACGGAAGTGACAGTGAAAACACATCTTTACTTCACTCACCTTTTTGGCCGGACAGAGGACACTTAAGAGGAATGACTATCCTGAAGGTGGAGAAATTAAAAAAAGTGCAAAGAGTTGAAAGCTGCTAAGCGTTCATTGCAGCCGTGGAATCAGACCCTTCGATGCTAGACCACATTTTGGCAAGTGATAAGACGTGGTGCTTTCAACACGATCCAGCATCAAAGAGGCAAAGCATGGAGTGGAGGGCACCAATTTCGCCGAGACCCAAGAGGTTCGCCTGCAGAAGTCTAAGACCAAGGCAATGCTGATCACGTTTTTTTTACAGCAGCGGCATCATTCACAGGGAATGGCTTCCGGAGGGCGCAACAATCACCAGTGCCTTCTACCTAAAAGCTCTTGATCTCCTACGGAAGAGAATCCATCGTGTTGTGCCGCACCTGTAATCACGTGGAAGTTGGTTCATTCCGGAGGTCAACGCACCTGCCCACTCGGCACTGTCGGCGACACAGTTCCTCGTCAAGTCCGGAGTACCCAGGCTCAACCATCCGCCCTACTCCCCGGACTTAGCTCCCGCCGGCTACTTCCTGTTCTCCAAAGTGAAACTGGCGTTGAAAGCACGACTTTTCATGACAGTTCAGGACATCAAGAAAACATTTAAAAAAGGAAATGAACAGTGTCCAGTAAATGAATTCAAAAAGTGTTTCACACATCTAGTGGAGTGATACAAATGGTGCATCGATAAGAAGGGGGATTACTTTGAAGAACCATAACCACAGTTGGACTCAATGCAATAAACTTTCCTCGTACTAATAGCTGTCCTGGAACTTTATTGTCAGACGGTATATATTGTAGTATTTTTGATTATTTATACACATACATACCGCACTGCAAATAAACTGAAATGCTTCATGCTTGGAGTGTAGCAATGCAGTTACGCAGTACTTTACGAAGGTTTAATCTCAAAACTATTCTTTGGATACGCAATTAAAACCTTCTCTTATTTAGCGACCACCCCTCTGAACGACCGGTTTTTGGAAGAACCACCAGTGGTCGCCTCGGAGAGGTTTCGCTGTATTCCCGACATTTTCTTTATAAAAGGAACAATAGAAGGATAATAAAAGATAGATCTTTTGTTCGTTCTTAGAAAACTGTTTGTTGACTTCCCTAGAGCCACGGGAGTTAAATTAGTGGTAGGAAACAATTCCTTCCCGTGTGAAAATTTGTGGAATTCTCTAAACCCTGAAAACAAGCAGAAAATGGCGTCTCTTTATCTAAAAGAAGCAAATATAAATAGAAGAACACGACGCTAAGTTGCTCAGAAGTCAACAAAATCACATGCTTATAATTCTGTTTGCACTGATGTTCACTTTTGTTTCCCAAATAAACATCTGCGTGCTCGAAATTTATTCACTTCCGCGTTTCGTCGTTCGGAGATTTCATCGGAATTCTTTAACACCCCAAACAGTGCGGAAGAAAACAGTTATCTGGAATTTGCTGTCTCATCGATTTGCGGAGGAAGTGAAGTAATTCATTATTTTTACTCAAAGGAAGGTCCCGAAACTTCAGGAACATCCGGAATCTTGATATCCCCAGGGAAAAGTTCCTCCTCTGAACTTGATTTAGGCATTTAAAATGGCTGTCAACAGTTAACTAATGAACACAGACAAACATGGCACTCGCTTTTGTTAGCTTTAAACAAATATGGAGAAATTAATGAAGCATACTGCAGAATTGGAGTCTCTCACTCAAATGTCTTTAAAGTTCTGAAACAATTGCCCGGTAATACTAATGAAGCCCTTACTCGTTGATAGATTCGGTTTATCTAACTGTGGCATTCAATTTATCTTCAAGGATACTTTACAATCAAAGCATTTATTTAACGAAACTTTGAGTTCCGTATATTTATCTTGTGTGAAATTAACACCTAACAGAAAAGTTTCGGTTGAGTGCTGGGTACTTTACATTTGCTGCTTCCATACCGAAGTCGTTTCTCCAGGCAGTTTCTTCTCAAAACTGCTGATCTAAATTCTTGGAAAACTGTTTTCTTCCTCGTAATCTGATAAGTTCGCAGGAAAGTGTGATTTTATTTATGAGATAGTTGATCGCTTCTTCAAAATAGTCTGTGGTGCGGACTTCTAACGAGTGTTACTGATATAAATAATAGATGCAGCATACTTTTATAATCTGTGCATTGCTAGAGTATTCTCATGTACTATGAAATTAAACAGGATCGCGTTTATTGCTTTAATGCGTTTGCTTTCAAGTTATTTTTGTTACTGCCGAAGTTACCAAAAAGTCAATTATCGCCTTTATTGTGTGAGTGTGTGTGTGGTCGCAGCAATCACATAATTCTCACAGACTGTCTTCCTGCTAAAGGATTCTAACGATGTGTGTTTACTTTCTAAAGTTATATCTATGGTTTCCTTTAATGTAGCGAGTACGTGACAAATATGCATATGACGGCATTTTTCTTAAAAAGAAAGAGACCTCGCTCGTGTAAGTTTATACACTGTCTCAGTCAAGAAAGAGAAAACTGATTTTCAAGGATCCTTTCCCCATTTATTTTAATAACTTCTTCTTTCTTTCAATGAAGTGAGCATCATTCTGTTTCTTTCCGCAAGTACTGAGCTATTCGCTTTCACACATTTCAAGGAATTCCATTCAGGGGACTTCCTAAAATATTAGCATTACAACCTATCAGTTTGCTAGATAATTTTAGGAAGTTTCCTTCGTGGAATAAAGTCGTTACAGAAACAAAATCTCTTTACATACACTACATTATTAAATGTTTTCCGACACTACAACGTTTTGGAAGAAATGTCTTTATTATCGTAACTATCGCCAACGGCAACCGATAACTTGGGTACAGTCGGCAAATTTTGAGCGAAGCAATTGCAAAATCTAAGCTCATTAAGGCGTCTATTATAACAAATTCTAAAAAACGAACGCGTAAAATTTATGACTTCCAGATCAAAAGTACGAAACATTCTGAAAATGAAATGCCTAAAATTTATCCTAAACTACTTTCCTTCCCGCCTGGTTGTGATCAGGTTGCATATAAACAAAGAGGAAAGACACACTCAGATCTGGAACCACATCTTTCATTTTGTATTTCGAAAGACAGACACACACACACACACATATATACCCAAACTTCCTTTTATTATTACAGATTAAGCAAGTGTTGAGTTAACAGACGGAGACTTCCATTTCTTCGTGTTTCAATTCAAACTATTTTTTTAATTAATGTTAGTGAGCTGGCTCTCGTGAAACGGTTTAAGTAAACGGCCTTCTAGTTTTAATTGAAATTCCTCAATGACACAGAATTTCGGGAATCGGAAGGCGTCGACATCGCCCATGGTCAGCCATGGACGATGTCCAATCGCATGTCGAAAATCCCGGGATCGGATGTATCATGTCGTAACTATGCCCGAACAACAAATTGTCCCTAGTATCGTATAGAGAGCGGATTTTTCAATTATTATACAAATTGGTCAGTTTTTAATGGTCATTATTTCTGTTCGACAGGACTAATCACCATGATACCAACCCCATGTCACTCACAATTTCCTTCCCTTTCTCTGTGGCAAGTGTCACCGGGATCGGCTGAAGATCTTTGGAGGAGATAGGTAACAAACGACCCCTTCTCAAAACTCGGAAAACCCCTAAAAATGCAAGTTTGTGGACGATTATTCCTCGATGACACGGAATTTCGGAATCAGAAGGCGTCAAAACCTGACCATGGACAATGTCCAATCGCATGCAAAACATCACGGTAATCGGATGTGTCATCTCGTACCTATACCCGAACAACTAATTGTCTCGAGTCTCGTAAAGCGAATTCCTCTCGGCCTTCGGCCTCGCTTCGCTCAATTAATAGTTTGTCGGTCCTTCTTTTGCTTGTATAAAAGCGGCAACACGTCGAGGCATACAATAAACCAATTTCCGGTGGGTCTCGACAGGAATGACTCGCCATTCTTCTTGCAAAGCTGCTGCCAGAGTGGAGAGCAAATACGGTTGTTGTGGTCAATGTCGTATTCCTCGCTCCAGCTCATCACAGAGGCGTTCTACGGGATTAGATTCAGGGCTCAGCAAGCCAGTCTAACAATTCCACCTCATTTTCAAGAAACCAGTCAAGCACATGCCGTGCAGTGTGGCAGGGACCGCGATTGTGTTGAAAGAGACAACGGTCATTTACGTAATTCCGCTACCTCATTGGCAGAGCAGAATTATCCAGAACGTCGAGGCATACTTCAGAGATCATGGTTTGTGGTACAATAACCAACGGGCAGAGTCCCATCTACGAAAAACAACTCCATACCATGATGGAGCCTCCGGCGAACTTAACAGTTGAAAGAACACCGTCCAACGATCGTCAGGCTGTGTCCAAATCCAAATATTCCCATCAGACTAGAAGAGTGAAAATCTTGACTCGTCACTCCAAGGAACACCATTCCAGTCGCCCACAGTCCAAGAACGACTGGAGATACACCACTTCAAACAGCGCTTCGCAATCACGGTAGTGATGTGCGGCTTGTGTGTCGCTGCTCTTCCATGATTACCCGCATTGTACAACTCTTTGCGGAAGATGTGGTACTTACAGAGCTATTACAAACAGTTCCTGCTTCAGCAGCGATGGAAACTGCAGAAGAAGAACGGGGTTTCTCAGCATTTCCTGCCATGGCCCTTCTGTCATGTTCGGTCAGTTTGTGAGGTCTTCCTGAACTTTTTTTGCGGTAGTTGAACTGTCCTACTTCCATCTCTTCACATCACTTACAGTCGATTTTGGTATGTTTCATTTAGCTGCAATTCTCCGTATGGAAACGTTACTCAAATGGCATTCTACGACCAGCCGATGCTGGAACTCGGAAAGTTCATGTCAACGCGGCATATCCGCTTCAAAGTTACTGATTACACTACAGAACACCTCAGCTTTGTATACATACCTCCTCACTCACAGAAAACCTTCGTGTGCAACCGTTCTTTGCCCTTACGCAAATATTTGATAGTGTCCGATAATAGTGTGCATTTTGGAACACAGCCTGAGACGTACCTGCCAGCAGGACGCACACGACATAAAGGCAGATAGGAATCAGAATAAACGTCTGCGTAGCTCAGTTGGTAGAGCGAGTTGTTCCGGAATAAGCGGCCTCGGGTTCGAATCCCGGCGTAGACCAAAAATGACGGAGAAATTCACTTCGTTATAATGCCTCCCGAACTATCCGGATGACCCGGCCGTTCAAAATCTCGCATTGGTGTGATGTTATTTCCACACCGCGAGACAGGAAAAATCAGAGAATTCCTTCTCCAGCGCTTCGAAAAATAAAAATGTGTGTGATGTTGCATTCCACACAGCAGATTGACTGGGAGTTCTCAAGCGCACGTTCTACAGTGGATGGCTGCCTTCAACGATTCATGGTCACGGCTGACCCGTGGGCCATGCCCCCGGACCTCTTTCGGGGGGGGGAGATGTGACGTACCTGCCAGCAGGACGCACACGACATAAAGGCAGATACGAATCAGAATAAACGTCTGCGTAGCTCAGTTGGTAGAGCGACTTGTTCCGGAATAAGCGGCCTCGGGTTCGAATCCCGGCGTAGACCAAAAATGACGGAGAAGTTCACTTCATTATAAGCCATGTGTACCCCAGTGGCCTGCGCATACCTTCGACAGCAGATTATTAGGGGTTTTTTTCATGATTAAACTGCACTAGCCTAGTATCTTTAGCTCTCTATCATGTCAGGTGCATATCAGCATACACAAAACCTTTGAATACTTATATGCGTTTCATACTGAGAACTTTAAACTGTGCCGCAGCTGCGTGTCTGTACACTCGAAGCACTTCTGAATGTTGTCCAACTCTTTATGGTTAATGCTAAAAGTCTATCGTACGAAAGGTCACTATAAAATAATTCACCGATGCTGTCACACGTACGGTCATTCACAAACATAATTTTCAAATTGCAAGTCAAGATTAAAAACACTTTATTTACAATTAAAAATTCATATTTACACGCGAGATATTTCGGGGCTGAACATAGCACCCATCATCAGGCTCAAGCGTCACGAAACACAGGAGCAGATATTATATACTGTCAACACGACCCACAATTCACTCGGTCTTCTTAATCACCGGTGATGCCATCAACAAATCGTTAAAGTCCAAAAATCAAGTCTTAATCTCTTATCATATAAAGTCTTCTTCAGAGTTGTGTGAGGAGGGGGCAACCATCTTTCTCCACTGTCTTGGAACAAATGTCGGGAGTTCAATGTTACAGCATGTTTCCTCATATGCAATAATGAAGAGGCTTTCCGTAAGGAAGATAGTACGTACATTTATTAACACTTGAGTTAAGTACCCTAACATTTGTCCAATCTGGGGAGTAACCTCCCTAGTTAACAGCTTGAGTGAAAGCTGTGGAAACCGTTCCAGAACGAAGAGCGTATTTATGTTCACCCATTCTGACATTAACGGTTCTTAGGGTAGAACCTATATAGTATTTAACTGCAGTATCTGAATCTTCATGAATTAATGGTATGCAGTAGTGTGTTTCGTGGCGCTTGAGCCTGATGATGGGTGCTATGTTCAGCCTCGAAAGATCTCGCGTGTAGATATTAATTTTTAATTGTAAATAAAGTGTTTTTAATCTTGACTTGCAATTTGAAAATTATGTTTGTGAATGACCGTACGTGTGACAGCATCGGTGAATTATTTTATATTGTCCAACTCTTGTTGGACCTATATCTGTGGAGAGCATTGCACTGCACTCCACCACTCCCAGTGTATGATGACAACCTGGACAGAAAGCGCAATTATGCGACAAAGTGCACCGGATGTGTAGTGGTGTTAGTGATGCCTTCACCTAATATTTTGTGGGAGATGCTGCATCAGAAACGACTATATAGACATTCTATTTATCGACCGGAGTTATTACCACCAGCAGAAACATCTGTACGACTTGAGTGCTCTTTCCTAGGCCTCCTCAAAGACTGCAGTTTTCCGCAAGGCATTCTGATAAGAGAGAAACGCGTGATTATGACAACTAGCATACGTGAGAAATGTCCAGCTTTCATCCAGCATGCGAGGCCGAAAGCTCGTACAGCTGAAACAGTCCCTAGCTCTGCAGAAATCGTCACATGCAAAACATTAAGCAATATGTTGCTGCCATTGACAGTGATCTTGTACAGCTTTAATATTATACTCTTTCGGGTAACATTAAATTCTCATTTCGACAGGTTATTGAGCACTTCTTCTTTTCCATATTTCAACAGCTTAAACACATTCAGTATCTTGGAAGTAACCTTTGTCTACAGCTTTTAATTTAGAATTTCATTGCATACACTTTGTCTTAGCATTTAATATGTATAACGTTGATCAGAACGATTTGGAGTCTATATGACCCCCACACATACACAAGCGCGAGCGCCTGCTCGCGCTTACATGCACAGGTCCAGGGCAGATTAAAATTACAATTAATAAATCCAAAAACTCAAGCTTTGAGAGCACTGTGCAGTCATGTTTCTGCATACAAACGTACCCAGCTATCGGTGGTGCTCAAAGTAGATTGATTCCAAAAACGTCGAGAGTCTCCAACAGTTATTGGAGGTCTGTGGCATTCAAAATCCCAATTGGAACGTAATCTCAAAGGGATTTAATAAATTAAAATGGTTGTTTTCTTGTTTTTGGTTCCTGTGTCAGACACTGAGTGGTACCGTGTGGTCAGTCACGTCGGTTGCTTACATAACCTACAACTGCGTCTGCTCTACACGACTTTTTTGGAGAATTGTTGGGAACGACTAAATGTTTCCTAAAAGTGAAAAAATGGAAAGGATAAGAACCAGACCACTGTTTTTTTAAGCAGGGATCTCATTTTACAACGGGTGGAGAATAACAGACTTCTGTTACCTAAAAAGACTCTTTCTGCTAGTTCTTTGAAGTAAAATATATATTTCTTATTTCTCACTATTCCATGTATAATGTATGTTTGTTTTCTTATTTTAGTTAGTTCATCGCACACTTGCAGCTATGATAGGAGCTACAACAGCTATTGCTTTCCTTGCCTTAGTTGGTGAAGTAAGTGTTCATTAATTTCTACTTATTTTATACCCTATGCGGGAAAAAGTCTCTGGATACCACTTCTGCAACAAAAATGGAACATTCCAATAGATCACGTATGCCGGATTTTCTTTAAAACTACGGGTAAGCTCCTCAGACCTTGAATATCGTCTATTCGTGAGACATGACCACGCGTGTTCAGCTTATTGACTTCCAACGAGATGTTATTTTAGGGTGCCATATCAGCAATCTGTCCATGCGTGTGATAGTAGAACAATTGGAACACCCACGGTCAGTTGCTCAAGACGCTATTAGTAAATAGAAACGTCGAGGACTTACGATTGCCAAGAAAAGTTCAGGAAGGCCAAGTAAATTGATGGAAAGGGACAAACTCTAGAAGTATTGTCACTCTGAAGCGTATCGTTGGTGGATATCCTCATTTCTCAGCACAAAACATCCCCAAAGAGTTTCAGGATTCAACAGGGGTGAATGTGTGCACTAAGACAATTCGTAAGGAACTGCATGAGTCAAATTTCCATGGCCGAGTTGCTGCATACAAGTCGTCAATAACTCGTAAGAATGGGAATAAGCGACTTGCTTGGTGCAAAGTACATAGTCCATGGACCCTAGACCAATAGAAACGAGTGTTATGGAGTGACGAATCACGCTACACCGTTTTTAAATCCGATGGTCGTTGCTGGGTGTTGTTTATGCCAAGTGAACTGTATCTGGGAGAATGTGTCATCCCAACTGTTAAATTTTGTTGTGCCAGTGTCATGGTTAAATTTTGTTGTGCCAGTGTCATTCGTGTTATGGACTCGGGCCGTTTGTGGTGGAAACATGAAAGCTACGAAGCACCTTGGCATTATAGACAACGCCACACTATCTACATTATACCAGGTTTACGGAGACGGGCGATTCTTGTTTCAGAAAGACAACTCGCCGTGTTACCAAACACGCTCTATTTAGACAGGGTTTTAAGATATGGGTGTACAGAATTTAGAGTGTCCATTTCAAAGCACCGACTTCAGTCCTATATGGCTTATGTGTCCATTTCAAAGCACCGACTTCAGGATGAACTTGAATGTTGGATTCTGACTCGAACGACACATTTAAATTCTGTGTCTGAATTTTCACTGCTTTGTGGGAGGAATGAAACAATATGCCTGCGACCACTTACTAGAATATCGTTGAAAGTGTGCCAAGGAGAGTGTACAATATATTTGTGGCCAAAGGTGGGCCAACTTCTTATTATTGATTTGGCCATAAATGCGGTATTAAATAAAAAGCACTTGTGTCCGAAGACGTTTTTTCGCATAGTGTATTATCTAAAGTCTACCTGACGCTGACTGGGTTTAAACCTTCAAGATGCAATCTGTACATTTTGAGTGTTGCTGTTATTAGTTATTGTGTTGCGAGTACCTTCTCCTGAACCGCCAACCCGAAAAATGTTAGTACTTTTTATGCACTGTATGTATGTAAGTCGATGATAACGTAGTTTTCACTTCTCCGCCTTTCATGCTTCTCCATACTGTACGTGTGATCGCTGTACTCTAACATTCAAAGTAAAAATTCAATGTTGCTACTTCTGTGAATTTCCACTCTTTCTATTCTGAATTTACACTTTTTCTATTGCAAATGTCCACTATTTCTACTGTAAATTCCCAACGTTTCCCCTATATTTACTGCGTAGCAGGCAGAGCAGATCCAGCGGGCGTCGAATGGGACTATCTCCGCCTAAAACAGACTTTCCCCTTTTAAATGGCAAAGATTATAAATAGTTAATGTATTTATTTTCGGAAATTTATAGTAATAAATTCACAGATTTTCATAAAAGTTTTTTCTAACAATTACAATTCGCTGCAAATTTGGAGATTAAATGTTTTGGTCTACACTGTTAAACGTTTTGTAGTATGGTTGCTTCAAAAACTGTTGCTACACCAACTGCACCAGTTTTGGGTCAAAGGTAAGCCATAATGTGATTCATCAAACACACATAAACATGGTGCAATGAGTGCAACTTGCATTATTCAGATTAAATACCATATTATGGTGCATAATTGCATCACGGTTTTGTGTATTCATGCATCACACAATAGTTTGCCATTCCCCCAAAAGTGGTCTCTTCTGGTGCAATCTACTACAAATACTGTAGCGTCGGAGAGAGAGAGAAAGAGAGAAAAAGAGAGAGCACAAACGAAAGAACTAGGTTTTCAGAAGCAGAGGAAGCTGAAGATAAAAGGGATTTCCACTGATCATGGAAAGAAATGGTGGTGCTTTGTTTAGCGCAATATTTCCTCGAAACATTGGGGGAAATCGCCGGTAAGGTGATGAATGGCGCAGGAATGACTTGATGAAGTAAGGTAAATGGAATTTCCTTTCAACGGAAATAGAAATCATGCATTATGAAAGAATAAACAAAATTTAATAGAGATATTACCGGTCAACTGATTACGAGCAGATTTTTTTAATTAAACCGTCGCTACACAAAGACTCAAATTTATTTTCAAAGATTCTATCCATACTTGATATTTAAAAAGTACGCAGTTTGTTTCCTCACAAAGCAGGTCATTGTACGCCATGAAAATAGTGCTGATTTTTCAATCATGTTTCCCACTTTGACTTAGAACTTTAGCATGATGTAAAACGTTTTTTAAAAAGGCGTGAAGCGGGGAAGGAGCAGCTCTATTAGTTTGTATGTGGGACCCTTCCACAAAGGATCTCTGTCAATCTTTTTTTATTGGACCAGAGATCCACCCCCCCCCTCCCTTCCGTTCAAAGTAAATGTATGTATCCGCGCTTGATGCAACGCATCCAGAAATTCTACGGAAATTTTTGTCGTTAGAATCAGTGTTATCACGAAAATCTTTTTACCACATCCCAAGCACTGTAATGGGATTGCGAAACTTCTAGGGGATGGCAAGTCCTCCCCCCCCTTCGAATATGAGTTTCAAAAATACCGGACAACAACTACAGTTGTCTTATAATTGTATCAAGATTTTAAACTACCAAATTTCATTTACTACCTTTTGCTGACATGTTGTCCAGTAGATGGCGCACATCAACGCCATTGAACCTTATTTTTTTAAATATTCCTATTATACAATTAAGCTCTCTCTCAAAAACAAGTTACTGCAACAGAAACTTTTTCCGATTAAATTTAAAGGTGAGCGTCAAAAATATTTTTTTTTTAGTTTTTTCAAATAAAATAATTTTACAATACGAAAATAATTTAACCGGGTTATTGATGATACGTAGCTGTGTTGTGCTCTTCCTATTTACGTCACACCATGATAGAAGCATAGTTCTTAAGTAATTAATAACAGGAACTGTACACCAACCATGCTTAAGACAGTATAACTACACCAGTAATCCGAATTTCTTGGTGTAAAATAGAAATCAAAGTTTCCAATCTTTCGCATATCAACCAGATGGCTTTTTCAAGGAAGACAGACGGCAAACTGCCTTGATAATTACTCATAACTGAACCTAAGGTGGCACAAATGTTTATTCACTTCATCCGTTTTCGTGAAATGCGGATAAAGTTTTAATTTAAATTTTGTATTACATTCAGTTTGCTGTCTACCTTCCTTGAAAAAGCCATCTGGTTGATGTGCAAAAGCTTGGAAACATTGTTTTCTATTTTACACTAAGAAATTCGGATTACTACTATTTTAAGCATAGTACTTAAGTTTGCAGCGTCTTCTCTGTAACATCCTGAGAGTTTCAAATTTCTTCTGTAAGGAGGTCTCAATGTACAAAACAAATTTTTTAGAAGGAAAATGCGCAAATCATTTTTTCTATTATTGCGAGTGAAACTGTGGCGCCCTCTGCCCCAGAAAAAAGAACTTACAGCCTCCGTATATTATCAGTAATATTACTGTAAGTTAATACGATGATGATTGATGATTAGCAAACAGGAAAACTATTTCTTTCTGCATGATAAAATAACTGCAGCTTATTAGGCACCATGAATTATTTGTCTTTAAAATGCGCGAAACATAAAGAAAACGGAAAAATCGTTTAATGTTTCAAAATCAAATGATTTGCCGAGTAATGGAGGACACTATTTAACTAGATTTGCCTTTTGATAAAACATCGTAAATGGAAAACTATTTTTCTGTGATATTTGGGACATTACACGGGGACTTTAAATTTAGTATTTATTCTGGATGTGTTTGGAGATTAGGATCGCGAAAAAGCCGCCTCATTATTTGAACCCAGAAATATAATAAAGAATTTTATGAACTTATGGACACACTCCACTGAACCAATGTTAAATATACTCGTCGTATAAGGACATTCTGATTATGTAGTTGACTTGATGAATGTAAATGCACCAATTTTCTTCATTTACAGCCGCCGCCAAAATTCCTGGCTATTTCCTTAACCAGCTGCATATTAAAAAATATTTTTATTGAGGCTAGAGACCCTGTTAATCGTGCGTGAGGGTTGCAGGGACTATCAGTACACCCCTGTTCCTCCATAGTGTGAAGTCATTTAATTAGATGTAAAAGTGTGTGTTCATCTGAAGAAGCATACTTATCTAATAGATGGCAGCACATAAGTCATGAACAAATTTAAGGATTGACAACTCAATAAATTGTTCATAACTAAACTTAAGGTGCAACAAATGTTTATTCACCTTCTCCGTGCGCGCAAAATGTGAATTGAATTTTAATTTTAAATGTTGCGTTACATTAAGAAGTAGGAAAGGGAAAGGTGCAGATTTTCCACATTCTTCTTTCACTCTTTTTTTTTAATAATTTTTATCAGTGCAGCACTTCTTTTCTTGGGTGGAGAATTTCTATTTAAAAAAACGTTCGTCCGATAATCTCTTTTATTTTGACAAATTCTTAATGTTCAAATTATTTGCTTTTGATAGGTTTTGTCAGATTCAGTTTTGGTATTATTACTTTTATCACTGCATTCATTTTGTACTTACTTGTTTCTAAAATATGCTGGGTTCTAACTGGTATAACATGAAGGTAATGTTAAAGATTCTTTCAAGTGTTTATTTAGAAATAAGTACCATATATGTGTGTGTGCTACTAAAAGCCCTCAAGTAATGCACTAAGAAATTGTTAAAACCGTTTAGCACATCGTGAAAAGTGCCGTGTATGATAAATGATGGAATTTCGTAAGACATAAATTTCGTACTGTTTTTTCTTTTCGCTGACAAAACTACAAGTATATTAAAAATATTGAAGTTAACCACACATTGCCAATTTTTGCAAACTAGCTATTTGGAAAGTAAAAGTAGTGGGATTATAAAATGGTTTTATTCCTACTTTGTAATAGTTCTATTTTCTGTGCAGTGAGCATTTGCCATGTCTTTTAATCCCTTTTGTTATTTCTTTTTTTTTTTTCTATTTGCAGCGTCCTTCCTTGGAAGAAGTGCTTAGCTGGTTGGATGTGGAAACCTTAAGTCTTCTGTTCGGCATGATGGTTCTGGTCTCCATATTGTGTCAGACAGGATTTTTTGACTACGTTGCTGTAGTGGTAAATGCCTCTCTCATCTTATCATCTATTCTTTCTCTTATCAACTATCTTCACCTACGTTGCTCTCTCTCTAGTCAACTTTCTTTCTGTCTCTTCCTCTGTTACTATTATTTGTCTCTCACGCTTTAACTCTTTCTCTCTCTCTTTTCTTCTCTTATACAGCACGCTCTCTCTCTCTCTCTCTCTCTCTCTGTTTTTTTCTTATCTTATACAGCACACTCTTTCTCTTTCTCTCTCTCTCTCTCTGTTTTTTTCTTCTCTTATATAGCAAGATCTCTCTCTCTCTCTCTCTCTCTCTCTCTCTCTCTCTCTCTCTCTCTCTCTCTCTCTGTTTTTTTCTCTTATACAGCACGCTCTCTCTCTCTCTCTGTCTGTTTTTTCTTCTCTTATACAGCACGCTCTCTCTCTCTGTGTCTCTCTCCTTCGACACATGCACACTCCTTCTCTTATTTAGCTATCACATTGCTTCGTCCATATAGCATTTTCCTTTTATTACCTCTCTCTTTCTCTCTGTTATTTCTTCTATTTCTTATTCAGCTAGACCTATTTCTACCTGTTTCTTTTATTTAGTTCTGTCTCACTTTTCTTGTACCTATTATCAGGCTGTCCGTCTAACATTTAGCTCTCCCGCTGTTCCTTATTCAATTCAATTTGTTACGACCCATCTTTTTATATAACCACTTGTTATTTCACTCCTTGTCTTTCTCCTCCTATCTATAAATTCCTCCCCTCTCCTTCATTTTCTCTTGTTTAAATATTTCCCTACTCTTTCTCACTCTGTCTTGTTCTCTTCCCTCTGTTCTTCCTACAGTATACCGCTCACTGACTTGCGTGAACTGCATTCATTTCTGTTTTTATTTGATTCACATTTACGTGCATTTGGTATTGTACTAAGACACTTAAACATTCATCGATTTCTCCCATAGTCTATTATTACTTGCATTTTCTGAAAACTGAGTAAACGAGGATTCTTTGATTAGATACAAAGGAGTTGTGCGTTTAGCAATAATTTCGTATTTCAATTTTATTTTGTAGTTAAAATTTGAACATGTTGTACCGTTACGGCTGTACGCGAGTCTACGTGGAATTAATTATTTGTTATTATGCTTGTATCATCATCATTATCAACAACAACAACAACAACCGTTCTGAACCCACTGCATAATGAAAGTCTCCCCAAGCTAAAGTGGCCAGATTTTTGAGAACAAAACTTAGGACAAGATGACATGTTGTCCTCAATTTCAATGCAAAACTGAGGACACTTTCATTTCAAAATGAGGACATGATTGAGGACAACGTCTGATACATTATGGTAAAGCCGATGATAAGCAAAGAACCTTATGAACTGCATAATAATTGTCCAGTTTCATGGGAAAACATACGATAAATCTGAATGGTGATTTTCGTGTAAAAAATGTATAAAATAGCAATAAAGTACTATCATGTAAAACATTACTTCTGATAAATTTTAAGTGTTACTCATATTTTTAATGTTATTCATAGCACATGCAAAACAAGGTTATATTTTGATTTGTACTGAAATTTCATTGTGTTTCTGTACAAGAAAAAATATCTGAAGCCAGAAAATTACTTCACATTGAGAGAACAGAAACCATGGAATGCCTTATGTTATTTATATATGAGAAGGAATATTCCAAGTCCAATAACTTCACTTAAAGAAACAGATTAATAAAAAAAAAATGTGCTGAACAAAAGTTGAAGAACACCCAATGAAATCTTTCAAATGCAACCAAATTTAACATTTATTTAATTGCAAGAAGGTGGATGCTTAAAAAGATGAGATTTATTCCCCGTCCTATAAATATTTAAGTTAAAGCAGAAACTAAATAACCCCAGGATTATGGAGATGACTTTATTCGATGCTTCGACATGTCTCCCATTAATATTGCGTGATTCTAACTTAATCCAGGGAAATATTCATCCGTTTGAGAAAATAGTTCCATACCTTTATGAATCCATTTTCTTGCAATAAAATAAGTAATTGGTGATAAAATGTGATTTCATTTGGTAGACCCAATTGAGTTCTAGGACTAAATAAAAGTCGTTTTTTCTATTTTTTAGGTGAACTTTCAAATATTGAGGACAAAGGATAAGAAATTTAGGACATTTGACGTCCTCAATCAGTTTTTACGGAATTGTGGACGAAGCACTGAAATTGAGGACTGTCCCCAGAAAATGAGAACATCTCGTCATCTTACCCCAAGCCTTTTTCACTACTTCTTGCCTTGAATAAGGCTCTACAGCGTCACTCCGGAGTGCTTTCGCATTTTACACACGCACCTTCCACGAGGTCCTGTTCTGGGTCTTGTCCCAGCCCGTGAAATCCATTCTGGTACGTCAGTTTCCAAATGCTGATGAGGCTGGTAACATGTCCAGCCCATTGACTCTTGAGGGTCTTTACTTTGATCACAATATTATCCCCACTTGTTATCTTTCTGATTCATGAGCTCCATTTCTTATCTTTCTTGGTTGCACGCAACTGTCCATGCTTCTTGAAATTGCATTCAATCTCTGTATGTCTTTTTACTTAAGGCTCATCTCTCTAGTTTTTGAGAACTGAAAAGAAGCATAATTTTATTAAACACTTTTCTTTTAACACATGGTGGCGTATTATTCTTAAGAATAATGCTATTTTCTCCAAATGAACTCCAGCCAAGTGTTATACGCCTTTTAACGTTTTCTTCGATATGGCCGTCGCATGATGATAAATGTAGGCATCAGTTACTTCTAATTATAGTGTCTACTCTAGTAAATGTTTACTTTGCAGATGGTTTTTCTTTGACGATCTAACCTCTGAATCTCAGAGAACAGCTTAAGGATATGTACTATGTATGTAAATACGTTCGTTGTTTTCATTGTTCTTTCTTTGTTTCTAAGAATACCAGAGTAAATCCAATGCTTTACGTTACTATGGCAACTAAGAATGCATTTTTTCATCTACTTTCGGTTCCAGCACTGCAAAAGGTTTCTTGAAATTCATGAACCATTTTTCCTGACTCCTTTGCATAGTCTTGCTTCAAACTTTTCTATGAAATGACAGAGAAAATTTGAATTTCTTGGATTTCATTTGGTAGACCCAAATGAAATCCAAGAAATTCAAATTTTCTCTCTCTTCGTGCGCCAGGAAAATTCTGAATTTTCAGAAATCTTTCCGCAGTTCGGTTTTTTATGTTATCGGTAAATTGTCGTTTATAAGAGGTCTTAACGGAGAACTTTGAATTTTCAGAAACTGTTTGCCAATTCCTTTCGTATACTAACGGAAAACTCTGTTCTCACTCTTTGACAGAAAATTTCCAGTAATAGGAGAGCTTCGCGAGAATACTTAAGATTTGATTAACTATTAAATTTCAATCATCTGTCGGAGGATCTGATTTTGAAGTTCTGTAGGGAAATCGGATAGTGTGGATGGCATATCGCATGATATTTAGATTATTTTGGCCACGGATATTCCTTTCCTTATTTTCCCATTTGGTGCACGAGCTATTGTATATAGTGTTACCATAAGAAACCGAGTATCTAAAATCATCGTACGCGTGGTTGTATGATGACTTTTTATCAGTCTGTGGATCCCTTAAGACAAAATCTATGCAGCATATTTTATATATTTGGGTTTTGTGAAATAATACTATGAAATCGAACATTTCCCTTTTTTTACGCTTTCCAACCGTAGGTTGAAGAAGCGTATATGCTCCAGCTTTGTCCTTTCGTCTTTCCGTCCGTCTGTCCGTCCGTCCGTCCGCACGATAACTCACGTGAAAATGGTTTGATTTCGACGAAATGTTAGTATGTGGTAGGGAATCACCTGGGCACGAACCCTAAGGAAAATAGGCGAAATGGGGTCAAACGTCACGCAGGGTATAAGAGCGGGATATATTCCAATTCCCTTATGAGTCATAACTTGCGTAAAAATGGTTCGATTTCGATGAAATTTTAGTATGTGGTAGGAGCCACTGGAGACAAACCCTATTGAAAATGGGCGAAATGGGGTCAAAGGTCAGGACACTGGAGTGTGATCCATTCTATTGCCCTTGTGCATCACAACTTATCTAAAATGCTTGGATTGCGACAAAACTTCATCATATTGTTCTGGAGGTATGGTGAACCGGTTCTGTTGAATATCAACGAAATCGGGTCAAAGGTTATTGCACAAAAGCAAGATTTATTCCACAACCATTATTCTCATAAGTTGCGTAAAACAGCTTCTATTGCAACAAAACTTTATCATGTTGTTCCGGAGGTATAGTGAACCGGTTCTGTTGAATATCATCGAAATGGGGTCAAAGGTCAGGACACAGGAGCGAGATTTATTCCACAGACATTATCCACATAACTTTAGTAATCATTTCTGGTATGTTGGAAAGCGTATCATAATCAATGCATTGCATGATTTTACTAACTTGTCTTAAATATAATTGAAAGTCTTTGTCAGTTTAAAAATATCTCGAGTTCCAAAACATTCTGTTGCTTCGAAAAATCACGAAGATATAAAAAAATCCTACAGAAAAAGTGAAATCATTATAAACATATTCAAAAAAATAATAAAATTATTAATTAACCCGCATTAACAGCGAAAAACATTTCATCCTCGCGCGATTCGAGTCATCTTAATTTCTACCTAATACCTGACGACGTGTTAAGTATCTTTCTAGGTCATCGCGATGGCGCCCTCAGCTGTCATTGAAGGCGTGTCCGGTTCGAACTCTACTAAAAGTAAAGGATTCGTTCACTTCATACGCCCGAAGAAAAATTCTGATCTGGTAAAAGGACTGAATAAGTCAGAATCAAAGTTTTTCGCGAAATGTCTGTATATAAACCAAAAAAGCAGAAACACTGGCTTTTCTGAAATAACGGAATTAATAACAACTCAGCCAAAAATTGGGAGACCGGATTGTGTGCATGGCATATCGCATAAACATTTCGAAACGGAAATTTTATAAAATGGCAATTTCGTTAAAACACGGACACCTACCGACACTTTTGCTGCATGTCAGCTTTAGGACTTTTCCGTGAATTCACACCACTTATTTTTTACAGTGAATGAAGTGAGAATCACCGTCCGGAGACGAAGTGGTGTGATAGCTGGCATCTGGCAGTCCATCAGAGATGGGCCCACGTTTTAGGCCTAGCATGGGTTGTGTGTGTGTCTCATATACCTGTCTTTGCCCCCTCCTAGGAACCAATTATCTCAGATCAGAGACGGGCGAACGTCTATAGCCCTAAGAGCTGTCATTAAACCTTAAAACACATAAAAATTTGGACCCAATAAAAGCAGATCAAGATAGCTTTCCTCATATTAATGTTTAAGAATAGGATCTTTAGAAACGCAGTTTGAGAAATCGGCCACTGAGAGTAATAACAGAGATACATTGTGGTATATAGGTCTAAATGACCACATTGGTGTTTATTGTTTCTGTTCTTAGTGAGCTACATAGGCTAAAAATGTTTGGGCCAGTCGTCCCTCGAAAGCCAGGAAACTACCGTGAATACAATGAAAACATACATGTTTTTCCAGGGGTCCCAACCTGGCTCAATAACATGAAGTCACTGAAGTCTGGGCCTTGACCATTCAGCCATTAGGCAACTGTTTGTAGTCCATAAGAGATAAATACATACTATTTTATGTGCAACAATTAAGTTGAATTTCTTTTGATGTGTGTGTTATCAATTCATTCGCTGTGGGAAAATGTAATTCTAGGTTTAAAGCCTTTTCTTGATTTTAGGCTTACCGTTTTGCTCGTGGGCGCCTATGGCCTCTCATCACGTCACTGTGTATCATCACTGCTGTCCTCTCTGCCTTTTTGGACAACGTAACGACAATTCTGTTAATGACAGCCGTCACAATCAGGTAATGATACTCACATGTGTAATTTCTTACACAGTAACTGTTTCTGATACCATAACAATCATTTCGACTGTCGTGCTTACGCTCGTTCTGATACTGTATTAAAAAAAAAGTTATCTCTGGACTGTGGAGAAAGGTGGAAAATATCTTTTGATTGTACAGTATATTTCATTCGGAATTTCCAGATAACAGAAATATTTTTATAAAAAGATAAATACCTGTTTCTTTCAGGGTTTCCTTTCATGCAGAGGTAATTCATGGGCTCCTTTTATGCAGAGGTAATTCGTGGGTTCCTTTTATGCATAGGTAATTCATGGGTTCCTTTCACGCAGAGGTAATTCATGGGTTTCTTTGATGCACGCGTAATTCATGGGTTCCTTTGATGCAGAGGTAAATGATGCCTGACTCAGTACCCTCCAAATGTCGTGTAACTCGGAAGGATAAATACCAGTTCTTATGAACCGGTATTAAGAGATCGGAATTGAAATCCACCATTTCTAGACAAATTTTGTAAAGGAAGTTAAGTGGATCTGATATAGCAAGCTGGCAATTTGTGGAAGATCAAACTGACACCTGCTTCTCGTCGAACATTTATTTGTCATTAAATTGAGCACGAAAACTACCATATAATTTTAACAGACTTTAATTACTTATCGCAAAGGACTAGGCTTTGAGAGAAGGAAATTAAACTTCGTAGGTTTACTTGCGATCCACTGATTCGGCATCAGTTATTACAGAAAAGAAAAGTTGCAACTCAATCCGATGTCCATTTGAAATAGTGTTACAAGAATAATCAAGTAGAACAAACACATGAAGAGAGCTGTCGTCAGCAGAACTTTGAACTGTCTTTGTTTAAGTGGAGGTTATCAACATGTTAAAGAAAGAAAGAAAGGAAGGAAGGAAGGATTTTAAAGTAAATGGTCTACTCAACAGAAAGTAAATAGCAACCTTTTTAAAAAAATGTAAATAGCCTTGAGTACCATTTCCATTTGAATCAATTAACCTCTTCCCCCAACCGACCCCCAGCAAATTGTTTCGTTTTTCTTTTTTGCTATTTTGTCGATAGGAAATTATCCACAAAAGCTGAATATCAACAACAGCCCAGTAACTTACAAAATAAATTAATACAAAGATAAAAACTCTCTGTTGTAAGTGAAGAAGTTAATCATCTAAAACGTTTAATTAACTGAATGGCACCAGTCTGATTAAAAAAGTCACAACAAAATTCTCAATCCTCATAAAATTGTCTTTAAGACTAAGATTTCATTTGGATAATATTACTTCTGTTGTTTATATTCTAGACCATAAATATTAAGAATTGATAGAAGTGAATGCAACACTACCTTGATATGATGAACACAAAAAAGGTATCCAACACGATGATCTTAAAAAACAGCAGAAATATTTATTGTATATCCTTTTAACCGAGTCGTGCGCATTATAAAATAAAAACAGAAGCTAATAAAATTTTTGGAGTGCACAAACATAGTTTTAAGTTAAAATTTTTATCCACTATCTCCGTTTTGCAGAAGAGCTTCTGCACATAGGGCATCCGGCGATTTCATTACTAAAGAATCATACCATGCAAAGTTGTAAAATGTTTTCAGGGACGTGATTCGATTATAATTATCAGTTACTTCGCTACAAATGCTCCGAGCCCAGGTGTTAAGGGGAAAATACATCCATCTTCTGCTGCGTTGATTCCATACTTCCGGGACTTATGGTTCTTAACCCCTGACGTCTATCATTTAATGAGGGAGCGAACAATCGAAAGATCCTTTTAAGCACGCCATTACAAATCTTTACACAAATAAAAGATAAAACAAACACTTTCGCACTTTCTCTAAATTGCAGTAACTCTTGATAATTATACATAGAAAGAAAATATAAAATCATCATGGACGTCAATTAACATCTGCTGGCAATTCCTACCAAAACTGACTCACGTAAATAGTTCTTCAGATGGAAGCAAAGCTCATCACAAATACAAGCTAGCTGTCGAGTTCATAGCGGATGAAAAGAAAACAGTCAAGTGCATTCAGAATATCCGTTTTTTGATACGTAATGCAAAGTGCTAGAATCTGATCTTAAACCTATTTTTATGAATGGCTTTTTATTTTGAAAAACACGTACATGTTCCAAAAAATGTATTATTTATGTAATTTTCTTCCAGGTTGTGTGAAGTGATGAACATAGACCCGAAACATGTACTAATAGCACTTGTTATATTTTCTAATATTGGAGGAGCGTCTACGCCAGTTGGAGACCCACCAAACGTCATAATAATATCAAACAGCAAAGTCGTCGATTATGTAAGTTTTTCCATTTTGGTTGCATTGGATTCATTAATTTTTTTTAGAAAGAAAGCATTATTATTATGTTTTTTTAAAACATTAATAATCTTTGTTTCAATACCAGATGTGAATCTCTGGGATGTACCGCGTAAGTCAATCGTGTATAATCTCATGATTTTTTTCAACTGACAATGAACACCAAGGCCATTTTGTACAGCAGTTCAGCTCTTTGTGTTGTTAGTGAGAACACCGGAACTACAAAGATGGGAACTCTAACCAAGAAGATATTAGGGCAGTTGTCCTGCAAAATGTTTCCAGGAAAAGAAAATGTGTCGTTGTTTCTCTTTAAAAATTCGCAAGGTGAAACTTGCCAATTTTTAATTTTTTTGAAGCTTACAAAGAATTTAAATCTTCCTGTTGATGTCTCCTTTCAAGAATTTTTTCGCTTCGTATCTCTGCATTTTTCTTCCTGCTGTTTTTGAAATACATTTGCATTGTGAAATTGGTTATTCATATATCAATTAAATTTCCAAAATTTCTGAAATTTAGTATAATGTATATAATGATTCAAAATTACATTCAAGACTTCGAAACTTCCAGAAAATAATCAGACGGACTAAAAGCACATCTTTAATTTATGTTAAAAAGTAGAAACCGTATAAATTGCATAGTAATGAGATAAATTCATAAATAACATGCATCAACAAATTATGGAAAGACTTATGAAACGTTATCACCACCTACTGTAAGCATAAAAACTAAAGTTGGTCAAGTGTTAAATCATTTCGTTTTTCCTGTGTTTACCTGAATGTGTCTGCATACTTGATAGACTCATGTATTTTCTAAGAAGGTAATTTTTCTTGTTTACTAACTACCCTGCTACCCCTGACTGTTTTGTAATACTTTCTAAACAGACAGCTACGTTGAAATCATGTCTTCTTCACTACTGGTTTTGTCCGCTTTTCGAATATTGACGATAAAAATGACGATATCCAAGAGAAATCCTCTGAGATTGTTGTTATCCACCGAAATGTTTTTAACAATATGTTTATATATGAACTCAATGATGAAACTTGGAGAATGTATAGTCACAAATTGCAGTGGTGCCCAGAATTAGGAGGGAAATATATAAAAAGTTCTATAGTTGCTAAAGCATGTAAAGTAATGCACTGAAAATTAGCAAACATGCAAATTTTATTACGTTGAAGAATATCAAGTATTTCTTTTTGCCGCAGAGGGCCAGAATATCCAAATTAGTATTGCGTTACAAAAAGCGCGAATGAACCTGTAGCTGTTTTAGGCAACTCTCGCTTTCACTTCAGTGGCACATCGAGCTGTTTATGTCACGGAGAGGCAATTCTTACTTTCACTTCAGTGCCACGTTGAACTGATTCTGTCACGAAGAGGCAACTCTTCGTTTCACTTCAGTGACACGTCGAGCTGTTTATGTCGCAAAGCTATCGTATGAATCATTTTCAACAGTGTACTGTTTGTAAGATGGAAGCAGATCATTACTAGACCCAAGTTTCCCTAGCATTGAATGTTCCGCAAGATGTCCTGTCATGACTCTGGGGATGATTTCACCAGATAGGAGATGTTTGCAGACAACAGGGACGAAACCGTTCCAGAGCCAGAACAGCTGCTGACGATCGTTATACGAGCCTGACTAACAGACGAAACAGAGAGATGTGCGCTAGGCAACTCTCTTTAGTGCTTGTATATGCTAAGGAATCAGGGATTAATGACATACTGTTTGAAGGAGACTTTGTGAGCAATGCTTATATGCACAGAGACCAGTTGTTTCCTGTAACTCCACGCTACCCGGCGAAATAATTTAACGTGGAGTCGCTAACATCACACTTGTGGTCCAGACCAGTGGGCAAATGTTCTTTTGACAGATGATTCGCATCATTTGGCTTAAGTATTTATTCGCAAACCAGGGACTACCGACAGTCCTATAACATCAGAAAAAGGAACTACTCTGGTGGTGATGGCATGATGGTATGGAAACGAATCATGAAGAACGGACAGATAGACCAGCATATCTTTCAGAGTCGCTCTTCTATTTCCCTGAGGTACAAAGGCGTGACCCTGAACCCGTACATCAGGCCATTCAGGAGAGTTGTCGGTCTAGATTTCGTTCTTATGGACGACAATGCCTGACCTCATAGAACTCATTTGTTCGACGACTTTCTGGGATATCTTCTGACCTCAGTCCCTTTGAATATGTATGATATGCTCTAGGAAGAGGCACTCTTTTTATTTATTGGAGATTTAACGACCACAGTGAGCAACTCAATGGGTTATAAGCAGTCTCCCGTCCCTAATTTTAGTGTTACTAGTTCCAGGAAAGGGAGAGAGCCAGTGTCGTAAGACAAACACAACATCCATGCCTCACCATGATTCGAACCCGGACCCTTTCCGAACAAATGATCAGAAGTCATCGCTTAGACCACTGCGCCACCGGGGTGGCAAGGAAGATTCATTGAAACTCACCAGCCCCCATCCGGAACACTTCCAGTACTTAGAACAGCTCTTGTTGAAGATTGGTCATTAATCCCTCAAGATCTAATAAATACCCTCAGAAACAGTACGAGGAATCGCTGCTTGAGATGCATGGCTGAGAGGAGTGATTACACCATACTAAAATACTACATGTCTCAAGCAAAAGACTTGAGATGTTGTTCAATGTTTTTTCATGTAAATTCCAATATTATGACATTAACACATGCAAATTATAATATTATGATTTTCTTCTACTTAAGCTGCCTAAATAACGCAGTAATGAACCATGTTACCAAATTTCGTTGAATTTTCTCATACGATTGTTTTAATTATCCTTTAGTTTTGAACTAGTAGTGTCGATACCTGGCTTTCTATATTCATGTGTTTTCGCAGGTTATACATGGAAGTGAAGGTTCTGTTCTTTAAATCGTTTTCATATTTATGAAACACAATCTGAAAGTGTTTTATTGTTTAAACATTCGTATTTGTTCCTTAGGGTATTGACTTTGGAACGTACATTTTGCATATGTTGCCTGGGGCTGTGCTCAGCATGATTGGTACCTACATCCTCATTCGCATTTTCTACCGAGACACTGCCTCACTCCGCTTCTCAGATCCTCCAGAAGTGGTTGGTAAGATATTTTTATTCAGGTAATTTCGAATTATTCTTGTATACTCGAGCACATTTAGCACACTTATGTTACTGTAATATAAAACGTGCTACTAGTGCAGAAATAGTCTTTACGCTTATTTCTCCGTAAGACTCGTTTTTGAGGAATATTACTGGGTGTCCATAAAGTATTTCCCACATTACAAGAATTAATATGAAAAATCTATGTAAGTTAAAATAAGATGGTTGCCAACATAATATAACAGCACTAATAAAGGGTTTTTCTTCTGTTCTTTATGTGAGAACTACTTCTGAATAAGAGGGGCATTTTATCGATAATGGCTTCCATGCAAGAAAACGCGGCGTGCGTGTTGTGGTTCCATGAGACCAAATCGACGATAACTGTCCAGCGTCATTTCAGAAAAGAGTGCAGACAATCACCACTGTTCCAAAAAGCATAAAAGCTTTGTATGTAAAGTTTAAAGCGACGGGTAGTGTTGGCTATCTCCCACCGAGCGGGCCGATCCCCGGTTACACAAGAGACAGCTGCAGCTGTTCAGGAGACATTTCTGCGAAGCTCCAGGAAATCCATTTATCGTGCTTCATTGGAAAAAGAATTCCCCGTAACACGGTTCACAAAATTTTATACAAACGTCTTGATCTGTATGCTTATAAAGAATAGATCATTCAAGCTCTTCGGCCTGATGACCGGCCTCGCCGTGCTGCTCTTACGACGGAGATGTTGCAACGCATAGCTCATGATAGTGATTATCTGCACCGTGTCTGTTTCTCAGATGAAGCCACATTCCACCTCTCCGGTACAGTAAATAGGAACAATGTGCAAATATGGGGATCAGAAAATCTCCATTATTTGATCGAAAAACAAAGGGCTAGCCCGAAAGTGAACGTATGGTGAGGCCTGATGCATTGCAGATTCATGGGACCCTTCTTTTTTACAGAGCCAACGGTAACATGTAAGGTGTATTTAGACAAGCTGCACCTTTTTTTAGCATCTCAATTGCATGCACTCCAATCTTCGTATATTTTCGAACAAGACAGTGCCTCACCACATTAATCAAGAATGCACCATCATGTCGTGCAATCCTTTTCTTGTACCTATAATACATTTTTATATTAATTTTTGTAATGTGGGAAGACTGTATGGACACCCTGTATATATGTGTGTGTGTGTGTGTGTGTGTGTGTGTGTGTGTGTGTGTACGTGTGCTCTACAAAATTCAAAATTATGATGTCTAGGGAAATAATAACAACAAACCTCTGTTTTGAAAGCCTTCCCGACAGCTGAGTGGACGGAGGCTCAGGTTTCTGGCTAGTCTTTCAAGTCAGACCTAGCTTGAATTCCTGATAAGGCATGGGTGGGAAAGATGTCCCATGAATCTAGCTCATTTCCTTCCCTGGAGCCTGTGGTCCAAAATTACGGTCTGAGAACCGTTAAACCCAGAAACAAAACAAATATTCGAGAAGCGTATTGTGTCGCTGAATTGCGTAGAATGAGTATCATTTTCTGTGAAAGTTGGAGCAGTGTTTTATTGCGTGTGTAAATAACTAAAATTCATTTCACTTCTCTTTGATTGCCATAGGCCTACAGCAAATATGCACTTACACTTCCTTACCCGAAATGTGTGCATCATGGAAATAAGAAAATTTATGGGTAACTCTGGTCGTATAATGCAAAAGGAATACTTTAAACCTGGTTTTAAGAAAGGAAATATTTGGAAGTCTAATCATAATCTTACACGGTACAGCCCAAAAAACTGCCACCAGAGAATTAATATTTTTTCGTTTATGAGACAGCAGATATTGGAAAAGGAATTATTTTCACAAAAGAACTTCTTAAAATGAACATTTTGAACCAGATAGAAATATACATTAGCGCTAACAATATGAAACGCATTTTTTGCCACAGTTAGAAACATTTTGCTTCAAAAAAGAGCGCAAAACTCCTGATAATCACAGATGTGTGATGCGAAATAAAATGCTTTAGTCGCGTTTAAAAATACTATTAAATACAAATACACATCGAATGTAAAATTTATGACTAATATTGTAAAATGAGTGGTTCTTAATTTCCATGGTTACAGCTATCGGGTGGGCAAGAAGGTTTTCCATTGGGGTTAACGTAAGTTACTACGCTATTGGTCAGACGGGAAAAGTGATACTCTAAAATACGAATTTTCGGCAAATCTTTGAATAGTATATCAAAAACGTACCAAAAGTTAAATATGACTTTAATGTAATAACTTTTAAGAATTGCTTAACAGCATGAAGAAAGGGACGTAGGTTCTGTGTCGGACGTCTGGTAACATTCTCTTAGATAGTAATATACTTCAGACACAGGTGTGCGTTGGAAACTTTCACCAAGTACCTGAATTCTAAAGCATTTCATTTAACTTTCACCAAGTACCAAGTACATGAATTCTAAACATTTCATTAATTATTTGCAATAATTCTTAAACGAGATTTAGTTCAAAGACGCCTGCCATAACAAGACTTCATCTCCCCCCCCCCATCCCTTCAAATTTGTATTGTAAGTCCTGTTTCCAGTTTTTGTTATTTAGAAAAAGATCTTTTGCCGCAGCAGCAAATGTTAGTGCATGTTAATTCGTTAACGTTGGTTTCGGGCCCATGTAAAACAATATTTTCTTCTCGTATGATTTTCCTGAAATAAAGTGAGAGAAATGATACGTAAGACGCAGTTTCTCTCACTCCCCTTTCACATGTTGTTTTCGCAGCTGCTTAACTAGATTTTTGTACATAACTACACATGCACTCTCTAGCACAAAATAAAGCAAAAATTTTGAAATAAAATTACACCAGCAACTTGATCACTAGAAGTCCAATTCTTCTTATTGTTATTATAAAAAAATATGAGATTCCACCACTTTCTGGGGTTTTCTTCTCTTTCTTCCGAGGCGGGTACCACGTACCAAGAGTGGGAAGTGGTATTTCTTTCTCTCAGTTGTCCAGGAACTTTCTTACTATCCCACAAGTTTCAGGATAGCTGCGTTCTGTAGTTCCATGTAGGTGTTAGGTTGAAGGTCTGGTGTCTGTATAGAGCTGTGGATGGTCTTAGGTACAACTCCTGCGGCTGATATTACTATGGGGACGGTGGTGACGTTCTCCATATACCACATTTCCTTGACTTCGCATCGTAGGTCGTTTATACTTTGACAGCTTCTCTCCGTCTGTCTTTTGGATGTTGCACGTGTTGGTCACGGCTATGTCAATGACGTATGTTAACTTATCCTTGTGGACCAGGACGATGTCGGGCTGATTGTGGGGGTTGGTCTTATCTATTCTGATGGATCTGTCCCAGTATATCTTGTGGGAGTTGTTCTCTAGATCATTGTTGGCTCATACTTGTAGTAGGGGACAGGCTCAGTTGTAATAAGGTGGTGCTTTCTTGCCAATTTATGATGGAAAATCTTGGCGATTTGGTTGTGCCTGTTCGTGTATTCTGTTTGTGTGCGGACTCTGCTGTGATATGTTGGATGGTGTCTGGCGCTTGATGGCATTGCCGACATGTGTCGCTTTCCACTGAGGTGTCCTTCAGGATATGCTTTCGGTAGTTTCTGGTGTTTATAACTTGATCTTGTATAGCCATCAGGAACTCTTCGGTCTCGGGGAAGATTTATCGGTTTGTGAGCCATGCATCGGAGGCAGTCTTATCCACATGGTCCGATTGCAGATCGTCGTAGTGCCTTCTGTGTAGGACTTTCTTGCTCAAAGCTTCTTCTTTTGGGTCCTTCGTTCCAATCTTAATGTTCTTAGTAGAGAGGTCTATATCTGTGTATTTCTTGTCACTCTGGTTTATCGCTTGGTGAAGGGGCGCCATGCCCTGATGGAAGTATTTTCTGAGGCTGCTGATTCTTTTATCTCGGTGTTCCAGGAGATCAATTATTCCCCGTTCTTCTTCTACCCGTCCAATGGTCAGCTTTTCCTACTGCTAACTTCGGGTTGTGTTGGCGATGTTTAGTGAGGGTTGTGCTGGTATTGCGCATTATTTCCTCAAGCTCTGCTGTGGTCCACTAGATCATTCCAAAAGAATACGTGAGGACTGGAGCTGCGTATGTGTTGATAGCCCGAGTGATGTTGAGAGTGTTGAGGTTGGTCTTCATTGGTCTCCTCAATCTTTGGTTGTATTTAGCGGCTAGATTGTTTTTGATTTCTTTGTGTTCTAGGTGTTGTGCTTTAAGCATACCAAGGTACGTATAGGCTTCCCCATCCTCCATAGCTGCAATCTGTTCTCTGGTCTTCAATTGGTAGCTACGTGCATCGTGCTTTCCTTGGTTCATACCTTGTGTTTTGCATTTCAATATTATTATTGTTATTATTATTATTATTATTATTATTATTATTATTATTATTATCTCAGAAATAAAATCCATATCGTATTCTGCGAAAATGCTGTTCGTATCCATTGAGCTGGTTGAAATTCAGCATTCTGTAGCTGATAATAAATATCTGCCGAATCATCGGTCACGTCGTGTTATGGTAGTTCTGTTTAACTTCTTAGCCCTCAGGACACTCCTTCTGTAGTAAGAGGAAATCACTAAAACTAAGATCTACTACTTAACATCCTGGAACAGGATCCTTGCATTTGCTTAAAAATGAAATTTGTGCCGTAGTAACTCAAATCACCACGAGCTTTATTAGAGCTGTGTTGTAAATCCAGTAACAATCCCCGAGTTTGAGTCCTGGATGAGTCGTGGGTAGTTTGTTTGTCTTACGGCACTCTCTCTTCCCTAGAATCAGTGGTATAACGAAGTAAATTTCTCCGTCATTTTTATCCGCGCCAGGATTCGAACCCGGATCCCCTCATTCCGGAATAAGTTGCTCTACCAATTGAGCTACGCGGACGTTTTATTCTGATTCCTATCTGCCCCCATGTCGTGTGCGTCCTTCTGGCAGGTACGTCACATCTCCTGGTACGTTACAGTGGTCCTATAAATTAGGGACAGGCGACTGCTTATATTCCTTACAGATGCTCACCTTGAAACAAAAAAGAAAGGTATAATACGTATACAGGGTGTTTCAACGGGATGTCACACTTTTCAAGCTAGTAGATCAATCGTTCGGCTTAATAACTAAATGGTAACGAAACTACGTGTCAAAAATGAGATGTTGATAAGTTAACATTGCATCAGGTTTTCTGCAGATGGCGTCCGTTAGGCCCTTCGAGTCTGTTCTCTCGTTCACTCCTCAGTTCTCGCCACAGGCAGTAAGATTTCGTACATAGTACAACAGCGCGTATTTATCGTGAAGAATTTCTGTTATATCAATTCTGTTATTGCCACACAAAGGGCTTACCGACTCGAGTAGGGGAGTAGGGTGTTCCATGGTCTTGATCGGGGACGAGGAGATGCTGGAAAAAATAGGTTTATTACTGAGTGAGAAAGCGAAACACAACCCGCCGTCAAGAGTTCCGTAGTGTGCAGAAGATGTTCGTAAGCGATTGCTTCGCTTCCTCCCGGAAATCATTATGCCGCCCCGGTGGCGCAGGGGTCCAAGGCGATGGCCTCTGATCATTCGTCCAAAAGGGGTCCGGGTTCAAATCCCGGTGAGGCATGGATGTTGCGTTTGTCTTACGGTACTGGCTCTCTCCCTTCCCTGGAACCAGTGACCCTAAATTAGGGACGGGCGACTGCTTATAGCCCATTGAGTTGCTCACGGTGGTCGTTAAACCTCCAATAAAAACAAAATCATTACGCCGATTGTCACAGGAGACAGCCTACTCCTTGACGGTGGGATAAAGAGCAGCTATATGCGCAAAAATCAGTCCGTACAGAGTGACAGCTGTACACCAGCTGATGGGAGTAGCGACAAAATCAAGCGTGTACGTTACTGCAATTGGTTCTTCAATTGGGTGGAAAGAAACTTTGGAATACTGACGGTGACATGGTTTACCGATGAAGCTCGGTTTCATCTCTCAGGATATGTAAGTTCTCAAAACAGGAGGACTTGTGTGTCAGAAAACCCTAATGAAATCCACGGGACATCAATTCAACCGCAAAATGTGGGTGTGTAGTGTGTAATTTCCACTGAGTCATTGGACCAACTTTTCTTTGAATGGACTGTGAGCACTGCTCTGTACAGGGACATGTTCATGGCCTTCGTGGACCAAGTAGACGAAGTCGAGCTTATGCAGCGGTGCTTCTAACAGAATAGTGCCAGGTGCCACACCTCCAGTAAGTCTATGGTGCTCATCAACATCTTCTTCGTGGACCATGATATCGCCAAAGACCTATGCCCCTCCCTCCCAGGTCACCAGACTTGACTTCAGCGGATTAATTCTTTTGCAGCTATCTTAAAGAGAGGGTCTACAAAAACAGACAACGAACTCTTCAGGAAATCCGGGCAAACATCACCACCGAAATGAACAATATCGACGCAGACATTTTGTGGAGTGTATCAGAAAACGTGGTGAAACGTGTGCAAATGTGTCTCGAAAAGGAGGGGGTACACATTTAGCACTTGATGCGATGGTTAGTCATTCTCCCATTATTAACCTGCTATTTACACGTAGTTGCGTTACAGTTTAGTTACTAAGTCGAACGACTGACCCATTTAAAAGTGGGACTTCCCATTGAAAGACCCTGTAGTAGTTTCAAACATTATGGGAGCACTGTAGAAACGTCCAATAGCTAGCTAGCGAACAACTACCGAACTAACATCCAATATTTGTTATTATATTCTCTATCTTTACGGAAAATGATGGTTAAAATTGATGAGACGAGACGGTTGCTAGCAGTTTGGCGTACACAAGATTCAGAAGAAAACGATATTTCCTCTCTTGGTAAATTGAACTAACTGGCATGCTGCAATAAGACGGTGAACATAGCCGAACATTGGCTGCATTCTCGTGTTTTACTGGAAACAGCGTTATCATGTGCACTGTTGTTTAAACAATCATCTGTAACTACTTTTCGACAGGAAAAATACGGCATCTGTGCAGTTAGAAAGCCATTGTCAGTTGATCTCAACTGGAAATTTTCCTTCGGGGGGCTGTCTGCATAGATGCTGGAAGTATGATGTAACATAGTAAAAAAAGGCTGCGAGTGCCAAATGAAGGTCAAATTCCGGTACAAACGTAAGGTTGCTGTCCTCACGTTTAGTGAACTCTAAGATAAAATGTTCCATTGGCGGAACTTATACGCACTGCATGGAAATCCAAAGACAATATCAATCCTAGAATGTTAATGGAGCTGATTAATATAAAAGATTGCACTGCTGATTTCAAAATTTTATCCGTAGTCCCAAAACAAATCATCGGATGCCTTTATAGACAAGTGGTTAATTCAACGTAATGGAAGATGAGCTTTTAGAATTAAGACTGCCATGGAACTCATCTGGGTAAACATTTAATGTAACCTTGATCATATATCATCATCATCATTGTCAACCATTATCAATCCACTGCTGGACGAAGGTCTCCCCAAGTTTCCTCCACAACGGTCTGTCTTGTGCCAGTCTCCTCCATGTTACTCCCGCATATTTACGAATTTCATCCACCCATCTCCCATGTGGTCTTTTTCTGGGTCTTTTCCTGTCCCTTGGAATCCAATCTAAAATTTCGGCTGTCCATCTATGGTCTGTCCTTCTGGCAGTATGTCCAGCCCATTGCCATTTCAGGGATTTAACCCTGATCATGATGTCTTCCACTCTCGTCATTTTTCGGATCCACGAGTTTCTCTTCTTATCTCTCCTGGTTATACCAAGCATGCACCTCTCCATGCTGCTTTGAGTTGTCTGCAGCCTTTGTATGTCTCTTTTAGTTAAGGTCCACGTCTCTGCACCATACGTAAGCACTGGAAGGATACATTGATCAAACACTTTTCTTTTAAGACATAATGGCATATTGCTCTTGAAAATTATGCTGTTTCTTCCAAAAGCTCTCCAGGCAAGTTTTGTACGCCGATTAATTTCTTCATCAATGTGACCCTCACTTGATATCTGCTGCCCAAGATAAACATACGTATCTGTTATCTCCAGTTTTTCTCCATCAATCGATAAATCTTCATTTCTTGTAAAAGCATTGAACATCACTTTTGTCTTCTGAAAGTTCATTTTTAATCCCACTTCTTTACTCTTGTCAGCAAGTTCCTGGATCATACTCTGCAGCTCTGATGGGGTAGTTGCAAAAATTACTACGTCATCAGCAAAACGAGGGTGGGTTAGATAATCTCCATTAATCTTTATCCCTTTGTTTTCCCAGTTCAGTGATTGAAAGACATTTTCCAATGTGGCATTAAAGAGCTTCGGAGATATGGTGTCACCTTGTCTCACTCCCTTTCCAATTTTTATGTGTGTTGTATTTTCAAACAGCCGAATCTTTGCACTTGCATTTTCATAGATGTTATTAATAATATTAATGTATGCATCTTCAATACCGCAGGATTTCAGAGCCGTGGTAACTGCTGATGGTTTCACCGAATCAAAGGCTTGTTCATAATCGATAAAAGCCATGCACAATGGAAGTTCATATTCCCTCGCTCTTTCAATTAGTTCTCTCAGTACGTGGATATGATCTATTGTGCTGTAGCCACTCCTGAATCCAGCTTGTTCTCTCGGTTGAGCCATGTCCAGTGTTACCTTCAAGCGGTGTGAAAGAACTTTAGTGAAGATTTTATAAACCACTGATAGGAGGCTGATAGGTCTGTAGTTCCTGAGATCGTCAATGTCACCTTTTTTATGTAGCAGGATCATTGTAGCATTGTTCCAATCCTCAGGAATCTTCCCTTCATTAAGGCATCGAGTGAAAATTTGGGCGAGTACTGTTTCGATTTCTCCACTTGCTTCTTGTATGATGTCTATAGTAATTCCATCTTCTCCTGGAGCTTTCCCCGCTTCATGTTCTTGATTGCATGAGCAACTTCTGCTGGGAGGACTGGAGGAACTCTGGTACCTTTCATGATGTCTGGAGTACATGTATCATCCCTTTCATATAATTTGGAGTAGAAATCTTTCACTCTTGTCAAAATTTCGCCTCTATTTCTTGTTATAGAACCATCTTCTTTTCTCAGAGCCATAAGCTGTTTTCTTCCCTTACTGAGATGTCCCTTTGCTATCTTAAGGCTTTGGTTGTTTTCAATTGCTTTCCTCACTAGCTCACAGTTGAATTTCCTTACGTCTTCAGTGATACTTTTTCGTGTTGTCTTGCATAGCTCTATATATTCCACTTTGGAAGTCACATCTTCTTTAGTTGTCCTCATCTCTCTTCTTTTTTGCATCAACATTTTTGGTTTTTCCTGATAATTTGTTCACATGCAACTTGTTCTTAGACCCAGCTAATTTTGTTGCTGTTTCCATTAGAGCTTTGGTTACTTTTCTGTTAACTTCAGAAATATCCACTTCTTCCGATGTTAGGCCTTCTAAAGCAGAGAATCTGTTCTTCAGTTCTAACTTGAAAGTATTATGGTGTTTTTTAAGGTTGGTTATGTCAATACATTTTGTTTGTCTTATGAGCTTGCCACGTTCCAGTTTAGTGTTGAGGTGCATCTTACATCTCACCAATCTATGGTCACTACCTGTGTTGAACTTGTTCAGCACACTGCAGTCTTCGATGACGAATTTTTTTGTTACACATATTAAAATCAATTTCACTTGTCGTCCCAATTGGATGTCTCCATGTCCATTTCCTGTGTGGCTTTTTCTTGAAAAAGGAATTCAAGATGAAAAATCCTTCTGCCTCTGCAAACTCAACGAGAGTATTTCCACGCTGGTTTCTGTTGCCGTGACCGAATTTACCTACTGAAGTTTCATTCTGTTGCCGGTGCCCTATTTTTGCATTGAAATCTCCCATAATTATCTTCAAGTGCTGCTTACCTTTATTATTTAGATCACGAATTTCCTCATAAAATTCTTCAATTTCTTCTTCAGGATGACTTGTGGTGGGTGCATAAGTTTGAATAATCTGAGCCTGGTATCTTCTCGATAGTTGGATAACGAGTCGTGCAGCTCTGTCAGAGGAACTTTCAACTTCTACAACTTTATCCTTCAGTTTCTTGTTTATTATAAATCCAACACCACTAGTTCTGCCAGTATCTGTCCCACGATAATAGAAGAGATGTCCACTTTTCAGTTCAATGAGATCTTCTCCTTTTCTCCTTACCTCACTCAGCCTGACGATGTCCCACTTGATCCTTTGTTGTTCCTCTTCCAATTCAAGAAGCCTTGAATCAGAAGATAGGGAGCGTCCGTTATAGGTAGCCAAGGTCAGCATCAAATGGCAGCCTAGTCCAGTCCTCCGGGGATTCTTAGCACCCTCTGCCTTCATGTCGCACTGGCCGCTGCCTTGACCCAGGTACATTCCAGCTGCCGGAGACTGAGGGCCAAGATTTAAGTTGTAGAGTCATTTTGGAGGTGTTTGGCCATAACTCACCACGCTGGCCAAGCGGGTTGGTGAGTGTGGGATAGCATTTCCTCTGATCCCGATGGTATAGTTATACCGCTATTGGCGGTCGTCAGAGCCCCTTTAGTGGGAACAGGATGCACCACGAGAAGGCGGGGTTGACATTTGTCAAGGAGAGGCTGTGATGTTACGCATCACCTGACCTTATCATATATATATGTCTACTATTATTAAACGGTGGCCCACAGCAAGGTCTGAGACAATGTGCTATGAGTTTCTTAGTATCTGAGATGAAACGCAATGCCAAGTAATGTAAAAAAAGTTGCATGTAGGTGACACTTGGGTCATTTAAGTCATGGTAGCTTACAATCCCTTTCTGATGTATGGGTATTTTAATTTTTAATCGTTTATATTGTCTGGTGTGAGGCAAAGCGATTTTTCTTTAAAGAAGACTTTCATTGTAGTTAGTACAGCATGTATTTGGTTATAAAATAGAAAAAGACGGTGGTAGAGAAACTTAACGTTTAATTTTCACTGTCAGAGAAAGAACAGTTCTAAAACTAGTCATGACTTTTCTGAAATTGCGACGCTGGTTATTTATCAATAAAACATTTATCAACAGAAATCATGAGAACTGTGGTGAATAGACAGGAATGGCGAACCTTGACTACCGACGGAGTAAGAATTGGGTCACGACGCTCGAACCGAGCAACTAAGAGAGAGAGAGAGAGAGAGAGAGAGTGACTAATCAAACAGCTACGCAGTTCCTCCTTTACGTTTACTTCTGTGATTAATTTCTATTTCTTGGGTTCATGCCAGATTTTGCCCATCTAGATTTTTTTTCGGTTGAATATTTTCATTGCTTCTTAGCCATGATAAGTTTTACATCATTATGTCCACCCTTTGTGTTCTAATCTATTTCTACCCGGTTTCTGAGTATATATATACACCGAAGAGCAATTGAATTAGAGATACCTGTCTAGTAACGTGTAACACCACCTTTCGCCCTGATGACGGCGGCGATTCGTCTCGGCATGGACTCGACAAGACACCGTAAGCGTTGGGAAGCCATACGGATCCACGACCCCTGAACAAGCTCCCACAGTTCACGAAGATTTTGTGCAGGGGGTCAGAGTCTCGAACATCTCTCTCGATGGCATCCCAGATGTGCTCGATGGGATTGAGGTCAGGTGACCTAGCTGGCCAAGGAAGCGAGGTCACGTCGTTCATCTAACCATTCGAATACAATTCGGGAACGATGGCACGGTGCATTGTCTTGTTGCAGGATGAGCTCCACAGGGGGATGTTGAAGACGCACAAACGGGGGCAAATGGTCATCCAGGATATCCCGGTAACGTTGACCTGTGAGGGACGATGTCACACGTACCAGGGGTTCTATTTCAGTCCACGTAAACAGTCCCTAGATGAGAATGCCACCCTCACCAACTATGTAGAGTACCCTGCTGGCAAGAAGGATCCATCGTTTCATGTGGTTTGCGCCGTACTCGTACCCTGCCATCCGCATATACCAACGTGAATCTTGACTCATCAGTCCAGGCAACGTTTTCCCACATATGTAGGGTCCAGTGGCGATGTTCCCGCGCCCATGCTAATATTTGCACCCTGTGATGTGCGGTCAGCAGCGGTATCCTCATGGGACGATGGCTTCTGTACCCCATAGCGAGGAGATGGTTCTGGATGGTGTGGCTGCTTACACGTTTTTGTGCACCAGCGTTAAATTCCCGAGTGATTTCTTGCACTGAGGCCCGTCTATCCGCTGCTACAATGCGAGCTAGCCGACGATGACCCCGCTCATCCACACGCTGTGGTCCACGGCAGTTGGCCCTTGCAGGGATGGTTTTACCGGATTCAATGTACTCACGGTGCACCCGTGACACAGTGGCTCGTGAAAATCCCAGAGCGTGCACGACTTCCGACATGGAGTGACCCATTCCTCGGACCCCGCTAATTTGCCCCTGATCAAATGCGCTTAGATCCTTCGTCTTACCCATATTTCGTCCGACTCTTACTGATTCCCGTCGCATCACTCCTTATATTGTCGGGTCGCTGCATACGGCATGTCGTTTCCGTTTACCGGGCAGCCCACAACGCCACATTTGCATAACGTCAGCTGTCTCTAGTTCACTTGCTCTTCAGTGTATATATACACATAAGGACTTATAATCTCAAAATTCGCACCATAGTGCACTTCATGTGAAGTGTTAGAGTTGGTAAAACACGCTCTCTGCCATTGGAATTTTACAAACCAGAAAGCAAGGCCGGATTTTGCACAAATCGGTAGATAAGTGCTGCTGTATAGTAAGACGTCGACACCTCACTTAAACCTTTCTGTCTAGATCTCTAAGAAATCTCACAAGAATTAGCAACCGGAACAGCAACGGGAACAAAACGTGTGACGTGCCTGTCTCGCAGGGCGCACATGATATAATGGCAGATAGCAGTGAGAGCATATCCCGGTGTAGTATAGTGGATAGCACTCGAAGCTCCGGAGCCGATAGTTGCGGGTTCGAATATCGCCCCTGGCATAAAACTGATGCGGAAATTTACTTCGTCATAAATGCCATGGCATCTTTTACGCCGCGCGTATCCCTATCTTAAAAATTTTGAGAGGGATATTTTTGAGAGGGATATCGTCAGGATCTATGAGAGGGTGTTCAATCTAAAGAATGGTGTAACATGTCAGCGTTGCAGCTGTGTAACAGTTATTCGTGCAAGGAGGCCGAATAAATTTACGGGCAGCGCCCAACGCAGACCATTAGTTACAGCACCTTCAACACACTCCGTAAGACTGCGAACAACTCCTTGATTAGTTTTACGGCAAGGCCTCATGCGTCATTGACCACAGCGCAGCTTTCTGCTGAACATATAACTGCATCTTTATCGCCTGGAATGTGTGGACTTAGAACAGCTTGTGATGAGGATATGACGTGTCAATTTCAGCCACCACATGCGGTTTGTCTAGGCACCAAACTTTGCCTTATAGTCGTACGCCAATGCTTGAGATGGTCTCTTACCCAATAGCCACCGTCGAAATCTATATTCCGTTGTTTTGGGTGCAGGAATTTTTTTTATTTGTTTGAGGCGTCCTGGATCAGACGGGAGCCTGGCGTCCTATTTGTTGTAGCTTATACAAGGCACATGCCACTAAAATCACCTGCGGATGCTTACAGGTGCCCTCTCTCTCTTGTGTGGTCATCCAGTTGCCTGGATTTTTCACCGTGTAACATGCTTGACATGTGCATCCTCGCACTCAATCTACGCACACTGTCGCGACTTTGGTTAATTAATCTCAACTTATGTGAATTACGATGCAACAAAAGTATGTGAGGTTTTCATTAACAGCACGAGGAGCATCAATCTGTGGACAACGTTAGTCTCATGCAAAGTTTCTTGTGCCTATCTTTGTTCTGAATGTACTGGAAAGATTCCATTGCATCGGAATTTTTCCAGTAAATTTGTTTATCTTGTACGAATATTGAACTGAAGCAAACGATTTATCATAATGGGGTAAGAAGCTATCTCTTTGGTAAAAGAATGGAATCCAAGTGGTTGCGGCGAGTGTTCTTTCTCTGTGTGCGTGCGTGTGTTCTGAATAAGGTAGAAGTAAGCACTCAAAAACTCCATTTCAGAACTGTTTTGAGAGGTAATACTAAAATATCCCTTTTGGAATGAAAGCGAATGGTGTTTGTTCGAGGTGTCGAAAATCTATTGATACTATCTAAATCAAAATGAGAACCATTTCATCCAAAGTATATAAACAGAGAAAACTGGGACCTTTGGTCACACAATAATAATTCAGTTCCATTTAACTTACGAAGAGTAATTGGTGATCGATGTTGACAAATAATGTGGAATAAATAATAAACATTGAACGTAATTACGACGAAAGTAAAAGGAAATCACTCTATGCAACTGTTTGTAACTACAGAGGCAGAGTCGAAAGTTTTGCAATATTTGGATCCCTTTATGTCTTCATACGTACCTTTACGACGAAAGCTGACTAGCATTCAAAGTATAGGCCATTGTGTTGCAGTCTTTAGCCATCTGTCTGCCAGTTCTTCGATTCCGCGGCGGTACCAGTTCTTGTCCTTCGAGGTGATAAACTCCTTAACCCCAGCTGCCATCTCCTCTTGGTTGTTGAAGTGCCGCCCGAGAAGGAAGTAGGCCATGGACCGTAACAAGTAATAATTCGACGGGGCAAGGTCCGGACTATATGCTGGCTGTGGCATCAGTTCGATGCCCTCAAGTCCCTGGAGTTTTGTGCTGGTCGTTCGCGCGATATGAGGCCGAGCGTTGTCCTGCTGTAGGAGAGCTGTTCTCTAGTGCCGGGTAATTCTCCGCCAAAACAGCATACCAGCTGTTCAAAGTACAGTTTGGCGTTGATGGTCCGACAGTCTGGAACAAATTTATAATAATATAATCCCCTCGAAATTCCACCAGACGCAGAGTAACACCTTGTGTTCGAAGCGCCCACGTTTGCGAACAGGTTCTAGAAGCTGGCCTGGAGTCAAACACTGCCATTGTGTGTCAGGAGTACGGAGAAAGATCCACTTTTCATCGCACGAAACAATTCTATTGTTAAGACGTACATTGCGCAGGTTTTCTATGAGTTTCGTGCACACTTCCACTCGGCGGTTTGCTTCAACTGGCGTCAGTTCGTGAGGGACAATGCGGCAGCTCCTAGACATTGCCAAGGTCCTGCAGGTGACAACCCACTGTGCTCTGTGATATACCCAACTCTCCTGATAATATCCGAGTGCTATTTGTCGGATTTGCCTTTACGGCTTGGCGTACGGCCTCTGAATCCACGGTTAGCGGCCTACCTGACCTTGGCTGATCGTCGAAGTCTGTTATCTGAGCGAATTTTTTGAACTATCTGGTTGCGGTGCTGTGGTCCACGGAACCTTCCCCTTTCGCATGACAAATGTTTCGTGTTGCTTGAGCAGATTTCTGGCCGAGTTCAAACTCGTAAAGCAAAGGTTTCCTAATTAGCCTGTTGTGGCTGTTCATCTTTTAGGCATCCCAACCACAGACACAACGACGACATGTAATGCTGTTAACAGCAAACAGCAACGACTACCACTTTATATCCATTTCGACGGATTGCAGTCCGCGACTTAAACAAGTTTAAACACATGACATACCGCCAGAGCACATGCGTTTATGCAAATATTGCAAACCTTTTGACTCACCCTCTGCATCCAAGCACTGATCAGGATAACGTCAATCATTTCTTTCTAAGACTGGATGCAAAATAATTATGCACATTGTTGGCAGGTAAATGGAAACCACTTTTATCGTCATACTTTCTGAGAGCAAAATAAATACTACAGTTCAATGGTAAATGGTCACTAGTTCTCTCCAACCCTTCCTCTCAGAACTGTTTACTTTCCCAGGCATAAATAGGAACCCCTTGCAGCAATGAAATCGCGTCAAACCTTTGTGTGCTTATGACTATCCAATTCGAACTAAACACTTGCCTGTCGTAGATTAAAATGCAGTTATTCATAACATCGTTGTATGCAAGCTTGTTGCTAACATTTTAGCGGGGCGTATTCTTGATTCCATTACAGTGATTTTTAATGTGCGCAATTCGGTACGTAATATACTTTGAGTGTATACGCATTAAACCAAATTATTTTCTGAATACGAGTCTGCTGAAGTGATAGCCATGAAGTTACTCAGATATCAAATTGTACTGGTTTGGACGAACAAATAGCACCAGAATTTCTCAAGATGTGGCATTACATGTACTTTATTTATAATTTATATGTAAAAATTAAAATGTACAAACACAGTTTTATTTAAGATTTCAGAAATCAGCTTTCAATCGCCATTTTCCATGTGAAGCTGGGCACAGCAAAACTGCGGTCGACAAGAAAATGGAGTTAATTTTGACTAAACGATGATTTCTTCCATTTATGCTTCACAAGTTTGCAGTCAAAGATTTATAATTTAGTTCCAAAACAGATAGAACGGCAATGTTTTGGCATTTAGCAATTCATATGGGTATTGAAACTGCTAGCAAGGCATTGAAAGGAAGCTCCCAGAAAAATATCATGCGAATCATTATTCAAAATGAGATAGTTTTCTTCACAGATATTAAATTTACTTGCAAAAAGAGTTCAGTTAAACGAGGTTAAAGTCAAGTCACGAAGTTATATGTGTTGCGACCTGTTGACAAGTATCCTGTTTCCATCCCTTGCGACTTCCAAGAATTATGAATAATTGCTATCTGGGAACTTCTTTCAAGAGTTTTGTGACACAACTTGGAAAAGTGGTCCTTTCCATGAGAGATTCTAATATCTAAACATATAATAACAGTTCTGTGATAATATGCAAGAGTTCACACTTTTTAAATAAGATATCTTCAAGTAGCACTTGCAAAAGCAGCTTTTAAGGCAATCGTACAATTTCACATAACTACCTGTCCATGAGTGGGAGATTTTACTATCAACTCTATTACAGTGTCGTTAAAACATGTAAATAAAGCAGATGCACACATATTCCGTTGATATAGAGCTTCTATGCTCAAAGTTCGTGACAAATACTGGATTACCACAAACAGTTTTTAACCATTTTTAACATGTATATTAACCAATGAACGTTTTTAAGATTGATTCGTCCAGAAATCTTTACCATGTCATCTTCAACACTCTAAATACTTTTTCCGCAGATTTGAAAAACCATTTTTCCAAATTTTGTTTTCGCAGAGGTGAAGCATGAAATAGAAGTATGGAGGAAAGCTTACCATTCGTTATCAAGCTACTCAAGAGATGAGGACACGGTGCGAGAAATCCTCAAGAGAAAAGTGAGCGTCTTGGAAACAGTGCTCAGAAAGAAACTATACGATTCCAAGTATATATAAGTTTACTTTTTACTACTCCTATTTTCATTGCTCTTATACTTCAATTGTCTTTCTATTATTTAGTGATAGTGCTTCTTGTTTTACCATGAAGTACACAGATAATAATAAAATGCTGCCTGAGAGTAAAATGGGATATGGTAGTGCAATTATCAAACTGCGAATTAAAACTACGTAAGTTACACTTACTGCAGCTCTTATTATAATTAACATGACAAATGATTAGTGCAAACTTGTAAAAGAAAAATTAAAACTTCTGGATGCTGCACACTCAAAATCAAAAGACGAGTTCTCGATAAGTTTCCCGGTAATATTAAAGCTAAATACAGTAAACCTGCTAGCCCAGAAGGCAACAATTCCATTTAGCGTTGGTCTTTTGACACATCTTTAACGCATTCGATGTTAAAACGTACTCTCCAGATAGAAATATTAAATTACCTCTACGCTGTTTTCTGATCTGGATTTGGTAAAAACACGGGTCATCGAAAATAATTTTATAGAAATTTGATTTCATATATCAGGGTAACCCATCAAAGAAATAGACACAGTCACAGCAAAATCAGACTTAAATTTAATAAGACTTCTGAATTAGAAGGCTGTTGCTTGAATATTCTGAGTTAATAGAGATTTCATGTACACAGATATACATATACATCTTTTCTGATTTGTTTCCTCAAGTACTAAGTCGAGATGCTTGTAAATTAAATTTAGTAACAAACGTGCGATTTAATGGTCAAGTATTTTAATCCCGTGCAGATGCATTTGCACTTAACTACTAAACTTTCAGATGTTCACATTCAAGAAGTCAGATTAGAAAAAATGCTAACACAGTTTTGGTCTTTGTTAAAACTACACTGTAATAAATGAATAAGCTGTACAATTGTACACCAGATTGATACAAACTATTACAAAATTCAGTTTTTTATTTTTGTAAATAGCTGATATTACGTACAGACCCCCCCCCCCCAAAAAAAAACAAAAAAAAACGAGGCCGCAAATAAACAAATAAGGTACCGTTGGAAAGCACTCGAAGGGAACTATCACATGATGTAAATAAAAATGATAATTAAGCTAATTAACATGTTAATTAGCTCACCATCTCCGAATTTTTCCATATAAGGGGTATGTTGTTTTATGCGCATTCTATTTAGCACATGGAAAAACCCCTAAATCTTAAATATCATCCAAATCAGATGATTATTAGCGAAGATATTTGCAAATAAAGTTAGATAGGGCATCCATAAATCTACATCTGGGAAACATACCTTTAGTGTTTCCTTCCCTGCAAGAAGAGTGATAACGCAAGAAAGTCCGCGTCTTGAACGGAACCTCCGACAAATTGAAAGCAGAGGACCACGAGCAAGGCCTTTTGCTTTCTACGACAACCTCAGCTATCCAGGGCCGGAGTTCATTTACTCTAGTCCATTTATTCATGCTAAAGACTTGAATTAGTGTTAGAATAAACTGTGTATTTTTCTAATAATGGAAAACCCTAATCTGTGCAAGCTGAAATTTGTTTTGAATATTTTTGTTTCCGATCATTACACTTTCTCAAGGCACTAAGTATTCGCGTATCATTAACAGGTTGTTTCATAATAGAAAATTGAAGCAGAACCAGGAAATCCGATTTTTTAGAACGTCTTTTGTAAAAAAAGATCGTACTTGTGTTACCGGTTCGTCCGTACGTCCGTCTGTGGACACTATATTTTTGCAACTATTAGTCTGATTTGAAAAAATATTTTTGCATTGGGAAGCTTGAAATGTGCCAATGATGATCCTTCATTGCGTTTTTTTTTTTTTTACGATGTTTAATTTCGCCGCTAGAGGGCATAAACGCAGATGATATCGAATTCAAAACACATTTTATTACATACATTTGCTTCTAAACATTCAATTGAAAAAATTCTTTTACTTTTCAATTTCATTTATGCCAAAAGTCATTTCAGGTATAGCCACTTTTTCAAGTTACTCATAGATTTTGCGCTCGGGGGCGTTAAAGTAAATTGCGTTTTCTCCGATATCTGTACTTCTAAAACTCCGATTCGAGAAATTCTTTCTTCGGTGGATACAGCTCCTGCTGGGAAATCTTTTGCTTGTAATTTCTAATTTCTGTTAAAGAACAGTTTGGCCACCACGGGCGTAAGTGTTAATTTCTGCTTCCGATGTATTTGCAGCAAAATCTGAGCTTTTAAAATGTGGATTGAAAAAGTTTCTTTGACCGATACCACTCATGTCTCCTTTTTTTTTTTTTTTTTAATTTTTCTTCTTAAAATAATGCATGGTTTCTCCGCCAGGGAGCGTAGATGTATATCATATGTTTGTTAATATCTCTGCTTCTAAGAGTCCGAGTTGAAAAATTCCTTTTTTGTTGCATATAGTTTCTGATACGAAATGCTTTTCATATAATTCCAAAACTTTCAAGTAATTCATAGACTTTCCGCTAGGGGGCGTAAAAGTAAATTGCGTTTTCCCAGTTATTTCTACTTCTAAAACTCCGATTTGAAAGATTCTGCCTGTGTCACATACAGCTAATGATGGGAAATGTTTTGCATATAATTTCTTATATTTGGTAAATAATAGTTTGGCCACCAGGGAGTGTAAGGGTTCATTTCTACTTCTGATGCATTTGCATCTAAATCTGAGATCCTGAAAACTCGAATGAAGAAATTATTTTGTGGACCCATTTCGCCCTCTTTGGGAAACATTTTCAGAATACTCTCTTCTTACAATCATCATCATCATTGTCAACCATTATCAATCCACTGCTGGACGAAGGTCTCCCCAAGTTTCCTCCACAACGGTCTGTCTTGTGCCAGTCTCCTCCATGTCACTCCCGCATATTTACGAATTTCATCCACCCATCTCCCATGTGGTCTTTTTCTGGGTCTTTTCCTGTCCCTTGGAATCCAATCTAAAATTTCGGCTGTCCATCTATGGTCTGTCCTTCTGGCAGTATGTCCAGCCCATTGCCATTTCAGGGATTTAACTCTGATCATGATGTCTTCCACTCTCGTCATTTTTCGGATCCACGAGTTCCTCTTCTTATCTCTCCTGGTTATACCAAGCATGCACCTCTCCATGCTTCTTTGAGTTGTCTGCAGCCTTTGTATGTCTCTTTTAGTTAAGGTCCACGTCTCTGCACCATACGTAAGCACTGGAAGGATGCATTGATCAAACACTTTTCTTTTAAGACATAATGGCATATTGCTCTTGAAAATTATGCTGTTTCTTCCAAAAGCTCTCCAGGCAAGTTTTGTACGCCGATTAATTTCTTCATCAATGTGACCCTCACTTGATATCTGCTGTCCAAGATAAACATACGTATCTGTTATCTCCAGTTTTTTCTCCATCAATCGATAAATCTTCATTTCTTGTAAAAGCATTGAACATCACTTTTGTCTTCTGAAAGTTCATTTTTAATCCCACTTCTTTACTCTTGTCAGCAAGTTCCTGGATCATACTCTGCAGCTATGATGGGGTAGTTGCAAAAATGACTACGTCATCAGCAAAACGAAGGTGGGTTAGATAACCTCCATTAATCTTTATCCCTTTGTTTTCCCAGTTCAGTGATTGAAAGACATTTTCCAATGTGGCATTAAAGAGCTTCGGAGATATGGTGTCACCTTGTCTCACTCCCTTTCCAATTTTTATGTGTGTTGTATTTTCAAACAGCCGAATCTTTACACTTGCATTTTCATAGATGTTATTAATAATATTAATGTATGCATCTTCAATACCGCAGGATTTCAGAGCCGTGGTAACTGCTGATGGTTTCACCGAATCAAAGGCTTTTTCATAATCGATAAAAGCCATGCACAATGGAAGTTCATATTCCTCGCTCTTTCAATTAGTTCTCTCAGTACGTGGATATGATCTATTGTGCTGTAGCCACTCCTGAATCCAGCTTGTTCTCTCGGTTGAGCCATGTCCAGTGTTACCTTCAAGCGGTGTGAAAGAACTTTAGTGAAGATTTTATAAACCACTGATAGGAGGCTGATAGGTCTGTAGTTCCTGAGATCCTCAATGTCACCTTTTTATGTAGCAGGATCATTGTAGCATTGTTCCAATCCTCAGGAATCTTCCCTTCATTAAGGCATCGAGTGAAAATTTGGGCGAGTACTGTTTCAATTTCTCCACTTGCTTCTTGTATGATGTCTATAGTAATTCCATCTTCTCCTGGAGCTTTCCCCCGCTTCATGTTCTTGATTGCATGAGCAACTTCTGCTGGGAGGACTGGAAGAACTCTGGTACCTTTCATGATGTCTGGAGTACATGTATCATCCCTTTCATATAGTTTGGAGTAGAAATCTTTCACTCTTGTCAAAATTTCGCCTCTATTTCTTGTTATAGAACCATCTTCTTTTCTCAGAGCCATAATCTGTTTTCTTCCCTTACTGAGATGTCCTTTTGCTATCTTTAGGCTTTGGTTGTTTTCAATTGCTTTCCTCACTAGCTCACAGTTGAATTTCCTTACGTCTTCAGTGATACTTTTTCGTGCTGTCTTGCATAGCTCTATATATTCCACTTTGGAAGTCACATCTTCTTTAGTTGTCCTCATCTCTCTTCTTTTTTGCATCAACATTTTGGTTTTTCCTGATAATTTGTTTACATGCAACTTGTTCTTAGACCCAGCTAATTTTGTTGCTGTTTCCATAAGAGCTTTGGTTACTTTTCTGTTAACTTCAGAAATATCCACTTCTTCCGATGTTAGGCCTTCTAAAGCAGAGAATCTGTTCTTCAGTTCCAACTTGAAAGTATTATGGTGTTTTTTAAGGTTGGTTATGTCAATACATTTTGTTTGTCTTATGAGCTTGCCACGTTCCAGTTTAGTGTTGAGGTGCATCTTACATCTCACCAATCTATGGTCACTACCTGTGTTGAACTTGTTTAGCACACTGCAGTCTTCGATGACGAATTTTTTGTTACACATAATAAAATCAATTTCACTTGTCGTCCCAATTGGATGTCTCCATGTCCATTTCCTGTGTGGCTTTTTCTTGAAAAAGGAATTCAAGATGAAAAATCCTTCTGCCTCTGCAAACTCAACGAGAGTATTTCCACGCTGGTTTCTGTTGCCGTGACCGAATTTACCTACTGAAGTTTCATTCTGTTGCCGGTGCCCTATTTTTGCATTGAAATCTCCCATAATTATCTTCAAGTGCTGCTTACCTTTATTATTTAGATGACGAATTTCCTCATAAAATTCTTCAATTTCTTCTTCAGGATGACTTGTGGTGGGTGCATAAGTTTGAATAATCTGAGCCTGGTATCTTCTCGATAGTTGGATAACGAGTCGTGCAGCTCTGTCAGAGGAACTTTCAACTTCTACCACTTTATCCTTCAGTTTCTTGTTTATTATAAATCCAACACCACTAGTTCTGCCAGTATCTGTCCCACGATAATAGAAGAGATGTCCACTTTTCAGTTCAATGAGATCTTCTCCTTTTCTCCTTACCTCACTCAGCCCGACGATGTCCCACTTGATCCTTTGTAGTTCCTCTTCCAATTCAAGAAGCCTTGAATCAGAAGATAGGGAGCGTCCGTTGTAGGTAGCCAAGGTCAGCATCAAATGGCAGCCTAGTCCGGTCCTCCGGGGATTCTTAGCACCCTCTGCCTTCATGTCGCACTGGCCGCTGCCTTGGCCAGGTACATTCCAGCTGCCGGAGACTGAGGGCCAAGATTTAAGTTGTAGAGTCATTTTGGAGGTGTTTGGCTATAACTCACCACGCTGGCCAAGCGGGTTGGTGAGTGTGGGATAGCATTTCCTCTGATCCCGATGGTATAGTTATACCGCTATTTGCGGTCGTCAGAGCCCCTTTAGTGGGAACAGGATGCACCACGAGAAGGCGGGGTTGACATTTGTCAAGGAGAGGCTGTGATGTTACGCATCACCTGACCTTACATCCCCTTCTTACAATAATGTATAGTTTTTCCGCGAGGAAGCGTAGATGCATATCTTATTTTTGTCAATAGCTCTGCTCCAAAGAGTTCGATCTTAAAAATTATTCCTTTGTTCGAGAGCATATCCGGTGCGAAATGATGTAATTTCAAATTTTTCTTAACAAAGAAGTCTGCCACGAGAGGGCGTAAGTTCACGTATCCGTTTACAGCAATATCTCAGGGACTAAAACCCCGATTGAAAAACTTCTTTCTTCGGTCAGATACTACTAAATGTGCAAACTCTGTGAGCGTTTTTTCTTACCAAAATGAGGCGACATTTCCCCGCTAGGGGACGCCAACGTTTTTCTTAATATCTCTGCTTTTAAATACGCGATTTAAAAAATTCGTTCAACATCGGATTCCATTTACCTTGTGGAACACTTTAAGTTAGTATTTGAGGAGTTTTATAGTTCACATTTCTGTCGCTAGGTGGTGCTTGTGTACTTCTGTTTGCAGCTGTATCATTACTTCTAAAAACCCTAATGAGAACTTGTTTTTTTTTTTACTGTATGCCATTCGCGACAATAGAGATGTGGAACATTATCCTCTTTAAATAATGCACAAATTTCCCGCTAGGTGGTGTAAGAGCCAATGCTTTTTTCTTTTTTCGCTACCTCTGCAGGAGACGTATTTGAAAAACTGAAAAGTTATTTTACCTTAGCATAGCTTTTTCCACGAAGAACATTCCAAGACTACTTTCAACTCTCCTATTATGCAAAATTCTTGAGCTAGAAGACGTAGAATTATATCATGTTTCTTTCTGTATTTGTTCTTTTAGCTGTCCGATTTGAAAATCTGTTTCCGATATCCTTCTGCTATGAGAAAATTTTTGTTTGCTATGTGTTAATTAATTTCTGTAACGTACGTTTTAGACGGTGTTAGAAGAAATGTAACTGTTTCTATTTCTGGATGTTTTATTGATTGCAAAAATCCGGTTGATATTTTCTAAATGCTTACATTGGCTTTGAATAACTTTGAAAAATATAATTCGTGTCAGAAACGGTTCAAACGATGTGCTGATTACAACAGAAAACTCGTTGTCATTATTCTTTTTATTTCAAATATTTGGAATGCACAAATATAGAGAACGAGGATGTAAATATAAAATATAACTGGAAATACGTATAAAACTCTATGCTGCTTGTCATTGGTCTCCTCCAAACACTTTGTTAACGTTTCGAACGGCAATTCCTGCAGTATGGCCCAGATTAAATTCATACAGGAAGATGACTCTCAAATCCGGCGTCCAAATGTTTCCTTTGCAAGTCCCGTTACGTTCAAACAAACCACGTCTGAACCTTGTTCTTCACACACATGCTTGCTATTTATAGTAACTCTGGACGTAATACCCGTAACACCTGTGGGTGGTTCCATTTCCTTGTGGTGGAGGCCTGTCTCCACTGCTCGTTCGCGCCGGACATTTCATTACCACCAACCCAATATCATCATCATCATCATTGTCAACCATTATCAATCCACTGCTGGACGAAGGTCTCCCCAAGTTTCCTCCACAACGGTCTGTCTTGTGCCAGTCTCCTCCATGTCACCCCTGCATACTTTCGAATTTCATCCACCCATCTCCCATGTGGTCTTCTTCTGGGTCTTTTCCTGTCCCTTGGAATCCAATCTAAAATTTCGGCTGTCCATCGATGATCTGTCCTTCTGGCAGTATGTCCAGCCCATTGCCATTTCAGGGATTTAACTCTGATCATGATGTCTTCCACTCTTGTCATTTTTCGGATCCACGAGTTCCTCTTCTTATCTCTCCTGGTTACACCAAGCATGCACCTCTCCATGCTCGTTTGAGTTGTCTGCAGCCTTTGTATGTCTCTTTTAGTTAAGGTCCACGTCTCTGCACCATACGTAAGCACTGGAAGGATGCATTGATCAAACACTTTTATTTTAAGACATAATGGCATATTGCTCTTGAAAATTATGCTGTTTCTTCCAAAAGCTCTCCAGGCAAGTTTTGTACGCCGATTAATTTCTTCATCAATGTGACCCTCACTTGATATCTGCTGTCCAAGATAAACGTACGTGTCTGTTATCTCCAGCTTTTCTCCATCAATCGATAAATCTTCATTTCTTGTAAAAGCATTGAACATCACTTTTGTCTTCTGAAAGTTCATTTTTAATCCCACTTCTTTACTCTTGTCAGCAAGTTCCTGGATCATACTCTGCAGCTCTGATGGGGTAGTTGCAAAAATGACTACGTCATCAGCAAAGCGAAGGTGGGTTAGATAATCTCCATTTATCTTTATCCCCTTGTTTTCCCAGCTCAGTGACTGAAAAACACCCTCCAATGTGGCATTAAAGAGCTTCGGAGATATGGTGTCACCTTGTCTCACTCCCTTTCCAATTTTTAGGTGTGTTGTATTTTCAAACAGCCTAATCTTTGCACTTGCATTTTCATAGATGTTATTAATAATATTAATGTATGCATCTTCAATACCGCAGGTTTTCAGAGCCATTGTAACTGCTGATGGTTTCACCGAATCAAAGGCTTTTTCATAATCGATAAAAGCCATGCACAATGGAAGTTCATATTCCCTCGCTCTTTCAATTAGTTCTCTCAGCACGTGGATATGATCTATTGTGCTGTAGCCACTCCTGAATCCAGCTTGTTCTCTCGGTTGAGCCATGTCCAGTGTTACCTTCAAGCGGTGTGAAAGAACTTTAGTGAAGATTTTATAAACTACTGATAGGAGGCTGATAGGTCTGTAGTTTCCGAGATCCTCAATGTCACCTTTCTTATGTAGCAGGATCATTGTAGCGGTGTTCCAATCCTCAGGAATTTTTCCTTCATTAAGGCATCGAGTGAAAATTTGGGCGAGTACTGTTTCGATTTCTCCACTTGCTTCTTGTATGATGTCTACAGTAATTCCATCTTCTCCTGGAGCTTTTCCCCGCTTCATGTTCTTGATTGCATGTGCAACTTCTGCTGGAAGGACTGGAGGAACTCTGGTACTGGTATCTTTCATGATGTCTGGATTGCATATATCATCCCTTTCATATAATTTGGAGTAGAAATCTTTCACTCTTGTCAAAATTTCGCCTCTATTTCTTGTTACAGAACCATCTTCTTTTCTCAGTGCCATAATCTGTTTTCTTCCCTTACTGAGATGTCCCTTTGCTATCTTTAGGCTTTGGTTGTTTTCAATTGCTTTCCTCACTAGTTCACAGTTGAATTTCCTTACGTCTTCAGTGATACTTTTTCTTACTGTCTTGCATAGCTCTATATATTCCACTTTGGAAGTCACATCTTCTTTAGTTGTCCTCATCTCTCTTCTTTTTTGCAGTATACCATGGAATATATAACGACTGGCGCTGCTGTTAACCTACTGAATGATTACAGCTTAATGTCTATGTGTTACAAAAGACACATGACATGTTTGAAATCAAGTTTCACTTACCCAAAATCCACTATTTAAGTAAATTAGGGCATTAGTACAGTTGAAATGATGCTGATGCTTGATTCATGCCCTATTTCGAAAATGTCTTTTCTAGCCTCGTGGCATTTCGGAATATATAGCACACCAATGTGTTCTTAGTTGAACACATTGAGAAAAGGTTCACAACTCATTCGGAATACATCGAGAAAGTAACTCCGGAAAATGTATTCGCAGTGTGCTACGAGAGTGTTCCATGCTTTTGCCACGAAGTGTCCGAAATGTGTTATGTAAAAATACTAGTATCTTGCATCATCAAACATTTTCTGGTGGAAAGAACTTTGAAAACACACGCGGAACAGGTTGACACACATTCGGAACAATTTGACAACATACAAGGAATGCAATGATCACCCAATTTTTGGAAATGACATTCGCAAAATGCTACGAAATTGTGCGACCTATTCCAAATGATTTGTTATTTCCCGCTTCAAAAAGTCACTTTTCTTTCACAGATATCGTGCTTAACATACGAATTAATAGGAACAGCTGTCTTGTAATTTAAATTTGCGCCTTTCATGTATTAATTCCACGCGTCAATTTAAAACAATAACATTTTCTTTGTTCGAAAGTATGAACGTTTGTCCCATTTTGTCGCCCACTTTAAACAAAGTAAAGTGTTAGCGGACGCGCATAACACTTTACTTTGTTTTTATAGCAAAAAGGACCAATTTCCAATAGCTGTTGGTGTGACGCTATCTCATCTAAATCAGTCTAACATGACGTCAGAGATGCATTACGTCACACGATTTACGTCACACGATCAACTCTTTTGAAACAGGAAAACGTTACGTCAGGAATTTTAGTTCTACTTTATCGTTCATAAACGACATATAGAATTTTTACTTAGAATCCTATGGTCTGTCTCTCTCTGTTAACCCTTTTTATAGCCACTTCTGGCTATAGGTTCTCCCAATTCTTTATTCGAAAGGGTAATTGTCTAATTTCCCACGTTGATCAGACGGCTTGGGAAAAGGATTTTTCTGCTACTGACAGCATGAGGAGAAAGGAGAAACAGACAAAGTGCATCCGGGAACGACTTGACATGGAACCATCTATGCATTGGCGTACCCAAGCCCAGTGAGGCAGTGAAAACTCCCGGAAAAACCGCAGACTTCGGCCGGCAGGTCCGAGATTCGAACCACTGATAAGAATTCTGTCGTATGAAATTTAATTTTAAGATTTCGCTTGCGAACCTACAATATTTATTTTAAATTGTCAGACCAGTTTCTTTTGTCATTTAAGTCTAAAAAGTTGTGTGTCAAGATCGCTGTAAATGGAGAAGATTGTTTCGGCAACAGTAAGTAAATGATCATCAAACAGAGGTCATCGCTCTTTCCACGTTTATAAATAAGTCACGGAAAAATTCACATTGGCAGCCACCGGGAATCGAACCCAGTGTCTTCCAGTTACGCGCCGGATATGCTTCCTCTGCACCGCAGCGGCCTCGAATTCCTCCAGACTCACACACACTAACTGCCAAGCCAATTTGGCAGGTTGCTTCTTGGAGTCCCGAACAATGCTGGGGATTCACCAAAGACGGTAAGCAGCAGCTGAGCCAATAATTAGAAGTCGAATAAATAATTAATGCAGACATTTGACGTGGACCAGGAACATAAAACAGAGGTCATCGCTCTTTCCACGTTTATAAGTAAGTCTCGGAAAACATTATCATTGGGAGTCACCGGGAATCGAACCCAGGGTCTTCCCGCTGCGCACCGGATATGCTTCCACTGTACCACAGCTGCCTCCAATTCCTCCAGACTGACACACACTAACTGCCAAACCAATTTGGCAGGTTGCTTCTTGAAGCCCCGCCCAATGCTGAGGATTCACCAAAGTTGGTAAGCAGCAGCTGAACCATGTTCCTGGTCCACGTCAAATGCCTGTATTAAGTAAATAATCAGTTAAACATTTATCTGGTGGTTTGTATTTCTTTGTGGAGCTAACCTGTGAATATCAGAGAGCAGCTTAGTGATGTATGAGTGAGTGAGAGATGAGTCAAAATCAAATCCAAAAAAATTTTCCTTTTCATACAAATCTACTACAAATCCATTGCCTTTAAAAGTAATTCAGCATTTGATTAAGCATATGGAAAAATATAGATATGTGTTTTCGGTAAGTTCCTTCTTTAGTTTATCTTGATTTGTTTTTTGTGTTTCTTCGCAACTCTAGTTTAAAATCATTCATCTTCGGTGTAATACTTTCAAATATTCTCCAAAGCTTCAAACTCGATGTGTCTAAAATATTTCATTTACTTTCTTACTTTCGCTCCATATAATCCTAGCATTAAGATTTACCTTCATCTCTAAAAATGCAGTAAATTGGTCTTATTATGAAGGATCATTTAAAGAGTTGTGTTTTCCCCCGTTTTAGGATTTCTGAAGAAGATTACCGAGCAAGCTTGAAGGAATTAACTAATACAGTAAGTACCCCTGTATTTATGATCAGTTGTTTCATCTCTTGTTTAAAGTATTCTGGTAGGAAGCAAACATCTCGTGATATGCACGATGAATTTATGTGTTCCTTGCACTGTTTGCTTTAAAGTTGGAAACACTGAGCACTCACTGATGTTGAGACATGAACAACGAAAACATAAATCTTTTTTGCGCTTTGTGATTATTTTTAATAAATCCAATCACTTTGCGATGGGAGTTATTTAGGAGTACCCCGTAAATTTCAATTACTAAGTATTGAACGCTCTCATCTGATGAAGTAGATCAAAAAATTTGAAAATAAGTGCAAACCACAAATGACAGAAACCAAGTAAATGCAAAATCGATGGCAAACGCTTAGCACAATCTAATGTACAAGTAAATTAAGGATGGTGAACAAAACGTTGACAAAATATCAAGCAAAAAGCAAACAAGCAGTATATGTACCAGAAGCCAACAAATAAACAACTTAAGCTCAGATAATGCATCCAGTGTTTAGATCTGTCCGCAACATGTTGTCTAACAATGTTACTTTATTTGTAGAGATTTAAAAATTTGGTGCAGTTCTTTAATTGATTAAATAATGTTCTTAACAAACTCTCTGAACTTCTTGAATATATATTTCACTTCTACAATAACTAATTGAATAATAACTACAACGGACAGGGGAAAAGAATTAGCAGCACTTACGTGTAATGCCAGCGTACTCCTTTATTGCTTCACTTACTGGGAGTTTAGGTCATATAAAACTCAATCATATAATAAAAATATGTATTCTTCCATTCACATAGATTTATAGCAGGCTTCAATTTCCTTTGCTGCATCAACTCTCCAGAATCTCCTCGCAATCTTTCTCTCTATAAATTACGACTCTTACGTCGTCATCTATTTTTCTGGACTCACTCGCAGCGTTACCAAGACGTACAAGATCTTCCGCGATATAATGGACCATTCAGTGAGAAAATGTTTAACCAAGAAGTAACAAATTTTCTATATGAAAACAGAATAGAGGTATGCCGCGCCATGGCCCACTGGTCAAGAGTGTTGGCTTCTGACCATTCGTTCGGGATGACACTGTGTTCGAATCCCGAGTGAGGTATAGATGTTGTGTTCGTTTTACGGCGCTGGCTACCTACCGTCTCTGAAACCAGTTGCCCTAAATTAGGGACGAGAGATTGTTTACATACAGGCCATTGAGTCGCTCGTGGAGTCGTTAATATTCCAAGAAAAAGAAATAGAGGTATACTTCACAAGGTACGCAACCAAATTAATTATGCATGCTAAGCTTTATGACGCAAGAGTAAGATTTCCATATATAGAGGACAAATGTAATATTTCTGATATATACAGTGAGCTCGAGTTGTAGTAATACCACTGAACTGCAGATTATCTACGAATGATCAAGCACCAATCAGCAGCAAATAATTAATTTCTGATTGATATAATGGTTTTCAAACTTTTCACTTGCATATCAAATCCAGGTCTTTGACGACCCTTGATTCTAGGTCTCTTTTCGAGTGTGAAATGAAACACCCTGCAAATAATTTCTAGTGTGCGGACCAGCAAGTGCTTTGTAAAAACTTTAAAACGCAAATTTCGCCCTGTAGGACTGGGGCTCTTCACAGATGCATTGATTACTGACAGCGCCAACTTCACATTGTGGCTGTACTATTCCTTTCTAAATTAGATCTCTATGCCATTCTTTGTGGGTATTTCCCAGAAATTATAGCTATACCGTCACAAATAAAACATAAAGAATATCAGCAGTTCACAAAGGTGACAAAATTACATACCTGCGACACTGTGTAGTTAAACTAGATTAGCAATTTTAAACTTTTATTCCAATACTTTTATTTAATGTCAACGGCAGTTTCGCAATGTGGTCACGTGCAAAGAGGAAATCCAGTTGAAAATAAACAAAGATTTTGCAAGTATACGTTAGGTGATTTGTAAGTATACGTTATTTAATTTGTATGTATACGTTAGGTGATTTCAATGCACTTCTGATTCTTCCCTGCAGGAAGGATCAGAAGTGCATACAAATCAGCAGGTGGATAAATTGAGCCGAAATATGCAGAGGATTGATATGTGGCACCAATCCGATTGCAGAGTTTGCCGATATAAGAGAGAACCCCTTGCCGTATATTACTGGTGAAATCAGCCTTCCGGTTTCGACTGCGATTTTTAGGAGGAAGCGGGCTTCATACAGAATGACAAGGCACAAATTTTGAAAAACATATCGCCAGCTGGGTGAATATAAGAAGCGTGGTGGGGTTTTTTTCTCCGATAGGATGGATGTTTTATATGGCTGAGACTAAAACCAAACTCACAAAAGGTGTGCGGGCTCTTTCTCAGCTGGAGAACTGTTAATGGCATCCTGAAACATCGGGCGGTGAAAGTCTCTTGATCATTGAAAGTCCCTCGATCACAGAAAATCGGAAGCGTGACTTTTAAAATAAAACAAATTCAATTTGCAATGCTCCTTTACCAGCCAAAGGGAAAATAGCCGCCCCAGTGGCCAATATGGTCAGAAGTGGGCTACCTGACCAAGTTGGGCACATGGCTCCAAAAGAGCAAGTCGTCTATGTTTGGGACGAGGAACTGAATACATATATAACCCTCAAATTTACTCACAGTGGTCTTTAAACCCCTAAATAAAATGAAAACAGGCAGCTTTTCTAAAAAAGCTGTAGAAATGCTATTATAAAAAGCACAACCTAACTAGAAATGGTTAAACAGTCTGAGACGTGAGATATGGTTGGAATTCTCAAAACAGATCTCTTAGCTTTCAAAACATCACACATCATTAAAATTACAACCTACATGCAATACGTTTCAGGACCGGCCTCATAACTGCCGTAACAGTAGTGGAATAAAAACATCACGTGCATTACAGGAGACAACAGTCTTTGGCCAATCAGCGAACAGCTGGAAACCGGTTTATACTGGTATCAACAGGCAGTAGACGGGCGTTAAGACAGCCATAACAAGCGTTCTCGTCCCATTTCATTTTAGCCATTTAAGAGCAAAGAGCAGACATCTGTTTTTCTTGTACTCTTGGTAAATCAGCTACTGAAATTTAAAGAATGATAAAAGAAGTGTACAGAGTAACAGCATTATCCTGCAGCAGTTTCCGAATGGTATTCACGGTTACATAACGGACGGGAATATTTTGATGATGATCTAAGATCTGGGCGTCTCTGTTGTGTGAGGACAGCAGGAAAAATCGAAGAGGTGCGGAAATATTTGAAGAAAGATCGCTGAATTGCAGGAAGACTTTTGTCTGAGTCAGTGGGCATCAGTAAGTCTATCTGTCATAAGATTAACGCGAGGATCTTGGAAAACGAAAACTTAATGCCAGACTGGTATCCCGCATTCAAAATGATGATCAAAAAGAGGCTCGTTCATCTATCTGTTCCGATCTGCTGGGCACTGCAGCCGAGGGTCCTGGTTTTTGCTCCAGAATTATTGCAGGAGATCAAACATGATGCCTGCAGTATGATCCACAAACCTGGTGACTCTTCCCCTGGATAAAAATGGCATTAAAAGGACAGTATCATGCAGACATTACATCTGTCCAAGCAGCCGGGACAAAAACACTTCCGGGCAGTGCCTCTCATAACTATTTTCAGGATCTTAAGAAATGTTGGGAACTGTGCGTTGATTCAGAAAAGCGGTATTTTAAAGGTGACCAGCATTAATTGTGAGTATGGTACTTTTTTACATTCTTTATTGAGTCAGTCCTGGAACTTTTTAGACGTAGGCTGTATAAAGATAACGCCACGATTTTTTTTCAATCTCGGAATGTCGATACGTATTTACACAGCATATTCGAACAGACCTTTCCTCTTTGGTTTGGAAGCGAACTTAGCAAACATGGACGTAACATAAACGCGATTTCTTTGCCACAGGTCGTTAGGAAAACGAAATGTAGCAAATTCACAGATTAGGTTTTGTTCTGAATATTCAACTCTAATTTATCGCTTCTTTTTAAAAGAAACCAATGTACTATACATTGGGATTTTCAACAAAAACAATTCGAAAGGCCAAACTTCTAAAAACACATTGGTTTGCTTACCAAAGCTAGATTTTTGACATCTTGTTTTACGTCTCGGTTTAGCAAGAGTGACAATATTTGACTCATTTAAGGCGGTGTCCTGGAGGGAAAGCTCAACGGCGTATTCGCAGTATCATTCAGGACATTTCAAATCTGCTTCCATTCTTTTGTAATGACATTTTTTTTTATTTTGATTTATAATATATATTGAACATCCATTTTTTACAACAGATCTGAAAAATGTGTCGTGTATTGCGGATATGTTTACTGGAGTAGTTTTTAAACTGCTGGATTATGTTGGAATTGTATGTATATAAGTTATGTTGCATTTACGAACTGCCTTGGTATCTGATATTTTAGAGCAACATTTTTTAAACATCTTTTCAGTACAAGATTCGGAATATGTCTCTTCTTATTAAATCTGGAATCGTCATAGGAATTGTCATTATATTTTTCTTTCTCCAAAGCATCCCTGAATTGAATCTCAGTCTTGGTAAGTACATTTGTTTTCTATGATATTCTATGTTTCAAAGCAAAATAAAAAAGAAATTCCAGACAATTACGAGTGTGTAACTTTCCCAACATCATATATTTTATATTTATTAGTATGAAAAAAAGTATATACATCTCATAGATATGGCCTTCAGTAAGCTACTTCTCAACGTAGTCGCCTTGCCTGTTTAGACACTTGTCAATCCGGGAGATCCATGCGTCAAAACCTTGTATAACGAAGTAAATTTCTCCGTCATTTTTATCCACGCTGGGGCTCGAACCCAAGTCCCCTCATTCCGGAATAAATCACTCTTCCAATTGAGCTACGTGGACGATTGTTCTGACTGCTATCTGCCTTTATGTCGTGTGCGTCCTGCTGGCAGGTACGTCACCCCCCTCCGAAAGAGGGTCAGGGTCATGGCCCACGGGTCAGCTGTGACCATGAATTGTTGCAGGCATCCATCCGCTGTAGAACGTGCACTTGAGAACTCCTAGTCAATCTGGTGTGTGGAATGCAACGTCACACACATTTATTTTTCGAAGCGCTGAAGAAGGGATTCTCTTATTTTTCCTATCTCGCGGTGTGAAAAGAACATCACACCATTGCGAGATCTTTAGCGCCGGGTCATCCGGGAAATTCGAGCGCCGTTATAACGAAGTAAATTTCTCCGTCATTTTTATCCACGCCGGGGCTCGAACCTGGGTCCCCTCATTCCGGAATAAGTCACTCTACCAATTGAGCTACGCGGACGTTTGTTCTGACTGCTATCTGCCTTTATGTCGTGTGCGTCCTGTTGGCAGGTACGTCACACTTGTCTATAAAAGATTGGCGGTTGTCCATACAGTCATTGTTTCACAGCACGCTTCACAGCGTCATCCAACGGGAATCGTTTACAACGAAGGTTCTGCTTCAACAGTGGAAGCAGGTGAAAATTCGACGGAGTCAGATCAGATGTCGGATGTTGCATAATTTCCCATTCCCAGCTTTCCAACAGATTCACTGTGTAACAAGCCGTATGCGAGCGAGCGTTGTCATGCAGCAAAAGCACTCCTTAGGATGACATTTTAGGCGTTTTTCGTCGAACAGCTCTCTTCTGTCTCTTCAGGATAGTTTGATAAGCATCAGCATAGATTCTTGCCGTGGAATGTGTGAAATCCCCCAGAAGCCCACCATGCATGTCCCAGAATACGGTCGCTATGAATTTCTCACTGCTGGTGGCTGTCTTGAATGTTTAGGTGACGGGGGACGCTGGATTGGACCTTTGACTAAGGAGCGTAGCGGAATATCCATTATTCATCTCCGGTGATGATGTGCCGTAAGAAAGTTACCATGTTCATTGAAGCAAAGCAGATGGACGAGAGAAAAGCCCATGCGGTTATTCTTGTATTCCTCTGTCAGTTGTCTGGAAACCCATCTGTTGCACACTTTTCGATAGCACAAACGGTCATGAAACATGTCCCATACGATGTCATACGAAAGATGGACTTTTTTTCCAGGTGATACAGTGTCACACGGCGATCTTCACGTAAGCACTTCACAACTGCGTCGACATGATCTGATGATGTGGAAGGACGTCCGGTCCTTGGTTCATCATGGGCACTCACTCTATCACCACTGAAATCCCAACACCATGTTCGCACCTGCTGCCCTGTCATCACGTTCGGGCAGTTCACAGATTGAAGTTCTTGAAGTCATCAGTACACAGCTTGAAGTTATTGAAGTCATCAGTACACAGCTTGAAGTTATTGAAGTCATCAGTACACAGCTTGAAGTTATTGAAGTCATCAGTACACAGCTTGAAATTCACGGTTAATTTCAATAGGCGACGTTCTTTTTGCCCACAAGAAGCGAATAAATCCTCGGCTTCCTTCCTTTGCCCATTCAAGCAGTACAGTATCAATTTTGAATCTGTGTAGTTCAGGAATGTAATGTCTCTCTAACTTCAAGCTGCAGCCACCTAAAACAGAACATGTCAGGTAGTTACACGTAAGCAAAAACCATTTTCAATATGTGCAGTACTTTTAAATTTCTTCAAAGGGGAAATTTACTTCCCGACTTCCCTTCGTAGAATTATAGATCTGCGAAAGAAATATGAGTCTGGAGTATACGAATCGTGTTGCTTCAAATAAAAAATCAATAAAAGTTTATAAAATGCATTTGAAAGATAAATCGATAGAGTTTTATAAAATCTGTTTCAATGATAAATAAATACGTTAAATATATAAATAAGGCAAGTTTCCTTTAAGTGAAATAAATATGTTTCTGATCTCCACGAAAGAGGATGCAGTTAAAGTTAACCCTTCTGCGGCAATGATTTGCACTATGAAGTTATACATACACTATGTAGACAAAAGTATCCAGGCATCTAGGTCGAACCGAAACAAGAGCATTCACTAGAACAAATGAGTAAATAGTCTACCCACTTTTTGCTGTAATGACTACAGCGTTCCTTTTACTCCTGCTTTCCACGAGATATCTGGAAGTCTGTATCGGAATTTTCCTCAGTTCCTCCTTCAAATCTTCTTCCAGGGCTGCCTAAGAGAAAGGTCTTATCGGCCGAGATCGAATTCAGCGTTTCAGCTCTCCCACAGATGTTGTATGAGATTCAGATTGGGACTTTTGGCTGACCATTCCAAAAGTTCGACGTCTTGCTGTTCAAGCCAAGCTCAGACAGATTTTGCAATGTGGCAAGGCGCTTAATCTTGCTGAAACAGGCGATAATCTTTGCGGAAGTACTGCCGCAGGGTAGGTAGTGCGGGATTATTTAGAATGACTTCGTTCCCGATGGATTAAGTGCACCACAACCAAATGATCGAGTCTTTCCCCGCAGAAACAGTTCCACGCCATCACAGATTCTCCTATAAACTTCACTGTAGGGAAAATGCAGTCCATCTGACAGTGTTTTCCATCCAAACACAATATCCAAATGCGCCCATTCGAACGAAAGATTCAACACTCTACACGACCCCTCCGCTTTTCTGTTGTCCAATAACGGCGAGCGAGCTATGCTGCAGTTGTCGTCTGAAGCGAAATAATAATTATTATACGAAGCGGACCTAGCATGGTGAACGTGGACATGTTGTTCCCGACGGCCTGTTCTGGTGCAAATAGTTGTTCCAGTAGTTTATCTAATTTCGCCGGCAACATGTTTGGCAGAGGACGTGCGTGGCTTCTTCGTATTTCACAGTAAGCTTCGTTTGATACAATTACTTAGTTTATTCAATCTCCCAGAGCACGACTTCGCTGTAGTGGCACCATCTGCTTTCCATCAATGAAGAACATCAGCCACAGTACATTTGCGCGATCCAAGAAGAGCGGTAATACTACGCATTGATTGCTTACTCAGGTTGCATCCAAGCACCATGCGCCTTTCAAAGTCAGTTCCACCCGGCATATCGCTTGCAATGCGGACTGATAGATGTACCAACTCTGCCTTTTATGTACAAAACACAGCATACCTGCGCATGCACGTCTATTTCAGCAAATGCCTGGTTTTTTGCATTTGTGGATGTGTCCGAATACTTTTATCTGCATAGTATATACTGGAATACTGACCCCCAACTTTCAACCTACTTTGTTCGAGATGTATATGCTCTAAAGCCTTGTTTTTACTACTCTATTTTAAAACAAAGAAGGAAGGAGCAACTAAAGGTGTGTCTTCGGGCGCACGCTTGAAACAACAGTATCATACTGTATGTCATCAGGTGAGTTCGGTAAGTGAAAGGAGAAGCGGACATTTAATCCACAGGATGGGTACGATTTGCGTATGCTGCGCTTGCTCGTATGTATTTTAGTAAGAAAAACGGTGTTATTGCTTATCATATGGTCAGTTAAATAGTTCAAAATCTCTTACAGATGATGCATGCTTAACATGCATTATTAATTTAAACTGAAGAGTAGAGATACGGGTTTTATTCACTATGCTATTTATTGGAGTGTTTTTTACCGTGATAAGCACTATCAACATTTATTTTCATAATCTTTGTTCGAATGTTGATAGAAATATGCAAAACAAGCAGAATATAAATTCTGAATTTGCTTGTAACACTTTCTGGTCAAGAAATTTTCTGAGAGGTGTTACAAGATGACCAGTAAGTGTTACAAGCAAATTCAGAATTTATATTCTGTTTGGCCCTGCATATTTTTATCGATTTCATGTGTATTATGAAGAATATTTCTTCCTTCATTGATTTTCGAATGTTGATAAATAATGTTTTGCTGTCCCGCAGAAATCCGAATTTATCTGTAAGTCTGAAATTAGTGCAACGTTATTATGAGCACTTCTCTACATTTACCAAAACGAGATCTCATTCGTGAATTTTGATCTTTTAAAGGGGGTGGAAGTATTTTTTCGATTGTTTGTAAACAAAAAAAATTCTACGATATACTATTTCAAATAATTTCAGAAGAAAATATGATTCTTCCTCCATAGTTTAAAACTTTTTGGGGGTAGTATCTAATCGTCATAAATATTTCGGATATTATTCTTCTGTAATGTTACTCAGAGTTTAATTTGCTAAGGTTATATCATGATGATGGAAGGAAAAATTTACGGATTATGTCTCAGAAAAGGGTTTTATTTCTCCTTGGAAGAAGTTGGATTCGCAGACAGTTTCCGATAGTAATCGTGACTATCGGAAACTGTCCCAATACTTTTCACATCTCACAAGATATCGACGAATCCCTATAGTAGTCGACGAATACCAATACTTTACACATCTCAAAAGAGTGACAAATAATAAAGTAAATTAATGTCTGACTAACTCTAGAGACAACTGGGCAGCTTAACGACAAAATGACGAATATCTTATCTCATCAAATATCGTTGACAAATCGCAGATATTCAAAACCTAGCTTATCATTCAAGTAAAACAATCCCAATACAAATTTTTAAGATGACAGTCCGTTTTTAGGTGTAAATATGACAAGGATGGTAAGTCAGATAATATCCGAAAACTTGAAACTTTCGTCATCCTGGAGCGGGAATTGAAGCCGCGTCTCCCAGATAGCTCCCGGGTATGCTAACCACTACACCACCCAAAGCGATCAGGTTTCAAGTTTCCGATAAATTTGAATATAACGATCACAGGATTCGCTAGTCGAAGCAACCGGCATTCATATTTAGCGAATCTGGAGGTTAAGAATCCAATCCGGTGATTGCCCGGAGGAGCAGATAAATCATGAATGAAATACGGGATTACACCAAATAATACAAATTTCGAAGATGACAATCCGTTTTTATATTTCAAATTCATTGGAAACTTGAGACTTGGCTGTTCTGGGTGGAGTAGTGGTTAGCATACCCGAGCGCTATCTGGGAGACGCGGGTTCGATTCCCGCTCCAGGTAGACGAGATTTTCAAGTTTTTGGATATTATCTGACTTACCATCCTTGTCATATTTACACAAAAAAACGGATTGTCGTCTTTAAAATTTGTATTATTTGGTGTAATCCTGCATTTCATTCATGATAAAACAATCCCGTTTATATCTGCGTTTCCTTAACTTGACTGACTGCCAGTAGTGACACAAAGAATAAACTCTCGGAGTTCCGACGTACACAGAAAGTAGTACAGAAGGCATGACACGAGAGGTAACTAAAATTCACATGAAAGAAAGTAAGCCAAAACAGAACGTTAAGCAGATAGCATGCGTCACACATTTCTAAAACTCATCTACTCAGTCTTAGAAGTGGTATCCACCCTGTTTTGCTGTAGTACCTACTACTAGAAGCAGTATCCTGCTGACGACACCATCTGGGTTGCAGATTCGCTTTTTCATATTACTGCTCCACCAAAACAGAATTGTTCTGGTCACTCAAATGCTGCAGCACTTCCTGATTGCTTTGTTCAGAAAAAATTGGCCCTATTCATACCCTAAATCTTAGTAATAACAGAGAAAAAGAAAATTTTCGCTTGTTTTTAAAAAGACCGTCTTACAAAACAGCCATGCCTGTCAAACATTTTTTTTTAATTTTAAGGCCCTGTGAACACTTTAACCTGATAAACTGCCGATGTATCTGGACAAATGGTGCCCAAACTTTTCTGCGCTCCCGACGAGAAATGTTTACATAGCGACCGGGTTTTATGAAAGCTACGGTAAAACAATTCTTTCCTCCCTCTGATCTCAGCAGAACCGACCATAAACCTGTCAATTGCAATACGCGTTGCCTTCTAGTCCTATGTTCTTTGCCCCATGACACCCTGACACGGGCATCATGCCACTGGATACAAAAAAGTTACTCAAACACCTCTCCTTTCTTTCTTAATTCGTCATCGTTCGTTGTACTGTTTTCAGCCGGTAATCAATCATAAAATACTAGTGCTAATCATTTTCTGAAAGGATTACTTTGAGTACCAAAGTTAAGGAAGAAAGTAATGCTTTCGGATGCGCAGGTTCACTCGTTCCAACCGCGTTCGTCCCGCTTCTCAGACAATGAAGCTTCTCAGACAAGCCAATTTCAGCCCATTTTCTTAGCCCCGAGTTAATTCGTTCTAACCAGTTAAAGGGTTGTCTTAGAAGGAGTTGTGTACACACTACTTCAAATGGAATAACTACAGGATAAAAGAGGGAAACATATCCATAAAAACGAAAGCAACGTCAGTGCATGACTCAGAAGTCGGAGCCAACCGCAAAATGAGGCGTAGTGTAAGACCACTCAATCACGGTGCCAATTATTTTCAAGCGTGAGTTCAGCATTTTGCTACAGAGAAGTTCTAAGATTAAGCGAATTCTAGTTTGTTGCAGGAGCACAATATATATTCCACCAATGACATTTGTCCTTCGGACATCATTTTTATCTTAGAAATACACTTGTGAGTGATTGTGTTGTCAGCCTTTTACAGAAATATTTTGTTTTCAGCTTTATTATGGTTTCTCAACCTTCGGACATCATTTGTATCTTAGAAATACACCTGTGAGTGATTGTGTTGTCAGCATTTTACAGAAATAATGGTTTTTCCAGCTTTATTATGGTTTCTCAGCCTTCGGACATCATTTGTATCTTAGAAATACACCTGTGAGTGATTGTGCTGTCAGCATTTTACAGAAATAATTTCTTCCCGCTTTATTATGGGTTTTCAACATACAGTATTTTAGTAAGGCTAGCAAAGAAATCGGTACAAAAGGACTTTATACAGTCTGAAGCATATTTGTTCAAAGCATAACCTGGTCTTTGTCCAAGTTTACAAGTATGAATTTCAAGGACAATTTGAATATTATTTGATTTACATTTGCCTCAAACAAGCTGTGATGGCAATCCTAACGGAGGGGTGCTTATACTGAATGCAAAGAAGAAAAAGATTTATTCTTGAAGTGAATGATTTCTGCATTTCTGATTACTGAAATTCTGTGTTTCAAAGAGCACAAAAGCGAGATTTTATACCAAAGTCAGCACATTTTATGAAGAACATTTCACTCTCAGAACACAGCACAGCGTTTGTTACCAAAACATTTGGTATAATCAGTAGTACTGTCTTTCAAATGCGATTTGAAGGATATCACTTTTATTTTCTTATTATTTCTTTCTTAGGTTGGATTGCAATACTTGGAGCAATCTGCTTACTTATTCTAGCTGACTTCGACGAGCTCGAGAGTGTATTTGGAAGAGTGGAATGGTCAACTCTGTTGTTTTTTGCAGCTCTCTTCGTTGTCATGGAGGTAAGAACTGTGCAAACTTTTGAAAGCGTGACATTTAACGTAACAGTAAAGTTTTCTTCAGTTTTGTCTCATAAAACGAAGTTATTAAAATAACAATCAACTGACAGGTTTGCTAGCATTCATCCTTATAATTACTCACTGTATCTTAATCATTTCATCGCTTCATTAAACTGAACACAGTTTCATATTATTTGCATAAAATGCATTATTTTTTCTTTTGGTAAATTTTAATAACAAGACATTTATTTAAGAATAAAATTATATTTGTTTGATTTCCTACGTAGAAACACATGATATATCTTGTATGACGTTATGCGAAATACTATCATATAATATAAGGCCAAGGAAAGTGTGACGTCGAAGTAATCCGTCATTCTTGTGTACATCAGATTAGATAATAATAATGATGCAACTGAAATTTTCTAGTAAAAAATTATCTGTTTGTGATATATATACATCTAAATTTCTTTATTCCATACCTGCTAAAAATCCCATTAAAACAATTTTTTTTTTTTTTGGTAAACAGATTTCATTAAAAACGTTGTTTTGAGCGGAGTGCGTCAATTGAAGATTGAGTTGGGCTGTTAGTAACAGAATGGCTCAGCACCATCGCTTGGAAGTCTCTTTACAGTGGAGAGTGTTCGGTAGATTGGAAGCACGGCAATCGCAAATTGAGGCAATCTCCAATCTCTCAATCAGTGTTGAGGCAATCTCCAATCTCTCAATCAGTGTCGAGGCAATCTCCAATCTCTCAATCAGTGTCGAGGCAATCTCCAATGTCTCTGATAGTTCCAGACCCCGGACCAATCTCTGCAGATAGTTGCAGAACCCCGAACCAATCTCTGCAGATAGTTCCAGGATCCTGGACTAATCTTTGCACGCCGCACCGGTGGCGCAGTGGTCTAAGGAGCTGGCCTCTGATCATTCGTCCGTAAGGGGTCCGGGTTCGAATCCCGGTCAGGCATGGATGTTGTGTTTGTCTTACGGCACAGGCTCTCTCCCTTCCCTGGAACCAGTGACCCTAAATTAGGGAGGGGCGACTGCTTATAGCCCATTGAGTTGCTCACGGTGGTCGTTAAACCTCCAATAAAAGAAAAGAAAAGAAAAGTAATCTTTGCAGATAGTTCCAGGACCCCGGACCAATAACCGGAAGGCCAAGACAAAAGACGCCCATGACCCTCAAGAAGTCAAGACACCAGGTAACTCTCGCAGAAGATCTCCAATGCTGCCGGAACCGCCATACCGAGACAAACACTTTACAGAAGACTCCACGACAGAGATCTGTATGCAAGAAGGCCAATGGTCTGCATCCCACTCGCCGTTTCGCACAGAAGGGTCCGTCTAAATTTTGTCCGACATCACCCCTAGATCTTTTATCAATGAGCCTGTGTTCCCTTCAGTGATGAGTCGCAGTACGGCCTAAACAAGGATTCTCTAAGTGTGTACATTTGGAGAGAGGCGTAAAACCGAAATCTTCCCTCCAACATTAGAAATTGTCCTCTACGGTGGTGGAAAACCCCTGGTTTCGGATGACGTCATGTTGTATAGACGCATGCCACTGGAAGTGTTTCCAGGAGGCACTCTACAGGGATAACACCCCACCGCCCTGTGTACGGCTTTTCAGGGGAGCTGTTTGCCTCCGATACCTTTTTATGGAAGATAACACCCGTCCCCATTGAGCTTGACTAGTCGATGAAACGAATACCTGGAGAGTGCGGTATTCATAGGATAGAGTAACCAACGAGATACCTGGACCTGAACCCGACTGAGCATGTTTAAGATGCCCTGCGGAGAGCAATTGCACGCCTGCAGCCCCCTTCCAGAACCCTCCTGGGATTCCGATGGCTTATTGGCCCAAACCCTTATTCGCAGCCTTGTAAACAGCATGAAGGTTATTTGTGCAAAATGTTTCGCTGTTTGGGGTAATCGCACTCCCTGCTAACACCTCGAAATCCGCACCACTTGTTTCCTCACTTTTGGACTTCCATGCTGACGTGCGCATATTTCTCTCTGATGCGGTGATGGCATTCTTTTCCTGTTGTATATTGCGTTCTATCGATATACGTATGTCAGTACCAACTGTCATTAAACTGTGTCCTGTGTATTTAGCGTTATTCATAATTTTGTGTTTGTCATGTTAATTTTGGACACCAGTGTACATTCAATCGTGACGTTGTATAGACCTCTGCTCTACGCTGTTAGTGATGCCGAACTTAGCTCTTCGGGGTAAATAACGTGTCATTAAGTCAGAAAACGTTTAACGAGAAAACCCTAAATTTTCATCAGAACGCAGAAATTCAAAAGGAAGGTTAAATTAGGTGCATACGTCACACATTGAATAGGCCAGTGATTTTCCTATTCGATGTCTCGCACACTCTTAAGTTGTGATTTCACATTTACACCGTAATCAGAACCACATCTTGAATATTAATAGCGTTAAAATCTACATGAAAACTGTTTTGCATGCTTGCAAACGATTAAAATATTGCCTTCTCTGATATCATTCAATCAAGTCATTACTGGACGGATTCATATCCACCTACAAATAAAATGGCAGCACCGAATTGGGCACAACACAGAGTAGATACCTTGGCTTCGATTCATCTGGTGATATTTCACTATTTCAAGAATCAACGTTTCGGACAATAAAAAAGTTTCTTTAACATTTTTCTTATGTCGAGTTGCACATTCTTTTAATTTTGTGTGAAACTTGAATGAACTTAAATATATCTGAAATGTTTTTTTAATGTAGGCTTTATCCAAGCTAAAGCTTCTTCTGTACATTGGGGAAATGACTCAAGACATCATCAGTAGTGTGAATGAACATTATCGTCTACTAGCTGCAATCGTTTTGCTCATTTGGATATCAGCGTTGGCATCCAGTTTCATTGATAACATTCCTTTCACTACTGTCATGGTAAGTCAACGATATTTTGCTCGTACATTTGGCTCTAAAAGTGTAGCAACAACACAATAAACCAGAAAAGTTTTTGTGTACGTTTGGTAAAATATTTACAGATTCTTATCTTCAGACAAATACTCGACTCGAGTGGTAATCAAAATATGCACAACATCATCTAATCACAGCTTGATTTCCATGCAAACACTCGGCATTTCCAGCTCCATTCATCGTATTATGAACTCTAGTCGACACAGTTTTCAGTATCTGTTTGTTGAACCATGTAGCACAGAAATTTAGCTAATGTCTGGAGATCAAAACTGAAACTCCACGTCTAATCTCTCGTGGAATTGAACACATCTTTTATATTTACCGATCTGTACGTTTTCTACTGACTTTTCATATTAAGCACCAAGATACAATCAAAATATTACATTAATGTGCAAATAGTCCATCTTGAGTGCACTTACCAGAGTTCTTTATTTATCCTACTGAGTTAATCCTCCCTTTGATAATTTGATAAATTGTTAGTAACTGGTACACAATTGCATAAGTTTTGCGTAAATGAAGTGCATATCATTTTAGCAGCAAGTACGAAGTGTTTCACTAACCTATGTTATTGGAAATAGCCATGATACTAAGGTTACATACCAAATGCTTTTATGCGCTAGCTTCAATGAGTTAGTTTTCTCTCCGTTTAGTTAAATGTCACTTAAGATGTGGGCATATTTAACGCTGCCGGATATAACGTTTCGCTTGCTCTTTTAAATAGTCCATGAAACTTGAGTGAGCGAGGTCGTAGACCATATAAACAAGACGTCACTGCCAATAAAAATTCATTGGTATGAAACTACGTTCAGATATGTAAAGGTTCACAGGTTTGGGGATAAACGTTAGTACGATTAAAGGTTCACAGGTTTGGGGATAAACGTTAGTACGATTAAAGGTTCACAGGTTTGGGGATAAATGTTAGTACGATTAACGGTTCACAAGTTTGGGGATAAACGCTAGTACGATTAAAGGTTAACAGGTTTGGGGATAAACGTTAGTACGATTAAAGGTTCACAGGTTTGGGGATAAACGTTAGTACGATTAACGGTTCACAAGTTTGGGGATAAACGCTAGTACGATTAAAGGTTAACAAGTTTGGGGATAAACGTTAGTACAATTAAAGGTTCACAAGTTTGGGGATAAACGCTAGTACGATTAAAGGTTCACAGGTTTGGAGATAAACGTTAGTATGATTAAAGGTTCACAGGTTTGGGGATAAACGCTAGTACGATTAAAGGTTCACAGGTTTGGGGATAAACGTTAGTACGATTAAAGGTTCACAAGTTTGGGGATAAACGCTAGTACGATTAAAGGTTCACAAATTTGGGGATAAACGTTAGTACGATTAAAGGTTCACAGGTTTGGGGATAAACGTTAATACGATTAAAGGTTCACAGGTTTGGGGATAAATGCTAGTACCTATAAAAGCGAATATTTTTTGTTTTCAGTATGATGAGCTGGAGATAAGAGTTACATTTCATCACAGAATAGTAGACGCCGCTCAAGCTCTTTCAGATCTCATCGTTTTTGTTGTTTCTTACACACAATCTGGATTAAACCTTTACAATCAGAATTAAACTTTTTCTTCGAATCTCGAAAGCAATATTTTAGGAGCATTTCATTTGGGTAGTTTGTAAGGCAAACCGTTCCGTGAGTTTCTCATATTCTGCTCCGGCTTTCTTTTCATTTCTTCCCATTTTTATCTTTGTGGAGAAAAGAAATTTATAAAGATGTATTTCCCTCTGCTAGCTAAGTCGCATATATTCACTTATTTCGAAACAAAAGTGCATTCATTGCAGCGACTTCTCCCATTTTTGCAACTTTGCAGTTATTTATCAAGTCCCTGCGATTTCCAATTTTTCAAAGTTTTGATTATCTCTTCACCTTCAAACAGAATTATACAATCTTCTTCCTATAATGACAGGGGATTATCCAGGTGATTGGAAAACTGCACGGTTATCCAGATGTTAGAATTTGGACACCCAGAAGTCGGAACCCCATTATATACACTGAGTGGCTACTTTATTATGACCACCCCCTCAGCACTTCGTTGGGCCACCTTTTGCCTTTAATACTGCGTCGATTCTTCGTGGCATGAACTACAGGAGATGTTGATAGATGGTTTGTGGAATCTGAGACCATGCTTGATAAATAGCACTTTCCAGGAGTGTGAGATTGCAGGGTTGTGGATCCAGCTGTCTAATAGCTCGTTCAACTTCATCCTACAAATTCTCAACGAGTTTGAGATCTGGATATTTTGGGGGGCACCTAAGCAAAGCAAACTCACCAGCATGTTCCTGAAACCAATCCTGTACAATAAAATCACTATGGAAGGACGCATTATCTTGTTGAAAGTAGCCATTGCCATTGGGATAAACTATCCACATGACAAGATACACTTGGTCCGCAACGATATTTAGATATGATGTGCCAGTCAGACGTTGATCAACACGAATTAAAGGGCCCAAAGCATGCCAAAAACATTCCCCAAACCATAACGTTGCCTCCACCAGCTTGAAGGGTTGTAGCAATGCATTTGGGGTCGATGCTTTCGTGCTGTTTCCGCCAAATTCTCACTCGGCCATCGGCATGGTGCAACTGAGAACGTGATTCATCGGACCACATAATTTGTTTCCAATTATCGACTGTCCAATCCTTGTGCAAACTGGAGACGTTTTCTCTTGTTAACTGCAGACAACAAAGGTGTCCAAACAGGCCTTCGGCTGCCATATCCCATCCGATGCAGTTTACGGCGAACAGTGCGTGCAGAGATCATTTGAGGGGATCCTGGATTAAGATGGTCTGTAATTTGCTGCACTGTTGCCCTTCTGTTGTCTGTTACCAGTCTGGACACTCTCCGTTCCTCCCGAGCAGTCACTAGTCGATGACGACCACACGTTGCACGTAGAGACCCAGTTTTTTGGCTGACTGTCCAGTCTTTAAACATTTTAACAACAGCTGCTCTGGTACATTTCACGAATGCGGCGGTTTCGGGGATACTCGCTCCATGGCTCCGAGCTTCTACAATCATCCCACGTTGAAAGTCCGTCAAATCGCATTTTTTACCCATCTCGTCACCCAAAAATCACTGCTACTATTGTCGCAAGCACCAAGCTTTCACTTTTTATACTAGCCTCACCTTCTGGCGGCAACAGTGTGCAGCCATATCTCATTTACTTAAAACTGTCAGGTGGTCATAATAAAGTAGCAGCTCAGTGTATAGGACCCATCTCAGACTCATGTTCAGGAGCCAGCGCTTAGAGCACTCCGACACTGGGTCGTCGAATTGTTTCTGCTCCCGATATAGGACCCATCTCAGACTAATGTTCAGGAGCCAACGCTTAGAGCACTCCGACACTGGGTCGTCGAATTGTTTCTGCTCCCTATATAGGACCCATCTCAGACTAATGTTCAGGAGCCAGCGCTTAGAGCACTCCGACACTGGGTCGTCGAATTGTTTCTGCTCCCTATATAGGACCCATCTCAGACTAATGTTCAGGAGCCAACGCTTAGAGCACTCCGACACTGGGTCGTCGAATTGTTTCTGCTCCATATATAGGACCCATCTCAGAATAATGTTCAGGAGCCAGCTCTTAGAGCACTCCGACACTGGGTCGTCGAACTGTTTTTGCACACTATACATCGATTATGAAAGCCAGCGATTAGAGCACTCTGACACTGGGTCGTCGAACTGTTTTATTTCTACATAAAAATGTTTGTAAATTTAATGTATAGTTCATGATCGCTTTCTTTTTCCATGTTTGTGTATGTTTCTTTATTTCCCTTATGCTCAACAGCACGTGGAGGCTTTACAGTCTCGAAAAAAATGTTGTGTCCACAGAAAATTCTAGTGCATCTCATTCAAAAAATTAAGTATACAAACTGAGATATTTATTTTTGTGCTGTGAGTCACTTTTGATTCCTGTATTTCCAGGTGCAAGTAGTTACGGATATTGCAGACAACAAGGAATTGAATTTGCCACTTACGCCACTTATATACGCCTTGGCTTTTGGAGCATGCCTAGGAGGTAATCTACCAGGAAAATAAATTAAATTTCATCTAAAAATAAGTAATTGGTATCCAAAAATATGTAGCACGAAATTTCCTCTAAAAATATGGTGATATTGAGTTTGTGCGAATGAAATGTCCGGCGCGAACGAGCAGTGGAGACAGGTCCACACCGCAGCGGAATGGAACCACCCAAAGGTGTTGCGGGTATTACGTCACAGTGTTGCTATAAATAGCTAGCACGTGTGTGAAGAACAAGGTTCAGGCGTGGTTTGTTTGGACGTAACGTGGCTTGCGAAGGAAACATGCAGACGTCGGATTTGAGAGTCATCTTCCTGTATGAGTTTAAACTGGGACATTCTGAAGGAATTGCCGCTCGAAACATTAACAAAGTATAACGGACCATTTGGCAATGGTTTGTGAAGTTTCGAACCTGAGATACGGACCTGCAAAACGAATCATGTGGTCACCGCCCTGTTGCTGTTTCTGACGATGTTCTGTCACGTGTGCTTGAAGCGGACCCCCGGGAAACATGTCGTGAGATAGCGACAGAAATAGGAGTCCACCACACGACAGTTGTTCTGCGTCTAGCTGCGCTGGGTAATGTCAAAAAACTGGACATGTGGCTGCCGCATAAGTTGAGAAATGCCAACAAGACTAGGCGTTTGGAAGTCTGCACGTCAATGCTTGCCAGGAATAAACAGGAACCTCTACTGTATCGAATCGTCACCTGCGACGAGAGGCGGGTCCTTTATGAAAATCGGAAACGATCAGCACATTGGTTAAGCAAGACACAGCCTGCTAGACGGCACCCTAAGTCACCCCTACACACCAAAAAGATGATGCTCCTTGTCTGGTGGTCCACAGCCGGGATAATTCATTGGAGTTTCTTGGCAAGAGGCCAACCCATAACTACAGAACGTTATTGTGCTGAATTACATCAGACGCACCGGACATTGCTGCAGAAACAACCGGCTTTGTCAACAGACATGATGTACTTCTGCTCCAGGACAACGTCGCCCTCATGTCGTACAACAAACGATGCTGACACTAAGTGCCTTGGACTATAAAGCACTGCCTCATCATGCCTACTTCCCGGACTTGTCTCCGACAGACTATCATCTGTTTTGTTGCCTGGATCACTTCCTGTCCGGGGAAACAGTTCACGACATACAACGAGGGTCAACGTGCAGTTCATGACTTATTCGGATCCCAGCCACAAGACTGTTTTTCGTTCCGGGATCGTGACCTTGCCGGACAGATGGCAACTATGTGTCGATGCAGAGGGGGCTTATTTAGCCAAGATAAATTGTCCTACTTTTCCGTTATCGCCGTCTACGTGTGCTGGCCCTTTCTTGGACATTTCATTCGCCCCAACCCAATGCTATCTCCCCTCACAGAGACAAGCGGGTGCTCATTTCCAATAATATATGACGTCTGTTGTGAGTATCGAGTTCTAAGAGAAATCTCTAGCAAAGACAAAGAATGATAACAGAAGAGCAAAGACAAAGAATGATAACAGAAGAGCAAAGATAGCACTACGTGCTCACTTGAGGCTGGAAACCTAGATTTCCGAAGGAGAATACAGTGGGCGAAAAACCTATTTGCACACATTTGCATAAATAAACGTGGAAAGCAGTTGTGACAAAACATTTTTAACCATTTGATTACTTTTATATGTATGAACACACCCACAAGTGTTTCTTTTTTTTCTCTGTTTTTGCTAATAGGAAGAAACATATATATAACAAATGAAAATCTTATTTTTCAAGCTAAAAAAGTAAAGTATCTGCACGCTAGTAAAGAAAAACAAAAGCAAGAAACTTCCTAAACTGAAAAATGTTACTCGTACTTAGTATGCATATCTTTTTCTTCGATTACAGTTTGTAATCGCCTAGGAATTGATTCTTCTAATTTTCTAGTTGTTTCTAGCCTGATTTTCCAGCTATTCTTTGCTAAGTGCTTACCTAAGTTCTATTTTGTTGAAAGTTTTCCTTTTCCTTACTTCGAAATCCAATAAATGCTACAAATTCTCAATAGAATTGAGTGATGGCGTTTGTGGCGGTATTGTCAGTTGATTTTTAACTTTACAAAGCGACCACAACCGTGTTACGTTGGCTGTATGTTTAGGATCGATGTCCTGTCGAAAGTAGAATTAATCTGCAATTCAATTTCAATTCACAGGCCAACAAATCACCTTGCAATATATCAATATATTGTATAACATTCCTATTACCTTCAATAAAGGCCATATTGCAAACTCTATGAAACGCCATGCATCCCCAAATCGCCGCCCCTGGGCGCAGTGGTCTAAGGCGCTGGCCTCTAATCATTCGTCCGTAAGGGGTCCGGGTTCGAATCACGGCCAGGCATGGATGTTGTGTTTGTCTTACGGCACTGGCTCTCACCCTTTCCTGGAACCAGTGACCCTAAATTAGGGACGGGCGACTGCTTATAGCCCATTGAGTTGCTCACGGTGGTCGTTAAACCTTCAATCAAAAAAATCCCCAAATCATTGCATGACCACTGCACTGTTTTACAATTGATCTTAAATGTTTCATTTCAAGGGAAGTGTTTGGCTTTCGTCATACATACATGTACCTAAAGAAAAGGAACATTTCTGGTTTTCATAACGGAGGAAAGAAATTTCAAACGACGAAAGTAGAGATTTGATGAGGATATAAGTATAAATACAGTGATTGACCAGGTCAATGAGTTTGTGTATTAATGAAGTATGTTTGACAGAGAGAACAAATTGGATGGTGCAATTAGTAGGCGAGTGAATTCTTCATTGAAAGTTATGGCTGCTCTGGGAGGTTTTCACAGAAATGATGGGTTCTTAAGAGAGTCCCACATGGCTGTGTATGAAAGTGTAATTGTTCCTACTCTGATGTACGGCAGTGAAACCTGGGTACTACAGAAGAAACATAGGAGTCGTTTCTGTGCTGCAGTAATGTGTTACTTAAGGGGGTTGTGCAAAACTCATTCTGATTGTGTGAGGAATAAAGATGTGTTGCAGTTGTGTAATGTGAAGCAAAATGTTGTTAGCAAGGTGTAGAGTAATATGCTTTGGTGGTTTGGGCATGTTGAACGAATCAGTGATGAGATGCTTACTAAGAAAATATTTTAGCCTAAGTGGCAGGAAGGAAAGTCAGAGGAAGGCCAAGGAAGTCATGCGAGGATCAGATTCAGGAGTGTCTGCATGAGAAAAAGATTATGAATATGAACTATAAAAGATCTTGTGTGCGAATTGTATGTCTGCATGAGAAAAAGATTATGAGTATGAAAGTATAGAATATCAGTGAAGCCCAAATTGTGTATGAAGTACAGAAAATCTTGCGTGCGAATTGTATGTGTAAATGAGAAAAAGATTATGAGTATGAAGTATCAGTGAAGACCGAATTGTATTTCAAGATCGCTGTAAATGGAGAAGTTTGATAGGGCAACAGTAAGTAAATAATCAGTTAAAAATTATCTGGCAGTTTGTTTTTCTTTGTGGAGCTAACCTCTAAATCCCAGAGAACAGTTTAGTGACATGTATGTATGTATGTATGTATGTATGTACGTATGTATGTATGTAAGAGAGCAAAATCATGCAAGCGAGAATCAACTGAGGTTAAGAACATCTGAGCACACGTCACTGGGTAAAGTAAACCAATCTAAGAATGTAGGCTTGCGTCCCATCCTCTTTAAGGCTCTACGAGACCCGCCATCTTGTATTGCTGCCTTCTCTTGTTAACCAACGGGTAAGCGTATTTCACAAAATGCTCGGGCAATTTTGTACATTTTGGAACACCGTTTGTGGCTAACGCAAGATATATGATAAATGAAGAGTTCCCTGGTTTCATAATTTTTATTGACCTTTCCCTTCATTTTTTACCTGCAGCGAAAGTCGTACCAAGGCGTCTTCTATAGCTTTATTAATTAATAAACAATACTTAAATAGTCCAAAATGAAAATATGAAACCAGGGAACTCTTTATTTCTAATATATATTGCGTTAGCCACAAACGATGTTCCAAAATGTGAAAAATTGCCCTAGCAATTTGTGAAATACGCTTGCCCGTTGGTTAATAAGAAATGGCAGCAATACAAGATGGCGGGTCTCGTAGAGCCTTAAGTGCATATTCTCTGTTTCCAAAGCACGTTCAGAGCAGCAGAAGCATTCTGAAGGAGACAATTTAATGTGTTCGCTATCACTAGGTGACGCAACTCTGAGAATAAGCATAGGCTTGTATTCCACATCGTTTCGTGTTTCGATTGCATTCTTAGTTTACAAAAAAAAATGTGTACTGTGCAAAACATTATGGACCACGACATCTGAAAGAAAGGCAAGATCGAAGAGATTCCATGGATATCTTGAAATCATTTGGTGTGATACGAAGTGAATTTCTTCATAAAGTAAACGCCATTAACAGAACTTAGCACTGTAATGCGAATATTATATAAAGGTTTTCTGTTGACCTGCCACTGTGCTCCAAGAATTAACATTCTGAAAAAATCAGTGGAATAATACAATCATACCTTCAATTTGTGCACACACGCTTTCATATTGATACATTAAAAAATATATATAGCGTATCTTGTAATAAACACATGAATGTCAAACAATGCCACGATTACCCTTTCAGTAGCCCGTCTGTCTCGGGAAGAAGTACCTTTGCTTCTCGCTTTGAAAAATCATGATGTTATCAAGGGTTTATCTACACAATTTTGAAATTTTAGTTTTCTCAAATGGAGGTAATATATATGCACATTCGCCGCTATATTTATGGTTTTAGAAATTCTATGAAAAGAATTTCATAAAATTTCTAAAAGCATAATAATCGTTGTAATAAATATCCAGGTAAATATAATAATAAATTGCCCACCAATTTCTTTTCGATCTAGAGATGCATTGTTATTTTTATCTTAAAAATTTTCATGCTTTTGTTTTATTCCTCAATTGCTATAATTTAGTATCTGTTTAATTTTGGAAGCAAATGTAATATTTCTGTGTTGAAATTAAAATTACCCACTTATTTCATCGTTTAGGAAACGGGACTCTTATAGGAGCTTCAGCGAACGTTGTCTGCGCAGGACTTGCGGAACAACATGGATACAGATTCTCTTTTAATGACTTTTTTAAGTAAGTGCCACAGAACACAGATTTTTCTGTATGTAAGTTTATTTCCCAACCTTTTTTGCACTATATAGTACTGTTACGAACATTTCCGAGTAAACAAATGAGAAATGAATCTTTAATTTATCCGTCATGTAAATGTTTCCGCTAGGTGAGAACCAGAGATGGAAGCGGGTTACGAGTCAACGAGTCAGAGGGTGGACAAACTCCAGCGGGTCAAACGGGTTGGATTAAGGTGTTCCTGACCAGATTTCAAACAAGTTTTATTTCCGTTTTACTTTTGAAAAGCAAAAAAAGATTCCTTTCAATGAAAAATGCGCAGTGAGGAATTTGATGTTCGATACTGGTGCCCGGCTATTGAAAAATTATTTGTCATGTAATACGAAAGAAGAGTGTCCTCAGAAGGCAAACTGTTCCTTCCTTCTGAGGAGCAATGATGAAAACAACATACGTATTGTGGAAACTTTCAACTCATCATAAACCTTTTAATATTGGTGTTGCTGTGAAACATATTCTGAACCTTATGTTATCGTGTTATCATGAAAACGGCAAAAACTGAAATTAAATATACAACAAGTTGCGTAATTCATAAATTCTTACTGTAGCACCATCGAAATGTGGTGGAATAGCCTTAGCATTAGTGCAAAGCGACTTTTTGACATGTGTTTGAAAACATGCGTGAGGTAGTTATGTTATGTCTTACAAATAAAGGACGACTGTTTCAATACTTTTTGTAAGTAAGTGAGTAAATTATACGTTCCTTTGATACATTCGTTTGTTTTCCATATAACCTAAGATACTCACTGTAGAGAGACTTTTTGAACGCCCTATGTATATATATTAGTTCAAAGCAGATTTATCCGGATCGATTTCGAGTCCACAATTTTTGACCCGTTTCGAACTGTGGTGAGAACAATGCATGTGCATTTACGACATACTAAGCAAAAAGCTTCGTCTCTCTGTGTCTTCGCACAATTCCAATGATTGGCAGACAAATACCCTGCAATTATTGCCGCCCTGGATTCTGTCTTGCGAAATCAAGGATACATAATCAGCAAACGGAAAAAATGGTGTACCTTCTAAATAAATCAAGTTCTTTTAAACGTTCGCGTGTGTATGTGTGTGTGTGTGTGTGTCTGTGTTACCTCTTACCGCCTGTAAGTAATCACTTTTTCATTTTTTATATGATATTTTCCAAAATGGGAAAGAACTTCGAACACTGAAATGAAACCTCGTTACCCTACAAAACACTTACGATAGCTTTCTACTAAAAACACGTAAACAATCTTTAAAACGTCGTAATGCGCATGAAAAGAGTTGATTGTGAAGGAAGTTACTTCAAATACCATGACACTATATGAGAATGAAGTTATTCCTAAAACAATAACCACTTGATACCGGGAACCACAAGATTCTGGTATTAGAAGAAGTCCCATTAAATATCCAAACTTTCTTCATAATAAATAGGGACGGAAAGAAAAGTTTACGAAGTTCGTCAAAAAATCGCCTGCCTGTATTAAATGTTTAAACAGTTATTAGAATAATTTATGATGTGTGCAATCATACAGACCTCAACTAAAACATACATGTATAAACAGAACATGCATGAGCTATTTTGCTTCTTTTTGTTTATGCACTAATTCCTTCTTTTTATAATTTTAGTTTAATTTTCCGTTCATGTCGCAATTAAAGTTTTATCTCGTAAATTGGATTTTCCCACCGAAGATCTAAAACGTTATGAGTAATAGCCTAATATGATGTTGGCCCACCACCTGCCGTCAAAAGAGCTCTTATCCATCGAGACATTGACTCTTGAAGACTTCTAAAAGTGTCTTGCGGTATCTCGAGCTAACACGTTACCAGCAGATTCTTTAACTCTTGCGCGTTACGTATTTGAGCAGCTGCAAATCAGAATTGCTGCTCCAACGCAAACTACAGACGCTTGATTGGATTGGTGTCTGTGGAATTTGGAGGTCAGGGCAATACTTGGATATTTTCCTCATTTTGGGTTCAATTTCAAAGCATTAAGGCAAATTTCATACCTTGCGATCACACTAGATATACTCGGCCAATCTAACGTCGTGCAATGAAGGAGATGCAGTTAGATACAAAATAATTTATTTACAAATAACAATATCAATGCATCACAGGACACACACCATGCAAACAGAACCAAAACGCTAATGCTAATTCGGGAAACGTTACGATCTTTTCGATTCTTTTCTATACTGTTTACTTGAATCGAATTCACAAATACAGTTCAGTTCACCTGAGTTCAAAATACAGTTGAATTCAAAATACAGTTCAGTTCACTTGAGTTCAAAATTCAGTTCAGTTCACTTGAGTTCAAAATACAGTTCAGCTCACTTGAGTTCAAAATACAGTTCAGTCCACTTGAGTTCAAAATACAGTTCAATTCACTTGAGTTCAAAATACAGTTCAGCTCATTTGAGTTCAAAATACAGTTCAGCTCACTTGAGTTCAAAATACAGTTCAGTTCACTTGAGTTCAAAATTTAGTTCAGTTCACTTGAGTTCAAAATACAGTTCAGCCCACTTTAGTTCAAAATATAGTTCAGTTCGCTTAAGTTCAAAATACAGTTCAGCTCACTTGAGTTCAAAATACAGTTCAGTTCACTTGAGTTCAAAATTCAGTTCAGTTCACTTGACTTCAAAATGCAATGACGTCATTTGCGACACCTCATGCTCCGCGAACCATTCTCGAACAATTCAAGCAGTGTGGCAGAGCGAATTACCCAATTCAAAGAATGCACTACTAGAGAGCGGTACAGTTACCATGAAAGGATATCATACGTGAAAGTGAATTTTTCAAATCTAACAATGAGAAGAGAAGATACGAGGGGGGTGAAAATAAGTCCTCTGGTGTTCATAGCAGAAATGGAGTCAGGGAAATTGTTTTATTATATTGTTCTGCATATTTGCCTCCGAGGTAAACACACTTCTCATACCGCTGCTCTAACTTGATTAAGCCTTTCAAATAAAATTCTGGGGGTTGTGCCTGGAACTTCGGGCCAACAGCTGATGTGGCATCGGAAGTGGACTGGAATTTTGTCCACTTCATATATTTCTTCAGTTTGGAGAACCAATGATCGCCGCCCCGATGGCGCAGTGGTCTAAGCGATGGCTTCTGATCATTCGCCAGAGATGGGTCCGGGTTCAAATCCCGGTACGGCATAGATGTTGTGTTCCTCTTTCGGCACTGACTCTCTCTCTCTTTCTCTCAATTGCATGGTGTCAGTGATCCTAAATTACTGACGGGCAATTGGTTATAGCTCATTGAATTGCTCACGGTGGTCGTTAAAGCTCCAATAACAGGAGGTGACAAATTCGGCGAGTAAGTAGAATATTTTAACAGTTCAAAATTAATTTCACGGAACTTTGACTGCGTGATGCGAGAAACAGACCCCCATTTGGCAACTTTCACCTGCGCTTTGATTTTAGTTATTTTTTAATTTGTCCAGAAGGAATAAACACATTGCTGTGATGCTGGCACACTTTTCTAGGCAGTCCACTACCACTCCTTGTCACAGAACTCAGACGCCGTGACTTTCGCTGCAGACTTATGTGCTTGAAACATTTTTGGTCGTGTGGAATCCCTGTGTATCCATTATTTGGATTGTTTCGTGGATGACTCTGGATCATACAGACGTATCCACATTTAATTCTTGGTTGCCAATCGAGCCAAGAAACTTGTCGACAGCTTGCTGGAAACACTGCAACATTGGCTTAGTTGTTGAAACACGGTGACTCTACAGATCAGCAGTCAGGCATTTCGGAACTCATTTGGCCAAGAGCTTCCTGATGCCCACTACTTCGTGGTTAATACGTCCATCACATTCACTGGACATTCCCAGAATTACAACTGTCTTTCTTTGGCCCATATTGTTCAGTCTTCATCATGTTTGTGAACAGCATCCACATTTAGTGAGACGTGACCACAGCTGCTGTCTTGGACAGCCTTAAAACAAAGCAATTCAGGCAAACGTAATTTATCCCAAGATTCCTTCTCACACTGTATTATATTCATATATTTTATATTACATGGAAATATTTAACTATCAGCTAATATCGTGAAACAGTGACTCGAATTATACAAAGCAGAGAGAAATTCTTCGTCAGAAAAAACAACTTAAGAATTATTCGAGTTACCCAGATTATTTTATTCTCTGATTCTCTGGACCACCCACGGAAGAAAGGAATTAAGCACATATCTCACAACCTACCCACCCACACACACACACATACTCCACACCACAACCATCGTCGTGAACAAGATATTGTAAATCAGGTGACAGTCTCTTTCAACTTCAGCCAACTGCTCGTGACAGAATGCTTTATTAAGAGTTTTAACACGGATTTCCTACACGATGCGAGCCAATTAAGGACATGCTGCATCGAGGATCCCAATTCAGGTATCTTCCTTCAAGAGCTTGGTGAAAAAGGAATGGGGAGTTGAAATACACAATTGTAGTGAACAGAAGAGAAAAGGCGCGAACTTTAGGTTGGGATTATAGAGAAATCCTAAGGATCCCGTCTCCTAGCTGGAAGCAATAAGCATTTTACCGAACCAATATGTTCCTAATCCTCCTATTCATATGAATAAATACTTTACGAACAACTTAATTCATTTGTTTTAATTCATTTATTTATTTGCTTCCTTGCCCCAAAGACATTAGAATCAGCAACACTTCTGATATCATTTGTTATCCATGCAATTGTTAGTTAATAATTTCGCAGGCACGAAAAAGTTGGCAAAGCCGGCCAACAAATGCTACGTACAGTGAAATCTTTCTAAGACGGAATCCAAGGGACTGGAACTATTATCTGTTTCAGACCGGTTTCCATTTTGAACAGGGGATTTCATGGAAGCCATTGTAATGTAAGCATTTGAATTTTTGTCATGCGAAAAACAGATTCTAGATGACAATTTTTGTATCTAAATCGAGAACGTTCTTCTCTGGTGCCATGGCAAGAAGCTAACGAATGAACAAACATCACAAAAAGTGCAAAGGCCGTGGATGATCATGTCAATTAATAAATGTTGGAGAATTAAATCGGAGCGTATCTTTGAAATCCGTATGTAACTGCTAGCTGGGAAGCCTTTGGACTTTGCATCCAGCAAATAGGGATGTCGGTCACATGATCTAAACCTAAGGCCCGCTACGTGCTTAAATAGAAGCCAAACAGTGGATGTGTTGCAATGTGTGTTTGTGTAAACAACCCAGATGCGATCTCTCTCTCTCTCTCTCTCTCTCTCTCTCTCTCTCTCTCTCTCTCTCTCTCTCTCTCTCTCTCTCTCTGCTTAAATATGTTATCTACAACCTCAAGTAAATTTTTTCCGTGTTAAATCATCACTACACTTTATCGTGTAATGTATTGCATTCAATTAAAATACTTTACGGCACGGGAACATCTGGAAACTTTCCGTTGCTACAAGGTTTATTTACTCTCTTGCTATTTCTGTTTCCGCGTTACTGAGCTTCTGTTTTAGACAGGTTAAATAGTACGTTATTTTCCATCTTTCATTTCGGGATCAAAAAAATGTTCGAGTTTGGACAAGTTTCCGTTTCACGCAAGTTCCGCCTCAAACAGGTTTTACTGTAATAATGGAGATAGCACTATTCCATGAAGTTCCAGAAGATATAGTACATTAATAGAGGAATCCCGTGAATTTGATTGCGGCTACCAAAAACATCATGGAAAGCTTGTGATTTACAACTCAGCAAAAAGAATGAGAAAAACATCGCAGCTACATTTAAGATCAGTAAGCATAAAGCTGACAGGTGTAAAAGGACTTAGATGAAAAAAAATATGTAATAGATAACTTTTCTGTGTCTCTGATCGTCACTGCTTCACGGAGCGTATTCTTCGTAGAAGCATAGATTCCTTCTTACCAGTAGGCATATGGTCCCTATGATCCAGATCTAATATATGGAGAATCGTTTAGTGTCTGCAAAGAAATAACAACGCCAATTTCACTGTGCATCGAGAGGCGTGAATGCTTTCTATATAAAGCTGACCATACAAATTTGGAAAATGTGAATCCGTTTATTGGTGTAAATATGACAGGGATGTTAAGTCAGATAACATCCAAAAATTTGAAAATTGTCTTGCCCTGGAGCGATAATCGAACCCGTGTATCCCGGATAGCACCCGAGTATGCTAACCACTACACCACCCAGAATGACCAAGTTTCAAGTTTCCGATTAATTTGAATATAACCATCACATGATTCGCTAGTCGATGCGACCGACATTCATATATAGCTAATCTGGAGCCTCCGGGCAATCACGGGAATGAATTCTAAACCTCGAGATTCGCTATATATGAATGTCGGTAGCTTCGACTAGCGAATCATGTGATGATTATATTCAAATTAATCGGAAACTTGGTCGTTCTGGGTGGTGTAATGGTTAGCGCACTCGGGCGCAATCTGGGAGACGCGGATTCGATTTCCGTTCCTTAAGATCCCTGTCATATTTACACCAAAAAACGGATGCACATCTTTCAAATTTGTATTATGCAATAGTGTAATCCGGTATTTCATTCATTGAAAGCTGACCATGTTGTCAGATCAACCCCGGTGTTCATAATTCGTTACGTTATAGTGTAGGTTTGTCTCGTGCACACAGAGTTCTTTAACATTACACACAGGAATGACTTGATATCTCTTTTAATACTGAGTAGTTCTCCTATTGTCATTTTCAAGTATCTACATGTGTGTTCTGCAATCATTTGATCATGTGGTACCGCGACTCGTCGATAATCACTACGTTTTAATCGTCATGCTTACAGTTACTTTGGGTTCCTAGCGTTTATAACACCGGTACGATGTACCAGAAATCGTGGTGGGCATTATTATTGTCAAGAAAAATGCGGGTACATGAGATAGGCAGATTATAAAACATATTGATTAGGAAACATATGGCTTCTAGTAACGAGGCCAGTAAGCTTCGTCAAATGGACTCTCTGAGGAGGTCCATGTTACGAAACCTATTAGCCTCGCAAAGTCAAGTAGCCTCTCAGATGATGCGCCTACAGTAGTTACGATCATTATTATGTTATACATAATAGGGGTTTTCGGGGTCGGTACACAACAGCGGATCTCTCAGATGGATTTCTTGCTGAGAAGGGATCGGGAAATACTGTTGGCCGCAAATGGCAGCTTTCTCGAACTATGCTTCTGCTTTTTCTCGATATGACCAGTTACTAGCCGCAGTAAGTTTTCTTTTGCCTGAATAGAACTGCGCTTGCAGCTTTTTCTCGATATGACCAGTTACTAGCCGCAGTAAGTTTTCTTTTACCTGAATACAACTGCGCTTGTAGCTTTTTCTCGATATGACCAGTTACTAGCCGCAGTAAGTTTTCTTTTACCTGAATACAACTGCGCTTGCAGCTTTTTCTCGATATGACCAGTTACTAGCCGCAGTAAGTTTTCTTTTACCTGAATACAACTGCGCTTGCAGCTTTTTCTCGATATGACCAGTTACTAGCCGCAGTAAGTTTTCTTTTTCCTGAATACAACTGCGCTTGCAGCTTTTTCTCGATATGACCAGTTACTAGCCGCAGTAAGCTTTCTTTTGCTTGAATACAATTGCGCTTGCAGCTTTTTCTCAATATGACCAGTCACTAGCCGTAGTAAGTTTTCTTTTACCTGAATACAACTGCGCTTGCAGCTTTTTCTCGATAGACCAGTCACTAGCCGCAGTAAACTTTCTTTTACCTGAATACAACTGCGCTTGCAGCTTTTTCTCGATATGACCAGTTACTAGCCGCAGTAAGTTTTCTTTTGCTTGAATACAACTGCGCTTGCAGCTTTTTCTCAATATGACCAGTCACTAGCCGCAGTAAGTTTTCTTTTACCTCAATACAACTGCGCTTGCAGCTTTTTCTCGATATGACCAGTCACTAGCCGCCGTAAGTTTTCTTTTACCTGAATACAACTGCGCTTGCAGCTTTTTCTCGATAAGACCAGTCACTAGCCGCAGTAAGTTTTCTTTTACCTGAATACAACTGCACTTGCAGCGTTCCACATATCAGACTGTGTGCCCAGTCAGAGTCTATATCTTAATCAGAGCACTCAAAACTCGACCATATTCTTCTTTCTTTATTCTTTCACTTCCTTTCCTATTATTTTTTTTAGGCTGAGAAAATGTGAATAACAAATTTCATAATGAACAGCGCCATGACGTACAACATTTTCCACCTTTAAAGACCATAGCGGGGTTTCTCGGAACTGCACTTTTTTGTCAACGTAGAGATGTCCATTCTCGCTCCCAGCGATTCCAAATTCATTACTATTTTGAAGATCAATGATCCCTGCATTCACAATGTTCGTCAGCTGCCGTTGTACAGGTCTGTCGTAAGCTGCATGTGTTACGTTTTCTTAAAAGTGAATAATACGAATTTTCTATATAATATAATTATCAAAATGCGTTGAGATACTGAAATTCAATGAGTCGCATATCCTATGAAAGATCATCTTGTGGGTAATTCTAATTTCTATATTTGAGGTGGAACAATGTTCGGTGGGATTTGTGGAGTTTTTATTTGTTACAAGCGTGACAATCAAATTCGATGAATGCACTGTAAAAATTAAGATCGGGTAATATTTAAGAAAATTAACTTTACTGGTCTTCAAAATAATCTCTTTTAATACAAACACTTTCGGCACAGTTCGATTAACTGCCGGAAGCTACGAAAAAGATCCATTTTTGTTATGGTCTGCAGCTGAGTAGTCACGCTCTCCTGAAGTCCAAAGTGTAATTAAATCTCATCCATTTCAGTGCTCATTTCAGTTGGGGGAAACAAAAGTTAGTCAGCAGATGCCAGATCAGACGAACACGGTGAGTGATTCAATGCAGCAACGGCGTTCTCGTGTAGAAGAATTTTATATTAGCTTTTTGCCCCATTTTTGCCCCTCTAATAATTAAGGTGCACCTACATCAACTGTCGTGTCATGTTCTCTGTGCTACACCCTTTCTCACAGCTCTGTGATGCTTAGCGGCATATTTGCTCTTGTACTTAATTGCGTAGTGCAAGTTACCGCACCTTTCACAATTTTCCTTGTTAAGTGTTACCACGGAATTCACCGAACTTTATTTACACACTTTGTTTATTACTCAATGTATCATGCATACATGTGTATCTTTACTTTTTCCCACGCTAAATCAATCATTTTCCTCATTCTCTATTCACACAGGGTTGGATTTCCGGTTATGCTGGTTACAACAACTTTATCCACAGTGTATTTAATCATCTGTCATGTGGTGCTGGAATGGAATGACTGAAGTAAAGGAATATATACTTGACAGAATTCACACTGTCATCGGTACAAAATCTTCTTCAAAGACTTATAATAATAAACGACAAAGACTTTTATAAATATTTTTGAAGAGATTTATACAAAGTTCAAGTTGTGTTTTTCAGAGACTATATATCGTATTCTAAAACATACCGTTTTCTTTAATATTGAGCATCACATTTAACGAAATTAATTTAAAATCCACGAGAGAACAAAAACCTGCATTTTGGAAATGTGAATCGTATGCCATGCCCTAAGGAAAATTAATTACCCTTAAGCACGTGTTTTATCCTTAGGGTTCAACAAAAACTGCCAAAGCAGCTTTTGATGAAACAATAACTGTATATTTTCTTAGTCGGAATTAATACTTCACATTCGAAATAATAAATCCGATTTTTGTATTTCCAGCAAAACAAGCGGTTTGAAATTCTGGAGAGAAAAAATCAAAAGAACCTATCAGTTAATAAAGCAATTAACTTGTTCTTTGTCTATAAGGCACAATACAAATAAAACGTTTTCAAAATGCTGTTTTTGAGTACTGCAATATTATTAACTATAATTCAGTGACATTATGGTTACTATAAAATAATTAAATTATCGTTTGCATAAAGATTATCCTGTACATCTGTTGTAGCACAAATTAATTGTCTTGTTTTTAAAGGCAGAAAACTTTGTATTTCTGGTATAAAGTAACAACAATTGTGTACAGTTCATGTTCAGTCATCATGTGTAAATAAAATGCAGTATTTTTCCATTACTGTACTGTAATTTTTTTCTGTTACTGTTATGCGTTATTTCACTTAATAATTGCTCTACTTCCCATAAAAAAAGCGTTACTTATCATCACAACAATTTTCAGATTTTCGGAGGTGAACGTTACGATGCGCGTAATCCCATATTGGGAAATTATCAGTTCGTCTGTCTCATCCTTTAGCCCAGATAATCGAGAGTACACTGCATGTATAGTCTGGTGTTCAAAGTCTGCAGTGTAGTAGTCAAATTCTGTAGCCAAGCAGTGTAGTCGCATAATATGTTTTCATTCCTTAAAAAAAATAATAAGAGCATTGCAGCGATCCTTGCTCCTTTCCACCTCTTAACTAATATAGATTGGTTCCAGGGAGAGTCACCACATATATTTGTTGGTTCGATCCACAGAATCACACACTAGGTAATATACAGTCCGGACCCTTCTTTGCAATAATAACAATAAGTAGTTTGATTCAGATGTTAATTTGTGGCTTAAGAATTATCGCAGGCAGGTTAATAGACGTGCTTAGATACCTGGTCTCCGTCCGTCTTATGGACCCTTGACCGCACTTCGTGCTTTCGTAAACCGACGTTATGCCTACGCCGACGCAAAACCAACGACGCTTTCAGGAAGCTTTCCGTTCCCTCAGACACCAATCCAATCGACCCCCTCTCTCTCCGGATCGAAGTCCCATCTTAAAAACTCAAGAAAATCTACACTCTCCACTTAATCGTGTTTCCTTTCCGACTTTGGGCTACCTGTAAATAACCTATAACGAAGTAAATTTCTCCGTCATTTTTATCAGCGCCAGGATTCTAACCCGGGTCCCCTCATTCCGGAATAAGTTGCTCTACCAATTAAGCTACGCGGACGATTATTCTGATTCCTATCTGCCTTTATGTCGTGTGCGTCCTTCTGGCAGGTACGCCACATCTCCTGGTACGTTACAAACCTTAAACACGCGTCTCTCTTATTAACACACCCGACAAAATAATCCCTTGCCACAAGACAAGTACAATACATTTCAACACACTTAGGTTTACTTATATTCTTAGCCGAATGTAATGCGGCCGATCGCGTGTTTTCGAACATCAGCAAGTTTAAAGCATTCTTATTTCGCCCGAAATGAAGCTAACAAAGAAATTCGGAGTGAGCATGTAATGCATATTTGTAATTATTCTTCCTAAACCGCGGTTAGAGAATATCACAAAAACTTTCGTGGGCGGCTTTTAGGAATAACTGGAATATATGTAAGCCAATGCGAAAAATTGATAGTCTTTTTTTATCGTCCATTCACAGTGTTTTTAAACTGATAGTCTTTTGGCAATTAAACTGCATTCGTTTAATCCACAAATGTAACATTTTGGAAAAGAAACAAAAAAACCGGGGTAGGTAGGTAGTGTCGGGGTCACTACCGCTGAGGTTTTTGGCGGACAACGTCTTACCCAGGCGGTGTTGTCGGGGCGTGATGTTTGTAGGGTTGGTAAGAAACAAATGAGCGGAACGAACTTGCATGTCTTTTATTTTATTTATTTCCCACAATGCTGACTAATTTGTAAAATTTTGTTGATGACAGGACAATAGTACGAGTAGTAACATATGTAAGACTTATATGTTTCATTTATATCTCTAGAGAACGTTAAGTCTACCATGGTATTCTTAAAAGTTGTGAAGTCAGTTGGATCCGTGGCCAACACAAATCTGAACTTGTCGTTCAGAAACTGTTTCAGACGATCGTTCGACGCCCCAGTGTTAAAGTCCCCGGTGAGCAGAAGCGGTATGTTGGGATCGCAGCGCCAGTCGCTAAGGATTGTTCTGACATGCTCTGTGTAGTAAAGCATTAGCTGAAAGAGAAACATCTCGACGTAGTTGAGTGGTGTCTGTGGATGAATATAAACTGACACTAGAACGAATTTGAATTCGTTGGGTACCTCAACTTTCACTAGTACGCTTTCGCCGATATGAATATCTTGTAGACAATTGAATCCAGAATACTTGGGTATTGACCGTCGTGGAAAGGGTCAAGCGACATAAGCCCTGCACGTTTTCTAATTCTTGATTCGTTTTCATTTTCACGTTTTCTGATTCTTGATTCGTGAGATTGAACGTCTTCATCTGTGAATTCCTGTTGTAAGAATTTCAACATAGCTGCATGGGGCCGTTTTAAATCAATTTGGAACCATATGCGATCACAAACTCAACAAACAAAACCCAGCTAGTAACCATAGAACGACTTTTCAAACTGCTTCGTCGCCAGACGCCAATCGGTTATAAACGCTAAATCTCGATTCTCAAACGTCTCATCTGCTTATATTTCGTCGCATTCCATCGGTTCTATCTCACTGTCGACATCTATTGCCTGTGAACTGGTGTTAGGCGTCCCGGCGTCTGCGCGACTGGTACTCAACTTGTAGACGCTGCCTCATCCTCCGCATTCGTTCTGCTGCTGTCATAGTTGCCTTTTTGGATTCCTCATTTATTTATCTTTCACTTTGTAAGCGTTTACGATAAGCATTTTCCTTCCTGTTTTGAAGATTTTTCGACGTTTCTGAAATTTTAACGAAAATTTGTCAAAGTTCAACACTTTGTCACTGTGTATTTTTCAAGTTCTTTCACTATTGTCACTATGAGTGGTTTATTTTATAGTAGTTGTCGAGCTCTGTTAAACGACACTTCACACAACGTCCTACGCGACGCGTTCCCGAGCTATACTAATTTTGCCGCGCGGTGAACCTGTAATTTTCCACTCCAACTTGGCAACCATCTTGTGGCGGCGTGTGACGTCACGCTCTCAAGGCTAATGTCGCGTGACATTCTTTCATCCTTGCTCTTTTTAACCGTGTATTCGTTATTTCGATATGAGTTATAGTTTTAAAGTTATTAAGATTTGCCTGATATACACAAAGTCACAACATCGACTTTCGCATAGTTTCCCTCCATATCGGATCAGCAGTGTAAGACGTTTTCCGTCAAAAAAAAAAAACTTAAACATTTCAGTGTTTTCATAAGAAACCACATCTGCCGCCGAGGTGGTCGAGCGGGGCGCTTTTTCATGATCGTTATTTTTAGAAATGTCCGGGTAATGCGCTTGACCGTTTGTGCCGGCTGTCGTCCTTCTCTTGAACCAGCGATCTTAAATTAGAGACGAATGCCTCATTATAGCCCTATGAGTTGTTCATTGTTATCATTTTACCCTCAAATAAAAAAAACACATCTGTGCACATGAATCGACAGAAAGATGTTAAAGCGGTGCAACGAATATGTAATCGTTGCACTTGTTCCAAATCCCATTGTTTGATTTTGGCTATAAATTCTTCGCATCGCCTTCCGAAGCAGAAGTTTATAGTACTCAAGTAAACTGGTGTCCAAAACTGAAGTCCGGATAGGAAAAGCGGACAAATTTCCAAAACGTCTAGTGAAATGTTACGATGTTCATGAGACATATACAAGGGGGCACGATAAACAAATGCCAAAGTAAAATTTGCATATCCGTGATCAAAATGCTGTTCAATATCTAAATTACGTTACATAGTAAAAGTCAACGTGGCCGCCCCGGGTGGCACAGTGGTCTAAACCATGGCTTCTGACCATTCGTCCGAAATGCGTCGGCGTTCGAATCCCGGGGCCGCCCCCGGTGGCGCAGTGGTCTAAGCGATGGCCTTTGATCATTCGTCCGAACGGGGTTCGGGTTCGAATCCCGGGGAGGCATGGATTTTGTGTTTGTCTTACGGCACTGGCTCTCTCCCTTCCCTGGAACCAGTGACCCTAAATTAGGGACGGGCGACTGCTTATAGCCCATTGAGTTGCTCACGGTGGTCGTTAAACCACCAATCAAAAAAAAAAAGAATCCCGGTGAGGCTTGGTTGACGTAAATCTTCCAAATACGTGGAGACAATGTAAATAGACAAAGTAATCGCGCTCTCCAAGTTTTTGTTTTTAAGTAACACACAGGAACCGAAAAATTGTACTACGACACCCCTGGGTTCGATCCCAGAGTTGTCGAAATACAATTTTTTGGTTGCTGTGTGTTAATTAAAGAATAACGTGGAAAGAGCGATGAGTTTGTCTATTTACTTGGATGATGTATTTGTCTTATGTCACTGGCTCTCTCCCTTCCCTGGAATCAGTGGCCCTAAATTAGGGACGGGTGACTGCTTATAGCTCACTGAGTGGCTCACGGTTGTCGTTAAACCCCCAATACAAACAAGTCAACAGCAATGTCATTTCTCGTTGACAGAATGGGTAACAACTGTTCAAATGCTTTCGTTATGTCTCGCACATGTGTACCCCAACCTGTACGGTGGTGTGTGATAGGACGACTAAAAACATGCCTGGCGAAGGTCGTCCAAGACGTAAGATATCTGGTGAGGACCGTTATGTCGCTTTAACCGCACGGCGTCAAAGGTCTTACACAGCCCGGCAATTGTCTTCGGACTATCCACTGTCACTGAGACTATGGTATAAGAACCACCGGTATAGTGAAGGCACAATGCAATTGACCTTTATGCCAGGAGACCCATGGTTTGTGTCACGTTAACCGCATCTCTAAAGAGATCTCGCTTGAACTGGTGCCGGCAACATTGTTCCTCTAGTCCAGATGAGTGGGCTGATGTTCTCTTTACAGACGAGTCAAGATTCACTCTACAAACGGATTCCCGTCGGCATTTCATCTGGAGGAAACAGGAAATCCGTAATGATCCTGCAAACGTCCGCGAACGAGACTCGTTCGGAGATGGTGGTCTGTTCGTGTGTGGTGACAATATGTTCAACGGCCGCACACCACTCCACGTGTTTGCAGGAGTCAACATTCATGCTGAGAGCTATAGGGACAAGATCTTAGAGCCGTATGTCAGACATTTTCAGGGGAGTTGTTGGCCCACATTTCCTCTTAATGGTTGCACCCGCATAGGCTCAGCATGTCGATGATTTCCTGCAGAAAGAAGATATTCAGCGTATCGCGTGACCAGCCAGATCTACGTACCTGAACCCTATAGAAGGATGCTCTGGGACGACACGTAACAACTTGTCAACTCTTTCCCAGAATCCTTCTTGAGCTACGCACCGTCCTCGTTAAGGAATGGAGTTCTTCGGCTGTAGAGTTCATCAACTATCTGGTGATGAAAACGTACCGTCATTGTGAGAGTTGTCTGTCTGTACGTGGTGATAAAATTCCTTATTAAGATATTTTTATGTTGCATTCTTACATTGCACCTTTGTGACATTGAGGATGTGACCCTGTACATGCAAAATATGCTCATATTTATTTATGTTTATTACACTTGTGATTGCATCTCTTTGCATGCTAAACGCACCTACCTGCTGTTCCGTGTTTCCTTTATATACCTACGAATGCCTTCCGGACTTAATTTTGTACAGCAGTGAAACTGCATTTCCTTTACCCTGTAGAGTAGTTTTCATAAGCAAATATGGCATCTGCGTTCTCATTATCTTTTTCATGTCAAAGAATTCGTTATACACCGAAATACCAAAAATCCTGGGATAGCCGTATGCAAATTTTTAACAGATGCTGCTGTCGTATGGTCTTCGACGCACGGCTCGTTTTTTACCAATTACGATGTAATCTCGTGAGTCAGGTTCAAAAACCGTCAGTGGGATTATGGCAAGCCGACGTGGATTATCGGAGTTTGAACGATGCATGGTAGTGAGAGCCGGGTGGATGGAGAATTCAATTTCCGAAGTTGTACGAGCATTCAACATTCCTTGATCCACGGTGTAACGTGTGCACCGAGAATACCTCATAGAAGGTATTACCACCCACCGTGGACAGCGCAGTGCCTGACCATTGGTGCTGAATGACCGTGACCAGCGGCGTCTGACCAGGATTGTTCATGCTAACAGACAAGCAACACTTGCTCAAATATCATCCACATTCAAATCAGGAGACATCAGAGACATATCCATCAAGTGAGTGCCGCGTAATTTAGCGTCCATGGGGTATGAGAGCAGAATACCCACCAGAGTGCCTGCGTTAACACCACGACATCGGACACAGCGTCCCACGTGAGCTCGTGAGCACGGAAACTGGACCCTAGAAGACCGGACACATTTAGCGTGGTACGATGAGTCACGCTACTAGTTGTTACCAGCTGATCGTAGTGTTCAGGTATGATGCAGACCCCGTGAGGCCATGGATCCAAGCTGTTAACAAGGCACTGTTCAAGATTGTGGTGGTTCCATACATGTGTGGTATGTCTACGTGGCACGGTTTGAGTACTCTGGTCCTCGTAAACGCGTCATTAAACGGTAATTGCTTTGTTGTTCTGCTGGACGACAATTTTCATCCCTTCATGAACTTCATGTATCCCAACAATGATAGAATTTTCCAGGACGACAATGCACCATGTCATCGGGCCCAAGTTATCTAAAATAGGTTTGAAGAGCATTCTGGACAGCTTCGAGGAATGGTGTGATCATCTTTTATACCCAACATGAACCCAATAGAGGTGGAAAGGTCCATTCTGACCCAAGATCCTGCACTTACAAGTACCAGGGAGCTGTGGGCGGCTGCTGAGATTTCATGGCTCAACATCTCTTCCGACCACATCGTCTTCCGACCACTTGTGGAATCGATGTCACGTCAAGTTGCTGCACTTCGCCGGGCTAGGCATTTCAGTGTATTTGGCTCAACTTTCTGATGAAATATTATATTAGATGATAGAACTTTTCACTGGCGAAAGGTAGTAACCTGAAGACCTAATGACGAGCACCTGGAATAATTGTTTGCAAGCTTACTATATGACGGAATCAAACCTCTTAATTCTTGGAAATTAATGCCTGTTCGGATTTGAATAAAAGAGAAATATAATGACAGATTTTTCAGCAGGCAGAGGTTGTGTACTGCTCCACTGTTTATCTCCTAATGTACACTGAAGTGCCAGAAAAACTGGTACACCTATCTAATACTTGGTTGGTCCCCCACGGCAGCGCAGGACTGCAGAAATACGACAGGGCATGGACTCCACTAGCTTCTGGAAATATGCTGTAGGCAATGCACACCATATTTCCTGCAGAGCGTTCCACAATTTGGGTGTATTTCGAGGTATCGGATTCCTGTGTTTGATAGCGCGCTGCATGGCATCCCAAATGTGTTCTATCACGTTCAGATCTGTGGACTTGGGTGGGAATAGAAACACCTCAAACTCAGATGAATGCTCCTCTAACCATAATGTGGCGTCCCGACACTTGTGTGTGGAGGTGCATTGTCCTGATGGAACAGACCCAACCCATCAGCATGAATGCAGGACATAAATGGGTGTACCTCGTCAGAAAGGATGCGCACATAGCGTTGGCCGGTCATAGACGTTTGTAGACGTACCAGAGGTCCCAGTGAAGTCAAGCTAAAAACACCTCATACCATTACGGACCCCCTGAAGCCAGTACAGTTTCCTGTTGACAGGCGGGATCCATGGCTTCATGGGGTTTGCGCCACACACGAATCCTTCCATCTTCCCGGCACATTTGGAAACGCGATTCGTTATACCAGGCTACTTGTTTCCGGTCATCACGTGTCCATTGGCGGTGTTACCGTGCCCAAGCGAGGCGCATAGCTCTGTGTCGTGCACTCATCAAGGAGACTTGAGTTGGGCGTCGGCTCCCAAAGCCTATATCGTGCAGGGTACGTTGCACAGTCCGGACGCTGATGCTTGTTGGGGCTCCAGCATTGAATTCCGATGATACCTGCGAGAGTGTTGCACGCCTATCGAGTGAAACGATTCTTGACAGCCGACGATGGTCACGTTCACCCAATGTCTTTTTACGGCCACACTGATATCGTAGGTTGGAGGTTTTGCCAGAATTCTTGTAGTCACAGTACACTCTTGCAATAATCGTCGGTGAAAATTCGAACTTCGTTTCTGCCTCCAAAATATTACCCATCTCACGAGCGCCAACTATGACACCACGTTGAAAATCGTTTAAATCGTTATTACTTGTCATTCTTATGCCGAAAGCAGCTCTGACAGCTGGCAAGGATATCTATCGCTTTATATACGCACTGGCGGACGCAACCGAGTACGTGCATAGGTAACGTTGCTATGTATTTTGCATAAGCTCGTCTGTACCAGTTTTTCTGGCATTTCAGTGTACATAACATGCGAGTAAAGCATCTACAAAATCATAAAAGCAAAATGCACTTTCTCTTTGAATTAACATTATTTTATTAAACGTATCAAAAATTATGCAAAATACCAACTTATGCATATCAGGTATGAAACGTACAAAAATTCAAAAATTACAAACGTACAAGTCATCAAGTACAAGGTCTTAAGTCACCAAGAATACCGACTGACCTTAGTCGCTGCGTAAGCATGTGTGTCTTTTCCCTTCTCCTGACAAAATGCAGATATTTTATTTGAAAACATTTAAACAAATTGTAACGTACCAGGAGATGTGACGTACCTGCCCGAAGGACGCACACGACATAAAGGCAGATAGGAATCAGACTAAAACGTCCGCGTAGCTCAATTGGTAGAGTGACTTATTCCGGAATGAGGGGATCCGGGTTCGAGCCCCGGCGCGGATAAAAATGACGGAGAAATTTACTTCGTTATAAAATTTACTTCCGAAGCTCTGTATTTAGTGTTTCAACATATATTTTCGGAAAAGAAAAACCACAAAGGTGACAAAATTCGTGTGACATGAAGAAAAGATTAAGACAGCGTTCTTTCTTGTCATAATTTCTCATCTAGAGCGCATTTACAGACTGATCATCCCGAACAAATAACTATGGTTACAGCTGCCTAAATTTAAGTGGTAAACGCATTTCACAGGATGTTTTACGGAGCTCACCCCAAAACTACACAGATCATTACGCACACTCAAGTAGTTTTTAAAAATGATCTCTAGATCGCATATAACAACTCTACCATCTATGCTAGTGGCTAAATACAACCAACTCACAGCAAAACAGATACGCGTTTCTTTCTCAAAATTCAGAATGCAGCGGCACAAGGATGTGAACTAGTTCATTAGAAAATGTTATTATATTTTATTAGACGTTTACATGGGAGCACCATTCTGTGAACTACCTTGGAATATACTTATTCTACAAGAGTCCGGATGAAACTTCAGTCTGAACAGACATTAAATTTTGGATGTGTAAAAGTCAAAATAGAACTGTATCTAAATATGTGGTATTTAAACCATTACATATGTAGCAATCGTCTCTCGGATTATTTTACTTAAAGGGTTTAATTATCAGGCCTTAAGATATTCGCGTTTTATCATTTCCTTGTTACAAGTGCTTGTTTGCAAACGGTATTCTAATTCACAAGATCTGGTGAAGTGTGAAAATATTGAAAGTACGGGTAAATTAAATTCATATACAATAGCTTTAAAATACAGACAGAAATGCATAAGTAGCATAAGTAGTATCCCATTAAATTATATTATCAGGAATATTGCAAAGTAATCACAAGCGTTTTCAAAGCTCAAATAAAAGACCTGATTCTTGGCCTCTAAGCGATTTTTCTAATGAATAGCTTACCTCTAATGGCCATATTGGCTAATCACGCGATCTTACACTTGGTGTGAGCTCCAGATTAGGCATGCACGTGAGTTTTTTGCTTGTTTGTTTCGCTGTTTAACGACTACAGCATAACCAACTATTATAGCTAGAAACTCACTTACCGTCCCTAATTTAGAGCCACTGGTTCATGGGCAGTGAGAGAACCTTCACCATCATACAGGCACACCACCCACGCCTCATGTGGAACTCGGAATCGCATTCTGTTCGTAAGAATGTTCAGAATCAGACCATTCGGCCTCCTGAATGATGATAGTGCACTTGCCCTTCTACAACGGCTTTATTCCTCTCCTAGAATCAATGGTCTTTTAAACTGCTTTTTAGTATCAAATATAAATGCACAAACAAAAACGTAAACAATATGTTAAACATATACATCGCCTATACGGATAAAAAAAACATTACTGTGAGAAATTATTCAGGTGATCAGTACTGTATGTACACTAAACAAGGAAGAAGTATTCCCTCGAAAAGAAGATTTTAACATAAATTTTTAAGGGGAAATTCTTTCTCTGAGATGATTTTGTAAACTTTGAGAACATTTATCGTAAATGTCAATCATGCAAGCAAGTCTGTACGATAATACAGAAGAAGCGGATTTTCCGTGTTTTCAGGCATACAGGGAACCCGTATCAACACAGATAGTAGCAGTGACATGGAATTCTGAAAACAATTTGTCAGAAGAGTAAGTTCGGTGTCTGGCGTTGATGCATACAGGCAAACATAGTACAGGCGTTGATGCATACAGGCAAACATAGTACAGGCGTCGATATGTAGTGCCTGTGTCTCGACATTTTCTAACAGAACTGTCTGACGACAAGGAGTGCAATCAATTCTTTAGAAAAGAATCAGAGGAAATCCTTTTTTTTTTTTCTTTTTTTTTTTTATTCGAGGGTTTAACGACCACCGTGGGCAATTCAATGGGCTATAAGTAGCAGCCCGTCCCTAATTTAGGGCCACTGGTTCACGGAAAAGAAGAGAGCCAGTGCCGTAAGACAAACATAACGTCCATGCCTCACCGGAAATAATCTCACTCCTTGAAATAGACATGCGCGCTGCGTCCCCTTGTGGAAGAATTCTGAATAATGGAAAAGTAGAAAATGTGCAAAAATCATTCTTCATACCAAAAGCTATACTAAAGAAAAATAATTTTTCAAATACGCTTTTCCGTTGCAGAGATGGCGAGAAATTTTGTTTTTACATTTTTGCGCACTCTAGAGAGAAAACTAATATCTACCTAACGGGGATAATGATTTGAATATTCACTGTAGCGAATGGCATATATTAAAAATTAAAAAAAAATCAATAAGATTCTTAGAATCGGAGATGCAGTTGCAATCATAAATGTACACCAACACCCTCCTTGGGCTAGAACTGTGAATACAAACAACCCACTAGTACATACAAATTGTTCCACAAGGTGAATGGAAACCAGTGTAGAAAGAATCTTTTAATCAGACCTTTGGAAGTAGAGTTATCGAGAAAAGCATCCTAAACATTTGCACCCGTAGCTAGAAAATTGTGTTTTATTTTGGGCAGAAAATGGGCATAAGATGTTTTCTTATTTAGTGGTGACTTACCAAAACATTTTTTTTTCCAGGCGGATTTTTGGACTGGTAGCTATTGCTGCAAACATACTGTGTACGGGAATGTTACTTATGAGCTCTAGTGCAGTTGGGTAACTACCAATCCCGCAGCTGCGAGGGGTGGGGGGTGCAGGTCACCAAGAGACGTACCGCAGCTTCCAGTTTTAGTTTTTTGAAAAAAATTAAACATGCACAAAGACAAATAAACAAGTAAAAAATCTAAAGGATCATAATTATTTAAGGTACATTTAACTTTGCCTAAATAAATGTCAAGCTTCATTATTAAAGAACTGGATGTCTAACAGATTGAAGCTATTCGGCTCTTTGACTCCGAGTTGTAATACGATCGCACTACAATCGCCCTCTCTCTACGCTGCTGAGGAAAAGTGAGAAGCCACATGGGGATTCCTAATGGATGATATGGAGAAACAGTCAGTCAGTCGCCTAGGATTACGTACATGACAGGTGTCAACGTTTATTCACAGCAGCCGCAGATTTGCCATGTACAAGAGGGTGATTTCTTCAAGTGATTTATTTTAGTGTTGTACAAAACAGTTACATGTGTTGTTCAATCTATTACTTAAAAAGTTAAAACTACAGAGCTCCAGGTACCTGCATTACTTTTTCAAACAATCTCACTGACTTCCTGAAACCCCCTGCCATCCACCACACACACACACACCGCGAAAATCGCATCCTCCTTCGTGTTTGAAATCCTGGAAAATTAGAAAACCAAAATGAGTGTCAAACGTTTTAAGGAGTCGATTACCCCTACTTTAAAGACTCTGCTTCCGAGTTCTAAAAGGAACTGAAGTCAAAAGGTCTCACTGCGTGCAAAATCACAAAAGCTGCATTTCAGACCCCTCATCCACTAGTTTTCGACTCTGCCGATGAACGAAAAATAAGCCTGAACTGTAGAGTGTTACTACATGCGATTATGATTTCATTAAAGATTCATCAATGGATGAGATTTCAAAGTCATATATCAAAAAATACAATGCGAGTTTGAGGGGGAAGGAGGTGATCATAAATCCCTCAAAAGGATTCAATATGACAATATTTGAATGTCTTTTGTATTTTACTTTATTTTATATTTCTTAAATTGAATAAAATGTGAGTAAAGTAGCCACAAAATCAAAAACACAAAAGGCACTTTTTCTTTGAATTAACCTTATTTTATTAAAACTATCAAAAATTATGCAAAATACCAACTTATACATATCAGGTATGAAACGTACAAAACTTCAAAAATTACAAACGTACAAGTCATCAAGTATAAGGTCTTAAGTCACCAACAATACCGACCGACCTTAGTCGCTGTGTAAGCATTCGTGTCTTTTCCCTTCTCCTGACAAAATGCAGATATTTTATTTGAAAACAATTTACTTCCGAAGCTCTGTATTATTTCAACATATATTTTCGGAAAAGAAAAACCACAAAGGACACATAAAATTCGTGTGACATAAAGAAACAAGAAAGATGACACCGAATTTTCGGGTGTAATAAGCACGTCATCTTTTTAATCCGTTCTGACGCAAATTAAATTTATCAAAGCTATTCAAAGGCAATGGAACCGGTATGGAAAACAATAGTATCTGACGGAAGAAAGAAGTTTTTCAATCGGGTCTTTAATCCCTCAGATATTGGTGTAAACGGAATCTTGAGCTTACGAACTCTTAGAAACAGAGTTATCCACAAAAATAAGATGTGACTTTACGTCCCCTGGTGGGAAAACCATGCATTATTTTAGTAAGAAAGTATTCTCAAAAGGTTTATCCACATGAGCGGTATCGGTCCAAGAAAAAAAAATTTAGTCGAGTTTTCAGGAGCCCAGATTTTGCTACAAATACATCAGAAGCAGAAAATAACACTTATGACCCCTGGTGGCCACACCGTTCGTTACAAAACATTAGAAATTATGTGAAAAATATTTTCCATCAGGTCTTGTATGCGATACAGGAAGAATTTTTCAAATCGGAGTTTTAGGAGCAGAAAACGCAATTTACCTTTATGCGCCCTAGTGGAAAGTCTTAAATGATTTACGTGAAAATTTCGAATTTATAGGAAAAACATTTCGCATCGGAAACACTATCCAACAACGAAGGAATTTTTCAAATTGGACTTTTAGAAGTAGAGATATTGACAAAAATTTTATATACATCTGCGCCCCCTGGCGTAGAAACCATGCATTATTTCAAGAAGAAAGTGTTCCTAAAAGGTTTGTCGACATGAGTAGCATCGGTCAACAAAATACTTTTTTCAATCGAGATTTTAGAAGCTCATATTTTCCTGCAAATACATCAGAAGTGGAAATTAAGACTTACGCCACCTGGTGGTCATACCATTTTTTTTACAAAAATTAGAAATTATGTGCAAAGGATTTCCCATCAGGAGCTGTATCCGATGCAGAAGGAAATTTTCAAATCGGAGGTTTAGGAGCAGAGAAATAGTGGGAAACGCAATTTACCTTTACGCCCCCTAGCAAAAAGTCTATGAATTACTTGAAAATTTTGAATTTATAGGAAAACATTTCGCATCGGAAACACTATCCAACAAAGAAGGAATTTTTTAAATCGGACTCCTAGAAATCGAGATATTGACAAAAATAAGATATACGTCTACGCCCCTAGCGCAGAAACCATGCACTATTTTAAAAAGAAAATGTTTCTAAAAGTTTTGTAGACATGAGTAGTATCGGTATACAAACGACGTTTTTTTTAATCGAGAATTTAGAAGCTCCTATTTTGTTGCAAATACATCAGAAGCGGAAATTAAGATTTACGCCCCCTGGTGACCAAACCATTTTTTTTGCAAAAATTAGAAATTATGTGCAAACGATTTCCCATCAGGAGCTGTATCCGGTGCAGAAAGAATTTTTCAAATCGGAGATTTAGAAGCAGAGGTATAGAGCGAAACGCAATTTATCTTTACGCCCCTTAGCGGAAAGTCTATGAATTACTTGAAAATTTTGAAATTATATGCAAAACATGTCACACGGAAAACACTATCCAACAAAGAAGGAATTTTGCAAAACGGACTCCTAGAAGTAGAGATATTGACAAAAATAAGATATACATCTACGCCCCCTGGCGGAGAAACTCTGGGATATTTTAGGAAGAAAATATTCCGAAAACGTTTATCGATGTGAGTGACATCAGTCCACGGAAGAATTTTTTCAATCGATATTTCAGAAGCTCAGATTTTATGGCAAATACATCAGAAGCAAAAATTAACACTTACGCCCCCTGGTGACCAAAGTATTCTTTACCAAAAATTCTAAATTAAATGCAAAAGATTTTTCATTAGGAGATGTATCCGCTGAAAAAAAGATTTTTCAAATCGGAGTTTCAGGAGAAGAGTTATTGAAAAAATGTAATTTAATTTTACGCCCCTAGCGGAAAATCTATGCGTAACTTGAAAATGAAACTAAATCTAAAACACTCTTCGATATAAATGGAATCGAAAGATAAAAGAATTTTTTCAATCGGATGTTTAGAAGCAAATATGTGGATTATAACGTAGTTTTGAATTCGACATCATCTGCATTTATGCCTCCTATCGGCAAAATTTTGCATCGTAAAAAAAAACTAAATAAAGGATCATCATTCGCACATTTCAAGCTTCCGAATGCAAAAAGAATTTTTTGAATCGGACTAACAGTTGCAGAGATTCCGTGGGTACAGACGGACGGACGGACGGACCGATAACAGAAGCACGATCTTTTTTTACAAAAGACGTGCTAAACATTAAGACAGCGTTCTTTCTCATCATAAATGGTGTGCTAGTTCTTATCCAGAGCGCATTTACAGACTGATCATCCTGAACAAATAACTATGCTGACAGCTGCATAAATTTAAGTGGTAAATGTATTTCACAGGATTCTTTACGGAGCTCACCACAAAACTACACAGATCATTGCGAATGCTCAAGTAATTTCTAAAAATGATCTCTAGATCGTGTATAACAATTCTACCATCTAATGTTAGTGGCTAAATCCAACCAACTCACAGCAAAACAGATACGCGTTTCTTTCTCAAAATTCAGAATGCAGCGGCACAAGGATGTGAACTAGTTCAATAGAAAATGTTATTATATTTTATTAGACGTTTACATGGGAGCACCATTCTGCTGAACTACCTTGGAATATACTTATTCTACAAGAGTCCGGATGAAACTTCAGTCTGAACAGACATTAAATTTTGGATGTGTGAAAATCAAAATAAAACTGTATCTAAATATGTGGTATTTAAACCATTACATGAGTAGCAATCGTCTCTCGTATTATTCTACTTAGTCTCTCGTATTATTCTACTTAAAGGGTTTAATTAATTATCAGTCTTTAAGATATTCGCATTTTCGTCATTTTCCTGTTACAAGTGCTTGTTTGCAAACGGTATTCTAATTCACATGATCTAGTGAAATGTGAAAACATCTAAAGGACAGGTAAATTAAATTTGTATACAATAGCTTTAAAATACAGAAAGAAATGCGTAAGTAGTATCCCAATAAATTTTATTAGCAGGAATATTGCAAAGTAATTGAAAAACATTTTAAACTCAAATAAAAGACCTGATTCTTGGCCTCTAAGCGATTTTTCTAAAGATTTTAAATAAAAAAAACTGTTTTTTAATTATTGCAATTATTAGAAACGTTTTAATACGCAGGCCAGCTTCATAACTACTGAAAAAAGGTGTTTTTCAGACAAGAGAAAAGCAATAGCATACATTTATTTGTCTTTATTTCATTCAAATGTGATTTTATATTATAAGCGGAAAGTTTTTTATCTCAAGTAAATTCTAATATGTGAAACCCAGGTACAACATAAAACTTAAACCTGAGTCCCTGAGACTCAGAGATAACACGTTCTTTTCATTCACTGAAAGCTTTTCGCTTTACAACGGCAACAAATTTATTAGCAACATCAAATAATTTTAGAAATGAAGATAATGCTGCTTAAGTTAAAAATATAGGAGGGGAGAGAGAGGGCTACGAAAGTTTTCATAAAACTATGTACGCCATACCTAAGATTCGGGTAAAAGACCCGTTCAATTACACTGTTCGTTTCATATGTCCATTCAAATAATTTGCAAAATGAATATAATAAATTTCACATCTCAAATACATTTAGCATCCATGTTCTTTTCCTAGCGTAATGTCTTTGACTTTTTATGATTGGATATGTAATTAGTTCCTCCAATAAAATGGTAATACTTAGAAAAAAATCGTCACCAGGATGTTATCCCTTTAAGGATAATTCAAATATCTTTACCTAAACAAAAGTGAAGACTTAGAAAATGGGATAAAAGGAAAAGTCACATATTGAAGCTTAATGCTCATAATTACATGATGCGTCTAAAAACTCGAAATTTAATCGACAGCTTTAAAAATTATTTTCGATATCTAACCTGCAATTAGGCATTGAAACGGCATCTTTTGACTTCGGGCAAGTAAGTTGGTCCGAAATAAGAAAACGAAATACACCTTATTGGGCGTTACATGTGAAATTTGGAATTCATATATATATCTATATATATTAGAATATAAATAGGCTCTGATTTCAAAGAGCGTTTCTTAATTTTCAGAAATCTGCGTCTACCTACAAATTATGTGTCATATCTTAAACTTTTCATCTATTCCTCACTATATTTGTTTTTAATCTGATGGAGTGATTTAAAGAATGCTTGCCCTTTCCATGAAACTAATCTTTTTGTTTTTAAAATTATTCTTTGAACTAATAGTTTATAAACATTGAGTATCTCCCAAGAGACAGGAGCAAATTTATCGTGTACTCAACTGTGTGAGAAAGAAAACACCGTCATCAAATACAAAATAAAAAAAAACATAATATTCTAAACAACATTAATTGCCGAGCTTTCGGTTTTAGCGTTAGGTTTCTTATAACATTTAAAGGATGTGAGGCAAAACGGTCAAGGGTCAGACAAAAAAATTCAAGATCTTTGCCTCCAAAGAGCAGACACAGAACTTGGGTTGGCACACATCGATGAAGCTTTCTCAGCTGCTTTCAGGAACAAATCGGTGCCATCTCATCCACGAACGGGGACAAAACTAGATCAATAGATCATTAGAACCCTGATTCATTATCGAATGGACCCCATGTGTTTCAAACATGTACGGCAATTAATAAATGCTGTGCGATGTTAGGGGTCCCTATATTTCATATAAGAGATACATTTTTAGAAACCTGGGAACAGGAAGGAAGTCGATGTGTTTGATCACAACAGGTCCGGCACCGAAAATGTTCCTGATAAAAAGCCTCATTATGTGCTTGAGCGGAAGTGGCGTCAGAGCGTGGCTTAGAAGAAGGTTCCTTTGCGCATCTGATAAAAGCAAAGACCGGCTGATAGAAGCTGCACTATAGGATTCAGCTGCGTCTAAGATCACGTCTAGAACGTCCGAGTGTACCTCTGGGTTGAGTCGGTTGATAGACTTGAGGATTCCCAAAGGGTGGTGAATCTGAGATCTGACGACTATGCGTGCTCCATAGCAGAGAAGAATTCGGACTATGTCAACTGTGGGCTGCTCACAAGAATTGAAATATTCTCCTATAGGTGGCTTTAGAAGTGGTCCCTCCTGTGACACCGACACCGCATTTGGATCGGCACCACACTCCAAAAGCAGTTTAATAATGTCAACCTGAAAAGCAAATAAAAACATAAATACGTACTTAGATACCAGGAAACAGCAACTACTTTCAGTTGTCAAAAGGTAATAAACAGTACAATTGTATTCAATGATTATCATCGATGTATAAAAAAGTTCACGGAAGTAGCAAATTTTTAGTATCATCCAGTAGCAATCAGAGACGTGCCATCCTAACTTACGTACGCAACTATGACGTTGACATGGCTTTATAAACAGTTCACTGCAAAGCATTCAGACCTTTACGAAGTGAATCTATACTGAAATAGCAAATTATAAGGAACAACCAATAGCAATATGACACGTGTCATGCTCACTTACGTACGCAAATATGACGTTGAGATGGCTTTATAAACAGCTCACTTCAAAGAATTCAGACATATACGACTATCCTGTATAACAACTCTTTCCTAGTTGTCATAGAGGGGCTAGGCGGGAAGGTGCATCTTAGAAGCGGCAAATCTTCTCGACTATGTAAGAACAACTGTACCGAGGGGGTTACAATATGTGGTGCAGGAACAACAAAATAAGCACTCAGCGGTTTTGCTGTGGAAGGAAACCACTGGTCGATGTCCGAGGGCACTGGCGACTGGAGAGGATTGTACGAGCTAACAGATGAGCTTAATTGCTTAAAGAAACCTCGTAGTGCAAGAACGATATCGGAAGGAGAATTTCATCATATACATACCGCAGCATATTGGCCCCCGAATGTGCTATAAAAGCAGACGTTACCTTCATGAGCCACTCTTCTCTTCTAAAAACTGAAGCATGTGTCTGCAGTAGCTACGGGAGCACAAAACTGGACCTAAGGGGATTGAGGAAATATTGTCTCGTCCGCTGAATTTTGCTTTCAGTTAATACACGGAGAAGGACAGGCAAAGATAGGGCTTCAAAGGCCTGGTGTTTTTTGATGGGCAGGCAACTTCCAGCAGGAACATAAGCTATGCCACAAGGCTTATATCGTCATAAATTGGTCCCAGAAGCACGGTAGTGACTTTAAATTGCTAAAATATCCCCCACAGTTAACAGATCTTAACCCAATTGAACACCTATGGAAAATGATTGATAGTCATTCTTGTCAGAAATCTTCCTCCAGCAAACATTCACTAATTGACTGATGCATCATATCCGCTTCGCTGATCATACTCGTAGAACGATATGAGCACCTTATTGAGTCGAATGCAGGGCTGCTTTGATAGGCAAGGGCGACCCAACACGTTGCTAGGCAGAAGATACAAATAATTTACTACTTCGATGTATATATTAACGTACCATGGCCATTGTATCGCAATGGAATCACTAACATTGCCTATTATTTGATTTCGTAATGAAAACATGAGAAATCCTAATTGAAATATTATATAAAGAATTCACAATCGTACACATTTTTGACTCACAAGATGAAAAGAAAAACGCTGATCATCGCAAAAACGTCGCTGTTTAAGTATTAGTTATATGAGCAGTACATATAAACGAATTGATAATCTTTAAAAACACATTATTTTTAATTACCTCTCTGTATGAGGTAGGTACGAAGCATCAGATAATCATCAGTGGTTCATAGAAAAGTTATCATAAACTTCAACTCGAGTATCGAGAATTTTTGGGCAGGCGGGGGTGTTAATATCTCCTTCAGCAACTCGATGAGTTATTAGTAGTCGCCCGTTCCTAATTTAAGGCCACTGGTTCCAGGGAAGGGAGATTACCCACGCTGTAAGACAAAAACAGCATTCATGCCTCACAGGGATTCGAACCCAACCCATCTCGGACGAATGGTCAGAAGCCTACGCTTAGACTACTGCGCCATTGGGACGGCATATGGAGAATAATTATTGCCGATTGTAAAAAATATAAGAATTTTACGTATTTGTTAGTATCACCTCTCTGAGCGAAATGTAGCACAAAAAAAAACTCAATATTTTTGCCTATCACTCGTGTTACACCTGGTCCACTTGAATAGAAAACAGCAGACTGAGTGTTATTAATCAATGAAACTCTAGACTTTGACCAACATTTTCTGAAGAATATCGTTTTGAGTTAACTGGAGATATTAAAAGCAATATACCGGTAGTTTTTTCATGCTTGTGTAACGAAGGTGTTCTCTGGTTCTGTCGCGACAGTTCTCCACGGATCTGTAAGAGCCCTGTCATAACGACATTGTGTATCGTGCGGAAGCAGTGCTTTCTGACGATGCTGTGCTAGTAGTGCTTATAGGTCTTTCTGCATTGTCATCACAGTCAGAAAGCGAGGGAGTTATTTGAAGATAAAAGCAAGGGCTACAGCTTTGTATATATGTAAATACATATACAAAAATCATTACAAAATCTGAAACCTGGAGCAACTTATTCGGAAAACCGAAAGAAGAGATCTAAAAACCAATCGGGAGAAAAAAAGGATTATAGAACTATGGCAAGCTGCTATCCATGGCTTCATCAAAGGCTAGGCACTGATAGCACCTCTCATACTTCTATCATCATCATCATCATCATTGTCAACCATTATCAATCCACTGCTGGACGAACGTCTCCCCAAGTTTCCTCCACAATGGTCTGTCTTGTGCCAGTCTCTTCCATGTCATTCCCGCGAACTTTCGAATTTCATCCACCCATCTTCCATGTGGTCTTCTTCTGGGTCTTTTCCTGTCCCTTTTAATCCAATCTAAAATTTCGGCTGTCCATCGATGGTCTGTCCTTCTGGCAGTATGTCCAGTCCATTGCCATTTCAGGGATTTAACTCTGATAAAGACCAAAAAGTGTGGGTTTCTGCACCATCCAGTTTGCTACAATAACATCAAAATAATAATCAGAAAACATGAATATAAAATAAACCCATCCAAAAACAAATAAAACCCTCGCAGCTAACCAACACTGCCCGAGACCTACAATCACCGAAACTCCCTAAAAAAATTGAAAACATTATTAAAAATAAAATTAAAAAGAAAAAAAATAAAGTTACAAAGAAAAAAATTGTGGATAAATAAAAATAATACGGGGTGTTTCATAAATAAGTATACAGTTTCCAGATGCTGTAAAACAGTAACAGTTGAAGACACGGACCACAACTGCGAACGTGATAAATATCTCGATGAACATCTTCCTCACCGATGGATTGGACGAGCCGCGGACTACAACATGCCATTGACCCAATGGCCACCCAGAACTCCTGACTTAAAACCTTGTGACTTTTTCCTGTGGAGGTACGTAAAGGACAGGGTATTCGCCCCTCCCCTTCCTGATGATCTAGCGGAGCTGAAACAGCGTTTCACAGCCACTATCACTGCACTTGATTCAGATATCTTACCTCGCGTTTGGGTGGAAATGGATAACCGGCTCGATGTGTGTCGTGTGACTAAGGGTGCACATATAAAACATCTGTGATTCACTCTAAAAAAACTTGAAACATTCCCCTACAATTCTGTTACAGGTAACATAAAATATCCTATATTGTTCTTGTTTTATAGTGCGTTGAAACTGTATACTTCTTTATGAATCACCCTGTACAACCAAATAAAAACGAAAAACATCCCTTTAGCGGTCGTACCTCACACGACTTTTAGAATCCAAATTACTCAGTCCAAGAATTATACAATGCTAGAGTACCTAGAAAAACTATTATAACGATACACTACATTAACGTAATTATTTACAAGAAACTACAGATATTTTTTTGTAAATATGTGTGACTTCCTGTAAATTTAAATTGGCACTGTACCAAATGCAAAACTTAATTCAAATTATCACCGGAAACCGAAGTGCTGCTCTTAAACTGGCATATACTATGCTAATGCGCTAAAGCCAAAAAAATGCACTTTTATGTCTACCATTGCCTTGAAAAAGCCTCCCAGTGGAGCGCGAAAGCTTGGCGAATCTTTGTGCAGACTACACCACAAAAACAAACGGATGTAGTGCGCTATATGCGTTTCATTATTAACCAAAAATAGAGGGTGTCCGAGAATCATTGGACACATTACAAAATTATATAAAACAAAACATTAAACAGATAGAAAGAAACTGACTGTACTGACTTACAATGTAACTACACAAGTTAATAAATTTCGATGTGAGATCCCTTGGTTGCTCGTAGTACGTCCAAGCGATACTCGATTTCATGCCATGTATTGGCAAGCATCTGAGGAGTTATGGAATTAATAGCAGCTGTGATACGCTGCTTCAGTTCCTGCAAATCAGTACAAGACGTCTGATAGACACGATCCTTCACATAACCCTACATGAAATAATCCAATGGAGTTAGATCTTTAGAGCGAGGAGGCCAGGGAATGGAACCACCTTGCCCAATCCATCTGTTGGGGAAATGCCCATTTAGGCACTTACGTACACACGTTGACCAATGCGTAGGCGCGCCGTCTTGTTGGAAAACGACGTTGTCATATCTTTTGATCTGGGGTACAGCGAAATTTTCTAGCATATCCAAATAAATGCCACAATTTATGTTTTTTTTGCAGAAGAAGAAAGGACCAATCACTTCTCTTTTTTGATAGGGCACACCACACACTAACTTTTGGAGAATCACGTTCCAGTTCAATAGCAGCATGAGGCGTTTCACTGCCCCATATCCTACAGTTGTGACGATTCACAATACCTGATACATGACATGTGGATTAATCACTAAACTTCACAGTACTGAGAAAGTTTACCTCGTTTTCCACTCCATTCAGCATATCCACAGCGAAATCGTATCGCAGAGTATGATAATTTACATGCGTCTTTTGCACTATTTGAATTTTATAAGCATAAAACTTTAATTTCTTGTGCAAGATAACGTGAACTGTTGATTTCGGAATGCACAGTTCTCTGCTTGCTTTACGAACGGATTTCCTGGGGCTTCGTCGGAAACTTTCATTAACTTGGTCAACCGTCTGACCGCTGACGCTAGGCCTACCGGCTCATCCACGATGTTCCACATTGCCAGTTTCTTTAAACTGTTGCATCCACCGCTTAATTGAATTCGTTGACAGAGGGTTACAACCATACTCTAAACGGTACCGTCTTTTAACTTCAAGACAGACTTTAATTCCGCAAGCCATAACACACACATCGCCTTCTGTTGTACGGATGACATGACTACTGATTGCGCATTTCTCATACATTCCTCATCGGGCCACATCTAGCGCCATCTATCGGATTCTGGGAATAACAATTTTGCAAAACAAAAATATAGAAACCGTGTTAGTAATACGTGACATAGAAAAACAGACAATGCTCATAGTTTTTTTGTACATAATTTTGTAATTTGTCGAATAATTCTCGAACACCCTGTATATTCTCACACAAACCACCATCGAAATCCGAATAATGATTAAAATTTTGGAGTTATTTTTAAGTTACAGTAACTTTTACCAGCCAAAGAATTTTTAACGACCGCATTGGATAGAGGAGTGGGCTTTTTACTAATCATTATATCTGATCATTGGATCGAGTACGGATGAGGTGAAACGTCTGTGTTACAGGTAGGTATTTCTAATGTTTTTTACGTTGAGAGTACATTTGTGCCCAAATTTTAAGACCTGGTGTATGTTTTGAGCAATCAAAATCGAAGAGTGTGGTTTATCAGTTGTGAGTGGTATCGATGGTAATGGCAACAGCAAAATGGAACAAACTTCATCAAAAATCATGAGTAATATGTGGTAGAGATTGCGACGAAAAAAAAACCCTACGAAGAACGTAGAGTCTCACCTGTCCTTCGGTGACACTCTTCTATCAGCACTGAATAAACAGAGTACAGCGCGAAGACTTCGGTTAGGAATGTGTGAGAGCTGCAATGCATATTTTGCACATGTGAGTCGTCTTAGCACCAAAGGTTTAGGAACTCTTGTAGTAAATTATCACGCTAATGCTGGTGAGCTCAGATAAATGCTGGAATGGTTTCTGGTGGGGAATTCCTTTGTACAACATATCTTCTTAGAGTATAACATGCGCGCTCGGTTACGTTGAGATCATGGGAGCTTACTGGTCACTCCATCCAACAGATTTCCTTACTAGCTTCATCCATAGCTTCTCTGCAGTGAGAACGGACGTTATTGTCCATAAAAGAAAAATCTGTGACCACAGCACTTCGGAAAATAGACGAACCTGGCGAAGAATAGTATTATAGCTGTACCGCTGCCTGGTTACTATCACTTGCTCCATCATAGTCATTGCAAATTATACCTGCCCACACAATGACGCGGGGACCGCCGTATTTGTTTCTTTCAAAAATGTTCCTGGCATCCTACAAAATTTGACGTTTCACCAGTTCATTTGCCGCTTGGAATCCAATGAAAGATTAACGCGGCTTTCACCTGCGAATAGTACCTTGGCTCAGTGATCTGAAGACTAGTTCGACGCGAGAGATACACTACTGATGACGGGCTGTACGATGCGCTCTAGATGATACTAAACAGCGTGTGGGTTTCCGGACATACAAATAGTGAATAAACAAAGACATCGCATTTTCCACGTTTTAGCAACACACAGCAACCGAAAAATTGTTATTCGGTCACCGCCGTGGAGTTTCATCCCGGATCTCTCGATATCAAGCCGAGCGCGTTAGCTTCACACCACGGTGGCCAACAATCCGCAGCGCTATCTGGTTTTTTTTCTGTCAGCTTCTGATATCTGTGACGTGCCTGCCCAGAAGGACGCACACGACATAAAGGCAGATAACAGTCAGAACGAACGTCCGCGTAGCTCAATTGGTAGAGTGACTTATTCCGGAATGAGGGGACCCGGTTCGAGCCCCGGCGTGGACAAAAATGACTCAGAAATTTACTTCGTTATAATGGCGCCCGAACTTTCCGGATGAACCGGCCGTTCAAGATCTCGCAATGGTGTGATGTTCTTTCCACACCGCGAGATAGGAAAAATAAGATAATACCTTCTCCAGCGCTTCGAAAAATAAAAATGTGTGATGTTGCATTCCACACACCAGATTGACTGGGAGTTTTCAAGTGCACGTTCTACAGCGAATGGCTGCCTGCAACGATTCATGGTCACGGCTGACCCATGGGCTATGCCCCCGGCCCTCTTTCGGGGGGGGGAGATGTGACGTGCCTGCCCAGCAGCACGCACACGACATAAAGGCAGATAGCAGCAACAATGAACGTCCGCGTAACTCAATTGGTAGAGTGACTTATTCCGGAATGAGAGGACCCGGTTCGAGCCCCAGCGTGGACAAAAATGACGGAGAAATTTACTTCGTTATACATCATAAATTCGTAAAATGGGCTCAGCTGCTGAAACGTCTCCATCTGGTGGACATTAACGGCACCGGCTATATATTAAATATAGCAGTTAAATCCAAAGAGCGAGATCCAAAGTTAAATATTTATGATGTTAGAAGCTGACAGAAAAACACACATAGCGCAGTGAATTGTTAGCCACCGTGGTGTAAGGCTAACGCGCTCAGCTAGATATCGAAAGATCCGGGATTCAATTCCCTGGCGGTAACCGAATAACAATTTTTCGTTTGCTGTGTGTTGCTAAAACGTGGAAAGTACGATGTCTTTGTTTATTCACTGACACCACGTATTTGGAGGATTTTCACTTCGGACATATAGTCCTGCTGCATTTTAACGTCTTAACACGGTTTGGCGCGAAATTCGCACACGTGTGCTTGCTTGAAGACATTTCGCCAATTGATCCCAGTACTTTACCAACTCCGTTTTGCTATAATGATCAGGGAACAATCATCCAGCTTGCTCGCATAGCGGAGCTAATCTTCAATCAAAAAATTTGGCAGCAGTTCTGTATTTGCTGAACGCTACGTAGAGTAGCGATGCTAAGTTATGTGCTATTCCAAACCTTCTGGTGACATCGGTCACAGTCCAGCTTTCTTCGAATTTGCCGATAATTCTGCCTTGGGTATAATCATCCAAATGTTATCTGCCAGACATCCTGTTGTTATCTCAGACACGCAGTTTCTCTCTCCGTCGCTGAAACACATGGAAAAACGCAATTAATTCATACGAGACACAACTCGGCCGTCTGCTTATATATACTTTTGAAAGCTGTCACGTGCTCATAGCAAATATACATACGGGCCGTGCATTATGGAATGTCTCTTCATACGTTATACAGCGCACATGTGCACACGTTAGCAAGCTCTTTTAGCTCTATGACGCTTTGCAATAATCAGATTTCATGTTCGTAATCAATAAAAGGAAACCAAGACAAAATGAAGTCTTCCCTATTCCTGTAATTCTGAAGGAAAAAGTAAAAGATTCGCAAAGCAAAAAGACACATTTACAGTACAGGTCACTTTTTTTGCATATGGGGATTTAACGACCACCGTGGGCAACTGAATGGGTTATAAAAAGTCGCCCATTCTTGATTCGAAGCCATTGGTTCCAGGGAAGAGTGGACCAATGCTGTAAGACAAACACGAGATTCGAATCCTTGCCCCTCATGGATGAATTATTATTCGAAGTTAACCCTTCGTACCACTAGGCCACCGGGGCAGGAGAATGCATGATAGTGATGACCGAGAAACATGACGCTCTATATTCCTGTAGATCAACATCCTAAATTAGGTACAAGCGACACCTAGTACAGAAAGGTAAAATTCCTTATTTTTTGCACGAAAGAACTGTTGATCACTAACTACCTGTCTTCACATATACTGTATGCATTTCAAGGTTGTTTTCTTTTTTTTTTTTGACCGGAGGTTTAACGACAACCGTGAGCTACTCAATGGGCTATAAGCAGTCGCCCGTTCCTAATTTAGGGTTACTGGTTCCAGGGAAGGGAGAGAGCCAGTGCCGTAAGACAAACACAACATCCATGCCTCACCGGTATTCGGACCCGGACCCCTTTCGGACGAATGATCAGAGCCCAACGCCTTAGACCACTGCGCCACCGAGGCGGCCAAGGTATTTTGTTTCCAGCCATTCAATGGTCTTCCAATAAGAACTTTCAAGCATGCGCCGTTTGAGCGGCACTTTTGATGACTTAGCTACCCGCTGGGTGCTACACCGAACAGAGAAGCTAGAAGCGTAGGTCTACCAGTGCACTCTTCCGACAGAGTTCCTTCCATCTTCTATCTTCTGTTTTCGTGAATCTTGTATACGATTATAACGTGAAACTTAATTCAGTGATTTGCTCTGTTCTAGACATTTCCCAAAACTTCATCAAATTCTGGTACTATAACCCATTGGTAATCATCATACTTGGTAAATGTTTAAATCTGTAATTTTAATCAAGCTTTGGCATTACGCGGAATCACTTTCGTTCCGCTGAAATGGGGCACATTCTATCAAAGGCATATTTCTTTGCATTAAAGTCTTCCTGACGGTAATTATATGTTCCCCGATTTTGTTTCTGTGCTGTTCCAGGAAGTCTGAATCTTGCTGAGGAACGACTGAAGCAGACAAGCTGAAGAATCACTACTTGTCTGAGTAACAAGCATTCTTTTAGAATTGCGGTCGTGCCATAGCTGGCAAACAAAAAGAAAATATTTCAGGTTCTTTGATCGATTTCCTTGTGAGGAGAGCTAAATCGAGTTAGATTCCTGACTGCTTTCAACTACTTGGTAAATCTCCAGAAGTATTCGATGAAAGCAGACTGCCAACTCAACTCAAGGACAGATCAGTTAACCTACATATTTTAAATGCATGTCTTTTTTCAATAGATATTAAAAGTTCTGTCATTTTGAAAGTCGCCAGATGAGGTTATAGCAGATTAATGAGAATAAGAGGTATTTTCATTCCTCCAGCTCGACAGTTTATTTAGAATTTGGAAACTTTCAACACTCTGTCGGGAAAGCTATGGTATCCATTTGATCGGTGGACCATGTTGTCTTCTTTAAGATTTCTTTGCTGTCATGGCAATAAGGATGAAGGGATAGAATGAAAATACCAACGTTTAACACAATCAAAGGTTTATTATTATAAAACGTGTAAAGAGCGATGACCTCTGTTTGATGTTCCTGGTCCACGTCAAATATCTGCATTAAATAATTAATCAAATATCTGCATTAATTATGACTATACGTAGTTTCGCAGAGTGTTTGGCTTAGCATCATCAGAAAGAATGGAGCGTAAACATTGAAATCATTGTGACATCATCAGATTTCTGACGGGCATGGCTTTTGGTGAGTTGTTTCCACGCGCTTGAAAGAAATGGAGTCGACATCATTTTGTTGACAAGCCTTGAGAAGTTCCCGTATATGTGGAAAGCTTCTAATACATTTAGCTTGATAGTCTAATCAGGTTTATCAATAAGCATAGCGTTTCCAAACAACTTACCAAAAACCGTGACCGTCAGAACTCTGATGATGTCACAATGGTTTGAATGTTTACGCTCCATTCGTCCTGATGATGCCGAGCCAATAGCTCTGCGAAACCATAGTCGATATATAATAAACCGTCGATTGTGGTAAACGTTGGTATTTTTATTTTATCTCAAAAACTACAAGTTTAGTAGTCATAAATTATATATAATATTCAACCATGATGATTAAAAAATGTATGGTGCATGTGAAAGCATCTTGCATTTGCTGCAATGTCAACATCTAATTTTTGTATTCTTCAGTTTAACGACCGCCAAAATAGAAACTCTGAGAGAGAGCTACAAGAAGATGTGCGAAACTATGGTCGATGTATAATAAACCTTTCATTGCGGTAAACGTTGAGTGATGTGCCTGCGCCGCAAGACGCACATAAGATAAAGGAAGATAACAATGAGAACACATGTCTGCGTAGCTGAGTTGGGAGAGCGACTTACTCCGGAGTGAGGGGACCCGGTTTCGATGCCCGACGTGGACAAACCTGTGTTTTCACAGTTAGAATTTGCATTCTATCTCAACACCACAAGTTCTGTCGTCATACATTTTATGTATGGATGATGAGTTTCATATGTACAGAAGCGAATATTATTATCAGAGAACTGAGAGTTGTATCGAAGCGCAAAAATAAACTTTTTCCGGCATTTGACTGAACTTTAGATGATTACTGAACAACAGCACTCCACATCATGCATTTATTGACAGACGCACAGGAAACATTTTTTTATTTCGTAGTATGACAGAATTCCATGTAAAAGTGTTTAAACTTCCACTTTACCTTCAGCAGAAAATGCAACGGTACCATCATATTTATTAATATCATGTTCCATGAAATTAAGAAGACAAATAATGGCTTTAATAATTCTCGAAATTGCAAATGTATTCACTTTTTTGTTGCGATTTAACGACGCAGTACACATGAAGAGACAATTTGAAAACTGCCGTTTAGTGTACTTCTTTCTATGCTGTGTGTGCTACGTTTATTTCTTTTGGTGTTTTTTCTTTGTTTGTTTGTTTTGTTTCGTTTTATCATCTCCCTGCAAATATTTTATAACTCTACACAAGGAAATCTCCTGAGAAAGAGAGGGAAGTAGATGTCTCGCTCCCTCCTTTGCAAAATGTGAGAACGTAATGAAGACTGGACCAAGCAAATAGCAAGTAGAACTTGTTCGACATCTCCACATTTTTCTTTGTGTGTGTGTGTGTGTGTGTGTGTGTGTGTGTGTGTGTGTGTGTGTGTGAAAATACACCGAAATTAAAAAGCTGAGGGACTGGTATACATTTATGTATTTGTACTAATTTCTTGTAAAAAGTCTCTTTAGAGGTGAATGAAAATCGTTCTGTGAGTTTTGATGGAAACATAATTCCAAGTATATTTCTTTGTTTCATCAAAAGCTGTTTTGTGTAAACTTTTTTGCTGTGTACATCTTACACTACAGCATCATGAAAATTCTGAAAACTGTGTATAAGGTACAATATTCTAACATTTTTATCATCGCAAACTGAAGGAGGATTTTTGTATTCGTTACTATTATTTTTTTCTATTTTTACTTCCAACATGGAAGTATAATAAATATAGACTATATTAACAAAAGTCACCGTACACCTACAAGAGAAACACAACACATCATTTATTGATATACATTAGTGCGGTGTTGGTCCACCTTTTGCCTTAATGCTTGCACTGACCCTTCACGACATGCTTTCGATAAGGTTTTGGAACACAGCTATAGGTATGCGCTTCCATTCAGTACATAATGCTGCCGCTAACTGTTGCTCAGTAGTAGGCCTTGGTTCCAAACTTCTTATGCGGCGCTCTAATTCGTGCTCTATGGGATTAAGATCAGGGCTCTGTGCTGGCCAGTCTACACACGATAGGGAATTATCGTCAAACCACGCCGTAACAGTCCTTGCTTTATGGCTCGGTGCATCTCCATCCTGCTGGTACTAACAATGCTGGGTTCCATAGTATTGCCACAGAGTTGGTAGGGCATAAGTGTCCAGAATATCGAGGTACAAGTCCTGGTTAACAGGTCTGTCTACGACAACAAATGGGCAGGGACCATACCACGAAAAACGCCCCCAAACGAGTACACTGCCAGCTCCAAACTTGACCGTAGGAACATTACATTGTGGTAAATAGCGTTCCTCCGTCTGTTGCCATACCCACACACGATCATCAGACTGATGGATCGTATATCTGGATCCATCAGTCCATAGGACCCGTTTCCATTGATCTACAGTCCACGATAAGTGTTCTTTACACCATGCTAAACGACGAGTAGCATTCCGAGTGGAGATGAAAGGCTAACTTCATTCCATCGCTTACCGCACGACCACGGTAAGCCATGGAATGAAGTTATCTGCGAATAGTACATGTACATACCAAGATTCCACCATTTTTACTCACCTGTAGACTGAGGTCTTGTGCAGTACTCCGTCGATGGGTGTAACGACTCTCCTAAGGCTTCGACGTCCTCTATCACTGGTTTTCTTTGGTCTGCCGGTAAGTTTTGCTACTTCAGGAACACCATGTGTCTTCCACTTATTCAGTACATCTAAAACAGTTGACTTGGGTATGTTTAAACGTCTCTCGGTTTCTCTTATGGACAACCCACTAATATAACACCCAACAATATTTCCTTTCTCAAAGTCAGTTCTCTCCCGACGCGACATTTTCACTCAATCTCACAGTGAGATATGATCGCGGTCAGCTGCAGACTTGTTTTTATACCGTGTGCACAGCTGTAGCGCGCATCTTAACAACGCAGCGGATGCGTTTATTTGCTTTTGAAGGGGTGTCCGGTGACTTTTGTCAATATAGTGTATATTAATCTCCAGCTAGTCCTTTCACTAATCCAGTAATGCGCTATCGTCTTGCTGTTAACTCAATTATCTTTGTTATGCACTTCGTAGCTGGGTTGCACATAAGGCTGGTAATATGTGAGAGGAGTCTCTTCAATAGAACGCCTTTAAATACATTTTTTATTTGCATATCGTCAAGGAAAGCAAAAATTTCAAAAGTATCTGAGAATGAAATGCCTAAAAATGAGTTTCCTGTTGATCAGTTAATGCTAGTGATCCTGTGTATTGTGACCTACTACAGAAGTGAAATCATGTGTCAAGACGACAAATCTGCAGCGAGACATACAGTCCGCGTAGCTCAGTTGGGAGAGTGACTTACTCCGGAGGGAAGGGGACACGCATTCGATGCCCTTCGAGGACAAACTTGTGTTTTCACAATGGCGCCCGATTGTGGAAAATGGATCTACTAGCCGTTGGGTTCTTCGAAAAATGTGTGGTGTTTGTTCCACACATTGTTTGGAATTAATGAAAAATTCCTACTTCGCTTCAAAGAAAGAAACAATTAAAAGGGAGATGATGTGACGTACTACAGAGGTGAAAACATGTGTCAAGACGACAAATCTGCAGCGAGACATTCTGTACGCGTAGCTCAGTTGGGAGAGTGACTTACTGCGGAGTGAGGGGGACACGGATTCGATGCCCTTCGAGGACAAAACTTGGGTTTTCACAGTATGAGAATTTTGTAATGCGATCACTTGGATTTCTTTGCTTTATAGTCCAACAAAGTGTTTAACTGGAAAAATAGCTACTCTTTTCTCAAAGTAAGGGTGAAACATTGTTAGAAAAATGATTTTTAATGTTTAAAGAAATTATAGCTAAATTTTGCTTGTATGGATTAATGTGTAGGAAACAGGTACTTTGAGAGATTTCATGAATAGAGCCATGAAAGATGAAGGTCAATTTAAGAGTCCGGGGTTTTCAAAAATTGAGTAAACTAAGGGCAAATGTTATAAAAGGAAATAAACTCTGTAGCCATCGTCTGACAATTCTAGAGTTTTCAATACGGAGACTTGCATAGAAACGATGGTCAAAGATATGGACATGAAAAGAAACAGTGACCAAATTGTACAGAAGAGTCATTACTATGCGCATTCCACTTATTTTGTTCGGTACAGTACTTTTGTTTTAAAATGTGCTACTTCTGGCGTTAGGACTTCGACTTCTCCATGTGACTTCCTGCTCATACGGTGGTAGCATTTTTCTTTGTTCCAAAAAATGGGGAATTTCTTTTTAAAAAATAAACTGATTTTTAATCAGCTGAAGACTTTTTAGAGAACTTAACAACTTCTCTCTCTCTCTCTCTCTCTCTCTCTCTCTCTCTCTGTCTCTCTCTCTCTCTCTCTCTCTCTGTCTCTCTCTCCTGTCTCTCTGTATCTTCTCTCTCTATCTCCTCTCTCTCTCATTCTCTTCTCTCTGTGTCCGTCTTCTCACTCCCTGTCCTCTCTCTCTTCCCTATCTCCTCTTTATCTCTCTCTCCCCTCTCTTCTCTCTCTCCTCTTTATATCTCTCTCTCTCTCTCTCTCTCTCCCTCCCTCTCTCCCTCCCTCTGTCCCTCTCTGTGTGGATAGCTTGGTACGAACAATTCCCTACAATATCAATCCAATAATAATATCACCGGAAGCACGTAGTAAAGGCGATTTAGTACAAGAAGACATAAAGTTGTCTTACCTTGTTATCGACCTTTTCCGAAAGAGCAATGTGGAGTGGGCATCCAATAATAGGAGATCCGCAGTTGACATCAGCTCCAGAGTCGATGAGGAGCTTGACCATCTCAGCATTGCCTCTAAGTATAGCAAAATCCAGAGGACTAGGTTTCAGATATTCTGACGAAAACTTCACCACTGATCCGTGGCTTAGCAGGACCTTCACCGTGTCCATATTGCCACTGAGGACTGCATAATGGAGGACAGTCCTATTGTCGTGTCTCTCAGACGTCATAGCATTGACGTCGGCTCCGTATTTGATGAGGAGCTGTGCAGCGGGAAGTCCTTGTGGATGTCTGCAGGCTTTCATCAGAGACGTCAAACCACTTCGATCTCTAGAGTCAGGATCAGCACCATGGCGCAGCAGTAATTCCAGAAATCGAATATTCAGAGGACTGATGAGGTTGATTTCTCCACCCAGGAAGTATCTCGCATTGGGATTCGCCCCGTTCTGGAGCAGTAGTTCGGCTACTTCGTAGTGTCCGTTCTTGATGGCTAGCCTAAGAGGCTCGTCGGCCAGGGTGGCTCTTGGAGGGTTTCCAAGAGCCTTGTCGTCAGCCATGAGCTCTGTAAAGCACACTCGAGCATGGTGTTCTATGAGCAGGGACACCAGGTGGTCATAGCCTCTCTCCGAACACAGGTGCAGAGCAGTGTATCCAATGTCATCCATTGCATTTGGGTCACTTCCCCGAACAAGTAACAGATTCAGCGCCTCCGTGTATTGCTGATAAGCAGCATAGTGAATGGGTCGAAGCCCTTGGGTGACAGGCTCATTGACTTTGGCTCCGCATGCCAGCAGGATACGAATGTCATCCAAGGGGGCACAGCGGATGATGCTATCAGCCAGTTCTCTCTGCAGGGTTTGCAGGCATGCAATAGAGGGCATGACTGTCGCTCTGAAAATAGAAACAAACATGCTTTCAAAACAAGTTAAGACTTCCTTACTTAACAGTTCTAGTTAAAAACTATCTAATTTAAAACGAAAAGAAGAAAGGCAACAAAGCATGAATTAATGCTACAGGAGAATCAATTTACAATGCCAGAAAAGATTCTTTGAATAATTAATAGATCGTAAATATATTTTTTATAATCCTTCTAGCACACTATAAAATCGATTATTGAGACGTACACAACAAAAAAAAAGATCAAGCGTTTTATTGACCCACAAGGGTACATACATATATGCAAAATTCAACGGGAAAAGAATTATATATAACACGAGAATGAAACACAAGTCAGATGTCGCAGTTCAACAAATACCATGTTACCAATGCTAATGATGGGCAATGAAAATATTCGTCGTAAGTAACGCGCTGAATGCAGCAGAAGTCTAAGGAACGTAAAACGTGTTAGTTAACTAATAGTTCAACTGCATAGTCAATTGAAGATTTCAAATGTCAATCGCTAGGTCCACAGTGAAAATTAAAATAAAGGCAGTACTTACCGAGAACGATCGAAAAGCACAATCCATCTGAGTAAAAATGTTCAATATCAGCTGAAAGAAGCATGCCAATGAACTGATAATAAGTAATTGCAGTCGAGACGAGAAATACATATAGAAGAAACAATAATATGGTGCCTAATAATCCACATAGGAGCCTTCTGCAGGTTCACGAAGAAGGCTGAAGCGACGCCTGTGTATGTCGACACATTTTCACAGACTTGTCATCGTGAAGAACAGCCGTAACGATACTAAAAGAACACTGTTTCTTTTCATTTAGAATACTATTGAAATTATTAAGATGCTACTCTCTGTTGAAACTACTAAAGAACAACTCACTACTGAAACTTTTGCAAGACAGTTGCATGAATTGTGCGACACGACAGAACAAATTAATATTTTCGTAAAATATAATCTTGTTGAAACTTCTACACACTCATTTGAAAACAAAGTACGAAGTGACAAAACAGGACCTACTTATTCTTAAAGTGTATTTCGATCTAATGGTTTGCGTAATGGAATAAGAATGAAAGAACGGAATGAACAGACAGCATGACATCTCTTCTGCGTTTGGTAGAGTTTGGTGTGGTCAGAAGAACAAACAGTTCGAGATATTAATTTTATTACTAGATTGGGTTTTCTGTTTACAACTCCTGCTGTATTCATAAATCAAGATTTAGATAAATGCATCGTAACTGAAATACTTCGTTATAAAGTATCGTGTCCGAATTTCATATATGATGTATGGGGAGCTTGTAACTGTGACGACTTAATGAACGTCAAATTTCTGTTTCACACGCTTATTTTAAAGTATTTAAAATTATGGAATGCCCTTGCATCTGCGAGATATACCATCTAACTATGCACTGTACTTTGAAAAACTAATTGAAAAAACACTTGAAAAATAGGTGATGGGCATTATTTAGACAAAGTGACAGGCATTGTTTAGACAAGACACGGGTGTATCAGATCCCATAAAATCCAAAGAAGGTTTGAAAGAAAAAATCTATGTGGGCAGCACGACGCGGAACTTAAGAACCCGATTGAAGGAACACCAAAATAATTGGAACAGAAATCAACAAACTACAGCCCTCATCCAATACTGTATGAACAATGACGCAATACCCGATTGAGACGGTGTCAAATTATTGACATCACACATTAGTCCCAAACAGATTTTAATATCTGAAGCGGTGGTCATAGCGAAAACAGAAAATATAAAATGTAACAACAATACATCTATAGAATTACCTCCGTCATGGAAGTTCCTTATCAGGTCGGAGAAACAACAACAAGCTACACATAATAAAATAAAGAAGAGGAATAAGCGATTTTCATCTGCCCAATTACATGGAACAGAAGCACACGACATGCGCATTAGAGATCTTGATTTGACGGCGGGGGATATATATTCGGGGAATAGGTTGATCAGCTTTGGGGTTTGTGCAGATTGTAACGTACCAGGAGATGTGACGTACCTGCCAGAAGGACGCACACGACATAAAGGCAGATAGGAATCAGAATAAAACGTCCGCGTAGCTTAATTGGTAGAGCAACTTATTCCGGAATGAGTGGACCCGGGTTCGAATCCTGGCGCGGATAAAAATGACGGAGAAATTCACTTCGTTATAAGATGTATTGCGACCTAGAGCCACTGAGGATGTCCTCGAAGAAGAGGACGAAACGCGTCTGGCAACGAGCACTGTGTCTGAGTATGTATCTATGTGTGATATTCGAATATGCGGCAGCCATCCATATACACTTGAGTAAATTCTAAACAAACAAACAAAAAAACATGATCTCCATGTTCTTGGGAAGTGGTAATCAGTGACGGCTGCATGCGTATTTTATGTCATAGCATAGTGTTAGGTGGACGTTTTAACTCTTCATAGATTTTAAAGCTCATCAGTCATTTTTTAGATATTTCAGCGTGCACTAAATTCTCATGTTATGTGAAATGTTTGCAATGAACTTTCCTGTTTCCCATCTGGGTGTGAACTGTGCTTTTCTACAACCAAATTGGACAGTCATTTGAGGGGTGAGTGTTAAGGATACATTCAGTTAATTGTATTAAAGATGTTGGCACATATGAGATGATTATAGGTATAAAAATATATCTTCATCTAGTTGTGGTGACTTTTAACAGGCTCAGACCGTCGATTTTCTCTTCCTCCCATAACATTGGGAATGAATGTATGATATTTTATGTCAGAGCCATACATATTATTTCAAACGTGTACGAATATACTACACTGCTGGACAATTGCTAAGGACGGATCATAAACGGCTATATAGCGCATAAAAAAGTAAGTGTGGTTGGATGCCAAGTGAAATAAAATAATGTCAGAATGCCAGGACATTACAAGAAAGACAATTTATTGTGCTCTGAAATCCAGAAGGCTTTGGAACGTGTTCAAGGGACAAACAGGTCATTTTGTGCAGAATACGTAAACGTGAAAAAAATGCAATTACCGTCCGCAAGCGTTCCGGCGTAAGATGTCAATACGTGATATGGCCACCATGGAGGGCGATGCAAGATTCCACACGTCGTGTCATGCTTTCCACAACATTATCAAGCAGCTGTTGGGGTAATTTATCCCATTCCTCTGTCAGTGCACGGATGAGGGTGTCCTTATTTATTGGAGGGCATTGGCGACCAGCAAGACTCCTCCCCAAAGCATCCCACACATTTTCAATGGGATTCAGATCTGGAGAACGTGCTGGCCATACGAGGCGTTGAATATCCTCGCTCTCAAGACACTCCTGGACAGCGACTGTTCGATGACATGTTGCGCTGTCGTCCATGAAAATGAATCTATCACCGACAACACCACGGAACATGCGAACATGAGGTAGCAGAACATCATTAATGTATCGTTGGCCAGTCATAGTCCCAGTTGGAAGCACATAGAGGGACGTACGGCCTTGATCATGATGCCAGCCCATACCATGACACTACATGTCGGATATCGATCCCTATCCTGTATGTTTGCTGGAAAATATGCAGTACCACTATCACGCCAGATCAGTTGTCGTCGACAATCAGACGATAGACTGTATCTTCTCTCATCTGAGAAGAGGACAGCAGACCAGTCGTTATCAGTCCAATTGCGATGTTGGTGGCACCATTGCAAACGGGCGGTACGGTGACGTCTGGACAATGGGATGCACACAACAGGACGGCGGGCGTATAGTCCTTCTTCATGCAAACGTCTGGCGACAGTTTTTCGGGAGATCCGCTTGCCAGTAGCAGCCATAAACTGATGTGCTACCTCACTAGCTGTGCTGCGCCGGTGTCTTTTTGTTGATAGCACTATGTACCGATCTTCTGCAGGTGTCGTACTGCGAACACGACCTCCCCCGTGACGTTTGCTACACTCTCTATTTGTTTGAAATGATTTCCAAAGCCTTAAAACAACACTGTGGCTGACGTCGAACTCCCTGGCAACATCTGTTATTTTTCGTCCATCTTCAATCTTGCCAATAATACGGCCACTCGTAAAATAATCTAGGTGATGTCGAGAAGACATACTGAAAATTGCCAGTTCGTCAATTGGTTCTCTCCCTTTCAACTTTGCGTTTGAACTAAACAACGGTCAATACGCGTCAAATCCATTATATCTCTTATCAGCGCTATGACGTCACGATCAAGTTCGGCAATCCAAAATTTGCATACGCACAACACGTCTTACTGTATCCCGCACTTATGCTAAATTCCACATTTTCCTGCCTTCCATTTTATGGTTGCTATCGTTGCTATTGTCACCCGTCCTTGGCAATTGTCCGGCAGTGTATAACTACAAAATTTATGGTTCCAGTGATATTTATGCATGATAAATACACAGTTGACGTGGACCAGGAACATCAAATACAAGTCATCGCTCTTTCCACGTTTATAAAGCATACCCGACGCGTAACTGGAAGACCCTGGGTTCGATTCCCGGTGGTGGCCGATGAGAATTTTTTCCGTGACTCACTTATGAACGTGGAAAGAGCGATTACTTCTGTTTGATGTTCCTGGTACACGTATTTATCATTCTTTAGCCTTCTAGTTATTTGTTCAGTTGCTGCTGTTCATCTGTGGTGAATCCCCAGCATTGTGCGGGGCTCCAAAGAAGCAACCCTGCCATGTGGTTTGGCAGTTTGTTGTTTGTGTTTCTGAAGAATTGCGAGGCCGCAGTGGGGCAGTGGTAGCATATCCGGGGCCTAACTGGAAGACCCTGGGTTCGATTCCCAGTGGCGGCCGATGAGAAATTTTTCCGTGACTCACTTATAAACGAGGAAAGAGCGATGGCTTCTATTTGATATTTATGTAATTTTTATTTTTGTTTTCTCCGTAAGAAAATGCAGGAAGCGTTCAGAATGACCGTTACAAACCCTAGTCTTGCATTCGTTTTTCACAATTCCTAACAACACGCACGAATTAACTACGAGTGAAGTAATACAAAATGTTATCGATGGATACTTACTAATTGACTTAGCCGTGTTTTTAAAACAATTCTTGTATTATTTTCACCTACGATTCGCAACACGTATTCTTCTTCAGCTTTCCTGTAAGCCTTTTCGAAAATAAAAAAAAACGTTTTATTCTAACTGTCCAGCTACCGTATAAAAATGCGAATGATTCACTTCTATGAATTCTCAGAGCTCTGATGACCATAATGGCATTTACCAGCCGCTCATTTGATTTCGAAATACTGTTTCCAAGAAATGAGTGTTCTGCATCATTAACTCAGTTAAGAATTCATTTCCGTTTTTCCCCCAACTTTACATATTCTGTGACCATTTATCTCTATCTGTCTTTCTTTCTTCCGCATTACGTCGCTATTTACTCCACCATGACCCTTTCGCCTATAAACTCAAGCCATCCATATTCTTTATCAGATTCGCGCTTCAATTTAAGTAATTCGTGGTGTAAATTACCCACCTGAATATTCAGAGTGTTATCCATTTGTCAAAAAACAAAAGATTATGCGTATTCACGGAAAATGTCAAACCAGATGTTCATGCTAAAGTTTTTGAGTCGAATACTCAAAGATTTCAAATGTAGAGCTCAAGGAAATGTGCCAGGTTAAATTCCATGGTTTCTTAAGTCAAAATACGTTATCACATGGAAGGCATGTTTTGTCACTCATGTGATCACTTTTTTGTGAAGTTAGTCTCGTACTGGATCAGAAGCTATTCCCGTTTTGTTAATTCCTTGATAATGAGAGTTAAAATTTTAAAAAAAGGGTTAAGGTCTCTTAATCTTTTCTAGTGTCCACTAAATACACAGCAAAATTTATTTTTTTAAGGTAAAAGACACTAGATCAAGGAGAAGATCTATAAAAAGATGAAAGGATTGGGAAAAATCCGTTAACTGCCGAGAGAGATGGCAATTTTTCACAATCAGAAAATTAAGCGGAAGAGAAAGTTTTTCAGTGAACAAGCATTAGCATTTTTTTATTTTGTTGCAAAGTTATTTCCATTATACTGTGCACATCAGTTACGTTCAGCTTCAAAATGAACATCACTATGTCTGCTGGTGAGAAATGGTGACATTTCATGAAGAAAATGGCTACGTTACAGTTGATGATTTAGGATTACATCGTTCCATTCATGAAAATATTTTTTATTTCAGGGTTTAACGACCACCGTATGCAAATATAAAGGCTGTAAGCTGTTACATGTCCCAAATTTAGGTAGCAACTTGTTCCCGACAAAACACACAACTCATGCCTCACACTAGACTGGAACCAAGTGCTATCTCGGAGGAATAGTCAGAAGCCAGCTCCTCAGACCACTCGGCCGCCTAGGCTAATGAAAGGGCTTTCAATGATCCTTTTGAAAAAATGTTAAAGAAATTGTTCATACAATAAACAATGACTGCATCACAGTTAAAACGTAAACTAAATTTACCACAAAAATTTCTCGCTTTCTTATTGTGCAATGAGGATCGCGAAAATAAATACAAATGACGTGGAGAAATGACTCTCTCGGGGCAAAGCTATCCTGGCAATGGGGCCAAAGCTACGGTGACCTTTTCACTCCCAGTATTACTCCGCACTAATGGTGTGTAATTAACCTTCACTCGGAAAACTTCTCCCACAAGCCCTCAGGGCTGGCTGTCTGTCACCGTGATCCCTTACCAAACCCCTCAATTTTAACCCCCTCCCCACCGCCGCGCGCTTTTCAGACCGGTAGACAAGCAGTTTATTTCTCCCTCTCTTATCTTTTTTTTTTTTGGAGATGTTACAGAACGTGTAACGTTTCTTTCTTTCTTACTTTTAAAATGAAATTATCTTTGCTAAACACGGGAAGCAGTCTTAAGTGGACTAATTTTGTTTTCACATATTTTTCCATTTTTTTTATATATTTCATATATTTATACTTATTGCTTGAAGATTACCAACTGCGGGATTTAATTAAAAGTAATTTTACCATGTCATCAGTTATGCGTAAAATTTCGTTCTTTCAAAAATTTTGCCTTGATTAGATTTTTTTTTTTTTTTATAACAGACATCCGTTAAATGTGTATGCATTTTTAACTACCCCGTGTTGCCATAAGTACTGGACAAGAGCCCGTCTCTGTGGTAAATGATATTTTAGGGTTCACTGTAAACTGCCACACATCTTTCAGCAACTTGGAAAATTGCCACACACTGGAAAATTGCCACATGTTTTTCATTGATGGGCCGGGCACAAATTGCTGTTCCTCCGAGGAATACTTTGAATGTGTGGCAGTTTTCCAAGTTTCCGAATTATGTGTGGCTGGGGAAGGAACTCTTTCATTTGTCTGAATTTTCATGCCGGTTCATGCGCGTTTAAGGCAACTGCGCACAAAAGTTCAAAAGGAAAAGATCGCCATTTCTTGGCCTATATTGAGAACTGAATTGGGAACTCCAAACTAATTTCGAGAAAACGTTCTATGTAAGCCAAGCGAGAATTGTATTTTAATTTGAAGAAATAAATTGCCAATGGATCTGAGGTACTTCAGTACTAAATTCAACCTTCATTCTCGCAATGGTGCGACTTCAAACGCCAGTGAGTTCTGCCGTAAGAACTGTTAATTCATTTGATTTATTCGGCGAATGTTTTTCCATCAATTTAGTGAAAACATTCATAACGATCACCTTAGCAGAGCTTCGTAGTGATTTCCCACGTTTATGCGGCTGAAATACACTCGAGTGACCGGCAGATGCCATTCGAAAAAACCGAAAAGACAGAAGAGTGTTTTAAAACAACAATCAAGAAGGAGAAACGCGAAATGCCCTCGGAAACACTTTTTTCGCCCTCATCCTTCCACTAATGACCCCCCACCCCCACAGCAATAAATATCCCCTGGGTTGACAGCTTAACTCTGACCCAAACAAGAATGCTGTGACAGAGAACCATCAGTGACGTCACCAAAGCACGAATATCTGTATTTTTTAGAAATGCCGCTGAAACTGAGATCTGAATTTTTTAAATGCACACACACACAACGTATTGAACATCTGTGTCATTTCTAAGTGCCAGTTGAAGCTGGAGTACGAGCTTTTAGACCGGAACTATTTTATGCAGTGGAAGTATACACTCTGTAGCCTTCCTTCCAATGACAGGTTAAGTTTGCCCTGAGTATAGTAAGCTTCAAATGAGGGAGGAGGAAAGAAGCCGCCCGATGGAACAGTGATCAAAGCGCTGGCTTCTGACCATTCGTCCGAGATGGGTCTGTGGTATAGATGTGTTTTTCTTATGGCACAGTCTTTCTCCCGTCTCTGGTACCAGTGGCCCCAAAATTAAGGACGGGCGACTTATTATAGCCAATCGAACTGCTCACGATGGTCGTTAAACCGCCAAACACGCACGCACAGGATGAAGCATGAGTCGTTCGAACAATAGAAGATCATGAATCTACCCCAGGGGAAGTTCTGGATATTGAGGTTATTGTAGGAATATTTTGCTTCGCATACATTTTCCTCGAGGTCCCCTAAAATTGATTAACACTAAACAATGACAAATGGCGTCGTAATGTTTGATGATACGCTATCTGAGTTGCTACAAAACGTTTCTGCTTTCCAAGATGATGAAAATTCAGCAATCGACCACGAACTACTTTTTCTTTTAATTAAGAACAATGTAAAGGAATTTGACAAAAATATCCAAGAATTTCTCTGCAAATTTTTTTTTATATTTAAGTCTTTCCGAGTTTAAAATTTGAGCATCCCATTTATTTTATATAAATTTTACTGTTTTGATTTGTGCATATTTACAAACTACCATTATTAAGGACAGCATTGTGACTATGAAAACGGAATACTCACATGTAGTGGAATTATGAATGACAGTTGTACAATATATTAGAACTGTGTTTAAAAAACATAGCACGGTGTCGTAAATAACTGATGCAGTATTTTAGTCGTTTAATTAGATGTTAAATTCACTTTCTCTATCCTTAAAATTAATTAGATCATATCAAGTTTAATTTATCTACTCTCACGACCTGATGAATAACTGATGTAATCTTTAGTCATTTGATTACGTTATGTAAAGTTCAACTTATCTGCTCTCGCAACCTTATAAATAGCTGATGCAGTATTTTAGTCACTTAATGTGATCATGTCAAGGTGAACTTATTTACCCTCAAACTTTCATAAATAGCTGATGCAATTTTTGGTCGTTTAATTATATTACGTCAATTTCGAATTATCTATCCCCACAATCTCGTAAATTACCAATGCAAAATTTCAATCATTTAATTAGATCTAGTTTAACTTACTTATTCTCACGATCTTATATTAACTGGTGCACTATTTTTGTCGTTTAATTAGATATGTCAAGTTTCACTTTGTCTATCCTCAAAATCTCATGAATAACACGTAATAATTTAGCCAATTAATTTAATCATTTCAAGAACACCTTACCTATTCTTAAAATTTCATAAATAATTAATGCAATTTTTAGTCAATTAATTATATCATGCCAAGTCAGATTTACCTATCTCCATAATCCCGTAAAATACTGATGCAAAATTTTAATCATTTAATTTCATCAAGTTTAGCTTATTTATTCTTACAATCTTATAAAGAACTAATGCACAATTTTAGTCGTTTAATTAGATATGTTAAATTCATTATCTTTATCCTCAAACTCTCGCTAATAACTGATGTAATAATTTTGCATGATTAATTAAATCATGTCATGAACAACTTATCTATCATGACAATCTCATAAACAACTGATGCAATATTTATTCATTTAATTTGATCATGTCAAGTTCAATTTATCTCTCCTCACAACCTCATAAATAACTACTGTAATATTTTAATCATTTAAGTGCGTCAGGTCAATCATGATTTCTTTACAAAAATGTTGCACTGTTCTTTTCCATAGACACAATTGTAGGACTTCCAATGCGACAACCAGGCAGTGTATATTATTATTATTATTAGTAGTATTACTTTTATTGAAGGTTTAACGACCACAATGAACAACTTGATGTGCAGTCGCCCGTCCCCAATTTTGGGCAAAATGCTCCAGGAAAGGGAGAGAGACAAAGCCTTAAGACAAACACATCCATGCCCCAACTGATTTCAAGACCAGACCCACCTCGGACGAATGGTCAAAAGCCTCGGTGTATATTATAAGTGCTGTACAAGTTACAATAATCGGAACGGATGAGTTCTTCAGTGTCGGTCACCCGAAATATTTGTCTTGGTGACCTTATGGTAGTGAGTAACTTATGCTCAATATTGATATCATATCAGTTTATCTCCATCGTGCACCTGAGTCATTCTTGTTCCGCGGCACAAAATAGAAAATGAATATTCATTGTCAGCAAAATTTTCCAGACAAGAAAGAAAGAGACAGGATTTTCAAAAGAGCAGTCTAAACCATAAAGAAGTCGTCGACCCCTTTACCCACCGAATACAGTGGGGTCGATGATTCTTTGAACCCAGGTAAGAAACGATTCCAAGCGACTGGAATTCTCAAGGGGAATCAAGACAATGGGTTTCCGAATCCCAGTCTGCATGGTACCTTGTAATCTGAATTAGCCTTTCCGTGAAATAAAGGTACTGAGCAATTGCGAATGTTGAGAGCCAGCTGACTCTTAATGCCAGGTGTTAAGAGGATGCTACAGTCTAAATTTATCCCCGACGCTCCATTATGATTCCTCGCATCCTCTCTGGCTTCTTCGCTCTAACTCTGGTCCCCAGAAGGGCGACTATTTTTGGAAATCACGTCGAGTGTCACGGGAATATTGCACAACATTCGGGTGCAATGTTTTGCTTGCTCATGGCTGGAGTAAAGTTTTGACGCACTTTAATAAAGGTCGTAGCCTTGCAGCTTTATTTTCAAGCGGAGTTGCTTTTATTTAATTTTTGTTTCATCCTGTACAGCCGCTTTCAGTTCACTTACATTCTGTGACTAAATCGAAAAATCGTTGCCAACATTTTAATTAGCTTCATTATAATTCAGTGAGTATTTAAAAATATGCAAATTCAAGATTAATCTTTACCGTGTTTTTAAAAATATGTTCTCGAAAATGGCAAAGCTGCCTTTGCTTTAACGTATTGCAAACATGACGAACCAAAAGCGAGTTTCTGCATTAGATAAGCAACGAAATGTTTTACGATTATTAGTGTCTACCATCCGTTTTTTTATTGGAGGTTTAACGACCACCGTGAGCAACTTAATCGGCTATAAGCAGTCGCCCGTCCCTAATTTAGGGTCACTGGTTCCAGGGAAGGAAAAGAGCCAGTGCCGTAAGACAAACACAACATCCATGCCTCACCGGGATTTGAACCCGGACTCCTTTCGGACGAATGATCAAAGGCCATCGCTTAGACCACTGCGCCACCGGGGGCGGCCATCCGTTTTGTAGAGCTATTTCTGTGTGTTAAATTAACCGTTATGTTTGAGTATACAACGACAGCAAGCGCCATCTGCCATTCATAAATAAAAGCCATACTAATGGGTCAGCTTTAACTGATAAATTCTAAAATAACCACAAAATTAAAATGCACAACATGGAAAACGTATTGGCAAACACTTTTTTTATCAGTCTTGTATTAGCACTTCTGAAAGGAAGGATACACCTAATATAGATTTCAACCATTTTCTATGAAGGAAAAAAGGGAAAATAATGGGGAAACACTTAAAGGGAACCCCTGTAATTTAAAAACTACTCGTGTGCATGCTTTAGTTACGTTCTTCAGATCGCATGTGAAAGAACAATTACGTTTCGAATTATTTTTCTGATCCCTGTGTTTGCTTCTGCCAGTCACTAGATGTCGCTACGTCCGCGAGCCGCAGCATGTTGTTCGCCTCAATGAGCTTCTGCATTTCTTTGGCTACGATTGCAATCCTGTAACGCCAAGGGCACCAGCATTAAACACGCCATGCCAGAAAACTCTGGCCAGTTTAACACTACGTCACCTGGAAGAGTTTTCGAATGGTTTCATTACTACAAAGAACTAGTTGTAGACTACAAGGAAGACTGTCGGGGCAGAGGTAAACATTGAGATCGATGAAGCCCTGAGGAGGAAGAGAAACAGAGACGGTGGCCAGCTAATGGAGAGCTTTTGCATTGTGTGCATATGCAAAAGCGGTACGAGGTTCCAAGTGGAGGTATGTTCGTTAGCAAAGACTTCTCCAGCATCACCCTATAATTCAGAGGCATATGGCTCCTAACTCCGTGATAATGCCGATTCAATGTATATTAAATAGTCCTCTGCAACAGAAGGAATACAAGCACTTGAAGGTCAATCACCCCACCGATTTCACTGATCCCCCACCGGGGATCACACCCAATGAATTGAGGGTTAGTCGTGTACCCTGAAACACAGCCTTCTTACTGACTGAAGGCTCAAAGATTTAGTGTCAATACCTGTTAACAGTATTTGCTACATTTTTTTCGTTTACACCCATTCGAATCATTAGTTCGCTATATTCGTTGTTAATTACCTTGGAGGCAAGACTGTAGCAAGCTTTGCTTATCTACGAGGGCGAGACTTTAAATTAAACCCCTTCGAGTTCCACTCAAATAATACGTGGTTTACACTTTCTCACACACTGCCGTTATATGAAAGTACGTCTTATGATCGTTCAAACCCAGCATTTCAGTCTTTTAACATAATTTAAATAAAAATGTAAAAACTAGGTAAATATAAAAAACACAAGTTGTAAGTTACAGGTGATGCATATCATTAATATTAACTTTTATGCCTCCAATCACTGTTTTGGAAATTTCCCTTCATGGATATGAGACGTTTTTTTGTTTTGTTTTTTATTGGAGGTTTAACGACCACCGTGAGCAACTCAATGGGCTATAAGCAGTCTCCCGTCCCTAATTTAGGGTCACTGGTTCCAGGGAAGGGAGAGAACCAGTGCCGTAAGACAAACACAACATCCATGCCTCACCGGGATTCGAACCCGGACCCCGTTCGGACGAATGATCAGAGGCCATCGCATAGACCACTGCGCCACCGGGGCGGCAATATATGAGACGTTCAAACCTCATGTTGTTTGTTACTCTGTACCCTGGTTAACTGCATGGAATACTGTATGAGACTAACTAAAGTCTTTAAAAAGAAAATGCTAAAGGGTGTAACTTTCTTTTTTAGTTACAATTTCTATTTTATACATCCTACCAGAGCATTAATTTACTTCCCTGTAATGACCAATTGGAAAGCAACCGCACTCCCTGCCCTTCTGGTAGCTGCGGCCCTGCATAAAGGTAATACCTCCCTCCATTATCTACCATAGGCGTTATCATAGTGCGTTTGTGACTTTCTCAATACCACGTTTGCTCAAAAGAAATATAAAACCAGTGCTTCTCAGGTTACGCTGATGGCACAATGCGGCACGCAGACATAGAAACATCGGTGTCAGAACTATAATTTAACCATCGTTACTGTAATGGATTCCATATAGAGGCTGATTATCGCTGAATAGTTATGGAGGGCGAGTTCAGCCTACATGAGCGTAGTTTCACAAAACACGTTGATTTCTTGCAAGCAACAAATTGTACCAAACGTTCCTTCGTACCATCGCATCACCTTTCCGCAAGGCGCAGGGCTAAATATAAATCCAAAAGCATTCATGAAGAAATTGGACATAATTAGATCATGCAAATGATAAAACCAATTTTGAACCAAGAACAGTTTGGTTTTTGAAAACTGTAGTAAAACCAGAGATTCTGTCTGGTGTACAAACTTGGACAATGGCGTGAAGAATGCAAAAGAAACTAAAATTCTCTGAAATGAAATGCTGAGGTGGGTGTAAGGTGACATAAGGAAGGACAGAGGTCCAAGAGGTAAAACTCTGCTGATACGGTGCAAAAGCTTTGTTGTACGATATACATTTATAACAAGAAGGAAAGCATAAAACGAGACGCAATAGTTGTTTAAATTACGAAACGAAGAAATGAATTTTAAGAGTGAGACATAGAACTGAATGAAGAAGAAAAATCAGAAACAAAGATCCTACCTAACTGTGAAAGAAATAACAATTCTGAAAAAGGAGCAGAACATTGTCGTACAATTTTTCACTGGTTTATGCGATATGCTATTCAAAATCGATCGCTGATTTAAAAAGAATAGAAAGGAAACGAAAAGTTTGTTTTCAATATTTGCCTATATTTTTGTAAATGGCATAATCTGTCTGTCCTGTAACTTTTCCTGAAATCCTTCGAACTGTTTAAAGACGTCAGTTTTGTGCTGAACTGGTATAAAGTTGCTATGCCTAATCAGATATTTTGCCCTTCAAAATTTTAATTCTTTCACATCAGCTCTCTGCCTAGAGTACTTACTTAAATTACTAATGGCAGAACGCACGTATTGTTATTCACAAAAATCAAAAGAAATTTTGTCCTTCAAATTTTAATGCTTTTATTTTGTTCTTTAAACTTTTAATGCCTTAGTTAAATTTCGAAAACTTTGATTTATCGCGTACTACTGTTTCATCTTCATGATAGGCATTGAAGTGAGTTTTAATTCTGCAAGCATAAAAAATATAGAAAGCTTAGACATATCTAAATTAGCAATATGAAATACTGTAAGACACAATTGTAAAGTTTTCTGATTCCAAGAGCATCAGATTTCAAACAGAAAAGACTTTATCTTTGAGCTATGGGCACAACACAAAAACGACGGTGGTGGACTTCGTGAACTCTAAAAGTGAGAAGATTCATCATTTTAATCCAGAGGTAAAGAGATAGCTATGGAAATGAAACTGCTAGGCAGGTGAAATATTCGCCCATATACGTTACAGATTGATAACAAGGAACAGTACACCAATTCAGTAGTAAATAGTAACACTGTACTAGTGGTCCGATTTATTGGCGTAGAAAGTAGACACATTAGCGTTTCCAAGCTTTCGCGCATCAACCTGATGGCTTTTTCAAGGAAGTTAGACAGAAACTACAACTGAAAAACAGAACGCATTAACAATTTGAATGCAGAAACTTGACTTGACAACAATAGATACGACGTTACATTCATTTAAAGATATGACACATCACGTTGGTTGCACGCGCGGTATCCTGGTAGGCAGAGGCTTTTCTTGAAGAATTGGTTCCAAATTCCTGGCATCTCGAAAGAGGCGCAATCATTGCAAGCATCGCTGTTGGTAATGATTCCCAAGGTTTCCCGAATGGCTGTACCTTTAGGGGTAGAGTAGGTAGCTAATTTCTTTATATCGTCCCACATAGGAGTAGCGGACTTGAATTTCACTTCTCTGGATAGAGCTGTGGCTACTTTACCGTATTTTGTGTCTCTTTTATGTTCGTTGACTCTGACTGCAAACGAACGCTTGGTCATTCCAATGTAGTAACGTTTAGAGCCGTCCGGATACTGTAGGGGAATCGCATAAACACCTGCTTCGCAGGAGAGAGGTGGTTTTTCACTACTTCCCTTTAGCATAGTATATAAAGATGCAGGAGACCTGATGCCGACGCTATAGTTCATCTTCTTCAGGGCGTTTTTGAGTTTGTAAGACACATTTGGTATGTAGGGAATTCAGCCTAAATAACGTATCTGCGGCACAGGAAGATTAGAATGTTTAACCCTGGCGTTTTGGATAAAGTTACGTATCTGATTCAACGAATATCCTGCATCAGTGGCTAACTTGATGACGCTTTCAATTCCGTGTTGCCTCTAATGGGTATCGGAGGAAACGGCGAAGGCTCTTCGAATTCGAGAACGGAAGAGAGCTGTTTTGTATTCTGTGGGACAGAAAGAGCTGCGGAGCATCAGGTTGGGGACGGACGTGGGTTTGTAGTAGACTTGTGTACCGAGGCGGTTGTCAGGCGATTTTCTCAAAAGAACTTCCAGATAAGGTAAAGCGTTGTTGTGTTCCAAGCTCCATCGTGAAATTGATCGTAGAATGCATATCATTGATTTTATCAAGGAATATCGGAAGAGTCTCTTTTCCGTGAGGCCATACAAAACACACGTCGTCCGCATAACGCAGCCAAGTGGTAGGCAGTGGGGAAATGCTGGAAAATATATTCCGTTCAATTGGGCGAAGTACTGCCTCTGCAAGGACGGGTGAAAGTGAGGATCCCATCGGAGCCCCATTATTCTGTGGTACCCCACGGCCTACCACTTGCCTGCGTTATGCAGACGACGTGTTTTTTGTATGGCCTCACAGAAAAGAGACTCTTCCGATATTCCTTGATAAAATCAATGATATGCATTCTACGATCAATTTCACGATGGAGCTTGAACACAACAACGCTTTACCTTATCTGGAAGTTCTTTTGAGAAAATCGCCTGACAACCGCCTCGGTACACAAGTCTACTACAAACCCACGTCCGTCCCCAACCTGATGCTCCGCAGCTCTTTCTGTCCCACAGAATACAAAACAGCTCTCTTCCGTTCTTGAATTCGAAGAGCCTTCGCCGTTTCCTTCGATACCCATTAGAGGCAACACGGAATTGAAAGCGTCATCAAGTTAGCCACTGATGCAGGATATTCGTTGAATCAGATACGTAACTTTATCCAAAACGCCAGGGTTAAACATTCTAATCTTCCTGTGCCGCAGATACGTTATTTAGGCTGAATTCCCTACATACCAAATGTGTCTTAAAAACTCAAAAACGCCCTGAAGAAGATGAACTATGGCGTCGGCATCAGGTCTCCTGCATCTTTATATACTATGCTAAAGGGAAGTAGTGAAAAACCACCTCTCTCCTGCGAAGCAGGTGTTTATGCGATTCCCCTACAGTATCCGGACGGCTCTAAACGTTACTACATTGGAAATGACCAAGCGTTCGTTTGCAGTCAGAGTCAACGAACATAAAAGAGACACAAAATACGGTAAAGTAGCCACAGCTCTATCCAGAGAAGTGAAATTCAAGTCCGCTACTCCTATGTGGGACGATATAAAGAAATTAGCTACCTACTCTACCCCTAAAGGTACAGCCATTCGGGAAACCTTGGAAATCATTACCAACAGCGATGCTTGCAATGATTGCGCCTCTTTCGAGTTGCCAGGAATTTGGAACCAATTCTTCAAGTAAAGCCTCTGCCTACCAGGATACCGCGCGTGCAACCAACGTGATGCGTCATATCTTTAAATGAATATAACGTCGTATCTATTGTTGTCAAGTCAAGTTTCCGCGTTCAAATTGTTAATGCGTTCTATTTTTCAGTTGTAGTTTCTGTCTAACTTCCTTGAAAAAGCCATCAGGTTGATGCGTGAAAGCTTGGAAACGCTAATGTGTCTGCTTTCTACGCCAATAAATCGGACCACTGGTACAGTGTTACTATTTACTACGTTACAGGTACCTTTTTCAGTCAAGAAATGCAAACCTGTTCAAGGATTGCAACTTGGTAAAACATAGTACTATAAATAAGATTGATAAGTATCTGCATTTCAAATTTCATTTCTTCACAGAGAATTCCTTCGAACAAAAAAGAATTGGAAGGACATAGTTTCCGTGCTACACATTGACACTGAGAATATGTGTGCGTGCTCATATTTGGAGTTATTTTCACATCCACAAACCGGCGATCATTGAGTTTTAGGGTACTTAGCTTTTCGCACATGGGTGAGCTCTTCTTTCGATAACATGATTTCTAATACATGTTGCAGTAAATATATAAACCAATATAGATATAGAAAGCGCTTGACACATAATTAACAATGTAGAATCATAGGTCAAGCGTTTTCAATGTATTTCCACTTATTGTGTATGTACGCTCATGCATACCTGTAAGTAGGCCTACATCTGGATATTTAGCCATAAAACAGTTAGGACATTGCACGTTCTGCGTAGGAAGAGGTGTATGAACCCGCTGTTCACACATAAGAATTTTTAGCATGAAAATCGTGAAGTAATCTAATAAGATTGTCTTAAACGTAATAGGCAGCATGTGATTCACTGAATGAATACCTAGCGATTATGGGAACATTTTTTCGCCTATTTTTGAAGATTTACATTTCGTACTGTAGGTGCTTTGAAGGAACATGAGTTTAACACATATTATTTACATTCGTACAAATTCGTGATTAAATGCTACATCACTACGTAGATATCATTACATCGAAGAATACTTTCATGAATGCGTCAATGGAAATCGTGTCCTGCTAGCAAGGTATTTGCGAATGTATTCACTTCGTCTTTCTTTCTTGTGCCAACTCATGAAATTTCAAAAAAATGGTGAATTCAAACTGAAAAATAAAAGGATGGGATGAGACCATTCAGTAACTTCCCTACTCTTAACTATTTCATGGTTACGGTTCAGTGATATAGCGATCAAGGACTCAGAGCAGGACGCGTTGTGCTACGCGTTTCACGCATCAGTTATTGGTACAGTGCCAAGCAGCAGGGAAAGATCTACCACTGCCACGTTTACTTTGCCAACCCCTGATCAAATGGTGCAAGCAAATTCCCAGATGCATGATGACAAGCAAAGTGCAACCATGAGAGTCCATTTCATTTAAATAAAGGGCAATTTATTCCATTTATCTGCAGCACAGTTTATTTGGGCAGGCACATTTATGAAATAACTTATTTTTTACAATCTACGTATTTTGTTGCTTCGGTCAAAATTGGAGACAGGAATTTTGAACACATCAGTCACACAACGAAATAATTATTCATTTCGAGCAAAAAGTATTTAGTCACTGCGAATTATAAAGCATGCTGAATTTAAAGCACACTGATTTCATAGATTCAGAGAAAGATGTTTAAGTTAACATTCATCAGTTATCATGCAAATTGTTTAAACCCTTTTGCAAAAAAAAAATAAAAAAATTACAAGTTATTTCCATGCATGTCTGTTATTAAGCAAAGTATTTAATTTCGGTGCGCCTCAGTCACCAAACAAGCACATTACACCGTTTGACAAAAAACATTGACCACACCTATGTTTTCTCCATTAAACATCGAACACCGAGAAAACTAGTTTTGCAGTCTAAGAAAAAGTATTTTGATCAAAATTAATTACAGAACACATCCGCCATCAAGCGAACAATTTTGTCAATTTTTTAAAGTATTTGTATGTTGATTCGCTGATAAACAAAGTTTACTGTAAAAACAAAGTTCACATCTTCTACTGTAAACAAAGTTTACTGTTTGCAAGAAAAAAGAGCAGAAAAAAGAAGTTGATATACCTCGTGCTAGTCCAAATCTCTTTTACCGCTGTGTAGTATTCAATAAAATATTAAAATAAATTCTGGATCCTAAATTTTATTACGTTTCACGAAATGCCCAGAAAGCCGTTATTTTTGTGATTTTTTTTTTTTTTTGCGACAAACAATAGAATTTATTTCTTTTTTTAATTACTTAATGGGAATTAAACACTTTAAACCGTACGCAAGTGACAGTCATTACGGAAAGCCTGTACTCCCAAACTGGGTGCTTTTCTATTTCTCTTTTCGGGAAACAAAGCAAAAAAGAAGACAGAAAGGATGGGAAGGGGAATTTTTTTATGTAGAATTCAGAGAACGAATTTCAAGATGAATGTGAAAAAAAAAAAAAAGAAAATACAATCAATAAGGACACAAGAAAGATGAAACCGAGTTTTCGGGTGTAATCAGCAAATCTTTTAAATCCGTTCTGACGCGAATTAAATTTAAAAAAGCTATTCAGAGTCAATGGAACCGGTATGGAAAACAATAGTATCCGACCGAAGAAAGAAGTTTTCCAACCCGATTTTTAATTGCGCAGATGCTGCTGTAAACCGAATCGTGAACGTACGCCCTCTGTTGGCAGACTTGTGCGTTAAGAACAATTTGAAATTATATGAGAAACATTTCACAGCGGAAACGCTCTCCAACAAAGAAAGAATTTTTCAAATCGGACTCTTAGAAGCAGAGATATCGATAAATATAAGATATGCGTCTACGCCCCTTGGCGAGAAAAATATGTATTATTTTAAGAAGAAAGTATTCTCAAAATATTTTTCGATGTGAGCGGTATCGGTCCAGGGAATAATTTTTCAGTCGAGTTTTCAGAAGTTCAGACTTTGCTGCAAATACATCAGAAGTAGAAATTAACACTTATGCCCCTGGTGGCGAAACCATTCTTTACCAAATATTATAAATTATATGAAAAACATTTCCCATCAGGAGCTGTATGCGTTACAGGAAGAAGTTTTCAAATCGGAGTTTTAGGAGCAGAAATATCGGGTAAAACGCGATTTACCTTAACGCCTCCTAGCGGAAAGTCTAGGAAATATTTGAAAATTTTGCAATTATATGAAAAACATTTCGCAACGGAAACGGTATCCAACGAAGGAAGAGTTTTTCAAATCGGACTCTTAGAAGTAGAGATATTGACAAAAATAAGATATACAGTACATCAAAGTCTCCTGGTGGCCAAAACCTTTTTTTACTAAAAAATTAGAAATTATGTGCAAAAGATTTCTCATCAGGAGCTTTATCCGGTGCAAAGAGAATTTTTTAAATTGGGATTTTAGAAGCAGAGATATCGGCGGAAAACGCAATTTACCATAACGCCCCCAAGCGGAAAGTCCATGATTTTCTTGAAACTTTTGAAATTATATGAAGAGAATGTCGCACCGAAAACTCTCTCCAATAAAGAAGGGATTTTTCAAATCGGGCCATTCGGAGCAGAGATATTGATAAAAATAAGAAAATCATCTACGCCCCCTGGCGGAGAAACCATGCAGTATTTTAAGAAGAAAATATTCCAAAAAGGTTCATCTACATGAGTGGTATCTGTCCACGAACGAATTTTTTAGTCGAGATTTCAGAAGCTGAGATTTTGTGACAAGTACGTCAGAAGCAAAAATTAACACTTACGCCCCCTGGTGGTTAAACCATTCTTTACCAAAAATTAAAAATTATATGCGATATTTCCCATAAGGACCTGTATACGCTGAAGAAAACATTTTTGAAAACGAAATTTTAAAAGTAGAGATATTGGGGTAAACGCAATTTAATCTTACGCCCCCAGCGGAAAATCTAAGCATAACTTGAAAAAGTGATTACACCTAAAATATTCTTCGACATAAATGGAATCGAAAGATAAAAGAATTTCTTCAATTGGTTGTTTAGAAGCAAATATATGGAATAAAATGTATTTTAAATTCGATATCATCTGCTTTTTTATGCCCTCTACCGGCGAAATTGCATATCGTAAAAAAATAACGAAATGTAAGATCATTGTAGGGGCGAGAAATTACGCCCCTATATAAATTGTGTGATGGACTTTAAATCTCATCGATCATTCTGGATATTAGCATTTCAGAATAAATATTTCCATGTATATTATTTGGAAACGAGTGTAACACGTGGTAATGCACGTGAAACGAGTGTAACACGTGGTAATGCACCAGACTAAGTGAATTTCGATGCGCCTGTTTGACAGGTCTATTGTATTCACAGAAGGCACAGCTATTGTTCCTGGCCAGAGGGAATGTAAGCTACAGGGCACCGTGAGGTGGAGGTCAACGAAGGGATTAGGTGGAGGTCAACGAAGGGATTAGATGAAGGTCACCGGAAGAAGACACGTGTCAGGAGAGAAAGGTAGTATGGGGGGTCACCGAGAAGAGCGAGGGGGGAGCCTGCTCTTGGAGGGCTCCGACTAGGAAGAGAGGGAGCCTCAGGCGAGTGAGGTAGGAGCCAATCAGAAGGCTAGTGAAGTTAGGGGGGAAACTTCAGGGTAGGAGTGGAAGGAAAAACGAGACAGTCGACGGGAAGCGAGCGTGAGAGAGAGTCGACGGGAAGCGAGGGTGAGAGACAGTCCACGGGGAGCGAAGGTGGAGAGCAGTTGACGACAGCGTGTGCTGTGGACGGATGTATAGTGCTGGGAGTTAGCACTGGGTAAAGAAAAGTTCGTGATAGAACGTGCCAGTTAGAGCACGGGGAAAGCCAGCGTAGTTGGAATCAGACACGTGTGTCTGGAACGACATTTGGAGAGAACACGTGTTCGGGACGGAACACAAAGCATAGCTTCCGGAACAAAAGAAGAGAGACGAACGGAAGGTTACGACGATTGAAACACTTCACGTCGGTGATAGAAAAAGAACCGGCAAAGAGTATTGGCAGGAAAGGGTATTCTGGAATAATTAGATACCCGGATCATTTTCACGTGGAACTGCAGTTACAGGAACTCGAGGTCAAGGAACAATAGCTGCCGGAACAATTTACTGTTGATTAAATGATTTGTTAAGTTTGCAACAAGCCTGAGAGTGAATTCATGCTTGGAATTGTTTTGCCATTATTTTTACTTCCCCTCTCCTGAATGGCAGATTTATAGTAAAGCTGGGAGAGAAAGAACGCCGGGCCGTCTTCAACTACCGTTGATAGACAGTCTCTAGACAACGAACCTTATAAATGGTTTTCCTTCCTGCTGTGGGGAAATTTTGATCAGCGCTGGAAACCAGTGGGTGTTTGGCCGAGGAGCCATTAATTAACATAATGAGCTTCCACCCCTACAATGATCATTCGCATATTTCAAGCTTCCCAATGCAAAAGGAATTTTTCAAATCGGACTAATAGTTGCAGAGACGAGGTGTCCACCGACGGACGGAGAGACGGACGGGCGGACGGGCGGACAAACAGACGGAATAACAAACTGATAACAGAAGCACGATCTCTTTTTACAAAAGAAGTGCTAAAAATCAGGTATGATAATAGTGAACAGAACGTTTTAAATTTAGACATCATAGATGTTTATGAAAAAAGGAAGCACATGAAGAAATAATTCTTCACAAATACATAGAAAGCAAATTCCTAAGCTACAAGTACTGAGCTTTTATTGCTCGGGACTTCATTGTCTTGGGTGGCGTGACGGTAGCATGCTTGAATGGAAATAGGGAGATGTGAGTTCGATTCACGCTCCAGACGACATAATTTTAAAGTTTTTTGAAATTTTTTTACTACCACTACATGGAAACAGTGACAATAGGACACGCTTCTGCCGATAATGACGTTTCGACCATACTGTCCAAAACGCCCCCATATGCAAACGGTCATGGCTGCCCGAACCGCCGATCTTCAATGAGTATATTTTCTTATCAGTTACATGTGCTAAGAGCGCAGGAGAATCTTTTCATTTCAGATTTTTTAAAAGGTGGGGGATTACTTCACTCCTTAATTAACGTAAAACGTACTGTGGGTTTTAATCAACACACGCTCATGTCTTTGCTTACTCGTTTCTCTTTGCACATACTCTCCCCTCAGGGTTGCTAACCATTTCGTAACAGAAACTAACGTATGTGATTATTATGTACACTATCTACCAACAAGTAATTGGACGCCCCTGCAATCGACGATATCTGCGGTCCTGATACACGTCACGGCCGCCGCCGTTAAATATCGTGTGGGAAACAACAACGCAACCAGTCGCATGCAAGATGCCACGCAGTTCGGAGCTTTCTGATTTCGAGAAAGGTGTAATCGTCGGGAATCACAGAAATGGCCGATCGATACGTGACATATCCAGCGAGTTGAAGAACCCAAAATCGACAGTGGCCTACATGATTGGCAAGTGGAAGATGAGAGGTGACTGTCGGAATGTGCCCCGATCCGGCAGACCCACAAAACTTGGAGTTAGAGACCGACGGGTGCTAGCCAGAGAATTTCGGAAGAACAGTACCAAATCAATGGGCCACATCCGCGAGAGTTTCAACAGGCATCCGGGAGTGTTCTTTCGATGAATACCATCCGTAAGGAAGCCCATCTGCTCGGTTATCATGGACGTGCTGCCGCCCACAAGCCTTTGATCACCAAGTCCAATAGCGCTGCTCGGCTAACGTGGTGCAAAGAACGTCGACAGTGGACCGTTGAACAGTGGAAGCAGGTTCTCTGGCGCGACGAATCAAGGTTCGCCCTCTTCCGTTCGGATGGCAGGGTCTGGGTTTGGCGTCTGCCTGGAGAACGCCTCCTGCCGGAATGTATTGTGCCAACTGTGAAGTTCGGCGGCGGTGGAATTATGCTATGGGGATGTTTCTCCTGGTATGGCACGGGACCCTTGGTCGCAATTCCTGGTAGACTCAACGCCGAGACCTACTGCACCATTTTGGATGACCATGCGCTTCCTACGTTGTGGCAGTTTTACGGGGTGGACCCATGTTACTTTCAGGATGACAATACCACCTGTCATGTTGCGAGGTCCACCATGGCTTGGTATGGTGACAATGGGGTTAATCGAATGGACTGGCCTGCACAGAGCCTGTACCTTAACCCTATCGAGCACCTCTGGGACGAGTCGGAGCGTCGACTTAAGGGGTGCTCCCACCGTCCGAAATCGGTAAAGGAACTGACCTGTCTTCTCCAAGCCGAGTGGAAGAAAATTCCGCTAGCCGTCGTACAACGCCTGGTTGAGAGTATACCCCGAAGGGTCGCAGCTGTAATCGCCGCTCGTGGAGGCTCCACCAACTATTGAAGGTGAATAAACTTCGTTTTCCTTTGCTATCACAGGTGTCCAATTACTTGTTGGTAGATAGTGTAGTTCATAACCAAGATTAGTTTGCGATATCAGTAGCCATTCCAGTGACTGGATTTCCCTGTCTACACCTGTCTATTTACGCTCTGCATGAGTGATGTACTAGCTCAACCCGAAGGGTTCTAGTAGAATGCAAAACTTCTATACTTATGTAATGAGGTATATGATAATTCGCAGATTGTTGAGTATGGACATCCCAGCCTGTTTTGTATAAGAAGCGAAAGACTTTAAAGGAAAGTTCAAATGTCCATACAAATAACGTTAACCCTTTAACGACCACACTGCCCTAAACGCCCGTACATGCAAACGACCATGGCCGCCCGAATCGCCGATCTCGAATGAGTAAAATTTCATACTCCCATATGTTCTTTGAATTTGCACGAGTGGGATTAGTAAAATACCATTGCTGCTGCTGAACAAAAAAAGTGAACCATGAGTGAAATACGGGATTACACCATACAATACAAATTTTGAAGATGACAATCCGTTCTTTGGTGTAAATATGAAAAGGATGGTAAGTCAGATAATATCCGAAAACTTGAAAATGTCGTCGTCCTGGAGCGGGAATCGAACCCGCGTCTCCCAGACAGCGTCCGTGTATGCTAACCACTACACCACCCAGAAAGACCAAGTCCCAAGTTTCCGATTAATTTGAATATTTGCACCAAAAAACGGATTGTCATCTTCAAAATTTGTAAAGTGAACAATGAGTTGATTTTTCCCGGGTCGACATTATTAATTCTCATGACATGGCATACTTCTCTGCAGAAGAATGAGTGATTTCCCCCGAGAAATGTGTGAAGCTCAGTGCATATCAAGCCGAGGGATTGTAAGTTTTGTGTAGTGACCAGGGCTTGAAATAAGATTTTAAATTTTTCGGCAAATACTGCTGTTAGGTTTTGTAAGCTCACGTCAAAAAATTACTAGCTCGCGGCATCATTGATGATGATCTCTAAATTTCAGTTGAACATCTTTTTATCTTTTTCTTAACTTTAAAATAAGTGAATGAATAATGTAATGAAAAAACTTACCTTATCTTGCAAACTCTGTACAAATTTCTACGAAATACTAAAATACAGCCCAGATAAAAAGAAACACTTAAAAATACTCCAGAGCAGGCATACATTTATTTTATCATACTATAAGTATACGCATTTTTTTGACTAAGAGCTGGTCTGATTAACATGCACGAAACCATCTTTTAACTGATCGATCAGCCTTAAAATCGGAAAGTGAAAGGCCATCCGCACTAATTCTCATTAAGGCACACAGTGTATCTTCATTTAATGAAGTTCTCCAGTCATTTGCTTGCCCGTTGCATCACACTAAACAGATTTTGGCATGGTTTTCAGCATTGCACTTTTTAATTTGTGAAAACACAAGTTTGTCCAGGACGGCATCGAATCCGTGTTCCCCTCACTCAGGAGTAAGTCGCTCTCCCAACTGAGCTACGCGGACTGAATGTCCCGCTGCACATTTGTTGCCTTGAGGCATGTTTTCACCTATTTAGTACGTCACAAATTACTGTGGTTCCTTCAATGTATACTCCATCCATCCGACCCTGGCAGTCGGCGAAATTGAACTCTCCCACATTTAGGGGTATTAGCAGTCATGATAAGCCATGATATAGTGAGGATTTGTAAGTCTCTCCCACACCACCCAATTTATTCTAATGTCATTTGCTTAAAAGCATTGCATCAAATAGAAGTCATCGCTCTTTCCACGTTTATAAGTGAGTCACGGAAACATTTTCTCATCGGCCGCCACCGGGACTCGAACCCAAGGTCTTCCAGTTACGCGCCGGATATGCTTCCACTGCGCCACAGCGGCCTCGAAATTCTCCAGACTCACAAATGACAAACTGCCAAACCACATGGCAGGGTTGCTTCTTTGAAGCCCCGCACAATGCTGGGGATTTATCACAGATGAACAGCAGTAACTGAACAAATAACTAGAAGGCGAATGAATGGTAAATACACAGTTGACGTGCACCAGGAACATCAAATAGAAGTCCTCGCACTTTCCACGTTTATAAGTGAGTCACGGAAAAATTTCTCATCAGTGGCCACTGGGAATCGAACCCAAGGTCTTCTAGTTAGGCGCCGGATATGCTTCAGCTGCACCACAGCGGCCTCGAAGTTCTCCAGACTCACAAACGACAAACTGCCAAACCACATGGCAGGCTTGCTTCTTTGGAGCCCCGCACAATGCTGGCGATTCACCACAGATGAACAGTAGCAACTGAACAAACAACTAGAAGGCGAATGAATGAAAAAATTTCATTAGTCATCATTATAAAAGCATTGCTGCTGTCAGAGGGTGTGGTGGCGAAAAGTGTTACCGCCAGCGGTTTCCATTGTAACACTCAGCTGACCACACAGAAAGCGATCAACTAGGTTTCCGATCATCCGTCGGGTGTTTTTTTTTCTCCGTTCTTGTAATAGGGAGAAAATCTTCTGTCTATACCCCCACCCCACCCTATCGCACAAACGACTACTGTGAGCAATTTAACACCTTGTCATTCAAATGAGTTCCACAGGGAACGAGTCCCATTTTCATGCCTGCTACCACCCCTAAATGTGGGAGAGTTCAATTTCGCCAACTGCCACGTTCGGATGGATGAAGTACACATATCGCTGTTATTTTCTCCCGATTTAGCATATACCTTCACCAGTTAAGGATAGCTGCAACGAAACTTGCATTTTACCTTTGTCACAAACATGCCACATTCAGTCGTCAGAACAGCCAAGTAATCTAGTTTCATGCTATCTCCTATCAAAGTAAAAGTTTTAACTTTGCTGCTGGTTCATCATCTGATTTCGTCACTACTTGTTTCCTTGTTTTGCTTTTGGGTCAGCGTTCGGAGTCCATTTCAAAACATTAGCCATATTAGTTCATACACACAACTCAGAGATTGTTACAAGCTCAGATCACAGATTAATAATAGCTACTGCAACATAGCCGGCTTCAGGTTTAGTTAAAGTGTGAATAATGGGCGAGAAGAATGGAGATACTCTCACGCATGCGCAGAAAAGTTCCTGTTCTGTGATTCCGAAAGCCAGTTTCATCATGGCTCATGGGGTCCGGCTTCACGGTTGTTACACTGGCGTGCAAAAATTAAGGACGACGCGGTTTTTCGAATGTAACGCCGTGGAGAAGTGTTCCACGTCGACTCAAATCATACCATAAGATCCCCAAGATGTAAGAATATGGGACAAGTGAGCAAACCCGTCCAAACAAGGAATTCAAAGGATACAAAGTCACTTTATTGAAAAGGTAGCTTCGAGCACAACTGGACAGAAACGTCCATGTGACAGGCGGCTGCCAAGAAAAATCTAGTCTTTAGTAGGGGGTATGATCACTCCTGATTGCGTTGTAGGATTTACAACGTCTGTCCATGCTGAGGACGAGGTTGTCAAAGAGCTGTTGAGGCAACGCGGCCAGTTCCCCTTGTAGCTCCAAACGCAGCTGCGGAATCGTTGCTGGCGGCTGGCGACGTGCTGCCAAACGTCTCCCGAGAAGGTCCCACACATGTTCGATTGGATTTAGGTCCGGGGACCTTGCGGGCCAATCCATGCGTTGAATATCTTCACTCTCCGACAGCTCTGCGACAGCTGCTGTACGATGAGGTCTAGCGTTGTCGTCCATGAAGAGGAACTCAGGACCCACAGCACCTCTAAACAGACACACGTGAAGCAGGAGGACCTCGATACAATAGCGGACACCAGTGACTGAACCTCATTGGAAGATGTGAAGGTCAGTACGGCTACCAAGCAAGATACCGCGCCAAACGAGAACTCCGCCACCTCCAAACCGGTCCCTTTCGATGATGTTGGAGGTGTGATTGCGTGTTCCCTGCTCTCTCCAGATGTGTATACGTCCAGAATCGTTCATCAGACTAAATCGGCTCTCATCCGTAAAGAGAACTCGACCCCATTGCTGATGTGTCCAGTTCTTGTGTTCCTGGCACCACAGAAACCGCCGTCTCCGATGAGCAGGCGTTAATGGCACACACCGTACTGGTCGTCGTGCAAATAGACCACCTTTGTGCAGCCTCCTGGCAACGGTTAAACGCGGTAACGGACGTCCAGTTGTCTGTTGCATGTGCCTTCGATTTCTCCCTCTGTCTGCCGTCTGTCTCTTCTCGCCTGTAGGACAATATACCGGTCGTCCGCCGCCGTTTTTGCTCGTGTACGATCACTGCTAAACTCTCGGACAGCTATTCCTGTCTTTTGAAATACTCTCCAAGCTCGTAAAACGATGCTGTGAGCGATCCCGAACTCCTCGGCCACACTAGTCACACTTCGGCCTTCTTCCAATTCCCAATGACACGACCTCGGGTAAAGTCATCCAGATGTCGTCTACTGGATTGCCTGTTGGCCATATTACACGGTGCCAGCAACTCGACGTCATTCAAACCGATGCACACCGTGCAATAGCTTTCACCGAATTGCTGAGCGTACACCGCTCGTGTGCTTTATACCCTTCCGAAGCTCCCCGCCCCCTACATCATGCTGCATATATATGCGCATGCCCTACCATACCAGACCCTAGGCTATCTCCTGAGTGGTCTTTCGGCCCGTTCCGCCTGCTCGTTCCGTTGTTATGCTAATTTCTCTTCTCCGTCCTTAATTTTTGCACACCAGTGTATAATGACAGGTCTCCCCGCATCCCCACTAAGAGTAAATGACCATGAAGTTTTAGCTTAACTTGTTGCTCTTATTCGCCAAACTTGAACAGGGCAGTTGGGGAACTCAACAAGGAAATGGACCCCCGCCACCCCGCCCCCGCCCCCGCCCCGAGTGATACTTAATAAAAGATAAAGAACTAAAGATTCTGGAATTATTCTCGTCACAAAAGCTCATACTGCTAGGTGAATTTTCGAAACCTGCGATGTCGAAAGTGTTTATGAAATGTTCGCGGCAAAGCCTGCCGCGAGAACCACCATGATTGTCGCCGCATTTTTAAGGTAGATCACGGCATTTGCCGCGGTTGCCGCGAATTATTTCAAGCCCTGGTGGTGACGCAACACTAATCGTCCTTTTGTTAACATGGCTGGACAGAAATTCGAAATACAGCAACAGGCTGTTTAGGGCGTTAGGGCACTCTGAGCGACGCCTCATTGCAGCGTCCTTGTCGTTAAAGGGTTAAACGCTTTCCTTGTTCAGCAAAATAGCTCTCCTTAGACAGTAATCAACTTTTCTCGGAACTCCATTTTCACGAAACCGGATTTGGTAATTCCGATTATATTCAAGTCTCTTCACTGATAAAAAAAATACGAATAAGTGTGGTGAAGGATACATACACTAAGTATGTACCCACCAGCAATAATGCTTCAATGAACAGCTATAAGGTGTCCGAATAATGACTATGCACTGAATGTACGAATTTCAGTAATGTAATAATAAAAAAAATTTGAAACAGTAAAAGTTATAACGAAGTAAATTTCTCCGTCATTTCTGTCCACGCCAACATTCGAACCCGGATCCCCTCATTCCGGAATAAGTCACTCTACCAATTGAGCTACGCGGACGTTTTATTCTGATTCCTATCTGCCTTTATGTCGTGTGCGTCCTTCTGGCAGGTACGTCACATCTCCTGGTACGTTACATAATCTTCCCCTTATTTTTTTTTTTTTTTTTTTTGAAGTGCTGGAGAAGGGATTCTCTTATTTTTCCTATCTCGCGGTGTGGAAATAACATCATACCAATGCGAGATTTTGAACGGTCGGGTCATCCGGATAGTTCGGGCGCCATTATAACGAAGTGAATTTCTCCGTCATTTCTGTCCTCGCCAGAATTCAAACCCGGATCCCCTCATTCCGGAATAAGTCACTCTACCAATTGAGCTACGCGGACGTTTTATTCTGATTCCTATCTGCCTTTATGTCGTGTGCGTCCTTCTGACAGGTACGTCACATCTCCTGGTACGTTACAAAGTGACCCGCCACGTGGAAGTGTTCTGTGTTTGGGAACTTTCATGTTTCCCCACCCCAAGTCGCGCGTAGCTGTAATTCCAAGCAAAAGTCATTCCCAAGCGCTTGGTCGATGGAGGCAGATGTGTCGATTGATCACTCGTCTCGGCACAAGGACAATGGTGTTGACAGTTGAACAGAGAGTGTTTTAGGTAGAACATGTATTTCGCTGTGACGACAAATGCACGGACGAAGTGCAAAAACAGTTCGCTAGGAAATTTCAGGTGTACGCAGGTAATCCACATACACTTCAAGAGCTACAGGTTGCAGTAGCAACCCGCATCCAATAAATCATCACATCACATGCACTGAAATGTTGGTGAAGACCTTTCTCAGATCTTCACCAACATGCAGAAGCGTATGCAGGCATGTCTGGACATCAGTGGGGCCCATTTCCAACACCTCCTGTAGAAACCAGTTCCACATGGGAAGGGTTACTTTTAGTGCAGTTATTTTTCGGACACCATGTACAAGGTTTTCCTTGAAAACATCCCTGAACTCCTTTTCCTCCGGACATTTTCCTGGATGACAGATTAATATACCTACATGAAGGAATGTTGAATTGCAATGGAGAATATTGTGTTATGAGTTCAACTTGTCTCAAAATGTTCAGCATGTTTAGAACATTTTAATTGCCACTGTATGATGACGCATAAAAATCATTTCTGGCAAGTCGAAAAGTTTTAGAAGGAATCACAAGATGAACAACACCACCAAAATATAATTTTTTGTCAATCTACAGTTAGAAAATGCTAAAACTGGAAAGATATCCCAAAATCATGTTTGATTATGCGTTACATTTCTCAGGAGTGCTTCATTTAATTTGTACAGATTTCAGTAAATTACTTTGCGTGACAATGCAGAATATAATGTATAAATCAGTTTAATTCCAACATTTTTAATTCTGTGTATCTAGTAGGTGTTGTAAACAGCTTCATTCATTTCAGATGCTTAACTCAGTGGCTGATCTGCCAATCAATGCTTCCTCACTAATATTTCAAATTAAAATATCACGAGTTTATCTGGTTTCTAGAAGCCGATTTTCCCATCATGCCATTATTGTTAGTACTGATATATTTACACTAAAAGCCCTCTACTCCCTTTTGATTGTCAATTGGGTTTTTAGGAAGGCATCTGGGAAAATTTTTGAGAAATTACGCTGCCAGATTAAGTACCACGTTTTCAGAAAGGAGGCATCTTGTATTTGAAGTGGAAACGATTTCTTATGTTAAACAACATATGCGTAACAATATCACTTTTTTTGTTTAGGGGGTCGGTCCATAATGGAAAAATCTGAAAAAAAAAACTCCTTTACAGTTTCATTTTTTCTAAAAATTTTAAATGTTATGTTCAAAATGATGTAACATTCAGGAAAATCGGGGAATTAGAAGTAGTTTTTTTAACTTTTCGAAAATATTCTTCCTCCAGAAAATTGTAGGTGGGCGTGGCCATATAAAGGTCCTGACATCTTTGGATGGATTTCGAACTACGTGACAGCTCTATACTATTACTTGAGCTCCGCATTATTTATGGTAATCATAACTGGTAACATTTTACCGTTGACTACAACTGGTGCGTTGTGTTTACGTCATGGTATAATGTTGACTGAGTAGAGAATCGAATGAGTCTCTAAACAATGTGATATGGGCACAAGTGCCAAAACAATCTTTGTATATTTGTTTAATTCACAACATTGAAATTTGGTAATCATGAAGCGATTTCGAACTTTAATGATGGCTATGACGAAGTAAATTTCTCTATCATTTTTATGCCAGGGGCGGGAGTCAAACCCCAACTCTCAGCTCCGACTGCTATCCACTATACTATACTGGCACGTGCTCTCACTGCTATTTGCCTTTATCTCATCTGCGTCTTGCGGAGCAGGCACGTCACATCACCCTCCCTCCCCCTCGAAAGAGGGCAAGGTGAATGGCCCACTGCTCAGCCGGGACCATATGTCGCTGCAGGCAGTCATGCGATAAAGAACGTGAATTTGAGAAATCCCAGACAATTTGGTGTGTGGAACGTAACATCACACTGATTTAGTTATTTTTTTTGAAGCACTGAAGACGGGATTCTCATTTTTCCTGTCTCACCGTGTGGAAAGAACATCACCTCATTGCGAGAAACTTAACAGCCGGGTCATCCTGGAAGTTCGGGCGCCTATATGACGACTTAAATTCCTCCATCATTTTTATGCCATGGACGGGATTCGAACCCACAAAACTCTCGGCCCCGGAGTTCCGAGTGCTATCCACTAAACTACACTGGCATGTGCTCTCACTGCTGTCTGTTTTTATCTCATGTGCGTCCTGCGGGGCAGGCAAGTCACTTGGCAGAATCACTAAATGCAAAATATTAGCAAATGTTGGTTGTGGTTCCTGGTGTGCATTGCGTGAAGGCATTGCAAAAACTGGATAAGTTGCGTGTCGATGTTGATCATCAAAAAGTGACTGATTATAACAAGTTAGTAAAATCATGCAATGCATTGATTATGATACGCTTTCCAACATACCAGAAATCATTACTCAAGTTATTATTCAAGTTATGAGGATAATGGTTGTAGAATAAATCTCGCTTCTATGACCTAACCTTTGACCCTATTTCGATGATATTCAACAGAACCGGTAAAGTATACTTCCAAAACAACATGATAAAGTTTTGTCTCAATCGAAGCATTTTTACGTAAGTTATAACGCATAAGGGCGATGGAATGGATGCCGATCCTATGTCTCGACTTTTGACCCCATTTCACCCATTTTGAATAGGGTTCGTCCCTAGATGGTGGTTGCTTACCACACACTAAAGTTTCATCGAAATCGAACAATTTTTACGCAAGTTATGACGCATAAGGGCAATTGAATGCATCCCGCTCCTATGTCCTGACCTTTGACCCCACTTCACCCGTTTTCAATAGATTTCTTCCTCAGGTGGTCCCCTACGACATACAAAAATTTCATTGAAATCGAACCATATTTACCCAAGTTATGACGCATAAGGGCAATGTAATGCATCCCGCTCCTGTGCACTGACCTTTGACCCCATTTCGACCATTTTCAATAGGGTTTGTCCCCAGTTGATCCCCAACCACATACTAACATTTCATTGAAATCGAACCATATTTACGCAAGTTATGACGCATAGGGACAATGGAAGGGGTCCCGCTCCTGTGTCGTGGGGACCTTTGACCCCATTTCTTCCGTTTTCAATAGGGTTCGTACCCAGTTGGTCCCCTACCACATGCTAAAATTTCATCGAAATCGAACCATTTTTACACGAGTTATCGTGCGGACGGAGGGACAGACGGACAAAGCTGTAGCATATACGCTTCTTCAACCTTTCGGTCGGAAAGCGTAAAAAAAAAGAGAACGACAAAAAAGGGAAGATAGGAAATCAGTCTTATAATGGAGCTTTGTGAAAGCAGAAGGTCCAGATAACCCTGCCTATTGCACCGAATTCTCCTAAATATAGAGTTAAATTTGTAATAAAATGTGTTTTTGAATTAAAAGTTGATTTTCCCAAAACTTCATTTTTTGCTAGTTATGTATTTTTCTTTTCTGAAAACCTATTTAAGATAATAGCCTGAAATATTCACCAAGTTCTTTATCACATGAAGTTACATAATTTAACGTGAAGTTTTATTTATATTATAAGTTTATGATTTTTAAGTATGAAAATTTCATAATTGGACTTCGGTTACAAATTATAGGTCACAAAGGATTAAAAACAATAAGAAAAGCCACAATAAAGTGTTTACAATTGTTACGTTATTGTGTGATAAAAAAATTGTAGCTCTTAGTCTAGTACTTTCAAGATGTACATAAGCATCTGAAACCCGAACCCGTCTAGGAGAAATGGTCAGAAACGCTTAGATCACTGCCCCACAGGAGTAGCCTTTATACGTTCACGTGAGTCATTCAACTATGAAATAAAATGAAACAAAATCGAATTAAACGCAAAAAAACTCTATACTGAAATATAGGGTGCATGTACTCTTATCTATCAATGCTAGTAAGACCTTAGCTGCCTCCATGGTGGTGCAGTGGTCTAAATGTTGGCTTCTGACCATTCGTCCGAAATGGGTCCGGGTTCGAATACCGTCGGGCATGGTATAAAGCCATGCCTTAAGGCACTGGCTTCCTCCCTTCCCTCGAACCAGTGGCTCTAAATTAGGGACGAGCGATTTCTCCTGGCTCATTGAGTTGCTCTCCGTGGTCGTTAAACCCCCGAACAACAACAAAAGAAAAAGACCTTAGTCGGCCAAAAGAATTGCTCTTACATGTGACTGTGAACAAGAAAATTCAGACAAATTTCATTCAGTTACTCTTTTTGGAACATTTGCAATTGTAATCTAATTTTCTCATAAGGCAAATAACTGCAGACAATTTCCCCATTTTTACATCGAACTTCAAACAAAAGGAAAAAACTGTCATCCGAGGACTTTTTATTGTATTTCACAGCAGCATTTGATTTCAGACATTGTGCACTTCTTTGAAGAATATCAAACCATCTGGATTGTGTGGAAATGGTTTTATTATGTGAAGAACAGAACGCTTTCACGCCTTTCTGGTGGAAGATTGGTCAGAGGTGCGGGCATTTGGCTAATCATCTCAGCGGGGCCCAAGCACGAATCGCAGGTGTCTACCCGTTCCCAAAAAACAAGGGTACTGTATTAGGGACGAGCAACTCTTTACATTCCTCAATGAAAATAAGGTCCGTTAACTCCATTTTTAAAAAGGAAAACATGCGATAATTGGCTCATGCGATCTTATCAGGCATTATTTCGTTGACTGGGGCAGCACAGGCGTCTAACCTAGAAATGGTTAAGTAACATCAACACCGAAAATAAAAATCTTACGTATAAACTGCCAATAGTATAGTGCACTTTAATACAGTTGCAGTTACATCGTCGAGTCATATTATTGTGACCACCTAATATTTTTGACGTCAACAGCGCGTAGCCAATGAATGAAGGCTCGTGCCGTGAGCCAGCTTGGAGGGAATATAAGGCGTGGTGTAGGCATTCTGAAAACATATCACTCGTTGCTGCCATGGATAAAAGGGGGACGATTTATCAGATTTGCAAAATGGGATCATTATCGGCTTTAGGGTCAAGAGTGGCATTATTTCTGAAACAGCGCAGTTTGTGAACTGTTCGCGTGCTGCTGTAGTTAAAGTGCATCGTGATTGGAGAAATGGCACCATTGCGAATAAGCGACGTGGAAACTACGGAGCACCACGTGCCATTGATGTGAGAGGTGAACGTCGGCTTCGAAGGTGCGTAAGGACCGATCGACACGCTGAAGGGGAGCAACTCTCTGGCCGAATGAACCAGGGGGCTACCGGAAGTGTATCTAAAAGGACAGTTAGATACACTTCCGGTAGCCCCCTGCTGCGTATGGGACTCTGATGCAGATGGAAGGTCACTGTACCTATGCTAACGAAGGTGCATCAGCAGAAAAGGCTTACATTTGCACAGCGTATCGGAATTGGACCTCCGCTGATTGGCAAAGGATTGCCTTCTCCGATGAGTCTCGTTTTCTGCTTCATCGAACGGATGGACGTTGGATATTTCTCGCCTTATAAGGCGAGAAATAGCGGGGAACAAACACTCTTCAACCATTGCTGGAAGCATACAAGCGAATGGGAGTGGCGTTATAGTCTGGGGAACGTTTTCGTGGCATTTCCTGGGTCCACTCATACCTGTGGAAGGCACTATGGACCGAATTCGTTATGAATCCATCCTTGCAGATCACGTACACCTATACATACTGATTGTTTTCCCTGTGGCGGATGGGATCTTCTGGAACGACAATGCTACGTGTCACACAGCTAGAAATGTCCGAAAGTGGTTGAAAGAGCACGAGGAAGACTTCAAAGTACTTCCCTGGCTCCCTAATTCCCCAGACTTAAACCCAATTGAGCATCTGTGGGACCACCTTGATCGCATTGTTTGCTATATGGATCCTCCACCACGCACCCTCCAGCAGCTGTCAGATGCACTGCAGTCAGCATGGCTCCACAAACCTGTGAACACCTTCCAGCACGTTATTGAGTCACTCCCAGCCCGTCTAGCTGCTGTCCGCGCTGCACAGGGCAGTTACTCTGGGTATTAGCTGATGTTCACAATAATGTGACTCGACCGCGTATATTATTTTCTGAAATAACTTTGTGCAAATTTGATATGTGAGTGTGTTCCTATTTCGAAATTCCCACTTTCGAGAAAGAGCGGTTTTTTTTTTTTCAGAAGACATAATTGTGTCCCATGAATTTTCTTAGTGCACACGTTGATGTCTACAGTAAATTAGGGTTCCGAAAATAATAAATGCTTTAATTTACTTTAACTTGTGCTTCTCTGATTAAAGCTGTGTTGCTATCGTCGTTTTAGGCCTTCACATCCCAAATTATGACTTTATTGTTCACAGATGCTTTATGACAGCTTAGAACAACAACTGAATTTCTGGAATGCTACAGTAATAAGAGCTAATTATGTTCAATGGCACTTAGCAGCACCTCCAGGGATGGATTGCTTAGCTTAAGTATCTACTAAATGCTGCTCAGCTTGGTGGTACTTCTGTGTTTTTGCTGCTCCAAACCAAATCATGGGGCCAGTGTACTGACTGGCTAATGAGAAAAAAACAAGTAGGACCATAGAGATATAAAGGTTGAATCCACTGTGTGAAAACACAAATTTGTCCGTGACAGGGATCGAAATCGCGTCCCTCTCACTCCGGAGTAAGTTGCTCTCCCAACTACGAGCGGAATGCATCGCTGCATATTTGTCATCTTGACATGTGACTCACCTCTGTAATACGTCACAATTGTATTTATTGGAACTTTTTAGGGAAAAAGTTCCAATAAATTAGATAAAAACTCTATATCCTCCTTTCAGCATAACTGTTTCCTCCGCGTAGTATGTTCTACTCTCTAAATTATAACTGTAGCTCCTTCCTCTGAGTTTCTATTTTAAATTTCCTTCTCCAAAATAGGGCACATTTTTTGAGAAACTTGTAACCTACATATTTAGTTGGTAGTCAAAGAAATGCACTGTCTAGAATGCTCTCTTTTTTATTCCCCATTGTTCCAGCAGGTGTTCTGTCAGCTTCATCAGGCGCGGTGCCAAAAAGCCTGCCTTTACTCTTTTTCAAAGACTCCTGTTAAATTCTGAGTGAGATGGCTGTCTGCAAATAACTTACAAATGACCGCCAGATTTCAGTGAATGCTGATTCTTTTTTTATTTTATTGCTCCAGAAGATTCGATGTAGATACGATTTTCTGTGTGTCGATCTTTTGCAGCTAGGATAAAGATGTGTGTGTATATGTGTGTTTATTTTTAAGATAAATATCTTATTCAAATTTTACAATAAAACTTTAGATGCTCTTTGCATCGGGGAATTAACTATTGTGCCATCTGGAAACTCGCATGTGAGTAAGTTTTCTTATGTATGAATTACGCACTATGAATTAGGATAGCGACAACGCAAATCTGTTTTGAGGACGCTTATACGCGAGAAAGAAAAAAATGGAGTGTAACTGTTCTTCTGACACGATTGATTAATTTTTTTAAATCACTGCTTAGTATCATAATTCTGGCCGTCGTGAATTCCGGATAAATTTAATAACCGCATGTGATTGATTTGATGCCTCACGTTTGTGGAACGACTAAAGCGCTGGCTTCTCGTGGACCAAGATTGAGGCTTCTGTTAGGACATGAATATATGTAATACGGACATGAATATATGTAATACGGACATGAATATATGTAATACGGACATGAATATATGTAATACGGACATGAATATATGTAATACGGATATGAATATATATAATTTTTTGGTGATTGCATTTCCTCATGCGAATATTTTTTCGAGTGATTCATTTTTCCGTTTTTCAAGATTTCCAACGTAATTTTCACATCTCCTTTGCCTTCATGTGTCTCCCGTAGTTCAACCAAAAAAGTATATCCTACTCAAGAAAATGTGCGGACTAACTTCTAAAAAAACCTACATTCAAGAACCTGATGAGAACAACCGTGCAAAGATTTGAACATCGACCACCTACAACCGAGATATATATTCGCAGGGAATATTAATAACTTCCAACTGAGAAATTGCTTTCCACTCAAAGGAAATATAACATGTAAAAGGTTACAACAGTTAAAACCACCATTGAATGGTGTTACCTGAAAAAAAAAATAATGGATATATGTATTCTCTCTTTTTCTTCACCTATCGAATCTACGAAAACCTCGTCTTCGTATGAAGTTGAGATTCTTGCGTTCAATTTGTAAGTACATTGACATATATCCTCTTGGGAACACAGCATGGTGTTGGCATGTTCCAATACTTGGTTTTCGGCTTTTGCGTGCTGAATATTTACCGAAGTGTGCGGGTAATGATGACATAATGAAGGTAATGACGGCATCGTGATATGCGTTTGCATAACATCTGCGAAAAAAATTAATATTCGTTGGCGTTTTCTATAGATTCAAATGTGACTTGCATTAGTTTATTATAATCAACAGCGTGACTGAGGAGAGAAATAAAAATGCCAGGCCTCCATAATTTCTTTGTCTTTATATAGAATTGTTCATATTGTAAAAGCAGCTCCTACGATAGTGAGTAGTATCAAGATGAAATATACAGTAATCACGAAAATCTGTTCCCGATAAGGATTTCGAAATTTAATGTTCAGCAATCTGTAAGTTGATGAAACTATTCGTGTGGTACTTAATCAAATGGACGAGCTTACTAGTTGAATTTCTGTAATGGAAGACCACAAAAGACTGACAAAAGCGGGGCGATACTTTAAGGCTGGATATACTTGATGCTGACCGAGAAATAAAAGGAGCTTAGAGTTGAAAAATCATCTAAATCAAAAGATAACTGAATTGCTTCCTAAAAGTGAATCTTGTAATGGGAGCGACATATTGTACCAAACTCTGACAGGTAATTGTTTCCAATGAAACATATATTCGATATAATCACGAATACAAAAGTTTGATTTCATTTATTCTTTATAGCGAATGCCTGAACTTCAAAAGAATTGAGAACTAAACTTTATTTTCTTCACTAAAATGAAGAATAGTTCAGTATTCAGGTTGTCAGCCATAATACCGAGTAGGTGCTGTTGTTCCTGGGAATATGTGTGAATAACCCAGAATATGCAAAACACGAACAGAATATGATCAGCAAAACTCAAAATTTGTTTAACTGAAATATAAAGGAGTTTACTGATAAATTGATGTAAAACACAGCAGATGGCAGAACTGATCTCGAATAGATTAGAAAAGGCGCGCACGTATCAGAACATACACTCTGAACAAAAAGACTTATACTACGCTCAGGAAAGGAAGTTGTAGAAAATGTCCTCTGAAAAGTATTACCTATTCCCTGAAGAGCAAGGAATCTAAAGATGCAATGCCACTAAAATATATCAAAGCACTATAAGTGATATTTATTCGAAAGCTTGATGTGCAAAACAAAGAATACACTCTTTGAGATATCAAGCATTGTGTAACGTACCAGGAGATGTGACGTACCTGCCAGAAGGACGCACGCGACATAAAGGCAGATAGGAATCAGAATAAAACGTCCGCGTAGCTCAATTGGTAGAGCAACTTATTCCGGAATGAGGGGACCCGGGTTCGAATCCTGGCGCGGATAAAAATGACGGAGAAATTTGCTTCGTTATAATGGCGCCCGAACTATCCGGATGACCCGACCGTTCAAAATCTCGCATTGGTGTGATGTTCATTCCACACCGCGAGATAGGAAAAATAAGAGAATCCCTTCTCCAGCACTTCGAAAGAAAAAAAAAAAATAAGGGGGAGATGATGTAACGTACCAGGAGATGTGACGTAGCTGCCAGAAGGCCGCACGCGACATAAAGGCAGATAGGAATCAGAATAAAACGTCCGCGTAGCTCAATTGGTAGAGCAACTTATTCCGGAATGAGGGGACCCGGGTTCGAATCCTGGCGCGGATAAAAATGACGGAGAAATTTACTTCGTTATAATTGGTGTATAATTTGACCTATTTCCAAAGTAACAATGTTTAGAAAAATCGTGTAACATATGTTAAAACGTCTGCTAATCAATTTTTGAAGAAAACTATATTTGCTCCTGACTTCGCGTCCAAAACGGCTCCTTATGTGATATATCAGTTCACTGATCATATATCTCCATCAACCAGGGCTCAATACGTATCAGGGCTGCCTTCTTTATAGTTTTCCAAATACTCTCAACAGGGTGCTTCCTCACGAAAAAATATACGATACCATCTGCTAAGCTAACAAAATTTCGCTTTGTACCACAATTTGATTTCCAGCAGATAATCTGCAGATAAAGCAACAATGAGTTTTCACCAATATCGATATTTTTGTATCCAGTTAAACTTTTCTTAATAAATCTGAGAAAAAGTTAAAAAAATATTTAAACCTTTCAAAAGTGCGATTGATACAAAATGAAAACTTTAGCTTAAGAAAAACTACATATCAAACTTTCTTCTAAAACTTTATATTGTCCAAATTTGCTTTTGATATTTCTTCTCTTGAATACGGAAGTTGTTTAGGTGCTTAAGAATCAGCATCCACAATTCCCGAAATTTTTCTCTTGAATGATTGTAGTACCGCCTCTTCCATACCTTTCTACTAGTTCTGAATATCTTTCCATACGCTCCGTTCAGCTACTTTTGCTGCTTGTATGAATGGATAGATCATACGAATGCATTGGAAGCATGGCTGCTGTATGTTTGGCTTACGAAACGAAACTTAAAAATTAAACATCTACATCTCATATTAACACGAGTCTAAAAAAATACTCACAACATCTCCCTTCTTTCGTTTATCCTGGAGAGAAAAAAGCTCCAGGTTTGAAATAGAAAGCTAAAATGTCCACGAAGCTCCGAGTTTGAAATTTTTACCTGAAAGTCAGAGGACCTCAAAGTATAACTCCGTGTTGTGTCATATTTGCTTTCGCTTTTGGCAGTTTTCTCTTATTGAGGAAAGTACCCGTAAATTTCGAATGGGGTAATCTGCCTTCTCTGCAATATCTCTGAAATAGAGGTCGACTAATTCCAATAATTAGATAAATAAAACTCAAAGTGCAATGCAATCGTACCATGTGGTTATGCCTAAACCCCTATCGACCCTATTGTTTGCTCCAAAGGGATCTCCTAAAACTTATTTATAACTGAAACTGTCGTCGTAAATACAGTCATGGCTATACGCGCACATACAAACAGAAGGAAAGAAGACAGCCTTACGTTGACTTTTCAAAGCCAACCTTAGTACCAGTAGAATAAAACTGAAATGGAACGCCAGCTGACCATCAGTCCCTGCAGAGACTCCAAGAATATCTGGATTTTGGTTTTCGTGATTCTGCCAGCTTCAATTTGAACATACCTCAATTACACTGGTAACAAGAATATATTCAATAAGAACATAACATGCTCTTTTCCGTTTATTTATTTACTCCTTTATTATGTTTTATTTTTGTCTTTTAACCGTCTTGTAGCGTACCTACCCCAGAGGTAACGCCATTTCAAAACGGTAAGTTTCAGCGATAAACCTTTGTCGCTGTTGTCGAAAAGGCAGAATATCCAACTCAGGAGAAGTAGGATGTGAGTTCGAATCTATTACCGGCAGATTTGAGCTTTTTTTTTTTATAGCCTCAACGGGCACTTGAACTCAGAAGGAACCAGTCTTCCCAGATTCAAAGCCTCCACGCGAGTAACGGAACCAGTACAGTAGGTGTAAATATTGTGTCGGTATTTTACTCGTCTTTCAACCTCTATAAATTCCCATGTAATAGATTTTACAAAAACTCCATGCTAGAAAAAGCTTCACGCGAAGAAGTCTTCTCTATGCACAGAAAGTTATTATCCATAATTTTTAAATACACGAATATGGAATCTGAAATATGAGAAACATTCTCCAGGATATGTTATTAACTGTGGAATGAAAAGCCATAATTGTCAAAATGGATCTGTCACATGTTCCATCGTAAGGGCCTTACAGTTTATTATAAATCAAAATCTCTCAGAAGAAAAGGAGGTTACGTTACAGCAGTTGCTTTCATATCTTGTAACACGACGCATATTAGTAATTCGGTTTTGATATATCCAAGGTGAAGGTGTACTATCAGCGCAAGCCAAATTTTCTTCAACAGCAGCTTGGCTATAAGCAACACTATACGGCTGACACTCAACATAAAATACAAGAGTAAAGTGCTGGAGATGCTCCAGCAGTACTCGACGGCGTTACACAACAGGTCATCTCCCGAAGTACTTATGATTCCCGAATCTTACATGCTTCTGGAATCTAACGACAAGCAATATTTGGACAGCTTACATAAGTCCTGTAATAGACTGGTTAGCATTTGATAAATAAATATGAATGCTTTAGATTTGGTTAAGTTAATACTATTTTTCAATTTATTTGCTTGAAAAGTTTTTAATTTTTGCATTCATCTTTCCGAGAATGTCACGGAGTCGCATCTTAATTTCACACAGTAGTTTATTCCAGAACAGCTATTTATTCCATTGCTTCGAGGGATGTCCTACCAAACTTAAAACTGTTGTCTATAGGCTTTATTGGAAATATTGAAGACAGATGAGCAAATAGGAAGCAAAATGTTGTATTCTGAAGATCGAACACCTGCTATATTGGCAATAGTCCAAAGATAACAGCGATTCCAACTGAGCTTAACATGAGTCTAGCAGTATAACGAGAAATCTGTCTACAACTTTTTCTGCTAAAGTATTGTTTGTCTTTTGGTGAACTGCAATGTTTTTTTTTTTTTTTTTTTTTTTTTGAGAGCGAAAGGCTGCTTGTGGTTTAATTTTCGGTAAACAGTGAGATCACTGGTGGTAATTGTCTTGCAATTAGTGGTTTAACAGCCACCTTTAGACGTACAGTTTTGATGAACTATTTGTCTAAGCCGCCTCTCCCCGGTGGCGCGGTGGTCTAAGCGCTGGCTTATGACCATTCGTCCAAGAAGGGTCTGGAATCGAATCCCGGAGAGACATGGATGTTGTGTTTATCTTACGGCACTGGCTCTCTCTCTTCCCTAGAAGCAGTGGCCTCTACATTTGGGACGTGCGACTGCTTATAGCCATTGAGTTGCTCACGGTGGTCGTTAAACCTTCAATCAAAACAAACAATTTGCCTAATCGCAATAAGACGTCAAGAAACCGACTATATTTCCATCAAGAAGATCGACACGCAAAACAAGATCCAAATTCGAGATATTTCCCCGATCTATTGGCTAGCAAGAAGCTGCCTATCTTTCAGCAAGGCATATCTTCTGATAAGTATCTGTCTAACTTTGGTCAAAATGGGGTATAAAAACGGCATACCGTCTGGCATGCAGCAGTCTTTATCCCGACCTCATTTCAATTCCAAACATACTGTCTGCTAACCGGTAGCTTATTTTTAATCAAACATAGCTGCGGGGTTTTGGAATTGAACCACATGCTTGAATGAACAACAATCAAATGACAAGTACAACCAGACGTCCGTATAAATACCATCCAATGTCCACTCCCAAGACGGTGTAGACGTAAGACCAATGCGGATCGCGTAATTATCGTGCATTCAGTACCAAGAGTCCAATAACTGAAGTACCAAAAAGCGTTACATGAATCGCATTCGTAGAGGCACAACTACTTAACAAGGCTTTGCCCCTGAAGCATGACGTCACGTATAAGAATATTCAAAAATGGCGTCGCATCCCTAAATCACTCATTAAAAAGGCTTACAATATGGATGATAAATCTCAAAATTCTGAAATAATCTAGCATGAATTCATTGTTTAAGAATTATCTAGCAAGAAGACATTTTAATCTTTGAAAACAGCTTGTACAGTTTGAAAGGTACATAATAATAATTTGCAAGGTCGCTCGGAAGAACTGAGCCTATAAAAGAGGTTATCGATCTACATTTATAATAACTATTCATAGAAAATTTATTCGGGTACTATATTTCACAAAAATTGGTTTCTTCTAAGAAAGTTTTTTCACATCTTAATTCCCCATGAGCAAAATAAAAGAAAAAAGAAAGCAAAGAGAGGAGAATTAATCTATATATTTTACTACAATTCTTTTATGTAAACCCCCCAACGTAAAATATAATTTCACATCATTTTTTAAAGTGACAGAAATCATACTGATGCGCAAAAAAAAAAAATGCAGTACTTACTTTAAGTCTTCAAATAAAACAAAGCGGTGATCCAATATTTTCGAATTATTAAGTCCCGTCTAGTAGGTATGTATAACCCAGCAACGTCTCTTCGATAGAGGAGAGAATGTGCTGCCTCTTTAAATAAGAATCAATCGTTGAAGCGGATGATGGTGATCTTCCGAAAACTCGAAGTAATCTACAATTGCGCAGCAGATTTCGAGGTCTTTGATCAAAGCTCCGGTTCATAAACAGAAGCACGTGACCTCTGCCAGCCACGTCTTCAGCTGGAGTTTGCTCCCGCGAGATCCCGTTCATGACGAAATGGATGTTGGCAGCTGTTCCTCCGTCCTCTTACATCACCACACTTCGTACCCGTGCTGGTCTTTTTTGCGTGCGTTGTTGCGCTACAGCTGTTTCCCAACACAACGGGGACTCAAGGTAGCCGTACTGCGATGCTTGGGATTCAAAAACACACTTCTGCTAACGCTGATCGTTTCGGAATTAACTGAAGTACACTGCCCTTTCGGAATGCAGTGCACCTGCGCTGCACAATACGCTGATAATCGTTTACACAAAGAAAATGCAACAAAAATAGAGATCATATACCGTCTCCATCTTTTTTCTTCTTCTTCCCCCCTTTTTTTTTTCATTATAACTTTAGAAGGGTTTGCAGAATTATTTGAACATAGGCATTTAGTTTCTTTGTCAAAGGTTCTTATAAGGATAAGGTTTCAGTTAAGGCATTTTTCTTTTCAATATTAAAACTGTATCTCTCTCTTTTCCTTTCTGTATTTTTGTGGTATTCCTCTCTCCTTTTTTTTAAGAAAAAAAAACTTTCTCAGGGATTACAGAATGTCGGTTTTGTTGTCCTCTATGAATTCAATTCATTTCCATCTAGTTAACATGCATTTCTTCTATATATATTCCTTTATTATTTATTTATTTTATATATTTGTTATATTATTATATTATATATATTATAATAGTGATATTATATTTATTTATGTTATATATATTTTTTTAATATTATATTATACATATTACATTATTGATATTACATTTATTTTTTTATACCATCATCATCATCATTGTCAACCACTATCAATCCACTGCTGGATGAAGGTCTCCCCAAGTTTCTTCCACAGCTCTCGTCCAGCAGTGAATTGATAATGGTTGACAACGATGATGATATATATATATATATATATATATATATATATATATATATCATCATTGTCAACCATTATCAATCCACTGCTGGACGAAGGTCTCCCCAAGTTTCCTCCACAACGGTCTGTCTTGTGCTAGTCTCCTCCATGGTACTCCCGCATACTTTTGAATTTCATCTACCCATCTCCCATGTGGTCTTTTTTTGGGGGGTCTTTTCCTGTCCCTTGGAATGCAGTCTAAAATTTCAGCTGTCCATCGATGATCTGTCCTTCTGGCAGTATGTCCAGCCCATTGCCATTTCAGGGATTTAACTCTGATCATGATGTCTTCCACTCTTGTCATTTTTCGGATCCACGAGTTCCTCTTCTTATCTCTCCTGGTTACACCAAGTATGCACCTCTCCATGCTTCTTTGAGTTGTCTGCAGCCTTTGTATGTCTCTTTTAGTTAAGGTCCACGTCTCTGCACCATACGTAAGCACTGGAAGGATGCATTGATCAAACACTTTTCGTTTAAGAGATAATGGCATATTGCTCTTGAAAATTATGCTGTTTCTTCCAAAAGCTCTCCAGGCAAGTTTTGTACGCCGATTAATTTCTTCATCAATGTGACCCTCACTTGATATCTGCTGTCCAAGATAAACGTACGTGTCTGTTATCTCCAGCTTTTCTCCATCAATCGATAAATCTTCATTTCTTGTAAAAGCATTGAACATCACTTTTGTCTTCTGAAAGTTCATTTTTAATCCCACTTCTTTACTCTTGTCAGCAAGTTCCTGGATCATACTCTGCAGCTCTGATGGGGTAGTTGCAAAAATGACTACGTCATCAGCAAAACGAAGGTGGGTTAGATAATCTCCATTAATCTTTATCCCCTTGTTTTCCCAGCTCAGTGACTGAAAAACACCCTCCAATGTGGCATTAAAGAGCTTCGGAGATATGGTGTCACCTTGTCTCACTCCCTTTCCAATTTTTACGTGTGTTGTATTTTCAAACAGCCTAATCTTTGCACTTGCATTTTCATAGATGTTATTAATAATATTAATGTATGCATCTTCAATACCGCAGGTTTTCAGAGCCATTGTAACTGCTGATGGTTTCACCGAATCAAAGGCTTTTTCATAATCGATAAAAGCCATGCACAATGGAAGTTCATATTCCCTCGCTCTTTCAATTAGTTCTCTCAGCACATGGATATGATCTATTGTGCTGTAGCCACTCCTGAATCCAGCTTGTTCTCTCGGTTGAGCCATGTCCAGTGTTACCTTCAAGCGGTGTGAAAGAACTTTAGTGAAGATTTTATAAACTACTGATAGGAGGCTGATGGGTCTGTAGTTTCCGAGATCCTCAATGTCACCTTTCTTATGTAGCAGGATCATTGTAGCGGTGTTCCAATCCTCAGGAATCTTTCCTTCATTAAGGCATCGAGTGAAAATTTGGGCGAGTACTGTTTCGATTTCTCCACTTGCTTCTTGTATGATGTCTACAGTAATTCCATCTTCTCCTGGAGCTTTTCCCCGCTTCATGTTCTTGATTGCATGTGCAACTTCTGCTGGAAGGACTGGAGGAACTCTGGTACTGGTATCTTTCATGATGTCTGGAGTGCATATATCATCCCTTTCATATAATTTGGAGTAGAAATCTTTCACTCTTGTCAAAATTTCGCCTCTATTTCTTGTTACAGAACCATCTTCTTTTCTCAGTGCCATAATCTGTTTTCTTCCCTTACTGAGATGTCCCTTTGCTATCTTTAGGCTTTGGTTGTTTTCAATTGCTTTCCTCACTAGTTCACAGTTGAATTTTCTTACGTCTTCAGTGATACTTTTTCGTACTGTCTTGCATAGCTCTCTCTCTATATATATATATCATAATATCTCTGTGACGCATGCATTTTGTTTTTTCAGTATATTCATTTGCAAAATATACTTTCCGTGAAAGTTTCAAGCATTTCCTCTTTACTGCAAATGCGACAAATTAATAATGAGGAACTGTACACCAACGAAGCATAAAAGAGTAAAGCTATGATCCGATTTATTGACGTAAGAATATAAATAAAGGTTTCCAAGCTTTCACACATGAACCAAATGGCTTTTTCAAGGAAGATAGACAGAAAATGTTGACAGACAAAATGAAGATAGACAGTTTCTGTCTATCTTCCTTCAAAGAGCCATCTGGTTGATGTGCAAAATCTCAAAATCTTGGAAACGTTTATTTATATTCTTACACCAATAAATCAGATTACTATTAATAGTATAGTGTTACTATGATTTGCATATCTGTTGCCTATTTATAACTTTCTTTGCCCTTTGTTAATACGAGTATAACAGGGATCAACGAACATCTGAAAGACGAACTGTTTTATTTCATTCTTTTTGCTTGCAAGTTTCTTCATCTCAGTTTCATGTACTTATTCGTTGTCTAATTTTCCATTTTTTGCAATTATCAGGAGATACCAGCATCTCTGAAAGACAGGAAATTTCTTGTTTGTTTTTCTTTCATTTATCCTTTCGGTCTACAAACTCATAAATGACATTTCTAATTCTTCAGCAATTTTTCATGAACCACAATTTTACATATTTATTTGTTAGATATGCGTTCTACAAACTTAGATAGCAATTTCATTTTCTGAAATACGAGTTTTCCTTTCTTTTCCATCTAAGAATTATCAATACGAAATTGCACAATTTTGATTTCGGAAATTCCGAGACGGAGACAGAAGCTGTAAAGATCAACCACGTCCTGGACGTCCATCCGTGATTTCTGACGAAGATATGGACGAAGTCATGACAAATGGCTCAGATCCAACCGTTCATGAATTAGCAGAAACGTTGTCGGTACACAGAACGACAGTCGAAAGACGGATATATGCGCTTGGGTTCATCACCAAGTTCGATAACTGGGTTCCGCGCCAGCTTTCTGCAAAGCAACGAGAGGAGAGAATCCGTACCTGTGCTTCTTTGCTTTCTCGTCACAGAAATGAACTGTTTTTTGGGACGAATTGTAATGGATGAGGAGAAATGGGTACCATACCGTAATGTAAAGTGTCGACAGACCTCAAAAGGAGGACTGCATCCCAAAAAGGTTTTGTTGAGTGTTTTGTGGGATGTCCAGGGATGTCTTGGTCCCTAACCGAACGATAAATGCTGACCTCTACTGCCAACAGTTTGCGAGAACAACTGACATCGAAGCGGCCAGCACTTGTCAATCACAAAGGCGTGATCCTTCATCATGATAACTCCAGACCTCATGCTGCTTTAATCACCATGCAAAAATTACTGGACTTTGGTTGGGAAGTGTTACCTCAACCATCGTATTCTCGTGACATGGCAGCTACGGACTACCACCTCTTTCGATCATTACAGGACAACTTCAATGATGTGAAAACGGCACTACATGACTTTTTTGACTCTAAAACACAGGAATTTTTCCGGCGTGGGATTCACCTACTCATAGACAGATGGGAAGAGGTCATACACAATGATGGCAATTATCTGAAATCCAAGGTACGTTATTTCTTGTTCTCCTCCTTTCTTTGTATCCTGCAAAAACGGGTAGAACTTATGCATCCACCCAATACTTAAAATAATTAATACACACAATTGGCGTGTATTATGAACATCAAACAGAAGTCATCGCTTTTTCCACGTTTATAAGTGAGTCACGGGAAACTTCTCGTCGGCCGCCACCGGGAATTGAACCCATGGTCTTTCAGTTACGCGCCGGACATTCTAACACTGCACCACAGCGCCCTCGAATTCCTCCAGACTCACACATTTCGTACACGTGATCATAGAGTAAAGTCCGACACCCAACATGACGATATGTTAAGACTATCTCTATTCCTCTCAAACTTTATAATTATTAATACTGTTACTTAAATTCAAAATAACATTAAAAGGCATTACTAACAGAAACCCGAATGAAAACACGAATTCATTCAACTACTAACATGCAAATTGCATGCTAAAAAAACAACACACCCGAAATACATGCATTTCTTTTTCAGTTACATGCCTTTCACTACAAACTAAATAATCTTTTGAAATGACATTTTAAAAAGTATTAGTGAAAAAGAATCTGAATTTTAAAAAACCATTTCAGTTCCCCCAGGGGAATGGCCTCTTTCAAACGTTTTCGCACCATGCTGTGGACATCGTTAGGAAAGCCAGACCCCCTCGACAACTCGGCCGCCAGCAGCGAAGTGAACCCAAAGTCGCCAAGATCGGTCGCCCTCGACTGTCTCACCAGTTATCGTGATTCCCAGGACCATCTATCACGGAAAAGAAAAATTATACTGTCAACTGTCTATTACCAGGAACTGATTAAACTTGATGGGGGGGGGGGAATAAATAATTAAAAAAGGGGAGCAAGAGTGGTATAATAATTAGGTACTAGATGATATAATTTTTCTTTTCCCTGATAGATGGTGCTGGGAATCACCATGACTGGTGACACTGTCGTGACTTCGGGTTCACTTTGCTACTGGTGGCTGAGTTGTTGAGGACTCTGGCTTTCCTGATGATGATTGCAGCGTGGTACGAATATGTTTGAAAGAGGCCATCCCCTGGGGTGAGCTGATATGGTATTTTATAGTTCAAGTTCTTTTGCAACTAGTAACTTTTAAAGTGTCATTTCAAAAGATTATTTGATTTGTAGTGAAATGCATGTGACTGAAAAAGATATGCGTGTATTTCAGGTGTGTTGTTTTTTTAGAATGAAATTTGCTTGTTAATGTTTTGAATTAATTCATATTTTCGTTTGAGTTTTTATGTTAGTAACGCCTTTCAATGCTAATTTAAATTTAAATAATAGTATTAATAATTATAAAGTTTGAGAGGAAATAGTGATAGCCTTAAGATATCCTCGTGTCGGGAGTAGGACTCCACCTTCACAACCATCATTGGGCTTTGAAGCACAACCAATCACTTGCTGCAGACTCCATTCTTCAAGGTCATCAGTCTTCAAAGCATGCATGGTTTCAATAGTTTCAACTGTGCTAAAAGCCCTAAAAACAGAAAAATCAAAACAATGAGATACACAAAATCAGAAATAGGGTAAAAAAGAAAACTAATGATATAAAAATATTAAACACACAAGTACGTAGTAATGATATAAAAATATTAAACACACAAGTACGTAGTAATGATATAAAAATATTAAACACACAAGTACGTAGTCTTAAAGAAAATCGATATGATATTGCTCACAGTTAGTAACTATTTGAGTGATAAAAAGTGTTTCATGAAAGAAGAATCAGATTGCAGCACAGAGTTGTAAGAACCAAATAAGTTACAAAAGGGATAAATACGATTCTGGTTGAGGCTGAAAACCGAGCGGAGCTCTCTTTACCAGACTCCAGACAATTACTTGTTCGGGCATAGGTATGAGATGACAAATCCAATCACCGTGATTTTTGGCATGCCATTGGACATCGTCGATGGTCAGGTTTTGACGCCTTTCGATTCCCGCAATTATGTGTCATTGAGGAATAATCGCTCAAAAACTTACATTTTTAGGGGGGCTTAAGGGGTGCTCGTTTGTTACCTATCTCCTCCAAAGATCTTCAGCCGATCGCGGTGACACTTGCCACAGAGAAAGGGAACGATATGGTGACTGACATGGGGTTGGTATCATGGTGATTGTCGTGTCGTAAAAAAATAATAACCATTAAAAAACTGACCAATTTTAATAATAACTGAAAAAGTCCGCTCTCTATACGAGACTCGGGACAATTTGTTGTTCGGGCATAGCTATGACATGGCACATCCGAACACCGTGATTTTTATCATGCGATTGGACGTCGTCCATGGTCAGGTTTTGACGCTTTCCGATTCCCGAAATTCCGTGTCATTGAAGAATTTCAATTAAAACTATGTGGCTTTTTACTTGAACCGTTTCACGAAAGTCGGCTCACTAATTTTAATTTTAAATATCGTTTGAATTGAAGAACAAAGAAATGGGAAGATTCCGTCTGTTAGCTCAACACTTTCTTAATCTATAATAATAAAAGGAAGTGTGTGTGTGTGTGTGTGTGTGTGTGTGTGTGTGTGTGTGTGTGTGTGTGTGTGTGTGTCTTTCGCGATACAAAATGAAAAACGTGGTTCCCGATCTGAGTGTCTTTCCGCTTTGTTTACATGCAACCTGACCACAACCAACGTGAAGGCGTGAAGAAAAGTGCACTGGCGTGCAAAAATTAAGGACGAGACGGTTTTTCGAATGTAACGCCGTGCAGAAGTGCTCCACATCGACTCAAATCATACCATAAGATCCCCAAGATGTAAGAATATGGGACAAGTGAGCAAAACCCTCCAAACAAGGAATCCAAAGGATACAAAGGCACTTTATTGAAAAGGTAGCTTCGAGCACAACTGGACAGAAGACAGAAACGTCCATGTGACAGGCGGCTGCCAAGAAAAATCCTGTTTTTTCTAGGGGATATGATCCCTCCTGCCTGCGTTGCAGGATTTACAACGTCTGTCCATGCTGAGGACGAGGTTGTCAAGGAGCTGTTGAGGCATCGCGGCCCATTCCTCTTGTAGCGTCAATCGCAGCCGCGGAATCGTTGCTGGCGGATGGCAACGTGCTGCCAAGCGTCTCCCGAGAAGGTCCCACACGTGTTCGATTGGATTTTGGTCCGGGGACCTTGCGGGCCAATCCATGCGTTGAATATCTTTGCTCTCTAACAGCTCTGCGGAAGCCACTGTACGATGAGGTGTAGCGTTGTCGTCCATGAAGAGGAACTCAGGACCCACAGCACCTCTAAACAGACGCATGTGAAGCAGGAGGACCTCGGTACAATAGCGGACACCAGTGACTGAACCTCCTTGGAAGATGTGGAGGTCAGTACGGTTACCAAGCATGATACCGCCCTAAACGAGAACTCCGCCACCTCCAAAATGGTCCCTTTCGATGATGTTGGAGGTGTGATTGCGTGTTCCCTGCTCTCTCCAGATGCGTATACGTCCAGAATCGCTCGTGAGACAAAATCGGCTCTCATCCGTAATGAGAACTCGGCCCCATTGCTGATGTATCCCGTTCATGTGTTCCTGGCACCACAGAAACCGCCGTCTCCGATGAGCAGGCGTTAATGGCACACACCGTACTGGTCGTCGTGCAAATAGACCACCTCCGTGCAGCCTCCTGGCCACGGTAAAACGCGATAACGGACGTCCAGTTGTCTGTTGCATGCGCCTTGCGATTTCTCCCGTTGTCTGTCTCTTCTCGCCTGTAGGACAATATACCGGTCGTCCGCCGCCGTGGTTGCTCGTGGACGACCACTGCTAAACTCTCGGACAGCTGTTCCTGTCGTTTGAAATGCTCTCCAAGCTCGTGAAACGATGCTGTGAGCTATCCCGAACTCCTCGGTCACACTAGTCACACTTCGACCTTCTTCCAACTTCCCAATGACGCGATCTAGGGTAAAGTCATTCAGATGTCGTTTACTGGATTGCCTGTTGGCCATATCACACGGTGACAGCAATTCGACGTCGTTCAAACCGATGTACACCGTGCAATAGCTTTCACCGAATTTCTGAGCGTACCTCCCGTGTGCTTTATAGTCTTCCGAAACCACCCCACACCCACGTCATGCTGCATATATGCGCATGCCCTACCGTACCGGACCCTAGTTTATCTCCTGAGTGGTCTTTCGGTCCGTTCTGCCTGCTCGTTCCGCTGTTATGCTAATTTCTCCTCTTCGCCCTTAATTTTTGCACACCAGTGTAGTTCATGATAAATTTTAGGCATTTCTTTTTTAAATGTTTCTTACTTTTGTTCTGGAAGTCATAAATTTTACGCATTCGTTTTTTAGAATGTGTTATAATAGACGCCTTAATGAGCTTAGATTTTGCAATAGCTTCGCTCAAAATTTGTCAACTGTACTCGAGTTATCCGTTACCGTTGGCGGCTTGTCATAGTTATACAGTATACGAGTTCAACCATAATGTGTGTGTGTGTGTGTGTGTGTGTGTGTGTCACGTGTATCACATGATATCTCCAGCGCTACACATTGGTGAACGATTTTGTTTCGATGATGGATTCACCACTTTCCTGGCACTGGGGGCGTCTTAGTCGAGCCCAGGTTATTTCTACCACTTAAAGTAAAAACTGCGTACCAGGAGGAACACAAAATATTTGGAAACTCCTCACGAGGATTAAAGTGTTTTTCAAATCCATACTTACAGAGCGATACCGTATACTAATATGCATTAATCTTGCCTAGAGGGATAATAATACGCCTGGTAATGCTCCAAATGTATGAGAATTTAAATGAAACCTAGAGGAGGAGTTTTACGCTGAGAAGAACAAGGTAAAATATAAATATTCTCTTTCCCGCTATTAAAAAGAATTTTCTAATATATCCACAGTCAGATGAGCAGATAGACAAAGAAGTTATATAAGTGCTTCAAAAGATGCCCTAAATATGAGAGCTTGTTCTAGCTAATAATTTGTCACACCCTCACAGTTGAATTGCTAGGGCTCGGAAAATGTGCACGTTATGGATTTCAAACGGCTAGAGTCATTGCCTGTGACATCACACAACGACGTCATTTGCGCGATGACAAGTTGGTTTCTTTATGGTACCTTATACCAGGAACACTACACATTGAAAACAACGCTGACATAAAAAAAAACGAAGAAGAAAGCCTTGGGGTGAGGTCGTCTGTAACTCATACTGTTTTTGTAAATGACTCGGAACAACACACCGCAAGCTGTGGTGCTGCTGACAGCAGATCTGCTTTTTCTAATTTTAAACCCGCAAAAGACCTTGGGGCGGGGGGGGGACTTCTTCCTAGAGAAACATAAAAATAAGTGGGGAGGTTGTTCCATTTCATTGAAGACAGACGGAGCTTGTACTTCAAGGACAAACAGGAAGTGACTGTAGAACATTCAGTGCTTTACGATAAGTTCGAAATAATAACAATTACTATATTTTGCTAGTTTAGCTCTATAAATAGCAGCGCGCTTTCAGATATCATGCTCTTTTGGAAACCAAGGTGGCCGCCCTGGTTCCCGAGTCGCCTGAGGAGCTGACTTCTGAACAAACGTCTGAGATGCGCACGGGTTCGAGTCGCGGAAGGGAGCTGTATTTTGGCTCTGTCTCTTCCCTGGTACTAGTGGGCCTAAAATAGAGACGAGAGACCTGTCGTGGTGGTCGTTAAACCCTAAAACAATAAAAAAAATGAAGTTTTATCGCTCTTCGCGTGCACTGATAGCCTGATTAGCAGCCCCCAGTGGCTCAGTGGTCTAAGCGATGGCTTCTGATTATTCGTCCTAGATGGGTCCGGGTTCGAATCTCGGTGAAGCATGGATGGTATGTTTGTCTTGTGTTACGGCGTTGGCTCTTTCTCCTTTCCTTGGAACCAGTCGCCCTAAATTAGGGACGGGTGACTGCTGAGTTCCTCACGGTGGTCGTTAAACCCACAATCAAAAATAAAATAAAATAGCCTGGTTAAGGGTTGCTTTGCGCAAGACAAGTAAGGAACCAGAACCAACGACAAAATACAACTTTCCTGTCTCGCCAGATTGGAAATTAGACTCTCAGCTCGAAAAGAGTGCACCATAATCGTGTGGTTACCGAACGTGTCAAAAATTACATCCAATGTTATTGGTATTAAATGCCACACTTGAAAAACGCCTTACCAGTTAGAAGTCTATTTCGTACATTATAATGTTTTTAGCATTTTTGAAGTTTTTGATTAATTACTGTTCTTACCAAACTTGTTGAGCACATAACACACTAACTAACTAATTTAAAATGAATGGCCGGAGTGAAATGAATCAATGCTTACCTAAACTTCAACTGGCTTGTTTTCCATGAAGCAGTAAAGAACAGGAAGTTGCAGTCACTAACATGCTTCAGTTGACAATCATCAAGTCGTAATTCATCAGACGACACTCTCACGTTTTTCACAAACAAAGAAATATCCACGATATATACGCAGTCGTATCAGAATAACATGACCACCTAATAATGGGAATAACCACACTTGGCCCGGATGACTAAAGCGAGACTGCGTGGCATAGACGCAATGAGGCCCTGAAGAGTTGCCCGAGGCACACGTGCCCATTCGTTCTGCAGTAGAACACGGAGGTCCCGGAGATGACGTGTTTGTGGGTCGGGACGCCGAACTTGTCGGTAGGAATAGTCCCACAAGTGCTCTATGGGATTCAGGTCGAGCGATTTCGCCGTGCAAGGGAGACGGAGACATCGCTGTCGTATTCCTGGAGCCAGTCACCCATCCCCTTAGCGACGTGGCACGGCACACTGTGCTGTTGGTAGACACCATCACCACCAGGGTAAACGTCCAACATGAAGGGATGCAGGTGGTCAGCGAGGATGAACCGGTAGCCATTGGCGTTCAGGGATACATCCAGGGTTACCATAGGTCCCAGGTCATACCAGAAAAGCATCCCCCAGACATGCACACTACCACCGTCAGCCTGTACGTGACCGACAAGCGTGTCCGGGTGTTGTTTTTCGTGTGTTTGACGCCGTATCAGCCACCGCCCGTTACTTCTGAGGAGTAGGAACCTTGATTCGTCCGAGAAGAGAAGCTTTTGTCACTCTTCCACTGTCCAATGACGATAGTCCCTTGCGAGCTGCAGGTGTCGTTGCCGGTGGAACTGGGTTAACATGCGCGCCTTGATGTAGCTTCGACTCCGGAGGCCCATGCGTAACAGGGTTCGCTCTACTGTTATCGGGGATACGTACCTGGGTGCCTCAGCGTTCATTTGCGAGGTCAATTGCTGCACTGTTGCGTGTCGATTGCTCTTTCCCAATGGATGGAGGCGACGTTCTGCTGTGGAGTCAATGGCCTTTGGGGCTCCACAGTTATGACGTCGAGAGGTACTCGGTGTACCAGCGGTCCATTCTTGGTACACCTTTACTACAGCACCTCGCCAACAGCCCACGAAGTCTGCTGTTTCTGAGATGCTTCCACTATTGGCGCGGTAGCCGAAGATCATTCGTTTTTGAACGCCCGTGAAATCACTACCTGCTCCCTTTGTGCTCACGTAACGCACTAAGGCTCATCTGTCCTGTCCGGCCGCTTGTATCTCCGTGTGGTCGGCCTTGTCACGTGCACTCTGTAACGCACCTAGGTGGGTATACTGTAATTCCTGGGGAGGTCATATTGTTCTGATATAACCGTGAATATCTACTATAAAAAAAAAAATTGGAAAGGGAGTGAGACAAGGTGACACCATATCTCCGAAGCTCTTTAATGCCACATTGGAGGGTGTTTTTCAGTCGCTGAGCTGGGAAAACAAAGGGATAAAGATTAATGGAGATTATCTAACCCACCTTCGTTTTGCGGATGACGTAGTCATTTTTGCAACTACCCCATCAGAGCTGCAGAGTATGATCCAGGAACTTGCTGACAAGAGTAAAGAAGTGGGATTAAAAATGAACTTTCAGAAGACAAAAGTGATGTTCAATGCTTTTACAAGAAATGAAGATTTATTGATTGATGGAGAAAAGCTGGAGATAACAGACACGTACGTTTATCTTGGACAGCAGATATCAAGTGAGGGTCACATTGATGAAGAAATTAATCGGCGTACAAAACTTGCCTGGAGAGCTTTTGGAAGAAACAGCATAATTTTCAAGAGCAATATGCCATTATGTCTTAAAAGAAAAGTGTTTGATCAATGCATCCTTCCAGTGCTTACGTATGGTGCAGAGACGTGGACCTTAACTAAAAGAGATATACAAAGACTGCAGACAACTCAAAGTAGCATGGAGAGGTGCATGCTTGGTGTAACCAGGAGAGATAAGAAGAGGAACTCGTGGATCCGAAAAATGACAAGAGTGGAAGACATCATGATCAGAGTTAAATCCCTGAAATGGCAATGGGCTGGACATACTGCCAGAAGGACAGATCATCGATGGACAGCCGAAATTTTAGATTGGATTCCAAGGGACAGGAAAAGACCCAGAAGAAGACCACATGGGAGATGGGTGGATGAAATTCGAAAGTATGCTGGGGTGACATGGAGGAGACTGGCACAAGACAGACCGTTGTGGAGGAAACTTGGGGAGACCTTCGTCCAGCAGTGGATTGATAATGGTTGACAATGATGATGATGATGATCTACTATAGGCTTCTAATTTTTTCCACGTATATCTGCACTACACGCTTTTCATCTCTCCGCCTTCAACACTCTTGTCCTTACGTTTATATTTTCATTTGTCTCACTGTGAAAAACCAAAGTTATGGTTTTTGAGCAAAGTATTGGAATGCAAGATAAGTCTAAATGGCACAGCGAGTTTGTGCATTTAGGAAGCATGTTTGACAGAGAAAAGAAATTAGATGGTGAAATTAGTAACCCAGTGATTTCTTCATTGAAAGTCATAGCTGCCTTAGCAGGATTTCACAGGCGTGATTGGCTCTCATCTGGTTCTAACGGAATGACACGGCTTCTCCAAATCATCGGCTGTGTTAGGACAAAGAATGAATTTTCTGTATAAACGGTTCACAATGGGCCGCAGGGCTGTTTTTCAAGGAACGATCAGAAGCTCCGGTCAGACAAAGGGAGGATGAATGGCCCAGTGTTTGGAGCCAGCAACGTTGCTGTATATTTCGGTACGGAGATGCGAAGAGCCTGGGGTTTCGCGGGAAATCTCCTGGTTTGGAAAAGTTGTTTAGCGAGAAAGCAGCCGTGGCATTTACCAGTGTGACATGATGATCACCCGGGAAGTCGATGATTTACAATGTAATAAACCATTACTGTTATCCCAAAACGCCTATTTGATCTATTTTCTAATTACAAGAACTCTTACGTACAGAGACGTTTTATCGCATGGGTGTACGCCGGAAGTTTTAGGCTGTGAGGGTGGGTCCGTCAAACACCGCTTTGGTAAAGTCCCGAATCTAAACGAGGGAACAGAAAAATAAATACGGAAAGGAAAAAAAATACCACGTGTGTGTGTGAGTGTGGTTTAAGGCTAATTTAAACACAGTATTCGGGTTTTTTTGTAGGCCTACTGGGGATCTCATTTCCTTAAAAAAAAAGATGCAACGCAAACCAGCTTATTGGCCCATGGGCGGTTGTAGAAAATGCACAAACCCGCATCGGGTCAGCTGGAGCTTCAGCTGCTTGTCCCCACGGCCCTAGATGACCATGTAGTTGTTTTTTTTACTGTACTTGGCGATCTCTATCCAACCCTGGCCCTTGCGCCATTAACCCTAATAAAACAAACAGATAAACAAAATCGGTAAATTTAAAGCCATTCTTGAACCTTACAATATTCTCCTCCCTCCAAACCTTGTGGCTTTAGTCTGAGTCACTAAATTAATCATACCACGGATGTACCACGTACTTCAAAACATTCAGATGCTTTTGTTGAGAACAGTTTTTTTTTTATATATTTTTTTAAAATTCATTTATTTATTTGATTTTTTACAATAGATATTCATATTGATTATTTTATTGTGGATCTACTGAAAATCAGAAAAATGCATCAATACCTTGAATTCCACTTGACTTTGATAAAAACTACGTGCTTCTACTCCACTATTTCAAGGTCCAGGGTTAATATCGCATAATTACTTCCTCTTTTCCCGTCTAATTTATGTAACGGACTTTTTACGTAAAAGTAATAGTATATAATAATTACACATGGGAATGCATTGCTAAAATACACTGCAAGACAATTTCATTGCATTTTCTTGAGATGAAAAGGAAAAGATATGCCTACACTATTTTTAGGTTTTAGATGGTAAAATGGAATTATATGTGTGTGTACGAGCGCAGGGCGGAAGAGGTAAGGGGGGGATCGTGACGCGCTCGGGTTCTCAGAGATTTTTAACGCGTCCCTGTTTACGTACTACTTGGATATCAGGTTCCATATAAAAAGATAAAGTAGGACTCCCAGCACTTTCATAATAAAGAACCTAAACGGAAGCGTAGGAGCACATCGAGCACACCATGCATAATCATTGTACATAGTTAGTTAAGAACTCCCAGTTTCCCTCAGCCTTGTATTCCGAAATATTTTGTGTTCCGAAAGCTGTTACTGCGAGAATATGATCTATTGCCATAGTTGCAGTTTATGCCCAAAGAATATGGATTATTCTTTGTTGAAGTATGTGAATTATTATTATTATTATGTGTTGAAGTATATGGTTCTTTTCATGGTGCAATGCGTAATACGAGCTTTTATGTGTTGTGAATTTCGAGTGAGATATTCTTTGATGAGTGGTGTTTCTCTGAGGGCGTTTCTCATTTGCCGTTTTAAATTATTACGTAAATTGTGAAAACCCAATTTTGCGAGTGACAGGACTCAAACTACACCCTCCTGCTCCGGAGCAGAATGCTTTCCAAATAAAACTACACAGCGCCGGTGGCCCGGTGGTCTAAGCGATGGCTTCTGATCATTCGTCCGAAAGGGTCCGAGTTCGAATCCCGGTGAGGTATGAATGCTGTGTTTGTCTTACGGTACTGGCTGTCCCCTTTCCCTGGAACCAGTGCAGAGTTGGAAACGGGTCAAACATTTTGGACCCAGACCCGGACGTCTCATAACTGGACCCGACCCGATCCGGACCCGTAACTGACCCGGAAAAATCTGCTTTGAACTATAAATTCCAAACTCAATTTATATGTATATATATACATATTGTATTTTTTTTTTTTTTTTGATTGGAGGTTTAACGACCACCGTGAGCAACTCAATGGGCTATAAGCAGTCGCCCGACCCTAATTTAGGGTCACTGGCTCCAGGGAAAGGTAAGAGCCAGTGCCGTAAGACAAACACAACATCCATGCCTGACCGGGATTCGAACCCGGACCCCTTACGGACGAATGATCAGAGGCCAGCGCCTTAGACCACTGCACCACTGGGGCGGCCATATTGTATATACATATATACATATAAACATTGTATATATATATATATACATATAAACGTAATATATATATTCATCCCAATAACTGCTTGATATTTAGTAATTGAAATCCTTTTTTAATAATAAAATTTGGTTACTTGCTAAATTTTTGTGCCATTAAAAGTGACACTATTTTGCGTAATCCAAAAGTTATGGCTGACTATGACCATGACCATGCAGTATGGGAATCATTATTTACGATTACACAAATGCATTTTTTAAATGTATTTAGATTGTTCGCTCTTTCCACGCTTTGATGGAGGGATACCGGTCAAAACGCCGACAATCAAAACACCGACAGGTCAAAACACCGACACCGAAACACCGACAGGTCAAAACACCGACAGGTCGAAACACCGACAGTTCAAAACGCCGAGATGTCAAAACACCGGCAATCAAAACACCGACAAATCATAACACCGACAATCATAACACCGACGTTTTAAAACACCGATAATCAAAACACCGACAAATTATAACACCGACAGTTCAAAACACCGACAATCATAACACCGACACTTGAAAACACCGACAATCATAACACCGACATTTCAAAACAGAGACAATTATATGGACTCTAAGCCGGCGAGTAGAGGAACTTTATTCCGAGCGATTGCAAAATCAGAGTGGGTGGTATGGGGGATGACAACACCCGACGAATAGATGTGCTTCCCCCTAGCGGTGAACGATGCAACTTTATTCATTTCTATTCCGACCGATGGCAACATATTTTTATTCCGAGATATGGCAACATCTGAGTGGATGGGTGGGAACTGAAATGCATAGGAGTTGGATATGTCGATGCTTATGTGCTGCCCCTAGCGGTGAACAATAGAACTGCATAAATTTTTATTCCGACATCTGGCAACATATTTTAATTCCGAGCAATGGCAACATCTGAGTGGATGGGTGGGAAGGGGATGCATAGGCGTTGGATATGTGTATGTTCATGTCCCCTAGCGGTGAACGATTGAACTTTATTGATTTCTATTCCGACCGATGGCATCACCTGAGTGGATGGGTGGGCAAGGTGATGCAAAGGTGTTGGATATGTGGATGCTTAGGTGGACGATGGAACTTTTTTGAAGTCTATTCCGACCAATGGCAACCTATTTTTATTCCGAGCAATGGTGGGAAGGGGAATGCATAGGTGTTGGATATGTCGATGATTATGTGCAGCCCCTAGCGGTGAACAATAGAACTGCATAATTTTTTATTCGGTCAGACGGCAACATATTTTAATTCCGAGCGATGGCAACTTCGTTGTAGATGGGTAGGAAGGGGGATGTATAGGTGTTGGATATGTGGATGTTTGTGTGCTGCCACCTACCGGTGAACGATGGAACTTTATTTATTTCTATGCCGACCGACGGCACCATGTTTTTATTCTGAGCAGTACCAACATCTGAGTGGACGGGCGGGAAGGGGGGTGCATATGTGTTGGATATGTCGATTCTTATGTGCTGCCCCTAGCGGTCAACGATGGAACTGCATAATTTTTTTCCCGACCGATGGCAACATATATTAATTTTGAGCGATGGCAACATCTGAGTAGATGGATGGAAAGTGGGATGTATAGGTGTTGGATATGTGGATGTTAATGTGCTGCACTTAGCTGTGAACGATGGAACTGTATTAATATCTATTCCGAGCGACGGTAACATATTTTGATTGCGAGCGATGGCAACATCTGAGTGGATGGGTGGGAAAGGGGATGCATAGATGTTGTATATGTGGATGTTCATGTGCTGCCACTAGCGGTGAACGATGGAACTTCATTGATTTCTATTCCGACCGACGGCAACATATTTTTATTCCGTGCAATAGCAACATGAGTGGATGGGTGGGAAGGGGAAGGCATAGGTGTTGGATTTGTGGATGCTTTTGTGCTGCCCCTAACGTAGAACGATGGAACTACAGTATATTGATTTCTATTCCGACCGATGACAACATATTTTTATTCCGAGCAATGGCAACATCTGAGTAGATGAGTCGGAAAGGGGATGTATAGGTGTTGGATATGTCGATGCTTATGTGTTTCCCTTAGCGGTCGACGATGGTACTGCATACATTTTTATTCCAACCGATGGCAACATATTTTTATTCCGAGCAATGGTAACATCTGAGTAGAAGGATTGGAAGGGGAATGCATACATGTTGGATATGTCAATGATTATGTGCAGCCCTTAGCGGTGAACAATAGAACTGCATAAATTTTTATTCCGAGGGACGGTAACATATTTTTATTCGGAGTGATGGCAACATCTGAGTGGATGGGTGGGAAAAAGGATGCAAAGGTGTTGGATATGTGGATGCTTATGTGCTGTCCCTAGCGGTGAACAATAGAACATCATACATTTTTATTCCGACCTCTGGCAACATATTTTAATTCCGAGCAATGGCAACATCTGAATGGATGGGTGGGAAGGGGGATGCATAGGTGTTGGATATGTGGATGTTTATGTCCCCTAGCGGTGAACGAAGGAACTTCATTGATTTCTATTCCGACCGACGGCAACATATTTTTATTCCGAGCAATAGCAACATCTGAGTGGATGGGTGGGAAAGGGGTGCATAAGTGTTGGATATGTTGATGCTTATGTGCTCCCGCTAGAGGTGAACGATAGTACTTTATTATTTTTATTCCGAGAGATGGCAACATCAGAATGGATGCACAAATTGGTGGGTGATAGAAGGGTATGACAACAACGAAACGATGCTTATGTGTTGCACCCTAGCGTTGAACTCGGTCATTTGAAGAGGCAACTTCTTCGCTGTGCCGTTCCTTCGACGTCGGATATTTTCTATCGCCGAATTTTTTATTCACATTGCCCTCTGTTGATTTTACTGTAGCCGTTGTCTTCTTACTATCTTCGAAAAGGAAGGAAGTGCTTTCCGAAATGAACAACAACGCTGCTTCTTTTGCTACCAATTTAGCTGCATCCACTTATCATGGTATATCTCAGGAAAATCTAACCGAACATCACGTTTCATTGGAAGGAAATAAGGTGGCAAAAGTGAGTGATTTCACAGTGGTCTAAGCGATGACCTCTGATCATTCGTCCTAAAGGGGTCCGGGTTCGAATCCCGGTGAGGCATGGATGTTGTGTTTGTTTTACGGCACTGTCTCTCTCCTTTCGCTGGAACCAGTGACCCTAAATTAGGGACGGGCGACTGCTTATAGCCCATTGAGTTGCTCATGGTGGTCGTTAAACCTCCAATAAAAAAAAACAAGAAAGGTGACACCGAATTTTCGGGTGTAATAAGCACATCTTTTGAATCCGTTCTGATGCAAATTAAATTTATCAAAACTATTCAAAGTGAATGGAACCGGTATGGAAAACAATAGTATCTGACGGAAGAAAGAAGTTTTTCAATCGGGTTTTTAATCCCTCAGATATTGCTGTAAACGAAATCGTGAGCTTACGCCCTCTGTTCGCGTTAAGAAAAATATGAATTTGTAAGAGAAACATGTTGCACCGGTAGCGCTCTCCAACACAGAAAGAATTTTTCAAATCGGACTCTTAGAAACAGAGATATCGAAAAAAATAAGATCTGACTTTACGCCCTCTGGTGGTAAAACCATGCATTATTTTCGGAAGAAAGTATTCTAAAAAGGTGTTTCGATATGATCGGTATCGGTCAAAGAAAAAAAAATAATTTTAGTGGAGTTTTCAGAAGCCCAGGTTTTGATGCAAATACATCAGAAGCAGAAATGAACGCTTATGCCCCGTGGTGGCCAAAACATTATTTACCAAACATTAGAAATTATATGAAAAATAGTTTCCATCCGGTGTTGTATGGAATACAGGAAGAATTTTTCAAATCGGAGTTCTAGAAGTGTATGTAGATGACTCAGTGTATGTAGATGAACTGGAGGTAATCAGGGGCAAATGCCTAGACTACATGCAAACATAACTATGGCTGATCCTGTACTTTGGGATAGAATACTAGATTGTTTCCTGGCAGGTGACAGCAAACAATACATTTATATTACAAATTATAACTATTACTTCCACAAATTAAACGACAATAAACTGACTTTTTTCATCAACATATGGTTAATGGTACTTGCCACGGAAACATGATATTGAAATATTTGAGACACAATGCCCTTGAAAATTGTACAGTTTCTTCCATAAGCATCATTTGGTTGTTATCATTCCCTTCTATCACCCACCCATTTGTGCATCCACTCCAATGTTGCCATCTCTCGGAATAATAATAATAAAGTTCCATCGTTCAACACTAGGGCAGCACGTAAGCATCGACATATCCAACACCTATGCAACCCCCTTCCCACACATCCACTCAGATCTTGCCATCGGTCGGAACAAACATTAATGCAATTCCATCGTTCACCGCTAGAGGCAGCACATAAGCATCGACATGTCCAGCATCTATGCATTGCCCTTCCCACTCATCCACTCCGATGTTGCCATTGCTCGGAATAAAAATATGTTGCCTTCGCTTGGAATAAAACTTCATAAAGTCCGTCGTTCACCAATAGGGACAGCACATAAGCACCGTTTGGTTTTTGTCATCCCCTTCTATCTCCCACACATTTGTGCATCCACTCCGATGTTGCCATTCTCGGAATAAAAATAATAAAGTTCCATCTTTCACCTCTAGGGGCAGCACATAAGAATCGACATGTCCAACAATTATGCATCCCCCTTGCTATGCATGCACTCAGATGTTGCCATCACTCGGAATAACAATTTATAAAGTTCCGTCGTTCACCGCTAGGGGCAGAACATAAGCCTCGTTTGTTGTTGTCATCCCCTTCTATCACCCACCTATTTCTGCATCTACTCCGATGTTGCCATCTCTCGGAATAAAAATAATAAAGTTCCATCGTTCACCACTAGGGCCAGCACATAGGCATCGTCATATCCAACACTGCATCCCCCTTCCCAATCATCCACTCAGATGGTGCCTTCGCTCGGAATTAAAATATGTTTCCATCGGTCGGAATAAAAATTTATGCAGTTGCATCGTTCACCACTAGGGACAGCACATAAGCATCGTTTCGTTGTTGTTATCCCCTTCAATCACCCAGCCATTTGTGCATCCACTCCCATGTTGACATCTCTCGAAACAAAACTAATAAAGTTCCATCGTTCACCGCTAGAGGCAGCACATAAGCATCGACATATCCAACACCTATGCATCCCCTTCCCACTCATCCACTCCGATGTTGCCATCGCTCGGAATAAAAATATGTTGCCATCGGTCAGAATAAAAATGTATGAAGTTCCGTCGTTTACCGCTAGGGGTAACCACATCCATCGATTGGGTGTTGCCATCCCCTTTCCCACCCACTCTGTTGCTGCATCGCTCGGAATAAAGTTCTTCTACTCGCCGGATAATTATATTAATCCATATAATTGTCGGTGTTATGGTTGTCTCGATTAGGATTTGTTGGTGTTATGATTGTCGGTGTTTTGAACTGTCGGTGTTTTGAACTGTCGGTATTTTGATTTGTCGGTAATGTGATTGTCGGTGTTTTGTACTAGAACTTTGATGGAGGTGTGCATACTTTCATGTGGCCCGTTAGATTTTTGGTTATATAATCTTTTATTACACAGTCGACATCTTTCTTTGTAATTACGCACTTTCCACATTTTGAACAACAAGCAAGAGCAAAGAACACAGAATTATTCACCGGCTCCTTAATGAGACGAAACAATTTCCATCATTCACTCTTCCCCTTGTGGTTTTCAATAAGCACGTATTTGTTGGTTTCGATGCCTTTCTTAACCACCTTAATATTAAATCCATCCATAATAACAAATAAGGAGTTAATTTCGACATGACATGTCATGAGAACTCGATGTTAGCACATCAATCGAAAACCTCTGAATGCTCAATGTAAAAGATGCGATGTGAAAAGTAACGCTTAGTCATACAGTGAACTTCGCACGGAGAGAGTGAATCAGCTGAGAAGCAGGCGAATGACGTTTGCCTGTACCTTGCCCTGGACAATCTCACTGCAAAAGAACGCAAAGGAAGGATCTTAATCTCACTGTAAAAGAACGAAAAGGACGATCCTTTTCTGCCGCCCCGGTGGAGCAGTGGTCTAAGCGATGGCTTCTGATCATCCGTCGGAAAGGGGTCCGGGTTCGAATCCCAGTGAGGCATGAATGCTGTGTTTGTCTTATGGCACTGGCTCTCTCCCTTCCCTGGAACCAGTGGCCCTAAATTAGGGACGGGCGACTGCTTATATAGCACGTCACATGTAATCCCCCCCCCCCGCCTTTCTCAAGGGTCGAAATCGCAGGTTTCAGTTTCTCTGCAAACCACGCTTGAAGGAAATACTGTAGAAGAAGGAATTAGTAACAGACGAAAAGTGGAAGGAACGTCACATATTTTTCGAATAGCCCAACGGCCAGTAGATCCATTTTTGCGTTCGGGCGCCAGTGTGAAACCCAAATCTTCCGAACCCACAGCCTCCTGCTCCGGAGGAGAATGCTTTCCCAATTAAGCTACGCCGGCAAAGGCTTATTACTGTTACTTGCCGTCTTGACGTCACCTCTGTAGCACGTCGCGAATAAATACACTGGCGTCTTCATATTCATTTCCGTAAATTTTTATCAAATTAATATTTTTTTTAGTGAATATTTGCATATCAAAGGCAAAACACAGACTGCACAGCTCAATGATCATTTTTTGTTTCTCTCTTTAAAACACGGAACTGCTCGATAAATATTTTTCCTACATTTAAATATTCAAGGTTCTAGCTTTCAATGAAAAAGTTATTTCAAAGTGTAGGTGCTGCAGGAATGAATGCTCCGGTTACAGGAATTCGAGCGTTCAGTGTCGTATGATGTCGAAAACCATGAAATGCAAATAAAAAATGAAATAAAAGCAAAGGTCTACAAAAATGAAAAAAGAACAGTGAACGTCCCAAAATAAATTTTGAGATACTGAACCAGATTAGCAAGGTGTGGCATTTTGTTTTATTTGCAGTTCGCATCGGACCAAAAGGGGGCTTTTTATGTTAAAGGATTGGAAGTGAGGGGACTTTCTGCTCTTATTCCTGAAGTCTTAGAGCTCTTTGTGCAAACCCGTGATTCCTATTGTGCAACACTTGGAACCACTCCGAGAATTATCTTATTAAAGGCAACAACCCTTTGCTGAGGAAAAACAATAACCCTGCGGAAAAACAGTTGGGCAACTACGATGAAGCAAGGAACGTTGCAGCAAAAAACATTCCACTGCTATTGTAAATAACCTGCTCTTAACACCCTGCTTCCACAGCTCTCGGCTAAAAGTAATATTACACTTCCATGTTCAAAATACAGAGAACATATTGAAGGCACGAAACCTTGCTTTAGATAAAAGCTGCTCGGGAAACAATTTATATGTCACGCGTTTATCACTCTAGAAAGAACGGGTTTTGAGGGCTGTATAAACACTCTTACATTGCTTAAATGTCACTTATCTTAAATTTTACTTTGCTAACCCTGATTATTCTAAGTTGATCGTTCATAGCAGATGAAATCTTAATCACGCATGGAAACCTCCAAATAGACACTTTTCAAAATAACTGTCAGAGTAAGTTATGAGATAATACTTACAAAATCCAAGTCCCCTATTTATTAAAATCTCTTTTGTATAAAAAAGTGCATGTTTATATTGTCACTTTGTCCGTCCGTCTGTGTACACCATATCTCTGCAAATATTAATCCGATTTCAAAATTATTTTTGCATTGGGAAGATTGAAGTATGGAAACGGTCTTCCTTCATTTCCGGTTTCCTTCCGTTGCATAATTTCGCCGCTAGAGAGCGAAATTATGCAAGTACTATCGAATTTTAAATACATTTGATTCCATAGCATTGCTACCAAATATCCGACTGAAAATTCTTTCTTTCCTTCGATACCATTTATTACGCAGAATATTTTGAGTGCAATTTCTGTTTCAAGTCGTTTCCCAATTTTTGCGGAATGAGCTAGGTTAAATTGTTATTTCTTCGAGATCTCTGCTTTTAAAAATCCAACTTGCAAAATTATTTTTGAATCGAACAGAGCTCTTAATAGGAAATGTTCTACGTATAATTTCTAATTTTTGTCAAAAAAAAGGCTTGGCCAGTAGAAAGCTTAAGTGTACAATTCTATTTCTGACGTATTTGCAGCAATATCTGAGCTTCTAAAAATTCGATTCAAAAATTATTTTGTAATCTACCGCTTATTACGGAAAACCGTTAGAGAATACCTTCTGCTTAAAGTGAGGTATAATTTTTTCGCCAGGGGTCGTAGATGCATATAATATTTTTCTTGAAATCTCTACTTATATAAGTCTGATTTAAAAAAATCCTTATTTAGCGTAGAGCGTTTCTGATGAGAAATGTTATGTATATAATTTCAAATTTGTCTTAATGCACAAGTTAGCCACTAGATGTAATAAGATCACGTTTCCTTTTACAGAATATTTACAGCAATATCTGCGGGGAATAAATTCTGTGTATTATTTTAGAAACTGTGTATTAATAATACACAGTTTCTTCGCCTGAGGCACAAATGTTTAATATGATTTCTCTACATGTCTACTTCTCAAAGTCCAATTCACAAAATTCTTTTAACATTGGATACCATTCACCATGTGAAACACTTTGCATTTACTCACGGGTTTTTGTAGTTCATAGTGCTGTCGTTAGGTGGTGTTAGTGTGTATTTATGTATGCTACCGCATCTCCGCTTCTAAAAATCCGTTTAAAAAGTTTCTTTTTATACTGCGTGACATTCGCTACAGTACAGATGGGGAACGTTTTCAAATTTAAAGAGTGCACAGATTTCTCGCTAGGAGGCGTAAATATCAAAACTTTTTACCGCTATCTCTGCTTCCAAGAGACGTATTTAAAAAATTATTTTTCTTTAGCATAACTTTGCTATGAAGAACACTTTTAGCATGTTTTCTTCTTTTCCATTATTCAAAATTCTGCCACCAAAGGGTGTCATCGTGCATTTCTATTTGAAAGAGTTAATTCGAATCTAAAAATCCGCTAAAACAATAACTTTTTGGTAGGTGTGAGAGCGAAAGTAGTGCTATGTGTCGTGGCTCCGCTTCCTACTTATGGATCTGAGGCGTCCACGCTATATGGCTTCTCATAGCGCAAGGAAGTATTTGTGCTTCTCTGAAACACTCCCCAAACTCTATTCGAGCGAACAAACGAAACCTTCCCCACTTTAATATGAAATCTGTGATTCGGGAAGGCGGAGCGAAAACAGCTGAACTGACAGAATAATATTCACACTAAGATATAATGATATCAAGAGGAGCTTCTATTAAAAACACACAAACATTTATTACGTAATCAATTAGGGTCCAGACGGCGGTGGATTACTTTTTCTCTAACCTCGGGTTTCCCTAAGGACTAGACCTGAAAAGAGACGTGGAACACGAAAGCTAGGATAACCCCTTCCGGAGAGAATCTCTCTCGGCGTTGAAGATCTAGCTAGAGTCTACCTGCTATTAGGTAGATCTATATCTCTGAAAATATTAAGAAATAGTAGTCTAACTATTCTGCTCTGCAATATGTGTCAATCTTAGCCTGTGCTAATATCGGATTCACCTTAGTGAAATATCTACTACACCAGCGGGATCCCTGACTAGGGCCTATACCGCTGCCGCTGAGCACTCGATCTCTTCTAGGATAGATGCTCGCTAAACTCAATCAGAGCGTTGGACCCCCGTAACTTGGAGCGTCCCTCGGCTCACAAAATAAAAGCAAACGCTTCGCGTCCCTTCTATCGGAGAACTCCCCTCTCCGTTGGACGAAAGCAGACTAACTAACAGATCTTCTTCAAGAGACCTGCTCGCTTCCCCACCTCCGCGCTACGCATGCGCGAAGCCCTCGGCGCTGACCTTGCCCTCTCACTGACCTGTTGATGTGGCTCGCGGGCTGCGGGTGGCCTAGTGGGCAACGTTCGTGACTACCACGGAAAGGACCTCAGGTTCGATCCCAGGCTGGTACGAACGCTCGATCTACTAAATATCCGCCGTGCGTCGGATGGGCACGTTAAGCCGTCGGACCCCGGGTACTGGCCCCTCGGTAATAAATAAAGGCGTCTCACTTTCTACTTCGCTTCCGTGATACTTTCCTATCGGGCACTCTAGCCTAAATCTCCTAGCTTCCTATTTCTAAGGGTTGTTTAAGACCTGGGGTCAGATTCTCCCTTCCTAAAATCCTCTACATATAATCACATATGATTATGTGGCTCGCCTCCCGACCACGTGGGTCACCTTTCATGACCTTCGCCGGCCACACCCTGGGCGTGGCTCGGCGGCTCGCTGATGGGTTTTAATCCTCCCTTCCGCGTCTCCCGTCAGATCTTCCATTAGTGAGTGCCCCCTTTGAGAAAGTAATCCTACCGCCGAAGTACATTCTTATAATAACACAATACACATTGTTATGTTTATACAAAGGTAGATGGCTGTTTTTCAGACTTTTAGGCGGCTGGACGACACTGACAATGTACAGCGAAAGTCGCGGCATCATTGAAGATGCTATCAGTTCGTCGAAAAAGGCATCTCACTTTCTAAGGCGTGAGAAACTAAAGTTCTTTGTTCGAGACTCTCGACATCTGAAAATAAGAAATGTTCACGAACTTTCTGTCGCCATCTTGGGCTTGTAATGTCTTCTTCTTCATGAAAAAGTAACAGAATGTTCATCATTATTATAAATTAACATGGTTAATATGTCCGTTCTAACAGTAGGATATTCTTTATTAAGAAGAATGTTCTAAATCTAGTTTCTTCTTAAAGTAAAAAGCAACGCTCTTCATCTATAGGGGACGTAAAGTTATAATATCTTTTCCTCCATATCTCTTCTTCAAACTGTTCGATTTCAAAATCTCTTTGTCTCTGATAACTTCCTTTCGCTATGAGAAACTTTTTGTGCACAATTTGTTAATTTTCGTAACATACTTTTTAGCCGCTAGTGGATGCTAGTGCCTATTCCTATTTCTGGATGTTTTATCGGTTGCAGAAATCCGGTTGATTTTTTTAATTGATTCCATTGACTATGAATAACTCTGCTCATATTACGTATTTTTAATTAGTGCAGTTTTCTCTAGATAGTGTAAATGTATTTTAATTTAATTTTTTCTGATCTTTGATTCTCTAAAAATTTGCTTTGAAATATATTTTTCGTGTCAGAAAGGACTCAAAAGACGCGCTCATTACACAAGAGAACTCGGAGCCATCTATCTTGTTTTATTTTCAGTCAGCATGTCGAATAGTATTTCAATAAACACTTTGTTCTCACAAGATATGTCTGACTAATGGGGCTGGTTCACTTCGTCGACACTCAATTCGTCGACACTCAATTCGTCGACACTTAATTCGTCAACATTATATGTGCAAACAGTCGATTCCTAAAAAACCGAAAAAAAGTTCAGAACCACCAAATTTGGTATAGTATCTCATGGTACTCTAACTTACACCGTACACGGTTTTTGGAAGGGGTCGGGGCCCGGAGTAAAGGGAACCCCATACAAAATTTTCTCAAAATTTTTCACTTTTTACTTAAGAACTGCAACACAAATCTGCGGTCTATCTGCGGTGTAAGTTGGCGGTTCTGAATTGAAAAAATTTGGCGGTTCTGAATTGAAAACTGTAGATTTTACGAAAATTTTGTATGGGGTCCCTGGGCCCGGACCCCTTCCAAAACCCGTGTACAATGTAAGTTAGAGTACCATGAGATACTATACCGAATATGGTGGTTCTAAATTGAAAACTGTAGATTTGACGAAAATTTTGTATAGGGTCCCCTTTACCCCGGGCCCCGACCCCTTCCAAAAACTGTGTACGGTGTAAGTCAGAGTACCATGAGATAGTATACCAAATTTGGTGGTTCTAAATTAAAAACTATATATTTTACAAAAATGATGTATGGGGCTTGCTTGACCCCAGGTCCCGACCCCTTCCAAAAACCGTGTACGGTCTAAGAGAGTAAGTACCGTGAGATAGTATACCAGATTTGGTGATTCTGAACTTTTTTGGGGTTTTTAGGAATCGACTGTTTGCATATATAGTGTCGACGAAATGTACCTGTCGACGAAATGAGTTGTCGACGAAGTGATTGTCCACGAAGTGAACGAGACCGCTGACTAATATCCCTAGTCACATAACATACTGTATAACAGTGCGTACTCAGAACAAAGCTGTCGTATGGTTCTCAACATACGGCTTTGCTTGACATCATTCAAAGCCTTGATATAGGAATGGAGGGGAAATTCCAGTACAGACCTACCGGCATCTCGTGGAAATCATGCCTAGAAAAAGTCGCAGCAGTCATAACGGCCGAAGGTGGGCAGACTATGTTTTGATTTTAACTAATAAGTGCTCTTTTTTCCGTTTGTCCTAATACTTTTGTAGACACTGTATATTTGTAATTGACCATTAACACAAGTTCCTGTTTCTATGCTCGAGTAGCTGCGAGTGTCCGTTTTGTCGCCCTTCTGCTTACAAAAAAATGAAGTGTAAGGTAAACTGTCATTTGTTCTTCATGAGATTTTTAGAATCGTGGTAGGAAAGCTGTCAATTAGCACCCATTTCAACTTCTTTTGTCGTCTTGAACCAGTAGTCAAAGTCAGCAACGTGGGATGACATAAACTAGCATTTCTTTGTTACTATCGTCTAAAAGCACTTCGGGGTGGGGTAACGTCCCCTCCGCATGAGCATCTAGCGACATAAGGAGTTGACGGTCCCTACTTTGGGAACAGTTGTTCCATAAAAGTAACAGAATCATCACCGTAGGACAATACACACCTTATGCCACATCCGAGAGTAACTCTGGCGCAACTTGGACGATTATTCAGAAGCATCCCGAACCACCGTCTTTTAGGAACAGAATACTGTGGCTCAGTGTTGGGCCAACGTTAAATTACAAGGCTGTGCTACCTGGATAGAATAATAACGGATTACCAGACTTTGCCCTGTACCCCAGTGATATCATGCTAAGCAGAATTACCATCATAATCCGATCTCTGATAGTTCGTAACTTGTTTCCGGGTACAAACTCTCGTTTGTTTGTTTTTTGTTGTTTTCGCAGATCCTTTAGTAACAATAATCCAGCTCTACTGACATCCTAGTATGGAATATTGATTGGTACGCTTACAGTGTGTGTGCTCATCATTAAGGCCGTTTAAAAAACTGGAGATTACGTTTACTTCGCCCCGCCATAACTCCAGAGTATCAATAAACTCTGTGTCGCTAGTAATGTACAGGGGTTGTCCAAAATAATGGAAACCCCTTGAAACAATAGGTGTTACTCACCTAATATGGTGTGGGAGCCCCCTTGGTATTTAAAACTGCTTGAATTCTCCTTGGAATGGACGCATAGAAGTCATGGATGGTGGTAGGTGGTATGTTGTACCATTCTTCCTGCAGAAACTGCTCCAATTCCTTGAGAGACGCCGGAGGAGGATAAAGGATCGCACTTTGTTTTCCAACACAGACAAGAGGAGCTCAGTGATGTTTAAGTCCGGTGATTGTGCAGGCTAGGGAAGGTGTGCAACTTCATCTTCATTTTTCTCAAACCATGATTGAACAGTTCGACTTCTGTGAATCGGGGCATAAATATCTTGAAAGATGCAATCCCCTGACGGAAAAAATAGTCTGCGCCATTGAATGTACATGGTCGGCCAAAAGAGTGACATAGTCACTGTTAGTGATCCGTCTGTGTAAAGTGATAATGGGACCTGCTGCAAACCACGAGATCATGGCCCAAACCATTATGGAACCGCCTCCATGCTACACTGTAGGAAGGAGAGAGTCTGGGTTGTAGGCTTCTGCGGGGGTTCTCATCGCGTAAACCCGTCCTGTGGTTGGGAATAGTGAGAAACTTGATTCATCGGAAAACCAGACATTATTTCCATTGATCCGCAGTCCACGTTTTATGTTCCTGGCTCCACTGTAGTCTCCGGTTCATATTCACCTGTGACACCAGAGGTTTTGCAATCGCAGCTCTGCCGTACATATTATGCATATGCAATTCCTTTCGCACGGTATGGGTTGACACTGGGTTTTGGAGATGTGCATTAAGCTCAGCAGTCATTTTCGTCGCCGTGGTCTTCCTCCTTGCGGTCACAATCCTCTTAAATGTCCTCCTGTCTCTCGCAGTGAGTTTGGTCTTCCTCCTTGCGGTCACAATCCTCTTTAATGTCCTCCTGTCTCTCGCAGTGAGTTTGGTCTTCCTCCTTGCGGTCACAATCCTCTTTAATGTCCTCCTGTCTCTCGCAGTGAGTTTGGTCTTCCTTTCACAGTTGTGTCTCACACATGATGTTGTGCCGTGAACATTGTATGCTCTCATGAATTTTACACGGTGCCTCTCGATACCCCCAATACCTGTGCCACTGTGGTTACCAACGCACCAACTAGACAGGATCCTACAATCTACCCTCTTTGGAACTCCGACAGGTCATTCATTGTGCCTTCACCTGGAACGAAATTGTTCAAACACCAATTTACAATGCAATCACACAGACTCTTAAGATTACAAGGAACACTTTTTTCCAAAAAAAAAAAATGTAGCTACATGTTCGTTTTACTAAAACGCAGCACATACCAAAGTCACTGGTTTCAGCAAGGTGTTCCATTATTTTGGACAACCCCTGTATGTCATATTCGAAAATGAGCACTTGTAATGAATGTTTGTTTGTCCATTTCAAGGGAACTATCAAGAAACGTACATAGCGTATTAAATCCGTTTATATCTGTGGTGTAGTAACCACAAGGATTCGTCAAGCTTTCGCACTCCACTTTTTCAAGCCAATGGTAGATATAAAAAAGCTATATGCGTTTCTTGAGTATTCATAGTCTGGTGTATTTAAAATAACGTTAACTATCAACAATCTTTCCCGCTGCAATATTTTCGAGCTTTCAACTGAATACTCAACTCAAAACATCAATGGTACTGCTACGCCGTTCGGTCCCAGTGGCCGAACTGTCTGAGGCACCGTCATGGGATTGGCCGAGATGAGCCCTCGCTGGAGACCCGGATGCGGATATGTGGTACACTTGTCGAATGGCACTGGCTTTATTCCTTCTCTGGAACCACTTAAACCATCCTTAAACGACAAAAACAGAACTGCTTCGCCGCCTAATAAGCACCATGCTTTCATTAATGTCGGTTATATAAAGTTATTTGTGTGATTGGATTGTTGGAATGGAACTTTAACGTTGAGTTTGCTTTACCGCAACTTACGAAACGTTAGAGCTTATCTTGATGCTTAGACAATAGCTTGTCGACTTAAAATTTGCTTTTCGTTGACCCGGTTACTTCACTTTCCATTGAATCTAAAAAGTGCTTAACTTGACATAAAATAAACTTCAGTATACGTCCAAGGATCAAAAACGAATTAAATGACTTTTGTTTTAATTCTACTTTTATTAATCGTTATGGCATAAAATCCAAATCCGTTTTATCCAGCATACTAATTAGGTTTGAATGAAAATACCCACATACGTGGTTTAATCCCCATTCAATTATATCGTCCCTGCGGTGAACATACGTGAGCTTACGAAACTTTCACTCGTGAATTGGTTTACGAAAACATGTAACATTACCTTAAAATAATCGAATCAACCTTGCTCTCGAACATTAGAATAAACAGTATTCTCGTACATTGTACTAAGAAGTGCTGTCCAATATCGTACCGAAACAATACTTAAAAATCGTTTACATAACAGTGCTGTCGTAACAGTTGAAGAAAAAGTGATATAGGAACATTGCACTCACAAGCTCTTATCTCTCGAGTCTTTTTCTATATAGAGTGCTCTTTGACCTGCTGTTAGGTATTGCCAACTCCAAATGCATCGCGAGAAACTCGTGACGTTAATCTGAGAAAATATTGAACTATGTAGAATAAACCAAATTTACATAAGAACTCAAAAGGAAGGTTAAATTAGAGGTGTACACTTTGTCTTTGTTGAGAAAGACAAGTGTGTACATGTACTTTTTACTTTTTGTTGGAATGGAGAGAAAGACAAAGTGACACTTTTTACTTTTTGTCGGAATGGATAGAAAGACAAAGAAAACGAACTTTTTACTTTTCGTTGGAATGGAGGGAAAGACCTTGAAAATGTCGCCTTTAAAAGAACTGTTTTATGTACTTCAATACTGCACATGTATAGCATCCTAATATTGCAAGTTAATCTTGTATGCCGGTCCCCATCCCAAATAAATGAGGAGGGTTGGAAAAAGACTTGGCAACCTACCCTATAAGAACACTGCCACGAAAATTCTATGGAAAGTCTTCCATGTGGGATGAAAAATGGACTCTGAAAAAAGTCACCACAGGAGGATTGACGCATGTGAGCTTTGAAGCTGGAGAAAATTGTTAACGATACCATGGAGGTTCTCAACTAAGAGGTTCTCGATCGCATCAAACCAGAAATATTACTTCAGGGAAAGATTATTTCACCAGACCACAGCTCACTTACTTTGGCCATGAGCTGCGATCGGATTCATTGGAGAAAGATATCATGCTTGGAATGGTGGAGGGAACACGAAGATGAGGACTACAAAGAACACGTTGGCTAGATATAATCAAAAATGAACGCTGAGCTAGACTTGGAACAGCTGAGGGAGAGAGGCCAAGATCGGGAGGCATGGGGGGCCGCAACCTATAGAATCGCCAAGAGTCGAATTCAACTGAATGGATAACATCATCATCATCAATATTGCAAAGAAAAAAATGCTAAGATTTTACAATGACCTGACTCCTTCGGCCCCACGCGGTTTTCTACTTAGAACAATCGCGCGTCTCTCTTAGTCTCATTGCCACTTCAGTTTTTCCTGCCCCTAAAGAATAAATTTTAGATATTTTCTTTCGTGTCAGCTATTATCTTGCACTAAATGTAATTTTCATTTGGAAATTTTCATTTTGCAATCCTCGTTGGAAGTCTAGATATCTGGTGAAAAATAGGGGGAAATTTCACTAAAAAAAACCATGCGGTGCTCTCAAAGGCGAAATATAAAAAGTTCTTAGAAGAACAATGACACGAGAAGTGGCTTAATAAATGAATTGTTCAATCGCAATCTTCTTTGTCGAAACCAGACTTCCATACCAGATGCTACAAAGGCGTCGCTTCTGTGCTTTGATTCTAATCGCTTCCCTGCAGGGTACTATACCTCGTAGGTATGAAACTTCTCCAAGTATCTGATACTTGTGGCAAACTTTTGAAAAATAACAATCTTGTTGTGTTACACCAGTTGTGTAATCAAAATAATGAGCTGTAAAAAGTTTAAAGGAAATAATGTTTAAAAAAATTAACTTTGTGAGAAGTAAAATTTCTAATTTTTATTATTCACAGACTTTTTTATATACTGGGCGTGTCTCCGTTCATACATAAGGAATTGTGATTTCGTTTTTCGAGGAGTGCTTTCACGTTTCCTGATTTCAAGCCCCTAACCTAATTCATGATATCCTCTATTGAACCATGAAACTATATACCGGCTGGAAATGAATATACTAGAGGCCAGCAAGGGCCGGGTTACGATTTTTCCTAGACATTTACTTCGGGCAGGACCAAGTTGATCCATATTTTTTATCTCAGCGGTAAAGAAATAAAAACGTCGTGTTTCCTGATTTCCTGGTCTGTTTTGCTGGCTTTACTTACATCTATGATATAGCCCAGGGCGTAATCACAGAGGGGAGGAGAAGCACTCACAATGTTTTTACCAACTGTAGCTATTAAGATAGTAAAAACACTCTGGGGCTTGTTGACAACAAACAATCCGACCACGAGCGAGCCAGAGTGTGTGTGGGTGTGTTTGTATGAGAGAGTGGGATGACATCGATTGCTGCTCCTATCCCTAAACCCTATAGGGATTAACTTTCGTAGTGTTATCGCTTGCTAGTTCGGAGAAAGGGACATTTTACTTCCCTCCTGCGGCATTTCATTCTGAAAAATTATCTCTTCGGCAAACCCATGTCGATGTCTTCATGCAATTATAGTTGCAAATGTAACATCTTTTACCATGAAATAAGAGAAGTCAAAAGAATTGCGCGAAAAAATTGCCACAGAAGAATACATTATAATAGTTAACGTAAGCAAGAAAAGTGATATTTGGGAGAATTTTAAACTTCTTACCAATGCAGAAACACTTCATCCGAACTGTGTCTTCATTGAAAGTCATAGCTGCTTTAGGAGGATTTCACAGTAATGATGAGTTCTCAAGAAAGTCCCAAATGGCTGTGTATGGAAGTGTAATTGTTCCTACTCTAACGTATGGCAGTGAAACCTGGGTACTACATAAGAGACATAGGAGTTGTTTGTGTGCTGGGAGATGCGTTACTTACTGGGGGTTTGTGGCAAGACACGTTCTAATCGTGTGAGCAATGAAGATGTGTTGAAGTTGTGTAATGTGAGGCAAAATGTTGTTAGAAAGATGGAGACTAATATGATTCGGTGGTTTGGGTATGTTGAAAGAATGAGTGGTGAGATGCTTACTAAGAAAAACATTTCAGCCAAAGTAGCAGGAAAGAAGACCAGCCAAGGAAGTCATAGGAGGATAAGATTCACGAGTGTCTGCATGAGAAAAGAATTATGAGTATGAAGTATAGAAGATCTTGTGTACGTCGTGTGATGGATGTCAGTGAAGCCCGAGTTGCGTGTGAAGATCGCTGTAAATGGAGAAGTTTGATACGGCAACAGTAAGTAAATAATCAGTTAAAAATTTATCTGGTGGTTTGTCTTTCTTTGTGGAGATAACCTCTGATTCTCAGAGAACAGCTTTGTGATATGTATGTATTAAGTGCAACAATGTTTTAAGCTATGACATTTCAAAATCAGGAACATCTTAGGATGCATAAATACATTTCTGCTGCTACAAGTTCCTCGTCCAAATTTTCTGTTTATATACTGCATAAACAGTCGCCTGTCCCTAATTTAGGATCACTGGCTCTAGAGGGGTTAGGGAGCTGGTGCCGTAAGAGGTCTAAACAGTGGCCTCTGACTGTTCGTCTAAGTGGGCTCGAATCCCGCATGAAGTATGCATGCTTGAAGTATGCATGCTTCATGCAGGATTCGATTCCATTTGGACGAAGGGTCGGAGGCCAGTGCTTAGACCTCTACTTGGAACTGAAAATGAAATGAATGAAAAAATAACATTTTTTTATTATTATTATTTAGTTATTCGGAACTGTGCTGAAAGTTTTTAGCTGCTGCTGAACGCGTTGTCTGCCGATAACGAAAAATCTGTAGTTAGAAAGCACGTATTCGTATTGGCCAATAACGAAAAATCTGTAGTTAGAAAGCACGTATTCGTATTGGCCAATAACGGACGCCCTGGCCACCTACTCAAACTAGATTTCGTTCACGTGGCAGGAAAATTGAACACAGTTGACCTCATTTAACGCGCTAAATTGGAGCTGTCGAGATGTGATTATCGTGCAGTGACTTTCTATGTTTTTAAAAAACGTTTAGGTGCATAGCAGTGTTTTGAATAGCTATCAAATATCTTTTCAGAGTCTTCTCCTTCTATTGCCACAGTTAAAAACTGGTTTCGTTAATTTAAGAGAGGAAAACATTCTTTGGAAGATGACCTTCGCTGTGATCGGCCACATACCGCCGTAAAAATTGAAAACATTCATGCTGTAAGAACTCTTATCGAGGAAGATCCTCGTGTGATGTATCATGAAATAGAGACGGCCCTGGGCATTGGATGAATTGTTGTATAAACAATCATTCGTGATCATTTACATGTCAGGAAGCGATGTACTCGTTATGTGTCTTATTCACTCACGGACCAGCAGAAGACAAGCCGAGTTGAATGGAGCCAATTCATGCTGTCTACATTATGAGGAGGGCTTAGCAAAAACTCATACAACATCGTAAATGGTGATGAATCATGAATTTATCACTATGATCTGGAAACAAAGGAACAATCAATGCTCTGGTGCTTTCAAAGTGACGCACCACCAACCAAAGTCCGACAAATCCGCAGTGCAGGGAAGAAAATGCCATCGTCCTTCTGTAAACCAGGACATGTGACAACTACTGTTCTTGAAAATCAAAGAACTGTTACTGTTAGTTGGTATGTCACTCAATGTCTACCAAAGGTCATGGCAGAATGGACGAAAAGGCACCTAAGATCGAAAAATAAGCATCTCCGTTTGCCCCACGACAGTGCATCGGCTCAAACTGCAGCTGAGACAATTGACTTTATGGCAACAGACGGCGTGCGAATTTTGTTCCATGCAGCTTATTCTCCTTATTTGGCACCTTGTGACTTCTTGTTTCCAAAAACCAAGGAAACCTTGCGTGGACGTTGATTTTCGTCTGATGAAGAGGCCTCGGGTGTTTATTTTGCGGCAATTGACAATCTGCCAAAAGAAAGCTGGGAAGAGGCATATGTAAAATGATTTTATCAAATGCAAAAATGTATAGATGTTCATGGAGATTATTTTGTAAAGCTGTAAGTAATTATTCGCAAATAAATATATATTTCTTTAAACAGCTAAAACCTTTCGGCGAGCCCCTCGTCTGTACATGCACTATTTTGACAAAAGTCACCGGACACCCCTTCAAAACCAAATGAACGGATCCGCTGCGTTGTTAACATGCACGATGCAGTTGCAAACGGTAATAAAACAAGCCTGCAGATGACCGCAATCATATCGCACTGTGAGGTTGAGTGAAAATGTCGCGGAGGGAGACAACTGACTTTGAGAAAGAAAAGATTGTTGGGTGTTGTATTAGTGGGTTGTCCATAAAAGAAACCAAGAGGCGTTTAATCATACCCAAGTCAACTGTTTTGGATATACTGAATAAGTGGAAGACACATGGCGTGCCTGAAGCAGCAGTGATAGAGGACGTCAAAGCTTCAGGAGACTCGTTACAGCTTTATCAGAATCAAATAGTTTTTACTCACCTTTACACAGGACCTCAGTGTAAAGGTGAGTAAAAATGCTGGAACCTCGGTATGTACACGTACCATTTGCAGAGAACTTCTTTCCATGGGTTACCGTGGTCGTGCGGCTGCCCATAAGTCTTTCATCTCCATTCAGAATGCTACTCGTCTTTTAGCGATTGGTGTAAAGAACATTGTATGTCAATAAATGCTATGTTGTATTTTTCTTCTAGGTCTCCGGTGACTTTTGTCAATATAGTGTATGTACATGGGTATACAGTATATATTTATATATAGAACCCCTGACGTGGGCTGGATGTAATGGCACCGACACTGACTATTTAATTTTGCAGAACTGTTACATATTGATCTCGTAAAATATTATTAGCTTCTCTGCTATTTCAAACGCAAGACGCTGTGTGAACATTGTTTCCTTTTTCTGGCAGCTGTCATACTGATACCACTAGTGCAAATGAGGTTTCCGAACTATAAAAGTGATGGGTAGAAGTATACCAAATAGAGTAAAAAGTAGTTTATGTAACTGTTGAACATGTTTGCCCTCGTTTGGTACGAGAAAAGGGCGAAAAACTTTTCAAAAGCTCATCGAAATCGATAAACAAATAAATAAGAAGTAAAGAAAAAAGCGGTTCATTCCAGATAGTGACAATTTGTGTTTTTGTTACAAACTACTGGAAAGCAGCCAATACCGCAGGGTGGAAGCGAAACCGCAATCAATCCATTGTAGAAGAAAGAGTGAAGCAATTTGTAAATTTCTGAGTATACACGTAGGCGATTCCTGCTATTTAGACATCACTCCGCAATACTGAGAGAAACAGGTTGCAATGTGCAGAAACTGTTCCAAAATATTCTCATCGCTATGGGGGAGAAAAAAGCGGAAAGTAGCAACTTGTACAACACAAAATTGCACTAGAAGAAGAGTACGTGATTACCATGATATGTGCCAAGACCGAAGAAACAGCAAGGAGCGCCACCTGGCGAAGACAACCGTAAAAACTAATCGTGCTGGCTTTCCAATTCATAAAACATTAACAGCAAATACGCAGACCCTAAACGATAGTCCATATTAAGAAGTGATTTTATGTTAACCAAAAACAGATAACACAGTTGGTATCACCAAAAGAAATTCAGAGCATGTTTTCGAATAATAATCGTTAACAATGGATCTGAAAAACTCACCCACCGAATAGGGGCCGATTGGGACTACCAAACCAAGACGGGAATTTTAGTCTTGCTGATTACTGCGAAAATATTCGTACCCATAGGGGAACACATCATAAATTCTCTTATGAAAAAAAATGTTTGATTCTGGATAAAAAAAACTGCTGAAACATGCATTGCACACAGTGTGCCAAGTAATGAGACAAAAATTATTAACAACAAACTATATTTTGAATTGTCAAATAATCTCCCTCCAATTCCACACAACTGTGAGATCTTTCGTACAGCTGTTCGAAGGCACGACGGAAGTCCTGAACAGGAACCTCCTTCAGTGTGTTGGTCACACCTCATTGGATGTCCACAGTGTCGCTGAAGCGCTCCCCTTCCAAGGCACATTCACTTTTAGGGAGGGAAAAAAAATCTGCCGGAGCCAAATCTGGCGAGTAGGGTGGATGTTCGATCACACAGATCGACTTCGAAGCAAGAAACTGCTTCCCAGGCAGCGCACAATGTGCGGGTGCAGTGACGTGTGCGGTACAAACAAATCTTCAGGTGCAAATCATTTTTCTAAGATTACTCTGGCTGTTTCCTCACCGACACCAAGCTGTTCAGCTAGTAGCCTAGTGGTTATTCGCCTGTCATGGGCAACAATTTCGCAACACATTTTTATTTGCCCGTATAGAAACTGAATGTCTTGTGAGTGATTCATCCTCGAGGTACTCTCTCCCGTCTTTAAACGACCAAAACCAGCGGAACACCTATGTAAGTCTCAGACAATCATTACCGTAAGCTTTTTTAGGTCCCGGTACACGTATGCGGCAGTTTTCCCTAATTTACAGTAAAATTTCATCACAGCTCTTTATTCCGTTATGCAACTTCTGACATGCTCCACTCACAGTCTTACTCCAACGGTGATCATACGAAACTGCTACGTCCCCCGACTTGAAAGTTACTCCTGCGATTACAGCACACTCTAGCGGTCAAAACTATAAACACGCTTAATACTTTTATTAAAAGGGCTGTACCGCAAAAAATAAAGAGCACTTAACGGGCACACTGGGTAAAACGAATTCAATCGTGAACGCATTTTGGTAACAATTTGATACGAAAAGAATTTTCAAAATCTGCTTATTACGGAAAAACGTAGCATCGCACCACGCTCAAATCGTGATGTTCTACCAGATACTTACTTTCCTTTGAAAAACTTGGTTCTGAAGAAAAAAATACACTGTATTGACAAATGTCACCGGGCACCCCTTTAAAGGCAAATTAACGGATCCGCTGCGTTGTTAACATGCGTGGTACAGCTGCAAACGATATAAAAACAAGCCTGCAGCTGACTGCGATCATATCGCACTGTGAGGTTGAGTGAAAATGTCGCGGCGGGAGAGAACTGACCTTGAGAAAGGAAAGGTTTTTGGGTGTTAGATTAGTGGGTTCTCCGTAGGAGAAGCCGAGAGGCGTTGAAACATACCCAAGTTAACTGTTTCGGATGTACTGAATAAGTGGAAGACACATGGCGTGCTTGAAGCAGCAAAACGTACCAGCAGACATAAAGAAAATCAGTGATAGAGGACGTCGAAGCTTCAGGAGAGTCGTTACAGATAATCGACGGAGTACTGCACAAGACCTCAGTGTACAGGTGAGTAAAAATGCTGGAACCCCGGTATGTACACGTACCATTCGCAGAGAACTTCATTCCATGGGTTACCGTGGTCATGCGGCTGCTCATAAGCTTTTCATCTCCACTCGAAATGCTACTCGTTGTTTAGCATGGTGTAAAGAACATTTACCGTTGACGGCAGATCAATGGAAACGGGTCCTATGGGCTGATGAATCCAGATACACGATCCATCAGTCTGATGGCAGTGTGTGGGTATGGCGGTAGCCGGGGAACGCTATTTACCACAGTGTACTGTTCCTACGGTCAAGTTTGGAGCTGGCAGTGCACTCGTGTGGGGGTGTTTTTCGTGGTATGGTCCCGGCCCATTGGTTATCGTGGACAAACCTGTTAACCAGCACGTCTACCTCGATATTCTGTACAATTATGCCCTACCAACTCTGTGGCAATACAATGGAACCGAACTTTGTTGGTACCAGCAGGATAATGCACCGAGCCATAAAGCAAGGACTGTTATAACATGGTTTGACGATAATTCCATACCGTGCGTGGACTGGCCAGCGCAGAGCTCTGATCTTAATCCCATAGAGCTCCTATGGGATGAAGTAAAGCTACAGTTAACGGCAGTATTATTAACTGAATGGAAGTGCATACCTCTCGCTGTGTTCCAAAGCCTTATCGAGAGCATGTCTCGAAGGGTCAGTTCCTGCATTAAGGCCAAAGGTGGACAGACAGAGGTATGTCCACCTTTGGCCTTAATGTATATCAATAAATGCTATGCTGTGTTTCTCTTCTATGTGTCCGGTGACTTTTGTCAATGTAATGTATATATCACTAGTCTCTTACAGACTCCATTTCCAACTAAGTCACAGTGAAGATTGTTCTAAAAGTGGCAATGTGCACATGCCGCATAGCAATTTTTCTCAACAATTAATTTTTTCATTTATTTAGTCACTGATCGTCTACTGACAAAATTTAAAACCACTCCGAACTCGCTTTTCTCTGTACGAAAACTATGACTTCGTGAATTTAAATTCCTGGATGCTTCGGAAGGAAAATACATTATATCAGCAAAAGCACTCGGACACCACAGTGTTTTGGGACAAATGACTTTACTATGGAGAATTAATTAGAAAGACGTGGAGATAATGCAAATAGACGATGACATCGCTCTGTCCACGTTATTATAACCAGCGCCTAGCAACTGAAAAATTGTTCATCCGGCACCGCTGGGATTGAACCCCAGAACTCTCGATAACAAGCCGAGTGTGTTCGCTTTACACCACAGTGCCAACAGTTCACAGCGCTATACGTGGTTTATCAGACAGCATCTGACTACACAAATTCATATTGACTGATGTGTCGCCACCTGGTTGCATTCAACGGTGCACATTACGAAATTACAGCTGAAAATGCAAAGGGCGATAGAAATGGAGAATAAATTTGAAATACGGGGAGGTAATGCAAATAGACGATGACATCGTTCTGTCCACGTTTCCAAGCTCTGTCCACGTAATCCCGGTGAGGCAGACGATGACATCCTTCTGTCGCCCTTTCCAAGCTCTGTCCACGTAATCCCGGTGAGGCATCCCGAGATCCCGGTAATCGCAGTGAGGCAATTATACATCGCTCTGTCCACGTAATCCCGGTGAGGCATGACGTGGACAGAGCGATGTCATCGTCTATTTGACTTTACTATCGCAGTTAGTAGTTAGTGGGTTTACCTTTTGCTTATATGACAGCGGCAATACGTCGTGGCATAATATCAACCAATTTCCAGTAGGTCTCAACATAAATGACTCGCCATGCGTCCTGCAAAGCTGTTGCCTAAGTGGAGAGCGAAGACGGTCGTTGTGGTCGATTTCGTGTTCGCCGTGCCATTTCATTACAGAAGTTTTCTATGGGATTAAGATCATGACTCTGAGCAGGCCATTCCATCAATTCCACCTCGTTTTCAAGAAAGCAGTCCTACACACACTGTGCAGTGTGTAGGACGCACGATCGTGTTGAAAGGGACATCGGTCATTTCCGTAACACTGCTACACTGTTGGTAGGATTGTCCAGAACGTCGAGGTGCACTTCAGAGTCCATAGTTTGTGGTACAATAATCAACTGACCGAGTCTCATCCACCAAAAGCAACTTCATACCACCATGGAGACCGCTGAATTTAACAGTTGAAAGAATACAGTTCGAAGAAAATCGTTCGCCGGGCTGTAGCCAAATCCAAACACACCGATAGGACTTGAAGAGTGAAAAGTGTGACTCATCACCCCAAAGAACAGTTTTCAAGTCGCCTGCAGTCCAGGGACAACGAGAGACACACCTGCCACTCAGGTGGCGCAGTAGTCTAAGCGCTGGCTTCTGATCGTTCGTCCGAGAAGGGTCCTGGTTCGAATCCCGGTGAGGCATGGATGTTGTGTTTGTCTTACGGCACTGGCTCTCTCCCTTCCCTGGAACCAGTGACCCTAAATTAGGGGTGGGCGACTGCTTATATCCCATTGAGTTGCTCACGGTGATCGCTAAACCTTCAATAAATAAAAATACACTCCAGACAGCGCTTCTCATTCATGAAATGGCGCTTCGTATTTGTGATGTGTGACTTGTGTGCCGTTGCTCTACCCTACCATAATAACCTACACTATGCAACTATCTACGGTAGTCATGGTACTAACCGAGCCATTACAAGCAACTGCTACTTCAGCAGCGATGGAAATAGCAGAGGAAGAACGGAATTTCTTATCATTTCTTACAATGGCTCTCCTATTACGTACCATCAGTTTGTGCTGTCTTTCTGAACGTTTTTTTTTTTTTTTTGCCCCATCCTGCTTCCTTCTCTTGACGACATCATTTAGAGTCGATTTCGGTATGTTTAGTTTAGCTCCAATGCTCCGTATGGAAACGTTACTCAAATGACCTCCTATGACAAGCCCACGCTGGAACTCGGAAAGTTCACGTCCACACGTCATATCCGCTTTAAAGTTACTGATAACACGACAGAACATCTCAGCTTTGTATTCGTATCTCTCCACTCATAGCGCACCTTCCTGCGCAACCGCTTTTTGCGCTTATGCAAATATTTCGTAGTATCCAAATACTTTTGATAATATGGTGTATACTTCATGCTTCAGGAAAATGATAATTTAAATCCATTACTGTGATCAAGTGCAGGGTTCTGTATATCAGTGAGGGAACTGTTTACCGTCGTTTTAGCCGTCACGTGGGTTTGAATCAATTCTGTCATATTAAATGAGTTAACGGGAATCACCAACATTTTTCATTAGGGCTGTAATGACCTTGGGAGCAATTCAAAGGGCCATAAGCAGTCGCACCTCCGTAACTTGGATTCATTGGCTCCGGGTATAGAGGAAATGGCCAGTGCCACAAGACAAACAAACCACCCATGCCTCATCCAGAACTCGAACGCTGACCCACTCGGAGTGACAAGCATGAGCAAGTGCTTAGACCACTGCGTCGCGCTGACGGCCACCATCATCACAAACACTGCGGTGTTTTGAGTATTTCGATAGTTACACGGATGTTCCACTTGATGGTGCTGATCTTCTTACATATGAACAAGAGAAGCAACTATTGGGGTAACCGTCGAAGTAGTTAAAAAACGAGAATAATTTTAACTACACTCACGGGCAATGAAATTTGCGCACCGAGAAGGAAGCATCGGATTAAACTGAAATTTTATGGACGTAATGACACAGATGAATGATACACATGATGGAAAAAACAGAGCTGCAGGACAATTACAGAGGGATCTGTGGCACGCAGTCCCGTCATTTTCAGTAGCGCGTCGCACTGCTTCGTGCGGCGATACATGCTGCAATACGGTCCGGCATGAAGCGAACAGACGCCTGATGTTGTCCTAAGACAGACTGGTCCACACGTGTTGGACGGTGTGCTCCAAATCCCGCATAATGCGGCATGACGGCAGCTGGCCTTTCAACTGGTCCCATACATGCTTGATAGAAGACACGTCCGGGAAGCGGGCAGGCCATGGAAGTGTCTCGACATGACGTAGGCAGTTCTGGGAAAGCCTGAGCCATGTGCGGGCGGGCATTATCCTGTTGTTACAGCGCACCTAGAATCTCGGCTAGGAATGGAACCACATGGAGACGTAGCATCTCATCCACATACCGCTGGCCCGCCCGTCAATGATCCACGTATAACTACTAGAGCTGATCGGCAATCGTAGGCAATGGCTCCCCAGGCCATAATACCTGCAGTGGCGGAAGTGTGGCGCTCGATAGGGAGGTTGGGATTGTGCCGTTGACTTCGGCCTTCTTCACATACGTATATCGTGCAATACATATCTGCTCAACTGAGGATTCCTTACAGAAAGAGCTTGATTTTCTTAAACGAATTGCAGCACACAGAGGATACAGCCCTTCCGTTATAGACAAAGCTGTCCAAAAATTTAGGAAACCAAAGCCTGTGTGCACGCTCATGCCTATAGACCTCCCAATACAAAAGAATTGGGCAGATGTCCCATTTGCTCCTCAGATTTGCTTCGCGATTTCAAAAATCCTTAAAAGTTTTAATTTCAAAGTTATTTTCAAACCCATAAACAAGATGAATTTTTACGGATCAAAAGACTACGTCGAAGACTTAAACTCCTGGGGAATTTATCAGGTACCTTGTGAATGTGGACTTTCATATATAGGACAGACCCGCAGGGCTTTAAGTTTCCGTGTGAAGGAACACAAGACCTATGTACGGAACTGTGAACTGAAGAAGTCGTCTATAGCTCAACATTGTCACGAAAATAACCGTAACTTTTTGTTTGGAAACGCTACGCTTATTGATAAACCGGACTCGACTTTCAAGCTTAATGTATTAGAAGCTTTCCACATATACCAGAACTCGTCACGGCTTGTCAACGACATGACGTCGACTCCATTTCTTTCAACCGCGTGGAAACAACTCGCCAAAACCCGCGACCGTCAGAATTCTGATGATGTGTCAATGATTTGGATGTTTACGCTCCATTCGTCCTGAGGAAGCCGAGCCAAACGCTCTGCGAAACTATAGTCGATGTATAATAAACATTTTATTGTGCGAAACGTTGTTATTATTATTCTATCTTAACACCGCAAGCTTTGTAGTGATAAATTATATATAACCAATACTTGGCTTGAAAGATGATTATGACCGATCACTGATTGCCAGTAATGCTTCTGTGTAGAAGGGTGCTAAATCTGTGAACATTTAGGAGTCACCCCTTCCTAATATTGGACCACTGTTTCCATAAAAGGGGCAGGACATTAGCGCCGCAGGACCAACACAGCACCCATGACTCAAACGGGACTCGAACTCTTTTACAACTACCATGATTGGTCAAAATCCCGCACCTTTGACCACTCAGTTACAGGAAATATCACACCAGGTTTTGTGAGATGTATAAAAAAATTACAGACGGTTAAAGGATGTGTGAGAGATTTGCAATAACTGTAGCCTAAGAGAAACTATATAGTCTCCTCTGACGTTGATGAAAGCCTGGAGTTACTGTGTTTTAAGTGCATGCTTTGGAATCGATTTCAGTTCTCCAATATCTTCAAGTGACTGGATCCAAACCTTAGTGTTGAGAGGCAATACAAAAACAGTGACGAAACAATGACTCACATAACGTTGCACTTGAATGTTTCCAAGAACGTTGTGCAAAGTGTCGTTCCGGTGGCCAAAGGATTAGCGGCGTGATCTATGCCGTACCAGCCGGGTTCGAATCCCATTTGAGGCACAAGTGTCGTGTTTGTCTTACCGCACCTTCTCTCTACCTTTCTCCATTTTTTGGAAAGAGTGGTTCCAAATAAAGGACGGTTGAGTGCTTATATCACTTAAGAGTGGCTTATGGTGGTCCTGAATCTCCTAAGCAAACAAATAAATAAACAAAGTGCAAAGTAAACCAAATGAGACTTCAATATATATTTCCGGTTAAGAGTCCTGGCCCTTAGGAGAGTGCGCTGTGCACCTGCGTCACTTCTTGGCACCGGAAGTTTTATTTTCGGTAATCTTCCTTTTCTTGCTTTCATTACTATAAGACTCGGTCTCCGAAGAGGTCTCAGCGGATCTCTTCTTGGCGTTTTTCTCCGGCATCATTTGGTCATACATTGCAGAATTGTCCCACCCCAGTGGATTTCTGAGAGGATCACTCTTCAAAGGCCAGTAAGGAGAGAGGAGATCGCTTTCCACATCAGAAACTTTCTCGGAGTGGGTTTTCTTTGGGCTTGAGGTTTTAAGTCTTGGGATAAAACTGTGGTTTCCTACTGTGGTGGGTTGCCTTCCAAAAGCATAGCCGCTCTTAGGATAATTCACTCTATGCCAGCGCGAAGTGCGGTAGAACCTCATTTTACAAGGCGGATTGGCGAAGACAGAGTAAGCTATGTTCTCTTCCGGGAAGTACTCTTCGCTATTGTCTTCCACACCTATCACATCCTTGAATGTTTCTGCTGTAACCGCATCTGCAGCTTTCGGAGAGAGCTTTCTGGCGGACGTTTGGCTTTCCTCGGAAACGCGTTCTGTAGATGGATATCCTTCGTTTCCTTCAATACCGTTCGGCTGGGATCGAACATTAAACCCCTTTCCAGTCACTCTGTCACAAACACTTCCTTGTGGTTTCATACTTGATCGAGTTGCAGCACGTTCTATCTAAACCGCAAATTTTTAGGGTGAATTTAACGCTCTAAAATGACGCGAACTAATCACAGACCTGCTTCGGAGAGAAAAAATTTTGATAAAGGTTGTACCTGAAAACTGTAATATTTAACTACAGGCAGATGTTATTTAAATGACCGTGTTTTTATATTTCTACATTTCTTAATGAATTCAGATTTCCGCATTTGATTTTCATTGTGTTGGATAAAATTTATTGTTAAGTGAACAATTGTATCACATTTCGCGAAAGAATCTTCATAATCTTTGAAATAGAGGCGGCAAAGTGCAACATGCCAAGTAGTGAAAAAAAATAGGACTTTATTTACTGGAAGCAGCTTTTGGCGCGTACATGCGTACGCCACTAACTCGTTTAGATCGCCGTTAACCGAAAGCTCATTCCAATAAGAGACAATAGTATAATACGCTAAATGGACATTATTATATGCATGTTATATGCACTTCGATTATAATATCATTCGGTAACAATAATATTATATAGTGGTGGGAAAACTTGGGTATACTTTTTGAAATTTTCATGTTTTGCAACTTCACAGACTTATAGGAAATGTTATTTTGCATCAAATGCAAATGTTTATATGTCAATTTAAAGAAAATTTAATGCTGAATTCAATACAAAAAGACAGGATGCAAATATATGCAGTACAAAAATGTTATGCAGCGAATACTGCAATCATGCTGAATATATTACAATGCACTTACAATTTTACTGTACATCAGTATTTAGTAGGATAGCCCTTATTCTTTAAAACCGCATCACAGCAACATCTCATTGAGCCAACAAGTGTTTTAAGCTCTGCCTTCGTTATTGCGTGGTTACCAGAAAGCAATTACAGCCTCAATTAATTGCCTTTTATTTGATGGACGCATCATTCGTACAAGGCTTTTCAAACGGTGCCACAAATTTTCTATCGGGTTCAGGTCAGGGCTCTTTCCTGGCCAGGTTGGAATTTGTTGTGAACCACTGATTGCATATTTTTGCTGTGTGACAGGGAGCCGAATCCTGCTGAAAAAGAAATGGGGCATTGTTGGGAAAGATATCCCTGATGGAAAATAGCAGTTTTGTTTCCAGGATGGTGTCAATTAATTTTCTTGGGTTCAGCGTGCTGTCAATTATATGAAGGTCGCCAACACCATTTGCTGCCATACATGCCCAAATCATAACGCTTCTTGGGTGCTTTGCATTGGCCTCCATGCAGTCAGGATGCAACTCTTCTCCTGCTCTACGTGAGACGTAGAGTAGGAGAGGAGATCCTTATTTCGTAGTGTTTCGGCCATCACTACCAAATAAAGATGTCTTAGTTTCGTCACTTCAAATAACTTGCTTCCACTGATCGTCTGTCCATCGAATGTGTTCTTTTGCCCACTGTAGTAATTTCTTGTGCTGCTGTAGATTCAGATATGGCTCTTTTCTCGAAATCCTACCTCTTAGTTCCATATCTGATAGTCTGCTCCTTATCGTTCTTGAACTGACAGAAACACTAGTCGAACACAGTTCAGCTCTGCTAGCCTCAGATGAAATTTTTCTGTCCTTCAGAAGCAGTCTTTTTATTCTTCTGTCATCAACAGCTTTTGTCCACTGTTTTTGGCCTTTTCCTGGTTTGTTTTTTAGTGACTTTGTTTCCTGATAACGTAAACAGCACTTTTGTACACCAGATGTTGTCATGAAAGTGCTGTTTACGTTTGACCCTCCTACTTGCCTTGCAATTTCAGCATAAGAAAGAGCCGATTCAGGTAATAAACAATTCTGATCCTTTTCGTGGGTGACCAATCAACTCTTTTCTTTGTTGTCATTGCTGTACTTATTATCTACAAGTTAAATTTAAAGAAATACTAAAAATATTTGCACAACCTACAATTATGCTTCGCTTACGCTGCTAACAGTCTTTCTTCTACGGAACAAATAGCAACCTCAACTTCTCACAAGATGTATTGCAGCTACTGCCATTTGTTTGATCCCCAGAACAAGGACTGTCATTGGCCAGTAGGGTTTGCACTTACAATCCGCTTCTTAACTGAATCCCACTTGTATTTCTTTTTTAGTCTAAACTCTAAAGTAAGCATAACTTTATTTGTACTGCATATATTGGCTTCTGTTTTTTGTATTGAATTCAGCATTCAATTTTCTTTCAAATGACATATAAGCATTTGCATTTGGTGCAAAAAAAAACATTTCCTATGAGCCTGCAAATTTGCAAAACATGAAAATTTCAAAAAGTGTCCATAATTTTTGCCACCACTGTATACACTTCGATAACAATATGCAAAGCAGAGGTATCGTGTTCAATCATTTGGAACGTTGAAACTGGCAATGCCTATAACTACAGCTCTACACATTGGAAATGACATTATAACAAAAGAGTGGTCTAAAATCACGGAAAATTTCTGAAAATAACATGCAGGAGGTTACCTCCTTGGTGCAGGGTGCCCGTTTTTTTTTTTAACCCGTGTTTTCACAGACTTCTTGTAGTCAGCAATTCCGTTTATTTCAGAAAATTCCGTTTATTTCAGAAAATTCCGTTTCAAGTTTCTCCATATTTATACAGAAAATTCGCAAAATCCGAAACACTGAGTTTTTCAGCCTTCACACCAAAGAACTCTTTCGCGGTGGTGGTGAGAATAACTTTCAATTATCTTGAAGAAAAGGAGCAGTGTACTGTTTTATAATATTATTTCACAAAACTTCTAAATATAATATTTATTCTATATAACTTTTGTCTTAAGGACTCCACAGACCGATATATGGACGTCGTACAATCACCTATGCAATAAATTAAGTACCCGGTTTCTCACGGTAACAAAATACATAATAGCTGGTGCACAAAATGGGAGGAAGGAAAAAAATATCCTGTGGCGTAGTAACAAGAATTCATGCGATGTGTGTGTGCTACAGAACTTCAAACTTAAATACTTCGACAGACTATGGAAATTTAACAGTTAATCAAACCTCCAAGTATTCCCGCGAATCTCTTCTATTACCGGAAATTTTTCGTTATATCGGTACGGAAAAAGTCAGAGCGAAGTTTTTCCGTTAACATACGAAAGCAGTTGTGGGAAATTTTCCGGTAGCCCATTTTGAAAATGGCAATTTATCGTTAGTACAAGAAAGGAACTGCGGAAAGGTCTTTGAAAATTCGGAATTTTCCGTTACCACATCTAAAAGATGATAATTAGTCGTCAGAATAAAAAAGGAATTGCGGAAAGGTTTCTGAAGAATCAGAATTTTCTTAGAGTACGAAAAATCCGTGCAATTCAGGTTTTTTTCCGTCATTTCGCAGGAAAGGTTGTATCCGAAATATGCTAGTGATTTAAAATATAATGCAATTTTCGCTATTTAATAGCCATAACAAAATATAATCTTTGAAAAAATAGAAACTTAATGTCTTACAACCAAAAATATCGAAATTCAGAACAAATAAAGCTGGCAATTAAATTTGTTTTTTGACGAGTATTAAAATTTGAGACTAGAAAATATGGAATAAATCAGACTTTTTAAGAAGTCGATGTCGTTAAAACCAATAGTTTACAGAAAAAGAAATAATGTTCTCAATAAAATATAGGAATAAGATAATACAAATAATTAATATATATCATCATCATCATCATTGTCAACCATTATCAATCCACTGCTGGACGAAGGTCTCCCCAAGTTTCCTCCACAACGGTCTGTCTTGTGCCAGTCTCCTCCATGTCACCCCTGCATACTTTCGAATTTCATCCACCCATCTCCCATGTGGTCTTCTTCTGGGTCTTTTCCTGTCCCTTGGAATCCAATCTAAAATTTCAGCTGTCCATCGATGGTCTGTCCTTCTGGCAGTATGTCCAGCCCATTGCCATTTCAGGGATTTAACTCTGATCATGATGTCTTCCACTCTTGTCATTTTCCGGATCCACGAGTTCCTCTTCTTATCTCTCCTGGTTACACCAAGCATGCACCTCTCCATGCTTCTTCGAGTTGTCTGCAGCCTTTGTATGTCTCTTTTAGTTAAGGTCCACGTCTCTGCACCATACGTAAGCACTGGAAGGATGCATTGATCAAACACTTTTCTTTTAAAACATAATGGCATATTGCTCTTGAAAATTATGCTGTTTCTTCCAAAAGCTCTCCAGGCAAGTTTTGTACGCCGATTAATTTCTTCATCAATGTGACCCTCACTTGATATCTGCTGTCCAAGATAAACGTACGTGTCTGTTATCTCCAGCTTTTCTCCATCAATCGATAAATCTTCATTTCTTGTAAAAGCATTGAACATCACTTTTGTCTTCTGAAAGTTCATTTTTAATCCCACTTTCTTTACTCTGTCAGCAAGTTCCTGGATCATACTCTGCAGCTCTGATGGGGTAGTTGCAAAAATGACTACGTCATCAGCAAAACGAAGGTGGGTTAGATAATCTCCATTAATCTTTATCCCCTTGCTTTCCCAGCTCAGCAACTGAAAAACATTTTCCAATGTGGCATTAAAGAGCTTCGAGATATGGTGTCACCTTGTCTCACTCCCTTTCCAATTTTTACGTGTGTTGTATTTTCAAACAGCCGAATCTTTGCACTTGCGTTTTCATAGATGTTATTAATAATATTAATGTATGCATCTTCAATACCGCAGGTTTTCAGAGCCATTGTAACTGCTGATGGTTTCACCGAATCAAAGGCTTTTTCATAATCGATAAAAGCCATGCACAATGGAAGTTCATATTCCCTCGCTCTTTCAATTAGTTCTCTCAGCACGTGGATATGATATATTGTGCTGTAGCCACTCCTGAATCCAGCTTGTTCTCTCGGTTGAGCCATGTCCAGTGTTACCTTCAAGCGGTGTGAAAGAACTTTAGTGAAGATTTTATAAACCACTGATAGGAGGCTGATAGGTCTGTAGTTTCCGAGATCTTCAATGTCACCTTTCTTATGTAGCAGGATCATTGTAGCGGTGTTCCAATCCTCAGGAATCTTTCCTTCATTAAGGCATCGAGTGAAAATTTGGGCGAGTACTGTTTCGATTTCTCCACTTGCTTCTTGTATGATGTCTACAGTAATTCCATCTTCTCCTGGAGCTTTTCCTCGCTTCATGTTCTTGATTGCATGTGCAACTTCTGCTGGAAGGACTGAGGAACTCTGGTACTGGTATCTTTCATGATGTCTGGAGTGCATGTATCATCCCTTTTCATATAATTTGGAGTAGAAATCTTTCACTCTTGTCAAAATTTCTGCCTCTATTTCTTGTTACAGAACCATCTTCTTTTCTCAGTGCCATAATCTGTTTTCTTCCCTTACTGAGATGTCCCTTTGCCAATTTTAGGCTTTGGTTGTTTTCAATTGCTTTCCTCACTAGTTCACAGTTGAATTTCCTTACGTCTTCAGTGATACTTTTTCTTACTGTCTTGCATAGCTCTATATATTCCACTTTGGAAGTCACATCTTCTTTAGTTGTCCTCATCTCTCTTCTTTTTTGCATCAACATTTTGGTTTTTCCTGATAATTTGTTCACATGCAACTTGTTCTTAGACCCAGCTAATTTTGTTGCTGTTTCCATAAGAGCTTTGGTTACTTTTCTGTTAACTTCAGAGATGTCCACTTCTTCCGATGTTAGGCCTTCTAAAGCAGAGAACCTGTTCTTCAGTTCTAACTTGAAGGTATTATGGTGTTTTTTAAGGTTGGTTATGTCAATACATTTTGTTTGTCTTATGAGCTTGCCACGTTCAAGTTTAGTGTTGAGGTGCATCTTACATCTCACCAATCTATGGTCACTACCTGTGTTGAACTTGTTTAGCACACTGCAGTCTTCTATGACGAATTTTTTGTTACACATAATAAAATCAATTTCACTTGTCGTCCCATTTGGATGTCTCCATGTCCATTTCCTGTGTGGCTTTTTCTTGAAGAAGGAGTTCAAGATGAAAAACCCTTCTGCCTCTGCAAACTCAACGAGAGTATTTCCACGCTGGTTTCTGTTGCCATGACCGAATTTACCTACTGAAGTTTCATTATGTTGCCGTTGCCCTATTTTTGCATTGAAATCTCCCATAATTATTTTCAAGTGCTGCTTACCTTTATTATTTAGACGACAAATTTCCTCATAAAATTCTTCAATTTCTTCTTCAGGATGACTTGTGGTGGGTGCATAAGTTTGAATAATCTGAGCCTGGTATCTTTTCGAGAGTTGGATAACAAGTCGTGCAGCTCTGTCAGAGGAACTTTCAACTTCTACAACTTTATCCTTCAGTTTCTTGTTTATTATAAATCCAACACCACTAGTTCTGCCAGTATCTGTCCCACGATAGTAGAAGAGATGTCCACTTTTCAGTTCGATGAGATCTTCTCCTTTTCTCCTTACCTCACTTAGCCCCACGATGTCCCACTTGATCCTTTGTAGTTCCTCTTCCAATTCAAGAAGCCTTGAATCAGAAGATAGGGAGCGTCCATTGTAAGTAGCCAAGGTCAGCATCAGATGGCAGCCTAGTCCGGTCCTCCGGGGATTCTTAGCACCCGCTGCCTTGGCCAGGTACATTCCAGCTGCCGGAGACTGAGGGCCAAGATTTATGTTGTGGAATCATTTTGGAGGGGGTTTGGCCATAACTCACCACGCTGGCCAAGCGGGTTGGTGAGTGTGGGATAGAATTTCCTCTAATCCCGATGGTATAGTTATACCGCTATGGGCGGTCGTCAGAGCCTTTAGTGGGAACAGGATGCACCACGAGAAGGCGGGGTTGACAGTTGTCAAGGAGAGGCTGTGGTGTTACGCATCACCTGACCTTACATCCCAATTAATATATATATATATATTAAAAAAGCCACACAGGAAATGGACATGGAGACATCCAATTGGGACGACAAGTGAAATTGATTTTATTATGTGTAACAAAAAATTCGTCATCGAAGACTGCAGTGTGCTGAACAAGTTCAACACAGGTAGTGACCATAGATTGGTGAGATGTAAGATGCACCTCAACACTAAACTGGAACGTGGCAAGCTCATAAGACAAACAAAATGTATTGACATAACCAACCTTAAAAAACACCATAATACTTTCAAGTTGGAACTGAAGAACAGATTCTCTGCTTTAGAAGGCCTAACATCGGAAGAAGTGGATATTTCGGAAGTTAACAGAAAAGTAACCAAAGCTCTTATGGAAACAGCAACAAAATTAGCTGGGTCTAAGAACAAGTTGCATGTAAACAAATTATCAGGAAAACCAAAATGTTGATGCAAAAAAGAAGAGAGATGAGGACAACTAAAGAAGATGTGACTTCCAAAGTGGAATATATAGAGCTATGCAAGACAGCACGAAAAAGTATCACTGAAGACGTAAGGAAATTCAACTGTGAGCTAGTGAGGAAAGCAATTGAAAACAACCAAAGCCTAAAGATAGCAAAGGGACATTTCAGTAAGGGAAGAAAACAGATTATGGCTCTGAGAAAAGAAGATGGTTCTATAACAAGAAATAGAGGCGAAATTTTGACAAGAGTGAAAGATTTCTACTCCAAATTATATGAAAGGGATGATACATGTACTCCAGACATCATGAAAGGTACCAGAGTTCTTCCAGTCCTCCCAGCAGAAGTTGCTCATGAAATCAAGAACATGAAGCGGGGGAAAGCTCCAGGAGAAGATGGAATTACTATAGACATCATACAAGAAGCAAGTGGAGAAATCGAAACAGTACTCGCCCAAATTTTCACTCAATGCCTTAATGAAGGGAAGATTCCTGAGGATTGGAACAATGCTACAATGATCCTGCTACATAAAAAAGGTGACATTGAGGATCTCAGGAACTACAGACCTATCAGCCTCCTATCAGTAGTTTATAAAATCTTCACTAAAGTTCTTTCACACCGCTTGAAGGCAACACTGGACATGGCTCAACCGAGAGAACAAGCTGGATTCAGGAGTGGCTACAGCACAATAGATCATATCCACGTACTGAGAGAACTAATTGAAAGAGCGAGGGAATATGAACTTCCATTGTGCATGGCTTTTATCGATTATGAAAAAGCCTTTGATTCGGTGAAACCATCAGCAGTTACCACGGCTCTGAAATCCTGTGGTATTGAAGATGCATACATTAATATTATTAATAACATCTATGAAAATGCAAGTGCAAAGATTAGGCTGTTTGAAAATACAACACACATAAAAATTGGAAAGGGAGTGAGACAAGGTGACACCATATCTCCGAAGCTCTTTAATGCCACATTGGAAAATGTCTTTCAATCACTGAACTGGGAAAACAAAGGGATAAAGATTAATGGAGATTATCTAACCCACCTTCGTTTTGCTGATGACGTAGTCATTTTTGCAACTACCCCATCAGAGCTGCAGAGTATGATCCAGGAACTTGCTGACAAGAGTAAAGAAGTGGGATTAAAAATGAACTTTCAGAAGACAAAAGTGATGTTCAATGCTTTTACAAGAAATGAAGATTTATCGATTGATGGAGAAAAACTGGAGATAACAGATACGTATGTTTATCTTGGACAGCAGATATCAAGTGAGGGTCACATTGATGAAGAAATTAATCGGCGTACAAAACTTGCCTGGAGAGCTTTTGGAAGAAACAGCATAATTTTCAAGAGCAATATGCCATTATGTCTTAAAAGAAAAGTGTTTGATCAATGCATCCTTCCAGTGCTTACGTATGGTGCAGAGACGTGGACCTTAACTAAAAGAGACATACAAAGGCTGCAGACAACTCAAAGAAGGATGGAGAGGTGCATGCTTGGTATAACCAGGAGAGATAAGAAGAGGAACTCGTGGATCCGAAAAATGACGAGAGTGGAAGACATCATGATCAGAGTTAAATCCCTGAAATGGCAATGGGCTGGACATACTGCCAGAAGGACAGACCATATATGGACAGCCGAAATTTTAGATTGGATTCCAAGGGACAGGAAAAGACCCAGAAAAAGACCACATGGGAGATGGGTGGATGAAATTCGTAAATATGCGGAGTGACATGGAGGAGACTGGCACAAGACAGACCGTTGTGGAGGAAACTTGGGGAGACCTTCGTCCAGCAGTGGATTGATAATGGTTGACAATGATGATGATGATGATATATTAATTATGTAAGGTCAGGTGATGCGTAACATCACAGCCTCTCCTTGACAAATGTCAACCCCGCCTTCTCGTGGTGCATCCTGTTCCCACTAAAGGGGCTCTGACGACCGCAAATAGCGGTATAAATATACCATCGGGATCAGAGGAAATGCTATCCCACACTCACCAACCCGCTTGGCCAGCGTGGTGAGTTATGGCCAAACCCCTCCAAAATGATTCCACAACTTAAATCTTGGCCCTCAGTCTCCGGCAGCTGGAATGTACCTGGCCAAGGCAGCGGCCAGTGCGACATGAAGGCAGAGGGTGCTAAGGATCCTCCGGAGGACCGGACTAGGCTGCCATTTGATGCTGACCTTGGCTACCTACAACGGACGCTCCCTATCTTCTGATTCAAGGCTTCTTGAATTGGAAGAGGAACTACATAGGATCAAGTGGGACATCGTCGGGCTGAGTGAGGTAAGGAGAAAAGGAGAAGATCTCATTGAACTGAAAAGTGGACATCTCTTCTATTATCGTGGGACAGATACTGGCAGAACTAGTGGTGTTGGATTTATAATAAACAAGAAATTGAAGGATAAAGTGGTAGAAGTTGAAAGTTCCTCTGACAGAGCTGCACGACTCGTTATCCAACTATCGAGAAGATACCAGGCTCAGATTATTCAAACTTATGCACCCACCACAAGTCATCCTGAAGAAGAAATTGAAGAATTTTATGAGGAAATTCGTCATCTAAATAATAAAGGTAAGCAGCACTTGAAGATAATTATGGGAGATTTCAATGCAAAAATAGGGCACCGGCAACAGAATGAAACTTCAGTAGGTAAATTCGGTCACGGCAACAGAAACCAGCGTGGAAATACTCTCGTTGAGTTTGCAGAGGCAGAAGGATTTTTTCATCTTGAATTCCTTTTTCAAGAAAAAGCCACACAGGAAATGGACATGGAGACATCCAATTGGGACGACAAGTGAAATTGATTTTATTATGTGTAACAAAAAATTCGTCATCGAAGACTGCAGTGTGCTAAACAAGTTCAACACAGGTAGTGACCATAGATTGGTGAGATGTAAGATGCACCTCAACACTAAACTGGAACGTGGCAAGCTCATAAGACAAACAAAATGTATTGACATAACCAACCTTAAAAAACACCATAATACTTTCAAGTTGGAACTGAAGAACAGATTCTCTGCTTTAGAAGGCCTAACATCGGAAGAAGTGGATATTTCGGAAGTTAACAGAAAAGTAACCAAAGCTCTTATGGAAACAGCAACAAAATTAGCTGGGTCTAAGAACAAGTTGCATGTAAACAAATTATCAGGAAAACCAAAATGTTGATGCAAAAAAGAAGAGAGATGAGGACAACTAAAGAAGATGTGACTTCCAAAGTGGAATATATAGAGCTATGCAAGACAGCACGGAAAAGTATCACTGAAGACGTAAGGAAATTCAACTGTGAGCTAGTGAGGAAAGCAATTGAAAACAACCAAAGCCTAAAGATAGCAAAGGGACATCTCAGTAAAGGAAGAAAACAGATTATGGCTCTGAGAAAAGAAGATGGTTCTATAACAAGAAATAGAGGCGAAATTTTGACAAGAGTGAAAGATTTCTACTCCAAATTATATGAAAGGGATGATACATGTACTCCAGACATCATGAAAGGTACCAGAGTTCTTCCAGTCCTCCCAGCAGAAGTTGCACATGCAATCAAGAACATGAAGCGGGGGAAAGCTCCAGGAGAAGATGGAATTACTATAGACATCATACAAGAAGCAAGTGGAGAAATTGAAACAGTACTCGCCCAAATTTTCACTCGATGCCTTAATGAAGGGAAGATTCCTGAGGATTGGAACAATGCTACAATGATCCTGCTACATAAAAAAGGTGACATTGAGGATCTTAGGAACTACAGACCTATCAGCCTCCTATCAGTAGTTTATAAAATCTTCACTAAAGTTCTTTCACACCGCTTGAAGGCAACACTGGACATGGCTCAACCGAGAGAACAAGCTGGATTCAGGAGTGGCTACAGCACAATAGATCATATCCACGTACTGAGAGAACTAATTGAAAGAGCGAGGGAATATGAACTTCCATTGTGCATGGCTTTTATCGATTATGAAAAAGCCTTTGATTCGGTGAAACCATCAGCAGTTACCACGGCTCTGAAATCCTGTGGTATTGAAGATGCATACATTAATATTATTAATAACATCTATGAAAATGCAAGTGCAAAGATTCGGCTGTTTGAAAATACAACACACATAAAAAGTGGAAAGGGAGTGAGACAAGGTGACACCATATCTCCGAAGCTCTTTAATGCCACATTGGAAAATGTCTTTCAATCACTGAACTGGGAAAACAAAGGGATAAAGATTAATGGAGATTATCTAACCCACCTTCGTTTTGCTGATGACGTAGTCATTTTTGCAACTACCCCATCAGAGCTGCAGAGTATGATCCAGGAACTTGCTGACAAGAGTAAAGAAGTGGGATTAAAAATGAACTTTCAGAAGACAAAAGTGATGTTCAATGCTTTTACAAGAAAATGAAGATTTATCGATTGATGGAGAAAAACTGGAGATAACAGATACGTATGTTTATCTTGGACAACAGATATCAAGTGAGGGTCACATCGATGAAGAAATTAATCGGCGTACAAAACTTGCCTGGAGAGCTTTTGGAAGAAACAGCATAATTTTCAAGAGCAATATGCCATTATGTCTTAAAAGAAAAGTGTTTGATCAATGCATCCTTCCAGTGCTTACGTATGGTGCAGAGACGTGGACCTTAACTAAAAGAGACATACAAAGGCTGCAGACAACTCAAAAAAGCATGGAGAGGTGCATGCTTGGTATAACCAGGAGAGATAAGAAGAGGAACTCGTGGATCCGAAAAATGACGAGAGTGGAAGACATCATGATCAGAGTTAAATCCCTGAAATGGCAATGGGCTGGACATACTGCCAGAAGGACAGATCATCGATGGACAGCCGAAATTTTAGATTGGATTCCAAGGGACAGGAAAAGACCCAGAAGAAGACCACATGGGAGATGGGTGGATGAAATTCGAAAGTATGCAGGGGTGACATGGAGGAGACTGGCACAAGACAGACCGTTGTGGAGGAAACTTGGGGAGACCTTCGTCCAGCAGTGGATTGATAATGGTTGACAATGATGATGATGATGATGATATATATAACTTGAATTTTAAAAAAAGATCCAGAAATAAACTTTTATGTTGTGAATCTTTAACTTTCCTGTGGCAACTTTGTATTCAAATCTTTACTATCTTTCTAATTGATTTTTTATTTTATTTTTATTTTTTTCTCCTCTTCTTTTCTTAAGAATCACTTCACTATGGGACTCTTTTTAGTGCTCCCTAAAGGAGTAATTCTAAATTAATTGTACAAAACCTTTTCCGGGTGGTTCTTCCTGGTCAGCCTACAATGTTGATGTGAAAGAGCAGTATGAGTTAATAATCTATACCAATTATTACAAATTTTATGAACATTTTTATTCTATCCATTAGGACTTAGATTTTGTAGTGGATGAGAAGTAGATTTCAGTTTATATTCCTTTCTTTTTTTAATTATGCAAAACCTGTTCTAAGTGGTACTTTCTGGTCAGGCTTCTCCCTTCCCAAAGTTAATGTGAAAGATCAGTATGAATGAATAATCTAAACCAATTATTACAAATTTTATGTAAATATTTTTTGGATCCGTAAGGGCTTAGGTTTTGTAATGGATGAGAAGTAGACTTCAATTTACGATCCTTTTTTTTTTTTTTTTTTTTTTTTGTTAAACCTGTTAACCTGGAATCTTTTATTTTAAATACTTATGATGTTTTTTATCTAAATAAATAAGCTGTCTCTATAAAATTGAAGTTACTAAATGAGTAAATTTTATTAAAGATTGCAAAAGTTGTGTATAAGTGAATTAGGAATTTTTTTTTATAAAACGTTGCCATGGATCCCGCCTGTCAACAGGGAACTGTATCGGCTGGTGGGGGGTCCGTAATGGTGTGGGGTGTGTTTAGCTAGACTTCACTGGGACTCTTGGTACGTCTAAAACGTCTGTGACCGGCCAACGCTATGTGCGCATCCTTTTTGACGAGGTACACCCGTTCATGTCCTGCATTCATGCTGATGGGTTGGGCCTGTTCCAACAGCATAATGCACCTCCACACAGGTGTCGGGACGCCACATTATGGTTAGAGAAGCATTGATCTGAGTTTGGGGTGTTGCCATTCCCTCCCAAAGTCCCATATCTGAACGTGATAGAACACATTTGGGATGCCATACAACGCGCTATCGAACACAGGAATCCGAGACCTCGGAATACACATGAATTGTGGAACGCTCTGCAGGAAGCATGGTGTGCATTGCCTACAGCATATTTCCAGAAGCTAGTGGAGTCCATGCCCCGTCGTATGCTCCCGTGTGGTACCTAACAAGGATTGGACTGGTGTACCAGTTTTTCTGGCACTTCAGTGTATATAATGCATACACACACAAAATACTGGCAGCTGAGAACCAAGGACTGGAATTTTAAACAGCGTCTTTGAGCAGAGCGGTACGTACAGCTTTGAAAGAAACGATTGATTCCAGGCGTTTTCACACAAAACTTATTAAAAAAAAGGGAAAAAGAATGTATTTTCTTTAACTTCGAGTTATTTCATATACTATAAGCCCACACAAGGCTTACAAAAGATTACTGAATAAACATAAAAACTCTCCTTGTTCACCTTAGTCAACTGGCAACGGGAATAACTGGAAATCATAGTATTTAACGATTATAAAAGATTTTATATGAAGAACACCCATTTTCACATTATCTAATTTGATTTCGAGCGAGAAATATGTTGATTCGTATTTTCTGAAGGATCTTTGAAATGAAAAAAAAAGACGGAATTTCAAAATTAATTTCATACAAATTTGCTGGCAATTTTTATTTCTTTAAAAAAAAATTGTAATGCTACTCTAATATGGAAAGGTAAAAAAAAAAAAAACCTAAATTATGTAAATTACGTGTTCAAAATAGGTGAAATTTTTAATAAAATTATTTTAAAGACAACAGATGCTGACTGAATGCTTCATTTAAGCTCATATTAAACAAACCTACTCGCCTTCGGACGAATGAGGTTTTTAAACATTATCCTAACTTTACCTTTATCTCAAAGTAATTGTATGATCGATTCAATATTTAGAAAATTGTGCATCATGATTTTGTGGATATAATACAATATCTAGCTTTATTCTTGTGCCAATGCGGATGGATGCATATATATTAGTTTACCAATTTTTTGTTTCGTTTGCTATTGTAATGAATGACATCCATTCCTAGAGACCCTCAACGTTAATGGTGTGCCATTTTTGTTAGCAAGACATTGATATGTGTGTGTGAAGCGGTGAGTGCACGCTTTTTTTTTTCAATACCTGTGAATAACACACTTGAATATTTTCCATTTATCACTCCCTTTATTATACTTTGTTTGGAGGTTTAACTACCACCATGAGCAACTAAGAGAGCTATAAGCAGTCTCATATCCCTAAATCACTGTTACCGGTTTCTGAGCCAGCCAGCGCCGTAAGACAAGTATTAGGCCGATGCAAATGTTTCTGGGCCACCCCGGTGGTGCAGTGGTCTAAGCGATGGCCTCTGATCATTCGTCCGAAAGGGGTCCGGGTTCGAATCCCGGTGAGGCATGGATGTTGTGTTTGTCTTACGGCACTGGCTCCCTCCCTTCCCTGGAACCAATGACCCTAAATTAGGGACGGGCGACTGCTTATAGCCCATTGAGTTGCTTACGGTGTTCGTTAAACCTTCAATCAAAAAAAAAAATGTTTCTGGCGCTCCACGTACCGGGATGTAAAAACGAAGCGGTTGGATTTTTGTAAATGTTGTTTATCCTTAATCTCGGAAAAACCGCTGCAAAAGCACGAGAGTGGACTTTTTCGGAAAGCAGCAAGTACAACTACGTATTGTGAGTCGTTTGTGAAGTTCAGAAGTGATTATTGCAGCGTGGACATGCACCGTAGCGGCCGGGCAAGGGAGAAGCAGACCGCATATTTGCAAGCTCTTCTAGTCGAAAATGGCGCCCGGTCAACTACAGAACTGGTAATACCGTTAGGTGTAAATCAGTCGACCGTAGTCGGACGGTTGCGTGTCACGGGAAAGATTCCAAAAGTGGGTCCCACACGAACAAACGCTAGAAACGCAGACCTAATACAACACCCATGCCTCACGCGGATGCAACTCTGCCACGAATTGCCAGAAGATAGCGCTTCAGCTCATTTGGGAACCGGGGCGACTCACTTCAACAACATGTACGTAATAAATCAGACCGCACAGTAAGTAGTTCTGCTCAACATATATTCATCAAAATGTGCGTTACCAGTGTGCCCTACATACAATTGTAAGCACAAACGCATATTTGTGATCATGAGCATACCGTTAGGGGCACGTGCCCCCCTCCCCGGAGGACATTGTAATGCGGGGGTAAGCCTATGATGGGGCAGCAAATATGAATGGAAAGTTTAATTAAGTCGCTACGAAGTTGGTTGGTGGATTTTAATGGCGCAAGGGCCATGTTATGCCGAACAGCGCCAGATACAAGACCATTAAAGAAAGACATTTAAAAACGTGGTATAACATGAAAAGGCAGACTGATTCGGTAAAAGTGAAAAATGAGAATGATGAAAAGTGTAAAAGCTAGATAAGTTCAAAAAGTCAATTTGTTTTAAAAATGAAAAATCTGTGAATGAAAACTGTAGATCTTAGATGACTCAGTCGTCATCTAAGATCCTCTGCTGCGTAGCTGCACCATCTAACAGATGAGAATCAAAATAGTGAAACCGATGAACACGAAAACGAACACAACTACATAAGACATGAGCGACCGTGAGTCGCTGTCCTCGGCAGTCGCACACATCGGGGCATTGTCGCCACACAGCAAAAGCATTTCCTTACGACAGTTTGTTCCCAAACTAGATAGCCATAGTCCGATCTGTGGTTTGATAGAGAGAAGTTTGTTCCTGCTCTGCTGAGACCAGAGGGACTGCCACTCACCCATGATGAATGTACGGATACCAGAACGAAAATCTCGAAAACACAGTGCCAGTCGAGTGATCGGCATGGAGGATACGGATCTGGCAGAGGCATCCGCCAGCTCGTTACCCCGAATCCCAACATGGCCAGGAACCCAACAGAATCGGACCAGGAAAACAGAACCATACAACGTCTGCAGGAGGCGACTGGAGGATCAGTGCCCTCCGGAGAAAATAAAACTTGAATGACTGACTAGGAGTCAATGCAAAGCATGACCCGACGATGGAGTCTAGACTGGCTACGAAGTTGTTGTTTTTTTTTTAATGGAGGTTTAATGACCACCGTGAGCAACTCAATGGGCTATAAGCAGTCGCCCGTCCCTAATTTAGGGCCACTGGTTCCAGGGAAGGGAGAGAGCCAGTGCCGTAAGACAAACACAACATCCATGCCTCACCGGGATTCGAACCCGGACTCCTTTCGGACGAATTATCAGAAGCCATCGCTTAGACCACTGCGCCACCGAGGAGGCGCTACGAAGTTCAGAGGAAGATATGAGCTTTATACAGCCACACTGTTACGCTAACCTTTTAGATTTGACTGAGATTCTTTTTTTTTTTTTTTTGATTGGAGGTTTAATGACGACCGTGAGCAACTCAATGGGCTATAAGCAGTCGCCCGTCCCTAATTTAGGGTCACTGGTTCCAGGGAAGGGAGAGAGCCAGTGCCGTAAGACAAACACAACAGCCATGCCTGACCGGGATTCGAACCCGGACCCCTTACGGACGAATGATCAGAGGCCAACGCCTTAGACCACTGCGCCACCGGGGCGGCAACTGAGATTCTATTTTGTGTAAAACTACGACAAAATGCTATCAATGTAGAACTTATTATTTAACATTATTTATGTATCAGTAAAAAGATCTATAATTCTTAAAAGAATGTTAAAAAAAGAGAGAGCTTTTATTTTCCGAAAATTTAGCATACTGTCAACAATACGCTGGGACTGTTCACTATTCATTAACAGCAATCAGTGGCGTCCTCAGTGGGGGTGACCATGAGGTATCACTACTTGGTCACTCGTTTTGTTATTCGCAATTTTTTTAATATATTTGTATTAGAGGTCTGCACGGACCTAATTTGGTGAGCCCAGCCAATCAAATGCAGCTCTTATTTAGGCCGGGCCCGTCATGTGCCATTTGGTAGTATTTTGTCCTTCTATTGTATTTTATTAAAATGCGAAAATGAAATAAGATATGATTGAAAATTTTTAGTTCAATGTAAGCCTAAAAAATATTAACTGAATTTTGACAATTATCGAAAAATATAACCTTTAAAAAGAGAGAAAAAGGAAGATTAAGCGCTTTCAGAATCTCCCTTTTGCCGTCCCGGTGGCGCAATGGTCTCAGCGATAACCTCTGATCATTCGTCCGAAAGGAATCTGGGTTCGAATCCCGGTGAGGCATGGATGTTGTGTTTGTCTTACGGCACTGGCTCTCTCCTTTCCCTGGAACCAGTGACCCTAAATCAGGGACGGGCGACTGCTTATGGCCCATTGAGTTGCTCACTGTGGTCGTTAAACCTCCAATCATAAAAATAAAATTAAAAATCCCTATACACATTAGGGATGGGAAAAAAATCGATGTCGTCCGACTATCCCATACGAACAACCCCCCCCTCTACACAACACACACACTCGCTCGGGGTTGAACCTTTTTTGTTGTCAACAAGACCCAAAATGGTTTCACCATCTTATGAACTACAGATTGGTAAAAACACTGCGAGTGCCTCTCCTTGCTTTTCTGATTACGTCCTGGGCTATGTCATGGAAGTAAAGCCAGAGAAACACACACACCAGAAAATCGGGACAACGAAGATTGCGATAAAAAGAAACGGTCGACTTGGCTTGGCCCGGCCTGTACGTACGTGTCTGGAGAAAAGCCCGACCCGTTGCTTTGTTCTCTAAACTAAACAAGAAAGATGACACCGAATTTTCGGGTGTAATAAGCACGTCTTTTGAATCCGTTCTGACGCAAATTATATTTATCAAAGCTATTCAAAGTCAATGGAACCGGTATGGAAAACAATAGATCTGACCAAAGAAAGATTTTCAATCGGGTTTTTGATCCCTCAGATATTGCTGTAAACGGAATCGTGAGCTTACGAACTCTTAGAAACAGGATATCGACAAAAATAAGATATGACTTTCAGTCCCCTGGTGGGAAAACCATGCATTATTTTAGGAAGAAAGTATTCTCAAAAGGTTTATCCATATAAGCGGTATCGGTCCAAGAAAAAAAAATTAGTCGAGTTTTCAGGAGCCCAGATTTTGCAACAAATACTTCAGAAGAAGAAATTAACACTTATGACCCCTGGTGGCTAAACCATTCTTTACCAAACATCAGAAATTATGTGAAACATATTTTCCATCAGGTCTTGTATGCGATACAGGAAGATGTTTTCAAATCAGAGCTTTAGGAGCAGAAATAACGCAGAAAGCGCAATTTACCTTTCTTCCCCTAGCGGAAAGTCTATGATTTACTTGAAAATTTTGAATTTATAGGGAAAACATTTCGCATCGGAAACACTATCCAACAAAGAATGAATTTTTCAAATCGTACTCTTAGAAGTAGAGATATTGACAAAAATAAGATATACATCTACGCCCCTGGCGTAGAAACCATGCATTTTTTCAAGAAGAAAATTTTCCCAAAAGGTTTGTCGACATGAGTAGTATCGGTCAACAAAAGACTTTTTTTTCAATCGAGATTTTAGAAGCTCATATTTTGCTGTAAATACAACAGAAGCGGAAATTAAAACTTACGCCATCTGGTGGCCAAACCATTTCTTACAAAAATTAGAAAATATGTGCAAACGATTACCCATCAGGAGCTGTATGCGGCACAGAAAGAATTTTTCAAATCGGAGATTTAGAAGCAGAGATATTAGGGGAAACGCAATTTACATTTACGCCCCTAGCGGAAAGTCTATGAATTACTTGAAAATTTGGAAATTATATGAAAAACATGTCACACTAGAAACACTATCCAACAAAGAAGTAATTTTTCAAATCGGACTCCTACAAGTAGAGATATTGACAAAAATAAGATATACATCTACGCCACCTGGCGTACAAACCATGCACTATTTTAAGAAGAAAATTTTTCTAAAAGGTTTGTCGACATGAGTAGTATCGGTCAACGAACGACGTTTTTTTTTTCAATCGAGAATTTAGAAGCTCATATTTTGCTGCAAATACAACAGAAGCGGAAATTTAGATTTACGCCCCCTAGTGGCCAAAATATTTTTTACAAAAATTAGAAATTGTGTGCAAACGATTGCCCATCAGGAGCTGTATCCGGTGCAAAAAGAATTTTTCAAATCGAAGATTTAGAAGCATAGATATAGAGGGAAACGCAATTTAACGCTACGCCCCCTAGCGGAAAGTCTATGAATTACTTGAAATTATATGAAAAACAGGTCACACGGAAAACACTATCCAACAAAGAAGGAATTTTTCAAATCGGACTCCTAGAAGTAGAGATATTAACAAAAATAATATGTACATCTACGCCCCCTGGCGGAGAAACTGTGGAATATTTTTAGAAGAAAATATTCCAAAAAGGTCTATCGATGTGAGTGGCATCAGTCCACGAAAGAATTTTTTTTTTTTTGATTGGAGGTTTAACGACCACCGTGAGCAACTCAATGGGCTATAAGCAGTCGCCCGTCCCTAATTTAGGGTCACTGGTTCCAGGGAAGGGAGAGAGCCAGTGCCGTAAGACAAACACAACATCCATGCCTGACCGGGATTCGAACCCGGACCCCTTACGGACGAATGATCAGAGGCCGACGCCTTAGACCACTGCGCCACCGGGGCGGCAAAGAAAGAATTTTTTGAATGGATGTATTAGAAGCTCCGATTTAATGGCAAACACATCAGAAGCAAAAATTAACACTTACGCCCCCTGGTGGCCAAAGTATTCTTTACCAAAAATTTGAAATTATATGCAAAAGATTTTCCATTAGATGTATCCGCTGAAGAAAAAAATTTTCAAATCGGAGTTTTAGAAGAGTTATCGGGGAAAATGTAATTTACTTTTACACCCCCTAGCGGAAAATCTATGCGTAATTTGAAAAAGTAACTCTATCTAAAATACTCTTCGACATAAATGGAATCGAAAGATAAAATGTTTTTTCAATCTGATGTTTAGAAGCAAATATGTGGAATAAAACGTATTTTTGAATTCGACATCTGCATTTACGCCCTCTACCGGCGAAATTGTACATCGTAAAAAAAAACGAAATGAAGGATCATCATTTGCATATTTCAAGCTTCCCAATGCAAAAAGAATTTTTCAAATCGGACTAATAGTTGCAGAGATATCGTGGGTACAGACGGACGGACAAACCGATAACAGAAGCACGATCTTTTTTTACAAAAGACGTGCTAAAAAAGGCCTGGAGACCACTAATTTGTATGTTTTAAAATCGCGTAATTGAAAACGCACTTTAACAGCGGTCCTACCATTTTTCTTGAACAAAACATAAGCACTTTTTAAGGACCTGCAAAAAATTTAAAGAACTTACCCACTGCATATGCAACAATGACGTGTGAACAAATATACGTACTTTTACACACCACTTAATATGCAAATTGAAGTAAACTGATGAAGTTTGCAATATGTTTCCATATAATTTAAGTTTGCAGATGTAATAAATTAGAATTTATGCAATTTAAAAGGCAGTTGTACTCATCAAATCAGGTTTTTAAACTGAGGTAATAATCACGTATGCAATAAAGTAAATGAAAACTGAAAGCAGCCGTTAAAGCTACGAGTTCAAAATTTGAATTTTGCACATAATCAGCTCATGATTTAAACTGCAAAACCAAAGTCAAAATTGCATGTTCAAGATTCAATTTTACACTTAATTTTTTCGTGGTACAACTGATATTTACATATATATAAAAAGGAAATACAAAAGGGAAATAACACTACCCAAGAGATGGCGATAGGTCTTGTTGGGTGGAATCTGCTGGATGTCTTTCAATTTAGACCATAGTCTTTCACTTTTTCAGCAAATTGTTTTTCTCATACTATCCCGTGCTCCCCAATGGGATTTTAGCTGACATCATGTCATCATAAACACAGAAAACCTGCAGCAGAAGCCCCATGCACTACATCGTAACTTTTGCCATTTTGAACAAAAAAACAAGGACATTTTTAAGCACCCAACAAAAAATAAGCGCTTTTTAAGAGCAGTGTGAACCCTGTTTAATAAGACGGAAATACTGTACTTTTATAGCTAAGACGGAAATACTGTTGTACTTTTATAGCTTCCAAATGCTGTTTTTTTTATTATTTTTTTTACCACCTCCAAGAAGAAATTCTTGGTGCAAATAATGCATAATAAAAAAAATGTTTGTTATGCACTTAAAAAAAATTGTTCCTTTTACGGAAAAACTGTTTCCAACAATGGACTTTCCCAAAAAAGGAAAACATCGATTTATGCTCACCCCCCCCCCCTTAAGAAAAACGTTTAAACTTATTTGTGCATCACCTGCCCCCCCCCCCCCCCCCGATTTTTTGGTCACACTATCTGTGATTGTGGTTTTCCCCATAGTTGTGAAATTATCTTTCAAAAACTACTCCACATCACACCACATAGCATTAAAATAAAAAAAACATTTACATAAAAATTAAGCATGTTACTCTACAACATGTTCTGAAATATCACAGTCAAAAACACTACAACGGCAGGAAACGTGCATTGCTAGGAACAAATAAAACGTGAAATCTGATTTCAAACTTTTGTAATAGCTTTATTACGGTACTTAAAAGTATACAGCAAACACATAACTGTTTTGTGCTAACATGTAAAAGAAACACACCATAGATATCAAAATGGATAAATGAAACAAATGTAAAAACGTTGACATAGGGAAACTTCCAAAGGCCCAGTAAAAATACAAAGACCAGTGAGATTCACTATAAAATTTTCAACATTTAGCAATAATTTGTTTATTTTATAAAAAGATTTCTACATACAGCAATTTCTCACAATATTCTTTACTAAATTAAGCTCTCATACACAATAACCGTAAACAACAAAATATGATAGTCAATAAATTTGCCATCTTAGCCATAAGCAAAGTAATGTTGTCAAAATACAGAAAGAACTTATGGATTTTTCATAAACATATTACATTTCAAAAAGAATTGCTATCTTGGTTTTAATGTCGCACAGCAGCGACAGGAAACTGGAAATACATACGACACAGAAAGAAAAAAGAAACAATTTGTTTTTCTTGCATGTATTATTATATATATATACAAGGAAGCTGAAGGACACAGTGTTTTGAAGGGTACGGTACCCAAGAAATATGATTTACTACATTGAAACAATAAAACACTCCTTTCCTTTTTTGTTTCAAGGTTTAAACACCACTGTGCGAAACTCAATAGGTTATAAGCAGCTGGGTGTCTTTAATTTAGGAAAACACTCCACCTTCCGTTTTTTGCTTCAAGATTTGAACACCAACACCACTGTGTGAAACTCAATAGGCTATCCTTAATTTAGGAAAACATTCCACCTTTCTGTTTTTTTTTTTTCTGTTTCGATATTTAAACACCACTGTGAGAAACTCAATGGGCTATAAGCAGCTGGGTGTCCTTAATTTAGGTAAACACTCCACCTTTGTTTTTTGTTTCGAGGTTTAAACACCACCATGTGAAATTTAATGGGCTACAAGCAGTCGGCTGTCCCTAATTTAGGAAAACACTCCACCTTCCTTTTTTGCTTCAAGATTTGAGCACCAACATTAACGTGCGAAACTCAATGGGCTATAAGCAGTCAGCTGTCCTTAATTTAGGTAAACACTCCATCTTCCTTTTTTGTTTTGAGGTTTAAACATCATCGTGCGAAACTCAAGCAGTCGGAAAACACTTCACCTTCTATTTCAGCTATAAGCAATTTAGAAAACCGTCCACCTTCCTTTTTTGTTTTGAAACTCAATGGACTATAAGCAGTCAGCTGTCCCTAATTTAGGAAAACACTCCTTCCTTTTTTTTTTTTTTTTTTTTTTAAAGTTTAAACACCACTGTGCAAAACTCAATGGGCTATAAGCAGTTGGCAGTCCCTAATTTAGAAGAACTGGTTTTATGGAAGGGATACAGCCAGTGCCAAAGACAAACATTCCGCCAATGCGTTAACCGGGACTGGAAGCACATCTCGGAGGAACAGTCATAAGCTAACTATTACAACTAAAATTCAGTTTCTGATAGCAGGACGATAAACTACTTAACAGTGTATTACTTCATGGAACAATTTCACGCTAAACAACACATTTACAACAGAAAAGTGTGCTTGCTACAGTAAATATTGGAAAGGAAAACCAAAAATGAAAAATCTTAGCAATATACAAACAAACCAAAATAAAGACATTCATATGAAAAACATTGAATTAACGAAATTTAGCTGAGAGCAAACTCCATGGGATTGCGAACTCCACGGGATTGATTGACTCGGCAAAGAGAAAAAAACTGAACTGTTTCAGTAAATGTTTCAAGGACAAATGTAAAACCTTAAAAGTAAACAAAATTCATGGGATCAGCTTCAGACAAAAATATATCAAAAAGAGAAAAAGTAATTTTATGCAACATGTTACAAATATTGGTAGAAGTAACAAAAAATTGAATGGCTAAGATGGCCACATACTTAATTCTAAGAATTAATGTAGATATATTAAAAATCTACACAAGCTATTTCAATACCACTTACAGCATAAAATATATAATGTAAATAACAATTTGTATTACAAATGTGAACATATATATACATAACAAATTTGCAAAAGAATTTCAAAGTATTACATTATTCAAAAGATGTGCTTATGGTGACGATGTAAAGTGAGACTAGAAGTATATTACTACACTTGTTTGAGATAAATAAACAACATCTTTCAAGAAGAAATCACTCACTACTTTCAGAAAACTATATATTTATGTATGTATGTATTCTTCACAAGAGATCCCAATAATAAATCACACAGAACAACATTTAACATGATACAAAAGCATTCTGAGCTCCCAAAATAGATGAAACTGGTGCAATGGTCTCAAAAGTAAAGCACATCAAAATGATGAAGCCCTGTACAAGCTGCTGTGGAAAAGAAGAAAGTGACAACTTCAAAAGCGACATTTCTTCCATACAAAAGCTAGTTTACTATAATTTAAAAAATGCCAGTTATCATGAATGGATGCTAATTACAAAGGTCAATGTCAACAGCACGCACAAGCTACATTAAGAGCACTTTTCATCTGAGAACTATTTTATGAGTAGCACACTTGCAAAATGACATTCTAATACTAACACTGCTGATATATGTATATATAAAAAGGTAGCCATTGTATAACACTCTGAGCTGCATTTTACAACAATCTTTTCTGCAGATAGAATTAAATGCACTAAATGTTTGCTGTGAGCACGTGTAAAAATTTCCTTTGTAACTGTAAAATAACTACTTCATTTTTAAAGCAAGATACTTTGATAATTTTTTTTTCATTGTGGAGTAGAACCTGCTTATAACAAGGTGCTCGGGACTCATGGAAATTCTGGCTAAAAATGTTTTGAAGTGAAAAATACTACCGTGTAAACATATGGATTCATGTTTATATTATATATCCATAATGGAGAACTGGATATACTTTAAATATTCAATTAATAAACAACAGCATGAAAAATTAAAACACAATACACACTCACACTGTGGCAGAAAATCCTGAAGCAGACATGTGGAAACATTAAAAAAAAAAAAAAAATAAATAAATAAAATACTCCCAAGGCATAGATAGTGGGTGTTTATTAAACTATTAAGAATATTGACAACAGTAATTGTTTTTTTTTTTGTTTTTTTTTGGGGCATAGCTCTTGGAGTGGGTGGTGGAGAGAATCTCTAGCACAATTTGCTTTTTAAGCATTTGATGTACATTCACCCAATTGTTTTTCTATCGGCATTGTTCCACTAGCACACTGAGATAACCCTGCACCATTGCAATTTCATTCTGTATGCCACCATTTCTATTTCTCCATTCCAGGACAGTGTGCAGCAGATTTTCTTTGTCTCGTTAAATAACAAATTTCATTAAATGTGATCATCCTGTTCTCTTCCTTGTTGAATACGAGGACTTAATTAAATTTTCTTCGTTAAAAATTATCAATTTAGCTTGGAATTATCATTATACCAAACAAAAGTCCCTCCTTAAATCTGGAATCGCACTAAATATGGGCATGTTATATGCGGGTTCTACTGCATTTCTTTGCACTAAACAACAAATCAGAATCTCAAATGAACAAAAAATGCAGCTATGAACACAAAAACAAAATACAGCAAAACAATAAAGCATCACCTAAATAACAAATACACTGCTAGAAAATTATGAGCCCGACATTCATGTACACATATAAGTTGAAAATGTCCACAGAACTGGTGACACAAAATTAAATTCAATACCAAGTAAGCATAGTTTTTAGTAACATATATGCAATTAATGCACATAATAAAACTATCACATTAGTATGCAGTTGTAATCAATTTTACAACTACTTTCTACACATACAATATGATTAAAGTGTTTCACTCCATGTGGCCGATATGACCAGATTTTTTTAGTAAGAGCATTCTGAAAATAGCAAATTTTCCCATATATATGTTAAAAATATCAAAAATTATAAAAATATGAAATAATCATCTAAAAGTAAGATTTAATGTGAAAAATATGAAATGAAAGGTATCATACAAAGCACATTTCTGTGAGACCATTCTGAATCTATGCAAATGACAAAAGCTAAATAGATGCTATATGAGTATATTGAATGACTCTATATGTGTATATTGAATGACATTACTATATATTTTGAATGGCATTATTTTGTCACGTGACAAACAAAAACAACAATAAAAACAAAATTCTGAGCAACACAGTAGCAAGGTGAAAGCTAGGAGGCATTGCTAAGACTGAAGATTTTTTAAACTCTAATCATCCCCCCCCCCAACTTTAAACCATCAGTATTAAACTTGGTAATAATTCATGACATGGCTATTTTTAGCATTATAAATATCTCCAAATATGGGATTTTTCTAAAGAATAAAAGGAAATAATGTGTCAAATTTTCGGGTAGCACCCCTACCCTTCCTCAGGATTACAGCTATAATAGGTGTTGCCATTCATGAGATAAATTCCAACATTACAAATCATTTAATGTTGTAGAGAGAAGAAGAGGTACAACATTAAATGATTTGAAAGGTTGGAATTTATCTCATGAATGACAACACCTATTATAGCTATAATTCTGAGGGAGGGTAGGGGTGCTACCAGAAAATCTGACTCATTATTTCCTTTTATTCCTTAGAAAAAAAACCATAATTTGGAGATATGTATCAGGCAGTATGTTTGCATTTATCTCCTTTATTTTCATTTCATAAATTTTTCAAGTTTTTCAGGTCTTACCCCCAAATTTATTCCTTATCATAATACATCTACTTGTATAACACTCAAAATTTGAACCCATTTAAAAACTAAGAGGCTTTACAGCCTCATTAAACTTTAGCATGCATTTTCCCTGTATATATTCTTTATCACTCTACTAAAGTGAAGGTCAGTTGATTCGTTTCATACTTCAACAGAATCCACATCGGAATTTCTGCAGCCAAGCACAGAATCAGCATTCAGTGGTACACTTGTCTAAGCTCTATAAACAAAGGAATGTAATGACTTTTGACTTACCTTCTTTTTCAAGATGAAATATATGCATTTCTGTGGAAAATATCATGTATAATTGCAATACAAAGTAGAGGGAACATCGTGAGAAAAAAAGGATTACAATTATGGAAAATTTTTTGCCTCATCTAACTTACGTTTTCAGAAATTTTTGCCACTCCTTACAAGCCAGTATAAAAATATTTATGGGAAGGATGACATTTAACAACAATTTCACACACAGTGAACATAAAGAGAAAAGGGAATTGCTACTATACAGGTGAAATTTTCACTTTGTCCAACTCCTGCTTTTGGAATTTTTTCCCTTATTTTCCAAGCTGAAATACAAACAGTTATGGAATAAAAGTACTTTTAACAAAAATAATGGACAGAGGAAACATCACGAGAAAAACTGATTACGAGAGAAATTTTCGATCTGTCTGATTTACGTTTTCAGAATTTTTTGAAAGGCGGAATTCTGTGGGCAAGGACAGAAAACTGTTACCCACCCATGAATAAATAATGTGCCTAAATGCATTTTTCAGAATGTTATACACCAATTTATTCTATAATTTACACTCTGCTGAAAATATTGTAATTTCTGGAAATGTGGAGGCTTTAAATTTTAAGAGAGGAAAAATTGTTTAACATCAATCACACATGGCATCAAAATAGTACTGATTTAAATTATACTCAAGCAATACACCAATTAACTTAACATAAATGCTGTTTCCTCATCTGGTTTACGATTCAGTTTTGCGGCACACTATTTTCTTAACAAACATGTTGTTCCCATCCTACCCCCTTGTCTATGCAGAGAAGTTGGGAGAAATGGCATTCTTAGCTTTTCACAGTAGTCCTTCAGCAGTGCCAATACCTTCATTCTTTTATCATTGTTTTACTTTCATATAGGGAGAATGCTTTTCGTATGAGACAATGTGAAATATGTTGACATTGCAACAAGTTCTGAATGCACATTCAGGACTTTTAATTTAAATGTGCAACAAATAAATCTTAATCAGATTTAGGCACATAAATGTTCACCCCATATTAATCCTACTCACAGTGTATTCAGCCTCCTTTTCAATATGTTATTCCTATAATATCATAAAAATAACTAAAAAAATTTCGTGGAAATTGAGGAACAAAATACAACAGGTTTATTCATTAATTCATTTACTATAATTTAATTTCTTTTGATAGCAAGTCTTTGTATGTCAGATTGTTTCATAATTACTGAAGATGAGAGTTCTTGAAAACTGAAGTCTGTAAATGCAATATCTTTGACAAAACTAAAATGCTGTCCCAAACCATAATGTTTAAAACCTTTTCATATGTTTAAATGCATCAAAACTGTAATGGTTAGCCTTCATTCCCTAATAAACAATAACCTGGTCATCTCATTGTAGTATGCTTGAAATGTTTGCTGAAAAACATGGACTTAACTTACCTACAATTTTTGGCAATCCAAGAATATTGACAGTGGGTCAACCACACTGTCATTTACGGGGGAATGAAGTCAGTCACCATTATAAATGCATGATATTTTAGCTATTTAAAGATTTTATGGAATTTCAACATCTAAAATTTTAAAATAACATTAAAAGTAAATGAACTTCTAATAAGGACTTATCCTTGAAAGCTCACAAATCTGCATAGCATATAGTGCTATTCATTCAGAGAAAATTTCTAGAGGGAAGTATCACTATAGCGGCATTAGATCCAATGAACTTCCTCCTTTAAGTATTCTTATTTTCATATGATCTGAAACCTGGGAGAAATCAATTTGGATTCAAGACACACACACACATGAACCAAACTAAAATTAAACAGAATGTTTATGCTTCTCTGGAAACAAAACACTTCTTGAAACCCTTGTGTACGAACACTTTTACATATTATCCTAATCACTTCAAGTCCAAACTCAATAAAATCTAAAAATAAATAAGGCTGCAATGTCCTTTTTAAGAGAAATTCACACTGAAAAGCACAACAATCCTAGTTTCAACAGCATTAAATTTTTATATTTTATGCTTCTGCTGCAGCCAGAGCTCTGCTGCATACCTAGTGGACACAATACAGCCATTGTTTTAATAAAATAAGCAATACTTTTCTGTAAAAATAAAAATTTCAAAGAACACCAAAGGCAAAGGAGTCACCTGCTGTAATTTACAGCTACTGGTTCAAAGAAGAGGAGATAATCATACGTAAGCATCAAATACAATACTAATGTAACATCCAAGACTTTAATATATAGTAGGTTTGCAATTACTTGGCCAGCAGGCCAAATGTAACTTTTAAGCAAAATGAAAAAATGATGCAAAATAAATCCCAAGTGAAACAATATTATTTTGTTATTATGAGGTGTTCACTAGTTTATAACAGTGATACCAGTCATGTACTACAAAACTATCAATTTTATGTAGATATTAAAATAAATTACACGAATGGAAAATAAATTGATAATTTTAGTACAACATGCATTAAGTACATTGTTATAATAAACAAGAAACTGAAGGATAAAGTGGTAGAAGTTGAAAGTTCCTCTGACAGAGCTGCACGACTCGTTATCCAACTATCGAGAAGATACCAGGCTCAGATTATTCAAACTTATGCACCCACCACAAGTCATCCTGAAGAAGAAATTGAAGAATTTTATGAGGAAATTCGTCATCTAAATAATAAAGGTAAGCAGCACTTGAAGATAATTATGGGAGATTTCAATGCAAAAATAGGGCACCGGCAACAGAATGAAACTTCAGTAGGTAAATTCGGTCACGGCAACAGAAACCAGCGTGGAAATACTCTCGTTGAGTTTGCAGAGGCAGAAGGATTTTTCATCTTGAATTCCTTTTTCAAGAAAAAGCCACACAGGAAATGGACATGGAGACATCCAATTGGGACGACAAGTGAAATTGATTTTATTATGTGTAACAATAAATTCGTCATAGAAGACTGCAGTGTGCTAAACAAGTTCAACACAGGTAGTGACCATAGATTGGTGAGATGTAAGATGCACCTCAACACTAAACTGGAACGTGGCAAGCTCATAAGACAAACAAAATGTATTGACATAACCAACCTTAAAAAACACCATAATACTTTCAAGTTGGAACTGAAGAACAGATTCTCTGCTTTAGAAGGCCTAACATCGGAAGAAGTGGATATTTCGGAAGTTAACAGAAAAGTAACCAAAGCTCTTATGGAAACAGCAACAAAATTAGCTGGGTCTAAGAACAAGTTGCATGTAAACAAATTATCAGGAAAACCAAAATGTTGATGCAAAAAGAAGAGAGATGAGGACAACTAAAGAAGATGTGACTTCCAAAGTGGAATATATAGAGCTATGCAAGACAGCACGAAAAAGTATCACTGAAGACGTAAGGAAATTCAACTGTGAGCTAGTGAGGAAAGCAATTGAAAACAACCAAAGCCTAAAGATAGCAAAGGGACATCTCAGTAAGGGAAGAAAACAGATTATGGCTCTGAGAAAAGAAGATGGTTCTATAACAAGAAATAGAGGCGAAATTTTGACAAGAGTGAAAGATTTCTACTCCAAATTATATGAAAGGGATGATACATGTACTCCAGACATCATGAAAGGTACCAGAGTTCTTCCAGTCCTCCCAGCAGAAGTTGCTCATGCAATCAAGAACATGAAGCGGGGGAAAGCTCCAGGAGAAGATGGAATTACTATAGACATCATACAAGAAGCAAGTGGAGAAATTGAAACAGTACTCGCCCAAATTTTCACTCGATGCCTTAATGAAGGGAAGATTCCTGAGGATTGGAACAATGCTACAATGATCCTGCTACATAAAAGAGGTGACATTGAGGATCTCAGGAACTACAGACCTATCAGCCTCCTATCAGTGGTTTATAAAATCTTCACTAAAGTTCTTTCACACCGCTTGAAGGTAACACTGGACATGGCTCAACCGAGAGAACAAGCTGGATTCAGGAGTGGCTACAGCACAATAGATCATATCCACGTACTGAGAGAACTAATTGAAAGAGCGAGGGAATATGAACTTCCATTGTGCATGGCTTTTATCGATTATGAAAAAGCCTTTGATTCGGTGAAACCATCAGCAGTTACCACGGCTCTGAAATCCTGCGGTATTGAAGATGCATACATTAATATTATTAATAACATCTATGAAAATGCAAGTGCAAAGATTCGGCTGTTTGAAAATACAACACACATAAAAATTGGAAAGGGAGTGAGACAAGGTGACACCATATCTCCAGAAGCTCTTTAATGCCACATTGGAAAATGTCTTTCAATCACTGAACTGGGAAAACAAAGGGATAAAGATTAATGGAGATTATCTAACCCACCTTCGTTTTGCTGATGACGTAGTCATTTTTGCAACTACCCCATCAGAGCTGCAGAGTATGATCCAGGAACTTGCGGACAAGAGTAAAGAAGTGGGATTAAAAATGAACTTTCAGAAGACAAAAGTGATGTTCAATGCTTTTACAAGAAATGAAGATTTATCGATTGATGGAGAAAAACTGGAGATAACAGATACGTATGTTTATCTTGGACAGCAGATATCAAGTGAGGGTCACATTGATGAAGAAATTAATCGGCGTACAAAACTTGCCTGGAGAGCTTTTGGAAGAAACAGCATAATTTTCAAGAGCAATATGCCATTATGTCTTAAAAGAAAAGTGTTTGATCAATGCATCCTTCCAGTGCTTACGTATGGTGCAGAGACGTGGACCTTAACTAAAAGAGACATACAAAGGCTGCAGACAACTCAAAGAAGCATGGAGAGGTGCATGCTTGGTATAACCAGGAGAGATCGGAAGAGGAACTCATGGATCCGAAAAATGACGAGAGTGGAAGACATCATGATCAGAGTTAAATCCCTGAAATGGCAATGGGCTGGACATACTGCCAGAAGGACAGACCATAGATGGACAGCCGAAATTTTAGATTGGATTCCAAGGGACAGGAAAAGACCCAGAAAAAGACCACATGGGAGATGGGTGGATGAAATTCGTAAATATGCGGGAGTGACATGGAGGAGACTGGCACAAGACAGACCGTTGTGGAGGAAACTTGGGGAGACCTTCGTCCAGCAGTGGATTGATAATGGTTGACAATGATGATGTTTAAAAATAAAGAAATAAAAATTCAATGGCCAAATAGTAATTAAACGAATCATCAAGACGTCTTTGCCAACATTTTTTTTATTGATGTGTTGCATTATTACAAAAAGTCAGAATATACAAATATAAGATGAATCTTTAATGTGGTGTTGATGTTCCTTGTGTGCCATTTGAAGAACACAAAAATTACAAACATGATACACAGAGCACACCCGAAACATTAAAACAGCATCAGCTAGTAAAAAGATCATTAAAAGCACACTGAAGATTCATTTTTCCACTTGTTTATTTTACAATGCTCTGAACAATTTTAGTAGGTTAAACATTAAAATGTTGGAGCCTTTTGATATATACTTGTGTTAAGCGAAATTTCCATTACACGTATTACATTAAATAATTATGTTGGTCATTTTTATGCTTAGAAACAAGTGGTTCTCAAGTATGGGAAAAAAGAAATAAATTTTGTACCAAAGAAATTTCTGACAAATTATTCGTAGCATCTTCAGCCGAAGTAATCGGGCTTACACTATTATACAAAACAATCATCTAGTGGAAGAAAATGAAATGCAAAAACAATTTAATTTGATTTCAAAAGGAACAAAAAAAAATGTCATTCACAACAGACATCAACCAGTTCCAGATGAAGAACAATCATCTGGTGTTACCACATACCAAGGTTTCTACAGAAAGCTCACTCTCACCAAGTGCTACCTAAATTTTGAAACTCAACAACAAATCAAATGGGCTGAACTATTCAAGAAAATAAAGAACTGATTACCAAAACACATGACAATCAGCTTATTAAATTTTTGGTATAGAAAGCTCCTCATTATGCTATGCTATGCATTATATAAGATGTTTTAGTATGGGAGTGTCTGACCCCAGGTCTAAAACTGCCCTTTTAGAAGTAAGAAGCTATGAGGGTTTCATAAGAAGCTCCAATACAAAAGAAAACACAGAAAATCATAGAAAAGAGAGGAAAAAGCAAACTATGCTCAGTCACTGAAAAGGAACAAAAGCATCTTGCAGGAGAAGAAATCTCATAATTATTTGTTAGTTTTGGGGTTTAATGACCACCAATGAACAACTCTAAGCAGAGGCATAGTGCAAAACACTCCAAGCAGAGGCATAGTGCAAAACATTCTAAGCAGAGGCATAGTGCAAAACACTCTAAGCAGAGGCATAGTGCAAAACAGTGGGGCTCACCAAAAAATTTGTTCTGCACACTTTCAATGATTTTGAATAGATCGTGATAACTTCTAATCACACACAAGTAATGCGTGTTAGTATATTAAAAATATATAATATTATATAAATCATATTGTGTGTATATTACATAAACTATATAAAAACAAAACATTTAGGAGGGGGAAAGGAAAGTCAAGTACACAAATGCAAAGGACAAGGGGGAGAGATCGATTGCTGAAGGAAAATCTTGCTACTTATCAAATTAGCTGACTTCTTGGTTTCAGAAACTGATAGCAGATCCTTACTCCTACATAACTCAGAAAGAATGGGCACTGGGATTGTGACTCAGTTTGCTAAACCTAAAGAGGTCAGTAACCACACTAATAAAGATCAGATGTGGTGATACATCCTCCTTCTCAGTCTGGGGTTTAAGAAGAAACAAGTAAATTCTCTCTAGTATGCCCTGTGCAATGAAAATATAAAAAGAAACTTAGTTGTGAAAGCTGTTTTGGGTTGTTCCTTCTCTGGAAAATAATTTAAATGTTATGAGACAATAAAGAAAACCATTCTTTTCTTTAACATTGCAATGATTGCTAAGAAAAATATTACCTGCAGAGATATGAAGGCCCATCCATCGGAAGCACCCCGTACCATGGGGGTTGCAGGGGCCTATGCTATACCACTAACTCTAAGGGCTATAAGCAGTCACCTTTTCCCCACTGAATCCAGGGATGGGAGAAAGCTAGCACCACAGGACAAACACATCACCCATGCAGCATCCAGAAATTGAACCCAGGCTGAGTTTTAATGAACAGCCAGAAACTAGTGCCTCTGACTACTCAGCCTCTGATCTTGTAATTAACTGCCATCACATGGCCAACTCAGAAAGCCTGAAATGGTTTGTACTGGTGTATAAAATCAATCTGTGTCTTCCAATTTCCACTTGACTACACTGCCATTACTATGACAATCAAGTTTTCTGAGAAGCTGACAACATGATTGAGAGCATCAAACAAAGATCTTCGCTCTTTCCACGTTTATAAGTGAGTCATGGAAAAATTCTCATTGAGAGTTAATTGCAGAATGTGAACATGCAAAGAAGAAAAAAAGGGAAGAAAAGAGCAGGTAATTTTGATGCATGTTTCTACTTCCTATTCATTTGAGTGTAAATTTCTGATAATTACAAACAATGAAACATTGAAAAGAGAGAATGATTTTTACTAACAATGAAATGATGAAGATAATAAATGACAATGACATTGTATCATTATCACAGTTACATAAGCATTAATCAGTGTAATACAAACAGACTTCAAACTCAAGTGCCACATCTGCAACAGTTATTTCACATTTACAGCTATGACAAAATTTCATAATTTGGTAAACAGCATGCAATGAAAGAAAGGTGCACTTTTATTTCAAATTCTAAAATCTCTGCTAAAGAAAAAAATGGAGTACACCATGTGTTTCCGTAAGAAAATTTGACAACCACCAGTTTAGAATTTCACAAACTATGTTTCTGTTCACTGTAAATTCTAATTTATTTATTTTTAATTTGGGATTTAGTGAACCACTATGTGCAACTCTAACTTGGTTGTATTGAAATTGCCCATCTTAATTTGGGGGTCACTGGTTCCAGGGAAGGTAGAGAGCCAGGGCTGCATGGCAGTCACAACCCATGCCTCATCCAGGACTTTAATATGGGCCCATCTTGGATAAATAGCCACAACCCAGAACCACCTCTCAGCTACACAAGTGGCCAAATTTTAAATTCAATGCATGTGGACTGTTAACAAGTCCACAAGCCAAGATTTAACATTTAACAATTATTTGCATTACAAGGTTGAACAAATCTTTCGTGAATAAACTTCCTTCTCCCCCTCCCCCAAGACTTTTACTTTACACATTGCCAACCAAGTTGAAGTTACCTATTAAAATTACTTATAAATAAAACTTCCAAACAAAGCTTTTCTTGGTCACACACATTAAAATATAATGATGTAGAATTATTTTTTTCATTTTCCTCCTCTTTTGGAGCAATTAACATGATAACACATACTTGCAAAATACCTAAAGGAAGCTATGATTACCAGCATACAACACTTCCAAATATAAGCTCAATATATTAATACATAAAAATCCACAGATAAATAAAAGTTCATCAAAATGTGCTCACGAACAGTATACAAATAGATATGTACATAATTGTATTTTTTTCATGCCTAAAATTACTAAGAAAATTAAGCTCTCCGAAATTTGTAGCATTTAATGATGACAATAGCTAAAAGGTGCAATATGCAGTAAATAGCATAAATGCCAATACAAAATTAGTAATAAACTGGCTGTTCATGGAAACGAAAAAAAAAAGAAGGCATAGAAGCTAGCTGTTCACTTATATTCTGATATACATCATAGCATGAACTGTGTTATTGCATGACTTAGGTAAAAAAATGCAGACAATGAACCCTAAATGTGAAGGAATAATTAGATCAATAGATGAAATTACTAATGCTTTTTAACTAACCCTCAAAAGCTTAATAAGAAAAAAATTACTGCATTGATAAAATTTTGAGATGCTAAAAACTGGAAAACCATTACATTCTTGTGTTTGTGATTTTTTTACACAAAATAATATTAAACTTAGTTGAACAAAATGTTCATCATGTTTCACAATTACAGATATTTAACCTTAAGACTCTTATGCAATCTGTAAGCGAGATGAATCATTACTTACAACAATCAAAATAGTGAATACTACTGCCAGATAATGTAAAACTTTCATCTGAACAACAAAATGGTGACACTTCTTGAAAGAGGAACATAACAGGGCCCTCATAATGACAGGCATTCAAATTTCAGAGTTTGGTCTACTGGACTTACCTTTTAAGACTGATACCTTTTCAAAAGTTTTGTAAGATTCTCTAACACAAAGCATAACAATAAGTGACACATATTCCTGACAAACTGAACTTCAATTCTCTCAAAACATACTGCACATTTTATTCAGTTAATTTGATGGTACATTATGTGCGTCACCATATAGATTGCTTTGCATTAAATCTTGCATTCATAATAGAATAGCAAGACAAGTCCCTACATAAAAGGTGGACAGCTTTTCATACTGAACTTTGCAGTGTGACATAAAATTTCTGGGTTTCGTAGGGATCTCTCATGATTATACATTCTAAATGTGTATTAAGGCTAATATACATGGAACCACTAAATACACAAGTATGCTGATATTTTACTATGATTTGGAAATAATGCCTGTAAATTATACTGAATGGAAAAAGTATTATGTACACCCTGATAACAACATCGAAAGTATAAGTATCACATCCATAACATGGGACGTTGAAACTGGCAATGCGTATAAGTAGAGCAGGCTCTATGCATTAGAAACCAGAAAGTAATTATGGGTAAAGTCAGTGAGCTTATAAATCTTGGCCAGCTAGTTAGACACAAGGAGGGCAAACAGTTCTATCACTACAACTGTTGAACTGTTGGGATTTCCATGTCAGACTGGTGCACATATACTACATGAAATACAGTAAAACATGGAATTAAAACCCTTACTCAAGGCTTTACTCAGATAAATTTATTAAATTCTATTTTAACTTGAAGAACTTTCAATTAATCTTCATATCTTTTGAGTTTTGTTTTTACAGATGTTACTGACCTAACAATACCAAAAGTTTTGTTTACACAGAAAGAATTAAAATTTTGTTGCCAGGTTCCTCTTGCAGTTATTAAATTGAAACCTTTTCATCGTGTATTTTGTAAGTATATTGGCAGATTCAATGCATGTGGACTTGTTACAAGCCAAGATTTAACATTTTACAATTATTTGAAAATGCTATTTATAAGTTTTGGAAGTCTATTGATGGATTTTTAATTTCTTCGGAGGTAAAAACTTTAATTAGCCTCTTGTTTTTATGAGGTTCATAGTCCACTATTTTAACTTTTTGACATAAAGGTTCATATTTGCATAACTGTATGAGATCTGCCAATATACTATTTTGAACTTTGCTATTAATAGCCTTTGCGTGTTCCCAATTCAGAGTTTCAATTTTTGAGATGTTTGTCCTATAACTTATAATTACTGTTACAGTCCAATGTAATTTCATATACAACACTGTTTGCTTTCCATCTTGTCTTGTGTATACTATAAGGTTCTTTGTTAGCTGAATATGCTACTTTGTTTTGTGCTGTAGTTGCTATTTTTACATTACTCTTTATTAAATGTTTATTCATTCTGTTATTTAATTTTCATAATTTGCCATTGGTATATACTTGATCATTTTATCAGTTTTTCAAACTTTGTGATATTCTTTTCAGATTGTTTTTGTCTGACATGTTGCATAATATTAATGACAGTTTTTTTGGGGGTGAGGGAATCATTATCTATTAATTTCACTGCGGTTTTTGTCATAGCTTCCATATGATATTTTTTTTCTAATGAAAGTAATTTAGTTCAAGTTATTAAATTTCTTGTTTGTTAATTGTTACTCTTTTAAGTGGTACAGTAAAATGTCCAACCAACTGAAGAAATGTGGCCCTAAATGTGCAATTGGCTCTCTAGGTGAGCACAGAATAATATACACGAAACCACTAAATCAACCACTAAAGCATCAAAATCACACAGCTACAAGGGTACAGATAATACCGAAATTTAATAAGGTCACATCCACAAGCTTATGCACAATGACTATACATCATACCATGGAACAAATTAGACTATGGCGATCCACGTTCTCGTCATGTCCCCTTGTTGACTGCAAGGTACTGAAAGGTTAGACTGTAGTTTGCAAAGCACTTATTGCAACTGGAGTGTGGAGGACTGGAAACAAGTCATTATCTGGATGGATGAATCATGGGTTCAACTCCATCATACAGATGGGAGGGGTGCATGGGCATAAACCGCGTGGAAGCGGTGGATCCAGCTTACCAAGTTTGGAAGTTTGGGTTGTACAGGCAGGTGAGGTGGTGTAATGGGGTAACAGTATGGGGTGCATTTACATGGCATCCCCGGGGCCCTTGCACCTGTAAAGGTAGATTAGTTTACATCACAGGTACAAGGTATGTGAACATCCTTGTTAACCATCTGTCCTGTTTGTAATGATTCTCTTTCTGCACCATGATGTGATCTTTCAAATGGATGCTACATTGTACATTTTCCAAATAGCAATGGCCCCAGGATAATTTAAGTGAGTTTACTACACTTGAATAGCCACCTCAATCCCCAGACCTAAAACCACTTCAAGAATTTGCAGGACCAATTGGAAAGATCTATTCAAGCCTGCAAACTCCCACCAGCAACTGCAGATGCTCTATTAACAGATGATACTCACTTGACGGGCACAAACACCATCTCCACATATCTCACTAATTCCTTACCAAGACATGGTAAGAAACATGTCAGCTGTTGGAATGGAAAAAATGAAGCATGTTATTAGGTAGGCATATATAATAATTTGTCCACTCAATGTATTTGAAATGTTTCTTTACCATGTGCAGCCACTTTGATGGATATTTCATCAAAATAAGTTGGTGGGAGATACTGTTGCATTTCTAAGGTGACCGATTCCGTGCACTGTCAGCCCTTAATCAAATAAGAAAATAAAATTAGTCTGGAGATGTCTGCAACTGCAAGTGCTCTCAGAAGAGTCACCAACTAAACTGCAGAAAATATTTCATAAACTGAAACGGGACTGCACACTGGAATACACACACTGCACCTCAAAGATCACAAATTCCTACTTCTAACCAAATATTTAGTGTGTGTGTGTGTGTGTGTTACAAAGTTCTGGGGAAAATATTGCATACAAAAGTAAACAAATTTTTTTTATTAATTACAGTTCCTCAGATTGCCTGTGACAAGATATAAATGCACTTCTAATGCAAGTACACATAGTTGAATTATAATGATTATTTCTTTTAATGTGAAATCTGCATTTACATTAGTACATGAGCATATAAAAAAATTTTAAAATGTGTAAAAATGAAAAAAAAAGATGCTGTTACACAATAAATAACAAATTTTATAACCAACCAATTAAAAAAATAAAATCTAAAAAAGGATTGTATTACATAGAAAATGGAAGTTTTGTTGGTTGCCAAGCAGCCATCACCACAGGTATTCCCACAAAAATGTGAGTGGGTACAAATGCAGTTCAGACACCATGTTAAATAACAAAAATGCATTACTTATGAAATTGAATGCATATTTTCATTGTCATATTAACATGTAAAAACTTTTGTTTTACACACACAAACTCTAAATAACAAAATTTGGTGATTAAAAACTAAATGTCTTTTTCCACATAAAATATGTCTGAATAACCACAACCACATATAAAATCACTACTACTCCTTATACACTGAATAAGTTTAATTCTCTGTTAGACAATTTCAGACGTATTGGTGTTCTTCAGTCTGTTGCTATGATAAATCATCCAGCACATTGTTATTCAGATCTGCTGCCAGTAAAAAGAGTTGACATGATTTTCTGTTCTAGCATAGAGCTTTTTGAAAGTCAGTCTCTTAAATTTTTTATAACTAAATTTTTAGTATAGTAGTCTTTTATTATAGGAAGTTCCAATGTAAGTAGAATAACAGTTATGCATCCCGTCAATTACTCATAACACTTTAATTTTTGTAGAAGAGCAACTGAAGATATGAATTCTAAAGACTACTTGCCTTATACTTTTTGCTAATCAACATAAATACCAAAATAACCTTCTAATGCTTTTTTCTTAAAACTCCTAATATATTTATCTTACCAGATCTAAAGGTGTAATTGCTAATTCCCCTAAGAGCATATAATACATTTAGAAAAAAATTCAATAACTTTCAAAACTTTCAAACACCGACTTCAATTTTTCCTATCTCAACAAACATAGAGAAGGTTGAAATGGGTGGTGTGGAATCATGGTTTCTTCCAGTTGCTGCATGTAAATATCTGCAAGAAAAGGGGAGAGAGGTGAGCCCTTGGTAAAACTAGTTTGTGTAAAATTTTTGTAAGTTTCTTGTAAAAATTTTTGTTGAAAACAAAACAACTATGCTCTTGTATGGTATAGAAACAATCAGAGGTCTTTGGTAAGAATACCAGGTTATACTGTAGAATTAATTTCTTCATAAGGAACATGTCTTCTCTTCTTGCAGAGATTTGCATGCAACAAACTGAAGAAATCATAGTTCCATACCACCCATTTCAACTTTCCTTATAGTTGAGTTATGTTGATGATATTTTCATTAGCTGGCCTCATCCCGAGTTTGAACTAGAGAACTTGATTAACTCCATAACTAAAAAAATGTCCATCTATGAAATTTGCCAAAAATAGCAAAGAAAATAACAAAATAGGTATTCTGGTTGTTTCCCTTTGCAAAAATTCTTCTCTCTCCATCTCATGTTCTGTTTATCATAAACCCTCTGGTGCCACAAACATCATTCCCTTTCAGCCATTTACTTTGCATCTTTACAAGTTTACAGCGTTAAAGTATTTCATCCACAGTGCTCATCTCATATGTAATAACTAATCTTCCCTTCAAGAAGAATTTCCAAGAATCTCTACAATACCAACTTCACATGGTTTTCCTGCTCCTACGGTTAACAACTTCATAAAGAAATATGAAAATAAATTGAAAATTACTTTACACCTCTATCCTCAAAAGAAGGACAACCTAAAATTCTCCAGATCTGTTCCATATCATCTTTCCTCTGCTTAAACTACAAAACCTTTTAAGAAAATTTGGTTACCATCTTACCATTAACCTTCCCCATCCTCTGGGCTAATGTCATGAAGCTATTACAGAGTGATTGGGACAAAGTTGGAAATCTTGTTCTTCCAGGTGATTACGTTATTCATATCTCTTCTTCCATAGTTCTTACATCAGAAGTACATAAAGAAGCATTAACAACATAATTTTGGAACATAAAAAAGATGTTTCAAAAGGTAACTCAATACTGCCTTGTCTATTTTGACCATGGAAGATATTACAATAATTCCCAGCTGGAATGAAACAAAATGTATTGCTCCTTTTGAGAACTGGTACCATGAAAGCATGGAAATGCATCAAGAATTATTCTAATCTATTCTAGATTTTAGCAACAATAATTACAACACACTTTTAAACTTGGAATCTGGAAACCAGTCTCAGTCTTGGCTTGGTGAAGACCTAAGCTGAGGTTGAAAGCTTCCAACCTATTAGCTATCTAAAAGTTATAATTTTCTAATGTAACAAAGCACGATCTTCTTTACTATCAATCAGTTATCTCTCATAATGTGTTTTGGCCATCATCGTCATAACTCAACTAACATCTGGCTACTGATCCACACAAGAAAATTCCTGTGAAAACACAAGAACAATAATAACACTAATAAACTGGAAAGAACAAGTTGCTTAGTAATCATAATCCTACCCTTTAGTTACAATTTCAACATTTTAAATGAAATAAATTCATATTCTGGATTAGCCATACTTAGGCCCACACATTATGGCATTGCTATATTTTTATCTTGTGAATTATGATGATCAAAATGAACACTTACTAGCTTCATTTATCTACACAAGATCTAACATCTCTGAAAAACACTGCAGAAAGTTCTGTGCAACTTTTTTGTCAGCAATATTTCAAACATCAAATTTTCATAAAATCCATGAACACTTTAGAAACAGGTGTAGGCAAATGGTACAATGCCTGTTCTAAAACAGTAACACAGTCCATAAATTGTGTGCAGAAAGGTCTGCCAACTTTCGGGGTTTACTATGGAACAAGTGCCATAATTTTTATTGTATAATCTATGGATTACCTGTCAATGCAGTAATATGCCACTTTACTAAAAATCAGGTTTTTGAAGACCTTTGAGCTTTTGAGTATCTTCATCATAATTGTCGGGGGAAGTTGTACATTTGGAAACTCACTGAAAATACATTAATAAACAGGGAAACATACTGCAGTATGATGATAGAGGTCTACAAACTGTCGGAAAGGGAAATATCATTATGGTAATATGTACCATGGTATTCTGTTCAACACATTCAATATCCAGAGTGAAAGAAATATTCTTCTCACAATACGTGGCTAATATTAGCCATGTATAAAGAGAAGAATATTTCTTCCACTCTGTATACCTGGACAACTGGAGATTTACTTAACAACGCTAGATGGCAGCAGAATTTGCTTTGTTTAAGAACTCAAATACTTGCGAATTCACTGTCGTGGGTGGTGCAACAGATAGCATGCTCGAACGGTAATCCGGAGATGCAGGTTCAATTCTCGCTCCACAGCGATGAAATTTTTGAGTTTTCTGATGTGATTGTTTTCACGTGTGCAACGTAATTACAGTCAATTCAGCGATTTCTGATTGCTGTGTTAATTATCATGACATTCAATATCGTTCATAAGAAATTGAATAAACTCCATGGTATAACTAAACTAATATTTGCCGCCCCGGTGGCGCAGTGGTCTAAGGCGCTGGCCTCTGATCATTCGTCCGAAAGGGGTCCGGGTTCGAATCCCGGTGAGGCATGGATGTTGTGTTTGTCTTACGGCACTGGCTCTCTCCCTTCCCTGGAACCAGTGGCCCTAAATTAGGGACGGGCGACTGCTTATAGCCCATTGAGTTGCTCACAGTGGTCGTTAAACCTCCAATCAAAAAAAAAAAAAAAACTAACATTTAAGAAGGTTTTCCTGTACATACCTCAAATGATGTTTAAATGTAGCACAATAGTCAATATTCCATAGAAATAATGTTCACGAAATGGAGTCATAGCTCTTCATCGAAGCATGTCTTGTCTCTAAGAGGCCTAAGGTCTTCATACTACTAAGCCTAAATGCTGTTCGAACAAAGGCTATTGCATATTGATTTCTGTCAATCTTTTGACCGAGTTTCAACGATTCTTGAATCAATATTCATTACTTAACGACGTGAAATTATGCAATTTCATTCAAGATGAAATAGTTGTGAAATGATGCAATAAAAGAATTAAATGAATGTATGGCACTTCTATTCATATTGTACTGTGGAATTAACTTTTTTACGGGTCTTATAGAGGTTATTATTCAAAAAGTTGGTGGTCAAAAATTTGACTACCAACTTTTTTCAATAATAACCTCTACAAGACCCGTAAAAAAGTTGATTCCACAATAAAAGAATTTTTGATTAAAAAACGGCTATGGAAATTGGCTAAAAGACAATAATACTTTGAACTACTGGATGGTATGCACACTGAAAGCAGAAATTAAATAAAGAAGTTGAATAAATGAACGCACGTTAAAAGAACCTTAAAAACCATGGAATCGTTCAACGCCTAACGAACCAATGTCACCAGAGCGTTTTTCCTGCAATTTTGCACAGCATCTTCAACGGAAAGCCTGAATTGATTGCAAGCAGTCTGCAAGTCTCACTTTGACGCCAAACTCACCAGACCCACTACGTCATCAATCACAGTTCAGGTTGCTAATGTACAGGAAAACCTTCTTCAATATTAGTTTAGTTATATCATGGAGTTTATCCAACTTCTTATGAACGATATTGAACATGTTGAACAGAATACCATGGCACATATTACCATAATGATATTTCATCAATAGTATCCACATATATATGATACATACAGTACTAATTTTGCTTTTAGTACTGCATGCATCATTCATCCACTAATTGATACATACAGTACTAAAAGCAAAATTTTTGTGTCAGAAAGGGGTTTTTTTTTCTTTTTTTTTTTTTATTTGCCTTTACTTAAAGAGTGTTTTGACCAAAAATACAATGAAATGAAGGCAGCGTTATTTGCTCTTTCAGACAATCACATGCTGTAGGAAGCTTGGTGTCTGTGGGTTATGCAGGTCTAACTCAGTAATTGCAGTAAAAATGCAAAAACTCAAGATTTTTGCTCTTCATTTGCTTGAAAGTAACACAAAAGCATTCAAGAATGCCAGTTATTTATTGTTAGTAACACAAAAGCGCTTAAGAATGATAGTTATTATAATTTTTTCCAATAAAAAGATCAGCTTCTTTTTCCCTATTTCTTTGGACTGCTGGGTCATCCCGTAAATCACAACTTTTCTGTAGGAAATTACAGTTCAGAATCAGCATCGCAGGTGTGGATTATGTGATGTCTGCAGATTATGTGCCACTGCGGATTACACAAGGGATTTTTCCTCCCTTTCCTGAAATTTATGGTCTGCAGATTACACAAAGGAAAATACTGTATATTTCATTCCAAGAGTTGCATCTTGACTGCAAGTGGCTGACTATATGAACACTCAGTGGTAAATGATCCTCTTAAAACGATAAGTAAAATAAAAAATATCAAATAGTTCTCATAAAACTACAAATGCCAGGGTATAAACTTAAGTTTCCAAGTCCCATATGATCAATTACAACTTCAAATGGGTCCCCTGTCAAAGAGTCTGAAAAGAATTGTGCATATTTTAGAGAAAAGAGCACATGCTCACTCATAATTCTATCACCTCTGAAAAAAAAATAGTAGAACATTCTGTGCACAGCTGTTTACCTTTAATTTTTCTTGTTTGTGCTCCAAGCATTACAACAATTATACAATGCTGCTGCTAATTATACAGATAATATGCACATGGTTAAAAACCCTTTTAAAAGCATCACATATGCATAAGAATATATGGAAATGTTAAAGGAAGCTCAAAAAAAGAATACTACCAGCACAGCAGATGGTTGCTCGTTTTATCTTACACACACTGGGATGAGACGCATGAGTTCCTGATGTAATACTGAACTTAATAATGGCATAAAGCAGCTGATACAGAAAGGCTTCACTAATGAGAGATGACAAACACTTTCATGCATATCATATAAAATCAATAATTACACTGCAATGCAACAGTTATTTAGAAAAGCAACATGACAAACTTTGATTCAAAAACAAGAAATGATTATGCCTAGTGAGCACCAGTCACTAATATGATACTAAAAAAAAAAAACTCACACAAAAAAAAAAAAACCCACTGGAACAGTCTGAATGATGGACTTCATATATCATTCTATAAGAAACAATAACAACAAACATATTACATTATCAGTTTCAACATGACCCTAATTTTAAACCTAGAGGTTTTAAGTTAGCACTACTAAAAACTGCTGGAATTTTTTGTACTCAATCTGGAAAGGTCAGTATGGTTTCAGCTGATTCAATAAACTCCTAAAAGATGTTTCTAGGCCACTTGTCAATGACAAATTATACACTTTGAAAATAAAATTTCAACTTAGTTGAATTAGTTTCCAACAATTCTGAGTATTAATGCTTTTTGTAAGCATAAGATTATATGATAAACATACACTTACCCTACTTTCTTTGTAAGAAGATTATTATACATTAGTACGATTTTTGTGTCATGAATAGACAAACAACGTGCAACATACAGGAAGGCCATTATACATTTGCATGATATTCATATCGTGAATAGACAAACAATGGGCAACATATAGTGGTCATCCTACAAAGAAAGTAGGGTAAATGTATGTTTACTATATAACCTCATGCTTACAAAAAGTATTATTAAATCCTTTTAGCATGTTGGATTTACCTAAAAATTGTCTTTAGGTGTTTCTGACTTTATATCAATGAGTCAAAATAATTGTTATAAAATTCTGAGTAGTTTAAATTGCATGTCATATACTTCAGAATGTATGCTCGACCTAGTACAAAACTTAATCTAATCTGTAAGAAAAGTACTCTGTTAATGGTTCAGTTAAATAATAAGATATTAAATACCTTACAGTTTGATCTTATATGAAACTGATACTGTTTACAAGAGCAATATTCTATAATCATGAAATTTTTAATTTAAAATTGTGAATCAATCCAAAGATAAAACATCCTGTGTGTCCATACATGGAAGCCCAAGGAGGAGGAGGAGCAACATTTTTAATAGCAAACACTGTAAACACACATTAAGTTACATAACTTTACACTAACAGGGTAGAGGGAACGATCTTGATCTTTCACGGAGTACCATTACCAAACAATTTCTGACAAACTATGTTGCATCTCAAATAGATAAAAGATAGTGTATTAATAACATCCATTTGACATATAAACAACAAGTGTTATCACTACAGAAAAAACAAAGATGCGTACTCTGTCCAAACACAAATGAATTTTTCTCAACTTTTTTCACTTAAAATTCTTTATTACAGTGCTTTGGTAATTATTGAAACAGAATGGCAATTATTGAATGCATACTCTGTCCAAACACAAATGAATGTTTCTCAACTTTTTTTTCACTTAAAATTCTTTATTACAGTGCTTTGGTAATTATTGAAACAGAATGTAATTTGCCCAAAATTATTTGCTAACCATAACAATGCTCCATCACATGAGAGATGCCACAGAAACAAAAACAATCAAGTAAAATTATAACAGTTGTAAGATAATTGCATCAATAAAATACAATAAATACGAACACAGTTTTATTACACAAAATATAATGCATGTAAAAATTACATGGAGAAGCCATCATAACAAAATTGCATTGCTCTAAAATACTTTAAATTCCATGATTAGGAAACTTAACACATTAGTTTTGCAGGATTAGAATAATATTGATACAGCTCTAACTGAAGCTCACATTTCAGCCATGAAATGATTTTGAGACAACACAAGGAACATTTTTAAGTGTTTCTCAGATTTTGTTCATCGTATGTGTGCATGCATAAATTTTACAATTCTGGGTGCACGTGCACCATGGTTCTTTTTTACCCCATTTATAAATACAGTTTTTGTAGCTGTCTCTGAGAGTGGATGTCCACAGAATAAGGCAAATTAAGATAAGTTATAAACACATGTAGGAAGCAAAGAAACCCCTAAAAAACAACATTTTTGGGAGGAACGATAGACAAAAAATTTGCTTTATCAGTGTGAATAGCTAACAGAAGTATTGGCAGCACCATTCATGTACATCATTTAGGTTCATTTATTTATTAACATTCTTTATTTGAAGAAGATGAAAAAAACAAATGTGACGGGAGAAATGCATGTCTCCAGAGCATCTAGGGGTGTAGATACCGTCACACTTCCAATGCTAGACATTTAGTGGCAAGTACATATAATCAACTTTTAAATTATTTTACATTTTAATATTGTAACACACTAACTATTCCTCAATTTACAGCAATGCATTTCCAAGGGGCTGCATGTTTAACTTCCAATGAGGTCTGTCTATATGCATTTTTTTTCAACTTTCTTGAAATACTCTTTTGTAAGAATTACAAGTGCTTAAGGCATTGCAATGAAAAATGTACTTCTACATAAATTATCTACTTTGGGAAGGTGCAGTTTCCAAATTCAAAAGTTTACAATGCACATACATGGGAATCCTGCTTTCCAGGAGTACATATGGAAACATGAACCCAGCAAAATAACTGCAATATATTTTGGACTTTTCATTAGTAGTAAAGAAGGAAAAATTGAAATGCTGTTATATAAAAAACCTACCAACAATAATAAAATGTTAAACTATCAGTCAAACCATCTGAATTATATAAAAACAAATGTGGCCACTCAATTTTTGGAAAAAAAATAAGTGTTTTAAATTCTTTCAATTTAAAAAAAATGCTCAAGAGGAGGAACTGAAAAAAGTTTTGGAAGATAATAATTACTTTTCTCCACAAGTCAACAATATTCTAAGTAAAAAAGAAAAGAATTTAAGTCAAAAGCTAAATTTCAGTTAACTAGAAAAATTACTTACAATAAAGGAAGGTTTGAAAAACTACAGAGAATTAATGACAGGTTTCTAGTCAAACTGGCTCCAGGATTACAAAATAAAATTAGAAACTACCTTCCAAAATTAAAGTAAAAAGAAGAAAACATCCTTTTGCAGGAAGGTGTGATCTACAACATAAACTGTGAGTGTGGTCTCAGCTCTGTGGAAGAAACAAGCAGACAGCCTAAAACCAGACTGGCAGAGAGAACATAAAGCTGCAATTAAAAATACGACAAACAAAACAGGTTTGGACAGACATGCTCAAAATACAGGACATAAAAGTGTTTTGGGTCACTGTAGAAGTTCCGACACACCAACAGCACTTTTCAAAAGAAAGTTGTCAGAAGGACTGGAAATCAAGAGAACAAGAGGTACAACGTTAAATGATGTGAAAGGTTGGCATTTACTTCATGAATGGCAACACCTACTATAGCTGTAGCCCTGAGGAAGGGTAAGAGCACTACCCCAAAAATATGACATATAATTTCCTTTTATTCCTTAGGGGGAAAAAAACCCATAATTTGAAGATATTTACAGTGACATTATATGATAACAACTACCTCTGTGTGTGTATAAAACCTTTTGCTTCTCACATCTGTTTTGCATGCAATATGATACTATTATTACCAGTGCAATCCATGGTGCACACAGTAAGCATGAAATAATGGGATTATATATCATATGTTACCAGTTACTTCACCTGCCAAGTTTAAATACATTTTGACAAAACTTTATCTGTGGAGGAGCACTTTTTATTAAGCATACTGAAACCAAATTGTGGCAAGCCATGTTCTGCCCAGCAATTTGAAAGGAAAAATATCTGCAACCTATTTTAGTACATATTTTGAACAGAAATTGGCATTTGTGGTGCTTATATTTGACAGTTAGCTACACAAGTTTAAAATCATAGAGAAAAAAAAAAAAAAACCATTCAGGACATGTTAGTGTAATTGTAGATTTAAATCAGATATTCTAATTCCATTCTGCACAAAATATGCAGAACTGAAAAAGTCAACAGTTGTGACTCAGTGAAATCACTAATTTGTACAACTGCAGTTTAAGAGACCAAACAACAAAATGAAGTATCCCCGTGTAACAGTTTAGAAGTAGATCAAGTTCCTTGGGATGATTAATCTGTGAATCAATACAGTAGACTCTCGCTAATCTGGCCCTTGATAATTCGGCCTCCTTCTCCTTGCGTGGTTTTTGGTTGCAGAAATCGTGTTAATATCAGACCGAAATGAATTATACTTCATACAAGAGTGAAGTTTTAAATTTTAATGTTATACTATATTTTGAATTGGCACTAACGTTCATGTAATTAAATTTAAAATAAAAGTAGGAAGGATCCTCAGAATAATTAATATTACAAAAAGCATCTTCATTAAAGCGCACAAAAATCTGTGACATGTTTCAAAGTGACCACCAAAACAGTAGAAAATGCAAGATTTCATCTGTGCTGTATTTGCAATTGTATGTTTCTTTCACTGTGTACAGCATGTACACACACATATTGTGCTTTACTGTACTGATAATATGAAAAGATCATTTCATTGTTGTTAATGAGGCAGTATAGTACGTACTGATCCTGTTCTTTCACTATTATCACATGCTTGTCTCTCATTTATGTTTTTCTTAAATACATATGTATTACACATTGTAAACTTGTAATTGTAACATTACATTTAATGAAGAATTAAACTGATTTTTTATGCACTCTCAGTAATCCAACACTCTCGCTAATCCGGCATGCATCTGTGCAAGGAATGGACGGATTAGCGAGAGTCTACTGTATATAATTAATTTTTAAGTTCCAATGAAAATGACTGACATAATCAATGACTTAAGTGACCTGGTTTTTTAACACACTCTAAGGGAAAAATTAAGATTTTCTGAGAGCATTTTGATTGAAAAGAATAATGAAAATGAACAGTATACATGACCCAGCAAGCATAGATAACACATGGAAAACTATGATAGATACTGAAAAAAATACAAAGACTAGTAATTTCAGAGTAAAGTGAAGAACATGAAAAAAAAACAGTATATATATTCAATTCAATGTCTACTTTAGTGACAAATTCTGGTTCTTTACATCAATTTCATTTTTGGATCCATAAATAGCAGCACAGGCAATCAACAGGTGATCTTGGTGCCCAGAGCAGAGTTGCATAAAAATAAAATGTATCTGCGTACACAACTTATTGAAACAGAAAACTTGCTGCAAACCTGTGAAGCACGAACCACAATAAAAATAGAATAAGATAATTTAAAGAAAAATTAATAAAACGATAAATAATTATTAGAACAATAAAGATTCCAATGAGGACAAAATAAGTACATTACAATTGAATGTGCAGCAATGTGTACAAAATGGATCTTTATGGCAAAATATTAAAATATTGGACTATAAACCTCATAAAATCAAAAGACTAATTACAGAAAATTTTTATATCCAGAAAAACAGTTCCATTAATGAACCTTCAAAAATTAAAAATGGCATTTTCAATAACTTAACTGAAAAATAGGAGACATACAAAGTACATAAGGAGAATATTTTAATTTAATAACTGGCAACTTCAAGAAGAACCTGGCAATAAAATTTAAATTCTTTCTGTGTAAACCGAAACTTTTGATAAGAGTTCCTATTCATTGAGAACAGGCCTTAATAAAATGTAGAAGTCAGAAACGTCTGTAAAAGCAAAAGAACTCAGAAGATGTGAAAAAATACTTGAACGTTCTTCAAGTCAAAATAGAATTAAGGATATTAATCTGAGTAAAGCCTTGAGTAAGTGTTTTAATTACAGTAAATGACATTTTTTAATCTACTTGCAAAAACTATCTGCAGAATTTGCTAATTTGGAAACTAACCACGTACAGCATACGTGCATACATCTATATTCTGCTACTCTGTTGGCGCCTGGAAAACACGTAGTTAATCGGTGACCACACCCAATTTCATTCCAACCACTCAGGGAAAGCTCACTTCTGATAATGGCTGGCCTATTAGGATATCCTGCCTCAGGAGACAAGCTCGAGCTTCCAAATGTGCTCATGGCCTGCAACAGGTTTGATATTTTTGGCCTTTGCCTTAGTCATCAAAAGTTTTTTCAACATAAAAAAATGTTCATATTTGAGTACTTTTATTACTTAAAACTAACCAATGTTTTAACTTAAGTGTTTTTTTTTTCATTATGGTTGAAGAGGATATGGGTTAATGTTAATGTGTAGAATACTTAAATCTTAATATGTAAACATTGATCTTTTTAACCTACAGCTGCCTTGGGAGGTTTTCACAGGAATGATGGGTTCTCGAGAGAGTTTCGCATGGCTGTGTATGAAAGTGTAATTGTTCCTACTTTGATGTATGGCAGTGAAACCTGGGTACTACAGAAGAAACATAGGAGTTGTTTGTGTACTGGAGAAATGCGTTACTTACAGGGGGTTTGTGGCAAGACACGTTCTGATCTTGTGAGGAATGAAGATGTGTTGCAGTTGTGTAATGTGAAGCAAAATGGTGTTAGCAAGGTGGAGACTAATATGCTTCGGTGGTTTGGCCATGTTGAAAGAATGAGTGATGAGATGCTTACTAAGAAAAAAATTTCAGTCCAAGTGGCTAGAAGGAAAGGCAGAGGAAGGTCAAGGAAGTCATGGGAGGATCAGATTCAGGAGTGTCTGCATGAGAAAAAGTACATAAGTATTAAGTATAGAAGGTCTTGTGTACGTTGTGTGATGGATGTCAGTGAAGCCCAAGTTGTGTTTCCAGATCGTTGTAAATGGAAAAGTTTGATATGACAACAGTAAGTAAATAATCAGTTAAAAATTATCTGCTTTTTCTCTGTGAAGCTAATCTATGAATCCCAGAGAACAGCTTAGTGATATTTATGTATGTATGTATGTATGTATGTATGTATGTATGTATGTATGTATGTATGTTTAACCTACTAAGGGAAGGGTCGGCTCAAAGATAGGTGTATCACATACAGTCAACTCTGGATATAGTGAACTCTGTTATAGTGAACATTTAGCTACAATAAACCTAATTCATTGGTCCCAACACCTGCAACATCAGAAATGTACGTTAAAATTTCCGTTTATAGTGAACCTAAAAAATAAAACTTCAAAGAAAAGAATGTACTTGTAACATGAAATTGCAACTTATTTCAAAACAAACCTTCTTGTAAAAACTGTAAAAAATGTGTTGAGAACAATATTGTAGGCCTACTATTCCTTAAGTTCATTGAAGGACAAAAGTAGGATTAAAAACCTCAGCAACAACAAGCTGGTGTTCCTGCCTGCCAACACAACATCAGTCCTCCAACCCATGGATCAAGGTGGGATTCACAGCTTTAAAACCTAATACAGAAGGGAAGTTACACTTCATTTAATCCAAGCCTTGGGATTAAAGCAGAAGACATCAATAAATGTTCTGAATGCTGTACGTTTTGGAAACAAAGCGTGGAGGAGTGTGTCAACTGTCACTATACAGAACTGTTTCCAGAGGTTTTGGTTTGGCTACTGAACATGCCGCATTTGACGAGGAGGATGATGCTCCTCTAAACGACCTGCTTCAGCATATTGGTGAGAATTCCACTGAAGCTTTTATCTATGCTAACTGTGAAGTTATAATGAATGAAATCCTGTCGGAAGAAGCTATTTTCAAGGCTGTGAAAGGAGGTTCCAGCACGGAAAACGAGGCTGACGAGGACGATAATGAAGAACGTGTTCCAATGGTGAAAGAGCTGTTGGAGTGTGTCAGGACTGTGCTAAATTTCCTAGAATGTATAGAAAATGTAGAATCGAGTGTGGCAAAAGCACAGACTCTAGAAAAGGACAGAGAAAATATTTATTAAAACTGTTTGCAGCAAGCAGCAGCACATAACAGACTATTCTCATGTTAATTAAGGTAATGTAAAATTAATTTTGTTTACTTGATTTAATGAATATACACTATGTGCATAAAAATATTATTTTTTACATACATGTGTACATAATTTACTTTCTTGCTCACCATTCTACTCAATTCAGGTTGAAGAAAGACACTTCGGTTTTAGTGAACTTCAGACACAGTGAACGAATCTGCAGAGGTTCACTATAAGTGGAGTTGACTGTACATGTATCATAAGTTAGGTGAGTACCAATACCTTACCCTAAATATTATAATATTCTTGAATGTATGTTGATAAATGGTGCATATCCAATTTATTTGGCTCATTACATTTTTCATAGCTTGTCTTTTGGGATATCTGGCCACACCTGAAGATATAACTGACTTCTCAATTCTCAATTATTTTAAAATTCTTTAAAAAATAAAAATAAATAAAAAGTGAAAATAATTTTTAACTTAACATCATGTATCAAATATTAAGCTGTGCTTTGCAGCATACAAGGTATGATTAAGGATCATTTCAGATTACACTGCAGAAGTTATAAGTAGTGCTAAATATTTCCACATAATTGTTACACGAAACACCAGTATCAGTATCTCTGTTCATGAAGCACAGATAAGTTATTTCTGGGTCCAAACTAAGTGCAGTCAAACTGTCATTTCCACATCAAACTGAAATCAAAAGCTGGGTATACAAGTTTAAAGGCAATATCTAAAATCACAATATATAGATTTTTTGAGAGCGCAAATAGTACAAAACCGTTCATTTCATCATATTTTCTGTCAAAATCCTCATAAGCAAAAAAAATGTACTTCCATTTCTTTGAAGACCTCTATCTTTGTATTATGTTACATTTTTTTTTTGTTAACACATTTTTGCGGTACTTTTCCAACAACACCACTTCTGATAACTACCACGCAAATTTTATGAAGTCATGCTGCCACAAAACTGATTGTCTTTTTTTAAGCAATGTATTATCTGGAGAACCTAAGTATATATCTTTCTAACAGATAATCCATGTATTATACAGTGGAAATTACCCTATTTATTGCAAATTATGAAATTTGAGGTAAAGAAAAAAATTGGGCACCAGGGCAATATGGTACCCGGAATTTGTCCAGCTCTTTCAAAAATAACACTGAAAATAGAAATCAAAATAAAAAATAAAATAATGAGATAAAAATATGACAAATGAGATAAAAATTGGGTTCCCATTTCATAAAATATTTTAAATTTTGAGAACTGAATGTAAAATAAATCATATAATCAGCAGCACTGTGTTGTGAACAGCAAAATTATCTGTAATAAATTTTAATGTGTAAGTGTCAAGTACTTGTGAACTTTCGATATGCAATTCTGTTGCATGTCAACACTTCACCTTTCAACACACGAAAAAATCAAAAGAGTTGGAGGAATGGAAAATTTGACATACAATAACTATATAACAAATTTGGATAAAAAATATACAACCACTAAGATCACCTCAAAATTAACATCAAACTTGGTATGAAGGAGAGCAAATTTTAACAAAACAAATACCAAAATTCAACAGAAAAATGAAATAAAGCTGCAGAATGGGACAGCAACAACATTTTGGATTAAAAATATTTTACATCTTTTCTGAATAAATCGTTTCGGATGTAAAAGCACATGCTTCCACTTGTTATTCCTGCAAGTGACTTCATAAGCACAGTGTATGTGAACAGATCAAAACATACTTTGAAGATCTGAACACCTGCAGAGCCATTAAAGAAATACTGTGTGGAAGAAATATTCTCATAACACGTGGAAAATACATCACTACAATTTACACAGCAACCAGACATTTCTGAAGTGCTAGTATTTACTGTTTCTCACGCAACATTAATCACATCAGAAAACTTGAAAATTACATCATGCGTGCTCGAATGGAAATCGGGAAATGCGGGTTCATTTCCCGCTGCAGGGTGATGTAACTTTCAAGTTTTCTGACGTGATTAATGTTATGAGAGAAACAGTAAATACTGGTAATTCAGAGATATCTGATTGCTGTGTTAATTATAGTGACATTATGGGCACTTTTGCTTTAAAAGAGTTCATACATTCTTTCAAATATCTGTACAGCCACTAAGAACCAATGACATAATAAAGTGCTTGCTTTCCCAGTCAATCACAAGGCTTTTTTAAAGCAAGAATGGCATGAAGGTTGAAATTCCATGACATGAACACCTCCGTCCAAAAACCCATTTCACGAAATGTATAAACACTCTATAATAATAATTCTCAAAAAATTGTCAGGAATAACAGAATTTTAAAATGAAATAATATTACACATACTACCATAAAAGTGAAAATTACAGTTCTACATGACTAGCTGGAATACATAATTTAATGTATAAACACATTTTGCAAAAACTCTATACTCTTCTTTCCTACATATTTGCCTTTTCCTAACTCAGAGATTTAATGAAATTACAGAGAGCACAAGGAAAATAAATCTGCAAAATGTCTGCTTTGGAAGTTTCTAAATATTCCTGTACATCTATTGGTCATATACTTAAGCATTTTGAATAGTTCTACTGAAAAGTATGATAAAAATAAAATGGACAATTTTACACATCATTAGAATATTTTGGACACCCCTAGAGAAGCTCATATGGAAAATCACATAATATTCTTATACAGAAAAAAAAATTTACAAACAGGATCTTCAAGAATGATGGAATAGGCACAGAATATCAAGTTACTGATTTGCATGTTTTAAGATAAGCAAACTGCTCCTTCACTTTACAGTTTCATTTTACCAACCATTGCACAAAGAATTATCACAAACAATGTATAAAAAATCAATCATAGCTCATGATCTAACATCTTGTAAACTAAGATTTGCAAGTGCTAAACAAAAAATTTCAAATAATACTTTTTTGTTGAGGAAGCACTGATAAAATCTGGAAACACAATTTACATTAAAATATAAATGTCAATACAAATAATCTATGAGTGTAATTCTTGGTTCCTTTAAATATCTTGATAAGCTCGAATGATTTCAGTTTCATAAAAATACCTTCTGTGGTGGTTCAGAATGGCAGAACTTTAGTTTAAGTTGGTGCTGCAAACACGAACAACAACAAAAAAACTTTTAGTAGGAAACAAAGCAAACTGTCGTCTCTGAAGCTCTTGATGACATTTCACTGTCTAAACATGGCATCTTTGAAATACCAACAGTGAATCAATCTCAAGCCTTTTTTGCCAGGCAAGAATTACAGGCATTCATATCAAGGAAGATATCAACATTATAACTGCTTAAAAACAGTTAGCAGAACAGGTGGGACTCATCAAGTAAAACATGGGCTGAGAGTAGCTGCAGTTAATTGTCCAGCCGGTATGTCCATTGTGTATGTGTGTGTTGGTCATTCTATGCTTGTTAATACCGAAGAAACAACAAAGCACATCACACAGACACTTATTAGTCCTGTAATGATAAAAGCTGTTGTCACTAGCCAAAAGGCAAATAAGTATACAGTCTTATTACAATAGAAAGGGCTGCTTGTATCTTCATACTCAGGTTCATAGACTCTATATATCCAAACACAGCCTGAAAAATAAAAAAATATATAATATCAAAACATTAACAGCACAAAATCACAACATAACTCATATTAGGTGGGCAACTTAATTCTTGGCCCCTAACCGCAAGCGGTCATAGAACGTCAGCAAATGCAAATAGTTGTGTGCGATAATGGCTGATTGCAGCGCCATCCAACAGCTTTCCAGGCAACCATAACCGCTCACAGCTGTAGTAACAGAAGAGACGAAAGTTGACGGTAAAAGCAATGTCGTTCGAGAAGCAACATTTCAGGCACTGCCTCCTGTTCACGTTTCAGCTGAAAAAAGGTGCAGCAGAATCCCAGAAAATTATCTGTGATGCTTTGGGTGAGGCTACTGTGTCCTACAGTACGTGTAATAAGTGGTTCCAGTGGTTTAAGCAGCAAAATTGCTATCTCCATGATGCTGAACGTCCGGGACAGCCACAGAAAGTTGACAATGAGGAACTGGAACAACAGTTGGACACGGATCCCTGTCGCACACAGTCAGAGCTCGCCTCGGAACTCGGAGTAACACGGCAAGCCATTGCAAAGCGCCTGCACAAGCTTGAACGGATTCAGAAGGAGGGCCGTTGGGTGCCCCACCAACTCACAGCTGTAAACAAGTCTAGGCGTTACGATGTTGCTGTGTCCTTGCTCTTCAGATTCAAGAAGGATTTCCTCCACAAGATTTTGACCTATGATGAGAAGTGGATCCTCTACGATAATCCTAAGCACGCAAATCATTGGTTTATCCAGGTCAGCCTACCACCAGTACCGCCAAATCGAATATCCATGCCAGGAAGTTGTTGCTGTGCATATGGTGGGATCAGCACGGTGTCGTACACTATAAGTTGCTCAAACCTGGTGAAACGGTCAATGCTGAGCGTTATTGTCAGCAACTCATTCGTGTGAATGACACAATGGAGGCGAAAAAGCCATACACCGGCAAGGGCAGAAGGACGGTCCTGTTGCTTCAGGATAACGTGCGTCCTCACACCGCGTAAATGACTTTAAACACGATTACCGACCTGGGATGGGAGATTTTATTCCATCTGGCGTATTCTCCAGACTTCACCCCATCGGATTATCACCTCTTTCGCTCCCTGCAACATCCCCCGAGTGAGACGCACTTCACTTCTGTCGAGGAGGTCCAAACAAGTATTGATGACTTCTTCAACTCGAAACAGCCCTCTTTTTTCCGCAGTGGCATTCGGCAGCTCCCTGACCGATGGCTCAAATGTATCCAACACGATGGGGATTATTTCTCTGATTAGGTACGTATTCGATTTGCTATAATTTGCTGTCAACGTGTCGTGCCTGTGGCCGAGAATTAAGTTGCACACCTAATAGTAAGCCATTCATTACATTAAAATTTATATTGGGTTGGAATGAAAGTAATGTTCAATGAAGAGGTACCTGGAGCTGAAGCCCACGGCATGGTGCACATTGGCCACTGAGATCGCACAGAACACCAGCATGACATAGCACATAAGTCAGTGGCAGTTAGCTGTCAGAAGGCAAAGAGTGTTGGCACCAACCAACATGGAAGTGGACAAGGAGCACATCTGCCATTGCATGCTGTATGGGTTTTATCATGGTAACACCCCTGAAAGTGCTGTAAGGAACATTACCAGTGTGTACCCCAATGCCACATCACATCGTCAGTGCTGCCATTGGTTCGAACGGTTTCGAGAGAGAAATTTTGACCTGTCAGACCGCCCCAAAGCCGGAAGACCCACAACAATGGATTCGGACGTGCTGAAGACCTTAGTGGAGACAGAACTATGTGTGACCAAGCTGGAGTTGGCCGAACAGCTGAGAACTACACACACACAAGCATTATTAACTTGCATCAACTTGGGAAGATGCACAAAAGAGGAGTTTGGGTACCCCATCAACTCACAGTTGAGCAGAAAGCAATTGCATGAGTGCATGCATTTCGCTGCTTGCACATGACCAAGTTGAATTGTTCTTGGACTGCACTGTGACAGGTGGCGAGAAATGGGTCCTGTATGACAATGCGAATGCCCAGAAATAGTGGTTGGACCAAAAAAAGAAGCCCATGCAAACCCTCAAAGCTGGCTTACAGCCATTTGATGGCCTGCTGTCTGTTTGGTGCGATATGCGGGGTGTCGTGTTTTTTGAGCTGCTGCAGGACAATGCCACTATCACCACCAATGTATCAATGATTTGCATGCATCGCTCGCGTCGTCGTCAGCTCAATGATCTGCACGCATTGCTCACGTTGAAACGGCCAGCATTGCTGAACCACAAAGGTGTCCTCCTACAGCAGAATGGAGCAAGACCTCACACAGCACGGGTGGTCTGTCACAGGATCAGGTCCTTGGGCTGGGAGTTGCTGCCACAGCCATCCTATTCCATGGACATTGTCCCCAAGCAACTAATACCTTTTCCGGTCATTGCAGTATTTCCTGGACAGACAGCGGTTCACCAACCGGGATGATGTTGAAAATGCACTTACACATTTCTTTGCATCCAAGATGCTACAATTCTACAGGGACAGATTCAACAGCTGCCCAGATGATGGGAGCAGGTCGTGGCAAATGAAGGCGACTACATTTTGGACTGATTTGTACTTGTTTATATGGTAATTAGCACTTTGGCCTGCATTGCAGACATTACTTTCTTTCCAACCCAATATATAAACACTCAGTGAAACTTCCATTAATGGACACCTCTGAATAACAGCAGTGTTAGAATTAGAAATAAATCTTCTACTGGCCCAGCGGACCACTAGAATTTGCAAACTACTGGTCCACACAAAAAATAATAAAAAAGTTTAAAGATATTTACAATATATGTAGAAAATAACGTATCATTTCAATGGAAATATCTCCCATATTTATTTTTAAATCTATCATTAGTTTGCAACCTGAAAACAAAACCACACAGCAAGGTAAAAGAAATAAAAATTCTTTAACTTGTGACAAATTAGAAAAAGAAAGAAAAACTAACTGGCCATCCGGGCCAGTAAAATCAATAGTTCAGTGGTCCAACAGAAGTTTTACTGGCCAATAGCCAGCGGACCACAGAGTAATTCGAATGCTGGACAGTAACCAAGCAACAGCAGTCAACGGGTACCCCAGTCAGTCCTTTACATTTAGATATAAAAGGAGCTGTGCAAGACAGGTTGGATTACAGCGGATACAATGGTAAAAAAAAAGGAGTTTAAAGTTTAGTTCTGTGATGCTAGCTCCAGCTTCCAAGTGTGTCTCAGTCAATGATTGGAAAGCTATTTTTTTTTTTTTAAATAGATAGCTACTGCTACAACTTAACTACATTCTTGAAAAGGTGGCTTGCTACAGCTACAACTACTTTTCCCATAAGTAGCTAGCTTCATTACTTTTTCTGAAAAGCAACTACTTTTTCTACATTTAGTCTTAAGTTTCAAAGTGCAAATTCTGAAACTGATCTTTGCATGACATATGGCATTCAGAACTAAATACGGTGAATTACACAATATGCCTTTGTATTTACCTCTGCTCTGTTCATCATATGTAACATATTTTATGACATTCAGTTGCTTGTATTCCAGGCTAGATTATATGCCCAGGGAATTCAAATAAAAACACTATCAACAAGTACCAGCAAATACACTTTTTTTAAATAAAAGAATCAATCTTCCAATCAAATGTCAACAAAATTGCTAGCTCGATCATCTCATATATGCTGCCTTTTCAGGCTGACTGAGAAGACTTCACTGTAAATAGCATAAAGAAAGAAAGACAATACTTTACAGTTAACAGTTTCCAGGGTTCGTACACTTTTGGATGAAAAAAATTCAAGGACTTTCCAGGCTTTTTCCAGGACATATACACAAAAATTCCAGGATGATGATTACGCTTTACAGTATCATGGTCGAATTATTTTTTTAAAGTAATTTCAGTTTTAAGTAATAAAAATGACGAAAAATGTAAATGGATGAATGTGCTCTTTTACTCATTACATTTCTTTTTAGTGTTTTTAATTGGAGATGAATCATGGTGCAATTACAGCAAGGCCTATCAGTAAATCCTTTCCCTCAATCTGAAAATGACTAATTCAATCAGACATTTCAGCTGCATCACTATTTCGCACTACCTTATCTTCCATGTAATCAGTTTATTGATAACAATTGAAATTATTATAAAGTAAAGCAAGAGCAGATCAAGAATGAAAGAATAGGGAGGGCACACATCTAACAGAGGACTGGTAAAACAATCCCTGAGATTTATATCCTCCAAAAAACACAGGGTGGTACAGATGGAGGACACATAAGGGGAGGTGGGGCACAGCCCCCCCCCCCAACAACAAAAAACACCCAGCAGGATGGGGTGCTTTCCTGTCAGTTCACTAACAGCAGTCCTGAAGTAACTGCTGAGGGGATCACTGAAAAGTTCGGACCAATGTGAAACAAAATGTGGAGTTACAAATCTATAAATGAAAAAGTGTGTGATGTCTGAAAACTAGAAATGAGAGGCAAAGCAAAGCACTTGTGTACTTAATCACTTTTTTTTTCTATTTTATTTATTTATTTATTATTATTATTCTTTTTTTCTTTTTTGAATGGGGCATGTGCTAGTTGTTCCCACAGCTGAATTCAATTCCACCCCTGATAAAAAGTGTTTCCATACGTGGGGATGCATTTTTTTTTAAACATTCCCAATGACTGCTACTGGTGGCTGCATATTGGGATGTGACTGTTGAAGGCAATGAAAATCTTAATTACTACACAGAATAGGTATCAGGCTTGAGAAAAATTTTCCCCAATTTGTAGTACAGTTACATTAAATCATAAATGAGAAAGCATAAGCCAGAGAATCGTTGTGCACCTCAAAAAATGATTTGGGAGTGGACAATCATAGATGGGTGCACCAATAAATTTTAAAACAGAAAGTGTAACTTTAGGAACATGGCCACAAGTTTCAGATAAGTTTCATCACAGAAGTCATCAGAAAGTCCTGGCCCACTACTCAATCCAAAAGAATCTAACCACCTCTATGTCAGCTAGTGCATTGTGGAAAGAGAAAAAGTAATGAAAACTAAAATTCTGTAACAAAAAAAAAAAAAAAATTGCCTCATATTACTTTCCAAAAATTATTTTTCAAATCAAATACGATTGCCCCAATTTACTTTTTTTTTATATCAAAACCACTGCTAAGTTAAATTTGTAAAGTGCTAGCTATTTCAAATGTGGAACTAGCCAAACTATTTATAAAAGCCTTAAATACATATGAGACTGACCAAGAAACAAAACAGCCGAACTTTTTAATCAGGCGAAAAAAATTAAAACATGCGGCAAGAAAGTGTGAATATAAAGCAGTGCGAGCAAGACGGAATTGTTCGCTGTATTCACAACATAAAATTACTGAATTCAAAACAAAATTAAGTGATTTTAAAAGACACTGCTTCAAACACCTCTCTCTCTCTCTCTTTTCTTTTTCTTTTTGTACTTGCTAGAACTTCAGCTCAATTTTTCACTTGATGCTTTCTTCTCAGCAAGTTCCATGGCCATATTTGTCTTTTATTGACTTAGCAGCAGCACAGCAATCTTTATTTAGTTTTTCTTTCTGTTGATATTCATTCCCTTCCTATTTCTTCATCACTTGTCTTTCCTCCTCCCCTTTTATTCCCTCAGATGACAATAATTTATCCATCATGCTGAAAGAACTTTCAAGCTTGAGGACCACAAATGCATGATATCAAAGCTTTCGCTACTTTAGATAAATGATGTGACTTTCAGAATACTGTGTATGAATACTTTTGAACACCATGCATCAATTCTGACAAATTTTCAAACTCCGTCATTTCCATTTCTGGAAAATTTCCTCTCCCTTATCAAGCTTAAGTGCAGACAATTCTGGGGGAAAGTAACACTTAACAACAACACAGGATAGTGAGAACATCACAGGAAGAAAAAAATGCAATTTCGGGAAAAATCTTCACTTCGAACGACTTCTGTTTTCCGAAACTTCTTCCTCTGTTTTCAGGTTGAAATGCAGTACTTGTGGAATAAAAGGATATTTAAGAACAATACTCGGCAGAAGGAACATCGCGAGAGAAAAAAACTTAGGGAAGAAATCTTCGCTGCATCTAACTTTCGACTTTCGTTTTCAAAAGACAGAATCCAGTCTTCAAACGAATCCCTCCCCCCCCATAACCCCCAAAATTTCTGTTCAGTTGTGCATTGATCTCGAGAATGCCCCAAATGATAACGGAAATGGCGGAATTTTTTGAATCCATGGAAGAATCTCATGCCTGAAGACAACAGGGAAATCTTTCAGCCATCTTAACTTCCATTTTTAGAAATCGTTGCCCACAGCTTCATGCTGAAATACCAACATTTATGCAATAAAATTATATTTAACAATACTGGACACAGGCAACATCCTGAGAAAAAAGAAATTACGATTACAGAAAAGTAGTCACTCTGTTTAACTTCAGTTTTCAAAAGTTTTGAAAGACGAAATACCATCACCAGACAGAAAACAACCCCCACATTTCTCTTCAGTTCTGCATCAATCGCGAAAATGATCCAGATGATGACAAAAGGTGGAATCCGTGGAAGAATCTCACGTATGTAAATATGAATAAAAAAATTCCAGTTTTTTATTGGTAAAAATTGGGAGATTTTGAAGTATTTTACATAAATGAAAAAAAATGATGAGCATAAGGAATCTCTACTTCCAGTTTGCCAACTTCAATCATAATCACATCGCCATAAATCACCACTTGCAGCTCGCTGAAGTGTCAAGTTGTGCCTTTCTTCCTTCACCCTAATTATAAGAAAAAATGAAAAAAAAATAATACTCCCCAATTTTTGACAAAATGACCAGATTTACGTCATAATGTTGTAATTTACTAAAATAGGCTCATCTGTCGAATTTCGCCTAAATCCAATGAAAACTTTTTAATCATAAATGTTTTTTTTTTTTATTAAGACAGTTAACTCAGATGTCTGAATAAAAATGTATGTTTGTAATTCAAATAGCTTCCATATTATCACGGCAAAATTCTTAAAGGTCACTGTTTAAATAAACCACAGCATCTAAAAAAATCATTCACTTGCTTTCGCGTAATTTATAATTGCTGTTTCTTCTTTTTTTAATCCGATTACGCAACCAAAGATTTTTTTTTCTTTTTTTTTATGCATCTGCTAAAGTTTCAAACGGAATTTGGCAAAATGTACACTAGAACGTCATTGTGGTGTATCTTAACCATTGTAAAAATCTTAAAAGTGTTATTTTCAAAATTCGGGAAAATGGATTTCTGAAATTTTTCACCTAGTCCAAAAGCAATGGATGGAATCAGTGACCGGTGGTTCGCTTTCTTCCTAAACTAGGTTCATTCATTGGCGCTATCGGCTGCCAATCAACTGTTGCTATAGCAACACCCCGTTGCACGCTCTGTTTGCCCAAAGCAGAAAGGCATACATGTCCTGCACGCTCTGTTTGCACAAAGCAGAAAGGCATACATGTCCGTAATAAAAAAATTTCAATGCTAACTTTTTAAGTTTTTAATCAATTCACTTGAAATTTTGGGATTAAGTTTCTGTAATCCAATTATTGTAAATATAAAAATTTCAGTCAGTTTTGTGAAAAATTCACAAAGATAATTTTCTTAATTTTTATCATTAGGTAGCGGAAGTTTCTTGATACAAACAAAGCCTGGGAGGGGTGGAAGCAAGTTTCCTGCAAAAACATTTAAACAAGGACCAGATGACCAGCTCTCTGACTTTTGAGCTCCCCTTCCTAACAGGCACTGGAAAAAGGGGGTTTTTTCTTTGTTTTTTTTTAGCCAAATTATAATTTGGGGCACGTCCGTAATTTCTTTGAGAACAAAGTAGAGAAAATGAAAAAAAAAAAAAAAAGATGGGGTAACACTGATTTCCTAAAAGGAAATTTTTTAAGCGTTAATTTCAAATTTCAAGGCTTTTCAAGACAGCTTTAAAAAAAAAAAAAACAGTTTTTCCCAGATATTCCAGGCCTTGAAAATGTAATCATGATTTTCAAGGACTTTCCAGGTTTTCAAGCACGTGTGCACACCGTGAGTTTTACAATGCAAGTTGAGTCAGTTATGTGGTTGTATGCAGGGCACACTTAATCCCCCTGTTCCAGCCAATAATGTTCCATGAAATCCCGAAATGTCACAAGATTTTTTTTTTTCAGTTTTTTTAAAAGTAACGTGATTTGTAGCATAATTTTTCATTACAAGCTAATTTATTTTGTAGCATGCTACTGCTACATTTTTCTATTTGTAATGATACTACATGCCACACTATAGTAAATGTAGCATGCTATTTCCAATCACTGATTTCAGTTGCCCTCAAGGGCCTGCAGGAGTGGTTGCTGGTGGCTGAAATATTGCCCATTGGTGGCAATATTTTTTGGTTTGGGTTCATGCTGTTTGTTATTTTCCACAGTAACTGATAAAAATTATTCAGGTGATGAGATTTTAATGGGGATTGCCAAGGTCAATTTAACTTAAAGGGTCTGTCACTTAATACAAAACTAAAAGTATATAATACCAGAGGTGCCAACCTCTAGCAGAACGTATCAGTAATCAATAGGGGATTTTTTCAGTAATGTTTCAGTAATGGAACACAAACTTTCAGTAATATTTTCAGTAATGTAACACCATTTCTTTTTCAAAGTTAAGGACAATATTATGGTATTACTGTGTAACCTGTAATACTTGTATGAGGTGCCGACCTTCCGAGGAGCCTATCAGTAATCACCATACGAAGCCTCATCGTTAACACGCGGAAAGGATATTTCATGAGAAATTAATGTGTGAAATGTGTAATAACCTTATATGTTTACACTATCCTGATAAAAAAAATTATGAAATTAAATTATCAATATTGTACTTACCTCATGCCATTGCTGACATAAAGACTCCCTCCCTTGTTGCTTGTTTTGCAGTGGTATATTCTTTTTCAGAAAACTTTTTATAACACGGCTCACCTGAGGAAAATGCTTTACTTTTCTGTACAAGAAGGGCACTTAATGTTTTGGTGCTCATTGTTGGGCAGAAGTATGAGAGGTTTTTCCTTATTATACTAAATATTCTCGCTGTAGAGGAATTGCTGTGAGGGATAGTCAATATTGCCAACATGAGTTTAGGCAATGCAGAATACTTGGGAAGGCCAGATGAATCCTTTATCTTAGATATTTCATTCCATGCCACATCTGCTCTAGGATATCCAACTTCATCAATATCACAGTCTGGGAACATAGCATGAAACAAGGGTCCAGCATAATCACAGCTTGCTATAGGTAGGTAATGCTCCACAACGAATGTAGTAAACAGCAATTCAGCATTTAGCATGCTATTTTCATTCTTTTTTGCAAAAAAATTATCCAAAGGCTTTTATTGAGTCTTTCATTTTACATAATCCTCATGTTTTTTTGTTTTTTTTTTATTAGATATGCTTTCGGCAATCATCTCGTCCTACATGGGCTACTGAAAACTACATGGGCTACTGATTACTCCCATATTAGAAGGCACACAAGAAAACCTTTATTTCAGCATTTGTAACATTTTTCCATTTCCTAGCTCGAGATTTGGGAGAAAGATTTGGATGCTCCTAGAGAAACCTCTTTGCATATTTATTTGTTTCAGAAACGATAATTCCAAGGATGAAATTAGTAAAAAACAAGTAAAAATATGCAATAGGTGCTGCATCAGTTGCAGGAGCATGCTTGGGCCCCTGCATTTCATGATAATCAAAAGGATGCTGAGGTTGTTCATCACTTCCCTCTATTACATCCTCCCATTCACTTTCAGAACTTTCATGATGTGAAGATTCACTATCAAGATCTTCACTTTCTGAAGAAGATATTGTGTGTGTGGCACAGTGGTTAGTTTTCTGGCTTGATGTTTGTTGCTTGGACAATATCACTCTCAGATGATTCAAAATCATCACTATCACTTGGCAAACTTTCACTCTCACTACAACAAACCATTTCAAATAACCTTACAAAAAAATTTCATGCAGTAGGAAAAAGCAAAGCACGTCTGCCAGTCTGAGGAACAAGCTGTTAATAAAGTCATCTTCTGCTAACACGAGTTTGGAAAAAGAGGGGGATTCATAATTCACGGAGTTTTGCGATTGTGTCCGTTTGTTTGGGGAAAAAGAAATGAATAATGTGAAGAGCTTTTAGTAATGAAACATCACACTTTGTCCTCCCGCGCAGCGAAAGTCCGCAAGAAATATAAACTCTCTGTCATCGCTGGACCACGAGTTGCGCATTATTGTACTTCGAACGGGGCTCGAAAAAGTGATTTCCGACATTACGTCTTATAATTCACCAACAATGCCAAGTGGACAGCCCTGCCTCAACTGCAGTAGGAAAAGTTTTGGCTGAGGTAGCCTTTCTCCCGTCACATGGAGATAGTGCGTGGGAAGCCGATAGCAAGCGCAAACTCTTTCACGATATGCCATTTATGGCACATTGCCATTCTTTTGATAATATCGCTGTTTGACGATATGATTCACGGAGATTCCATTTCAAAACGATACGATTGATAAATGATATGATCATCGACACCGATATCTGCCATCTGATTCTGGAAATACGCGGCTCAAAATCGAAGGCCATCGAACTGGCTGTGTCACACTAAAAGGGTTATCAACAAAGGATACACAATTGAGATTCTCCAAAACACACTGAAATCTGTAATTCTTCCAACCTGTCCATAATTCCGTAATCTGACAGTCGAAACCGTAATAATTACAGACAATCCGTAATAGTTGGCACCTCTGTAATACTATAGTAAGACCAGTACTGAACTATTGATGCAACATATGGGTGACTTTGGAACAGTACTTGATTCACAAGAGGATAGGTGGAGTGTAAGGCACAACTTATTTTGAATTAAGGGCTTTGAAGATGCAACCATTTATAATGCATCTGGTGAGATTACGAAGACTGCAGTGATATGGCCATGTGATGAGAAGGACTGGGGGATAATTTGTAAAAGAAGTACTGAACTGGAATACTACTAGAAAGAAATTTAGTGAAGGACCCTCCACCTCCAAAAAATACAGTGGATGGACTGTATAAAATAAGATATGGAAATATTGTGAATTGTGAACTGGAGGACAGTTGTGGTGGCAGCAAGGGATCTTGATGATCTGTAATGCCAAATGATGATGATGAACATATGTATACTACAATCTGCTGCTCACTTCAGCTGTTTTTCATTCTCATTTTATACAGTAAAAAAAAATCTCAGCACCATGTGATGTCCCTCATGTTCATCTCCACTGATTAGTACAAGAAATGAAAAGATGTGCATCAGTTCTTCTACTATGTTATGATTATTCCGTAAGTGGCTTACTTAAAAAGAATAGTGATTATACTTTATTTATTGAACAGCCCTTATACATGCAATAATATGAAACAGAGATGATTTTACATAACCAAGTTTTTGAGACGAAATTAGATGCAGAAAATACTTACAAATCTGAAATAAACAAATACCTGCAATGTACAGAACGTGCCACGAGTCATTAAAATATAGGACAAATTTGAGGACCTCCCAAAAATTGTGAAGAGTGTCAACAGTTATCTAAGCTGTAGGAATCAATGAATTTTACGAAACCACTCTAGAGATAGTTTTTGGCTAAAATATTTGGTAGTTAAAAAACATTTTGTAATGATAACAAATGGTTGAATGCTAAACTTTCACATTTACATATTTGTTAATAAACACTGCTGTGGATATCCTGGTATCCCAAAACTTAGTTCAGTTATTAATACACTGTTTACCAAAAAGATCTACAATTTGTAACCATAATATGCTTAACACTGTGAGATGTTCCATATGTTCAGAAATCATACACACAGAAATAAAACTTTACCTGCTATGAACCATATTAGGAGAAAACAATTAAGAACATTGTCGTGCGACCTTATGGGTAGACGGTCTTCGGAAGCTTCTTCTTCTGACCTCCTGCACCTACTTCGGAAGTTTATCATGTTTTTAATGGCTCCAAATATTCCTCCTACAACCAAATACACTGGTATATACTGTTCGACTGGGCAGTCTTCTAAGTATGTAATACCTGAAATTAAAATATATACAATATTTTTGAACTTTGCAACACATTCATTAACTACAATGGACTCAAAACAATAAATAATTTCAAATAATTAAAAAATGACTTTATCTGAAGTTGTTGTTTTTTTTTTTTTTTTTTGTTATAATGAGTGTCCCTTCCCTTTAGCAATAAGTAATCACTTATCTAGCTCAATTAATTCTCAATTGGATAGCAATCCAGGTTATTAACAGTTTCACTCATTATTACAACTATGATCTGCTTTGAATCAAAACTGTTCTCCAAATTTCATCACGCTTTTTGATTCACAGGTGGCATAAAGGTGCTCAAGCCAAGACTGAAAATTGAGTGACACTTACCATGAGGAACTGGGGCTTATCAGTTAATGTGGCCAAGGAAAATAAAATTTTTTTGTGTGTGTGTGTGTGTGTGTGAGAGAGAGAGAGAGAGAGAGAGAGAGAGAGAGAGAGAGAGAGAGAGAGAGAGAGAGAGAGAGAGAGAGAGAGAGAGAGAGAGAGAGAGAGAGAGAGAGAGAGAGAGAGAGAGAGAGAGAGAGAGAGAGAGAGAGAGAGAGAGAGAGAGAGAGAGAGAGAGAGAGAGAGAGAGAGAGAGAGAGAGAGAGAGAGAGAGAGAGAGAGAGAGAGAGAGAGAGAGAGAGAGAGAGAGAGAGAGAGAGAGAGAGAGAGAGAGAGAGAGAGAGAGAGAGAGAGAGAGAGAGAGAGAGAGAGAGAGAGAGAGAGAGAGAGAGAACTATTATTCCACAGTTCTGTAAGAATCCATGGCAAAACTACAATTGAAGTGAAAAAACACGATCCCAACTGTCAAAAAAATAAATAACAAAAATGCTGTAAAAATATGGCTCAACATTGCTGATCTTATCAAGGGAACGTCAGTCAACACTGCTCCACATTTACGGCAAGACTGAATACATTAGCAGGGATCATAGCATACTTCTGAAAATTTTTAGGTAGGAATTTTAGGAATTTTTGGAAAAATTTTAGGAGTGTATTTTAATAAAAACTAGATGTATATTTGTATATATCTAGTAAAACAACTTAGTATACATTGTAGAGTTTGCTTCACACCCTTCAACCATATATACTGATAGACTGCGCATGACATCAAAATTTCTGGCTCCAACATAAAATCACATGACATCAGTCAAAAAGATGGGTTACACCTGCTGTGCTTATGGTTGCTCTGAGCGATATAGTAAAGGAAGTTCTATGATTTTTCATGGGTAAGAAACGAATTAAATACCTAAGTCAATAAAGTTCAATTACTTAACCAGAAACTTGCAGCTATTGATATAAAAATATAGTAACTTAAGAAAAAAGAAATGGAATGCATGTTACAAATTCTTCGCAAATGTTCATCACATTATAAATCACGAAATGTAAACAACCCGATCATGCATGTATATAGCTCATAAGTAAACTTACCTGAAGAGTTTTCATTATATATGAGGCGCCATTCACATAATACACCGAAAACACTGAAGTTCTGCAGCGTAAATTAGTAATCATAACAGCATTTTTATACGAAATTTGGAGTCTGATGATGATGTGCCCAATGTTGGAGCCATGGCGGCTTTGATGCAGCTATTGCCAATGCGCAGTCCATTAGTATATATGGTCGAAGTTCACACCCAAATTTTTTGCATAACGTCTAATGTCTAAAGTTTAAGTATGATTTACTTCTAATGTTCAGTTCTTATCTTTTCACGTGTTATTATCATATTCAAGTATATTTACCACATTCAAGTTTCACTTTGAACATTAATATGCTGTTGAACCAGAAGCAATTCACGATTTTCACAGTAAAGTTTTCAGGTTTCACATTAAATTATAATATCCTAAAAAGGTAATTAAAAACCAAGAACTATGTACAATTGTTCACTAAATTACTTTTTTCATATTATTGTTTCAACCTTTTCCTGATAAGCCTATCTTTTTCTGCTTCCACCACAACTAATTTACTTTCAGTTTTCTTTATTTCAGCTGAACCTTGTATGATCAAGTTAGAGGCAACTGCTATTTCAACAGTATTTTGTTTTTCTACAGCTTTTCTCATTCTTTCTGTTCCCTCTTGAATTACTGCTAGGGAGGCTTCTTTATCTTTTTTAAGCCTATTTATTTCTGCATCATTTTCTTTTATTTTGTCATCAAACTCAGCTTTTCTTTTTTTCTCTAGCTGCTTTTCCTTATTTCCCCTCTCTTTCTGCTTCCTTTCTTTTACCTTTTTTGATTCTTCTTCCTTCAGCTTATCAACACACTCTTTATAAAATTTATGTGAATCACGAACACTATTTAACAAATTTCTTGTTATGGGAACTTTACTTACACATCCATAGTGTTTAATGGCCCCTTTAACTATTCTTAATGATGTTATAGTTGAGTCTTTTAAGTTAGCCTTGTCCTTCCTTAACAGAGCAGTGTTAACCGAAAATCCCCTTTCTGCATCAGCATTACCATGAGGTAAAACTAAAATTGACTTGATGAGTTTAGCAAGATTTGAGTATTTTTCTTTTCCGCTAGAGTCTTTAATACTAAATATATTACGCCAGTAATGATCAATCCGCACTGGAATATGCACTTCCTCTGAAAATTTCACTAGTTCATCTAGAGTTGGCTTATCGCAATTTAAAAGTTTCCACTCTTCTCTTACTCTATCAATTTGTTCCTCAGAAAGATGCAAAACACTTGAAATTCTGGTTATTTCCAAAAGTCCTTCAGTGACTGAAAGTTGAGTTGACTCTTTCTTTGGTTCTTTTACCTTTAAAACTTCTATGTCTCTTAGCTTTTGATTGCAGAATGGCAAATTTGACTTTAAATATTTTGTGGTTGCAATTAGTGATGATCTTACATCTAAGAGAAATAATTTCTGCCTGGTCTCCTGAACATTCCTGAGGAGATTTTTTGTCTTCATACCAACTTCTAACTTCCCCTAGTTTTTTCCATGAATTTTTGTTTTCAAAATCTACATTTTTTAGGTCTTCTCCAAATTCCCCTGCAATAACATCATCTTGGATAAACTGAGCCATAACATTCCTCATTAAAGTATTTAAATCAGAATATAAGTGGTGTATTTTTGGTTCTTCACTCTGATAACATAATGAAAACTTTTCAAAATTTTGGTGTGAAAATGAAATTAATGCTAAATAGCAAGGAGTTAGCTCATTTTTCAGGAAACAGTGAATTCTTTTATACCTTGCTGAATTGCGTAGTTGTTTTTCAAATATTTTTTGAGATGGCAAGAAGTTTAAAAAATATTCTGTAATATTTAGCCATTGATCCAAGAGCCTCTGGGCTACAGAACCAACGGTTAACCATCTGTTGCTGACATGACGCAAAAAAAATTTGGCTGTGGCCAATGTTATATCCTCGACCGATTTATAATCCTCTCGTCTTGCAGCACTACTCTTTAAAAAGTAATGCATATCAGTAGCAAATTCGTCAAAATCTATATTTAAGCTTGTCAAAAAATTTTAAAATGCATTACTAACAACACGCAGGTTGCAAAACCTAGTTCCAAAGATTTCTGGCCTGTTTCTTGTTTTACAACTTCATTGAATTTGCGTAAAAAACACTTATTTACATTTAGGCTGTCCATGGATACACAAATAATTCTGTTCAACAAAATATTGAAGGATGATAACACATCAAGAATTTCTTTTAGCAAAATATCTGCTGTTGCATGACCCAGAAAAACGCTTGTTAGGTATCGGCAAGAAACTGAATTTTTTCTGAAGACCAGTACCTGAGATACACATCCAACTGCCGTTTCACTTGTGCATTTGTAGTTTCATCAAATGCTATAGTAACCTTTCCTGGGCTACTAGATGCAATGTCTTTTTTCAAATCTTCTTCAAAATATTTTGACAATCCATGTGATATCACATAAGCAACTTTTTTTTCTTTAAGTTGCATTTTGGCTGCAATAGCAGAATCAGGAAACATTTCTTTGAAAAATTCAACTGTTTCAGTGCATGAAACAAAAGACATATTGTCCTTAGCAACTTTCGTGGCCCATAATGCTTCGGCTTTAGCCAACTGTAAATCATGACTCAGTACTTCACTAATATTTTTTTGGGCTGAAGATCCCGTCCTCCAAAGGCTTTCAAGGATGGACTTATTTTGAAATTTACTTTGAAATTTCTGCAAATGTTTTTTCTTCCTTTATGATGCGCTTTTACTTGTGAAAAGCCACTATTAGAAATATTGAAAATTTCTGAACACAATATACACTTAGCAGAAAATATTGTTTCAGTTGCAGAACACCATTCTTTCAACTTCACTCCATCCAATTCTTTGGCGAGCCACGCATCTTGAAATTTTGTTTTGGATTTAGGCATCTTAAACACTTGTATTACTAACCAGAAAATGAAAGGGAAGTACAAAAACACTTTCCAATATTGCAAAACCAGACAACTTCCCGAAGTTTGGCTGCGAGGATGTCAGAAGATAGATAAAAAAAAAAAAAAAAAGCAAGTCACCACTAGAGAACTGAACCTGCACACAGCACAGAGAACACCATAAAAGACGCAAAACCAGAAACTATCATACGCATCTCACACAAGTTCAGTCAAAGCGAGTCGGAGCCGAGATATATTGCGTATCGAAGGTCGCTGTCGCCGACGCACGATCGAAGGTTAATGATCACGTGCTCTACTGCCTGCCACGATAACACTCAGCTACCATCCCATCGTCATTACCGGAGGTTACGGAAGGAGACCACATGTTTCCTCTTTGCTTCCACCCACCTGCGGTTTACAATAACAAAACATCAGCAGAAAGAGGAGGTTCCACGAGGCATGTCCAAAAATAAAGTACGATCTTCTGCGTGCCACTGAGTTCGTCTGCAAAGCGCAAACCAGGGGTGAAAATGACCCCTCCCCTTTTCCCTTAGATCTCTTGTTACTCTCGAAAACTGTCCGAAGGCAAAAAAGTGGAGCGCCCGCCCCAAAGCAAGTGCATCTCGATGGCGTCATTTTCCCTCCCTTCAGCAGCACAGCATATAGGCTGTGTTTCTACAATAACAGGTCTTTTTACCTTACCGTAATGGTAAATTTATTGGCGTTAATAACGGTTGTATTTTTAATAAATAAGCTTATGAAAATTTTAGGAAGAATTAGCAAATTTTAGTTATAATTTTAGGAATTTAAGGAGGGTCACAAAATATTAGGAATTTTAGGAGAAATGCGATCCCTGCATTAGGTTTTGACAATCGCTGTAAGGAGTCAACAAAGCAAAAGTAATAAAATAAATTTTATTTTTTAGTAATTTTGACTGGTTACAAATTTTTTTATATTTTTTTAAATTAAATGCTTAGGACGAATAATGCCTACTAAAGTATTAATATTATTGGGTGGTAGAAACGATACAGCTATCAACATTCCTGACTCAACACAAAGACCGTGTTAGAAAAATACAAAGATCAATATTGAATCTTTGTATATAATTCATTATCAGGATATTGAATCTTCATATTTTTCTAACATGGTTTTTGTGTTGGGTCATGAATGTTAATAGGTGTATCGTTTCTACCACCCTATAAAACCTTAGCATGCATTATTTAGCCTACACATTTAATTAAAAAGATTATTAAAAAATTTAAAACTGGTTAAAATTACTAAAAAATAAAATTTATTTTATTACTTTACTTTGTTGACCCCCTTACAGATATTATCGAAACCTAAAGTATTCAGTCTTGCCATAAATGTGGAATAGTGTTAACTGACATACCCTTGATAAACACAGCAATGCTGAGCCATATTTGTAGCATCTTTTTTGACAGTCGGAATTGCATCTTGTCACTTCATTTATAGTTTTGCCATGGGCTCTTATGAAACCATTGAGGAATAGTTGACTTTGTTTTTCTTGTTTTACAGGAAGTTTTTGATTTGCTGCCTCTAGGCACAAACAGATTTTTTCTTCTGTTAAGTGTTTTTTGGAATTTGAATTTAGATAATGTTCTCAAAATAATATTCTTGTATATATAAATATATACATGCACACACATAATTACTCTCCACCAAACAAACTTTTCAGTTTTATAGATAAAATAACACCTATTAGGGAACTTATCCCAACACACACCATCAGAAAATAATTCTGTTTAAAAAAATTGCTAAATAAGGAAATAGGTACTTTGGCCAATCCAAAATTACTCAGAATTGACTTTCAATGAAAAATTCACTCACCTACTAATTTCACTATCCAATTTGTTCTCTCTGTCAAACATGCTTCCTAAATACACAAACTCATTCACATGGTCAATCACTGTGCCATTTATATACATATTACTATATTGATCCAGATAAAACTGGAAATATGACAAATATCACTTCATACACTTCCACAGATCACGATGATCTCATATTTGGCTACTCAAATTACAGTAACACATAGTCTGCTGCTACCAACAACCATGCAATTCGTTTGAAATATATGCATCTATCATTTGCAGTAGACAGAGAAAAATAATTGCTTTTTGGGAGAACCAACATGTGGTCCAACATGAAGCACCATATCAAAAAAATTACTGAAACTGTCACTTTGCAACACTCTGCTATCTGGAGATATAAAGTTATTCAAATATCCCTTATAAATACTTTCTAAATATCCCTTATAAATACTCAAAATGTACATCATTGTGAGTTCATGCACATCTATGAAAAACACAAGAGGTTTGCATCAGCATCTTAAAAAAAAAATGGCTTTTCTGTTATTTATCAGTAAAAAGAAAACCCATCTTATCTATGGCTTCTTTTGGAAGGACTGCGATCAACTGTTCAACAAGTTAGTAAAATCATGCAATGCATTGATTATGATACGCTTTCCAACATACCGGAAATCATTACTCAAGTTATGAGGATAATGGCTGTAGAATAAATCTTGCTCCTCTGACCCGACCTTTGACTCCATTTCGATGATATTCAACAGAACTGGTAAAGTATACTTCCGGAACAACATGAAAAGTTTTGTCTCAATCGAAGCATTTTTACATAAGTTATAACGCATAAGGGCAATGGAATGGATCTGATCCTATGTCTTGACCTTTGACCCCATGTCACCCATTTTCAATAGGGTTGGTCTCCAGGTGGTCCCCTACCACATACTAAAATTTCAGCGAAATCGAACTATTTTTACGCAAGTTATGACACATAAAAGCAAATATCAGGAACACTGTGCATCGCTCGGGTAAAGGGGGATGAGGGCACAAAAAAATTTAGATTTTGATATGTTATTTCTAAGTATTGTAATGCTAAGTCTAAACCAACAAGATTAGTAATGATAGATGAATTAGAGACAAATTAATTTAGAATAAGCATTAAAACAAAGATGAATGATAATTTCTTATTTGTGTTAGAGTAAGAAATTTTTTTAAATTGTTTTTATTATTTCCGAACATGAAATACCAAACAATAAATCTTAACATGGGGTTCTTCATCAAACCCCATGGTAACATTCATCGCTGTCTATTTACTCGCCGCATTTGATCGAGGTTTTCTTCTGATATAGATTCATTAAGCTGCTCGGAATGATCTTTTTCTAGACTGATCTTACAATGGATGGTCATATGTTTCGAGACTGGAATGTTATCAGAAACCATCGGCTCTTGAATGTCCAAGCTGTTCCATATTTACTTCTTGTTGCTGTTCCAACAGTGCCGTATTCTTCTTATTAAAGTTGAAATGTCCACAATTCGTAGGGGGTCGACCAGCCATATTTTTTATATTGTTTTACCATCCACGTGACACTCTATTAATAGTAATTACTAACAAGTTAGTAAAATCATGCAATGCATTGATTATGATACGCTTTCCGACATACCGGAAATCATTACCCAAGTTATGAGGATAATGGCTGTAGAACAAATCTCGCTCCAGAGTCATGACCTTTGACCCCATTTTGATGATATTCAACAGAACCGGTAAAGTATATTTCCGGAACAACATGATAAAGTTTTGTCTCAATCGAAGCATTTTTACGTAAGTTGTAACGCATAAGGGCGATGGAATGGATCCCGATCCTATATCCTGACCTTTGACCCCACTTAACCCATTTTCAATAGGGTTCGTCCCCAGGTGGTCCTCTAAGATATACTAAAATTTCATTGAAATCAAACTATACTTATGCAAGTTATGACGCATATTGGCAATATGACGGATCTTGCTCCTATGTCATGACCTTTGATCCCATTTCGTCCATTTTCAATAGGATTCGTCCTCAGGTGGTCCCCTACCACATACTAAAATTTCATCGAAATCGAACCATTTTTACGCAAGTTATGACGTATAAGGGCAATGGAATGCATCCCACTTCTATGTCCTGACCTTTGACCACACTTCACCCATTTTCAATAGGGCTCGTCCCCAGTGGTCCCCTACCACATACTATAATTTTGTTGAAATGGAACTATATTTACGCAAGTTATGAGGCATAAGGGCAATGGAATGGATCCCGCTCCTATTACATGACCTTTGACCCTATTTCGTCCATTTTCCATAGGGTTAATTCCCAGGTGGTCCCCTACCACATACTAAAATTTTATCAAAAACGAACCATTTTTACACGTTATCATGCAGACAGACAGACAAAGTTGGAGCATATACGCTTCTTCAACCTACGGTTGGAAAGCGTAAACAAACTACGAAACGAGTCAAATCCGTAGGTAGGTCTACTGAAAAAGAGTAGCCCTACGATTGCGACGTCACGGGCAAGTCATGTCACCTTGTTGCAGGCCTGGTGAGGTATAAAGATGGCCTTGGTACAACTTACTTTTTGTTCTAGAAGAAAATAGAAGTAAAGCGTAACACGCACACAACGCGTGACGTAATGAGGCAGATGGTCGCGAGAGTGTGACGTCATAAAACTTTAATAGGATCCACACACAACGTGTGACGTAATGAGGCAGATGGTGTGACCGCGCGCCAACATCTTTACGCTAGAGTGTGACGTCATAAGATTTCTAAACATGAGAAACATTAATAGGAAGACGCCATGCAACTAAAAACGCGGTAACTCCGGGTGGTTATTTAACCCACTAAACGAATTTTCTCAAAGTCGAGATCAAGCTAAATCGATTCCTAGTACCAGAAAACGGTAGGTTAATGACTTTCATCAAAATCCTTAGAGCAGTTTTCAAAATAAAATTTACATAGATACAAGAATTGCTCCTTTAAGGTGGACGTCAAGTAATTTTGCTTCCTATACTTTCAATGGAAAAACTTCTGTACACATTTTCTTCACAATTAATGCGTTCCCAAGGATGAAAATTTTAACATTGATTAAAATAGCTTCATTTTATAACTTGGAATACTTAATATTTTCTAATACATAACCATAATTATGCAATCCAACATTTGTTTACTGACATGAGTTATCGTGCCGACAGGTCGCACCATCTTTTTTCTAGTTTCAAAACCACCAAAGGAAATGTTATTGTTTTTTAATATAATTATGGTTATGTTTTAGAAAATGTCAAGTATTCCAAGTTATAATATGAAGTTATTTTAATCGATGATCAAATTTCCATCCTTGGGAACACACTAATTGCGAAGGAAATGTGTACAAAAGTTTTTCCATTGGAAGTATAGGAAGCAAAATTACTTGACATCCACCATAATAGTATGGGTGGATCCCAATCCTAAGTCCTGACCTTTGACCCCATTTGTCCCATTTTCTATAGGGTTCCTCCCCAGGTGGTCACCTACCACATACTAATATTTCATCGAAATCTAACCATTTTTATGCACGTTACGACGCATAAGGGCAATGGAATGCATCCGGCTCCTATGCCCTGACCTTTGACCCCACTTCATCCATTTTCAATAGGGTTCGTCCCCAGGCGGTCCCCTATCACATACTAAAATTTAATTGAAATCGAACCATATTTACGCAAGTTATGAGGCATAAGGGCAATGGAATGCATCCCGCTTTTATGTCCTGACCTTTAACCCCATTTGTCCCATTTTCAACAGGGTTTGTCTGCAGGTGGTCCCCTACCACATACTAAAATGTCATTGAAATCGAACCATTTTTACATGAGTTATCGTGCCAACAGACGGACGGAAAAAGCTGGAGCATATATGCTTTTTCACCCTACGGTTGGAAAGCGTAAAAAATCATACTTCTGCCAAAAGAATTCTTCCAAATAACCAGTCTGAGTAGTTCAATTGTCTACATGTAACTAAATATATTCAGACCTTTCGTTCAAATTTTTCATTGATTGCCCATATGTTGAATGAAGTACAGAGACATGGCCAAAATCATGTTTATTCAATCCAGAAATGAAATGACAGAAGAAAGCAGCAAAGCACTATATTCAAAGTGAAACAGTTTTAATCCCCACACTATTTCTCTTCCACATTTTACACTGCAACCAGTGAAAGCACTGCTGTGCAAACTTTTCAATCACATTCCATAAAATTTGAATAGAAGCAGATAACATTATAATGTAATGTTTCAGTAGACAAAAATGCATACTGATTTTTGTTTGACAATCAAAAAAATAAAAAATAAAATGAATGAAAAAATGCATACATACCAATGATTATCATTGTGAAAGGAATTATAACTGTAACACCAACTATTACTGTACATCCAACTGTAAGAAGAGAAAGGGAAATTATACTACACAATTAGATTAAACAAATTCATCAAAAAGAAGATAAAATGCATTGTCAGACAAACAACTTATCAGCAACTCACCTTTTAAAATGGTTCAAATGAAATGCAACTATGATAGTGACAATGATGTAACATAGGAAACCTTTAATAACAAAAGCTTAAAAATTAAATGAATGTAGAGATCAAATGTGTGACATACAATTTTCTTCTTGGAATGAGAACCATGTGTTGCCCTAAAAGGAATGAAACAACACACTTCACTTCCCATAACACTGCATCAGATATTATTTACAGTGTTCGAATTACCCAGTGGTCTATTGGCCAGTAAAAGTTCTGTTGGGCCACTGAACCATTTATGTTACTGGCCCAAGTGTCCAGTAATTTTTTTTCCCATTTGTTTTGGAATTTGCAAGTTTAAAAAGAACTGAACATGATTTCAAAATATCCAGGTGTGGCAGATTTGGGATTTTTTAAAATTCAGATATTAGTACTGAAAAACTGAATATCGAAATTGCAAATTGTACTTCGAGTTTTCTGAAAATTTTGCACTGTAGGAAACAGAGGTCCGAATAAAATATTTGAGTAAGACAGCACCACTTTATTGCCCAAGAAGTGACACTAGAGTAGTGTCTTTTACACTTTCCAACAGGAGATTTAAGAACCATTTATGCACTGCTTTTACCCATCTGTCTTTCTGCCTACATGGGAGAACCTCCTGCCTTTCAAACTGAATCAAGGTATTCCACGAAGGTGGCTTTCAATATGTTGCCAAGTGCTTCATAATCAGGGCATTATATGGTTTCCCTTCCTTATTTTCCTCCATGCAACTTCGTGTGCTATGCATGCAGGTCATTTATGTAAAAACAGCACTTTGCTTTCAACATTAGCATTCCCTGTGGGACCAAAATGTGAAAAGAATCATGGGAAGGGAAGTGTGTGTTGTTGCAGTGGCAGACTGAGAAGTGTCAGTTTAAAAATCAGCAACCCAGGTCACTTTTGCATTTGTTAACGGCAATCGTATTTACATTATAAACTTTAATTTGAAATTAACTATATATAATGCTTTAGTATGCGCACATATGTGATGCCAAAATAGATAATCCTGGTTTATGTCTTGGTCATATTCGTGCATGCAGATTGCTGTATGCTGATAACATTGTCCTGTTGGCAGAGAGCAAAAGTAAGTTGCAGAATATGTTGTCTCAGATGTACGAAGTTTGCATGAAATTCAAACTGAGTATAAATAAGGGAAAAACCAAAGTTATGGTTTTTGAGAGAGGAACTGGCAGTACCGAATGCAATGTAAGTCTAAATGGCACAGTGATTTGCAAGGTGAGCGAGTTTGTGTATTTAGGAAGCATGCTTTACAGAGAGAACAAATTGGATGGTGAAATTAGTAGGTGAGTGAATTCTTCATTGAAAGTCATGGCTGCTCTGGGAGGTTTTCAAAGGAATAATAGGCTCTCAAGAGAGTCCCACATGGCTGTGTATGAAAGTGTAATTGTTCCTACTCTGATGTATGGCAGTGAAACCTGGTTACTACAGAAGAAATATAGAAGTTGTTTGTGTGCTAGAGAAACGTGTTACTTACGGGGGGGGGGGCAAGACATGTTCCAATTGTGTGAGGAATTAAGGTGTGTTGCAGTTGTGTAATGTGAAGCAAATGTTCTTAGCAAGGTGGAGACTAATATGCTTCGTTGGTTTGGCCATGTTGAAAGAATGAACGATGAGATGCTTACTAAGAAAAACTTTTAGCCCATGTGGCAGGAGAAAAGGTAGAGGAAGGCCAAGAAAGTCGTGGGAAGATCAGCATTCCCAAGATTATGAGTATGAAGTATAGAAGATCTTGTGTACGACATGGGATGGATGTCAGTGAAGCCCGAGTTTTATGTCAAGATCGCTGTAAATGGAGGAGTTTGATACGGCAACAGTAAGAAAAATTATCTGGTAGTTTGTATTTCTTTTTGGAGCTAACCTCTGAATCTCAGAGAACAGCTTAATGATATGTATGTTGTATGTATGCTTTAGTGTACCATCCTTGATACTAATACCATGTGCATACTAAGTGTATTAGTATTTGTGTCATTCCTGGACGAGTAAAAAATTGAGTGGACTATCACATTTTGTTATGCACTGGTCCAGCTTACCAGTGAAGTTTTTTTGGGGTTTTTTTTTTTATTTCTATGAGAGCTTACCAAGCTTTGTTTTTATTTATTCGTATCATTTGCACGTGTACATGTACACATTCTGTTGCTCTAAATTTGTGATATACAGCTTCAATTAAATGATGCACTATTTTTGACATGTAATGTACATGTGTGAGGTTTTTCTTTCACAGACCAGTGGACATTTTGGCGGACCAGTGATTTGCAATTTCGAGTGGTCCATGAGGCCTGTAGAAGACTTATTTCTAATTCTAACACTGATTTATTTCCAATATACTTCTATATATAACATAGTGACAGCATTTCATTTTATGATGAACTCTTTATCCATGCATGCCTGCAACTGAAGTAATGTTTTTGTCACCTATTTATACATTGGAAGTATTGAGATGATAAGCAAAGAATTATCATATTCATACCAGATATAAAAAATAACATACCCAAACAGTCTAATTTGGGCTGCATTTGTCAGGTGTGCATTAGGAACTTTAAACAAACACTTTGATGATTAGTTTTTCCTTTCTTCAACAAGTGTAATCCATTGAAGAACTTTTCGGAATTTTTTTAAGCCCGCAACATACTGGTTTCTAAGTAAGATTAACCCTGATGCATTTGGATAGCAGTTAATGTAATATCGTATATTAACTGCAATAACTAATGATATGCTGCAAAAAAGATAATGTAATTTTCAAGAGTTTTCCTTGTGGATAACACATTGTACACATGGTTTTACCCAGGGCTTGGAAATACTTGAGCCTTCTTTCCAACCAGGAAATGAATTTGCCAGCCAGAATGGATAATGGGATTACTAAAATAAAATGGAGTTACAGGAGGACAGACAAAACAGAAAAAGAAAATAGTACTACCTGCAGGCCAAAGAGTGTGATTACCACTTGTGAGCTGGCAATCATAATTTTCCCTGTCCTGGTTAAACTAAGCATGGTATTCCACGACATAGCATAGACATGGGAAGAAATGTGATCTTCTACAACATACCATAGACATGGGTAGTTAAAATGCAACAATCCTCAGTTTCCATTAGACAAGAGCAGTGCCATTAATCGCAAAATTCACCAGTTGCCATAAAAAAAAATTACGACTTAGTGATTTCTTTTTATTCAACTTGGGAAATAACAATGGTAATAAGGAAAAAGGTTGCAGTATTCTTTTAGAAGTTGGATGCACTTCAATTGAATAAATTCACTGATGAAGTTTTTCTTTCTTTTTAGCCACAAAAAAATTATTTTATAACAAGGAGCTGAAGACCGACAGAAACTCTCATTAAATCCAGGAGCTCGCAAAATCCAGTTTTAGGTAAAGACATGCTTATATTATACAGGGTGTCTATAAATGAAGTACACAACTTCAGTATGCTGTTTAAAAAAAAAATACGACAGAAATTTTTTTTTTTTTTAATGTCAAGAGATGTCGCACGTTTATTAAGTCAGATGATAGATGGCACCAGGTGTCTCATGTAATGAAAAATCTCGATCTTTAGACCACCATTTTCCAGGCCGTTGGATTAGACGTAGGGGTCCGAAGGCAAGGCAACCCTGTTCTCCTGATATTACTCCATGCAATTTTTTTCTTTGGGGCTTTATTAAGGACATTATGTACAAGAAAGATGGTTACATCTATCACCGAGCTCAAAGAACGCATTACTGCAGCCTTCCTCGTTGTTACACCTGACATTCTGCAGTGTATGTGTGTCCAACTGGACTATCGTTCAGACATCTTGTGAGCAACCAACAGAGCACACTTGGAGACCTACTGACATTTAAAAACAAAACAAAACAAAACAACTTTCAGTTACCATGTGTGTTGATATTAAAAGTAAGTTGTTATTTATTGTAGCTTTTTTTTTTTTTTTCAATAGCATACTGAAGCTGTATACTTCATTTGTGGACACTGTATATATACATAACAATTGGATATACTCAATGGACAAAAACGTTAGAAATACCTACTGAATAGCATGTTGGTCCTCGTCTAATGGGAATAACAGCCTGTACATGCCAAGGCATCGACCACCAGATTCCAGAGGATTTCCAGAGGTAATGCCAGCCATTAATGTTGCAACATTGTCCACAACTCCATTGGTCCAGGATTCATGGATCTGATGTTCTGCTCCATGGAATCTCAGAGTTTCCACAGGATTTAAATTCTGAGACCCTGGGGGGACCACTGGATGGTTTCAAACTCAGATGAGTGTTCCTCGAGACACGCCTGGGGGGTTGTGGATTGGTGGGGCAGTGCATTGTCCGCCTGAAGCAGATCATTGGCCATAGGATGCGTAAAGGCCATGAAAGCATGCAGTGTTTAAGCTGGAATTTTTTTCTTGTAGGAATTTGGCTATTTTGTCAGCAAAAGTTGTAGCAAAATGCTATGCAGATTAGCTAATTTACAGTTCTATTTTTTGCTACATTTACGTATGAAAATACAAGCACAACACATAGGCTAAATAAAATTTTGTACCTTAAATAGAATTCAAGAATAAAAACAAATACGCATTTACACTTCTAATTTTAATAAAAATGCATTTGCTGATGCATGCAGTTTGCGAAAATATATACAAAGACCAGGGCTAAGCAAAACCACAATTGGCGACGCACCCACCGACCGGAACCAAAACCGCACGTGCTGCTGCTGCGGAGGTGAACCACCTCTTTGCTTATCCATTGCAGCAAAGCCTTTGTGAACGGTGATCCCAAGACTCACTGGTGCTTTTCTGCAATTGGAGAAAAGACAATGCGGGTGGAAAAACGACAACAGGATGAAGCAGCATGCGATGGCATTCATAGAAAGAAAAAATGGCAGGGAAATATATTAGGTCGGCAGAGGGAAGCAGCGGCGACAAAGAAAAAATGACGAGATACGGAAAGAAACACAAAGGCGAAACACAAGTGGGTGGGACGACTGGGGGAGGAAACTAAGTCGTCGGGGGCCGAAGCAGCGATGACGGAACGAAAAAATGACGGGGATGAAAACTAACGAAGCAGGGGTGGGTGGGATGACGAAAGAAAAACTGACGGAAGACCTTCGCATTTTGGCGATTTAGTGGGGGCTTTGTGTCGCGAAATTACCGACTTTATCACGATTTGGCAAAAATGCGAGTGACAGCTTAAACACTGAAAGCATGTAGGTGTTCAAAAAGCACATGCCGGCAGCATGCAGTGGGTAAAAACTTCTCCAGACACACTAAGGAACCTAATGCGTCCCACGAGAAGGCTTCCCGAACCATCACAAAACCACCAGCACTTTGAACAGGGCCAACCTGGCACTGCTTGGGCTTCCGACATTTAACCTGGATGTGATTTGTGCCACCATTGCCAAGCAATCAGTCTGCATGAGCCTGGATAGTCAACGTTGACCCTGGTCATCAATGACATGTGGTCGCCCACCACTTGCTCTCTGGGTACTGGTACATCCGTTGATAGTGCACCTGCGGCACACCTTTGGTACAACTGCCCTAGGGAAACCTAGGGTTTTTACGACTTAGGCAACAGAATGGCCTGTCTGTCTTGCAACGACAACGCATCCACAATCAAAGTCACTCAGATCACCACTTTACCCATGTTCATCAGTTGCGATGCACTGCTGGGAAATCCTGCTGTCAGCCTATTTATCGCCTGCATTCAGTTTGGATCCGTTCCACTCTGCTTGGGGGATGCTCATGTCAACAGCCCATTACTCCTATCTCTAATGTTTTGTCTACTGAGTGTATTAGTACTATAGTTAGCTAGTGAATCAAATCTTCCAAGAACATTCAACTTTGCATCCACATGAGACTGAATGCAGTTTTAACTACACAACACAAATGAAGCAAAAGCAACACCAATCCTCCTAATGCAACGCTCACTTGGACGATGAAACTGGAAATGGGCACAATTCCAGGATTTATTACCTCTCGTTTCCCGGGACTTCAGTGACTTCCCCATTCCATTACTCTCCCATCACTATCTGCAACTCATCATTAGTAAGTTCTGAATACATTGAAATCGTGTTGAACTTATCTTACGTGGCTATATTAACTATATATTATTCATTCAATATATTGAATTAGATTTTATTGTTTCACACGTTAGACGAGATTCTAAGGATATACGGGAAAACAATGTTCCAAAGCTGTTATACATAAATCCTTAAATTGCATGCAATAAGCTTCAAACTAACCCTTTTGTCTTTGGTTGCTAGTTAATCTGTAATTCTTCACCCTGCGGGTGGAATATCGTCGGAAATTTCCTTTTTTCAATCATTGCCTTTATCTGATGATGCTTTTGACTAGTGGTATCAACTTGTTGTGAATAACAACAACATGAAACTTTTTAAAACGTACTTGAAGAATAAAATGTTTTTGAAAATGAAAGCAGACTAAAAAGTGTGAAGTCAATAGGATTGGAAAATAAATGACTTCATTCATTTCTCAATCGTACTGACTTCGCACGTTTTATTCTGCTTTTATTTTCAAAAAATTTTAATTTTTCAAGTTCGTTTTAAAAAAGTTTCATGTTATTCATGACAAGTCGGGTCATTCATTTCTCAATCATATTGACTTCGCACTTTTTATTCTGTTTTTATTTTCAAAAAATTTTAATTCTTCAAGTTCGTTTTAAAAAAAGTTTCATGTTATTCACGACAAGTTGGGTCATTCATTTCTCAATCATATTGACTTCGCACTTTTTATTCTGCTTTTATTTAAAAAAATTAATTCTTCAAATTCACTTTTTAAAAAGTTTCATGTCGTTATTCACAACAAGTTGATACCACTGGTAAAAAACATCATCAAATAAAGGTAACGATTCAAGAAAAGGAAATTTCCGATGATATTCCACCCACAGGGTGAAGAATTACGGATTAACTAACAACCAAAGACAAAAGGGTAGGTTTGAAGCTTATTGCATGCAATTTAATGTATATGATTTACATATAACAGCTTCGGAACATCGTTTTCCTGTACATCCTTACATACAACATACAGTGTTAGAATTACAAATAAATCTTCTACTGGCCCAGCGGACCAGTAAAAAATTAAAAAAATTAAGACATTTACAATATATGTAGAAAATAATGTCATTTTAATGGAATTATCTCCAATATTTGTTTTTAAAACATCTAATTTGAAAGTGTAACTGACAGGACAAAGAGTTTTCCAGAATAAGATCCCGATGGATTGCTGATATAACAGAGTAAGAGTGCATCCCTGATCTGTTTTTAAGAAGGAACAAGGATACTCCAAGGATACAAAAAAATCTTATACGTTAGTAGCCTTTTTTTATATGTTTTATTGTTTAGGATTTAGCTTCCTTTCCTTAATTTTAGTCTTATTGCTCATCCCTGCTACTTTCCCATGAAGTTAGTTTTAGTTCCCCATTTAAAACTGTTTCATGTGAATTGCTCTTTTGCAAAAATTACCTTCACGCATCCAATTGACCTTCTGTGCTAGTGTGTTGTCTTGGGCTAGTAACAAAAGCTGGCTTGTGTCTGGTGTCGGTATCCACTACATTCACTAGGGTAGGTGAAGGTAATAAAAAATGGCTGTAACCATTACAAGATAAAGACTGGGAAACTGCCTTTCTGTATTAGCTGTTTCTTCCACTCTTTACAAATCATGAGGGATAAAAAAAAATAGTTGTTGTCCAATAGCATTTCATGAAACTACTACTAGTTTGCTGCCTAAGAAGAAAACCGTACAGCGAGGTAAAAGAAATAGAAATGTGTTTTTTTACGCTTTCCAACCATAGGTTGAAGAAGCGTATATGCTCCAGCTTTGTCCGTCCGTCCGCACGATAACTGGTGTAAAAATGGTTCAATTTCGATGAAATTTTAGTATGTGGTAGGGGACCACCTGGGGAGGAACCCTATTGAAAATGGGACAAATGGGGTCAAAGGTCACGACGTAGGAGCGGGATCCTTCCATTGCCTTTATGCGTCATAACTTGCGTAAATATAGTTTGATTTCAATGAAAGTTTACTAAGTGGTAGGGGATCACCTGGGGACGAACCCTATTGAAAATGGGACAAATGGGGTAAAAGGTCAGGACGTAGGAGCGGGATCATTCCATTGCCCTTATGCATCATAACTTGCGTAAATATGGTTCGATTTCAATGAAATTTTACTATGTGGTAGGGGACCGCCTGGGGACGAATCTTATTCAAAATGGGTGCCGTGGGGTTAAAGGTCAGGACATAAGAGCGGGATGCATTCCATTGCCCTTATGCGTCATGACGTGCGTAAAAATGGTTTGATTTCGATGAAATTTCAGTATGTGGTAGGGGAAAACCTGGGGACAAACCCTATTGAATGTGGACGAAATGGGGTCAAAGGTCAGGACATAGGATTGCGATCCATTCCATCGCTCTTATCCCATATTATTAAGGTGAACGTCAAGTGATTTTGCTTCCTATACTTCCAATGGAAAAACTTTTGTACACATTTCCTTCACAATTAATGTGTTCCCAAGGTTGAAAATTTGAAAATCGATTAAAATCACTTTATTATAACTTGGAATACTTTATATTTTCTAAAACATAACCATAATTATATTAAAAATCAATAACTTTTCATTTGGTGGTGTTGAAACCAGAAAAAGGATGGCGCGACCTGTACTTTGATGACGTCAGTAGACAAACAAATGTTGGATTGCATAATTATGATTATGTTTTAGAAAATATCAAGTATTCCAAGTTATAAAATGAAGCTATTTTAATCGATGTTCAAATTTTCATCCTTGGGAACGCATTAATTGTCCAGAAAAAAGATGGCGCGACCTGTATTTTCATGATGTCAACAGACAAAAAAATGTTGGATTGCATAATTATGGTTATGTTTTAGAAATTATTAAGTATTCCAAGTTATAAAATGAAGATATGTTAATCAATGTTCAAATTTTCATCCTTGGGAACGCATTAATTGGGAAGAAAATGTGTACAGAAATTTTTCCATTCGAAGTACAGGAAGCAAAATTACTTGATGTTCACCTTAAAGGAGTAATTCTTGTATGTATGTAAATTTTATTTTGAAAACGGCTCTAAGGATTTTGATGAAAGTCGTTAACCTACCGTTTTCTGGTACTAGAAATCGATTTAGCTTGATCTCGACTTTAAGAAAATTTGTTTAGTGGGTTAAATAACCACCCCGAATTACCAAGTCTGTAGTGTGGTGTCATGGCGTCGCCCCATTAGATGTTGGAGCACGGTCATGCCATCTATCTCATTACATCATGCATTGTTTGGGGATCCTATTAAAGTTTTATGACATCACACCTTGGTAGCAGATGGTCGCGATTCCCATCTGCCTCATTACGTCACGGGTTGTGTGCGTATGTTTGTCCGCACGATAACTTGAGTAAAAATCGTTCGATTTCGATGAAAGTTTAGTATGTGGTAGGGGAACACCTGGGAAGGAACCCTATTGAAAGTGAACGAAATGGGGTCAAAGGTCAGGACATAAGAGCGGGATCCATTTCACTTCTCTTATGCGTCATAACTAATGTACAAAAGGTTCGATTTCGATTAAATATTAGTATGTGGTAGAAGACCACCTGGGGACAAACCCTATTGAAAATTGGCGAAATGGGGGTCAAAGGTCAGGACATAGGAGCGGAATCATTTCCATCGCCATTACGAGTCATAACTTATGTAAAAATGTTTCGATTTGGATGAAATGTTGGTATGTTGTAGGGACCTGTCTGGGGACGAATCCTATTGAAAATGGGAAAATGGGGTGAAAGGTTAGGACACAGGAGCGGGATCTATTCCATAGCGCTTATGCATCATAACTTACGTAAAATTGCTTCGACTGCAACAAAACTTTATCACGTTATTTCGGAGATATACTGAACCAGTTCTGTTGAATATCATCCAAAGGGATCAAAGGTCAGGGCACAGGAGTGAGATTTATTCCACAGCCATTTTCCTCATAATACTAGTCTTTGCATCTTAACCTTATGAATCTGAGCACGATGTAATATATTCATAACATCTACTTAATAAATCAAACTAATAATGCTGCAATTTTACTTGAGCATCAAATAACAGTTTTTCTCCCGTCGTGGTGATGTTCATAAGGTTCAGGTACCAAGTAAAGTTAGTATTATTGCGCTTTTACTTAGGCATTAAATATTAAAAAATAGGCCTAGACCTTTTTAACATTTTTTATTCGATCGTGCTCATAAAGTTCAGACACAAGGTCTAGTTAGTATTATTGAGCTTTTACAGGCATTAAATATTAATGCCTAGGCCTTTTTAACAGTTTTTATGCAATTGTGCTCATATTCATAAGGTTTAGATACAAGGTCAAGTTAGTATTATTGCACTTTTACTTAGGCATTAAATATGAAGGCCTTGGCCAAGGCCTTTTTAACCATTTTTATTCCATCATGCTCATATTTATAAGCTTTGCGTCAAATCAAGTTAGTAATATTGTGTTTTTACTTAAGAAAAAATATTTCATACACTTGAACAAAATCTGTCAGAAATGCCTTAGGCCTATTAATTTATATTTAGTGCCTAAGTAAAAGTGAAATAATACTAACTTGACTTGGTATCCAAACCTTATGATATCAGCACAACAGAATCATCATCATCATCATTGTCAACCAGTATCAATCCACTGCTGGACGAAGGTCTCTTCAAGCCTCTTTCACAACAGTTTGTCTTGTGCCAGTCTCCTCCAGGTCACTCCCGCGTACTTTCGAATTTCATCCTCCTATCTTCCATGTGGTCTTCTTCTGGGTCTTTTCCTGCCCCTTGGAATCCAATCTAAAATTTCGGCTCTTCATCGATGGTATGTCCTTCTGGCAGTATGTCCAGCCCATTGCCATTTCAGGGATTTAACTCTGATCATGACGTCTTCTACTCTTGTCATTTTTCTGATCCACGAGTTCCTGTTCTTTTCCCTACTGGTTACACTAAGCATGCTTCTTTGAATTGTCTGCAGCCTTTGTATGTCTCTTTTAGTTAAGATCCACGTCTCTGCATCATACGTAAGCACTGGAAGGATGCACAACAGAGTAAAAACTGTTAAAAAGGCCTAAGGCATATTTGTTCATATTTACTGCCTAAGTAAAACCACAATATTACTTAAATGACTGTGCTCATATTCATAAGGTTTATACAAAAGGAAGCTCTCGACTATACTATTGTCTTTATCACCTATAACCCACTGAATCAGAGGACTGGTTGCCAAAACTACAATGTGAAGAGGTGCAGGAACTGCTGCCAGATTTTTGTACAGATCTAATTACATGTGATTAGCTGAGAGATATCTGAATTGCAGTACTTTGATTCAGCTGATTGAAGGAGATCAAGACCTTAGTATAGTCGAAAGCTTCCACTTATAAGAATTCTACAGGGTGATTCAAAAGTCCCCGGACTCTATATTTCAAAACGTACTTGCTGTAAAACCATAAAAGATATCAGAGTATTGCTGCTTGTGGCTGTTGTGTGTGACCTTGGGGAACGAGCTGCGCCATGTGATAGCTCCACTTGACACTACGCTTACGCGGGCGCTGGCAAGCAGTAACGTTCAGTCAGCCATGAGTCTCACGCAAGAACAGAAAGTCGCTTAGTTAGAAGTTTATTTTGCGGAAAAATCTTACCAATGTTGCATCCAGCGTTTTCAAAGGAAGTTTCCTGATGCTCCTATACCAGGGAAAACAACAATGTATGGCCTTGTGAACCGGTTTCGCGAGACAGGAAGTGTTCAGGATAAGCCTAAAAGCGACTGGCCATCCATGGTGACGACCACGTTTCTGGAGAAAATTCACTTTCTCCTGCAGCGCTCTCTCCGGAAGTCACTTCGGCGGCTGTGTCAAGAGTTAAGGGTATCATATTCAGTCTGCCACAGGGCTAGTAAACATTTAAAGCTACGGCCATACAGAATTCGAGTAGTGCAAGAGCTACATCCTTTGGACTCGGAAAAGGGCATTGCCTACTGCCAATGGTTTAGAAGTTTTATGCGCAACAATGTGACTAACCAGCTTAACAACACCTTTTTCAGTGATGAGGCATGGTTTCACTTGAATGGATATGTCAATAGCCAAAGCACTCACATATGGGCTGCAGAGAATCCACACACATTGCATGAGGCTGGACTTCACTGTCAACAAGTTGGAGTGTGGTGCACCATGTCTGGACAGCGAATTGTAGGGCCATTTTTTTTCAACACAACTGTGAATTCTGCTGTGTATACAGACATCATCCATCAATTTGTAGCGATACTAGAAGAACACGAACGTTACTGTTGGTTTCAACAAGATGGAGCAACATGCCACACATCAAATGACACAATGGAGATGCTCCGCGAGTTCTTCCAGGATCGATTAATCTTGAAAAACCTTTTTCCGCCTCGCTCACCAGACTTATTTGTGGGTCTATCTGAAAGACAGTTTACCATAACAACCCTAAGACTATACAGAACCTGTGGAATAGCATCATTACAGCCGTGAGGGGCATACCAGCCAACATGCTGAAAAGAGTGACCGCCAACGTGTGTCGTCATGTGAATTTGTGTCTTCAACAGAATGGTGGACAATTTTAGTATCTATTGTAAAGTGGTTTTCATTACCTGTAAGTATGAGTGTCAATATAACAGTATGTAAAAATAGTTATATATCACTATATTCATGGTAGAAATATTTGAATTCAGAGTTCGGGGACTTTTGAATCACCCTGTATTACTATATGTAAACCTCTGTGTTTTCACTTAATTCCAAGGTGGTTATTGCTGTGTGATTTCAAGTCCATTTTAGTGATATTTTGTCCTAGCATGGGGCCCTCACAAGGAACATCAGTCCGGGCCAGACTTCCTTTGCCATGAAAGCATCTCTCAACAATCCCAAATGCTGCACTTCCTACCTGTTTTTAAAAAAATTATTTTCATAACAGTACTAATAAATACATCAAATACGGATACGTGCCATGGAACTTTGATACTTACGTGTCCCTAATAATATAATAATGACTTTCCTCAAGAAATCAAGAATCCCACTTGAGTTCTTCCGTGCTTCACGTACTTGCCCAAATAATGACTGATATGAAGGTGGGGGTGCTGCCAAAATAATAAAAAATACATATATAAACATTCTTTCATGCTTTACAACAAACATACATAAAAAATCATGCAGTGAAGAGCTGCAAATTAAAAACCAGTATAATTCACATATGATAATACGTACAAAGACAAAACAAACCTTTAAAAGATAATTTAAAGGAAAGATTCTACATATAAGCACTCACCTCAAATTGGAAACAACAATTCTTACTTTTTAATAGTGCAGACAACTCACATGCAACACAAGAGTGTAAAGTGTCTATCCAGTTCACATTAACAGCAACATAAAACTTCTAGATCAAAATAGTTGTAGATTGTGGGTTTGAGTGGGAGAGCTTTCACATAACCTGACTGCATCATCGGCTACTGTGGCTGATCATCTGCCTAGTTTTTGCAAGTTTCTTCATGCAATGTTTTCACTGGCAGAATAAATGTTGCCACACTCATCTCAACCGTGGAGGAAATTGCTGTGTGATGCAAGATCATCACACCCAATATTAACATGAAGTACAGATTCCCAGTTACAGATTTTCATTGCTATTGTATAATGCTTTTTTTGAGGCATTAGCAGCTTTAAAGGTAGAGAGATGTTATAAGGTATGTCATCATTGAAGTTTGTGTTGCTGGTAAGGTATAATGGCTCTATATGCCTAATGCAGAATTCATTTGCTTCTGCACTGAAAAACTGCATTTTCGCAGTTGTTTGCACAGTTTGGAAAGAGTACAGAAACTTCTATTTGTTTGATATGTTCCATTACACATGCTACAAATGATTTCTAAAAGCTACAGTCACAGCATGTGTGATTATCTGTTATGTTATCTACCAAAAATATAAAAAGTATAATGTATACTTCTGGCTTTTCTGTAATTTCTACATTTATTTCAAACCCACAAGAACCTCTGCACCCTAGACGCTGACAACTCTATCGTCATCTTTGAATAAGAATTTCAGAAATGAATTGTGCTCAGAAGAAAGCTCTACTTTCGTGCAACAACTGGTGTACCTGCTAAACAATTACAACCCTTGGTTTCTACTTTTCTTGTAATCACACAAATGAAAGAAAGTCCTACCACTACTATACCAGTATTTCCAAATCTTTTTAAAGCTTACACAGAATTTTATTCTTCTTAGTTTGCCTTCCTGTAAAGGGAAAATTCACATTAGCATGGATCATGCTGGTGAACAAGTGTCCTCTTTTCACACCATTATGTAGGGACAACGAAAAACCCACAAAGTTAAAAGATAAGATTTTCATGTATGTATATATTATGTATCTGAATTATTAAACATGTCTTTGGAAAAAAATTAAGTGCTCATAATATCCCTATGGCTGCCCATTCATCTGTCTCTGGACAACATATCTCCGCAAATATGTCTGATTTAAGAAATTCTTTTTGCAGTACGAAGCCCGAACTATGGGAAGTTATCTATAAAATATCCATAAGATTTGATCATATCCTACAGATATTTGAATAGTATCAAATCCAATACCACCATCATGAAACTTATCCTCTAGGACAGAAATAAAGTCGAACACAATGTTCCTGGTGTGTTAAAAAATTCCTATTTCTGCATCAGCTGGTACCACAGTTTACATCAGCGGCAAATTTCTCAGAATTACTAAACATTTGGTGAGCACAAAAAAGGATATTACCCAACGTAGACCTAATTCTTCCTTGGATTTGCTCACTCTCGTCGATACTTTCATTGAAAATCAGGCTTTAAGTTTTCAAGAGAGCATTGAAATTTCCACCTCTTCAAATTGCAATATGAATAGTTCTTATTTTGTCCTCATCATTTGGAAATCCCTCCAATTGTTTGGCAACAACCATAATCAAGAACTTAAAAACCAAATCTGGCACTCTTATGTGATCAAGGCCAAAGCTGGGTCAATAGCTTTTGTGTATCTCTAGTTTCTTTAGGAACATAACATGTGCGATCCTTCACAACCTATATCAATATTTTTAAAAGTACATTATATACAGCCCAAATGTATGTCACGACTTTTCACATAAATGTAACAATATCTCACTGCATTTTTGCATAAATTACAAGAACCTGATGCCAAATGTTATAGAAGCCATTACAAAAATATATTTTTTATTGGCGTAGCAACTTATGTGTGCTGATCTTTTACTTACAGGCGGCTCAATCGAGATAGACTAATAACTATAAACCTACGTGGGAGAGAATTTATGGGAGTGTAGAAGTACCAATATCAATAGGTTACGCCAAAAATATTTTGGGACACACTTTTTAAGCCTGACATGTAACCTTTCACTGCAGTTGCAGGTGGATTTGTTAATGTTTTAGACCATTGCTCTCTGTGTGTTACCATACACTATAAGTAGCTCCAAGATACTTCTATGGGAAGATGAAACTAGGTTTCTTCAACCACTGTTTCAAATTTGACATAACGAGTGCAATTTAAAATTAGAAATTTTATCTCTCAGTTTGGTGAATTAGACTTTTAAAGTGTTATGCATATCTTTATACCACAGTCATTGGCAGGTTTCTTTACATTTCAGACCATGGTTTTTCATGTGTTACTACTTGTTATAAATAGTTCCAAGCTATTTCTATGGGAAGATTTTCGGAGAAACCTCAGGAGCGGTCCCAGGCAGGTACAAACGCTCGAACTACTAAATATCCACTGTGCGTCGGATGGTCACATTAAGCCATCAGATCCTGCATACTGCTAGGTAATAAATAAAGGCGATATAAATGTAGTGAAACAACCAACTTTTGGTTTTTTCCTCGCTAATTCCTGCTACACTCGTTAAACGTCACATAATGTGGCCATCCCTCTCATTTTCAATTTCCATACCTTGACATATTAAGTAATAGCTGAGTCAAAAAAGAAAAGGGCATTTGCACTTACCGTAGTTTGGCGGTTGGTCTTCATTTGGTGCTGCTTCTTTGTCTTTAATATAACATTGAACATTGCAGTTGGCTGACCATTAAAATTTAGCTTGTCATTTGTCCAAACTTTATTACGTATAAATGCGCTAAGGTTTCAAAAAAAGGAAACGTACGGTTACGGTATATATTGTAGGAGGTCACTCGGAGAATAAAGCAAAGGTCCAATATTTGGTATAAAAGATAGCAGATATATTAAAAGAAAAAAGAAAAACAGCAATGTAGGGGTGAAATGAATTTGAAATTAGCATCAACACCAGTGGGAAGCGAGGCTCACCATGTATATATATCAATGAAAAATAGACAGAGGTGCTAAAACTTCATATCGTCGTTGATACAACATGAAATATCCACAAAAAGGAATGAAAAAACATGTCGAGATGCTTGTCAAGGTACTTTGTACAGATGAACATATACTGAAAATGAGCAGGTGGAGTATAAAAGCACAAGAAAATTAAAATATTTTTGCACATGAGGCATAAAAATCACATCAAAAGTTGCATGACTACTGTATCAGCTAGATGCATTTCTTTCCCACATATCTGGGTCATCATGGGTAACTCTTGCATTGGTTTTCGATCTTGCACAACCATTGTTGCTGCTCGCACTGCAGCGGATTTTTGGCTCTCTGCCAAATCGTCGTTCATGTTGCTGCTGTGTCTCTGAGCCTGCACAGTTTTAAGAAAACTGTTGAACCTGCACAGTTGTTGAGTTTCTAATAAAAACTGCACAGGTTCAACAACCATGCAGGCTCAGAGACATGGCAGCAACATGAATGACGACGTGGCAGAGAGCCAGAAGAACATCGGCTGTAGTGAGAGCAGCAACAACGGTTGTGCAAGATCGAAAACCGATGCAAGAGCTTCCAATGATGACACAGATATGTGGGAAAGAAATGCATCTAGCTGATACAATGGCCATGCAACTTTTGATGTGATTTTTATGCCTCATGTGCAAAAATATTTTAATTTTCTTGTGCTTTTATACTTCACCTGCTCATTTTCAACATACGTTCATCTGTACAAAGTACCTCAACAGCATCTCGACATGTTTTTTCATTCCTTTTTGTGGACATTTCATGTTTTATCAACGACGATATGAAGTTTTAGCTCCTCTGTCTATTTTTCATTGATATATATACATGGTGAGCCTCTTGTTTCCAACCGGTGTTATGCTAATTTCGAATTAATTTTACTCCTACATCACCGTTTTTCTTTTTTCTTTTAATATATCTGCTATCTTTTATACCAAATATTGGACCTTTGCTTTATTTCTCGAGTGACCACCTACGATATTTACCGTATCAGCTGAAATCTTAGCCCATTTATACATAATACAGTTTGGATGAATGACAAGCTAAATTTCAATGGTCAGTCAACTGCAATGTTCAACGTTATATTAAAGACAAAGAAGCAACACCAAATGAAGACAAACTGCTAAACTACAATAAGTGCAAATGCCCTTTTTCTGACTCTGCTATTACTTAATAGGTCAAGGTATGGCCACAATATGTAACTTTCAATGTGCGTAACAGAAAAATTAGCGATGAAAAAACCAAAAGTTGGTTGTTTCACCACATTTATATTAGTTTTATACTACATAAATATAGTGTATAAGGATATTGCAATGCAGCAATATAATGCACTTAATATGTATTATAAATAAAGGCATCTTCCTCCCCCTTTCTACCTCGCTTCCGTGTCACTTTCCTATCAGGCACTCTAGCCCAAATCTCCTATCTTCCTATTTCTAAGGGTTGTTTAAGACCTAGGGTAGGACACACCCTTCCTAACATCCTCTACATATCATCTGATCTATGGGAAGATTTTGAATTGGTTTCTTCAAGTATTGTTTTGAAGTTGACATACAGTGTGCATTATTTACAATTACTTGCTGTTTTTGCTTACTTGTGTTAGACTTCCAAAGTACCACATGTATTCTTCCAACCCAGCTGCCGGCAGGTTTGTCTACATTTCAGACCATGACTCTCCGTGTGTTGCTGCTTGCTATAAATAATTCTAAGCTATTTCTACAAAAACACTTTGACTAGGTCACATCAAATCACTGTGTTGAATTTGACATAAAGGGTGTGATTTGCAAATTCAAAGTTTTTTTTTTTTTTTTTTTTTTTTTTTTGCTTTTTACTGTGTTGCATTTTTGTAGTGTTACATGTATTCTTCGCCACAGTTCAGGCCTCTTTATGTCTTTATGGGTTACTACATGCTATGAATAGTACCACTATTTAAAAAACAGTAGCATTGTAATTCGTTTAGAGAGGAAATGTATTTCAATAAAATGAAAATTGAAAACATGCAATGAAATGTGAGAAAAATTTTAATTTTCTCATATTTAATTTCTTCTAAATTATCCATTGCTATTCTTAAATTCACACATTCTCCCACATCATATTGAGTACTTATTTGTTTTATATGAAATTTGGATTCCCCAGCATTCCATAATAGAACATGACTGACAGTTAAGAAACTTATGTCAAGTCATCAGAGCTACTATCATGGCTGGCCATGCTGTGCAGGAAACCATATTTTTATTCCTTGCATTCCAATTGTCCCATCTGGCCTTCCATCTTAATTTAAATGCCTACAATTGCCAGTTGTTCTCAGTTTTGCCAGGAGTATCCAGAAGACACAGGTTCAATCATAAAAAGTTGCTGCACTTAATCTGAAAAATCCATGCATTTCCTATGGCTATATGATGGCTGCTTCCGAGTTGGTAAAAATAGAAATCCCTTCATCTTGGTTCCAAATAAAAGAATACTGAATGTTGCTGACCCAGAGGTTTTTCAAGGATAAATTTAGTAGTGCTTCAAATGTAGAAAAATGTTGGTGCCAATATTTCAAATTTTCTACATTCACAGTTAATAAATACTGCTGGTTTAAGCCAATTGTGCAGGCAAAAGTACAGATTTTGTCCATGCTCTTTTAAGCTTTTCATTACTGGAACATATTCCAATTGAATCTTTCCATGCAATATATCCTATTCCTAATTTCAGGTAACCTACGAAAATACTGGCCTAGAAGCCAATTCATGTTTTTTTTTGTTAAACCAAGGCAACGCCGGGTACCTTTGCTAGTAAGAAATAAGTAGGACCATGTTTTTGAAATTGTAATGTCAATGGACACTGTGAGAAAACTAAGTAATATAAACAGTAATAATTCCATCAGTAGTGTAATTCATCTTAAATTATTTTCTTCCCTGTCTTTACTTTTTCTGAAGTTAACTCCATACAGTGATGTGTGCTGTACATCCATGCACAAAAGATTTTTAATTTGTTCACTCTAAAATCCTGATATTCATATTTTGCTTTCAATGGAGCTTCAGGAACTGTCTATAATCAAAATGTAACTGCAATTGTGTCTCAACCCTGACAATACCTAGTTTCACTTAACACATATTCAAAAAGGCTTTGAGAGCATTTTGAAATAATCCTATTCCTGCCACACATGATGAAAGAAAAGCAGTTCAGGAACTATAGAGGTTGAGTCAAAAGTTTTGCAATATTTGCATAAAAACATGTGCTGTGGCAGGTATGTCACGTGTTTAAACTAGTTCAAGTTGCACACTGCAGTGAGTCGAAAAGGATATAAAGTGGCAGTCATTGCTGTGAACAGCACTGCATGTTGTCATTCTGCCCATGGTTGGAATGCCTAAAAGATGAACAGCCACAACCAGTTAATTAGGGAACTTTTGATTTACGAGTTTGGACTGTGTCATAACACTGCTCAAGCAACATGAAACATTTGCCATGTGAAAGAGGAAGGTTCCGTGGAATACAGCACTGCAACCAGATGGTTCAAGAAATTTCGCTCAGGTGACAGAAACCTTGACGATCAGCGTAGGTCAGGTAGGTCATGAACAGTGGATTCCGAGGCCACGTGCCAGGCTGCAGTGGCAAATCCGACAACCAGCACTCGGAGATTATCAGGCAAGCTGGGCATATCACAGACCACCATGGTTCGTCACTTTCAGGACCTCAGCAAGGTCTACAGGAGCTGTAGTGTTGTCCCTCACAAACTGACACCAGCTGAAACAAACTGCCGACTGCAAGTGTGCATGAAACTCCTAGAAAAGCCGTGTGATGTATGTTTCATCAAGAGAATCATTACGTGCGATGAAAAGTGGGTCTATTTCTGTAATCCTAACACACAGCACCAGTGGCTCAGCCCAGGCTGGCTTCCAGAATCTGTTGTCAAACATGGGCGCTTTGAGAGCAGGGTGATGTTCTGCGTCTGGTGGAATTTCGAGGGGATAATCCATTACGAATTTGTTCCAGACGGTCGGACCATCAACGTCAACCTCTACTCTGAACAGCTGAAGCGGATGTATGCCATTTTGGAGGAGAAGTACCCGGTACTGGCGAACAGAAAGTGCATTCTCCTACAGCAGGACAATGCTTGGCCTCATACCGCGCAAACGACCCGACCCGAGCAAAACTCCAGGAACTTGAGGGCATCGAGCTGATGCCACACACAGCATATAGTCCGAACCTTGCTCCCTCAGATTAGTACTTGTTCTGGTCCATGACCCACTTCCTTCCTGGGTAGCACTTCAACAACCAGGAGGAGGTGGCAGCTGGGGTGAAGGAGTTCCTCGCCTCGAAGGACAAGAACTGGTACTGCAGCAGAATCGAAGAACTGGCAGACAGATGGCTAAAGATGGTGCAACACGATTTCCTATACTTTGAATGCTAGTCAGCTTTCGTCATAAAGGTACGCATGAAGACAAAGTGATCCAAATATTGCAAAACTTTCGACTCACTCTCTGTATTTCACACAAAATACACTATTTAACAAAGTACAATTTCACCTAAACGTGAAATTGTACTTTGTTAAATAGTGTATTTTGTACTTCGTTAAAAAGAAATTTCTTAAGTCTTCAAAAACATCTAAATACTTTCTGAATTCAATAACAATCTTTTTTTTTTTTCAGTTTTTTTCTTTTTTTTTTATACAAGGACGTGTACATTCAAGCAACTTGGCTGGTTTGTTAATAGAGAAAAACATTATTTTTAAATATGAAAAAGTACTCGGAAGAAGCATTTTATGAAAACGTAACACTCAAATTCAAACAAAAGGAAAGAAGAATGGAGTTCATGTACAAATAAGTGTCTATAATCTTCATAAGTTCCGGAGTCATTTTGGAGGGGAAAGGGAGTGAAACAAGGTGACACCATATCTCTCAAGCTCTTTAATGCCACATTGGAAAATGTCTTTCAATCACTGAACTGGGAAAACAAAGGGATAAAGATTAATGGAGCTTATCTAACTCAACTTCGTTTTGCTGATGACGTAGTCATTTTTGCAACTACCCCATCAGAGCAGCAGAGTATGATCCAGGAAATTGCTGACAAGAGTAAAGAAGTGGGATTAAAAACGAACTTTCAGAAGACAAAACTGATGTACGATGCTTTTACAAGAAATGAAGATTTATTGATTAATGGGGAAAAGCTGGAGATAACTGATACCTACATTTACCTTGAACAGCAGATATCAAGCAAAGGTCAGATTGGTTAAATCAATTGACATATAAAACTTTGTTGGAGGGCTTTTGGAAGAAGCAGTACAATTTTAAAGATCAATATGTCATTATGTCTTAAAAGAAAAATGTTTAATCAATGCATCCTGCCAGTGCTATTTGAAAGCATGCATGAGTGACATGGGGGAGACTGGTTCAAGACTGACCATTGTGGAAGAAACTTGTGGAGACCTTCATCCAGCAGTAGATTGATAACAGTTGGTGATGATGATGAATATGACATAAAAATACATGCCTGATAACTTTTTCTCCACATACCTTCTGGATTAACCACATCTTCATATGACGGTGGAGGACTATTTTCTCTGGCTTGACTAAGGGGCACAGTTCCCGGAATTTCTGAGTACAGAGGAGGCAATGGAGACACACTTTGCTGTACTGTTTGTGCGCTTTCATCCTAAAAAGATTTTTTTATTATTTTAGTAAATAATCACAAAAACTGCCACTCACAAAACTCAAGTTTGATGCTAACTATCAGAAGGTTCTTTGAAGGAAAAAAATTAAGTCAATATTTTATCAATTGCTTAATTTTTTAAAAGTTCAAATACCCAGAGATAACAATAAATGACCAACACTGCATCTGCAAGGTGTGTTGAGCAGGAGAAAAATGTGAAGGGTTTTTAAATCTTTTTGGTACATCCATATACAGCATACATCTTGATAAATTAAATCAAAATACCAGTGATCAGAAAACTACTTTTAAAAATATTCAAATATATATCAAAGGTATTGTATACCTAATATTGAAAGGTATATTGCATGTTATCGCTCCGTGAGACATGTGCTCTCACTGCAAGAGAAGCCTAATTATGCACCAATCTTTTTGTTAGTTAAAAAATATTTACAAATAAAACTTTTAGTTAAAATATTAATTTATAACTTTAAATCAAACACTCACTCATTAGCACACTCATACATTTAAAACTATCCATTAATTAAAACGTATCTAATTAGAAACGGCTATAGTCATCGGGTGAAGGGAAATGGCTCACGTAAAAACACTTCGTCGACGATATCACGGCGAGCGCTTTTGATGCTCCATGAGCACTATTATCAGGCCATCAACAACCTACAAGAGGGTTCCTCACGCACGTATGTAGCCGTAGAAGTTGCATGTCGGGAAACGAAGTAAGGGGTGCGGCCTGCATTACATGTCAGGTAAATATCTTTTCAATATTAGGTATACAATACCTTTGATATATATTTGTATAATCTAAAGCACGTTTTACCATGAGACTGTCCTTAGGGATATATCTCATGACATGTATATTTCTTAGTTACTTTTTAAAAGTAGCTTGCTACTGCTACAAATACATTCTTAAAAAATGTAGCTTGCTACTCCTACAAATACATTCTTAAAAAATGTAGCTTGCTACTCCTACAAATACATTCTTAAAAAAGTAGCTTGCTACATACAGCTACAACTACTTTTTCTAAAAAGTAGCTAGCTACACTACTTTTTTTTTTTAAAGTAGCAATTTTTGCTACCTTTCAGCTACTTTTTTTACGTTTAGATTTAAATTAAAAGTGCAAGTTCTGAGGATATGATATTTACATCTACATTATTGAATATGGTGTTCAGAGTTAAAAACCAAGGTAAATTACACAAGTAATTCATCTTTGTATATGCAACACATTCAGTGGTGCATATTTTAAGCTAGACAAACTAGCTGAAAGTTCCGGGGAATTCAATTAAAAGTCATGTATCATTCTAGTATATCTGCAAATTCATTCCATTCAACTAAAAGAATCGAATCTCCCAATCAAGGAACAGTCTTCAATAAAACCACTAGTAGCATCATACCCCATGGGCAGTGGTCTAAGAACTGATTTCTGGCAATTCATCCAAGATGGGGGTCCAAGTTTGAATCCTGGTGAGGAATGCATATTGTGTCTTATGGCACTGGCCTCCCTCCTTTTCCTGGAGGAACCAATGGCTCTAAATTAGGAACGGGTGAATTGCTTATAGCCCATCGAGTTGCTCATTGTGGTCTTTAACACCGCAACCAACTAAAAATAAATAAATAAATAAAAACGCTAGCGTGACTGCGTTGTACTCACTGTCTAATTAAGATTTCCCAGTTAACAATTTGACGAGCTTTCACAGTGCAAGATAAGTCAGGTACGTTATGTAGGCAGAGCACACTCAAATCCCCTGTTAAAGCCAATTACACTTCAGGGCATCTCAAAACATCGCGTGATTTCAAGAATACAATTTTTAACCAATATTTTTTGCGTAGCACGAATTATAGTGTAATTTTCCGCTACAAGCTACTTTAGTTTGTAGCGTGCCACTGCTAAAACTACGTTTTTTTATTTGTAGCGATGCTACATGTCACGCTACTCTAAAAGTAGGGTACTACAGTAGTAGCGTGCTACTTCCAATCACTGCAAAATACTGTTAAAGAGTTATTTATACTCATACATGAAACTGATGAAAAAAAGCTGTACTTTTTAACCAGGTAAAAAATCTGAACGTGAGGCAAAATAATGTTAATATAATGGAGCGTGAGCAAGGCAGGAATTGTTCACTGTAATTCATTTATGTAAATATTAAACTGGAGCACACTGTATTCAAATACAAAATTACTGAATTGAAAACAAAATATAATGGTTTTAAAAGACATTGCTTCAAATATAGTTGTTTTACTTTTTCTTGTATTGTTTTACTTAGTTAGACATCAGCTCAAGTTTCCTCTTGAGAGCAAACTTTGCAAGTTTGGTAGTTATATGTCTTTGCAAATAAAACAAAAAAATCTGACTCTGCAGCTGCACAGCATTTACTGTTAAATTTCTTTCTGCTGTCTATCCCTTTCCATTTCTTCATGGTTGCTTTTCCTTCTTTCTTTCTTTTTTATCTTTTTTTATGCACTCTGATGACAACAACTTCATCCATCACGCTGAAAGAACTTTCAACCTGAGGATCACGAATGTGTGACATCAATGCTTTCACTTTTTTAGATAAATGGTGTAACTTTAAGAATATGAATACTTTTGAACGCTATGCATTAATTCTTACATATTTTCTTACTTAATCACCACCATTTTTGGAGGCTTTCCCCTCACTTATCAAGCTGAAATGCAAACATTTACAGGGGAATAACATTTAACAACAACAAAGGACATGGGAAACATCACAGAGAGAGAAAAAATTACAATTATGCTGTTGCACCAAAACTGCTTTATAAAGAAAAATGAGATTTAAAAATTGTTGTGTGCAATGGAATAGGCACCATTTCAGTGACCCATAAAACTGTTTTCACAGCAGAATGAGCAACAGTAGTACCAATTTTTAGCACATCTTTTATAATAATAATAAAAAAAAAAGTATGTGCTTATAGTATCACGTTCTCCATCCATCTGTGGGCATCATATCCCTGCAACTATTATTTCGATTGGAAAAAGCTTGAAATGTGATAACAATGATCATTGTGCTTTTTCTTCAATGCATAACTACCCCACTAGAAGCCATAAATGCAGATCTATGGAATTCAAAATCCATTTTTGTCCATATCATTGCTTTTAAATATCCTACTGAAAGAAGCCTTTTTTTTTTTTTTGATTGGAGGTTTAATGACCACCATGAGCAACTCAGTGGGCTATAAGCAGCCACCCATCCCTAATTTAGGGCCACTGGTTCCAGGGAAGGGAGAGAGCCAGGGCAGTAAGACAAATCAAACACAACAGCCATGCCTCACTGAGATTCAAACCTGCACCCATCTCGGACGAACCTCGGATGAACGATCACAAGTTGCTTAGACCACTGTGCCACTGGCGCGGAAGTCTTTTTCTTAGATACTATTTATAATAAAGACTATTTTGGGTAGAGCTGTTTTTCAAGAAGTGCAGCTTTTTCTGTTAGGGGTGTAAGGGTAAAAATCACAATTTCCCCAATATCTCTGCTTCCAAAAGTCTGATTTGAAAAATCTTCTTTGTGTCTGATAGGGTTTCTAGTGAGGCACGTCCTGCATGTAATTTATCATTTTGGTGAAGACCTGTTTTGCCACTAGGAAGCATAAGTGGATATTTATTTATGTTTCCAATGTATTTGCAGCAATATCTGCACTTTTCAAAATCCAATTGAAAACTTTTTGCACAAGTCAGATTGGTATCTACTATCTGACCACTCACTATAGAAAGCCTCCTGCACATATTTCCTGCTTAAAATAATGCAGCTTTTCCATTAGGGGTGTAGATGCGCATTAGATTTTTCTCGATATCTCTGCTTTTATTACTTTAATTTGAAAAACTCTTTGTCAGACAGCATATCTGGTGCAGGATGTTTTGCATATAATTTCAAATACTCCTTAATGCACAATTTTACCACTAGTATGCATAAGTCACATTTCCATTTACAGCAACATCTGTGTGTCTAACAACCCAATTTAAAAAATCCATTTCCAAATAGATGTTACTAACCATAAAAACATTTTACAGACATTTCCTGCCTACAACAACGCACAATTTCCCCGCCAGGGGCACAAATGTTTAACTAGTTTGTTGTCGTTTTTTCTCTGCTTCTAAAAGTATATTTAGAAAACTCTTTCAGTCTCAGATAGCAATTACCTTGTGGAACATTTTACAAGTACTCATGTATTTATTGTGGATCACAGTTCTAGTGCTAGGTGTGTTAAAGCATATTTCTGTTTGCAAATGTTTCTGTGCTACTAAAAATCTTGCAGAATTTCTTTTTTAACATATACCATTCAGTACAATAAAGATCGGAAACTGCTCTGGAAAGATGTATTTAACAGTTCTTTTTATTTAGCATAGCTTTTGATATAAACAATTTTTGCATATTTTCTACTTTTCCATTATGCAATATTCTGTGGCCAGGGGTGTCAACATATGTTTCTATTGGAAAGACTATTCCATTCTGAAAATCCATCAGAAAATTTTTTTCACAAGATACTCAACATTATGAGTGCAAAATACTCTTCACTATTAAGAGCTTTTTGCATTCATTTTCTTCTTTAAGTAACACACAGCTTTTCTGCTATGGCTCGTACATTATATCTCACCATTCTCTATACCTCTTTTTAACGATTCAATTCGAAAATCCCTTTTGCCTCTGATATCTTCTGCTATGGGGAAAACTTTTTGTGCACAATTTCTTAATTTTTGTAATACTTTTCAGCTGCTAGTGGGAATAAGTAGCTATTTCTATTTGTGGATGTTTTATTCATTTTAGGAATGCAGTTTATCTTTATCTATTCCATTCCTTATGAATAACCCTACTCACATTGCATATTTTAAATTACGCAAAGCTTTTCCTTAGATGGTGTAAGCATATTCTATTTTAAGTTGACTGTTTAGGTTTTCTTATAGCCTTCTTTGAAAAAAAACTTTTGTGTTGGAAAGAATTCAAAAGACGTGCTTATTACAACTAAAAATTTTGCGTCATCTCTTTCTTGTTCTTATTTAATTTCACTTAAAATGCATGTTTTTCCATTCTGCAGTCACGTTCTCTGTATAAAGGAAATAAAAAAGAGCAAGCCTTTTTCTTTGTTTGAAAAGGAAGTTCAAAACCAGGGCTCTCTATCATAGTCTTTCATTACCCATACGGTGCCTTTCCCTGCAAATTGAAAGGGAAACACTGTTTCTCAAGCCGGAATTTTGCTTTACACAAAAGGGAAAATGTCTGCGCTTTTTCATGAATATACCAAGAAGTGACAGGAGAATGGAAAAATATGCATTTTAAGTGAAATTAAATTTTAAAAATTGGTACTGCAGTGAAAACGATTTTACGGATCAAGGAAATGGCACCCATTCCATCTTGGACACATTAAGTAGCAATTTTGAAATGTAATATTTTGCTTAAAATCGAGAGGGGTGTAAAAATGCTTAATTTCTGCATTGATTTTGAAGAGACTTAAGAATAGGAAAACATGCAAGTCATTGCAAAACTTTTTTACCAAAACACAGTCACTCTTTCACTGTCATCAAGAAAATAAAAGTTAATATAAGAAAAATATTAAAAAATGAGAAATATAATCATGATACAAAATAAAAAATGCGGAACTTCTTCAGAAAAATTCAAAATTCGGAAAACCAAGGGGCATTATCTCATCTGAGTTAGAACCTTGACCTTCATCACATTTCATGACCTTTCCATGACTTCCGAGATCTGGCAGACACCATGTCTAAATGACAACTGCCAAAAATTTCTGCCTGATGGGCGAGCAGAATTTTAGATAAAATTTTGAATTCCGGAACGAAGATCAGTATTAGTGCATAACAGTGGTTTTACATTTTTATGAATTTTCAAATGAAATGTACACTTTTCTATTTCTTATAGTCTTCAAAAGTTGTATCAATCAACAGATCATACATTTTCCCTTTTTCTTTTTTTAAGTAGATTAAACTTCAAAGATGGCCCTCACCATCTTTACTGTTTTTTACAATGATTTTTTTTTTATTGAGTGCAACTGAAGTTAAAAAGCAAAAACTGTCTCTGCAATTTGAAAACATCTTAAGAGAGCTGCAAAACTTATTTTGTTCATTCTACGACAACAGCAAAGACATTGTCATTTACTTTTTTTTTCTTTTTGCATTATCTATCATCATGTCACATTGCAATAACAATTCATGTTGCATGAAATAAGCATGACTGTTCACTAGCATCTGCCAAACCAACAGACAGACAGTTGCCTAGCAATGACAACCCATTTTGGATTGTAACAACCAATGACTTGAAGTGTTTCTGAGTAAGAATAGAACCAGACAGACCTCTTCTAAACATTCACACTTTGAACCAAGTGTTTTAAAAGAAAGGAGATATACATATTCTAATGACGGTGGAATATTAAACTACAAATAAAGCATAATAAAATGAGAAACCAATTTTAAATGCCTTTTTTTCATATATATGTTTATAAATTGATATATAATTTTCTTTGACTAAAAGTAACATTAAATTCTTCTTTACATTGTGTTAAAAATAAACAGGATGAATGGAGTCACTCGACACATCAACAGAAAATAAAATATAACATCATTAGAAATTTTAAATTGGCAAGTGAACATCCTTTGAGAAGCTAAACCCTAAATCTCAGAGCTAGCTTAGTGATATGTATGCACAGGGATTTATCAAAATAATGGAAAAACATTATTTGTACAGAACTATTAATAAAAAATTTAATTTAACTTACCTTAAAACCACATGGTTGGATACTTATAAATAAGTATCCAGGTATGTGGTTTTAAGGTACTTAAGTTAAATTGAAATTTTTATTAATAGTAACAGTATTTTCCTAAAACCAACGATTAGTTTCATTACAATATAATAAAATATTACCATTTGACCCTTCTAAATATTTATTTTTTAATATCAACGTGGTTCACATGGCGAATCGGCATTAAAAAAAGTGAATATGCTGTAAAAATAGTGTTCATACTACAATGTTTGTAGTGTAAGTATATATGTTTCACATATTAATTTACTTGCAAATGTTAACATCTTGACATGTTTCACACAATGCACAAGTGCATTATCTACTTGAAACTAGGAATGTTCACAGTCATTGGTTATTCTGCAGGCATATGTCACATTGCAACAATGCTGCAACATTGGGTGTGGGGGTCCTCAAGAATAGATCTGCATGTTGCAAATGTGACACGAGCCTGCAGAATAACCAATGGGTTTAAGTAATGCCACGATATAGCACCCCACAGCAACAAGGATCCACCTCCATGCTTCACAGTCAGGGTGGTACACTTCTGTAGGTTTTTGCCACAGATATACTACTCTACCAGTGGTGGGAAACAATGTGAAACACAATTCATCAGATCAAATGGCAAGTTGCCAGTCTTTAGCATTCCAGTTTTTATGTGCTTCTTTGCACCAAATTACATGTTTAGTTGAATTAATGTTGGTAATCAGAGGTTTGTGGATTGCAACATGGCCATAAATACCAGCACGATAGAGTTCCTGACGAACTGTTATGATGGAAATGGGATCATTCTGACTGTTCACCTCTGTTACTATTTGCAATGCTCTGGTAGAGGTATCGCAGATAGCAGTTTTTAGACATAGTACTCCCAAGTGAATTGCATTAAAATAATGCTGAATGTTTTCTACTATGGGAAATAGCATTTTCTTTTAACAGATATAGAGCTTTCAAAGGAACTTCATCAGATGCCTTAAAAACTTTTACACTGCAGGAAATAAAGTAAAACCTCTCATTTAGGGACACTCTTGGGACATTTATTTTTGCCCTTAAAAGAAAGAAGTCTTCAAAAGTGAGTTTCACATTATTTCCAGGTTGCAGTACATAGAAGTAATGCAAATCTCTCTTTACATTTCTCACAGCATTAACACTTTACATTAACTGGCCATATGAGGGGAAAACCACATACATAATTGCAACCTCATAAGCAGTCTTACAGATATGAAATGCCAGCATGAAAGGCAAACATGAAACATTGGCACATGCCCTGAATGGCCAAGTGGGGAGAGATGTTAGTTTTTGGCGTATAATTTAAGCTGTACACCTGTTCACAAACCGGGGTGAGGTATGGGTGGAGAGCTTGTGATATAGCACCGACCTATTTTCTCTTCTGGGAACCAGTGTCCTTAAATTATGGTCAGGTAGCTGCTTACAACACCGAGATGCTTGTATGGTGGTTGTTAAACCCTGAAATACAGTTAAAAGAAGAAGAAAAAACCACTAGTGGCAATTAGGAGTCAAGCCCAAAGGTTGGGACAATTCATTTGTAAGTTAGGTGAAAAAGCAGCTGCTATCAGCACCGACTTTTGCAAAATCCTGCGGATCCACACAGGTGAAATTATACTTAAAATCATTACCTGGCCATAACAGGAAGATTCTAAACATGAATTTGAGATATCCTGATTGATGTCTGCATTTGAGAAAGTCCACAAAAGAGAGGCAGAATGTCCATTATAGCGCACGCTGTTCTGCAGGGACCGCATATGTTATAGAGACCATAATTGGAAGGGGTCTGTATTTGAGGGGTGTCCATCAGAGTTGTAGAAAAATAAAATGTACATATGTACACAACCATTGAAACAGAAAACTTGCTGCAAACCTGCAAAGCATGAATCACAATAACAATAGAATAAGATAATTTATAGAAAAATTAATAAATAATTATTAGAACATTACAGATTTCAGTGAGGACAAAACAAGTGCATTACAATTGAATGTACAGCAATGTATGTGAAATTGACCTTTATGGCAAATTAAAATATTGGACTATGAACCTCTAAAAAACAATAGACTAATTAAATGAAGTTTTTATATCCAGAAACAGTTCCATTAATAAACTTTCAGAATTTATAAATAGCATTTTCAACAATTTAATTAAAAAATAGTAGGTTTACAAAATATACAAGAAGATTTTAATTTAATTACGGGTAATTGCAAGAGGAACATGGCAATAAAATTTAAATTCTATGTAAATGAAACTTTTGATACAGTTTCTGTAGATTGATACCAAGCCTTGATAAAATCTAGAAGCCAGAAAAGTCTGTAAAAACAAAAGAACTCAGAAGATGTGAAAAATAATTGAAAATTCTTCAAGTTAAAATTGAATTAAGTATATTAATCTAAGTAAAACCTTAAGTGTTATAATTGCTGAAAATAACATTTCTTTTTTAATCTACAAGAAAAAACTATCTGCAAATTCTGCTAATAATTTTTAAACTATCTGCGTACAGTGTTCACACGTACATCTGCATTCTGCTACTCTGGTATCTGTTAAGAAAGGTTTCACTGTGTATTGGTTTTTCCTCTTGATATACTGATCCCATACATTCAGTATCGAGATACAGCAACACCTTTCTGCCATGAAAAATATTCTCTTTCAAACATACTGATTTCGAGAATTTTGTAAACTCAAATAAAAACATACTTTCCACAAGAAAAAAAAATTGCACACATACTGTTGGTTACATCATTTCCAAGAAATTTCCATTCAAACATATAGCATTGTGATTTTCCATTGACTCTGGGAACTGCATTTGTCCCAGATGTAAAGATCTCACAAGAATCACATTCAAATAATGTTATCAGAGTTCCTTCACAAGAAAGCACATCACCTTTTACAATTTAGACATTCTGACTTCAAGAGAACTAGATTTAAATAATGCAACTCGCAAAACTCTCAACACAAGAAATCGCATTCATTTTTTAAAATTTAACTGTACTGATTCAAAGAATATCTCATCAAATATGCCATAATCTTTTCTCCACAGGAAATATTAATAGATAACTTCACGATGCACTGATTTCATAAGAACCACATTTAAATAAAGCTGCAACTTTTTTCCAAATCCTATGTACAAAAGTGTGCTCTTTGCAATCGAACCTTTATACATATTGAAGTCTCTAAAAATGGTTTTGACATAAATTTGACTCCTAAAAATAGTTTTTGGAGCACAATGTTACAAGAGTAGTATTTTGGTACAGTGTGGTGCCATTCAAAATAGCTACAACAAAAAATGTTTGGTTTTTATTTTTCCTCTTTGTGGAGACTACTGTGGCAGACATTCAAATGTTATTCCAATTACAAAAATCCTGGCAATAAGTCCTTAAAACATTTCTTATATTGTAAAAACTGACATTGGGGAGTAATCAAAATGATGTTTTGTTATTTCAGATGAAAAATGAAGATCCAAAACAAATATTTGAAATGCATAATTTAACAAATTTCAAGTGAGAATTAATTTTACTTAACATACCTGTGATCTACGAATTTCTCAAAATTATGGGTTTTCTACTAAGGAATAAAAGGATATTATTAAAACCAAATACTATTAAATATTACCAAATACTAATGGTGTTTTTGATAGTTTTTGAAAGATTACTTGTTTTTTAGTTTTGGGACACATTTTTGGCCCATTTCTGAATTTGGTCCATATACCATTATTGCCCAGCACTGCTGTCACCAACTGTTCCATCAATTACCATCTTCCCAATCACGATTTAAACTGTGCAAAGTTTAGGTGCCAGTTATCATATGCCACTGCTCAGTAGGACTTTTCTGACCAGTCACAAATCGATATGCTAGCCAAGGGAGGGGCATTTCAAAGATAGAACAGAATTGCCTGGTGCATTGGAAGTACCCCTTTTTTTTAACTCTTTCTTGCCATTCAAGAGTGATGGAGGAGTGGATAGAAGGGCGAGGTGTTCAAGTGACAAATGGGTGGGTACAAGATTAGAGCCTGCATACATTGAAATGATTGCGCACCTATAAGAATTATCAAAGTTACTTAGTTTTGTTAGCCACAATACTCATAGCTGGAGTAAAAAGGAAGTGCTACATCACACTCAAAACCAAAACTGAAATTATTAGGCTGGTACATGGAGGAGTTATTGAGAAGTGAAATATCAAAAATAATCTGGAGTTTTTTGTTTTTTTTTTTATTGGAGGTTTAACGACCACCGTGAGTAACTCAATGGGCTATAAGCAGTCGCCCGTACCTAATTTAGAGTCACTGGTTCCAGGGAAGGGAGAGAACCAGTGCCGTAAGACAAACACAACATCCATGCCTCACCGGGATTCGAACCCGGACCCCGTTCGGACGAATGATCAGAGGCCGGCGCCTTAGACCACTGCGCCACCGGGCGGCAATCTGGAGTTCCAACAAACTCTTCATTAACGATACTACAGATAAAGGCCACCATTACAAAAAAGAATTACAGAAGCTATTGTTTCAGAAAGGAAAAAAATAATATGTAGCAACATATGAGGTTTTGAATTATTCTTGGCATAAGATTGAGAAAAGACCATCTGAAACTGTAAGAATCGTGGTAAATTTTCCATGGAAATTGAATATGTTAAATGTTTGTCTGAGGATGAAGAGAATTATTTGTGGCAAGATTTGCTAGAAATGGGAGTAACCAACAGGCATTACTTTTAAACAGTAAGTTGTAGCTGCTATAGCTATTGAGACTGAACAAGAGGCAACAGATGATGTTCAATCATATGAGTGGCAGTTATGTGTAAGCGTTAGGAAAAAGTACAAAACAAGAATTGGAATATTTTTGTCTTTCCGATAAAGAAAATGAATTATAGCATTCTGTTTTACACATCCATCCTAAATAAAAGTTGATTTTATTTTTACAAACTTCTACGAAGTGCTAATTCAACAATATGCAAGAATTTTCTGCAAAACTACTTATGTGACATCAAATTCCTGGAGTACACAAAATTCAACAGCTAGGTTTCAACTTCTACCACAACTTTTAAACACTAAATTTTAATTCCATCTAAGCAACCCATCCTGCATAACAGATTCAATTTTGGGAAGTTTAAATTCATCATATTTTTCAATATAAAACATCTGATGTCTCTTGAACTGTTTACAATAAAATGTTAAAACAAAAAGTGTTTCAGCCTAACTTAAATGGATTCTCAAACCAAATTTGAACCACAGTTTCACTGATGAGCCTTCTTCAACTAGATCTGTCCATGTAAGCACAAAATTCAAATTAAACTTCATCCACATCTCATTCCAACTCATCCAGCCACCTAGACTATTAAACAACCTTGGTTTTCCACATGATCATCCCACAATTCTTCCTTTGATGATGTCTTTTTTTTTTTTTTTTTTTTTTTTTATTGAAGGCTTAATTGACCACCGGGAGCAACTCAATGGGCTATAAGCAATCGCCTGTCCCTAATTTGGGGCCACTGGTTCCAGGGAAGGGAGAGAGCCAGGACCAATACCCATGCATCATTGGGATTCAAACCCGGACTCTTCTTGGACGAATGGTCATAAGCCAGTGCTTAGACCACTGTACTGCTGGGGCGGCTGACGATGTCTTTCACCCTTAAGTGATGGTGTATGGTCCCATGCATCTTATCTGTTATAAATGTATGTTGTACAGTACCGGACCCGCAATCCGGAAGGACCCAAAATCCGGTTTTTTTTTAGGTTTTTTTTTTGGCGATTTTTTTTGGGGGGAAAAAGTTTTAATACTGTGCTTTTACACACATATTTTACGGTTTTTTTGCATTTTTGTTTATTTATATTCACTATTTTAACAAAACAACAAAAATAAAATAAAATAAAGACCAAAAAAAAAAAAAAAAAAAATTGCATCCCAAGTCTGTTCACATGCAAACCACAAATCCCAGATTACCTTGACATTAAAATACCTACTGTATACTAGAAGTGAAATGCTTTAAAGCAAGCTTGTGTAAATAAGGTTGTATTGTTCCCTTAATATGGGAGGGTAGCAAGGGTTTTATGTATTCTTTCTGAAGACTGGTGCCAGTGTTAAAAGTCCTCCTAGCTTCCAGCTGTGAAGGAAATCAGTAAACCATCATGTTTATTTGAAAGGAAGAAAATGAGCTTAAAAGGGAAGAATCTCCCTCCCACTTATAGCCTGTGCGTCTTTTTGTAGTCAGCAGCAAAGACTGGATCCTTCTCAGGCAGGGAAAAGGGGAACCCCTGCTGTGTTATTTCTCTATCTTTCTTAAATTCCTTACCTCTGCTGGGGTGCAGCACTGCAAAACCTCTTCTGTTTTCTCCTGTCCAACTGGTTCCCACAGTGAACTTGGTCGCTGAGCAGGGAAAACAAAGAGTCCTGTTAGTTATTACTTCCAACTTTTTTTCTTCTGAATGCTGGCAATGACTGGTTAGCATCTTAAGGTGGTTAGTGTCTTAATGATTGTTTTAACCTTTGTTGTTTATTCAATTTTTCACACATGTCAAAAGGGGCAGCAACTACAACATATACATATGTGCATACAGTAAGTACTTCGGTGCATGAGGACCCAAAATCCCAAAAATCCAGAAATCGTTTGGTCCCAAGCTTTCTGGATTTGGGGTCTCATACTGTATTTACATAAGCAACAGACCTAATAACTTGTACCCTCTAGTACCTTCCAATACTTTATTAAGCAGTCTGCAAGCATGATTTGTTTGGATAACCATTAGCAGTATATTTTCTATTGATGCATCAATCGCACAGACCACGTGTTACTTATGCTCTGCAAAATGTTGCATTCAAAGTTGACCCATACATGGCTACATGGCATCATGCATTCCAATGCAGGGGTGGTTCCAAAAGATTACCTTGTGGGAGGGGGGATAAATTGGTCAATAAAAAAAAAAAGAGATTGATTTAGACTTGTGGAAGGATCACAAAGTCTCTGTATCAATCTTCCCTTTTTTTCAAAAAAAAAAAAAAAAAAAAGACTGATACAGAGACTTCCCTGGCATTCATTGCAGTTTTTAAAAAGCATTTCCAAAAGAGAAAAATAACACAAAATTTTTTAATTACAAAGTGGGAAAGACTGAAAAATCAGCACGTTTTTCCTGGCCTTTAGTTGCCTGCTTTGTAATGAAACGGGCGCCTTGCTTTTTAAATTTCACAACTGGAAAGAACCTTTCAAAATAAATTTGAGCCCTATTATTTGGACCACATAATTAAAATTTCCAGCTTGAATCTTCAAATTTTTCCTAAGGAATACAACTGGCAACTCTTTAAAATATTAATTTACTCTTTTTCAATGCATGATCCCCACTTCTTTTGAAAGGAACATCCACTTACTTCACTTCATCAAGTCATTCTTGCATCATTCATTGTCTTACTGGCGATTTCTCTCAAAAGTTTGTGGAAATATTACATTAAACAGAGCACAACCATTGCTTTTATGACCAGTTAAAATCCCTTTCCCCTTCATCTGCAGCTTCCACTGTTTCTGAAACTCTATGTTTTTCTTCCTGTGCTCTCTCTCTCTCTCTCTCTCAGAAGCTAGAACAGAACATTTAAAATTCACAGCGAATTTTGATTAGGAAAACTTCTACAAATATCTTTGCATTTATCAATATAATTTTATGAAAATGAATACATTATTTATTATCTTGGCCATTTTAAAAAGGAAAAGTTTGTTTTATGGGTGGTGACCCCCCCCCCCTGGATTTGCTACTGGCCAAATAAAGTGTAAAATATCACTGATGCACGAAAAGGAACTTGGCTTGGCTTTCTTTCAGATTTTAGTGACCTTGGTTTTGAAAAAATCATATGGCTTTCCAAATCACTAGTTACATTACTCTGTGAACTTTAGGTAGTTATTTGCTGTGCCATCATCATTGTCATTGCTGAGGAGCAGAATAAGAAAGATATTTCTATGTCTAACAGCAAAGAAGTGAAAAACTGTTTGTGTTCCCCTTGCAACATACCTTGAAGTGTTGCAAAAATATATGCCTAGAATGGGCAAACTCAGATTCTGAAAGCCAAACCTGATGTCAGTTGAATGCCTGCAGTTTTCTGGAAGTTCTAGCTGGCAGGTTTTAATACTTAGTTTTTATGAAGAATTTTTCACCAACAGCATATATGCACAGTTTTAGAAGTGTATGCATTTTACTACTTTTATAAAAGAATTTAAAGCATTGCGTATAATTCAAGATTAAAACTTCCATGCTCCAATAAAATTTTTATGATTTCCAGTAACAAAATCTCTAAAATGTTAAAATTTTCATCATAAATGTGATGAAAGTTTTTATATTTGGGTGTCAGGGTGTTAAGAAATCCCAAAACAATAGTTAATATAATTCTTTCTGCAACATGTCTTCATTTATGGCGAAGTACATAGAGAAGTCTTCCAGACAGCAGGACACTGTTTATGTACCAAATATGCATGACACCACAGGTTAACCTTCTCATCCTCTCTCCTCATTCGGTAACTATACCAAAACAATGTCCTTTTCAGCATGGCTGTTATGCCTGGCTTTGTAAATAATAATTTAAATTTTTCTCCTCCATTCACCATATTTTATAAATAGGCACAAAACTTTCTCTCAATGCAAAATTTTTAAAAGCCATTGGCAAACTTTTAAGAAGGGAGAGCTCCAGTGCAACCCCACATTGTTCGACGTTCCAAATGCATACATGAAACCGACCACGGAACAGTGTTCTCTCTAAATTTTTTTTACAGCTGGGTGATACTTTTAACAACCCCTTCCCCAATAAAAAAAAAAAAGAGGATGTTGTTTTGCTTTACATTATTATACTTATTAAATACTTATTAATATATCATATTCTTTTTTTTTTTTTTTTTTTTTTTTTGATTGGAGGTTTAACGACCACCGTGAGCAACTCAATGGGCTATAAGCAGTCGCCCGTCCCTAATTTAGGGTCACTGGTTCCAGGGAAGGGAGAGAGCCAGTGCCGTAAGACAAACACAACATCCATGCCTCACCGGGATTCGAACCCGGACCCCGTTCGGACGAATGATCAGAGGCCATCGCTTAGACCACTGCGCCACCGGGGCGGCTATATCATATTCAACACAGATTTTATGCAGTTTTCACCAATATTTATGGTGTATGTGGGAATAAGGTTTCCACTCTTACTACTGTGTGCATTGTGAAAATGTTCATTAAGGGAAATTTAGCTGGGCAACAGAGAAAATTAGCTGGATGGGCCGCCCAGTAAAAGGGCTCTAGGGAGAACACTATTATTTATGTAAATATTTAGAGCACACCACTGTATTCAGATATAAAATTACTGAATTCAAAACAAAATAAAATTGTTTTAAAAGACATTGATTCAAACACAGATTTTTTTTTCTACTTGCTAGAACATCAGCTCAATTTTGTTCTTGTATTACTTTCTTCTCAGCAAGTACCATGGCTGTATGTCTTTTGTTGACTCTGCAGCTGTACAGCTATTTTTGCTTAGTTTTTCCTTCTGTTGATATCATTCCCTTCCCATTTCTTCATTGTCACTTTTCTTCTTTTCTTTTACCATTTATTCCCTCAGATGACAATATAATTTATCCATCATGCTAAAAGAACATTCACCTGAGAACCATGAATGCATGATATCAAAGCTTTCACTACTTTAGATAAATGGTGTAACTTCGAGAGTATGAACATTTTTGAACAATATGCATCAATTCCAACAAATTTTCAAACTTCGTCACTTCTGTTTTTGGAAAATTTCCCCTCCCTTATTAAGCTTAAGTGCAGACATTTATGGGGAGAAGAAACATTTAACGACAACACAGGATAGTTAGGAAATCGCAGGAAGAAAAAAATCTATTACAAGAGAAATCTGCTTCAGTCGACTTCCGTTTTCGGAAACCTTTCCCTCCATTTTTACATTGAAATGCAATATCTGTGGAATAAAAAGTTATTTAAGAACAGTGCTGGGCAGAAGAAATATCACAAGAGAAAAGAAAGTACGATTACGGGAGAAATCTTCGCTACATCTAACTTTTGTTTTCGAAAGTTTCGAAGAAGGACAGAATTCTGCCAACAAACAAAAAACAAATCCCCTCCCCACCAAAATTTCTGCTCAGTTTTGCGTTGATCTCAAGAATGCCCAAAATGATAACGGAAATGGAGGAACTCTTCGAATCCACAGAAGAGTATCATGCCTGAAGACTACAGGGAACTCTCCGCACCATCTTAACTTCCATTTTCTGAAATCATTGTCAGTTTCATGCTGAAATAAAAATATTTATTCAATAAAATGATATTTAACAACAGTACTGGACACAGGCAACAACATGAGAAAAAGGAAATTATGATTATGGGAAAACTCTTCACACTGTTAGACTTCAATTTTCGAAAGTTTTGAAAGACGTGCCCCTTCTTACCCAGACAGAAAATGGCCCCTCCCCACCCCAAAGAAATTTCTCTTCAGTTCTGCATCAATCTCAAGGATGACCCAAATGATTACAAAAAAAACCCAGAAGAATCTCATGTATGACAATGTCTTAGTTCACTACTACGTAGTTCCTGTGCCCTCTTTCAGGAAATGAACATCTCAGCGCTCAGTTTTAAACGAAGCTTCAACTGCAATTCTTATCAACCGCCCATTCACCATTCCCTTGGGCATATACATTATATTATCAAAAGTATTTGTATAAAACAACGTTTTGAGACAAATGAATGTATATCAAAATTAACAGTTAGTCAGTCCACTTTTTGCTTGTATGACGGTGGAATCATGTCGAAGCACACTATAATGGGAATGGCTGGCTCGCCATTCATCAAAGCTGCTGCAAAGTGGAGAGCGAAGATGGTCACTGTGGTCAATTTTGTATGTGTCACTCTAGTTCATGCCACTGGTGTTCTAAGGTATTACGATCAAGACTTTCAGCAAGCCAGTCTAAAAATTCCACCTCATTTTCAAGAAACCAGTCTGCACATGCTGGGCAGTGCAGCAAGGAACAGTCATTTCCATAATACTGCCACATTGTTGGTAAGGCAGAATTAACTAGAACATGAAAGTATACTTCAGAGTTCATGGTTTGTGGTATAATAACCAACAGGCCGAGTCCCATCCATGTAAAACAACTGCATACCATGATGGAGCCTTTACTGAACTTAACAGTTGGAAGAACACAATCCGACGAAAATTGTTTGCTGGGCTGTTGCTAAATCCAAACACGCCCATCAGATTGGAAGAGTGAAAAGCGTGACTCGTCACTCAAAAGATCAGCTTTCCAGTTGCCTACAGTCCAGAAGCGATGGGAGACACCCCACTCTAAACAGCACTTTGCGTTCACAGTAGTGATGTGTGGCTTGTGTGTTGCTGCTGTGTACACCATAGTAACCGACACTGTACAAATCTCTGTGGATAATTATGGCACTAACCAGGCATTTCCTACTTTAGCAGTGACGGAAACAGCAGAGGAAGTACATGATTTCTTAACATTTCTTACCATGGCTTTTATGTCACGTCAATTTGTGCGACCTTCCTGTATTTTTTTTTTTTTTTTGCTGTAGTTGCACCGTCCTGCTTTCATCTCTTCATGACATCACTTACAGTCAATTCTGGTTTATCTAGCTTAGCTGCATGACCAGCCCATGCTAGAACTCAGAAAGTTTATGTCCAAGTGGCATATCCACTTCAAAGTTAACTGATAAGACAACAGAACATCTTAGCTTTATGTTTACGTACCTCCCCACTCACCTTTCTGTGCAACCATTCTTTGCACTTATGCAAATATTTGGTAGTGTCTGAATACTTTAAATAATATGGTGCATGGGGGTTTAATGAGCTTTTCGTTCTTATGCAAAGAGCAGGTAGATACAGAAGAAGAAAAGAGCTATGATGCCACATTAACTTTTAATTAGGTCAACTTCGGTGTTGAATTTCGTTATAAGATTTATTGTATATATCTGTCAACTATACAGTTGTGATATTTTGTACTGTTTCTCACGTTGTATGAATATCAAAGTGCTTGCGGGAAACTTATTGATCTTTGTCTGACGTTGAATTATCACAGTTGATTGCCACTGAATATTAAAAATTTTAAACAAAATATATTTAAGATTTAAAACAAAAATGTGAGTTACAGCTTTTATCTATATAATATTTTACCTTAAATTTTTAATATTCAGTGGCCTTCAACTGTGATAATTCAATGTCAGATGAAGATGAATAAGCTTCCTGCAAGCACTTTGATATTCATACAACGTGGGAAACAGTACAAAATATCACAACTGTATAGTTGACAGATATATACAATAAAGCCAAATTAACTATATTAAAAGTCTGATAGTTCACTTTTGCATTTGAACCATGGTAGAGATTTTTACCCCAGAATTATAAGAATTATGCATCTAAATATTTTGTGTACATTACCAATTACTACTAGTACAAACAAAAGATGGTTTCTAAGGCTGAAAAGCAATCTCCAGAACAGTATAAAGTGATCGGCTAAATGAACCTTTATTACTGAACAAGGTGTCTGTAGATATATTAACGGATGAATTAAGCAAAGTACTAAAATGGCTTTATTTATCCATCTAATAGGGATTTCATATCAAAACATAGATGCTCTTTCCATAGCATGAATTTACAGTTTGAAGAGCAATAATGGAAATATTTTTACTTAAACAAAAATAAACAAAAAAGTAAAATGGTAATTAAACAAAATGTACCTCATTTGTGTCACAAAAAAGCAAACAGTGAATGACTTCCTTTTAAAAAAAAAGGGGGAACAATGAACGACACTTTTTCTCTCAGAAACATGCTAAGTTTTTCATTGTCAGCTCTACTTTTTCTCTCAGAAACATGCTAAGTTTTAAATTGGCAGCTCTACACGATTCGGGGCACTTACACACACTCATCCACGGCACAATTATGCCAAATCGAGTTACAAAATATCTCAGACATAGCCTTTACGCATGGTTACCCCATGGATTGTGTGTACAAACTGACTAAGAACATACGACGCTTGGCATTTACAAGGTTCCATGAAGCACCAACGTTGCAAGGTAAAATTTATTGGATCAATGAACCATCTCCCTTCAATAACCCACATTCTCAAGAATGCCTGTAAAAGACACAACTTGGACTTTGGGGAAACAACTACCAATCTGTATTCAATAATTAAGAAAGACTGCAACCCAATTGCTGAGATACAGCAGAGGAGTGGCATATACTGTATACCCCTTCAGAGTAATGAGCCATTTGTTGAGGATCAAATGTACATCGGCTCCACACTTAGGACGGTGGTAGTATGTGTGGCTGAACATAAATATAATGTCCGATGCCGGTCCTCGGCAACTGCTCTGTCACGTCTCACAGCTAATGGTTCCACACCGTGTGGGACGATACCAGAGTTTTGGGAAGCATGAAAACCAAGCAAGCTACACTTTTTGCCGAGAGCCTATTTATTTATAAATTTGGCAACGCATGCTGTAACATGGAGCTCCCCTGTGTCATTCCACCGCCATGGAAGCTGCTAGTTTGGGGGTCAAGCTAATTGATTTGCAGCTAACAACACTCTCCACCACCCCTCCCTGTGGTAAGCAGACCATCTAGCCTTTTTGTTAACTCTGCTCTATCACCTTGAGTCTGCGCTGTAGCAATTACTTACGTGATGGATCACCACTTGACTGCATAAAATAATACTCTTTTCCTCATGCATCTGTTTTTAGTGTATTTTACCTGATGATGGGTGGGCTGCCATCTTAAAAGATCTTGTCATGTATTTTAAGTGTATATAGTCTTTCATTATATTAAAGCTTTTATATCGTGAATATGCATATATTATAGTTTTTTAACATCTTGCAACGACAGCTTCGTCACTAGTGGATTTTATTCTGTAGTTACACAACTTAATACAGTGGAACCCCAGTTATATGTTTTCCTAGTGAGTGGCCCTAAAAAATGCACAAAATAAATTACAAAACATTAAATACCATTGTAAAATGCATGCTTTTGAAGGAATACAAGATATTCCTTAATGATGTGTTTTATTTTAAATTGGCAGTGAATGAAAAACAAGCATTTCAAATAATTATATATTTAACCACATTGCAAAAATCATAAAGCCTATGAAAGTCAAACATATCTTTTGACAGCTCTGTCTATAAAAATATCAATTCCAGATTAAGAAAAATTCTCACAACTAAGAATCTAAGACCAGTACTTCAGTATGCAACAGATGAATTAACTGCTTTGTTTTTCTACGGATCTCGGGTCCATTCACTAGAAACCGGAATGTTAGATTTTCACGATAAATCCGGGATTCTGTTCCACCATGTCACCAAATGGTGGAGCCACAAGTTACGACACAGAGTTTTATCAATTTTTAAATTGTGCATGCGTGCAAATTGTGAAATGTGAAACTAATTTTTCATCCAAACCCAAAATAAATAACATACCCTCATTAGACCAAGGTTTAATTTTGACTGCACCACGAAGAAACATGCCGAAGTCGTCAAGATTCTGCCAAAGTTGTAACATAGGCTCGATTCTGCCAAAGTTGTATCCACGCCGTAACTAAGAAAAATACGTGTTGGAAATGTGTAGAGACGAAAACCTCCTAAAAGATTTTAGGAATAAAGGTGAGTAATCTCAAAATATAGATTATGTCTAAAATAGCACGTGAATAATTAAGCAGCTAGATGACATTTGCAATGCTGTATGAATATATTATACTGGGTTACATTTAAAAGAATCAAAGTATTGTGTATTTTTATCAGAAATTCAAATTTACGGTATATCACAAAAAGTGAATAAATGAATTATGTATAACTGAATTAAAAAGCAATAGAAACTACAGTGAAACATCGGGACTAATGCAGAATTAAGCATGAATGTGAAAAACTCATAACCGTGGTTCCACTGCATTTTGAAAGTTTGCTGAGGAATGCTTAGGTTCCTTAAACATGGTTCTTTTCCCATGGATATTATATGTGTGCCTCTTTTTTAACAAGGTATTTTTTTTTAATTTTAATGCTTTTATAAATTTTAAGAGTTTAATGCAGGCTGTCAAGATAAGCATATAAATGCACATTACTTAGCTAATTTATAATTATTTTTCTTCAGATGGAAATATTTGAGATATATTAACAGAAGAATTTTAAAGGTCATTATTTTTCTGTGTCTTACTAATGAGTGAATTAATACAAATTTATTTCACTTCTTCAAACAAGTAAGTTTTCTTAACTTGCATGCATCAGTGATGATTTATGCCAATATTAATTTAAAATTGCATATGCATATAAATGTCTAATCTCTATAATGCTATGTTTTGTTTATCCCATGGTTTCTTGTCGGACCCCTACCCCCTTGAGGAAATTGTGTGTGTGCCACTGATCAATTTATAAACTTCTACCTTCATATCCAAATTATTCCAGTGCATACTAAAACAAACTTTCTAAGGGCTATGCAGAAAAAGCCAAGAATGGAGCTAGCTACAATCAAATACGAATTCATCCTCCTTTCAATCTGGTATACATTAAATCATTTTACGATTTGATCGTTTATCAGTTTTTCAACTCTGTGCAAGTACCATACGCAAGTGGTAAACGAAGTTGAAAAACTAGACTAACACAAGAGGAAAAGTTTTTTAAAGGCGTTGGGATATAGTGACAGGCTCTTTTTTCTGTACGTTCACATACTTTAGCTTTCATAAAATGTTAAATTATCATGCCGCTCCTTCAGAGAAACGAAATCGGAAATCTAGAATATTTTCCACATGTTGGCAATATAGAATTACCACATTACAAGATCCATAGGCCTTTCAAACATCTGCTTAAACTCAATAAAAACATACAACACCCATCAAAACAGCTAAAGTGTTTGTGCAAAGATACTGTTAGTTAATATATTCTGACGGCAGCATGTTACTTAATCTTTTAATTACTATCAGCGTCATGCAATTGAAACTGCAACAGAAATACGTCTTATAGGAAATCGGTTCACCACGAGTTTCAAGTACAACGATTACGTAATAAATACGGAAGCATACACCGGCAGCTTCTAACGACCATTTTTAACGCACATATAGCGTTCAAATTAACAACTTAGTGTTCAACAGTTATACCTACACTGCGAGGAAGTTGACATAAACTACGAGTCTCCGATTCCGAGCCTGCCATCATCGCTCATTTTGTTTGGGTTTCTAGTTCCCTTACAAATTATACTGTTGCCAAACTTCCACACTAAAATCAAGAAATTATCAAAATATACTTTCTCATGCCGGAAAAGAAACTATTTCAGCCTGTTGCAGAAGTAACACGTGAAAAAGTAGCAAATGGCATTGGAGAATACAGTGCAATAATATTAGAGTTCACTATATAAAGCAAGTAGGTTTGTGTACCGGAGCGAAACTATATTTATCAATCTGGTCAATCCTCGATGGCGCAGTGGTCTAAGCGCTGGCTTCAAACCAATCTTCTGGGATGGGTCCAGGTTCGAATCCCAGCTGAACATGGATGGTGTGTTTGTCTGACGACATGGATCTGTCCCTTCCCTGGAATAAATGGCTCACAGGGATCGTTAAACTCCAAACAAAAAACGAAACAGTAAGTCTGCACAAACACTCAAAACAGCAGAATTTTCTTCTTTTGTCGTTGGCTTTGCATTATCACTAACATATGCTTCTCAGCCAGGGCCATAGCTAGTAGGGACCGCACCGTGTGGGGGACTAGAGGGGGCTTAGCCACTCAGCCCGTTTTCAAGGCAAACACCCCCAAGCTCTCCTCCGGGGCCGCACCGGTGGCGCAATGGTCTAAGCGATGGCCTCTGATCATTCGTCCGTAAGGGGTCCGGGTTCGAATCCCGGTGAGGCATGGATGTTGTGTTTTTGTCTTACGGCACTGGCTCTCTCCCTTCCCTGGAACCAGTGGCCCTAAATTAGGGACGGGCGACTGCTTATAGCCCATTGAGTTGCTCACGGTGGTCGTTAAACCTCCAATCAAAAAAAAAAAAGCTCTCCTCCGGAAAATGCACATTGTTGTAAATTCTTTGAACTTTTATTTTTGGTGGTTAATGAATATTCCTTTTGTATTTCATTATTAGCATAAATACTTCACGTTATTTTGTTGTGCATTACACTTTTTAAAAACAAGAAAAATTGAAGTGATACAATACGAAAAGTGAACAACTAGAAAGGATTTGCCTTTCGATATGAATCAGTAGTAGCAGTTGTGCGGCAATGATGTCCTTCCAATGGTAACAGAGATTGTTAATACTAGGGGTGTTCAAGTGAAAAGGTACGTAACATCATAAGAACGTAACCGTTAACATATTTGCCTATGCCGCTATGGGAGAACGTAGCGACACATCTAGGGATGCGATTGGAGTCGCCGGCGTGGATCGGAGTATGCGCAGGCGCCCGCATGCGCAGGAGAGAGCAGAGGCTCTTATAAAGAGCGCCGTCCAATTGACGCGGCAGTGCGTGTGAAGACAGGATGGCGTTCACATTGCAAAATTCGACGATTGAGGAGCAGCGAGGCGTTATCCGATTTCTGACAGCGGAAGGTGTTAAACCGGTGGCTATTCATCGCGGAGGGTGTGGTTCTGTTCCATGATAACGCGCGTCCACACGTCTCCAGGGTCACACACGCGGAACTGGCCAAGTTCCAGTTGGAGCAGCTTGACCATTCGCCCTACAGCCCGGACATGTCGCCCTGCGATTTCCATGTGTTTGGTCCCCTGAAAAAACATCTGAAAGGGAAGCGCTTCCACTCGGACGACGAACTCAAGGACGCTGTGCAGGACTGGGTCTCGTCACGGCCACGGGAATTCTGGGAACAAGGAATCCTTCGGCTCGTTAATCAATGGGATCGTTGTGCTACGGCCAATGGTGTATGCTTTGAATAAAGTCTTCATTTATACCCACAGTGTCGTTTCGTACCTTTTCATTTGAACAATCCTTGTATTATGGGCCAGGGATAGAACTGCCGGGGTTTTTTTAGGGAGGCGGGGGGGGGAGTTTTTTTTTTTTTTTTTAGAAACGTGAAAATTAAAAAAACATTACAAAAAAAAAGGATAGAACATAGAAAGAAAAAGCAACGGAAGTGTTGTAGCAAGGACATCTTTATACCTATAAAGATGGCCTTAGTTTGTCATTTGGTAAGTGACTATGAGATGCTAAGCTGCTGCCTAAAAACTTCCAGATAGTTCGTTGCCAACATAATAGTGCTGTCGTAGGGACGTTTTAACTAAATGCATCCCTCTAAGTGTTCGAAAATAGTGCTAAAGGTAAATCCTTGTCCGTGCATGTGAGAGAAAAAGCTTTCAGCATCTTCTGTTGCATTGCTTTTCGTCCAGTCGGAGTGGTATTGCTATGCTTGTGCTGAAGAAAAGCGTTTTTTGGCGGGATTCTGGTGCTTTTGCGGTTTTTGAGAGCGAAAGGGTGTTTAGTTATTGATCTCGGTAAGAAGTGCTTATTACATAGCGCCATCGAAGGAGAATACGCGATTAAAGATGGAGAAAAAAGTGGAACCGAAGAAGAGAAGTAGAAAAGTTTGAAACATGGCATTAGTAAATCCTCGATGTCATTGCGTTGATCCGCGGAAAAGTGACCAGAACAATAAGCTAAAAAAAATTGGCACTTATTTTGCCACCAGAGGTAAGAAACGTACAGCTCAACCACCATCAAGCAAATTCAAAGAATAGGATTTATCTATCAGATTTCAAGAAAGTTGTGTTTTCTTTTTTCCCCTTTCGACTTCATATATCGTATTTTATCTAACTGTTTTTACTTTTCGGCATTCTTTTTAACTAATGAAATAAATTAACAAAATAAAATAAAAAACAAAGCAAAACTTGGGTCTGTATTTGTGGAAAATGCAATTTGTAGTTCAAAACAGAGCCCCTCCTCCGATGACCCTTCAACACCCCAGATGACTCTTCAGTCCCCGTCCTCCTGGGTCTACGGTTCTGTTCTCAGGTTATCTCTATTGCGAAATACACAGAAGAGCAATTGAATTAGAGATACCTGTCTAGTAACGTGTAGCACCACCTTTCGCCCTGATGACGGCGGCGATTCGTCTCGGCATGGACTCGACAAGACACCGGAAGCGTTGGGAAGCCATACGGATCCACGACCCCTGAACAAGCTCCCACATTTCACGAAGATTTGATGGAGGGAGGGTCAGAGCTTTGAACATTTCTCTCGATGGCATCCCAGATGAGTTCGATGGGATTGAGATCAGGTGACCTGGCTGGCCAAGGAAGCGAGCTCACGTCGGTGGAGTGTTCATATAACCATTCGGATATAATTCGGGAGCGATGGCACGGTGCATTGTCTTGTTGCAGAATGAGGTCCCCAGTGGGATGTTGAAGACGCACAAACGGGAGCAAATGGTCGTCCAGGATATCCCGGTAACGTTGACCTGTGAGGGACGATGTCACACGTACCAGGGGTCCCATTTCAGTCCATGTAAACAGTCCCCAGACAAGAATGCCACCCCCACCAGCTTGAAGAGCACCCTGCTGGCAAGAAGGATCCATCGCTTCATGTGGTTTACGCCGTACTCGTATCCTGCCATCCGCATGTACCAACGTGAATCTTGACTCATCAGTACAGGAAACATTTTCCCACATGTCTAGTGTCCAGTGGCGATTTTCCCGCGCCCATGCTAAACTTTGCACCCTGTGATGTGCTGTCAGCAGCAGTACCCTCGTGGGACGATGGCTTCTGTACCTTATGGCGAGGAGATGGTTCTGGATGGTGTGACTGCTTACACGTTTTTGTGCACCAGCGTTAATTGCCGAGTGATTTCTTGCACTGTGGCCCGTTTATCCGCTGTTACAATGCGAGCTAGCCGACGATGACCCCGTTCATCCACACGCTGTTGTCCACGGCAGTTGGCCCTTGCAGGGATGGTTTTACCGGATTTGATGTACTCACAGTGCACCCGTGACACAGTGGCTCGTAAAAATCCCAGTGCCTGCACGACTTCCGAAATGGAGTGACCCATCCGTCGGGCCCCGACAATTTGCCCACGATCAAATGCGCTTAGAGCCTTCGTCTTACCCATACTGCGTCCGACTCTTACTGATTCCCGTCGCATCACTCCTTATAATATCGGATCGCTGCACACGCCATGTCGCTTCCATTTACAGGGCCGCACACAGCGCCACATTTGCATAACGCCAGCTGTCCCTAATTCAATTGCTCTTCAGTGTATAACAATGATTAGGAACAATACATGAACAAATTCTTCCGTAAAAGGTATCGTACGATAATCTTAATAGCTTAAAGAAACTCTTTGCCATTTTTCATGGGAAAATAAAAACAAATTATGAATTTCTTGGAAATGCTTCCACATGTTTCTTGGAAGCACAGAACTAAAAAACTACAGTTCTAGTAACTCTGGCTACGCCTACCTGTTCTGTTATTTTCCTTACATTTATTATACATGCCAATAAATGAAGTCATTTGTAGGAGTTTCCAGTGGCTTTTGATGCATCTGTTGGATACAGAAAAAAAAATAAAAAAATTCTTGGCCCAAACTAGAGTAATTTGTTCTACGTGGGGGGGGGGGAAGCGCCAGCGCTGTTAGACAAACACACCAACCATACTTCATCCAGTACACGAACCTGAGTGTAGTTCAAACGGCTAGTCATAAATCTACGTCTCTGACCAATTGTTTTTTTTTATCGGATGTTTAACGACATCCGTAAGCAACTCAATGGGCTATAAGCAGTCACCCGTCCCTAGTTTAGGGCTACTGGTTCCAGGAAAGGGAGAGAGCTAGTCCTGTAAGACAAACACAACATCCATTCCTCACCGGGATTCGAACCCGAACCTCTTCCGGACGAATGATCAGAAATCATCGCTTAGACCACTGCGCCACTGAGGCGGTCCAATTGGTTTCCAAGTCAGCCTGATTTAAATTAAATTAGCATAGCCCCCAGTGCCCGAATGGTCAGAGACGCGGGCTTCTGGATATTCCCGAGGACTGGGCCCGACCGCAGTGTGAGGTACGTAAGTCCGATGGCGTTGCTTTTGCCCCATACCCCAACCTTAGGACGACTGATCCAAAAGGAGAGGCGATCAACTCAGCATGGAATTAGATGCTTCCTCGGGTCGTTGATCTCTAATTAAAAAAAGAATAAACAGATATTCTTTTTCAAGGGTTAACGAAAAGCCAAGTGGAACTCTAAGGGCTGTAAGCAGTCGTTCCTTCCTCATTTGGATCCATTGGTTCCACGGAATGATATTAGCATATCCCTTAAGGCAAACACACCACCCATGCCTCATCTGAGATTCAAACCCAAGTGTAACTCACAGCATTAGCCAGAAACCTACGCCTGTGACCTCTCACCAGAACGGATTTTACTAAGGTCAAAGACCCCATAAGCATCCACGATTACGAAGAATCGCCTGTCCGTAATTTAAGACCACTGGTTACCATGACAAGGCAGTGCCATTGCCGTAGGGCAAGCACTGTACCCGTGCTTTATCCTATATTTGAACCCAAGCCTTGCTCGGAAGATTTCCCAGAAACTTTCTCCTCTCGCTATTTAGTAGCGTGCGAACAAAGAGTTTTCCCTGATTTACTGCTATGCTAAATCCTAGGTATAATATCATGGTCATTAGAAAAAACATTGAAAACTCGAAATCGTCTCAGTGGATTATGGAATTAACGTACATTTTGGCATTCGGAGGAGCTGTCGTCCTCAGAAGAAAGATCGCATTCTCGTTGTACTCCAAACTATCAGAAATCACCACTGTAAGGAAAAACCAATTCCCCAACTCCTTTTCAGCTTGCATTATGACCTATTATATCCAAGGCGGTTAGAACAAGACTTCTGAAGATGCTCTGGGTTTCTTAAGGGAGGATTCTCATTTTTTATGCTAAAATTACCAGTTTTTGAGTGTTTATTGACGAAACTATGTAATCATTTGATTCCAAAGTAGGTACATCTATTTATTATCGTTTCAGGTATTTACAAAACAAATTTTAATAAGTTTCACGAAGAATCACGCCCGCAAATCCCCCTCGACCATGACACTGCGCGAAGATCCGCGGTCGCTGGTTGGCATGATTTCTCCACTCCAGGTGATCTGAAACAAAAAACTCGAACGGTGTTTTACTCTATACACAAGTAGTTATCGTTTGATGAACCAGAAAAAATATATATATATTTGAGGAAATGGTGACTTGTCAAACTCAAATTATCAATTTAGCTAAAAAAATTGACAATGTTTTTTGCTATTAAAAAAAACATGCATAACGTATCGCGTTTCTGGTTCACCAAACGATAAAAAGAACATGCAGTTTAACATTTGAAGTCGATCGGTCCAATAGTTTTGAAATATTATGCCAACCATTCGCGAAAAAGCTGTTTCGAGGAAAACGCATTTAAAGTTTCAAGTACAGTTTACGGAGGCATACCGTGTACTTACAGTATTTTCTGCTAATCTGCTATACCATGGCAATACAGCGTTCCTTTGTCTGCTTTGTAGAACTCGTTTAAAGACATTTGCTTGCTTCTACACCTCGTACGAGCCTCTTTTGTAGCCTCAAGGTTGCGTATCGACGATCTCTGTAGACACTGTTGGTCCCGCGCATTGGCAAATATCTTCGTTTGCTCGCCAACAACGATTCCTATCGTCATCATTTTCAGGACGGCAGAAAAGCCCTCATTAAAACTGCCTGCTGCTACATAAGCTGCCATTTCGACGATGGTTTTTGAGCCACAGTGAAGATGTTTGTGCGCGAACCGCCAAACAGTAGAATTGAAACTTTCATTGTTGTTTTGAGTGTCACCACCTAAACACCTTTCTAGCAACTCTCTTGATGACAAATCGTTGTAAATCGGCTTTATAGCATTTTCGACATCTTTATGAAGTGGCAGTTCGTGATTGAATTCGTTCGGCTTTGCGCCAGTTGCACCAACTCTGTGGGCTCCACTCACAAAGTGGGCTCCACTGGACAATAATAGATTATAACTTGACCAAATTTTTTTTTCGACCTGAAATTTGGTACGCATATTTTTAAGACTTGAAATAATATAATAACTTAAAAACAAAACAATCGATTTTTTTCACAAAAAAATGACAATCCCCTCTTAACGGTGAAGGCGCAAAGTGTGAGAACTTTGATGTATTGGTGTGCAACTTAATTCTCGGCCACACACACGACACGTTGACAGCAAATTATAGCAAATCGAATACGTAACTAATCAGGGAAATTATTTAATCCCGGTCGTATTGGATACATTTGAGCCATCGGTCAGGAGCTGCCGAATGCCACTGCGTAAAAAAGAAGGCTGTTTTGAGTTGATAAAGTTATCAATACTTGTGTGGACCTCCTCGACAGAAGTGAAGTGCGTATCACTCAGGTGATATTGCAGGGAGCGAAAGAGGTGATAATCCGACGGGGCGAAGTCTGGAGAATACGCCGGATGGGACAAAATCTCCCATCCCAGGTCGGTGATTATGTTTAAAGTCGTTTTCGTGGTGTGAGGACGCGTGTTATCCTGAAGCAACAGAACCGACCTTCTACTCTTGCCGGTGTAATGTTTTTTCGTCTCCATTGCGTCACTCACACGAATGAGTTGCTGAAAATAACGCTCATCATTAACCGTTTCACCAGGTTTTAGCAACTCATAGTGTACGACACCGCGCTGATTCCACCATATGCACAGCAACGACTTCCTGGCATGGATATTCGGTTTGGCGGTACTGGTGGTAGGCCGACCTGGATAAACCCACGATTTGCGCCGCTTAGTATTATCGTAGAGGATCCACTTCTCATCACAGGTCAAAATCTTGTGGAGAAAATCCTTCTTCTTGAATCTGGAGAGCAAGGACACAGCAACATCGTAGCATCTAAACTTGTTCGCAGCTGTGAGTCGGTGGGCAGTGGCGACCAGTGATGTAGTTCTAAATAAAAAAGTACCTTAGCGGTAAACTGATCAGGTAAAAATATTTGGAAAGGAGACTTACACACACACACAAAGGTTTTAAAAACATTATGAATTTTGATTTGCTATTTTTCTTGTCCAGTATATTTCACAAAACTGTTATTAGTAATTACTTTTACTTACTAGTAAATCGCTTAATTTGAGCAGTTTTTAATAAAGGAAAGAAATGATGATTAAATAAGAAGGAACTATACACCTACTGTACTTAAATAGTATAACTATAATTTATAGTGATCCGAAATTTCTTGGTGTAGAATAGAAAGCAGTTTCCAAGCTTTCGCACATCAACCGGATGGCTTTTTCAAGGAAGGTAGAAAGCAAATTGCTGTCTACCTTCCATTGCACTCCACATCACAAATTTAAATACAGAAATTAAATTTTTGTTCCTAACATTATAGAGAGATGAATGTCGTATTTCAATCTTAGCTACCTACCCAGAGAATGAGTCTGGGAATAACTTCGTTACTTCAAGTACTTCAGGCAAATTCTCTCAGGGTATTGGAGGACTGATTTCTCTGGTGAGGATCTCAGAAATCCCATACATTTTCTAAGCGTTCGTGACTGCAGGTCATACCATCACGAAGTGATCCCCCAAGATAGCTTTTTTCTTTTTTGTATCTCGAAGTTTAATAATTCTTGTGCGCATTTGGAGTCATGAGATGTAACCCGCCCCTAATTTAGAGCCACTGGTTTCAAGAAAGGGACAGAGCCAGTGCTGAAACACAACCCGCACCCATTCGGGACTCGGACGATTAGCCAGAAACCCATGCCTCTGAACACTGAGCATTCGAGGGAGTGGAGCTGTTTATCTGTATGACCGTGAAATATGGTAGTTTTGGGGAGATATGTGCAGTATCGTCCAGATTAAAGTGCCTAGACTAGAAGTGGTTTCGTGTTGGGAATCAATGTGTGTAACTTCTCAGAAAACATTTAAACTGTATTTTCAGGAATCGAACCCGTGTCTACGATTTTGATCTTACTTGTACCAAAGGGGGAGTACTAAATTGACCCAGCACCGCGACCTAAGGTCTATTGTGCATCCCCAGCCCTAATCTCAAAAGAGACCAGATGCACGAGCAAAAGCAAAAATGCTCTTGACTGGTACTAAAGAGTGATCACTTGGTCTTAAGTTGTGAGTACCAAAGTGTTCAAGCCTGAGTGCTGCAAAAAAGTCACAGTCACAAAGAAAATGCAAGGAAGTCTCCTCTTCCAGATGACATCCTCTACAAGGTGGATCCTCTTTCACCCCAATCAAATTAAGGTGCCTGTTAAGACGACAGACCAACAATCAGTCCAATATCCTTTTTTGGCAGTTTAAGGAGTTCCTTAGCCCTATGAGGCAAGGGTCCTTGATTAAGTTCCTTTGCCTGCCTCTGACCCCTGGTAGCATGCCAGAGGTCAAGCTGCTTGGTCCTCAGCAGCCTTTTAGTTAGTCCTTTGGCCACACCAGAGGCGAGCCCTAATGCAGGCTCTGGGCCATAAAAAACCTGCTCTGCCCCCTCTTTAGCAAGAAGGTCAGCTTTCTCATTACCTTCAATACCTCTATGTCCTGGAACCCAGAACAGTTGCACTTTGTTCCGGTTTGCCAGTTCAGTTAGGGTCTGGAGGCAGTTCCAAACAATTTTGGATAAAATGCGGCACTGACAAAGTGCCAGTAAAGCCGCCTGGCTGTCTGAACAAATCTGGATACGCACATTGTGATACCCTTTGATCAGACATTCTGAGGCGCATGCAATAGCATACACCTCAGCTTGGAACACGGTAGCATGCCTTCCAAGGCTACGATTTTGATCTTACTTGATGTACAAATTCAGAATCCCTTTTTTTTATTGAACCTATAAATTGCATGTTTTTCAAGAAGGTTTGAAAGCAGCAAAAAAAAGTTAGAATTTGTATCATTTAGAAAGTTACGCGAACCCTTTTTCTTCAAATACATCCATCCGCAAGAAAAGAGAGAGAGAGAGAGAGAGAGAGAGAAATCGTTCTCTTGGTTGGCAAATGCAGCACCTACACTCTTCTTAACAATGGCGTGCCGACCCCTCCCCCGCACACACACATACACACGAAAAACATCTTCGAGGCCTTTTTGCGAAGATGTATTAGCTTTGAAGTACTGAAATTTTTGAATTCCATATTAGTGAGTACGGTTTATGGCCGCTTTAATAATTCAAATTCTTTGGAACGTACAGGGGTTTTTTTTTTTTGTAAAAGCAAAATTATTGCACTTTACTGCGTGCAACAAAAATGTGCACGTTTTAATTCAAAGGATTCTCCAAGTTTTATACCATTACAAAGTATTACAAAACACTTTTTCTAAAGTTAATCACAGCATGCGAATTTTATTCTTTTAAAGAACAAAGGACAGTCTCTTTAAAATGCCTCACGATCACACACACACAAAACACATAATTGCCGTGTGATAATGTTAAATGACCTTCTCGGGTTAACACGAAAGTACACGACATAAGTGAGCAAATAAGTAAACAACAATAAAGAATTATGACACACAAAAAGTTAAACGTCTTAAATTATTTTCTCTTGAATATATAAAGCAATGCACTTAATATAATGCCATAATCTTTTGCACTTAGCAAAAATTTCTCTTGACTTCGTTACAAAAAAGACACAGGTCGTTATTTCTTTTTTTTTCTTTTTTGGACCCTCAAAGAACATCTTTTAGTTCATTATATTGTAAGGATGCGTAGTTATGTGCAAACAATGTAATATATAACACCTTATCCTCATTGGAATAAGAACTTCATTCATTGAATTGATATTTCTTTCACATTCTCCTGTTCATATGCATGCATAGGGACCATTGCTATGCTGTGAAAAGGGGACTCAAGTGATCAGGAATTCAGAGGGTGAGTCGAAAGTTTTGCAATATTTGCATAACCACATGTGCTGCAGGGGGTATGTCACGTGTTTAAACTAGCTCAAGTCGAGCAGTGCAGTCAGTCAAAAGGGATATAAAGTGGCAGTCGTTACTGTGAACAGCTTTGCATGTCGTCGTTCTGTCTGTGGTTGGGGCGCCTAAACGATGAACAGTCACAACTGGCTAATTATGGAACTTTTACTTTACGAGTTTGAACTCGGCCATAACGCTGCTCAAGCAACACGAAACATTTGTCATGCGAAAGGGGAAGATGCCGTGGACCACAGCACCGCAACCAGATGGTTCAAGAAATTTCGCTCACATGACAGAAACCTCGACGATCAGCCAAGACCAGGTAGGCCGCGAATCGTGGACTCGGAGGCCGTGCGCCAGGATGTAGAGGCAAATTCGAAAACCAGCACTCGGAGATTATCAGGCGAGCTGGGCATATCACAGACCACCGTGGTTCGTCACCTTCCGGACCTCCGCAAGGTCTACAGGAGCTGCCGCATTGTCCCTCACAAACTTACGCCAGCTGAAGCAACCCGCCGAGTGGAAGGGTGCACGAAACTCCTAGAAAACTATAGCGCGATGTACGTTTCACCAAGAGAATTGTTACGTGCGATAAAACGTGTGTTTATTTGCGTAATTATAACAGACAACGGCAGTGGTTGAGCCCGGACCACCTTCCAGAACCTGTTGCCAAACGTGGGTGCTTCGAGCACAAGTAATGTTCTGCGTCTGGTGGAATTTCGAGGATAATCCATTACGAATTTGTTCCAGACGTCCGGACCATCAACTCCAACCTCTACTCTGAACAGCTGGAGAGGATGTATTGCCTTTTAGAGAAGTTCCTGGCACTGGTGAACAGAAAACGTGCTCTCCTACAGCAGAACAACACTCAGCCTCAAACCGCGCGAACGACCCGGGCAAAACTCCAGGAAATTCATGGCATCGAACTGATGCCACACCCAACATATAGTCCGGACCTTGCCCCGTCGGATAATTACTTGTTCTGGTCAATGGCGCACTTCCTTCGTGGGCGGCACTTCAACCAGGAGGAGGTGACAGCTGGAGTGAAGGAGATCTTCGCCTCGAAGAACAAGAAGTGGTACCACAGCTGAATCGAAGAACTGGCAGACAGATGGCTGAAGATGGTGCAATACGATGGTCTATTCTTTGAATGCTAGTCAGCTTTCGTCGTAAAGGTAAGTATGAAGACAAAGAATGATCCAAATATTGCAAAACTTTCGACTCACCCTCTGTAGAATCGAAGAACTGGTAGACAGATGGCTAAAGATGGTGCAACACGAATGCTAGTCAGCTTTCGTCGTAAAGGTACGTATGAAAACATAAAGTGGTCCAAATATCGCAAAACGTTCGACTCATCCTCTGTTGAATCGTAGTACTGGCTGACAGATGGTGAAAGATGGTGCAACACGATGGTCTATACTTTGAGTGCTAGTCATCTTTCGTCGCAAAGGTACGTATGAAAACATATAGTGATCCAAATATCGCAAAACTTTCGACTCATCCTCTGTTGAATCGAAGTACTGGCTGACAGATGGCTAAAGACGGTGCAACACGATGGCCTATACCTTGAATGCTAGTCATCTTTCGTCGTAAAGGTACTTAGGAAGACATAAAGTAGTCCAAATATCGCAAAACTTTCGACTCACCCTCTGTAGAATCGAAGAACTGGCAGACAGATGGCTAAAGACCGTGCAACACGATGGCCTATACTTTGGTCGTAAAGGCACTGTAACGTACCAGGAGATGTGACGTACCTGCCAGAAGGACGCACATGACATAAAGGCAGATAGGAATCAGAATAAAATGTCCGCGTAGCTTAATTGGTAGAGCAACTTGTTCCGGAATAAGCGGCCTCGGGTTCGAGTCCCGGCGCGGATAAAAATGACGGAGAAATTCACTTCGTTATAATGGCGCCCGAACTATCCGGATGACCCGACCGTTCACAATCTCGCAATGGTGTGATGTTATTTCCACACCGCGAGATAGGAAAAATAAGAGCAGCACTTCGAAAAAAAAATAAGGGGGAGATGATGTAACGTACCAGGAGATGTGACGTACCTGCCAGAAGGACGCACACGACATAAAGGCAGATAGGAATCAGAATAAAATGTCCGCGTAGCTTAATTGGTAGAGCAACTTGTTCCGGAATAAGCGGCCTCGGGTTCGAGTCCCGGCGCGGATAAAAATGACGGAGAAATTCACTTCGTTATAGCACGTATGAAGACATAAAGTGGTCCAAATATCGCAAAACTTTCGACTCACCCTCTGTAGAATCGAAGAACTGGCAGACAGATGGCTAAAGACCGTGCAACACGATGGCCTATACTTTGAATGCTAGTCATCTTTCGTCGTAAAGATACGTATGAAAAACATAAAGTGGTCCAAATATTGCAAAACTTTCGACTCATCCTCTATTGAATCGAAGTACTGGCTGACAGATGGCTAAAGACCGTGCAACACGATGGCCTATACTCTGAATGCTAGTCATCTTTCGTCGTAAAGGTGCGTATGAAGACATAAAGTGGTCCAAATATCGCAAAAATTTCGACTCACTCTCTGTAGCTGTGTTCCCGTAATCGAGCTTTTATAAACTAAGACCGCGAAATTGATTTCCGAATATTTTAATTAATTGAAAAAGTTATCAAAAATTCCTTTTCTTTGTAATATTTCATTCAAAGCTGCAGCCGTAAAGACTTCCTGGCTGTTCCTTTTACCTGTTTCCTATGCAGTTTCCGCAAAACATTTTGTAAAATAATTTGCTGGAGTTACAGGCACTCTTAGCGTAAGGACTTCCCGCAGCAGGGGGGCTATCAATACGTCCCTGCTTTTTAAGTAACTGAATTTCTTTAATGCTGCATCCGGACACATCTCGACACGTAAATCTTTTCGACAGTGGCAAAGTACAAAACCTTTGTAGCAATTATGATGGCCATATTTACAGGGGGCGGATGTCTTCTTTATCTCTGTAAGAATTATCTATATGATCGATCTATAAACGGCGTTGCTTAAAACGCGAGGCAAATCCCGAAAATGTGGCAGAGAGTGTGTTGAGAATTGGTGGTCTTGTCCTTGGTCCTTCAAAATGGACCTACTTAGAATTGATCGCTTACATTTTGAAAACTAAAATCGGTTATTGATGATTAATTGATGATACTTCACTTTTTCTATAGCTGAATTATTCCATACAAAACTGTCAGTTTGCTAAAATACAACAAGCAGAAAATTTTCAGCTTCTACCTTTTTTTACATGCAGTGCAAGGCTAAATTTTGCAATAAATAAATTTATTACGATTGTCATCAGCCTAGGTACACACGGCTATAGTACTAAGACTGAATATTACAGATGTTGACGTTTATGTGAACGAAGTCAATAATTCAAGGCGTAAGATGAATAATGAATATTGTCATCAGGGTAAGGGCGAAGTGAGTTAATCGAAAAGAAGAGGAGGTTGCGATACAAAAGCGAAAGGGGTGGGGAGACGTCATTTGTGTCCTTGGCCGAGGATCGAAGAGTATCATTGTACGCATCTGCCATACCGGAAATGTGTTCATTTCATCATCGGTAGAATGGGTTGGGCTTTTTGTTCTTTTACTAGCTGCAATCTCATTTTTTTTTTTTTTTTTGCTTTTTAAAAAGCGTAAAAGGAGTGTGAAGCACGGGGTTTGATTTCATTGGGCGATTAGAAACTTCTGCAATCCATGATTTGACAATAAAAAACGCACTTAAAATTTGAAGGAAGCATAAGCTACAGTGTGAGTAGACTTCTTCATATTAGGGAATCAATTGCAGTAATTTTTGGGAACATTATTTTTTTTGTTAAAGACCTCTGTTGACACCTAATGATGTAAGAGGCGTTGCCTGTCTCTCATTTTGGGCCACTGGTTCGCTCCTAGGATGTGCGGCGCCCCGGGCAAACATTTTTTCCGGGGGCCCCTGTCTATATAAATAATTTGATAAAAAAATGTGTCACAAAATTCATGGGTCCAGGTGAGGTTTACTGATCTATCGACGAAGATTTAGAATAACGGGTATAGAAGAATATTTGTTTTTTACCTAATCAGAGCTCTCTTGAACTCTTAGGCTGTAATCACTTCGTTCCTAGAACGTGATCTCCTTCAGTGTTGACCATGGTTTCTCTAGGAATTTATATAATAGTCATACCTAAACACAGGCATCTTCCATAGTACTTGACAATCAAACATTTGTCGAAAAGATCTTTTCACTTGTTTTCGGAAGCCCAAAGGAAATGATTTTCACTTGTTTTCGGAAGCCCAAAGGAAAATTTGTCGACTTATTGGCAGCAAGCCTTATTGCAATGTATCACATTGAGACCAGGGTGTATATATAATTTTTTTGCGTATATAGAAAGTTAATAAAAAATAAAAGAAAAAATTAAAGCATTTTTTTCTAATGTAAGTTGATGAATTTTTAATAAATTAAAGCACTTTTTCTAATGTAAGTAGCATTTTAACAACATTAAAAATTTTCAGGGGAAGGACCCCATCTTTAAATACACCTGTGATTGTGGCGAACACAACAATATGATATATACGTGTGCTAAGGCTGAAATCCGGATTTCAAAACCCACCCTTTATTTTGAAGAAGGAGTTACGACGAAGTAAATTTCTCCATCATTTTCATGCCAGGGGAGGGATTCGAACCCGCAACTCTCGGCTCCGGAGCTCCGAGTGGTATCCATTATACTGCACTGTCATGTGCTCACTACTATATGTCTTTATCATACGTGCATCGTGCGGGTCAGGCACGTCCCAACGTTCACACATTTTTAGAAAGTTTTCGATAAGAAATTACAGAAAATAAAAGAAGTTCAATGAATTGAAACTGACAACAGCGTGTTAGATGAACACCAAAGAAACATCTGCTGCAGTTAAATATCGTCTGCTAAGAAAATGGCGCACGTCAACAAGCTGTGGGTAGACGCTTAATTATGTTTTTGCCCTTTACGAAGATAAATATTCGTATTCTGTAATTAAAAACACTGTGAAAATCATGGAATTAGCATTTCTAAATGTGAAATAAGCAATATCATTAATTTTAGAGGGTAAAATCGTCAAGCATTGTTTTTAACAGGAAAAGGAACACCAAAGGAATATCCAAAGAAGGTACGTACTTTTACAACTGTTTCAAAAGTAAAGTATCTAGTCTTAAAAGAAAATTCCCCGACCAAAAGATCAATCGCTAAGTCGTTAAAATTCTCTGCATCCACTGTAAATAAGGTAATAAACAAAGATTTGAGTCAGAAACAAAAAATAAAACATAATGCTCACCGTCTTTCGCCTAGACACTTGGCTGAGAGCTGAACACGTGTAGACTTCTTCATGAAAGTCACTTAGTCGGAGATAGATGGAGATTTATTGTGACTATTGATGAAGCTTGGATCTACCTAAACCACTGTGAGAAAAAACAAGAAAGATGACACCGAATTTTCGGGTGTAATAAGCACGTCTTTTGAATCCGTTCTGACGTAAACTAAACTTATCAAAGCTATTCAAAGTCAATGAAACCGGTATGGAAAACAATAGTATCTGACGGAAGAAAGAAGTTTTTCAATGGCGTTTTTAATCCTATTGCTGTAAACGGAATCGTGACCTCTGGTTGCAGACTTGTGCGTTAAGGAAAGCATGAATTTATATGACAAACATTTCGTACCGGAAACGCTCTCCAACACAGAAAGAATTTTTCAAATCGAACTCTTAGAAACAGAGATATCGACAAAAATAAGATGTGACTTTACTTCCCATGGTGGAAAAACAATGCATTATTTTAGGAAGAAAGTATTCTCAAAAGGTTTTTCCGTATGAGCACTATCGGTCCAAGAAAAAAATACTTAGTCGAGTTTTCAGGAGCCCAGATTTTGCTACAAATACATCAGAACCTGAAATTAACACTTATGCCCCCTGGTGGCCACACCATTCTTTACCAAACATTAGAAATTATGTGAAAAATATTTTCCATCAGGTCTTGTATGCGATACAGGAAGAATTTTTCAAATCGGAGTTTCAGAAGCAGAAATAACGCAGAACACCCAATTTACCTTTGTGCTCCCTAGCGGAAAGTCTATGATTTACTTGAAAATTTTGAATTTATAGGAAAAACATTTCTCATCGGAAACACTATCTAACAAAGGAGGAATTTTTCAAATCGAACTCCTAGAAGTAGAGATATTGACAAAAATAAGATATATATCTACGCCCCCTGGCGTAGAAACCATGCATTATTGCAAGAAGAAAATTTTCCTAAAAGGTTTGTCGACACGAGTAGTATCGGTCAACAAACGACTTTTTTTTCAACCGGGATTTAGTAGCTCATATTTTGCTGCAAATACATCAGAAGTGGTAATTAAGACTTACGCCCCCTGGTGGCCAAAGCATTTGTTTACAAAAATTAGAAATTATGTGCAAACGATTTCCCATCAGGAGCTGTATCCGGTGCAGAAAGACTTTTTCAAATCGGAGATTTAGAAGCAGAGATATAAGGGGAAACGCAGTTTACCTCTACGCCCCCTAGCGGAAAGTCTATAAATTACTTGAAAAGTTTGATATTATATGAAAACCATGTCACACTGAAAACACTATCCAACAAAGAATGAATTTTTCAAATCGGACTCCTAGAAGTAGAGATATTGATAAAAATAAGATATACATCTACGCCCTATGGCGGAGAAACTGGAAAATATTTTAAGAATTCTTTATCAAAAATTTTAAATTATATGCAAAAGATTTTCCATCGGGAGTTGTATCCGCTGAAGAAAAAAAAATTCAAAGCGGAGTTTTAGAAGAAGCGTTATCGGGAAAAATGTAATTTACTTTTACGCCCCCTAGCGGAAAATCTATGCGTCATTTTCAAAAGTAACTATATCTAAAATACTCTTCGACATAAATGGAATCGAATGATAAAATATTTTTTTTCAATCGGATGTTTAGAAGCAAATATATGTGGGATAAAACGTATTTTTTAATTCGACATCATCTGCATTTACGCCCTCTAGCGGCGAAATTGTACATTGTAAAAAAACAAACATTAAGGGATCATCATTCGTATATTTCAAGCTTCCCAATGCAAAAAGAATTTTTCAAATCGGACTAATAGTTGCAGTGATATCGTGTGTTGCAAAATAAAATTAAGTTTCTACGCCTAATAACGGATCTTTGAGTTTTTGTTTATATTTACTGTAGAGTGGCGTATTCGTACACAATTATCTTTCCTCATTAATGTACTGTATAACGATGGTTGGCGCTTCACTGCGGTTTTATGCAGAGTATAAAAGGAAAATAAATAAGTATTACGATGCTTCTTAGCAGTGGCGGTCGAAAACACTGGCCGACGGACGTTTTCTTAAGTTTTGAGCAGGCTCCCCCCCCGAGACTAAGTTTTAGTAAGTTGAAGAACAATTCATGGTGAGGGAAGCAGATCCAGAAGTTGAAAGAATTTGGCTTCTTTACTCCATGCAAGGTTACACAATTATTCTTAACTTTCACGAAGCGGACTCCTACTTACCCTCTTCTTCCTCGAAACTTAGAAACTTAGTTTTGCCCCTGATTATGATGTATTTTGTTAACCTGCAGTAAATTGAATTTAGTCGATCAGTATACATACTGTTAACTGCTCTTCTAAACTGAGTCGTGTGTGAACGGCGTACTTTTTGAAGACTACGCGCATGGCATGAAAGGATTGCAGAATGAAAAATATGAATGAAGTTTAGGTAGAAGATAAGTTAAAAAATATTCCTCAGGTAAAAAACCAAAGAAAAAATTCAAAAGTAATAAAAAATGTCTTCTTTTCCCGAGGGAAAAAAATTGAGGACCATTGGAATAAATGCCAGTCACCTTGCCTCCCCCACCCTTCCCATCTGCACAACACAATCTCTAGTTAGCTTGATATTTGCACAAGAGAAATTTAAATTGCCCACAGGCTGTAAAACTTAGAGGTAATATTGATTCTGATTTGCTGCCCCGGTGGCGCAGTGGTCTAAGCTCTGATCATTCGTCCGAACGGGGTCCGGGTTCGAATCCCGGTGAGGCATGGATGTTGTGTTTGTCTTGCGGCACTGGCTCTCTCCCTTCCCTGGAACCAGTGACTCTAAATTAGGGACGGGCGACTGCTTATAGCCAATTGAGTTGCTCACGGTGGTCGTTAAACCTCAAATCAAAAAAAAAAAAAAAAAAAAAAAGATTCTGATTTTTTTTTTTTTTTTGATTGGAGGTTTAACGACCACCGTGAGCAACTCAATGGGCTATAAGCAGTCGCCCGTCCCTAATTTAGGGTCACTGGTTCCAGGGAAGGGAGAGAGCCAGTGCCGCAAGACAAACGCAACATCCATGCCTCACCGGGATTCGAACCCGGACCCCTTACGGACGAATGATCAGAGGCTAGCGCCTTAGACCACTGCGCCACCGGGGCGGCCTCTTTGTAATCCTGTACGATATTATGCATTTTCCGAGCATGTTCTGGTTATGCACTGTCCTCGCTGTTCATCATATTATTTACCATATATCTGTGCATACATCTTCCATACATATCTTGTTTTTCACTATACCTGTGTACATTGCAATGTTGTATCATGTACACTATGGCCTCAGAGTCGTCTTTGACGCATTTTCGTCCTATTGTTTTCTTATTGACACTATTGTTATTCTTATTAGCTGTGATTCTTGTACATATACATCTTGTAAATATCACTTCGCTTGGAATATCTGTACATATTTATCATTTATTGCACATGCTCCAGCCATGAGCTGTTCTATTTATTTTTGTACCACCTTGTATGTATTGTACATACGCTTCTCGTACATATTACGATCTCATTGTACATATCACATCTTTTGTTAACTTTTCTGGCACTATATCCTCTGTATCCAAATTCCCTTCATTTCCTCTGAATAAAAAGATTATGAAAACATGTCTGTGTAGCTCAATTGGGAAAGCGACTTACTCCGGAGTGAGGGGACCCGAATTCGATGCCCGGCGTGGACAAAAATGATGGAAAAATTTATTTCGTCATATTGGCCCCCGAACTTCCCGGATGACCCGGCTGTTAAGTTTCTCGCAATGATGTGATGTTCTTTCCACACGGCGAGACAGGAAAAATGAAAATCCCTGCTTCAAGTGCTTCGAAAAAATAAATGAGTGTGATGTCACGTTCCACACACCAAATTGTCTGGGATTTCTCAAATGCACGTTCTTCATGGGATGACTGCCTACAGCGACACATGGTCCCGGATGACCTGTAGGCCACGCCTCTTTCTGGCTCCCCTCTTTCGGGGGGGGGGGGAGGGGCAGTTGTGACGTGCCTGCACCGCAGGACGCACATGAGATAAAGGCAGGTATCAGTGACAGCACATGTCTGTGTAGCTCAGTTGGGAGAGCAACTTACTGCGACTTATTCCGGAGTGAGGGGATCCGGATTTGATGTCCCGGGAGGACAAACTTGTATGTTATAACAGCTAAATAATGGATTCCAAACACAAGCAGCGTTCCGTCATTGAGTTCTTGACGAAGGAAGGGTGCAGGCTGTCCGACATCCACAGAAGGCTACAGAATGTTTACGGAGATGACACCATTGACAAGAGCAATGTGCACAGATGGATGAAGAAGTTTAAAGAAGGGGAAACCAGCATTGAAAAGAAATCACGCAGTGGAAGACCACCATCTGCGACCACTGACACGAATTGTCAGCGAGAGGATGATATGATTCGCGCGGAGAGATGAGTCACAATTCCTGAGCTTGTTGCACAACTGGACTGTAGTCACAATGCCATACAGAAGATGGTGGAAGAATAAGGGTATCGGAAAGTGTGTGCAAAGTGGGTACTTCGGCGGTTGACACCCGATTTGAAGGAGAGAAGGGTGGAAGTCTGCTGGAAGCGTTTGAAGCCAATGAAGATACGTTTTTTTTTCGATCTGGTGACAGGGGATGAAACATGGGTGTATCTTGACGATCCGGAAACGAAGAATGAATCTATGGAATGGCGTCACACTTTTCCATCAAGGCCTAAGAAGTTCAAGAGTCAGCGATCAGCACAGAAACTCACAGTGATTGTCTTTTGTGATGACAGGGGTGTCATTGTACTTGATTTTCTGAAACGTGTCCAGCGAGCGCTACATTGAGACACTCAAGAACCTTAGAGGAACCATAAGGAGGAAGAGACTTAACAAGATTCTGAAAAGTATCCACATTCACGATGGCAATGCAAAACCATACACATATTTGGCAGCAAATCAGGCGATCAGCAAATTAGGCTGTTTGGTGATTCCCCATCCACCGTACAGCCCAGATCTAGCGCCCTCCGACTTCACCTGTTCGGTCCAATGAAGGATAGTTTCCAGAGACAAAGATTTGATGATACAGACGAGGTGAAAGTGGCTGTGGAGAAGTGGGTACAACAGTCCACATCTGAATTTTTTAAAGAGGATTCCAGAGTTGGGTTTGACGATGGCGCAAATGCATCGCTTGTGATGGAGACAATATTGAGTAATACCTTTGTATAGAGAAAGCGTTACATTACCAATATGTGCAGTGTGAAGGACTTCTGTCGGTTAATAAAACAGTTATGCTCATTTTTGCATTACTTTTAGTACAACCCTCGTATTATTGAATAGCTTCGATTCTCGTCCTGGTTTAATACGTGTGATTCAATTTTATTTTTGGGGAATGCAAATCACTTACAGTGTCTGCTAGTTGCTGTTACATGCCACCAAAATAACCGTATTTGTTAATAAAATATAGCAAAGAAAAATAGACATTGGATAAGGATTTCGATAAACGCATGATTCACGGAAAGCGATCGAAAACTTGTGTAAGAGAATCCTGAATGCACGTTTAAGTTTGCTGTGTACAATAACCTTATGCTACAGAACAATGGGAAATATGCAATACATAAAAAAAAGAGCGTTGTTGTTCCATTCTAGGTTACTCTAATGAGCTATCACAGATAGAATTGAGCCGCACCGGTGGCGCAGTGGTCTAAGCAATGGCATATGGCCATTCGTCCGGGAGGGGTTCGGGTTCGAATCCGGTGAAGCATGGATGTTGTGTTTGTCTTACGGTGCTGACTCTCTCCCTTCCTTGGAACCAGTGGCCCTAAATTAGGGAGGGCGATTGCTTATAGCCCATTCAGTTGCTAACGGTGGTTATTAAAAAAAAAAGAAAGACAGAAATGGTTTGCAGTGTGTGTGGCTAAATCAGAATTTTACTGGGAGGGGGAGGGGGTACGAAAATACTGCTTCGCAAACATTATTGATCAGAAACATTTTTTTAAAGATTTAAACTTTCCCGAAATACACATTTCACAACAAATTGTATAGATATATGTGAGCATGGATGGGAGGAGACCGGATGAGGATTTTTTTTTTTTTTTTTTCAAAAAGAGTATTGGCCCTCTTTTTTTTCTTTAGAATGAATTTTTTCATTTACGTATTTCCAGACAAAAAACTTTGTTCACTGGGTGTACCGTTTCACGCAAATTTCACACTGCGCTACAGTAATTTTTCAGTTTCATTTACTCTGTCTTCCCTTGGTGGTTTGTGCCCCGCCCCCTGGTAGACCGAGGCCCGGGAATTTCCCCCCATTTTCTCTCCTATGTTTGGGAACTGCCCATATACCATACAAATAAGGTAACATTTGCTTGGTTGTGCAGGTCATTTACGCTAAATCCGTTTTTTGGGGGGAAATTCCCACCATGAAAAAATATACGTATGTGATAATACGCATTTACGTTTATATTACACACCGAGTGCTCACGGAATTATGACCACCCCTATCAAAAGTGGATAAGGTCTGTTGAACACGTGATTTCCGAGAGGACGCGATTAATCGACCGAAGTAGCATATATAAGGTGTGAGTGAAGCAGTAGGTAGTAAAATTCGGAGCGTAATGGGTAAACGGAAGGATTTATCGGACTTTGAGAAAGGACAGATTGTGGAAGCTCCGAGAGCGGGTGCTTCGATTTCCCAAACGTCTCAACTGGTACGTTGCTCGCGAGCTGCTGTAGTTAAAGTGTTTCATGAATGGCGTGACAATGGTCAAACAACGACCCAGATGCAAAACTGCACAGGACAGCGGAAGGTTGATTTGAGAGGTGAGCGACAGCTCGTACAGTGCAACAGACACTGATAGACACTGTATTCGTACAGGCAAACAAATATTAATGCATTATTTCTACACTGCTGGCCACCCAAAATGCAACACCAAGAAGGAAACGAGATAGCAAAGCCAGATTTACTGGACACATAACAACAGATACAATGATGAAACGATTGAACTTACAGGCCCGTACGACTTGCGGAACACGCAGACATCAATAGTTCGTGTGGCCCCCATGGCTGGCAATAACGGAGAACAAAAGAGACTTTGAATGTGGGCTTGGGTTATGTCGGTCCAGGCTGCTTCCACACGTTGCCACAGTTCATCAGGCGTAGCCGCGGGTGGTGCTTGCCGGGCCAATCGGATGCCGATCAGCGACCAGACGTGTTCGATGGGCGACATATCGGGAGAACAGGCGGGCCACGGCAGCAGTGACACCTGGTGGGCCGTGAAGAATTGTTGAACGAGGCGTGCCACGCGCGGGCGCGCATTGTCCTCTTGAAACGTGGCCGCTGGAAGGTCCTGCAGGTAAGGGAGGACTAAAGGCTCCAAAACGTCGGAGATGTAGCCGTGGCTGTTGGGTGCACCGGCGATGCGTACCAGAGGGGAGCGGGTGTCATATCTAATTGCGCCACAAACCATAACGCCAGGCGACGGACCGGTATGGCGATGCATAGTGCAGGCGTCACACAGTCTCTCGCCGCGGTGCCGCCACACGTGGATCCGACCATCGTGGTGTTGCAGGCAGAAGCGGGATTCGTCGGAGAAGACAATGCCGTGCCATTTCTTAGTCCAGGTGCGGAGTTCAACGGCCCACTGCCGCCGCACTCGCCAGTGGTGTAACGTCATATGGTAATCGGAGCAATGGGCGCCGTGCGACAAGCCCCCGCTCCTGCAGACGATGTCGAACGCTACGTGCTGACACAGGTTGTTGCGCAACACACCCTAATTCCTGCGCTTACGTTCGTGATGTGGCGGTGCGAGCCGTCAATGCCCGCCGCACAGCATGCCGGTCCTCTCGTTCGGTGGTGTGCGGCGGCTGCGGCAATCACACTCTTCAGTCCGTCCGTCCCTCCTGCACCCACCGAATCCATACTCGCCTCACTGTGGCTGGATGTCGTCCCACACGGGCGCCGATGTCTCGGTACGATAAACCGCTGTCGCGATAAGCCACTATTCGTCCTCTGTCGAACTCCGAAACGTGCTGGAATGACTGCTGTATTCTGCGACGAGGCACCAGGAAGCTTCCCAAGCACAGGTCCTGCAGCACAACACACTTCCACTACTTACACCCCGCCTTCTGTGCACCCTTTTTTTATAGTGTTTCTCGGTGGCGTGCCGGGCGCAGATGATTTGCATATGCCTTGCAATGCTAATCGTTTGCATGTCCTCTGGCGGGCGACGCATGCTGCGAATTGCAGGCTAATCGGATGCTTCCTTCTTGGTGTTGCATTTTGGGTGGCCAGCAGTGTACTTTGAAAATACATGCATTGGAAGAAGACAACGGAGAAGCCGGCAATTACCCATTTTTGCCATCGAATTGTGGAATATTTACACACGAACACTGGATGATCAGCAACGTACCAACAACGGCGTGAAGGGGTAGCACAGGGGATTTCAGGAAACTTGTGCTACGTTATTCCCAAATATTTACCGATTCATTGATTCTTTAAAGAAACAACAAGGTCTGCACAATTTCGAAATTATACAACTAATTGCCGGTAATTCAGGCAATCAAAGAAACAAGAAGTATGCTGCAATTTCTGCTAGATTCAAAATAATAGTCCAAAATCGTAATGTGATTTTTTTTTCTTTTATTGGATGTTTAACGACCACCGTGGGCAACTCAATGGGCTATATGCAGTCGCCCATCCCTAATTTAGCGTCGCTTGTTCCAGGGAAGGAACAGAGCGAGTGCCGCAGGAGAAACAAAACATCCATGCCTCACCGGGAATCGAACCCGAACCCCTTTCGCACGAATGATCAGAGGCCATCGCTTAGACCACTGCGCCACCTATGCGGCTGATGTGATTGATTACCTTAGAGGCATTGCATACAACTTCAAGTTTTAAACAATAATAGTGTGCAGTTATTCTATTAAAACAAAATAAATTAGTATTATTAAAAAATTAAGGTGTGTTATTTGCATTTTTGTAGCCTACTCATTATTAACTGTGGTCGAAATGTGCCGGAGTCGAAATGTGCTGGGGGCGAAATGTGGATGGCGAATTGTGAGAGTCGAAATGTGAGAGGCCACTTTTCTGGATCCCAGCAGCGAAAGCGTATGTCTGCGTAGCTTTGTGGGGAGAGCGACTTAATCCGGAGTGAGGGAACCCGGGTTCGATGCCCGGCGTGGACAAAGATGATGGAGAAATTTACTTCGTCATAATGCCTTAACGCGAATTATTATGAATTAAAGAACTGTAGTGACATGTAACCACCGAGGGAGATATATATATAGAGAGAGATCGCATGTATTTTCCTGCTTTTCCTTCTACAGAATTTCTCCTCTATGCTAATTTTTTCCTGTGTTTACCAAGGTGTCTGTGATTTTAAAAAGAAAAATTCATTTTTTCTATTGTACTGTAGTAAGAATGAGAAATACATTCCAAGTATGGAAACTTTTTCTTATGTCTTACTAATGCATCGTACTGATAAAAATTAAAACGTGGTAGTAACTTTCGGTACCTGCCACATGATTCTTCAAACATTTAAAAACCTAAATGTGGAACTTTAAAAAGTAAGAAAGTAAGAAACAAAAAAGTTGCTCACTACTGCGAACACTCTAGCATCATTTCATTTATGTTCGTCAAAAAAGAATTTTTTCCAAAGCACATCTTTTTGAATAGCTTATGAACGTGTAACGCTTTTTTTTGTAATGACATGTCTTGTATAAGTAACAGGTTTAGGCCGCTGCTTAAAGGGTAATTAACCGATATGTGACCTTAGCGGCTGCTTTGGGACCGGGCCTGGTCTCCAAGGACCCCCAAATTTTTCTGTGATCTAAATTTTACACAACATTTATTATGTTGCTCAATAAGCGTGTGGCCTATAAACAAACTGAAATGCATGATTAATGGCTGTGTAGTGTACCCCAAGCAAAGAAATGCATGCAAACATACTGTGCAGCCCAAGCGAAGAAATAAATCATGAATACCTGCTGCGTACCTGAAGTAAAGATATAGTGCATGAACCCCTGTTGTATATCCCAAGCCAAGAAATGATGCATGATTAATTGCTGTGTACTCCAAACATACACTACTGGTCACCCAAAATGCAACACCAAGAAGGAAGCATCCGATTAGCCTGCAATTCGCAGCATGCGTCTCCCGCGAGAGGACATGCAAACGATTAGCATTGCAGGGCATATGCAAATCATCTGCGCCCAGCACGCCACCGAGAAACACTATAAAAAGGGTGCACAGAAGGCGGGGTGTAAGTAGTGGAAGTGTGTTGTGCTGCCGGACCTGTGCTTGGGAAGCTTCCTGGTGCCTGGTCGCAGAATACAGCAGTCATTCCAGCACGTTTTGGAGTTCGACAGAGGACGAATAGTGGCTTATAGCGACAGCGGTTTATCGTACCGAGCCATCGGCAACCGTGTGGGATAACATCCAGCCACAGTGAGGCGAGTATGGATTCGGTGGGTGAAGGAGGGACGGACGGACAGACGTGAGCGATTGCCGCAGCCGCGGCACACCACCAAACGAGAGGACCGGCATGTTGTGCGGCGGGCATTGACGGCTCGCACCGCCACATCAAGTACGTTAGCGCAGGAATTAGGGTGTGTTGCGCACAACCTGTGTCAGCACGTACCGTTCGACGTCGTCTGCAGGAGCAGGGACTTGTCGCACGGCGACCATTGCTCCGATTACCATATGACGTTACACCACTGACGAGTGTGGTGGCAGTTGGCCGTTGAACGCCACACCTGGACTAAGGAATGGCACGACATTCTCTTCTTCGACGAATCCCGCTTCTGCCTGCAACACCACGATTGTCGGATCCGCGTGTGGCGGCACCGCTGCGAGAGAATGTATGACGCCTGCATTATGCGTCGCCATACCGGTCCGTCGCCTGGCGTTATGGTTTGGGGCGCAATTGGATATGACACCCGCACCCCTCTGGTACGCATCGCCGGTGCACTCAACAGCCACGGCTACATCTCCGACGTTTTGGAGCCTGTAGTTCTCCCTTACCTGCAGGACCTTCCAGCGGCCACGTTTCAACAGGACAATTCGCACCCGCACGTGTCACGCATCGTGCAACAATTCTTCACGGCCCACCAGGTGTCACTGCTGCCGTGGCCCGCCTGTTCTCCCGATATATCGCCCATCAAACACGTCTGGTCGCTGATCGGCAACCGAGTGGCCCGGCAAGCACCATCCGCGGCTACGCCTGATGAACTGTATCAACGTCAGGAAGCAGCCTGGACCGACATGCCTCAAGCCAACATCCAAAGCCTCTTTCTTTCGATGCCGCGGCGTGTAGCGGCCGATATTGCCAGCTATGGGGGCCACACCACGAACTATTGATATCTGCGTGTTCCGCAAGTCGCACGGGCCTGTAAGCTTAAGAGTTTCATCTTTGTATCTGTTGTTAAGTGCCCAGTATATTTGACTTTGCTATCTCGTGTCCTTCTTAGTGTTGCATTATGGGTGGCCAGCCATGTAGTTTGCAATCCCCATAGCTTCAATGGGGAAGTCATGAGCTTCAACTAAATGTTCAAATGCTTGAAAAACTTTAGTAGGAGAAATAAATGCCAATGCCGGAATCATTAGGATCCAACTAGCAAATTCATGGTCTTCTTTGTATCGGGCTGGAATTACCGTGGACATTATACAAGAAGCAAGTGGAGAAAGTGAAACTACACTCGCCCAAATTTTCACCAGATATCTTAATGAAGGGAAGATTCCAGAGTATTGGAATAATGCTACAATGATCCTGCTCCATAAAAAAGGTGACATTGAGGATCTCAGGAACTACAGACCCATCAGTCTCCTATCAGTGGTTTATAAAATCTTCACTAAGGTTCTTTCACATCGCTTGAAGGTAACACTAGACATGGCCCAACCAAGAGAACAAACTGGATTCAGGAGTGGCTACAGCACTATAGATCATATCCATGTACTGAGACAACTAACTGAAAGTACAAGAGAATATGAACTCCCATTATGCATGGTTTTTATTGACTATGAAAAGGCCTTCGATTCCGTGAAACCATCAGCAGCAACAATGGCTTTGAAATCCTGTGGTATTGAAGATGCATACATTAGCATTATTAATAACATCTATGAAAATGCAAGTTCAAAAGTTCGGATATTTGAGGATACAGCACAAATAAGAATTGGAAAGGGAGTGAGACAAGGTGACACCCAATCTCTCAAGCTCTTTAACGCCACATTTGCCTTTCAATCATTGAACTGGGAAAACAAAGGGATAAAGATTAATGGAGATTACTTAACTTACCTTCGTTTTGCTGACGAAGTAGTCATCTTTGCAACTACCTCTTCAGAGCTGCAGATTATGATCCAAGAACTTGCTGACAAGAGTAAAGAAGTGGGATTAAAAATGAACTTTCAGAAGACAAAAGTGATGTACAATGCTTTATTTTTAAGAGCAGTATGCCATTATGTCTCAAAAGAAAAGTGTTTATCAATGCATCCTGCCAGTGCTTACGTATATAGCAGAGGCCTGGACCTTAACTAAAAAAGACATACAAAACTAGTGACAACTCAAAGTAGCCTGGGGAGATGCATGCTTGGTGTAACCAGAAAAGTTAAGAAGAGGAACTTGTGGATAAGGAAAATGACAGGAGTGCACGACATCATGACCCGAGTGAAATCACTGAAATGGCAATGGGCTGGACATGTTGCCAGAAGAACGGGCCACCGATGGACAACCGAAATTGTAGACTGGATTCCGAGGGACAAGAAAAGACCCAGAAGAAGACACCATGGGAGATGGATGGATGAAATTCGGAAGTATGCTGGAATGACATGGAGGGGACAGGCCCAAGACATACAATTGTGGAAGACATTTGGGGAGACCTCCAACTAGCAATGGATTGATAATGGTTGTTGATGATGATAAACAAAGTGTGACATGTTTTCGTTTCATCCATGATCCCAATGTTATCCCCTACCCAGCGCGGGGGAAACAAGTTAGTAAAATCATGCAATGCATTGATTACGATACGCTTTCCAAACATACCACAAATCATTACTCAAGTTATCTTTATTTTAAATACATAAGAGTTGAATAATAATGAAACGCATCATCATCATCATCATTGTCAAGCATTATCAATCAACTGCTGGACGAAGGTCTCCCCAAGTTTCCTCCACAACGGTCTGTCTTGTGCCAGTCTCTTCCATGTCACTCCCGCATATTTTCGAATTTCATCCACCCATCTCCCATGTGGTCTTTTTCTGGGTCTTTTCCTGTACCTTGGAATCCAATCTAAAATTTCGGCTGTCCATCTATGGTCTGTCCTTCTGGCAGTATGTCCAGCCCATTGCCATTTCAGGGATTTAACTCTGATCATGATGTCTTCCACTCTCGTCATTTTTCGGATCCACGAGTTCCTCTTCTTATCTCTCCTGATTATACCAAGCATGCACCTCTCCATGCTACTTTGAGTTGTCTGCAGCCTTTGTATGTCTCTTTTAGTTAAGGTCCACGTCTCTGCACCATACGTAAGCACTGGAAGGATGCATTGATCAAACACTTTTCTTTTAAGACATAATGGCATATTGCTCTTGAAAATTATGCTGTTTCTTCCAAAAGCTCTCCAAGCAAGTTTTGTACGCCGATTAATTTCTTCATCAATGTGACCCTCACTTGATATCTGCTGTCCAAGATAAACATACGTATCTGTTATCTCCAGTTTTTCTCCATCAATCGATAAATCTTCATTTCTTGTAAAAGCATTGAACATCACTTTTGTCTTCTGAAAGTTCATTTTTAATCCCACTTCTTTACTCTTGTCAGCAAGTTCCTGGATCATACTCTGCAGCTCTGATGGGGTAGTTGCAAAAATGACTACGTCATCAGCAAAACGAAGGTGGGTTAGATAATCTCCATTAATCTTTATCCCTTTGTTTTCCCAGTTCAGTGATTGAAAGACATTTTCCAATGTGGCATTAAAGAGCTTCGTAGATATGGTGTCACCTTGTCTCACTCCCTTTCCAATTTTTATGTGTGTTGTATTTTCAAACAGCCGAATCTTTGCACTTGCATTTTCATAGATGTTATTAATAATATTAATGTATGCATCTTCAATACCGCAGGATTTCTGAGCCGTTGTAACTGCTGATAGTTTCACCGAATCAAAGGCTTTTTCATAATCGATAAAAGCCATGCACAATGGAAGTTCATATTCCCTCGCTCTTTCAATTAGTTCTCTCAGCACATGGATATGATCTATTGTGCTGTAGCCACTCCTGAATCCAGCTTGTTCTCTCGGTTGAGCCATGTCCAGTGTTACCTTCAAGCGGTGTGAAAGAACTTTAGTGAAGATTTTATAAACCACTGAGAGGAGTCTGATAGGTCTGTAGTTCTTGAGATCCTCAATGTCACCTTTTTTATGTAGCAGGATCATTGTAGCATTGTTCCAATCCTCAGGAATCTTCCCTTCATTAAGGCATCGAGTGAAAATTTGGGCGAGTACTGTTTCAATTTCTCCACTTGCTTCTTGTATGATGTCTACAGTAATTCCATCTTCTCCTGGAGCTTTCCCCCGCTTCATGTTCTTGATTGCATGAGCAACTTCTGCTGGGAGGACTGGAAGAACTCTGGTACCTTTCATGATGTCTGGAGTACATGTATCATCCCTTTCATATAATTTGGAGTAGAAATCTTTCACTCTTGTCAAAATTTCGCCTCTATTTCTTGTTATAGAACCATCTTCTTTTCTCAGAGGCATAATCTGTTTTCTTCCCTTACTGAGATGTCCCTTTGCTATCTTTAGGCTTTGGTTGTTTTCAATTACTTTCCTCACTAGCTCACAGTTGAATTTCCTTACGTCTTCAGTGATACTTTTTCGTGCTGTCTTGCATAGCTCTATATATTCCACTTTGGAAGTCACATCTTCTTTAGTTGTCCTTATCTCTCTTCTTTTTTGCATCAACATTTTGGTTTTTCCTGATAATTTGTTCACATGCAACTTGTTCTTAGACCCAGCTAATTTTGTTGCTGTTTCCATAAGAGCTTTGGTTACTTTTCTGTTAATTTCCGAAATATCCACTTCTTCCGATGTTAGGCCTTCTAAAGCAGAGAATCTGTTCTTCAGTTCCAACTTGAAAGTATTATTGTATTTTTTAAGGTTGGTTATGTTAATACATTTTGTTTGTCTTATGAGCTTGCTACGTTCCAGTTTAGTGTTGAGGTGCATCTTACATCTCACCAATCTATGGTCACTACCTGTGTTGAATTTGTTCAGCACACTGCAGTCTTCGAAGACGAATTTTTTGTTACACATAATAAAATCTATTTCACTTGTCGTCCCATTTGGATGTCTCCATGTCCATTTCCTGTGCGGCTTTTTCTTGAAAAAGGAGTTCAAAATGAAAAACCCTTCTGCCTCTGCAAACTCAACGAGAGTATTTCCACGCTGGTTTCTGTTGCCGTGACTGGATTTACCTACTGAAGTTTCATTCTGTTGCCGTTGCCCTATTTTTGCATTGAAATCGCCCATAATTATCTTCAAGTGCTGCTTATCTTTATTATTTAGATGACGAATTTCCTCATAAAATTCTTCAATTTCTTCTTCAGGATGACTTGGGGTGGGTGCATAAGTTTGAATAATCTGAGCCTGGTATCTTCTCGAGAGTTGGATAACGAGTCGTGCAGCTCTGTCAGAGGAACTTTCAACTTCTACAACTTTATCCTTCAGTTTCTTGTTTATTATAAATCCAACACCACTAGTTCTGCCAGTATCTGTCCCACGATAGTAAAAGAGATGTCCACTTTTCAGTTCAATGAGATCTCCTTTTCTCCTTACCTCACTTAGCCCGACGATGTCCCACTTGATCCTTTGTAGTTCCTCTTCCAATTCAAGAAGCCTTGAATCAGAAGATAGGAACCGTCCATTATACGTAGCCAAGGTCAGCATCAAATGGCAGCCTAGTCCGGTCCTCCGGGGATTCTTAGCACCCTCTGCCTTCATGTCGCACTGGCCGCTGCCTTGGCCAGGTACATTCCAGCTACCGGAGACTGAGGGCCAAGATTTAAGTTGTAGAGTCATTTTGGAGGTGTTTGGCCATAACTCACCACGCTGGCCAAGCGGGTTGGTGAGTGTGGGATAGCATTTCCTCTGATCCCGATGGTATAGTTATACCGCTATTGGCGGTCGTCAGAGCCCCTTTAGTGGGAACAGGATGCACCACGAGAAGGCGGGGTTGACATTTGTCAAGGAGAGGCTGTGATGTTACGCATCACCTGACCTTACATCCCCGAAACGCATATAGTGAAACGCATATAGTGTATGAAATCCGTTTTTTTTTTTTTTTTTTTTTTGTGGTGTAGTTAGCACAAATATTCGCCAAGCTTTCGCACTACACTGGGAGACTTTTTCAAGGCAATGGTAGACACAAAAATGCTGACTACACCGCAAAAATAAACGAATTTCATACGCTATATGCGTTTCATTATTATATTACTCAAGTTATTACCCAAGTTATGAGGATAATGGCTGTGCAATAAATTTCGCTCCTGTGCCCTGATCTTTGACCCCATTTCGATGGTATTAAGCAGAACCGGTTCATTACATCCCCGGAACAACATGATAAAGTTTTGTCGCAATCCAAGAATTTTTACGTAAGTGATGACGCATAACAGCAATGGAATCGTTCCCGCTCCTATGTTCTGACCTTTGACCCCATTTCGCCCATTTTTGATAGGGTTTGTTCCTAGGTGGTCTTGTACCACATACTAAAATTTCATCGAAATCGAACCATTTTTACGCAAGTTACGACGCATAAGGGCAATGGAATGGATCCCGCTCCTATGTCGTGAACTTTGACCCCATTTCGCCCATTTTCAATAGGGTTTGTCCCCGGGTAGTCCCCAACCACGTGCTAAAATTTCATTGAAATCGAACCATTTTTACACGAGTTATAGTGCGGACGGGCGGACAGACAGACAAACGGACAAAGCTGGAGCATATACGCTTCTTCAACCTACGGTTGGAAAGCGTAAAAAAAGAAGCTATTTATTGGTAAAGATCCCTATGCAACATTCAGCACCGAATAATTTTCGGAGATATCGTACCCATAGGCATACACTGTATTGTGATTCACAGTTTTTATCTTTCTTTGGTTGTGACACATCAGCTTCTAGAAGTTAGCCTGGTAACTTCTAGAAGCTTCATTCCTATCAAATAACTCTTAAAACGGCAAAAATGTTTTATTAATTTTTCAGTTTCTCTTAATGCTAAATTTTTTATGTAGGGAACGTAAATGTTGATCTGTGTCTAGCATGATATCTCCCCTCCTAAGAGCTAGATTGAAAAAAATATTTGTATGGTTTCAGCTCTACTTATAAAAGAGGTAATTCAAGCATTTCCTCTAGCCTTACCGCTTTTTTCTTTCGTTTGTTCACATTGAAAAGCTGAAACCACAACAAAAACTTTTATTGATTCCTTATCTAACATGGTGTTAACAGGTATTTCTTAAGCACGCCTGACAAAAATTGGTCACCCCTGTCAGGACTTACCTAATAAAGGGTGACGGCCCCTCTTGCCTTGATAACAGCATGAATCAGGTGTGGTAGAGACTCCACAAGGTTGCGGTTGTATTGAACATCGATTTGCAGTCACTCGTGCGTCCATTGGTCCCGAAGTTCCGCCAGTGAACGTGGGTGTCTATTCTGGCGTTTCACTTTCTGTTCCAAATGATCACACAGATTTTCAATAGGATTTAAATCTTCGGATTTAGCTGGCCTGTCGAAGTGAGGCAGTGTTGCTTATTGTTCGTCGTGCCCCTCGGACACAGTTTTAGCCCTGTGCACACGGCAATTGTCGTCTTGTAAGACAGGAGTGGCAATGTGATGATGCTCCTGGAGATGTGGGGCAAAGGGCAACACTTCGTCATTCAGAATGCGGAGGTACGCATGTTGGTTCAAATTCATCGTCACTGCAATGAGAGGGTCCATTTCGTGGTACGAAAAACACCCCCAAGACATCACAGAACCCCTCCAGCTTGAACAACACCTTCGACACAATCAGGATTAAAGGCTTCATTGGGCCTGAGATACATTTGTCGCCTCCCATCATTGGAACACAAACAAAATCGAGACCCGTCAGACCAAATTACTCGTTTCTAATCCTCCACAGTAGCGTTTTGGTGCCTCTAAGCCCATTGATAACGTGCGACTTCTTGACTTGCTGTTAAAAGTGGCCTCTTTCGTGGTACTCTGTTACGAGATGCCCATCAGAATGCAGTTCTCGTCAAATTTTCCATCTTCCACAGCCCATTGGTTGGTTAGTTAGTTAGTTAATTGATTTTAGTGGTGCAAGGGCCAGGTTTGGCCAAAGAGCGCCAGACACAGAACAATCAGTTAAAGATATTTAAAAGCGGGGTGAAATGATTAAGAGCAGACGAAAATTGGTTGGAGTAGACTTTCATTGACTGTTTGGAGCAATTGTTGCCTGGTTTGAAACCGATTTGCACTTACTACGCGTGAAACATGGCGGCGGTTCCCGTTGGTGAAAATCGATTTCCGGCCACAGGTGCGTCGCCAGTTTTCAGATGACTGTGTACTACACCACAGTTTGTTCACCCGATGGACAATACGCTTCGATACACCAACAAATTGGGCGACTTCATTCATTTGTGTCCGTGGGCACGACCAAACACGATGGCTCCTTTTGGCCACCTAGTAACGTCTATCTTACGACTGATATTGCAGACTTAAACTCAACATACAGACGTTGCTCTTCACCACTGCACGAGACAGAAATGATCCTGTAGACGACGTCAGTGATATTTATCTCCAAACAAAGCTCTCACGGCGCTCTCTGTGCAACCGGTAACTTCCTACTGTAATTTCTCTTAGGAGTGACGCATTTTTTGTCCAGTGTGTTTATCTAGCGTGGTGTTTAATTAAATTGTGTTATGGTGTTCAGTTTTCTCCTTTGCGTCATAAAGAATACAACCACCTGTTCGGCAAGCTGGATTGAATTTCTTTGTGTTGTCGTTGTGCATTTTGAGGCCCCAAAATTGTTTTCTAACTCAAGGAGAAAACAATTCCTGTTAAATTCGCCGTTTTGAACACAGAAAGAAGAAGGATATTCCTTTAGCTGTTTTTTCCCACTTTTAATAAAGTTCAGGAACAGAAATACTTTCTTACGTGAACAAAATAATACTTTATTTTCCTTTACCTATGAGATATGCATGAGATTTTATCTGTACAAAAGGATTCTCCTCCTGAAATATTTCCTTTAGGAAATTGAAAATGGCTGTTTTGAAGTGATTTTTCTTCATCTGATATACTTCGCTTTTTATTTAATCCCTCTCGATGCATTTAGGAATAAGGTAATTCTACCCTAATCATAATGACTAATTTAAACCTCCGCCACCTGCGTCTGGGTCCCAAAGACATCTCCCTTGTGACGAAAGCAATTTCCTGGTGTATCCATAGTGCTGTGGTATAACTCAATAGACGTTTTGTCTTCAAATATTCGAGTGACGATATGGTTTTCGTTACTCTACTATTTCGTCGTTGAAAAAAGTGATACATGGATAACAAGGTGAAAATCTTAAAGCAAAGGCTGATATGAAACGTTAACAAGCCAGAGAATAGCATGCTGTCATCAGATTTACAGAATAATTTTAGCTTCTACTCTGAAAAAAAAATTCTGTACGTGGACATTGATTTTCACATGATGGAAGTCAACAGAGAGGTGCATGCTTGGATTCAAGCTCAACAACAACAACAACAACAAATGTTCTGCGGAGGCCTCAAGGACATCGTGAGACTTTTAATAAGTATTTAGAAGAACAAGGACACTGCAGTTAAAAGATAGCTTTGAAACCTTGTACATCTTATCTTACTAGGGTCGTGAGAATCATTTATGAATACCGCAAACACTTTCAACCTTAAGCAGGAACGTCGCTAGACTTCGAAATTTGGGTGAGAGGGTGTTAATCTTGCTGGGGCAACTTCCAAAGCTACTTTATTTACGAATAAACACTAAAGGAAATGATTTTTAACGCTTTTTACTACAGGCTATGAAGAAATTCGTGCAACTCCAAGCCCCTAGACACCCACCCAGCCACCTGGATTTGACTAGTTACGCCACTGGTACACCAACAATATAACATGACAATGAGCAGTGGGTTATTGGTGTAAGATCTACACCAATGAGCCATTTGATTATGACCACCCCCAGCCTAGAGAAATGAGCGCGCCTGGAGACCGAACGGTGGCGCAGGTGAAGTTCACAGGACCGGCTTTCGGTTAGTAGAGTGTTTGAAGGCAGAATGGGAAAAGCTGCCAATTTGTGGGAGTTTGATAAAGGACAAATTGTGATAACGCCGCGGCTTGGAACTACGATCTAGAAAACTGCCGGGCTTGTGGGTTGCTCGCGTGCCGCTGTAGTGAGAACGTATACTGTTGTGGTGCACAAATGTGAAAACGACGAGCCGTGTTCCAGATGTATGTCTACCGCAGCTCACTGATGCCAGAGGGGAGCGGAGACTCTCGCGCACTGTTCACAGCGCGACAAATCACCTGCAGTTACAACAGTGGTGACCAGGGAAATGTGTCATAGCACACAGTTCATCGTAGCCTTCCGCGCATAGGCCTGCATAGCCAAAGACCCAGTAGGGTCCCCATGCTCACTGCACGTCATCACCAACAACGCATGAAATGGGCTCGAGATCATCGAGATTGATCCGTGTTTGGAAGAAAGTGGATTGGTCTGAAAAAACCAAGATTCCTTGTGTATCACGTAGACGTCCGAGCGCGGATACGCCGATTACCAACGGAGGCTATAATTCCTGGATGCAAAATTGGGCGGAAACAAGACGTCGGCGGCGGTTTTATGCTGTGGGCGATGTTCTCTTGGAACACTTTAGGTCTCATTATCCCAACAGCACAATCTTTAACACCTGTCAGGTATCAGAACATCGTTGTGTACCCGTTCACTCATTCATGGCAATTGTGTTTTCTGCTGGCGATGGCCATTACCAACAGGATAATGCGCCATACCACAATGCCAGAATCGTCAAGGATTAGTTAGAGGAACATGCTGGTGACTTTCTGTTAATGCGCTGGCCTCCAAATTCACCTGACATGAACCCAATCGAACATTTGTGGTTCGACTTGGAAAAATTGGTTCGCGCTAAATCACCACCACCCCGAAATGTACGGGAATTGGAGGATTTGTTGTTGACATTGTGGTACCAGATACCCCAGGATACCTACTGCCACCTCATCGAACCGATGTCTCGCCGAGTGGCAGCTGTTTTGGTGGCTAAAGGGAGTCTACAGCTTATTATGTAGGTAGTCATAATGTAATGAGTTCCCAGAGGTAATCTAAGGCCCGCTTCCCACAGATGGAAAAAATCCGCCTAAGTAATAAATCTCCCGGATACTCTACCGCTGATTTTTAAACGGACTATGGAATTATACCGAGACTTTCAAATACGCGCGGAAGGGGTAGAAATTCCGACGTGGTTGCCGCTCAACCTCTGTAGGGTCCGCTGAAAACTGGACGGCGAAAATACCGTCCAAATTTAGAGAAACGCAAGTGTAAGACAAGATGTTCTCACAGGCGGCTAGCGGATCATCTGCTACAGCAATAAAACAATCATTTTTTGTGAGAGAGGGTAGGAAATAAAGTGCTGTTGCACAAAAAGCCACCGATTTGGTTCCCACTCATATGTCGGGGGTTGTTTTTTTTATCCGCTCTAGCAATAAACCCGCTTTTGTAAAAGCTAGCCAAAAACTGCACTGCGGGACGGTTTTACTGCTTCGGCGGATTTTTTTTCCGCTTGTGTGAAAGCGGACCTAAAGTTGTTTTTTTTCCCAGCTGTCTGCTATTTCGATAGTTGTTGCACCTCTGGGGAAGAAATCGGCAGGACTAAATTGTTTGAAGGACCAGTTGGATCCCAAACTCACCCCTCCCCGAAAATGCTCCATAGACTTCCCCCAGCTAAAAAATAAACCATCTCAGTTCGTGGAGTAAAACACCATACATGGGCAATACTTTGAGCTGTTGGGGGACAGTGAATGGGATGATTTAGGGGAGGGGTGGGTTGAGGGCCCGAACTTTAACCCCCAAAACAACTGGCTCCGAGATGTATCCCGCAAGAGCTCGTCAAAGGCCCATTTCACACAAGGGGATTTCTTCCGCCGAAGCAATAAAACCGTCCCGCAGTGCAGAGTTTTTGGCTAGCTTTTACGCAAGGGGTTTTATTGCTACAACGGAGAAATAAACGCCTGAAGGATGAGCGGGAACTATCGGTGTTTCTTTGTGCAAAAGCACTTTGTTCCCCACCCTTTCTCACAGAAGGGATTGCTTTATTGCAGTAGCGACGATCGGCTGGCCACCTGTGTGAACATCTAGCCTTACAGCTACGTTTCTCCAAATTTGGACTACATTTTTCCCGTCATGTTTGTAGCGAACCCCGTGGAGCTGAGCGGGTACCGCGTCTGAAATTTGGACGGTATTTTTCCCTTCCAGTTTGTAGCGAACACCGTAAAGCTGAGCGGGTACCGCGTCTGAAATTTGGACGGTATTTTTCCCTTCCAGTTTGTAGCGAACACCGTAAAGCTGAGCGGGTACCGCGTCGGAATTTCAACCGCTTCCGCGCGTCTGAAAATTTTGGTATAACTCAATAGTCCGCTTTAAAACAAGCGGCAAGACAGCCGGGAGATTTATTACTCCGGCGGAAAAAATCCGTTGGTGTGAAACGGGCCAAGTACAATACAAAAAAAAAACTGTTGTAGAAACAAACGTTACATCTATGAATTTAGGGAACTCCTGCGGGACACATTTCGGAGATTTGCGTCTGAAAATTTCGGTACAACTCAATAGTCCGCTTTAAAACAAGCGGCAAGACAGCCGGGAGATTTATTACTCCGGTGGAAAAAATCCGCTGGTGTGAAACGGGCCAAGTACAATACAAAAAAAAAAAACTGTTGTAGAAACAAACGTTACATCTATGAATTTAGGGAACTCCTGCGGGACACATTTCGGAGATTTGCGTCTGAAAATTTCGGTATAACTCAATAGTCCGCTTTAAAACAAGCGGCAAGACAGCCGGGAGATTTATTACTCCGGTGGAAAAAATCCGCTGGTGTGAAACGGGCCAAATACAATACAAAAAATCTGTTGGAGAAACAAACGTTACATCTATGAATTTAGGGAACTCCTGCGGGACACATTTCGGAGGATTTGTTTTTGGGGTGAAAGTTGGGACCCTCAACCCACCCTCTTTTCTAAATCATCCCCTTCACTGTCTTCCAGGACCTCCAAACATTGCCCGTGTCGAGTGTTTTAGTGCAAGAACTGGTGTGCTTGGTTTTTTAGTTTAAGAAAAAGTCTAGCGGGCACTTTCGGAGGAGGGGTGTGCTTGAAATCTAACCGGTCCCTCAAACACTTCAGCCCTCCCGATTTCTTCCCCAGAGGTACAAAACTATCGAAATAGCGGACAGCTGGGGGAAAAACGGCTTTGCATTAGTGAAGAGGATGATGCTTGGTGTAAAAAGGTAATATAGGAAGAGAAACTCATGGATCAAGAAAATGACAAGAATGGAAGATATCATGATAAAAATAAAATCCCTGAAATGGCAATGGAGTGGACATACTGCTAAAGGAACTAACTACCTTAGCCAACTGAAATATTAGCCACGATATCGAGGGACAGGAGAAGACCCAGAAGAAAACCACGTGGAGTATGATGGACGAATTTCTGAAGTATGTCGGAGTGACATGGAAGAAAATTGTTCAAGGGAGAAAGTCGTGGAAGAGATTTGAGAAGACATTTATCCAGCAGTGGATTGAGAATGGTAATGATATATATATATATATATATCATCATCATCATTGTCAACCATTATCAATCCACTGCTGGACGAAGGTCTCCCCAAGTTTCCTCCACAACGGTCTGTCTTGTGCCAGTCTCCTCCATGTCACCCCTGCATACTTTCGAATTTCATCCACCCATCTCCCATGTGGTCTTCTTCTGGGTCTTTTCCTGTCCCTTGGAATCCAATCTAAAATTTAGGCTGTCCATCGATGATCTGTCCTTCTGGCAGTATGTCCAGCCCATTGCCATTTCAGGGATTTAACTCTGATCATGATGTCTTCCACTCTTGTCATTTTTCGGATCCACGAGTTCCTCTTCTTATCTCTCCTGGTTACACCAAGCATGCACCTCTCCATGCTTCTTTGAGTTGTCTGCAGCCTTTGTATGTCTCTTTTAGTTAAGGTCCACGTCTCTGCACCATACGTAAGCACTGGAAGGATGCATTGATCAAACACTTTTCTTTTAAGACATAATGGCATATTGCTCTTGAAAATTATGCTGTTTCTTCCAAAAGCTCTCCAGGCAAGTTTTGTACGCCGATTAATTTCTTCATCAATGTGACCCTCACTTGATATCTGCTGTCCAAGATAAACGTACGTGTCTGTTATCTCCAGCTTTTCTCCATCAATCGATAAATCTTCATTTCTTGTAAAAGCATTGAACATCACTTTTGTCTTCTGAAAGTTCATTTTTAATCCCACTTCTTTACTCTTGTCAGCAAGTTCCTGGATCATACTCTGCAGCTCTGATGGGGTAGTATATATATATATATATATATAGGGTGTTCGAATAATGCTATGCACTGAATGTACGAATTGCAGTAATGTAATAATAAATTTTGAATGGAATTACAGCAGAAGTGACATACTACGTGGAAGTGCTCTGTGTCTGGTAACCTTCATGTCTCCCCATCCCAAGGCGCACGCAGCTGTCATCCCGAGCGCTGTGTTGACGGATGCAGACGTGTCGATTGATCACTCGTCCCGGCACAAGGACAATAATGTTGACGGTTGAACAGAGTGTTTCTGGTGGAACATGTCTCTCGTCATGACTACAAGTACACGGACGAAGTGCAAAAACAGTTCGCTAGGAAATTTCATGATGCAGACGTCCCCCATCGTACTGCGGCACGTCAGCTCATAGCGAAGTTGCTGGCAGTGTTCTGAATGCCCTCAGTAACTTAACACGTTTCACATAATGCACGTGTGTAATAGATCCTGGAAACCAGAGACGTACGTTAAGGAACAATGCCTGCAACATTGGAGACAGGTGGAACCCAAGAATGGATTCGTTTGTTGCAGATGTGGCACGATCCCGCCACCCCGGTAGGCCATCTACGACAGACAAGACCGTACAGGATATCCAGAACAGGACACAGAGGAGTCTACACAACTCCGTGGGGCGGTTGTCACAACCATTCATATTCGAACTCCTGGAACAGGAAATCAACGAAGAATGTTTCCAGCAAGACAGTGTAATCACCCACACCGCTGGTGCATTAATGCCCGGTCACCGGATCTGACACCGCCTGACTTTTTTCCGTGTGAACACTGAAAGGGACGGTGTACGCAGGTAATCCAAATACGCTTCAAGAGCTGCAGCCTGCAATAACGACCCACATCCAACGAAACACACCACATACCCTGAGAAAGTTCTTCACCAACATGCAGAAGCGTATGTACACATGTCTGGATGTCGGTAGGGCCCATTTCCAATACCTCCTGCAGGAACCAGTTTGACATGATAAATGTAACTTTCAGTGCGCAGTTACTTTTCGGGCACCCTGTATATGCATGTGAATAAATAACCAGCTCGTTGTTACACCGAATCCCCCAGGAAAATTCGTCATCCTGTCTGAGCGCACCTCATGATAAGGATGACCAACCAGCCTACGAACTGAAGAATCAAAAGTTTTTTGTTTGTTTGTTTGTTTGTTTGTTTTCGGGGTTTAACCCTTTATTTTTATTTTACAACCAAGTTTGTTACATGGTAGATGCAGAAGACATAGCTTGAGAATAACAAAAAAAGCTGAACAAAACTACATGCTGTGAAGGAAATAACTCTTGATAAAAAAGAAACTAGTGTAAAGCTAGGTACACAGATAGCTAAAACCAACACACCATTTGTATTATTATTATGAGAGGTACATTGTATACAATCAAGATAATGTAACTGCATACAAAAGAAAAACTACAAAACACTACTATCAAAAATAACATACAGTCAGGTCGTATCGCAGTAACAGAAGTGACATAACTAGAAACCAACAATAAACAAGAAAGATGACACCAATTTTCGGGTGTAATAAGCACGTCTTTTGAATCCGTTCTGACGCAAATTAAATTTATCAAAGCTATTCAAAGGCAATGGAACCGGTATGGAAAACAATAGTATCTGACGGAAGGAAGTTTTACAATCGGGTCTTTAATCCCTCAGATATTGCTGTAAACGGAATCGTGAGCTTACGAATTCTTAGAAACAGAGTTATCGACAAAAATAAGATGTGACTTTACTTCCCCTGGTGGGAAAACCATGCATTATTTTAGGAAGAAAGTATTCTCAAAAGGTTTATCCATATAAGCGGTATCGGTCCAAGAAAAAAAATTTAGTCGAGTTTTCAGGAGCCCAGATTTTACAACAAATACTTCAGAAGCAGAAATTAACACTTATGACCCCTGGTGGCTAAACCATTCTTTACCAAACATTAGAAATTATGTAAAAAATATTTTCCACCAGGTCTTGTATGCGATACAGGAAGAATTTTTCAAATCGGAGCTTTAGGAGCAGAAATAACGCAGAAAACGCAATTTACCTTTGTGCCCCTAGCGGAAAATCTATGATTTACTTGAAAATGTAAAATTCATAGGAAAAACATTTCGCATCGGAAACACTATCCAACAAAGAAGGAATTTTTAAAATCGTACTCTTAGAAGTAGAGATATTGACAAAAATAAGAGATATATCTACGTCCCCTGGCGTAGAAACCATGCATTTTTTCAAGAAGAAAATTTTTCTAAAAGGTTTGTCGACATGAGTAGTATCGGTCAACAAAAGACTTTTTTTTCAATCGAGATTTTAGAAGCTCATATTTTGCTGCAAATACAGCAGAAGCGGAAATTAAGACTTACGCCACCTGGTGGCCGAACCATTTCTTACAAAAATTAGAAAACATGTGCAAACGATTTCCCATCAGGAGCTGTATCCGGTGCAGAAAGAATTTTTCAAATCGTAGATTTAGAGGCAGAGATATAGGGGGAAGCGCAATTTACCGCTACGCCCTCTAGCGGATAGTCTATGAATTACTTGAAAATTTTGAAATTATATGAAAAACATGTCCCACGGAAAACACTATCCAACAAAGAAGGAATTTTTCAAATCGTACTCCTAGAAGTAGAGATATTGACAAAAATAAGATGTACATCTACGCCCCCTGGCGGAGAAACTGTGGAATATTTTAAGAAGAAAATATTCCGAAAATATTTATCGATGTCAGTGGCATCAGTCCACGAAAGAATTTTTTCAATCGATGTTTTAGAAGCTCCTATTTTATTACAAATACATCAAAAGAAAAAATTAACACTTACACCCCCTGGTGGCCAAAGTATTCTTTACCAAAAATTTGAAATTATATGCAAAAGATTTTCAATCAGGAGATGTATCCGCTGAAGAAAAAAATTTTCAAATCGGAGTTATAGAAGAAGAGTTATCGGGGAAAATGTAATTTACTTTTACGCCCCCTAGCGGAAAATCTATGCGTAATTTGAAAAGGTAACTATATCTAAACTACTCTTCGAAATAAATGAAATCGAAAGATAAAAAAAAATTCAATCGGATGTTTAGAAGCAAATATGTGGAATAAAACGCATTTTTGAATTCGACATTATCTGCATTTACGTCCTCTACCGGCAAAATTGTACATCGTAAAAAACAAAAACAAAATAAAGGATCATCATTTGCATATTTCAAGCTTTTCAATGCAAAAAGAATTTTTCAAATCGGACTAATAGTTGCAGAGATATCGTGGGTACAGGCGGACAGACGGACGGATGGACAAACCGATAGTAGAAGCACGATCTTTTTTTACAAAAGACCTGCTAAAAAAAAAAAGAGGGAGAAGGTGTTTTAATCATTTGTTTCTACTCAGTGGCATGATATCAGGGAATTAGCTCTTCTCCGTCATACCTTGTGTCATGGCGCAGAGAATAGTGGACTAGAACGAGTTCTTATCGCTAGTTACAGATTTATGGTCGGTACTGCTATGTAGCCAAGGGGGAAAAGGAATTGTTTTGTCGGAGCATCCGTGAAATCCGGACGCTATGTGAATATTTCTGCTCGGGCAGCGCAGAAAATATTGAGTACCGTTTGGTGCAGGTAAATCGGCGAGTTAAGGGGATAACGACTACCGTGAGCTACTCTGGGGACTATAAGCAAAAACCTGTCTCTACTTTAGCTCCATTGGTTTTAAGGAAAGGATAGATCCAGTGTGGTAAGACAAGTACACTGCCGTATCAGAATAATATGACCACCCCCTGAATCACGGTGCACCCGCCCAGGCGCGTCACAGAGTGCACGTGACAAGGTCGAGTACGCAGAGATATAAGCGGCGGGCCAGGATACATGAGCCATAATGCGTTACGTGAGTGCAATGGGCAGAAGTAGTGATCTGCCGGTTGTTCAGAAAGGAATGATCATCGTCTATCGCACCAAGGGAGGAAGCATCTCAGAAACAGCACACTTCGTGGGCTGTTCGTGAGGTGATGGACCGCTGACACACAGAGTACCTCCCAACGTTATAACTGTGGAGCCCCAAAGGCTATCGACCCAGAGTAAAATGTGGCCTATATCGACTGGTAAAGGGCAATCGACGCGCAACAATGCCGCAATTGATCACGCAAATGAAAGCTGGGACATCCAGGTACGTGCCCCTGATAACAGTAGAGCGAACCCTGTAACGCATGGATCTCCGGAGTCGATGCCACGTCACGGCGCCCATGCTAACTCAGGTCCATCGACAACGACGCCCGGACACGCTTGTCAGTCAAGTACAGGCCGGCGGTGGCAGTGTGCATGTCTGGGGGATGTTTTCTTGGTATGACCTGGAATCGCTGGTACCATTGGATGGGTCCCTGAACGCTAATGGCTACTTGTCCATATTCGCTGACCACATGCATCCCTTCATGCTGGACGTTTACTCTGGTGGTGATGGTGTCTACCAACAGGACAATGCGCCCTGAAACGTCGCTATAAGGGAGTACGTGACTGGTCGCAGGGACACGATAGCTATATCTTCCTTCTTCCTTGGCCGGCGAAATCGCCTGACCTCAATCCTATAAATTACTTGTGGTACTATTTGGATCGACAGGTTCGACATGCCTCCATGCTCTGCTGCAGTCCGAATGGGTACGTGTGCCTCGGGCAACTGTTATATGGAACTATTTAAACTTTAACTAAATTGCAACTTCGGTTATTTTGTGTGCGAATGACAGCTAGGGAAATTCACCCTCAGTTAAAAAGGAGCTTAACACAGATTCATTTCGGGGGAAAGTAATTCTTTCACGGACCGGGACCTCCTACGAACAAAAGGACATCCCCTTTCCCCCTGTTGTTGGACACCACTCTTCCTCAGAGAGAGAGAGAGCCCGCCAGGGATAATTCATCGGTAGTCAATTAAGGGCATTCAACTTCTAACGTCAAGAGCACAGAAAGTGAAAGGGATTTGGACGCGGCAGTCATAAACAGAAGGTCTTGGAGAATTCAGTGGAGAACGGGAAAGCGGGAATGTAGCCACGTAGGGATAAGAACAGATTTGGCGGGGAAAACGTAGAGAAAGCCGTCCATATTATCCATTTCCCGCTGGAAGTATTTATTGTTCATTCAGACCAACTAATATTCCAATCCTAAGACCAAAAGTCATTTGGCTACTAATGCGCTTAAAGATAGATAAATTGAAGGGTACAAAATATACCCTAAAACTTAATGCGCATTCTTATAACTTGTGACGAAAACAAAGCTACCGTACCAGTGAAAGCGGCAAATAGAACTCTTGAATAATGAACTTAAATTCTTTTTTAATCTATGAAACATACAATTATTTCAATCACACATGATTCGCAAATATATATATACAAGTCTTTCAGATTATGAATTAAGAGGTAACTGCACAATATTCTAGGTGAAGTAAATGAAATTGCACATACTATTGCAGTAATCCAAATTAGTCTATTTCGTTGAAACAAAAAGTTTATAAGGTATTAAGTTATACAAAACCGTGTTCCTTTGGTTTCGTATGAACTCTCCGCATTCCGGTAGCTGTTCCAGTCTCTTGTCCAAAAAGTTAATGCGTATAGTTCATTGAAGAAACACATTACACACGGTCACCGGCAACACCACATGACCCCGCCACAAATATATTCGCGTGGTCCGTTTGACGCGCGCGATGCATTTCGGTATATCTGCAATACCATTATCAAGCGGTTCTAAGTAATGCTAGGAAAGCACACGGGTATTTATACTCCTCGATGCATATAATTGTCTGTCACGTCCTGTCAACGTCACTTGTGATGTCACACGTTGATTTGTCGTAACGAAGAGCCTCGTTGACAATTTGCTGTAAGCCGACTGATGGATCAAATTCAGAATCGTATCTGAGTGGATACGTCCCAATTTCATTTTTATTTCTTGAGTTATATTGAGTCTTTCTGTTTTTTGGTTTATTTTGAGTTTCATTTTCCTATATAAGTTTCCATGGGTATAGAACTTCAATAGGGTTAACCTTATTACAGTGTTTTTCCGCGTTTTTTCAATAACAATGGCTTCTGAAAAACGCATTAGTTTCTCTGGACGTTGATCAAGAACAAATTTTGCTCTCTCAAAATCAGGGTTACAAACATTATCCATACAGAATTCGATAAGGCTGTCTTCCGGTCGTTTTAATTCCAATTATATTGGTGCTGTTGTATTCCAGTTAGTAATCGTTTTTTTTTTTTGTTTTTTTTTTGTGCTTCCTACATAGAATTTTGACTTGGTACCATCTTGATTAATCACTGGGATAATATACACACCAGCTTTATTTAAATCTTTCTTGGGCCCTTTATTTTTTAAGAGTATATCAGCATAAGTGGTGACATTTGTACCAAAACTCTTATTAACTTTTTCACATTCTCTGTGTAATATGGAAGTAATGGCTGAGAGATATGGAAATGTACCACATTTCCATATCTCTCAGCCATTACTTCCATATTACACAGAGATCATTGATGGATCAAATTCATCAATGATCTCTGTGTAAAGATCATTGATGAATTTGATCATTGATGAATCAAATTCATCGATTTGATCGACTGATGGATCAAATTCAGAATCGTATCTGAGTGGATACGTCCCAATTTCATTTTTATTTCTTGAGTTATATTGAGTCTTTCTGTTTTTTGGTTTATTTTGAGTTTCATTTTCCTATATAAGTTTCCATGGGTATAGAACTTCAATAGGGTTAACCTTATTACAGTGTTTTTCCGCGTTTTTTTAATAACAATGGCTTCTGAAAAACGCATTAGTTTCTCTGGACGTTGATCAAGAACAAATTTTGCTCTCTCAAAATCAGGGTTACAAACATTATCCATACAGAATTCGATAAGGCTGTCTTCCGGTCGTTTTAATTCCAATTATATTGGTGCTGTTGTATTCCAGTTAGTAATCGTTTTTTTTTTTTTTTTTTTTGTGCTTCCTACATAGAATTTTGACTTGGTACCATCTTGATTAATCACTGGGATAATATACACACCAGCTTTATTTAAATCTTTCTTGGGCCCTTTATTTTTTAAGAGTATATCAGCATAAGTGGTGACATTTGTACCAAAACTCTTATTAACTTTTTCACATTCTCTGTGTAATATGGAAGTAATGGCTGAGAGATATGGAAATGTACCACAGAAGATTTTTATCTCTTTTTCTTCAATCTTCTGCATATGTTTGTGGTCATAAATCAGTTTATATATCATTATCCAATAGCTGTATTCAAAATCCAATTGAGTTCTTCATTTCGTAGTTTTTTTTTTTTTTTTTTTTTTTTTGATTGGAGGTTTAACGACCACCGTGAGCAACTCAATGGGCTATAAGCGGTCGCCCGTCCCTAATTTAGGGTCACTGGTTCCAGGGAAGGGAGAGAGCCAGTGCCGTAAGACAAATACAACATCCATGCCTCACCGGGATTCGAACCCGGACCCCTTTCGGACGAATGATCAGAGGCCATCGCTTAGACCACTGCGCCACCGGGGCGGCTTTTCGTAGTTTACTACGGCTTCATACTGTAAAAGCTCTTTGTACTAAATATCTAAACGCAGAAAGTTTATGGGATATTGGATGACAAGAACTAGCAGGAATGAACACCGATGGAGCATAAGTATCCTTCCGCTAAACTTGAAATTCTGGTTGATGTTATCTTCTTGAAACCATAACATCCAAGAAAGGTAATTCACCATTCTACTCCATTTCTGTAATAAAAGTTATAGTCGGATAATAATCGCTGAAGGCCATTTGTACATTTTGAATTATATCTTGATTAGATTCCCTGAAAATTATAAACGTATCGTCTACATATCGGGAACATGATGAAATATTGTGCTCATAAATAGGAATAAAGTTATCTTCGATGTCCTTCATAATTACTTCCGCGAAGAGTGTGGACATGGGCGAGCCCATTGGGGCACCAGGTCTCTACCGAAACATTTCCCCCTTAAAACTCAAAATAGTTGCTGTCTTGAATAAAAGAAAGAGCAGAAATAATGTCGTCAACTTCCCTAGATGACAACAAGGCATTTTAGGATAGTTTGTAATGTATAATTGAAATAGCAGTCTTAACAGGGGTATTTGGGAACAACGATATTGCGTCCATGCTAAAAAACAAGCGGTATCGAAGTCAAAAACACATTGTTTCACTCTGTCAATAAACACCTTATACTATTAGGACACAATATTGCGAGTATGGTATTAATGGTCTCAAAAAATTCAGCAAATTTCTTTCCAGATGTATTGAAGGAAAACTAAATCTTGAAATTATGACTCTCATCGGAGTATCTGGCTTATGGAGCTTAATTTTACCAAACGTGCCTGACAATCCGCCTCCCTTCGGAAGCTCGGAGATTCGTACTGAATCTGGTAAACAACTGTGGTTACGGAAATAAGCCAATTTGTGATTGATTAAGATGGTACCAGGTCAAAATTCTATGTAGGAAGCACAAAAAAACGATTACTAACCAGAATGAAACAGCACCAAGATAATTGGAAGAAAAAAGACCGGAAGACAGCCTTAATTGAATTCTGTATGGATAATGTTTGTAACCCTGATTTTGAGAGAGCAAAACTTGTTCTTGATCAACGTTCAGAGAAACTAATACGTTTTTCAGAAGCCCTTGTTATTGAAAAAACGTGGAAAGACAACTGTAATAAGGTTAACCCTATTGAAGTTCCATACCGATGGAAACTTCTATTGGAAAATTAAACTCAAAATAAACCAAAAAACAGAAAGACTCAATATAACTCAAGAAATAATAATGAAATTGGGACGTATCCACTCAGATACGATTCTGAATTTGATCCACCAGTTGGCTTACAGCAAATTGTCAAGGAGGCTCTTCGTTACGACGAATCAACGTGTGACATCACAAGTGACGTTGACAGGACGTGATAGCCAATTATATGCATCGAGGGGTATAAATACCCAAGTGCTTTCCTAGCATTACTTAGAACCGCTTGATAATGGTATAGCAGATATACCGAAATGCATCGCGCGCGTCAAACAGACCACACGGATGTGTTTGTGGCAGGGTCATATGGTGTTGCCGGTGAGAGTGTGTAATTTGTTTCTTCAATTCACTATAAGCATTAACTTTTTGGACAAGAAACTGAAACACCTACCGGAATGCGGAGAGTTCATACGAAACCAAAGGAACAAGGTTTTTATAATTTAATACCTTCTTATTAACTTTTTGTTTCAACGAAATATACTAATTTTTATTACTGCAATAGTATGTGCAATTTCATTTATTTCACCTAGAATATGGCGCAGTTACCTCTTAATTTAAAATCTGAAAGACTTGTATATATATATATTTGCGAATAATGTGGAATTGAAATAATTGTGTGCTTCATAGATCAAAAAAGAAATCAGGTTCATTATTCAAAAGTTCTATTTGCCGCTGTCACTAGAATGATACCTTTGTTTTCATCACAAGTGATAAAAATGCGCATAGAGTTTTAAGGTATATTTTGTACCCTTCAATTTAAATTTAATATTCCAATATTTCCTCTCCCCAATCTGAAGAATAAATATGTGTGCAGTCGAGATCATCTGTCATTACATTCAATTTGTTTAACTACTTATTTATTTGCTTCTGTGCTCCAATGACAGGAACCTGAAATCAACAACTATTCTTCTAATAAAATAATGTCCGCCACAATACCTATAATTGAAGAAACCAACACAACCTTCGAGGGCCTCGTTGCGCCCATGGCACGCCGTCTCGCCGCTGTCATCCGGGCCAAGGGTGGTTATTCCCATTATATTAGGTAGGTAATCATATTATTCTGTGTATACGACTCTGCCTCATCCAGGACTCTAACCCGGGCACATATAATGGTCAGAAAACAGCGCTTTCGACCACTTTAGCAAGGAGCGGCCGTGTGTGTGTGTGTGATTGAGTAGGTTCAAAACAAGTTAGTAAGTTGTAAACTTCCTGGGATTCATCACTGTCACCTGTCTGGAACTAGAAAGTGTGTGGCCTTCAACGAATGTTCTCAAAAGAAGGTCAGAGTGCGAAAAAGATGTTTTTAATCGGCGACAATCACGCCTCGCTTTGATCTCGCTGGTTATACACGACCTTGCTATACCCCAAACAATTCATTTTAACCTCGATGGATATGACCTTCACGACCAATAGGCAGCTTACGAGTCCCCTGCCGAATAAGCAATTGTGCCTCACTATGGCACTTTCTTATTGAAAGGCATGGATATGGGCGATACTTTTTTCAAGCGAGGGTCGACCCCTTTTGTTTTCTTTGACTCTCAGCTTCTCAAAAATCGCTTTTTAGATATTTTATATCCTTTTTATTTGCGCTTTCCAACCGTAGGTTGAAGAAGCGTACATGTCCCTTTGTCCGTCCGCACGATAACTCGCGTAAAAATGGTTCGATTTCGATGAAATTTTAGTATGTGGTAGGGGACCACCTGGGAATGAACCCTATTGAAAATGGACGAGATGGAATCACAGGTCAGAACATAGGAGCGGGATCCATTCCATTGCACTCATGCGTCATAACTTACGTAAGACTGCTTCGATTGCGACAAACTTTAACATGTTGTTCCGGAGGTACACTGAACCGGTCCTGTTGAATATAATCGAACTAGGGTCAAAGGTCAGGACACAGGAGCGAGATTTATTCCACAGCCATTATCCTTATAACTTGAGTAATAAGTTAACTAATGATTCCTGGTATATTGGAAAGCGTATCATAATCAATACATTGCATGATTTTACTAACTTGTTTTACTTATTTATTTTTGAAGTTTACCTAGAGTTCTAGAGTTGTAGGAAATGCTTTAGCGCACCAAACGAACAACGTATGTAAGTGTGGTAGATACATTCATGAGGCCCATGCGTGACGCATGTTAAGTGTATGAAATGTCAAGCAAGGGTCAGTGCACTTTACGTCTCATTAGTAAAAAAAGTCATCGCTTGTCAGTTTTCAAGATGCAGTTTCTACTGATCATGGCGTTCGTCTGGGGGGCCTCTTCCTGCCCGGAAGTTCGCTGTCTGTTGGCATAAATGTTGAATAAATTTAAATAATGTTTAACTCCCTGTGAACTTGCTTGCTCCCTTTGGCACGGTTCTGCATGCATCGCAGCTGATTGCGAAAAACCTCGGTGCGGTGTATGATTTTTTTACCTCTTTGAATCCGGCGATCCACCTGAAAGAGATACAGTTACTAGTTTTAAACCCTTTCGTCCTTTAACACTTCGCCTGCGGAGAGATTTCGTTTTCGGGAAGGAATCTCATCGCCAGAAGCAGCTTTCTTCACTCAAGGACAACACTCGTTACCGTAGTAACTGTCAGAGGTCATTTTCTTTTTCTTTTTTTGCTTTTTACTATTTTTCTTTTTTCTCTGCGGTCGAACAGCTGAGGGAGGAAAACCGAAGGGGAGGGCTGACTGATAACGGTTGTACGAAAAACCTGCACTTTTGCGTAACGAAGATCCATCCCCATGACGCTGAGGAAGCTAATTCGCCCATTAGGTAACTAACCATTTGGGGCTGTGCTTCTTCCAGTTGAAAACAACATCGTGTTTTCTGAAGCGAGAAGATTATTTTCGCTGACTGTATTTTTCTAAGCATTGTGCAGATCAGTTATTGAAGTTTTCGAAGCGAGGTCCACTGATTGTTAGAATTGCGTAACATTTCCGAGTACAGCAGAATTTCTGTTAACCGAGATCTAATGGCTTGTCCCTTCGCTGGCAATGAAACGTAAGTGCTTTTTTTTTCTTCTTTTCCAGAAAAGGCACACAACGACGCGTTAAAGCGTAAACAATAATCAGATGCAACGAATAAGGATCCGATTACCAATGAGCAGAAAACATGAGAAAAAATTCACGCTTTCTTAATGGCATTTGTTCAGAACATCCGTAATTGTGCCTTTGTGTTGTTTAATGTTTTTCCATTTCAGTTGCTGGATCGCTGTGTTATATTAATTCTAACATTTAAAATTACGATAGTGTGATGGTCAATAACATTATGCTCAAAACCCCAAAGCAGAAACCACTGGCGCAGCCGGGAATTCGTGTTGGGGGGGGGGTATATATATAATATATATATATTTGAGTGTCTACGCACACAGTGTATGTATGTATATATCATCATCATTATCAACCATTACAACCCACTGCTGGATGAAGGTCTCCCCAAGTTTCTTCCGCAACGGTCTATCTTGCGCCAGTATGCTCAGTCACTCTCGCATGCGTTCGAATTTCATCCACTCATCTCCCATGTGGTCTTCTGGGTCTTTTCCTGTCTCCTCGAATATATATATTTCGTTGTTGGAAATTTTTACATTAGATAGATAGATAGATAAAAGAGTTGACGTACGTCGTTCTGTATCTCTTTTTTTTTTGGGGGGGGGGGGGGAGGGGGCTAAAACCCTCTCCTAAGAGATTAAGAACCCCGCGAGTGTGTGAGTGTAAGAAACTTCCTGATCGGTCTACGACGAATGTCGTGGAGCCACAAAATAATCTGAGGGGCGGTCACTGGGCAAGACAAAAACTTGGCGAGGAGAGCAATAAAAAAATTTGCACAAGTAAAAATAAAAAGTGTCCAAGAATTAAGAGTACAAGAATCTCTGTCCAACCTCCGTTCTAGAAAATTTTTACTTATATTTTCAAACTGAACCACAAAGATTTGTAGAATAAAATTATACTTAACAATACTGGTTCGACGGATCATCGTGTGAAAAAAACGAATTTTTTTCCCCGTCAATCTCAGCTCACGAAAAATTCCCCCTCCATTTTCAATCTTATGTAACCAAACGGTATTTAATAACAATATAGGCCAGGGAGGACATCGTGATAAAAAAATAACAACAAAATAACGATCATAGAGAAATAAATCTTCGCTCCCTTTAACTTCCGTTGTCGGAAATTTTTGCCTTCATTTTTAAGTTGAAACAAAAATATTTTTTCAACAGAATGATATTTAGCAACAATATTTGGAGGAATAGAACATATTAGCAAATATGTTCTCTTCCTTCAAAGCAAATTACGATCACGGGACTAATCTTCGTTCCGTCCAGCTTCCGTTTTCGGAAAACTTTGCTCGATTTTCAAGCTTAAATGCAAATATTTATGGAATAAAATGTTTAACAACAATACAGAGCAGAGAGAGCATCAAGTAAAGAAAAATTAATATTACAGTGCTCAGTCTAACTTCCATTTTCGGAAGTTTTTCCTGCATTATGAAGCTTAAATACAAATATTTATGGAATAAAATTTCATGCAGAGGCATCCCGGAAAAAAAAAATTAAGATTACAGCGCTCCGTCTAACATACTGTTTTCGGGAAATTGTTGCCTCCACTTTTCAAGTTGAAACACAAATATGTATGCAATAAAGTGATGTTTAACAATAGCATGAACCGAACGAACATCGAGAGAGAGAATAAAAAAAAAAAAACATTATGGGAGAATGGGAGAAATCTTTACTTCTGATTTCCGTTTTCGGAAAGTTTTGAAAGACGGAATTCCGTCCCCAGATGGAAAAGTTGTGCTCATGATCAGAAGTCTGCAAGAGAGGATTAAAATGGTTTATGGAGATGCCCCCCCCCTGCATATTTTGGGGAAATAGTTTTTGTCCGCCGGACCAAAATAAGATCTGCGACGTTATTTGCCCGTCGCCGTGATTTCTGCTACTGGGGTTCAAAATCAACAGTATTTTTCTTTGTTTTTGTTTCGGGGTTCAACGATTATAAGGAGCAACTCTAAGAGGGCCATAAGCAGTCGCTCGTCCCTAAATGAGTGCTACTGGTATCAGGTAGCGCAGCGGTTCCCATTTGGTGGTTCGCGAAGGTGTTCCAAAGGGTTTGCGGTAAAAAGTATCTAATGGCGTCTCCATAAAATTATAATAAATGTTTTTTTAAACAGCAAATAAGTTGAAATGCATTAACAGTTTAATAATTTTTTGCAGATGCTTGGGACACGTGTTCTTACATAGCCAGCATGCATCAGCGGAGGATCGTGCTGTATTAAGTTTCAAAAATATCCGTCTGCGACGGGCACCCGCAACGACGGAAAGACTACTCCGTGACAGCACAATAGTTTGTTCTATCTAATTCTGGCGTAGAAAGAAATTTATTAGTTTTTAGCTTGTGCGATGACCTTGCAAAGTGCGCACATGCTGCTGCTGTTCACCGGAACTCTTAGAACATCGAAAGCCTGTGCATCGTCAAGGCAGCATTGGGTTGTAGGAGCTTCCATTAGTAATTTCTTTACTGTGAAATCATGGCTCACTAGGTGAAGACTGGAATCATAGTAAAACGGAGTAATGAGGAGCGAAAAAATTATATTCTTTCTTCAGACATGCCGCAAGATGATCTTCTGAAATCCCATAAAATTCATTTAAGTGAGAAAAATTCAGAAACATTGCTTAAAAATGTTCAAGATACAGGTATTACATCTAGTGCTAAAAAAAGGAATGCAGTGGAATTTATATTAAATTTGGCTTTTCATTTACGGGATGTAAGAAATGCCCACGCCCACAAGGTATCATGATTATAATCATTCGCGGAAGAAGTCCTCGGGTTCATGATAACAATATAATGTTGAAAGGGGTTCGGTGGTCAAAAGAGGTTGGAAACCTGTGGGGTATGGGATAGCGCCTCTCAACTCAGTACAGCAAGCCTTATCTAGTACTCGAACCCGGTCTAAGCTCGGATGACTAGCCGGATGTCTACGCCTCTTACCACTCTGCCTCAGAGATTGGTAACGCTGGGTTACAATAAATATTTAGTATTCAAAACTGCAAGGAAGCTTCATTCAAAAGCACATGTTTTTAGCAAAACGTTATTTGAAATGCGATAATTCTTTAACACATTTGGCACCCCATCTCCTGAGGTGGAAGCTGTATTACAAGCCAAGGAATCGAAGTTCACAAACTATTTTTGCACGATAAAAAGGGTAGTTAAAAGCTAATGATAAATTAAGACTTTACTAAGTACAATTAAAACATCACAGTTAAAAAACATATAAGACCTTTCGGGGCCGCATCTGTCCCATCCTCGGATATAACACAATCCATGTAGGAACAATTATATAAATACATCAGGAAAATAGTCACATGATCAGGTGGCGTAGTTTGTATGCGCAGATGAACCGAGAAGAAAAAGGCTTAATTGATGTTATTTAAAAATGTTCAAGTTCAGAATGGAGTTGTTCCTGGCTGTCAATGCGAGTTTCCATGCAATAGGAATAATAGAAGGGTAATCATCATTGCCGCATGAAGACCCAAATTCGTAAATAATTAAGCTTTCAGCAAACAGAGTATTAGGCTTCGAAGTTAGGGTGGTCAGAATGTGTGTTTCGTCCCAGCAAGGTTGGCGAGACCCTTTCGAACTAAGTAGAAATAGTGCAGTATTTTGAGAACGCATTTTGACTGTGTATTTGTGTTCTTTCAATCTTGTCTGTAATGAGCACATGGTAGATCCCACATAGACAGTGCTAGCAGGAGGTGAGCTCGTAGAAATTAGTGTAACACAGTAAACACCGTATCTTTGGTCGTTATTTTGAATGGTGGTTCGTTTCTGACCAATGAAAAAATGTTTTTAGTCCGAATACCGATGTCAATATTAAGAGGTAGGCAACAGTTTTTCAAAGCATTAACCAAATCAGGTACATAATCCAAGGCTCTAATATATCCGATATTATTATGTTCCCCACTAAGAGAGGACATAAACTGTCTCTTAACTTTGTTTAAAACACTGGTAATATTGGTAACCGGGGAATCCGTGGGCTGAGGCAATATCAAGAATCCTAGAAATTTCAAGGTTTCTGAATTTCAATGTAGAAGAGTGCGTAAATGCTCTTCGAAAAAGGAAATAAAACGCTGAAAGCTTGTAGTTGAGGGGTGGGCGGATTTCATAGGGATAATAGTGGAAGTTGAAGTAGGTTTACAATAAATTGAAAAAGATGGACTGTGAGAATGGGTTACGAACTAATAAGAAATCCAAAAATGGGAACCTGAAACTAGATTCTAGATCGATAGTGAGTTTTATAGTGGGGATTTCGGAAGATAATCGATCATCAAAGTGAGAAAGTTCGTCTTGGGTCGAGTCGCAAAAGACTAGAACATCATCAACATAACGAAAATAAAGGATAGTGAACTGGAGAATTATTTAGAACCTTTTCTTCAAGGTATTGCAGAAGGAGCTCTGCAAGAATAGGGAAGAGAGGGAGCCTACAGGTGCACCCTCTAGTTGACGATAGATTTGATTATTGAAGGTAAAAAAAGAACGGTTGAAAACTAATCGAAGAGCACACGTGACTGCATGAACTTCCTGAACGGGTATCTGGTCAAGGGAAAGGAGTTTGGTCTCGATAAGGGTGTGAACAGTAGCCACCGGAATATTAGGAAAGAGCAACGACATACGAGGCTCCATAAAAAAAGTGTCGCCACGTGAGTTGAAACGTTTAATCTTGGAAAGGGCTTGAACAGAGCTAAATATGAAAAAAACAGAGTCCGAAATAAGAGGTTTAATGAATTTGGAAAGAGCTTTCTCAAGTGAACGAATAGGGTTACAGTGGCCTGAGACAAAATGTCGAATAGGTTGGTCAGGTTTATGTAATTTTAATTTACCAAAGAGATTGGGGACACTAGGTCCAGAAGGGGGGGGTGATACAAGAAGAAATACAAAGCGGAAGTGAATCTGATAGTTGAAGCCTACTTAGGGCTGAAATAATAGCTGCAAACGGGTTATTTTGGACTTCCAGATGAGGAATATCGAAAAGTGCATCATACATTTTGGAAAGATAATCAGTTTTATTCAAAATAACTGTTTTCGAAGATTTATCAGCAGAGACTACGGATACATTAGGGTTACAACCCTAATGTGTCCTTAGTCTCTGCTGTCGCTGGCGCCTCAAACTGGTACGTGAGGAAACTCGTCTATCGTTTTTGTTGAACTGTTGAAGTTTACAAGTCATCCCTAAGTTTCTTAGAATCAAGTTAACCCCCCCCCCCCCAACCTCTTTGCGGATTCCAACATTCTGCATACAGCAGAACGGAAAAGACTTATCAATGAAATCCGGACAAAAAGAGGCCTCATTGATTTTCTACAAAGTAAGTCTTATTTTGCTTACTCACACCTGGCTGCACGTGTACCTTATCTTATTTTGGACAGACTTCTTATTTCTATATCAACTACCTCTTACTCAACTTCTGAACACTTGCAGTCAACCCATATTAAAAAACTTGGATATTTAGTTTCAGACGAACTCTTGACAAGACTGCCTTCTGGAAAACTCCGTTCAAAACCTAAACAGTCGTCCATTACTTCGGCATACCTTAATCTCACTAGTGTCTCACTTAATCCACTTCAATCTTCTGCTTTACACCAAGGTGCTAAGTTTTGTTATCCAGTCACTCGCATCATCTCCCATTCGGGACCATGCTAGATTTAACTCTGTTCATGCCTCAACATCCTATAGTGTTAAAACCAATAAACATTTTGCACTTTTCAAGGAGGAAAAAAAAGCAATTAAATCTCTTTCGTTGTAACCCTAATGTATCCATAGTCTCTGCTTATAAATCATCGCAAATAGTTATTTTGAATAAAACTGATTATTTTTCTAAAATGTATGATGCACTTGTCGATATTACTCATCTCGAAGTCCAAAATAACCCTGTTGCAGCTATTATTTCAGCCATAAGTAGGCTTCGACTATCAGGTTAACTTCCTCTTTGTATTTCTTCTGGTATCCACCCCCTTCTGGACCTAATGTCCCCAATCTCTTTGGTAAATTAAAATAACATAAACCTGGCCAACCTATTCGACCTTTGATCTCAGGCCACGGTAACCCTATTCATTCACTTGAGAAAGCTCTTTCCAAATTCCTTAAACCTCTTATTTCGGACTCTGATTTTTCCACATCTAGCTCTGTTCAAGCCCTTTCCAGGATTAACCGTTTCAACTCACATGGCGCTCCTTTTTTATCGCGTCTCTGGATGTCGTTGCTCTTTTTCCTAATATTCCGGTGGCTACTGTTCACACCCTTATCGAGACCAAACTCCTTTCCCTTGGCCAGATACCCGTTCAGGAAGTTCAAGCTGTCATGTGTGCTCTTCGATTAGTTTTCAATCTTCCTTTTTTTACCTTCAATAATCAAATCTATCGTCAACTAGAGGGTGCACCTGTAGGCTCCCCTCTCTCCCCTATTCTTGCAGAGCTGCTTCTGCAATACCTTGAAGAAAAAGTTCTACATAATTCTCCAGTTCACTCTATCCTTTATTTTCGTTATGTTGATGATGTTCTAGTCTTTTGGGACTCGACCCAAGACGAACTTTCTCACTTTGCTGATCGATTATCTTCCGAAATCCCCACTATAAAACTCACTATCGATCTAGAATCTAGTTTCAGGTTCCCATTTTTGGATTTCTTATTAGTTCGTAACCCATTCTCACAGTCCATCTTTTTCAGTTTATTGTAAACCTACTTCAACTTCCACTATTATCCCTATGGAATCCGCCCACCTATCAACTACAAGCTTTCAGCGTTTTATTTCCTTTTTCGAAGAGCATTTACGCACTCTTCTACATTGAAATTCAGAAACCTTGAAATTTCTAGGATTCTTGATATTGCCTCAGCCCACGGATTCCCCGGTTACCAATATTACCAGTGTTTTAAACAAAGTTAAGAGACAGTTTATGTCCTCTCTTAGGGGGAACATAATAATATCGGATATATTAGAGCCTTGGATTCTGTACCTGATTTTGTTAATGCTTTGAAAAACTGTTGCCGACCTCTTAATATTGACATCGGTATTCGGACTAAAAACATTTTTTCATTGGTCAGAAACGAACCACCACCCAAAATAACGACCAAAGATACGGTGTTTACTGTGTTACACTAATTTCTACGAGCTCACCTCCTGCTAGCACTGTCTATGTGGGATCTACCATGTGCTCATTACAGACAAGATTGAAAGAACACAAATACACAGTCAAAATGCGTTCTCAAAATACTGCACTATCTCTACTTAGTTCGAAAGGGTCTCGCCAACCTTGCTGGGACGAAACACACATTCTGACCACCCTAACTTCGAAGCCTAATACTCTGTTTGCTGAAAGCTTAATTATTTACGAATTTGGGTCTGCATGCTGCAATGATGATTACCCTTCTATGATTCCTATTGCATGGAAAGTCGCATTGACAGCCAGGAACAACTCCATTCTGAACTTGAACATTTTTAAATAACAACAATTAAGCCTTTTTCTTCTCGGTTCATCTGCGCATACAAACTACGCCACCTGATCATGTGACTATTTTCCTGATGTATTTATATAATTGTTCCTACATGGATTGTGTTATATCTGAGGATGGGACAGATGCGGCTTCGAAAGGTCTTATGTTTTCTAACTGTGATGTTTTACTTGTACTTAGTAAAGTCTTTTAACTACCCTTTTTATCGTGCAAAGACAGTTTGCAAACTTCGATTCCTTGTCTTGCTCAGCACGAATGTTTTCGATCTTTTATGTATTACAAGCACTATCTCTAGTTTACAAGAGATCTTACTTTGGGTTCGATGAGATAATGTATCGGCATTATGAAGGGGCACCAATTGAATCTCCCCTTTCCCCAACCATTGCAGAAATCTGCTTGCAAGAATTGGAAAACAAAGTTCTTCAGTCAACTAGTTACAGACCTATATTATACCTGAGATATGTAGATGATATTTTGGTATTCTGGAACCATCCTTTGGAAGTTTATGCGCGAATTCGTCGCCTGCGACAATTCGTCGCGGACAAATTCGTCGACTACGTCAATTCGTCGCGTTTACAGATTTTGGTTATATACAAAACGAATGCAGGAAAACGTACGATTTCGAACGTCTTCCTCCCTGATCAAATTTATAAAGTTTGGACACTCAGACAGGATAGGAATATTACGCTTTTTCTTTGGCACTAAAAATATTAGACGGTAGACGGTTTTTGGAAGGGGTCAGGGCCCGGTTGGTCAGAGCCCCCCATATACAAATTTTTTGTAAAATCTACAGTTTCCAATTCAGAACCACCAAATCAGGTATCCTATCTCATGGTACCCTAACTTAGACAGTTGTCGGTTTTTGGAACGGGTTAAGCCCGGAGGGGTCAGAGCCCCCACCCCACCCCCACCCCCACATACATACGAAATTTTCGTGAAATCTAGTTTTAATTTCAGAACTATCAAATTTGGTATCATGAAACTCTAACTTAGACGGTTTTTAGAAGGGATTGGAGACCGGGGGTCAGAGCACCCCCCTCATAAAAATTTCGTAAAGTCTACAGTTCTCATTTTAGAACCACAAAATTTGGTATACTATCTCATGGCACTCTAACTTAGACGGTACACCGTTTTTGGAACGGGTCAAGGCCCGGGGGCCATAGCCCCCATATAATTTTTTTTTTTAAAACTACAGTTTTCAAATCAGAACCACCAATTCTGGTATACTATTTCATGGTACTCTAACTTAGACGCTAGACGATTTTTTGAAGGGGTTGCAGCCCGGGGGTAAGGGCCCCCTCATAAAAAAAAATTCGCAAAATCTACAGTATTCAATTTAGAACCACCTATCTCATGGTAACCTAACTTAGACGCTAGACGGTTTTTTTAAGGGGTTTGACCCGGGGGGTAAGGGCCCCCCGACATAAAAATGCCGTAAAATCTACAGTAATCAATTTAGAACCACCAAATTTGGTATACCATCTCATGGTACTCTAACTTAGACGGTAGACCGGTTTTGGAACCGGTCAAGGCCCGGGGTTCAGAGCCCCCAAACATAAAAAAATTTCTTAAAAACTGCAGTTTTCAATTCAGAACCACCAAATCTGGTATACTATCTCATAATACTCTAACTTAGACGCTAGACAGTTCTTGGAAGGGGTTGGAGCCCGGGGGTAAGAGCCCCCCTTCGTCATAAAAAAATGCCGTAAAATCTACAGTATTCAATTTAGAACCACCAAATTTGGTATACTATCTCATGGTACTCTAACTTAGACGGTAGACCGATTTTGGATCGGGTCAAGGCCCAGGGGTCAGAGCGCCCTACCCCATATTTTTTTTTCGTAAAATCTACGGTTTTCAATTCAGAACCATCAAATATGGTATCATGAAACTCTAACTTAGACGCTAGACGGTTTTTGGAAGGGATTGGAGCCCGGGGGTGAGAGCCCCCCCCACACCACATAAAAATTTCGTAAAATCTACGGTTTCCAATTTTATAACTACCAAATTTGGAATACTATCTCATGGTTATCTAACTTAGACGGTTTTTGGAAGGGGTCGGGGCCCTGGTCAAGGGAGCCCCAAACAAAATTTTCATAAAAAGCTCAGTTTTTTACTCTTAAGAATACCCTATCTACGTTCTAAGGCGCTCTTTGGCCCTTTGAGGGCCTTTGCACCATAAACCATCAACTAACCAACCTACGGTCTAAGTTAGAGACTGTAGATAACAATAAAGTGCAAAAATATGCGTTTAATGGTGTATTAAAAACACAAATCAATATAGTTTAGCTTTCACTACCAACGAACGGCTTATCAGGAAGAAATATAATGTGATGCAAATAGAGTTCCAGATATTCAAAACGGTAAGAAAAAGATGATCAATGCCAATGTGAAGTCGAACGCATGCGACATCACATAGGTACATTGCATTTCTTTGTTGCGGGATTCACAGAAGCACACGCCAGATGTACTGCAGTTCTATAGATGTCTCGTAGAAGGTAAGTATTCCCATTCCTTTTTCTTTCTTTTCTGTTTCGCAAAATTAAATTAACTAAATCAAAAAATTTAAAATAAGTTTACTGGAAAATTGCAGGAATATCTTTTTCATTCATTAACTTTCACCCGCTGAACTTGGTGATTCCACAAATAGTAATATGTACCTGGCAAATAACTGGTATCCCTGCTAGTACAAATTATATTAATGATTTATTTGCGTCCAGTTCAATGTAGGATGTCTATAAGAGCGTTTGGGGCCGTATGAAAAATACATTTCAACGTGTGCCGCTACGGCGGCGGAGTGATCTAGGGGCTGGCTTCTGACCACTTCTCAAGAAGAATTTTGTATGTGGAGGCACTTACCCCCGGGCCTTGACCCGTTCCAAAAACCGTCTACCGTTTAAGTTAGGGCACCATGAGGTAGTATACCAAATTTGGTGGTTCTAAATTGAATACTGTAGATTTTACGGCATTTTTTATGACGGGGGGGGGGCTCTGAACCCCGAGCTCCAAACTTTCCAAAAAACCATCTACAGTCGAAGTTAAAATACCATGAGATAGTATGCCAAGTTTGGTGGTTCTAAATTGAAAACTGTAGATTTTACGATAATTTTATACCGGGGGGGGGGGGGGGAGTTCTGACCTCCCAGCCCCCGATCCGCTCCAAAAACGGTCTTCCGCTAAGTTAGAGTTTCATGACACCAAATTTGGTGGTTCTAAATTGAAAACTAGATTTTATGGCAATTTTGTAGGGGGGGGGGGGGGGCTGTAACTCCCCGGGCTCCAACCGCTTCCAAAAACCGTCTACAGTCTAAGTTAGAATACCACGAGATAGCATACCAGATTTGGTGGTTCTGAATTGAAAACTAGATTTTGCGATTTTTTTTATGAAGGGGGCCCTTACCCCCCGGGCTGCAACCCCTTCCAAAAACGGTCTACCGTCTAAGTTAGAGTACCATGAGATAGTATACCAAATTTGGTGACTTTAAATTGAAAACTGTAGATTTTACGAACTTTTTATGAGGGGGCTTTCAACCCCCGGGCTCTAACCCCTTCCAAAAAGCGTCTAGCGTCTAAGTTAGAGTTTCATGATACCATACTTAATGGTTCTGAATTGAAAACTGTAGATTTTACAAAAAAAATTATAATTATGGGGGGGGCTCTAACCCCCGGGCCTTGACCCGTTCCGAAAACGGTCTACCGTCTAAATTAGAGTACCATGAGATAGTATACCAAATTTGGTGGTTCTAAATTGAAAACTGTAGATTTTGCGAATTTTTTTATGAGGGGCCCTTACCCCCGAGCTGCAACCCCTTCAAAAAATCGTCTAGCGTCTAAGTTAGAGTACCATGAGATAGGATACCAGAATTGGTGGTTCTGAATTGAAAACTGTAGTTTTTAAGAAAATTTTGTATGTGGGGGGGAGCTGTGAATCCCCGGGCCTTGACCAGTTCCAAAAACGGTGTACCGTCTAAGTTAGAGTACCATGAGATAGTATACTAATTTTTGTGGTTCTAAAATGAAAACTGTAGATTTTACGAAATTTTTTGAGGGGGGGGGGCTCTGACCTCCGGGATCCAATCCCTTCCAAAAACCGTCTAGCGTCTAAGTTAGTTTCATGATACCAAATTTGATGGTCCTGAAATGAAAACTAGATTTCACGAAAATTTTAAATCGTACGTTTTCCTGCATTCGTTTTGTATGTAACCAAAATCTGTAAATGCGACGAATTGGCGTAGTCGACGAATTTGTCCGCGACGAATCGTCGTGGTCGACGAACTGACGCAGTCGACGAATTGAAGTAGTTGACGAATTGACGCACGCGACGAATTGACGTGACACCCCTTTGGAATACATATCAACATTTGTATCTGAGTGATCAAATGTATTTAACAGTATAAAGTTTACTGTAGAATATGAAAGTAATTATAATTAACCATTTCTAGATATCATGCTTAGTAGAAACCCATCTAAATCAACTATTAATTATTCAGTATATAGAAAACCAGAATCAGATATGATACTAATACCTTGGGCATCACCCATGGAGCTACAAGGAATCGTCGATATCTTTTCTTATAAGAAGAGCTTTTTTTACTCATTCGTCCACCACAGCTCTTCGAAAGCAAGAAATGGATACCATTTATAATATCACCCGTAATCATGGTTATCCAGATGAAACCATACATAGGATAGTAGCCAAGATTAAAAGGAACAGGACTACAACATTAACATCTGTATAGGAACCAAAACAAAGAAAATACATTGGTTCTCTTCCCTTTGTACTGAAATCGTACTATTCCATGAAAACGATATGTCATGAATATGATTTTGATATTGGAAAAAACACAACCAACATTAAGTCCTTCTGAAAGACAGATACCCTGTGGCTTTTGATATGAAACATTGTGTATATATTATTTCTCTTCACAACATAGAAGAAAATGAACAACAAAAAGTGTACATAGGCTCCACTTTTCGTTCAATATCAGCTAGATTAAAAGAACATAAATATGATGTTAAAAATAGATACAACCACAGCTTTAGTAAGACTTGTAAACCAAGGTAATTATCTTAATGCCTGCTTGGAACTAAATTAAAATTCTCAACGCACCAAAATCTAGATCAACTTTAAGATTTGTTGAGAGATTGTATATTATGAAATATGGGAATACAGTATGTAATGTAATTTACCAGAATTTATACCTATACCGTGGAAAACATACTTGGGTTTGTCAGGTTAGGTATTAATAAATCAATAGATTCAACCTATTACTTTTACGTTTGACCACACTCTCATTGGTTAAGCCCATTTCATACTAGTTACATCATCACTACTGTATGTCATATATAAATATCAGTATTTGTTACGTTCGTTTGGTGAATTTTAACAGCATCTGAAGATGGTACCCACTTTGGGTACCGAAAGATTTAATCTGTGTTCATATTTTATCATTTTTTAAATGTATAAAATATTTTAATATTGGAGTTAAAATAGTTATCGTGTCATTTCGGTAGTTTTTCATGTATGTAGTTATCGGCACGAGTTAAATTCACAGTAATTACATTCATTTAAAAAAACTGTTCTGAAGTTTTGGGAAACTCGGTGAAATATGCCCGCATCGCTGAAGCTGAAAGAAATACTTATAAGTTTTAAAGATGTGACATCGGTTTCAATGTGGTGGAAATCTAACGAAATGCAGCTGGAAGAAAAATTAATTACAACCATGATTCTTACCGGAATTGCATAAATGACTACCGAAAATCTCATATACGCACTTCATCGTCGCTGTCTGCAAGGTAGGGAGCGAACCATAGCCTAAAAAAATTCCAGAATCCTAGGGATTTCGAATTGTATTTGCCAGCACAGAAAATTCCTTATGTACACTGTACAAAGAGTCTTAAGTAAACGTTGTCCACTTGCATATCATATGAAAATTCTGACAAAATCAGATACCGGGAGTACTTAAAAATTTTTAAAGCCTTCGTAATAGTAGAAAGCCTAATAATTTAATAAACCATGAAACCTAGCAGCTGGAGAAACAAGAAATTCAAACGGATTCAAAGTAATGTGAAACCCAGTAATTCTGAGAATGTTAGAAATGGAAGTTAATAGCTTGAAATCACAGTAAAGCCTAATAACTCTGAAATAACCAAATGACCTAGTGACTTGAAAACACTTGAAAGCTTAACAATGAAAATATTTAAACGCGTATTATGTTGCAAGGTGCAATTGTGCTATAGCGTCACTAATAACACTAATAGCATCAGCTCATGCTCTGAAAACATAATCTAATAACCCGGAAAAGCTAGAGACCCAGAAATCTTGCAACGACAGCATTGTTAACTCTAATATATTAGAGCTTAATAGCTTTGAAAATAACTTTCCAAAGGTTAGTTGAATATGAAAATGCCGAAAGGGTATGTTGACAATTTTATTGGTATTTCAGTAAGTGACTTAAATTTAGCATGAATACATTAATAGGCGTACCACTGTATACATTTTATTTAATATTTCACGTCACATCCATTAGATATCCTGAATTATAAGATTCTGCGTAACTCATCCTTTTTAATAAATAAATAATTCAGCATTCATATTTTGTGAAAGCGCTTTGAAACACAAAAGTACGGGAAGATGTTTTTCTTTGTATTTTACTTTCAGGGGATTAACAACCGCCATCAGTATCTAACATTACAGGGTTAGAACTAAAAATTGGGTTAAAGAGCTGACAAACTTGTACATAAAATGTGAATAAACGTATGAAATGAGCGACAGAACCCAATAATTTCAGGGGGCAGGGGCAAACTTCTCAGAGAGTTAAAACAATAGAGAGAGAGTGAGAGAGAAACCGTAGGATATACACATTCGAGTCACATTATTGTGACCACTTACTACTTTTGACGTCAATAGCACGTAGCCAATAAAAAAAACGCACGTGTCGTGAGCTGGCTTGACGGGTATAAAAATGTGCTGTAGGCATTCTGAAAACATATCACTCGTTGCTGTCATGGATAAAAGGAGCGATTTATCAGATTTGCAAAAACTGATGATTATCGGCTTTCGGGCCAAGAGTGGCAGTATTTCTGAAACAACGCAGTTTGTGAACTGTTCACGTGCTGCTGTGGTTAAAGTGTATCCTGATTGGAGAAATGGCACCATTGCAAATTATGCGACGTGCAAACTGCTGAGCACCACGTGCCATTGATGAGAGAGGTGAACGTCGTGTGCGAAGGTGCGTGAGGGCCGATCCACACGCTTCAGTGGAGCAACTCACTGGCCGAATGAACCAGGGGACTACCAGAAGTGCGTGCAAACTGAGAGTTCAGCGAACCCTGCTACTTATGGAGCTCCAATGCAGACGGATGGTCACTGCACCTATGTTAACGAAGGTGCATCAGCAGAAAAGGCTTACATTCACACGGCAGTATCGGAATTGAACCTCCGGTGATTTGCAAAGGATTGCCTTCTCCGATGAGTCACGTTTTCTGCTTTATCGAACGGATGGACGTTGGCGTATAATGCGAGAAACGTCGGAGAACAAACACTCTTCAAGCATTGCTAGAAGAACACAAGCTGCTGGTGGGGGCAGCGTTATGGTCTGAGGAATGTTTTCGTGGCATTCCCTGGGTCCCCTCATACTTGTGGAAGGCACTGTGGACCGAATTCGTTATGAATTCCTCCTTACAGACCACGTACACCCATACATGCTGATTGTCTTTCATGGGGCGGATGGGATCTTCCAGAACGACAATGCGACGTGTCACGCAACTGGAAATGTCAGAGTGGTTGGAAGAGCACGATGAAGACTACAAAGTACTTCCCTGGCCCCCTAATTCCCCAGACTTAAACCCAGTTGAGCATCTGTGGGACCACCTCGATCGTGTTTGCTCTATGGATCCTCCACCACGCACCCTCCAGCAGCTGTCAAATGCACTGCAATCGGCATGGCTCCACATACATGAGAAAACCTTCCAGCACCTTACTGAGTCACTGCAGCCCGTCTAGATGCTGTCCGCGCTGTACACGGCGGTTACTCTGGATATTAGCTGGTGGTCACAATAATGTGACTCGACCGTGTATATACGCGCATATATCCAGGTACTGGTGAAAGCCATCGTTAACTAACCTCAATCCGCTGCTGGATGCAGGTCTGTTCTATAACTTTGTCTTCAGTATATCTCTTCCAAGTCACTCCAGCATGCTTTCAAATTTCATACACTCATCTCCCAGGTGATCTGCTTCTGGTTCTTCTTCCCCAGGCGGTCTGCTTCTGGTTCTTCTTCCCCAGGTGGTTTGCTTCATTAACGGTAATTAGTTCTAGAAATATATCATTGCTATTTGAGGATTCCTTAACGATCTTCTTTAAAGTGAAAAACTCAAAGTTGAGTTAACTTTTCTACTTATTTGTACAATCAATTTTCAAAGTTGTGCTTGAAGCGTTTTCCAGAAAACTGCGAAATGTTGTGACGGTCGCCAGGAAATTTTCATAAAAGAAAAAAACAACAAAAAACACACGTTACATCATATGTGAACCACAAATTTTTGAGATGTTTCGTTGGAAGACACGGGGAATGCGCCCTCGTATCCCCTACCTTCCGCCACCCGTGCTTAAAAATTTGTGGTTCACATATGAGGTAACTTGTTTTTAAAAAATACTGGGAATGGAAAAATGATGTAACTTGTTTTTAAAAAAATACTAGGAATGGGAAAAACCAGTGATCTGAGCTACTTTAAACGTGACATTATTTTGGGTTAGAAAGAAAGTAATATCCGCCCCGGAGGCGCAGTGGTCTAAGCGATAGCTTCTGAACATTCGTCCGAGATGGGTCCGGGTTCGAATTGCGCTGAGACATGGGTATTATGTTTGTCTTACGGCACTGGCTCTCTCCCTTCCTTGGAACCAGTGGCCCTAAATTAGGAACGGGCGATTGCGAATAGCCCACTGAGTTGCTCACGGTGGTCGCTAAACATCCAATAAAAAAAAAAGTGATGTCCGATGACGAAGTATCCGACGTCAAAGCCCAGGCAACGGCGCACATTGGCCATTGAGAGTGTGCAGGACACCGGCATGACAGCAGATAGGTGGCTTAAGTCAGTGACAGTTAGCCATTAGAAGGCTAATGCTGTAAGTGCCAGCCAACATGGAAGAGGACAAGGAGCACATCCGCCATTGCATGTTGTATGAGTTTCGTCACGGGAGCACCCCGAAAGTGCTGTAAGGAACATTACCAGGGTGTACCACAATGCCACATCACATCGTCGTAGCTGTCATTGGTTTTAACGGTTTTGACATGGTGAAGATCTTAACGGAGAGGGAACCACACGCGTGATTACGCGGGAGTTGGCCGAACAGCTAGGGACTACCAACACGAGCATTATCGATCACCTGAGTCAACTTGGGAAGGTGCACAAGAGGGGAGTTTGGGTATCCCATCAACTAACAGTTGAGCAGAGAGCAAATCGCATGAGTGCATGTGTTTCCCTGCTTGCACGGGACTAAGCTGAACCGTTCTTGGGCAGCATTGTGACAGGTGACGAGAAATGAGTCCTGTATGACAATATCAGCGCCCGGAAACAGTGGTTGGACCCAAAAAAGATGACAATATCAGCGCCCGGAAACAGTGGTTGGACCCAAAAAAGATGACAATATCAGCTCCCGGAAACAGTGGTTGGACCCAAAACAGATGACATCAGCGCACGGAAAGAATGGTTGGACCCAAAACAGATGACAATATCAGCGCACGGAAAGAATGGTTGGACCCAAAACAGATCACAAGATCAGCGCCCGGAAACAGTGGTTGGAACCAAAACAGATGACAATATCAGCGCCCGGAAAGAGTGGTTGGACCCAAAACAGATGACAATATCAGCTCCCGGAAACAGTGGTTGGACCCAAAACAGATGACAATATCAGCGCCCGGAAAGAGTGGTTGGACCCAAAACAGATGACAATATCAGCGCCCGGAAACAGTGGTTGGACCCAAAACAGAAGCCCATGCAGACCACCATAGCTGGCTTACATCCAAGTAAGTTCCTGCTGTCTGTTCGGTGGAATATGCGAGGCGTCGTGTTTTTCAAGCAGCTGTTTGACAACACCTTCGCCGCTGATGTGTAGTGACATCTGCTAGACGATCTGCACGCATCGTTCACGTCGAAGCAACCAGCAGCGCAGAAAAGCAAGGACTTTCTTCTACAGCAGGATGGAGTGCGACCTCACACGGCACGGATGACCTGTCACAAGATCAGAGACCTGGGCTTCGAGATGCTGCCTCACCCAGTCGAATATAGGTCTGCACGGGCCTTATTTGGTGAGCCCAGTCGGGCTCAAACCCGTGCGTTTAAGACCCAGCCAGTTTCAAATATTAGACACTCGGCCAGGGCCCGAAAACTGCATATCTTATTAAGGCCCGGCCCGTGATGTGCCATTTGGTATTATTTTGTCTTTCTATTGTAATTTATTGAATTGTAAAAATTATATTATGAAATATTATAAAATTTTTTAGTTGAATGTAAGCCTAAAAATATTAACTAAACTTTAACAATTATCGAAAAATATAACCTTTAGTGAGAGACAAAAAAGACTAAGCTGGTTCAAACTTTCCTTTTCTCTGAACTAGCAAGTGGTAACACTGCAAAAGTCAATCCCTGTACAGATTAGGGATGGGACAAACAATCGATGTCTTCATACACTCATACCAACACACACACTGACACCCCACATCATTGCAGACACCCCCGTTCCCCACTCCACACAACACAGACACACTCCCTCGGGGTCGAATCTTTACGTATTCAACAAGCTCCAAAGTGGTTTTACGATCTTACTACCTACAGATTGTAAAAAACACTGTCAATGCCTCTCCTTGCTTTTGTGATTATGCTCTGGGCTATGTCATGTAAGTAAGCAAAACAGTTAAACATACCAGGAAATCGGGGAACACTTCTTTTTTTTTTTGTTTCTTTACCATTGCGATAGAAAGAATGGGTCGACTTGGTCCAGCCCGGTCGTAAGTGTCTGGGAAAAAGCCCGGGCCGGCCCGTTGCTTTATTCTCTAAACTAAAGAAAACCCGACCCGGCTCGTGCAGACCTCGACAGTCTATTCCCCGATCATTGTCCCAAGTGACTACCACCTTTTTCGGTCATTGCAGCATTTCCTGGATGGACAGCGGTTTACCATACGGAACGATGTCGAACTCACTCACTTCTTTGCGTCCAAGCTGCCACTATTCTACAGGGACAGTATCCCACAGCTTGCCCAGACGATGGAAGGAACAGGGACGGTATCCCACAGCTACCCAGACGATGGAAGGAACAGGGACGGTATCCCACAGCTGCCCAGACGATGGAAGGAACAGGGACAGTATCCCACAGCTACCCAGACGATGGAAGGAACAGGGACGGTATCCCACAGCTACCCAGACGATGGAAGGAACAGGGACGGTATCCCACAGCTACCCAGACGATGGAAGGAACAAGGACGGTATCCCACAGCTGCCCAGACGATGGAAGGAACAGGGACGGTATCCCACAGCCACCCAGACGATGGAAGGAACAGGGACGGTATCCCACAGCTACCCAGACGATGGAAGGAACAGGGACGGTATCCCACAGCTACCCAGACGATGGAAGGAACAGGGACGGTATCCCACAGCTACCCAGACGATGGAAGGAACAGGGACGGTATCCCACAGCTACCCAGACGATGGAAGGAACAGGGACGGTATCCCACAGCTACCCAGACGATGGAAGGAACAGGGACGGTATCCCACAGCTACCCAGACGATGGAAGGAACAGGGACGGTATCCCACAGCTACCCAGACGATGGAAGGAACAGGGACGGTATCCCACAGCTGCCCAGACGATGGAAGGAACAGGGACGGTATCCCACAGCCACCCAGACGATGGAAGGAACAGGGACGGTATCCCACAGCTACCCAGACGATGGAAGGAACAGGGACGGTATCCCACAGCTACCCAGACGATGGAAGGAACAGGGACGGTATCCCACAGCTACCCAGACGATGGAAGGAACAGGGACGGTATCCTACAGCTGCCCAGACGATGGAAGGAACAGGGACGGTATCCCACAGCTGCCCAGACGATGGAAGGAGGTCGTGGCAAAATGATGGTGTTTACATTTCAGACTGAGTTGTAGTTGTCTATACGGTAATTAGAACTTTTCTGTGTCTTTGAATTTGCAGACATTGCTTTCTTTCCAACCCAATAGTTGGTTGTCTCCAAATGAGTCGGGTTGAACATCTACCAAACTGCCATTTTCCTGGGCTCTTTAGGCACAAACCGAGCGACTGCTTATAGCTCTTAAAGTTGCTCACTGTGGCCGTTAAGCCCCAAACAAAAAATATAAATCAGAAAACGTCATCCGTTGTCATGACATCATTGCAGCGAATACGCAAGTGAACGAGGCCAGTTTTTTACGCTTTCCAACCGTAGGTGGTGTATTTTGCATAATTAATGCAAAGTGATTATAATTTTAATTTCAAGGAAGGTAGAGATATTGCATTAAGGTTTCAGAAAACAGGGCACTATGAAGTGTAAATGCAATATCAGCATTCCATTTTCTGGTTTATTTGTACTGCCAACACAACAAATATTACAAAATACACTTTGAATACATTAAAATTTTATTTTTTAATCCTTTAGATAATTGAGAATGAGTGCAGGACGAGATAGAGATATAAAATACGAATATGGCGCTCAGGAGAGAAAGAAAGCTGAAAGAAAAAAAGCCATAGAAGATCTGCAATGAGGAGATCTGCTTAAATTTTTAAACACTGGAAACAATGAAAGCAAGGGGTCTCCTGTTGAGCATGAATCAAATTCTATAGTTAATGAAGACTTAATTGATGATCACAAAGATGAAAATATAGCTTATTCTCTCGTATTTAGCTTTTTGAATAATTCAGATGAAATTTCTGCGATTTTATGTTTTTCAGCAAATGAAGAATTAATTACAGATGAGAATGACAAAAGAAACTATTCGTATCAAGTTCACATTCCTGAAGCCATAAATGCAACCTTGGCGTACCCATTAGATGATGATTCTCTTCTATTTAAATTCTTCATCGATTGATCAGTATACCTCATATCGGTCCATGAATTTTGTAATATATTTTAATCAAATTGTTTATATAGATAAGGATCTCACAGAAAAAAAAATTGCCCAGAGCCGCACAAACCCTAGTGGCGGAACCACTGGCCCCCAAATCAGTGACCGTTGATCGCTTGCAGCCCACTCATCGTCAACAAAATAGTTGCACCCAGAAGGACGTGTCAGATCTCAATGCTATTCGGGAGAAAGGTAAAGGTTACCAGGAACAATAAATTATAAATTAATGAGACCGATATGGGCAATATTTATTGAGCTACACGCCAATAAGTAGTGTCTATCAGTTTGGCGTTAAGCAGCCATGTTTGCTCACACAGCATGCCAGACGTCTCGGTATGGAGTCGTACAGGTTCCTAATGGTGTCCTGTGATAAGCCATCCCATGCAGTTTGAATCTTCTCACGCAGTTCTTGCAGATTGTGCGGTAGGGGGTGTGAGTAGCGCGTGAGTACTATGCGGACGGGCGTGGTCCTGTTGGAAAATCGCACCGGATGGGAGTGTTCAGAGAAGGTAGGGCCACTGGTTGCGGAACCCCATTAACGTAACGGTGGACTGTCAAAGTGCCTGTAATAAACTCAAAAGGTGATCTGGCATCGTAGGCAATTGCACCCAACACCATGACACCAGGCCTTCCAGACGTGTGACGCTCGACAACAAACCGTTCGTCTTGGCGCTGACCACAGTGCCTTCACACACTGATTCAGTGGTCATCTCTTCTAAGACAAAACCGGGACTTGCCACTTAGTCACACGCTGCCATTCTAAGTGGCTTAATGACCGTCTGGCACTACATCACTGGAGTCTTTGGCGACGATGCAGTGTTAAGGGCAATCGTCGTAAAGGTCTGCGTACGTGTAGTCCTACATCGTGCAACTGTCTGCCACTGGGGCTGGCACTAATCAGACTATGCATGGAGGGCACAATTGCTAGCTGAATATCCGAAGTCGTGGCTGTTGGGTCACTCCGCGCATGTCGGACAATCCGTCGGTCCTCTCTCTCTCCGTGGTTAGTCTAGGTCTCCCAGAGCCTTTCTGTCGCTGCTGCATGCCTTTTACTATCTACTGCCGCCAACAGCGTGCTATGGTGATATTCGCACGACCGGTATAGCGCGCAATACCCGCTTCCCGGAGACCAACGATGCGGCCCCTCTCAAACTCCTCCAACTAATCGAATTGCGTCCGAAGTTTTCTCCGAGGCAAGCTTCACTCGCAAAGGATGCAACCAATACAACAGCACTACTCAGAATGGCAAGTACGCGAAACGGGACGACCTTATTTAACCGGTCAGGCACAGCACTACTACCCCTCCTTGCTTGCGTCAGATGCGCGGCCGAGCGTGATATTTGAATCATTTGCATGTCTCACGATGTCAAACCTACCCACCAAGTTTCATTCCTGTCTGTTTCTTCCTTCTGGTTGCAACTACTTTTTTTACGATGAGTGTATATTACTGTGTGTGAACATTGCAGTACCATTAAATGCTGCTGGTATTAGCTTGAAACTTACATGATACGTACACGAGGTTATGTTATATAAATGATTAAAGTGCCAGAGAAAGAGCGCATGTGGTTTCGGAGCAGCGCGCTCAAACCTCTCTAATCTTAGGTATGAAGAGCTGGCTCAAACGAGACGTTGCAATCAGTGAAAAGCCGACATTGAGTCGAAAAGGTGCTTTTTTTGTCTCACTATGCCCTGTTGCCGAAGAAGGTCACGTTATGAACATCTGATGGACTTTGAGCGAGGAAGGATTCTTGGGATGAGAGAAACGGAATTCTCCTACCGCGTAATTGCCACTCGTATGGGAAGAATGAGTGATGTTCCGGGTGTCCAAAAGTCTTGCATATTTTGAAAACGTAATAACTCGTGGAGTTTTAAGAGTAGGGCAACGCGGTTTGCGTAGAAGTAATCAGAATGAAAACAGGTTTTTTTATGAAATCACATACATTTTTACTAATTTTACTTACATTTTTCATCGCCAGATGGCGCCATAGGCGAACAGGTCTGGTATAGTGGGTATAAAAGCAGCAGCTGGGAAGCATCCCACTAGGCCGCGAGTGGCCTAGTGGGCAACGTTCGTGACTACCACGGAAAGGACCTCAGGTTCGATCCCAGGCAGGTACGAACGCTCGATCCACTAAATATCCGCCGCGCGTCGGATGGGCACGTTAAGCCGTCTGACCCGCGTACTGGCCCCCGGTAATAAATAAGGGCGTCTTCTTCCCCCTTTCTACTTCGCTTCCGTGTCACTTTCCTATCGGGCAGCCTAGCCAAAATCTCCTAGCTTCCTATTTCTAAGGGTTGTTTAAGATCTGGGGCCAGATACTCCCTTCCTAAAATCCTCTACACATGATCACAATGATCAACCACAACTCAAGAGCCGCGGATGGCTTAGTGGTTAGCAGTTCAAACTATCAATGCAAGGTTCTCAGGTTCAAGCCTGGGCTGATCTTTCGGAGATGGTGTGATTTACTAACAATCGCTGAATATTCGCCGTGCATCGGACTAGCACGTTAAGTGACGGCCCCCAGGCTGGACCCACTGGTTAAATGGGCATCCTTTCCTATGTCCCCCCTGAAATTCTCTCTCCCCTCTATGTGCAATATCGTACTTGTACGGTGGCGCCATCTACTGTACTATAATCTCACTACAAACTGTTCTGTCAAAGTCGCTAGACTTGCTCTCATTCCTTCCGTTTCTGTGTCCTGCCCAAAAGGCGATCTCGCTGTAGGTGGCTGGGACCTAAACTCTACTCACTGTGGACGGAAGTCCTACAAGAAAATGACAAATACAACCACAACTCACAGCGGTCCGTGTCAGTATGGTGTCATTACCGGACAAAGCGCTGTTGGTGAAATTGTTCTATTGCAACGCTGAAAGTGCGAGTGCGGCGTTGAGAGCCTACCGGTCACTGAAAGGTGATCGCAGTGGGAAAGGACCGATGTAAAGTGCTGCGCCGCGGCGAATGGTGAAGACATTAGAGGAAACGGGATCTTTGGCAGCACGCCCACGAAGCGGTAGACCACGAACACGTGCTGCTGCAGCAGAGAAGATTACGCAGGAAATGGATGTCACTGCAATATCATCCGCACATGCAAACTCAAGTGCTCGCCATGTTTCTCGGCAAACAGACATTCCATACGGGACTGTATGGCGAACATTACGACGGATGCTGCACAGATACCCGTACAAACCGCAACGGCATCACGAACTGCAAGCTGGCGATTACGTGCAGCGTCAGGAGTTCGCAGCATGGTTTTTTTCGACAAATGGATGTCTACGAGAACTGGCTGATGAACGTTTGATGGACTGATGAGGCACACTTTTCTCTAAACGGAGCGGTAAACACGCACAACTGCCGCACCTGGGTCACAGAACATCCCAGAGGCAATCGTTGAAGCGCCACTTCATCCGCCAAAAGTGACAGTGTGGTGTGGATTCAGGGCTTCCTTCATTACCGGGTTTTTTAGATCCGTGGCAACTCCTTCGAAACCGTTTCAGTGACAGATGCACGTTATGCGATCATGTTACGAACGTGCGTTATCCATAGCTTTCAAGAGCGGGATGCAGTGAATCTGTGCACATTTATGCAGGATGGAGCACCACCCCACATCGCACGTTTCGTTAAGCAACTACTGCAAGAGACGTTTGGCGCAAATCGTGTGTTCAGCCAACACTTTCCAAAAGCCTGGCCTCCTCGGTCACCAGAACTGACACCCTGCGATTTCTGACTCTGGGATTACCTAAAATCACAAGTGTACAGATGTCACCCCACTTCATTGGCCATGCTGAAAGATGCCATTCGACACATTGTGGCCGCTATACCACCGGACATACTCTTCAATGCCGTCCATGGTGTTTTCTCTCGTCTGCAGGCAGTGCTGGAACAGGATGGCCACACATTGAACACCTGGTACAATGAGGTGTCTGACCTGGTACAATCAGGTGCCTACTTTTCTCGACACTTTCAACCCGTGGTTGCTGCGCCATCTGGCGATGAAAAATGTAAGTAAAGTGAGTAAAAATTTGTGATTTCATAAAAAAAAACCCGATGTCATTCTGATCATTTCTACGCAAACCGTGTTGCCCTACTATCAAAACTCCACGAGTTATTACGTTTTCAAAGTGTGCAAGACGTTTGGATCACCCGGTAGTTCATTAATTAAAAAGGTGCCATAGCGGTGAAATAAGGTAAAAACGCCTTGGAAAGAAGACTCAGAGTCCTACAGGACAATGCTCGACCACATGTGGCCCGGAACGTCCAAAACCTCTTCCAGACACAATAGATACCGCTTGTTCCCTGGCATTCACGTTCGCCGGATGTGTATCCGATCGAAAATATCTGGCACATGATAGCTAAGGAATTGATTGGCCCGTGCAATGCCTCGGCCAGTCAGCACAAATGAGTTCTGATCTCGCATAAAAGCAGCCTCGCAGATTATTACCCAGAACGGTATCAAACACATTGAGGAATCAATGATATAAATGTCATTTGAACAGCACGATTCTTTCTTGGTGTTGCAGTTTTCATAAACAGTTTTAGATACTTATTAATCAAATTTTTTATAGACAAGGATCCCACAAAAAAACTAAACTGCCCGGGCTCAACACACCCTAGGAGCAGAACCAGCTGCCCCAAATTATAGACTGGCGACAGTTTCCCCGGTAGCACATTACATCGATTCGACGTCGGATGTTTCATCGATTTTGGTCTATATGAGACGTCGAATATAGATATCCATGTCTACTTTTGTTAAGTCTTTTTGACGTCTAATTTTGGGCCGCGGGTGGTCTAGTGGGCAACGCTCGTGACTGCGACGGAAAGGACCTCAGTTTCGATCCCAGCAGGTATGAACGCTCGGTCCACTAAATATCGTCCGTGCGTCGGATGGGCACGTTAAGCCGTCTGACCCCGGGTACTGGCCCCCCGGTAATAAATAAGGGCGTTTCCTCCCCCTTTCTACTTTGCTTCCGTGTCACTTTGCTATCGGGCAGCCTAGCCCAAATCTCCTAGCTTCCTATTTCTAAGGGTTGTTTAAGACATAGGGAAAGACACCCTTCCTAAAATCCTCTATATATGATCTGACTTCTAATTTTAAGCCTAATTAAGTCGACATCAAGTCAAGAGTAGACTAAGATTCGACCTTTCGAGAGAAACATATACATCGTTGCTACGTTGTATAGACGTCGATTTTACGTTGATATTACGCAGTTTAGTAATAGATTCCAGTATTGTTGTAATGTCGGATCTACGTTTATTCTACAATTTAGGTGTTGAAACATGAAATTCTAAACTTTTAATCGTGGCGTAAAATGTAGGATATATTCGTATTTGTAGCACGATTCTACGACGCTGTCTACGATTAGATCATATAATTTTTTTTGACAGGAAAATTTGATTTCAATACGTGCAAAAATAATTCAAGTAAAGGCACCAATACGCTGTCTTATGCACGTTAATAACACACAGATGGAGAGACGATAAGCATTTTTATGAGTGAAGATTCTAAAATATTTACAAGTTAAAATCACACATCATAAATAAAATGCCGCCCTGGTGGCGCAGTGGTCTAAGCGCTGGGTCATGACTATTCATCCGATAAGGGTCCGGGTTCGAATCCCCGTGAGGCATGGATATTGTGTTTGTGTTACGGCATTGGTTCTCTCCCTTCCCTGGAACCAATGAACCTAAATTAGAGACGGGCGATTGTTAACACCCATTGAGTTTCTTACGGTAGTCGTTTGACCTTCAATCAAAAAAAAAAAAAATTACACTAGCTTTTTTTGTAACGGCGCCCATTACGTCGTCAGGTGAAATACTGAAACCGTGGAACCTCGGGGATAGCAATATATAGGCGGGTTTGTGGCGGAGGCTCATATTGTCGGCGATATATCGATTAAATGTGTAGTAGTTTAGTATGCCGAAACCCGTGAAGTTATCACTGCGTTCTCGGAACATTATTGTAAATGTTTTTTTAATTTCCTAGGGGTGAATGGTTGTAAGCTATTCAGAAGGGTTTTCCATGTATTCGAAATAAAAGCTGGTATATTGTCGTTGCAGCATTGTTGCCTATAGTGTTGAATGAACAAGCTCTCAGCAAACAATATCGAACGCTTTGTCCTTGTACTCAGCAAGATATAGGCGTCTTGATATGAGACGCGAAAGGACGGGTTCTGGATCAGTCTAGCAACAGCAATGTCGGAGGCGCAAGTTCTTTCAGAATATTGGTGTTCCGCCATTGTAATGGATAAGTTCCGGAGTGTAGAGCCCATAGCTGGTACTCGAGGTCTCTGACACTATAGATTTGGCAGGAATGCAGTAAACGCCACATTTTTGTAATTCATGAGTATTATCATGATCCCTACGAATTTTATGAAAAAGGTTACTTGCTCTTTTTCTAAAGGCGAGCTTGTGTTTCTTAGACACTTTTCAAAGCATTTACAAATATTGGATGGTTTTCTATAGAACCTACAAAGTTAGGTTTGTTATTAATTCTGGACAGGTTAGTAAATGATTTCCTTCTATATGCAGCGATTAAGTTAAAAATGAAGTCCCTGGAGTACCCATACTACAAAGCTATCCGGATAATATTTTTGAGTTAAGTGTTGCGCGCTCGGAAGTTCAAAGAATGAGTATGAGCACGTCGTATCATAGTTCGGAAAGCAGCAGTTTTATATTTGTAAGGATGATATGATTCATAAAGGTATTACTGTTGCTAAACTTGATGGTTTTCTGTATACACTATAATGCAAAGCCTGAAAGATCTAGTGCAATTTTATTTTTGATGTGTGATTTTAAGTTGTAAATATTTTAGAATCTTCACTTATAAAATTTTTCATCGTATCCACATCTGTGTATTATATTGACGGGAATAAGACAGTGTATTGGTGCCTTTACTTGGATATTTATTTATTATTATTTCAACATCCAAGTCTTTTCGGACGCATTCGAAAAGACAATGTCAGCATCACGCTAGGCCTATCCCTAATCGGGATATGCGTATGTACAAATTTTATACCTTAAAATGTAATTCTACTTAAAGGAACGAGACTCAACTTCTTATGAATATACTTAAGAAAAAAAAAACTTAACTTACCGGCGAAAAAGGAGACAGGTAAGAATCTCGTCTTACAACAGAAATGATACAACCGACCAACACCCCAGCATCCAAAAAAATTGTGTGGCGTATTTGTTGCAAAGGCGCATGCGCGCAATGCTTACAGATCGAATAAAAAACATTATTCGACCTAATGGAACTAAAGGGATAAACTGCGCAAAACCGTCTACATGTATGATGAAATTCAATCTAATGAATTTTCTTGACGTTCCATTTCATCGATTTTACGTCGAAAATTTTACCTCTACGTAATATCCACCTAGTAACCAAAAATCGACGTCGATTCGACATTACGGTGCTACCGGGGTTGCTCATAGTGGTCGTTAACGCCCCTCCTCCAGAAAAAAAGACATTCGTTTTTAATTGACTTAATATTTTACTAGTCACACTCTGGGTGATCATTGATTTATTGCCTTACCAATGTTCATTCAGCTGACATGAACTGATTCTCTTACTAATACACACAAATTCTGTTGCTGATAAAAAGAAAATGATCGGAGTAGACTTTTTAACTCATTTTGTTCTTTGTGAACATCAAGACAGTCAAGGGTATCACATAATAGCTACGTGTCTTTCTTCAAGACTCTGTTAAACAACGCTTACATTTTTTTGTCTATGCGAAGACAATGTTGAATGCGGAACAATGAAGGACACTGAAGCAAAGTATTGACATTCGGGATCTTCGAAGGACAGACTGTCACTGAGGGACCGCTCACAAGGAAACTAAATGCATTTGCAAAAAGATTGTCTGGCTCAACTCAGCTCAAAAACGAAGACAAGGTCAAGCAAAGACAACGGAAGAAGGTCAGAGATATCGAATCGCTTCCTTGACAGCTTTCTCTCTTTTCAAATATAATACAGTGAAGGTCAGTATAACATGATCTACCATTTCGGTCAAAGACACCTATCACTCTGGTACAAATGTGACATTTATCATCTTGAAATACAGCAGTTTTATTATAATTACCTTCTGAATTTATCAAAATGCTTCAAATATCTGTCTTTAAGAGCTGCTATGTTTTCCACTCACGTGAATGAAAAGCTAATCTTTTTTATCAACACACATACGGTCTCATTGGTTCTAGTTACACTTCCTCGATGTAAGTGCCGAACTTTTTGAGGCATCCTGATTGTTTGTTTAGATGTTTTACGACCCCTTTTTACAATGAGAACATTTCTTTCATTGTTTAGAGTTTGGCAACTTTCCGAAATGAGGAACGATGTATTAAATTTTACGATATAATAAGAAGGTGGTAATGAATCGTATTAACTGCAGCACGTAGCGTTTGGACATAAACATCAAGCAGTGTCCAGGATTTTGAGAACTTAAATGATTAGAAGTAACTGCAAATGTTTGCCAAAATTAACAATCGCCCTGTAAGCTTGTCCCGAGTAGGAAATATTCATCGACAGCTGAAATTTATAGCTATAGGAGACTGGCTTTCTTAAAGCAATGCAAATTACTTTTAGCTCACGCTATTTTCACCAAAATTCGAGAAGAAAATTGGGAAAAGGGGGTTTGTTGTTCTCCTGTTTCAGTAGTCGTGGTATTTTATTAGCCAAAATGCCTCTAATTTTAAATTTCTGCGAAAGGGAAGCAATAAGAGTCCAGATTCCGATTTCGGCCATTTTGCGAATTCTTTTTCTTCCATTTTGTACTGAAATATATAATTTATATACTTCAGAAAACTATTCATATCTTCCATCCTCCGAATGGCATCTAGAGCATTCGTTTGCTGATGAGTGGTTGGTTTGTGAATGGCTTGTTAATTTAGAAGTGATGACTGCAGCCTGGAGGACAAGCGGCGTAGTAGACGGTCGAATGAGATATCTAGTGCAGACATATTTCTACACAAACCAGCCACTGAATTAGAAACCTTTATGCAGATGTACTTAAACATCACTTACGCAGCGTATATGCAAAACACGTGGTCACGTGCCTCATCACGTGATCTAGGCAACTTTCAAAGACTGCTTGCACGCCAGTAATCATCAGTAGAGTTGATCACAATGGGAAAAACAAAGGAACATTCAGAGTTCGATAAACGACTTACGCGGGTGTTCATCTAACTGGAGCGGCGATTTTCAAAAGAGCAGGGCTGACTGGTTTCTCAAAAAGTTAGATATTCCCTTCTTTAATTAGTAAACAAATAGCCCACACTGCTTGTTAAGCGGCCACAGTTAGGAACACGTTCGTGATCTACGTTCCGGAACGAGATCGCAATTGGAGAAGGCTTGTACGGAGGAGCAGGTCTTCCTGTGTGCAGTAATTGATCGAGACATTCAATGAAGGCTATTCCCGACCCATAACTGTGGGCTCGAAATTGAAGAGGATGGGTATTAGCAGTCGCGTGCCTACATGGAAACTACTGATTCCCGCGAAGAACCGAAATGTTCGTCTACAGTAATGTCAGAATACCGTGACTGCACACTGAAAGACTGGAAAACATAATGTGGTCTGACGTGTCGCGCTGCACCTTGTTCTGTACCGAGGGTAGTTAGAGAGTTTGACGGGAGCCCCATGGAGCAATGGACGCGCCTTGTAAACACAACTCAAGATTCTGGAGGTAGCGTCATGGTGTGAGGCACTTTCTGTTGGTAAGGAAGGGGTTCGTTGATATTTTTAGGTCATATGTCCCTCAAGGATTATCTGAACATTGTTGCCAATCAAGTCTATCCTGCAATGCTGGCTTTTTTATCCAGCAGGTGACGCTGTTTAATGGACGATAATGCTGCTGCTGCTGCTGTCCATCGCGCGAAATGTGGTTCAGAGAGCATGACAGCGACTTTTTCCATTTTCCCTGGCCACCACAAATCCCGGATCTGAACCCCATTGTATGGAACATGTTAGAAAATTGAACCGGGAGGAAAGTCCTCTTTCGTCAAATCTGAGCCAGTTAAGGATTGTCTACTGAACTCCTGGTATGCTGTAGATTCACTCCAACACCTTGTGGAATCAATGCCAAACTGCATACGTGTTTTTGTGCCAGGGAAAATTGAAGTCGGATAAAGCAGGACCAACCTGGTGTTGAATAAAAGTTTCTAATTAAGTGGCAAGTATATGGATGATGAATTTCGGTTTTACAAACGTACATTCATTAGCTGCAAAAAATTGGTGCTGTTATAAATAAAGTTCTACATGAGTAATGCTTATCAGATGTTGACAGAATAAAGGGATGCAATTTAAGTAACTCTTTCTTGAGCTTTATTTGAGTGACTCCTGTTTCAATTAAAATGAATGCATAAGAACTGACTGTGTGTAGTGTTCAGTAAGCCATATACACGGTCGAGTCACATTATTGTGAACACCAGCTAATATCCATAGTAACCGCCGTGTGCAGCAGGGACAGCAGCTAGACTGGCTGGGAGTGACTCAATAAGGTGCTGGAAGGTGTTCACAGGTATGTGGCGACATGCTGACTGCAGTGCATCTGAAACTTACTGGAGGGTGCATGGTGGAGGATTTATAGAGCAAACAACACGATCGAGGTGGACCCACAGATTCCCGATTGGGGAAATTGAGGGCCAGGGAAGTACTTTGAAGTCTTCATCCTGCTCTTCCAACCACTCTCGGACATTTCTAGCTGTGTGACACGTCGCATTGTCATTCTGGAAGATCCCATCCGTCCAATGGAAGGAAATCAGCATATATGGGTGTACGTGGTCTGCAAGGATGGATTCATAACGAATTCTGTCCATAGTGCCTTCCACAGGTATGAGTGGCCCCAGGGAATGCCACCAAAACATTCCTCAGACCATAACGCTGCCTCCATAAGCTTGTGTTTCTCCAGAAATGCTTGAAGAATGTTTGTTCTCCGATGTTTCTCGCCTTATACGCCAACGTCCATCCGTTCGATGAAGCATAAAACGTGACTCATCGGAGAAGACAATCCTTTGCCAATCAGCGGAGGTCTAAATTCGATACTGCCGTGCAAATGTAGGACTTTTCTGCTGATGCACCTTCGTTAGCATAGGTGCAGTGGCCATCTGTCTGCATCGGAGCCCCATACGCAGCAGGGTTTGCTTAACTGTCGTTTCAGACACACTTCCGGTATCCCCCTGGTTCATTCGGCCAGTGATTTGCTCTACTGTAGCGTGTCGATCTGCCCTCACGCACCTTCGCAGCCGACGTTCACCTCTCACATCAATTACGCAGTTTGCACGTCGCATAATTTGCAATGGTGCCATTTCTCCAATCACGATACACTTTAACCACAGCAGCACGCGAACAGTTCACAAACTGCGCTGTTTCAGAAGTTTCTGACACCCTTGGCCCGAAAACCGCTAATCGTCCCTTTTTGAAAATCTGATAAATCGCTCCTTTTATCCAGGACAGCAACGAATATGTTTTCAGAAAGCCTACATCACACCTTATATACCCTCCAAGCTAGCTCACGGCACGCGCCTTCTTTCATTGGCTACGCGCTGTTGACGTCAAAAGTAGGAGATGCTAACAATGTGACTCGACTGTGTGTATATACACGTTTCAAATAGTAAGAACGCTACAAAGTAAGACATCTGTTCTACCATATAACACGGGATACTTGAGTATACACCTAATACAAATCTAAAATAAATCTGTCCTGCACTTTAACCCGTCTTCCGAAAGATGCAATACTGCACTCGCTTCGGGCGGTTTCAGTCACGTTGTCTATTCTGCCGGAGATCACGCCAAAGTAACGGCGAAGTGCTGTCAGGATCTCAATTTCTTGTTGAAAATCATAAATGTTCTTCCAGATGCAGCGTTCGTCTTATCTGTTTATAAATTTAAGATATACTAAGCTTAGACTTGGACAGAAAAGACGCCATGTTTAGAATGACTTCAAATAGCATACACAGGTTGTCAGCTGCAGATAATAATGCTAACAACTCATCAAAGACTCGGCATTTAGTTGTACAAAATGAAATATTCACAATATATTTCAGGTAGCACACAAAGTTTTTGACGTATCGTAATGTATGCAAAACGTGGTGTCGCAGGAAAAAGTAATAAAAAAGGGAACAATGGATGAAGCAGCAACAAGAATGATTGCGTCATTTTGAACATTGAAAAGAAATGGAAGGCGGAAATTCTCCCTTCGAATTGAGGAGAAATATAAGCAATCAGTGTTTCTGAACTTGACTTATCAAAAGCAGTTACGCCGGTTTTCCTTTCTTTGTCTTCAAACCTAATGCAATTCATGAATGACAGTGAGTTCTGGGTTACTGGAGTCGTTTGAAGTTTTTGTTCAACTGGTGGTGGTCTGCATTTTTCAACCTCTTACCGCGTTTTACTTGCAGAAAATAGGCGGAAAATGTTAGTGACATCGATTTCCAGAATGTAATGAGATCGTCTGTTGACGCAGTCCCAGTTTAAAAATTTTAGGTCATATGTCTCCATTTTTTTACGCTGAAAATGTGATTAAAAAAATGAAGTAATCAAGAGAGAATTAACGAAGAATTGATTCTGTTGTAGGTGATAGCAGTGTGCTATAGAATGAGTGATCACTGAATTATGACCACCCTACCTAATACTTCGTATGTCCTCCTTTTGCGCTCAGTACAGAAGCTATTCGACGTGGCATCGATTCAATAGTAGCCGGAAGCAGTTGGGATATATTGTGACCTATGCTCTAATTTAACTTTCCTTTTTACTTTCTTTATGCAAATTTCAGTTCATTTTCCTTAGCGTTTTTCAAACTTACGGTGGTATCTTCTCTCTCTCAAAATTATGGTTGGCAACACCTTGAGGTCTGAACGTATGACATGTGTAAGTGTCCAATGAGAACTGTAAGATATATCTATAATGTGTGAGCAGCAGTAAAGGTGTAGAGAGATGGTGGAAGTTATTATGTTAATTGTGAAAGAGACGTTGTCTAATTGAAGTTTGAGCAAGTTGAAAGCTGCACAGGGCCAATTTAAGAAGAAAGGGACCCCGCGGATTGGGCAGTATTTTAGGGCCCCGGTATTACTAGTAATGGCACATCTAGGGTTTGACTATGGGTGGCCGTATAAAAATCTCTAGGAGAAAACATTCCCAAGATATAAAGAGGGAGCCATAACATTATCCCCGCCATATTGAAATCTGTATCTCACTGTTAATGGACGAATCTGTGTTAGCAAGAAAATGTAAAAATGCATTAAATACTCCATGTAACCACTTCCTTCAATGGTGGTTACATGGAGTACAGTGAAAATATAGTAGATTTAAATCCGTACCATGTATTCATGAAGAATTATTTCTTCAGGAAAATTAGTTTCCCAATAATATAATTTCCATCCAACAGAAGAAATAATTTGTGTATGACTTAAAAATGCATGGTTGAAAAACTGACACCAGTTCAATTATGCTTAAATCTCGCCCCCTCCGGGTTCAGCTTTCTGAAATTATATTAAAGTAGTGGACAAAATATTAAGATCCAAATATCATGATTCAAAGGAATTCTTAATGTATGAAAATGTCCCCAATTACAGATGTGTACAAAAGAACATCTGTAATGCATTCGAAAGATTTGAGGATGGACTGAGGACGATTATACTTTTGCGGACTTTTCCTAAAAAAGGGAAAAGATATAGAAAAACATTATTTTCACAAGGCAGTTTCTTGTTTCCATCGTGCTATCAGAAAAAAAAAACTTTAGAACTCTGTCAATTCTTCAAGCATCCTGCATAATTCTGAAGCCCCTTGAAAATGCGGGGCCAGGGGCTGCATCCCCCTAGCTCTCTTAAATTGGCTCTGAGGCTGCATGTTATATTCTAGTGTTCTTGTTCTTTTCTTAACCAAGTGTTATTATTATTAACTCACGTTCGTTTAATTAAGATAGTAATATTAAAAGAGTTGTACTTACGTCTTGTTGAACTGCCAAAGTATTAGTGGCTGAATAAAGACTAATTGTAAATAACTTTTTCTCGACGTTTACTTGAATGACTTCTGCTTCACTGTAGGTGAAGTTTTTGCAAACTGATATATGTAGTGTTAAGTGAGCTATACTTACACGAACATTGTATAATTGACTCAAATTTGCATACAGAAAGTAACTAAAAAGGAATTGAAGACAAAAGTAATTCTTCGTACGACACGGTAATAGGTATCAAAAATGCTGTCTGCGTACGATAAATAAAATCATTAAAAGTTTGCAAAGTGAAACCAAATTTATTTACAAATTACAATAATTTAAAAGCAAGAAATTTCGGGGCTCTCACGGCCACATCATCAGGCTAAGTGTCGTAGGAATGCAGAGTCAATCATTTTAAAGTAAAAGTACCCATCATTCATTTCACCAGTTCATCTCAAGGTGATGCCAGATAACAAAAGTTAATTAGTTCAAAAAAAGGAACTACGTAGGTTCTTCAACATCTGGTTGTCCGGAGGGGGCGACCAGCCGTCTCCACTAGCTCGAAACATAGGCCGGGAGGTCAAAGTTACAGCAGGAGTCACCAAATTTATTAATATAGAGGCTTTCAGTGAAAAGGCAGTCAGTGTGTTAATAGTTGAGTTTAATATTTTTGCGTTATTCCAATCAGGGTACGTAACCCTCTTAACAGCTGCTGTTAAGGCCGTGTTAGATGATCCTGATCGGAGTGTATATTTGTAGCCAGACGTATGTTTAATGTCCGAAGTGTTGATCTAAAGTAGAACATGTTGGTACCATTGTTTACTTGTTGAATCAATGGTATACAATAAACCCCAGGTTTAACCAATGATACCTTATCTCTATCATTTCGAATTAACAAAAAAAATATTTCTAGTGGTTACACCGAATGAAATATTGTGTCGATTGCATGCTTTCTTTAGTATAGACACAATAGGAGGGTAAAATTCGATCTTGCCAATGTACTTGGTTGGAGTAGTTGTAATTGTCAAAGTCGTAAAGTTTAATCTCTGGTGTTTAAGTAGTAATCTCCGGAAAAGTTGGTCCGAGAACCCAAAAGAGCGGGCTAAGGTTACCACTCTATCCAGTTAATCAGATTTTGCTTTTCGGTTAGAGGAATGTGTGAACGCCCGTTTTATCAAAAAACGGAGTGCAGCCGCCTTAAAGGAAAGTTAAATTACAGTTTACGTCACAGTATGGCTAACCAAGCTGTGCGTAATGCGGCCTTCAGTGTAGTTATCGAAGCGATTAGTGTATCCAGATGACTGATATGCCGTTTCCTAATTCTCCACAAGTGCTTTATAAGATTAATACAGGGGAGTTCGGAGGCCAATCTATAAGCTGGAAATCTGAACTGTGTTCCTCAAACCATCCCTGCACGAGACTGGACCTGTGGCTCGGGAAAAAATGCAACATTGCTGGGTTTACAGAATCAGCAAGCAATTCACGAGAGGTACCAGTCATACGTTGCTCCACATGCACCAGGGGTTCAAGTTCATGCCAGATAAACACAACCCACACCATTACAACCGCCCCCCACCGGCTTGCATTGCAGAGACCATGCAGGATGGATCGCGTGTTTCATGTTGTTTGAGCCAGAGGTTAGGCTGCTATTTCTCACAGCTTTTCTTACAATGTAATAAATATTTCGCGTTTTGATTCGGTACTTAACATGACCTCCCATCTTTCCCTTAACATTTTTTTCTTCATTCAGCACAGTTTAAGAGGCAATCACAAGGACTGTTACCATACTTAAAAAGGGAGATACAGATTATTGAGCCCCCATCTGTTTTTGCGGAAAATCTTGCCCTTGAAATATTTAATATTTGGGAATAATAATTGAGGATAATTTAAAATGGAATATTCAAGCAAAGCAAACTGAATTTGCTCGTACCACTTACTGGTCATCCATGTAACTCTTCTCAGAAAACTTGAAAATCTCAACGTCTTGGAGCGGGAATCGAACTCCGCATCTCCCGATTCCCGGTCGAGTATGCTAATTATTACCCCACCCATTACAAAGAAGTTCTAAGAAACTAAGACGTAGGAATCTGAAAGTCCTCAGATTTTGCTTTGCTTGAATATTCTGTGAAATTTCCCTGTATTAGAATATTTCTTCCTTCATTGATTTAAAATGGAATGTTAATATTCAAAATATTGTAAATAAAATTTCAGGGGCTTTGGGTTTAATTACGAGAATTTCAAATAATTTAGCAATTAAAACATTTGAAAATGCTGTATTACAGTCTGATTTATCCATGTTTGACTTATTGTTTATTAGTATGGGGTCAAACTACTAAGACTAATTTATATAAATTACAATCATTACAAAATAAGATAATCAAAATTTTTAATAACCTTAGGGGAATCAATTGGAATATAGGGGAACAAATTAGTATTTATGGATTTTTAGATATTAAGAAATTATAGCAGTATAGATCATTAGGATTTATGTATAAAATAATAAAGGAGAATAGGTATCAACATTTAATTCAGCTGAACACCGTGGGTCACTACTATCAAACAAGAAACAGTAATACATTTTTGTTACCAATGCCTAACACTTTAAAACAATAAAGATTTATTGATTACCAGAGATTTGTGTTATGGAATTACCTACCTTTTCACCTAACACATTAATAATTATAATTATTTCCGAAGGCAACTAAAAATGATTTACTAACAAACTAAAATATAAAATTTAATAGTAGAAAATGATTAATATACTGCATCTGGGTAAATTTTACATGTGCAGGACGTTTAGTTTGACAATGTACTTCGGGAGAATTCGGATTTACTCGGGCTAATATACAGCGGCCGTTCCATAAAAACTGAAAGTAAAATCACACAAAATGAAAATAAATATAGGTACAGCAAAATATGTTATTCTTTCTCAAAGTATCTTCTCTCTGATGATATGCAACGGTTACATTGTTCAGTCCACTTTTCAAAGCATGTGGCAAAGTTATTTTGTGGAACCCCTGTACAGCTTGAATAACGTCAGCATCTGTGTTGAATGTTGCGCCACGGAACTTCTCCTTCATTGTTGGAAACAACCAGAAATCGCACGAACCGAGGTCATGACTCTAAACAGGCTGTGGCATGATTCCAATACTGCATTTCGTAAGAAACTGTTGAAGACAAGCGGCCACATGTGCGATGACGTTATCACGCTGTAGGGTCCACTTGCTCAAAAGTTTCGGTCGCTTAATCTATATGTATTGTCGCAGATTCTTAAAGACTAAAATGTAATACTCCGCATTGACAGTAATTTGTGGAGGAACGGCATGCTGTTAGACTACACCTTTATGATCAAAGAAAATGATCACCTTCCCAGCTGATTTGGTTTGGCGGACTATTTTCGGAGGACACACTCGTTGCGAGCATCATGAGGGGGTCGAAATAGTGGACCCATGTTTCATTGCCAGTTATTACTGAGTTTAGAAAGTTTGCATCCTTTGCAGTCATTTGTTTCCATTGATGACACACCTGAACTCTGGATAACAATTGTTCTCTCGCCAGGTAATGAGGTTCCCATCTGGAACACACACGATGCAGCAGTAATTTGTCGCGTAGAATGCGGAATACCGACGTTTTGAAATATTAGTTGACGCCGCTATGTCTTCACACGTCATTCGCTGACCTTCTTGCAAGATTGCCTAAACAGCGTTAACAACACGCTCCGTAACACTTTCAGGTCGAACAGGTCTAAGAGCGAGTTCTGCTGACAAACTCCCATTTTCGAAATCATGTTGCCATCTAAATGTCGTTGACTCACTCATATATCTTTGTAAGCTTTTTCATTAAATCAACTGTTTCTGGAGCTGCTTTATCCAAAAGATAGCAAAATTTTATCGAACAACGGATTTTACTTAACTCTGAATCACTGAACTCCATAGCTGTATGGCGAAATGCAGTCGTACTTAAAACAACTACGCAATAACAAAACCACAGTCGTCTGCCACGTATAATAACTGCTGCCATAGATACATCTTTAATTCAGTTAGTAGTCTGCGTGGTTATTTTTCTCCTTCGCACTGTTGCAAACTAAAAAAAATTACTGTTTTTATGGAACAGCTTTTGTATGTACAGACTCGTACTCAATTTCATGTTCTGTAGTAACCCTGTACATAAGTGTACATATTATGTATGATTTTTTCTTTCTTAATATTACACGCAGTTGAGTCACATTATTTTGACCACTTACTATTTTTGACGTCAACAACGCGGAGCCAGTGAAAAATAGTACGTGTCGTGAGCTGGCTTAGAGGGTATATAAAGTGTGCTGAAGGCAATCTGAAAACATAGGCCGCCGGTGGCCTAGTGGTTAGCGTTCGTGACTGCCATGGAGATAACCTCAGCTTCGATCCTGGGTAAGTACGAACGTTCGAACCACTAAATACCCGCCGTGCGTAGTATGGGCTCGTTAAGCCGTCTGACCCGGATACTGGCTCCCCGCTAATAAAGGGCGTCTTCCCCCTTTTCTACCTCGCTTCCGTGTCACTTTCCTATCGGGCACTCTAGCCCAAATCTCCTAGCTTCCTATTTCTAAGGGTTGTTTAAGACCTGGGGTCAGACACTCCCTTCCGAAAATCCTCTACATATGATCTGATCTGAAAACATATCACTCGTCGCTGTCATGGATAAAAGGAGCGATTTATCAGATTTGCAAAAAGGGATGATTATCGGCTTTCGGGCCAAGAGTGGCAGTATTTCTGAAACAGCGCAGTTTGTGAACAGTTCGCGTGCTGCTGCTGTGGTTAAAGTGTATCGTGATTGGAGAAATGCCACCATTGCGAATAAGCGACGTAAAAACTGCGTAGCACCACGTGCCACTGATGTGAGAAGTGAACGTCGGCTTCGAAGGTGCGTGAGGGCCGATCGACACGCTAAAGAGGAGCAACTCACTGACCGAATGAACCAGGGGCTACCGGAAGTGTGTTTAAAACGACAGTTCAGCGAACCCTGCTGCGTATAAGGCTCCGATGCAGACGGATGGCCATTGCACCTATGCTAACGAAGGTGCATCAACAGAAGAGTCTTACATTTGCACGGCAGTATCTGAATGAGACCTCCGCTGATTGACAATATATATTCTGCTTCATCGAACAGATGGACGTTGACGTGTAAACCGAGAAACATCGGAGAACAAACACTTTTCAAACATTGCTGGAGGAACACAAGCTGGTGGGGGCATCGTTATGGTCTGGGGAATGTTTTCGTGGCATTGCCTGGGTCCACTCATGCCTGTGAGAGGCACTATGGATCTAATTCGTTATGAATACATCCCTGCAGACCACGTACACATATGCATGCTGACTGTCTTCCATTGGGCTGATGGAATCTTCCAGCATAACAATGCAACGCGTCCCACAGCTTCAAATGTCCGAGAATGGTTGGAAGAACAAGATGAAGACTTCACGGTACTTCCCTGGCCCGTTAATTACCATAATTACCCAGACTTAAACCCAACTGAGCATCTGTGGGACCACCTTGATCGTGTTGTTCGCTCAATGGATCCTTTACCACGCACCCTCCATCAGCTGTCAGATGCACTGCAGTCAGCATGGCTGCACATACCTGTGAACACCTTCCAGCATCCCACTGAGTCACTGCCAGCCCGTATAGCTGCTGTTCGCGCTGCACACGGCGGTGCCTCTGGATATTAGCTGGTGGTCACAATAACGTGACTCGACCGTGTATGTTATAAAATCAATTTTGAAACGTAACATGGTTAAAATGTAACCCCATAACGAAAAATAAATGAATGAAAACGAAATATGAGTAAAGTGGTATTGAAAGAGCTGGTTTTACGAGACACGCTAATCGATTTCATCCATGTTCGGGCTCTTTCAAGGAACTGAGAATGGGGTGGAATCTGATGACATGCAACAGCAGAACTCGCACAGCACTTTGCATAAATTTGAACGAACCCTTTAAGACAGTGCTTTTCAACCGGTGGTACGCGTACCACTGGTGGTACTTCGGCACCTGGCGGGTGGTACGCGACATCGTTCTAGACAAGATTCCACCCATTCTCAGTTCCGTGAAAGAGCCCGAACATGGATGACATTTTTCTCTCTTATTTGAAGTTTGGATTTTATTTCGTGGAAGAAAACGATCAGCAGCTTCCTGTTTGTGATATCTGCAATGAAGTACTATCCAAGCATTCCATGAAGCCCTCTTTGCTCCAGAAACATTTAACCACAAAACATAAACAGCACACCGAAATGCCAGTAGCATTTTTCGTGAAGACGAGAGACGAATTTAAAAAACTGCGTGCTGCTTTCGTGAAGTCCACAACCATCGCGAAAAAATGTCTGGAAGTTTCTTATGAATTGTTCTTGATAGCAGCTAAACGAAATAAGCCTCACACAATCGTTGAAGAAGTCGTGGTTCCCTCTGCCATTGCAACTGCTTCAATTCTCTTTGATGAAAAAAATGGCTGATGCTATTCGTATTATTGCATGCTCTGAAATACCGTCAAAAGACTAATACAAGATATGGCACAGACGTTACTCAACAAGTGGTGGAAAAGATCACAGCAGCAGAAAAATTTGCATTCCAATTGGACGAAAGCACTGACATCGCTGGTGAAGTGCAATTGTCTTTGTGCGTGTTCCTGATTCGGACGATATACTGGAAGACGTATTACACTGGCGGAAAGTAAAAAAAGAACACCAAAAAGGAGACGTCTGATACCAACGAAATTTATACAGCATAATAACGGAATACAGAGGATAACGTGATCAAAACATTATGGCAAAATACAGCTGTATTTGCTGTTAAACTGAAAAATAACATTTCCATGTAACATGGTTAGTACGAGATTGAACCGCCATGAACTGCATCACACTGTGCAATTCTGGCATAGAGTCTGTCGTACAGATGTTGGATGCAAGTTTGGGGTATTGAGTTCCAAGCATCGTCAACCTGGACGCGTAAATCGGAGATGGTCGTGGCTGGCCGTGGAGACCGGATAAGTCGTTGTCCCATAAAATCCCACACGTGCTCAATGGGGAACAAATCCGGTGAACGTGCAGGCCATGGAAGTTGTCTCACACCCTGAAGTGCAAGTTGCATTGCATGTGCCGTGTGTGGGCGCGCGTTATCTTTGCTGGAAAACACCACGATGGACCGACCTTACAAATGGCACAACAACGGGCTGAGTGATGTTGTTGATGTAGGAGGTGCTGTTTAACGTACCCGGTACAAACACTAGTTGTGTACGGGAGTGATAGCTGATCGCTCCCCACACCAGGAGACCAGGTGTAGGCCCTGTGTGTCACTGGAGGATGCAAGAAGGGTGGAGACGCTCCCCTGTGCGTCTATAAGCACGCATGCGGCCATTGGAGGCTCCCACGCAGAATATGCTTTCATCGCTGAACACGACAGATCGCCATTGCGTTCTCCAGTGCAGACGTTGGCGATACCACTGCAGCCGTTCCTGACGGTGGGCTGGAGTCAGAGGTACACATGCCAGAGGCACACGTGAACGTAGTCTTGCATCCAGTCGACGGTTGTGGATTGTTCGCACAGTCACCTCAATTGCAACGGCAGCTCGGATTTGCGTCGCAGTGCATGTTTTGCTTGACAACGCCGCTCTTTTTATGCGTCGTTCGGTCCGCTCCTCATTCAGTTTGTGCCTCCCGGTCCCATGTCTTCTCGTGTGGGAATGTTCCTCGGACCATTTACGCCACCACCGATACTTTCCGTCCAATTCGCTCCGCATTACGACGATACGACCACACGGAGTCTGACTAGACGACCTCGCTCAAAGTCCGATAACTTCTGAAATCTTACACGTCTTCCATGTCCAGGCATTGCAACTTCTTCACAGTTAATGAACTGTGGTACTGCACAAGGCTGTACACTGTTCTGCTGAAACCCATAATATGGGTCAGCCAAGGAACTATCATCATCGAAGATAAACACACACACTCTCTCTTTCACATACACAATCTAAAAAGAAAAGAAAGTAAAAGAAACAACTTACCTTACTTACCAAACTCGGAAGACGAAACACAAGCAATAACACTTCCAGGGAAGAAGTATCTCTGAAAACAGGGTGGATGTGCTTAGAGAAAAAGTGGACCCACATCTAAGCACCTCCAACCAAAACAAAAGCATGAAAAGTTATTTGTCACACCCCTCCCCGCCCGAGAGGCATGACAAAGACGCAGGAAGTGATCTGAACTGTCGTCCGAGAGGCACAACACCTTCCACAGACAACAGACAGAACAAAAGTGCCGGCCAAGCATAGACAAATGCAGACAAAGATAATATATACACAGTAGAAAAGCATGTAAATACAATTCATGATGCAAACACAGGATCTAGACAAGCAAACAGGAAACATAGTAAAAAGAGCAACGGTCGTCAGGCATGCGACATGCTCGAACAGAAAACACATTCAGAACCGAAAGCAGAGCACATTATTGCGAAGGGAAACCAGCCGAGACAAACAAAGCCATCGGACGCGAAAAACGTCTTCCGGCCAGTGGTAAAAGTCGGAAATCACCCTCTCACGCAATCGGATCTTGACAAAGAGGGCGACCACATCTGGCCTATTCGAATAAAGCCTAACGTGGTCAGACAGAACAGTATCATGTAACACAGTACAAGCAGTAGCAAAGATCACCTTTAAACCCTAAGCACGCTGACCGGAAACAGGTAGCGGATGCTTAAATACAAGAATTTTAAAATTACACATATTAACAGAAATCCATCTAGACAAAAGTTGCCAAACTCTTCGAACAAAATTACATTCCACAAATCGGTGGAATAAAGACTCCGGCTGTCCGCAGTGGGGACAGTCCGGGGAGTCTGCGAATCCCCAACGAAAAAGGGAATCACGGGTGAAAATCACCCCATGGGCCAAGCGCCACTGCAGGTCACGCACACGACCTTCCACACCCGCAAACGCAACATTGGCCCATGCGACCCTCCAGTTCATCCCCAAAAACCTACGCTGAATGTGAGGAGCAAAGGATAGCAAGAATACATTATAAAGGGCATCGGGTTCATGCCAAGAGGAACACCTGATGTTCTGGCTAGTTAACAATCTAGCCTCACAAATGGTAGTGCCATGTGGTCCACCGGGCCTCTGAGCTCTAGGCCTAAGATTATAGGAAATGAAATAACACGCGAAATTAAAGCTAGGATGAGAATCGCTTTTCAGGAGGTAGGCCACATTAGAAACCATCAACGCGCGACACCACGCAAGAATGTGCCGAACACCCAGTCTCCTCACGATGGACTGGTTGAACCAGGCCGTCCCGAGAAAGGACAGCTCTAGTTCCCCAAACAAATCGAAAAATTAGAGAATTTAGAGCCAAAAGGACCCTGTACGTCGGGGGTTGTAGGGTACCGCAAAAAGCAATTTTGGAAACCAAGAGACTGTTAGCCAATTTAGCCCTATTAAAAAAAAAGAAATTTGGCAGCCCTCCCACCAAGCACATTCCGACGTGAGCTTCTGTTGAACAGAGCGCCACGTCTTGTGGTGAAACCTCTTTTTATCAAAGTAAACACCGAGGATCCTTATGGGATCATCGGTTGAGCCTACAAACTGCAAAACGTCAGGTGACCAATCCCCAAAAGACAAGGCTTTAGTTTTATCCACATTCAAAGCAGCGCCTGCACTGTCCGCATAAACATGAAACAAATTTCTCAAGGAAATCTCATTCCAAAGGAAGAGAACAACGTCATCTGCATACGCAAGGTATTTGAGCTCAGCTATTCTAGAGTTCGAACCCGGAACAGGGATACCAGAGATATTCGGCGCAGATTGAATCTTAAGGAGAGTTTCAATGCTCAGTACCAACAGTGGGCAGCCTTGGCGGACCTCTCTCCGGACGGGAAAGCAGTCCGTAGGCTGACCGTTGACTCGGATAAAACTAAAGATATCAGTATACAAGACCTTCACCATATGAACAAAATCTTGGATAAAGTTGCAAGCCTCCAGCAGGGTCACAAGGTACTTGTGAGAGACCCTGTCAAAGGCTTTGCTCTGATCCAAAGAAAGGATACAGCACTTCAACCTCTTGCGGTCGAGGTAGTGAATACCGTCCCGCACGAGGACTAAATTTTGAAAGATTCTCCTGCCCGGTATTCCAGAAACAACCCTAATCAGTCTGTTAGCAAGGACTTTAGCCAAAATCTTATAATCGTAATTGAGAAGAGTGATCGGTCTCCACTCTCCCAAATGACGACCAGGACCATCAGGCCGCTTGTTAACCAAAACGATCTAACAAAGTCGCATCGTCGTGGTTAACTGCCCAGTTGACAGAACATGGTTAAAAACATCACATAGAGGTTCAGCAAGCAAATCAACAAAACGTTTATAAAATTCGACACTGATACCATCAGTACCCAGACTGCGACCATTACGCAAGCCGGCAATGGCTTGCCTCACATCAGAAATACGGACAGGGCCCGATGTAAGAGAAGCCGCGGCGTCGAGTTGGGTCACAGGTCTCTGAAATGCGAGAAAACCAAATTGTGAATTTCTGGTTGAGAGGTCACGAAGCGTGACTCATGCTGCAAGCCAGGAATTACCTGGGAAATAATTTTGTTTCTGCGAGATTTCGCAAAAAAATTTGCAAGTGAAATCTCGTTTTCCAAATTTTGTGAAATAGTCCTGTGTGCATCTTTGGCCAGTTTTACAATATAAATCTGTGAACTGAGCATGAAGTTCAGCAATCATACCAGCATTCTGCGCTCCCATTTGCTTCCCGGCTTTGCATGCACGCAACATACAGACAAGGCGAGTTCGCTCTAAAAGCTGATGACGAGCCGAAAGTTTCCCCTGAAGTTGTAAATAAGACTTCACTTTTAAGTTTAACCCCCTCCCACCACTCACCAGTGTGATGAGTGTCAGACTGAATTTCACACCAAAGCAACCTCTCAAGGCCCTGAAGGATGTCATCTTCGAGAAGATTCAGATTCATCCTTCACGGGCCCTGAGTTCGTGTCCGGGCCCCTGTTAAAACGATCTCACCAGAAACTGCCCGATGGTCACTCATACGGAGAAACACAGAATTAACATCACAATGAACAAAATACACAAGGTCACAATCCCCAGCCCCCCCGCACAAGAATCCTGTCCAGGCGGGCCCGAACCTTGCCATCCCTCCAAGTCCAGTCGAAGACCCCAGGGTGAGTAGAACGCCAAGCGTCCACCAGCCCCGCCCCCGACATGTACCCGGAGAAGACAGCCCGGGACGAGTCCCTCCGCCAGGTACCCCCCTGTTTATCAAGAGGCTCCGTTACAAGATTATAGTCACTCCCCAAAATTAGGAAGTCTTCACCACCCCCAAAAAATAAAGGAAGACTCCTGAGGAATCTACTCCGTTGGGCGGGTTCCAATGGCGCATAGACTGAAATAACGCGAATTTTAAACTCGGCGAGGGCGAAACTCACAGCAGCCACTCGACCCTCGTCATCACATTGAAATTTCAGTTGTCGACCCTTGAAGTTAGGGTTGACATTAATTCCGACGCCCCTGTGACTAGTCGGGGAAAGACTAAACCAGCACGGGACATTAGTGTAATGACGAAAATCCGAAACATGCCTAAAACTCTGAAAAAATGTTTCCTGGATACACAGGATATCAATATAGGGGTTTGGCTCATCGGCTGGGTCATAATCCAGCCGATGAGCCAACGCCTTACTGACCGGGACCGAAGTCCCTGAATATTTAATGTTGAAACTTTAAGGTTGAAGGTTAAGCAGATAAGTGAAATACAAAAATACACAAAACAAAGGTCAGTAAGGAGGGTAGATTCAAATTAGCCCACCCGTTTTTAGAAACTTGGACCGGCACATAGAACTGACGCTGCCAATCTCCAGAGGTGGAACTGTTGTGATTCCGGCGACGGTTCCGTCGGCGGCTACTTGGGTGAAGATCCCCTTCCTCCAGTTGGACGGGAGATTTTTCCCCAACGGACAGGACGAACACTTGCCGAACGGCTGCCGCGAGTCCTGCCCTCCGATGATGGAGAGGACTGTCGTTGTTGACGGAAGGAATGGTCAGCAGAACGAGAGTCTCTTGGTAGGAGTAACATTGTGGATAGTAACAGGAACACGTCCCGGCGGCCCGCTGGAATGGATGACTGGTACAACCTTGTCCCCGGAGGCGGAAGGGAGGGAGACAGTTCCGACAGAAGAGGTGAAAGCAACATCATCAACGGAATCTATGTAAATGTTGTCATCATCCGAAATAACCTCTAAATGCAACAGTGGTAACAAGTCCGACTTGTGCGTCAGGAGAATCAGGTGAATGAGGCACAGGGACCTCGGTACATACGTCGGCGTCCATGGGAGGCTCAGACCTAATAACATCAGCCTCGATTCAACGGCAAGAGGCAGTGAGGTGACCTCTGTAGATGGTATTTCAAGAACCTTTAGATCTTGCACTGGTGAAACAGCAGGAGAAGCTTCAGGATTGACGCGGCCGTCAACAATCAAGGTCTCTTGATTAACAGAAGTCACGACATTCTCGGAAGTCGCTGGACTGTGTGCAAATGTTCCGGATAGTCAAGTTTGTCGACTAATTCCTTAAGAATATTAACATTGGGATACTTCCCATTATGAGTAACCTGAATGGCTTCAGGTCGGTTCAGAAAGTTTGCCATTCCGGAGGCACGGAGCCCCGGTTGGCCTGGAACCGGAAAACAAAAATGAAGCTTCTAACTTGAAGTTTAAAGAACAAGAAATAAAAATAACTCAGTCAAATCCTTGACGACCACAAACTATGAGAATTACTTAGTGATGAAGCAACTCAACTCCATGCAGCTAAATTATGAGAAGGATTTCTCCCACGTACTTTGCTCTTCACTACTGCACGAGACCGAAAATACGTATGTGCACCGTCTTCTTCGGGGTCTTCGCACGTGTCCGTACGCCGATGACTGATTACATTCACTTCGCCGTACTCAAATACCACCGACGATAATTTGCATATTATGCCGTGCTGTGGCGTAAGCGCTCACCGGTTGGTCCCGAAATTAACATCACACTTACGTAAACTCGACCCCGTTAACATATGTAAATTTTATGATCGTCCGCCAATTCCTTCTTGGTGTTCTTTTTTCACTTTCCGGCAGTGTATTTTGCCGCCCTCTACCTGGCAGAACGACTGGGGAAGAAATATTCACAATAATCGATAATGTTTTCAGTGAACATGGAATATTATTAACTTAGTGCGTAGCAATTTGTTCTGATGGTTCAGCAGCTATTACAGGAAGAGATTCGGGTGTGATAGCACGAGCTAAAGGCAAGAAACAATTCAATTGTTTCAAATCATTACATCTTGCATAGACATGCACTTGCTTCTAAATGGATGAGCCCATTGTTACAGGAGATTTTGGAGGATGCTGCAAAAATAATAAATTTCATCAAAAGCCGGCCATTGAATGGACGTTTATTCCGACAATTATGCACGGATTTGGATTCTGAGCACAGCACTCTCATCTTTCATACAGAAGTACGTTGTTTGTCAAGAGGTGAAACATTATCTAGATTATTCGAGCTACGCGATGAAACGCACCAGTTCCTAACGAATGTTTCATCACCCCTAGCAGAAAAGTTTGAAAATGTCTTATGGGTGTCCTGCCTTGGCTATTTGGCTGACATATTTAAAAAGCTAAATCAACTTAATCGGTCGCTGCATGGCCACGATCATAACGTGTTTATCATGGAAGATAAAATTTGTGCATTCTACAAGAAAATCTTTCTGTGGCTGGGCCAAGTAAAGAAAGAAAATATTGCATCATTTCCCAGTGTGTCAGACTTATTGAACTAAATTCTGTTGTTGATACTGATGATATTGGCACTGCCATCAAAAATCACTTGAAAAAAAATTGCATACCGAGTTTGCCTTGCATTTTCCTTTCGTGTCAAGAGGATGTGATTTTGGAATTCGTTGGGCTGCAACGCCCTTCATTATGGACAATGCTGTGAACTCTGACCTTTTCTCTCAAGACCAAGAAGCACTTCTGGAATTGGTACCAGACCGCAATTTAAAGGAACTTTTTAATGAAAAAACACTGACCGAGTTCTGGAACCAAGTTACAAAACTGTACCCGTAAGTGGGGGAAAAGCTATCGTAGCGTTACTTCCACATACTTGTGCGAGAAGGCGTTTTCTTCATTGGCGCGTATAAAAACTAAGAAAAGGAATTGTCTTCAGCTGGAATCTGACTTAATTCTATCAGTATACACTCTCCAGACACGAGTGCAAAGATTAATGTCAGAGAAACAGGCACAAGTTTCTCATTAAAAGTGTGGTAAGTGGGCGTACTTTAACACTTTTTATTTTGGTCATCAAGTTTTTGAACCCTTGGTAAGCCACTGGTGGTACTCGAATATTGCCATGTCCTAAAAGTGGTACGATCTGTGAAAAGGTTGAAAAGCACTGCTTTAAGATATCGATGTTTCTGAACCAAATAGTGCTTAAAAATGTCGTGATCCCCAAATGGAAATGTTCACTTAGCCGCCGGTTTTTACGAAAGCTACAGCAAAACAATTCCTTTCCTCCATCTGACCTCAGCAATACTGACCATAAACCTGTCCCTCGTGATAAGCGCTCCCTTCTGGTTCTTTATTCCCTGCTACATGACCCAAGGCATTCTAGTCCTCCTGACACGAACATCATATAGCCCACTGGGTAGAAACTTGTGTTTCACCCATCTTTTCCCTTCTTTTTGAGGTTCATCGACATCATTATAGCCTCTTTTAGCAGGTAATTAGTTTGAAATTTATAACATCAATCATCCTCCTAAATGACCACTTTAAATAACAGACTTAAGGGGAAAGCAACATTTTCTGATGCGCCGGTTCACTCGTTCCAGCCGCGTTCGCCCCTATTTTTAGACAGCGAATATATTCGTTCGAGCCGATTTCACCCTCGAGTTATTTCGTTCCACCTGATTAAAGGTTTAAAGCATTGCCATAAGCTAACCGTATTCAATATGTTAAATACTAGCACTGTGCTTCAGTGACCATTCAGACTTTTCTTCCTTAGCAAAGACTTTATCATTTGTAAATTCTGCAATTTCTTTCTCATCAAGGTACAGAAAAACCTCGGAAAATTACTCATCGTCAAAACAATAGTTGCACCCAGAAGGACGTGTCGGATTGCAATGCTATTCGGGAGGAACGTAAATGTTACCAGGAGCAATAAATGATTAAACATTTGCTCACGCAGCATGACAGATGTCTCTGTATGGAGTTGTACAGGCTCCTAATGGTGTCCTGTGATACGCCATCCTATGCAGCCTCAATCTTCTCACGCAGTTTCTGAAGATTGTTGGGTAGGGGTGGAGTGTGGACAGCGCGTCCAATAGCATCCCACACATTTTCAATCGGCGATGGGTCTGGCGATGTGGCTGGCCATGGCAGAGTGTCAGTGCCTCAATGGAAAGCTCTCGAGACAGCAGCACTATGCGGACGAGCTTTGTCCTGTTGGAAAATCATACCGGAGTAAGCGTTCGGAAAAGGTAGGGCCACTGGTTGCAGGACCTCATTAACGTAACGTTGGGCTGTCAAAGTGCCTGTAATGAACATCAAAGGTGATCTGGCATCGTAGGCAATTGCACCCCTCACGATGACCCCAGGCCCTCTGGACGAGTAACGCTCGACAACAAACCGTTCATCTTGGCTCTTACCACGGTGCCTCCCCACAGGGATTCAGTGGACATCTCCAAGACAAAAGCGGGACTCGTCACTAAAGATCACCCTCTGCCAATCTGCGTGTCTCCCTGACAGTCTGGCACGACAATATTGCAGTCTTTGGCGACGATGCACTGGTGTTAAGGGCAGTCGTCGTAACGGTCTGCGTGCGTGTAGTCCTACGTCGTGCAGCCGTCTGCCAATGGTGCTGGTGCTAATCGGAGGATGCATGAAAGGCACTACTGCTCAATCGTGGCTGTTTGGTCACTGCGCGCATGTCGGAGAACCCGTCGGTCCTCTTTCTGTGGTTCGTCTTGTTCTCCCAGACCCTTCCTGTCGCTGCTGCGTGCCTTGTTCTATCCATTGCCGTCAACAGCGTGCTATGGTGATATCCGCACTACTGATATGGCGCACAATATGGAGATAAAACCATCCCGCTTCCCGGAGCCGGACGACGCGAATCCTTTCGGACTCCTCCAACTGCTCGAATTGCTTCTGGACTTTTCTCCGAGGCATACTTCACTTGCAAAAGATGCAACCAAGAAAAAAACACGAGTCACAACGGCAAGCACGCGCAACGGAACGACCTTATATAGCCGGTCAGGCACAACGCTCCTTGCTTGCGTATCATGCGCGACCGAGCGTGATACTTGAATCATTTGCATGTCTCACGATGTGAAACCAACGAACCAAGTCTCATTCCTGTTGGTTGCTTCCTTACGGGTGCAACAATTTTTTTTTATGATAAGTGTACATTTCGTCTTGATAAATACAATAGCTCTTGAGTTGTGGCGGCATAAAATAACATATACACCATAGTGAAAATATTCAGTTTCCGTTTTGCGATTACAACATTATAACCAGGAGAAAGTTAAAGAAAAAAAATGGGGGGGGGGGGGGAGGTATGCAGCAGCAGAAAACGTGATTTTTCTAAGATGGCGAGAATGTTGCGCGGCAGGGAGGACTAAACTGGAGCTGGGTACCGGCAACAGTAAATCTTCGACTGAGTGTTTAACTATGGGATTGTGGCTCGTTGAGTTGTTCCTATTTTTTTTTTTTTTAAGTCACTCTTTTATTATTTTTCATTTACTTTCTAAATGTTGTGTTTGCTGCCCCCCCCCCCGCCGACTGCAGCAGCGGACGGAAAATACCCTGTGTCTCGAATACGCCGATTGATGGCAAAAGTGACCTTGCGTTGACATCGTCACTGCGAAAAACTTTCCTTCAAAGACTCTCTTAACTTCACTGTTGTCTTCCTTTTGCTCCTTCGTAGATGAATGTCTTCCATTTCAGCTTGAAAATCTGTTATTTGTGGTCAAGGTCACAAATAACGCGTGTATTGGCAATAACAACATTTACTTGTTGCCGCCCCGGTGGCGCAGTGGTCTAAGGCGTTGGCCTCTGATTATTCGTCCGTAAGGGGTCCGGGTTCGAATCCCGGTCAGGCATGGATGTTGTTTGTCTTACGGCACTGGCTCTCTCCCTTCCCTGGAACCAGTGACCCTAAATTAGGGACGGGCGACTGCTTATAGCCCATTGAGTTGCTCACGGTGGTCGTTAAACCTCCAAACAAAAAAAAAAAAAACAAAAAAAAAAAAAACATTTACTTGTTGTACTTAACTTCCGAAAATGAGATCAGAACAATTGCTGACTCACTTTTACGTAGCATTAGCTCCCACAAGAGCGGTGGGATTTTTTCCAACATTTGCATGCATGTACTATGAAGCTAGACATGTAAATACTGTATATCTGTGTAGCAGTGCATATTTTCCTTAGTTGTATTCGAAAAGCGTGTTATAACTTTAAAGGGAAGCATTTTCGGCTCAATGTTGATAGGAATTTTTTTCATCTCCAGTCACGTTCCCAAAGTTTTACCAATCTTTCGGAAACATCCAGAATTTTCGCCAGGTGTGCGACACATTTCAGTTCTTAGTTTAGCGGTAGTTTCTTTTCTGTCTGACTGAAAAAAATTACTTTAACGTCTAATGCTTCTTTAGATCACTGTGATGCACATACTATCTGATTATTCAGATGCACTATTTTTCCGCTACGGCCGTCGCGGTATATCGTCATGCTGTACTGTATCGGGGCTTCTAAAAGACCGATTTAGAAAATTCTTTGCAGAGGCGCAACTAGGGAGGAGCAGGTGGGCAGCTACCCAGGGAGCAGCTCTTGGGCGCAAAAATCACTGCATATAAAAAAACTTTTGAACCAGTTTTTCGTGCACTTTTTTATCGCCATATTTTGTCGTTTGCACATTTATGGATTTGTCAAAAGTCAAAGAAAACACCGTCAATACACGATAAAAACTTATGAAAGGAGAAAACCCTTTACAAGTTAGGTAAAATGTTACTAAAAGTTAAAATATTCACAGGTAAAAAAAGTTAGATCTTTTGGGATCACAATGTCCCATCCTCATACTACACAATAGTATGTCCTATTGTGCTTACTTGTAATGTTGACCAACTTCCATAACATTACTGACATAACGAACTTTCATAACATTTCATTAACATTTATAACATTACTGTAATGTTGCCGAACTTCCTCTTGTAACCGAATTCCGCTAGAGTGTGGGGTGCAAAAATCGGACCTACGTCATGGAAGTTCTTAGACAATGCATACAGGGTGCATAGGAAAGTCCATTTAGCCTGGAATAACTTGCGAACGGAGAGAGGTACAGTTATGCAAGTGAGATAACGGTATAGTAAAGCGACTACGCCCAATCGAATGCAACAAATAGCAGCGCCCCTAGTGGAGAAATGCGAAAGTTAGCCATTGCGAATGGAAAACGGAAAGAGATAGAGCAAAATTTCCAAGAACAAAGTTGTAGAGCATTAATTAATTAGTACAAAACGACATTTGTTTCACACGGATAAAATAAATTGTCGCCTGAATATCCTAAAATGTTCGAAATCAATGCGCGACCTTTTGTGTGAACGTTTGAAGGGAACAGGCATAGGTATCAGCAAATACACACAATTTATTGCATAAATGCGTACTTACGTCAATACAGTTTGATGACGTCAGACAAAACAAAAAAGGCAAACTGGCGCACAGTGATAAAAAGTTAATGTCGAGTATGTTCGAAGAATTCGCCATTGCCCACGATACACATTAGTATTCGTGAAAGTAACTCTGCATGCACATTCCTCAGCATGGAAGATGTCACACTATTGCAAGCATCTGTAACACGACGACGTAGATACAGTAGACTTGTAGGCGCTGTTGCATACACCTGATCTTTTACGTAACCCCAAAAATCTAAGCTCGCATTTCTCACACAGCGTACGTAGACCTAAACTTCTGATCAGGGTACATCCTGCTACTGGTTTTTATATCGTAGGTACGGTACAACGTCACAATCTGCATTTGCATGCGCCTACTTTTGCGAAATGTGAATATGCAGATTCGAATCGTCGCGCATCGATTTCGGACATTGTAGGGTATTCAGGCGATAATTTATCTCATCCGTGTGAAAAAAATGTTGTTTTGAACTACTAATTAATTGATGCTCTACAACTTTGTAATTGGAAATTTTACTCTCTTTTTGTTTTCGATTTGCAATGGCTAACTTCCGCATTTCGCCACTAGTGGTCCTGTTATTGGTTGCATTCGATCGGACGTAGTCGCTTTACTATACTGTTATCTCACTTGCATAACTGTACCTCTTTCCGTTCGCAAGTTATTCCAGGCTAAAAGGACTTTCCTATGCATCGTGTATATAGAGCACACTAGCACATACTATTGTAGTCTGAGGATGGGACATAGTGATCCCGAAAGATCTTACTTTTTTATCTGTAAATATTTTAACGTTTAGTAAACTTTTACCTGACTTGTAAAGGGGTTTTCTCCTTTCATAAGTTTTTATCGTGTAGTGACGGTGTTGTTTTTAACTTTTGAATTTTAAACTGCAGGAATGTTTACCTCTTTTATGGATTTTTCAATATCGTTCGCCAGTTTCCGTAGCATGGTGGCCTGAAATGCGCATTTCCTTCTCACAATGTCCAGGGGATATAATTTGCTAGACATCAGAAATGAAGCGCGATTGTCCTTCTTGGGAAGATGAGGATGTCGTCCACATTGTTGAATATTCTCTGGGGGCAATTTGATCATTACTTACTCTACAGCAAGCTGCATTCGTTCCATTTAATGTGATAACAAAGGCTCGAACTCTGAAGCAGTTGGGAATCTCATCGCACTTTTCATCTTTTGTATTTTACATCACTAAGTATAAAATACAAAAAGTGATGTAGGTAAGAATAAGGGAAATGTACGAAACCTTTCGACTGAGTGCTGCCCCCATTTCCTCACTTCTTCTGAAGCAATTAAAGAGGGTAAATTGCCGTTCTCCTTTGGGATAAGAAATGGCACCTAGTTCCATAACCCCCGGTTTACTGTACCATACGCCAGAAAAAATATTTAAGCGTTAAGTTGTTGAACAACAATGAAAATGGCAATGAGGGCAGCAGCTACTTCACAAAGTTATTTCCCTGGTCTGCCGAAAAACTAGCCAGCCGGTTCTTAAGATCTATTTCACAACAGTTAATGATTGCTAGTTATCATTTAACTACAAGAGAATGTGATGAAAAAAACAACCACAGTATTAAATTTAGTGTGAAGTTAAACGTCAGAAGCAGTTCCGGTGACCAGTGGTAGTTGCTGTATTTTGAAAAACTGCAATTGCGTATGCGTTTGGATACTACAAAATGCTAATTTTTGTACACTTAACACACAAGACCAGTGTTAGTGACCTAACAAGTTAGTAAAATCATGCAATGCATAGATTATGATATGCTTTCCAACATATCAGAAATCATTACTCAAGTTATGAGGATAATGGCTGTGGAATGAATCTCGCTCCTGTGTCCTGACCTTTGACCCCATTTTGATTATATTAAACAGAACTGCTTCAGTATACCTCTGGAACAACATGATAAAGTTTTGTCGCAATCGAAGCATTTTTACGTAAGTTATGACGCATAAGGGCAATGGAATGGATCCCACTCCTATGTCCTGACCTTCGACCTCATTTCTCCAGTTTTAACTAGGGTTCGTTTCCAGTGGTCCCCTACCACATACTAAATTTTAATCGAAATCGAACCATTTTTACGCAAGCTATGACGCAAAAGGGCAATGGAATGGATCCCGCTCCTATGTCCTGACCTTTGACCCTATTCACCCATTTTCAATAGGGTTCGTCATTAGGTAATCCCCTACCACATACTAAAATTTCATCGAAATTGAATCATTTTTACGTGTTGTCGTGCGGACGGACGGACAGACTGACAAAGCTGGAGCATATACGGTTGGAAAGCGTAAAAAACGCAAATAAGAAACATGATTATAATATTTCAAGCAACAGACGCTGGAGTTTTTTTGTCTTAACAACTTCGGTGGGGTCGCAATATTTGTGGCTTGCCCCAGGCGCAGAATACCTAGTTACGCCTCTGATTTTTTGCATGTGATTTATGTAGCAGTGCTGTTCGAAAATCTTTCCTAACTTCCTGACATGGCTTAGATTTAATTTATTTATCAGACGCAACAAAAGCTTTTTTTTTTGTTCTCTTGTTTGTTTCACGACCTCTGTGAACAACTTCGTGGGTACAAGCAGTCGCCTGCCCCTAATTTAGGGCTACTGGTTCCAGGAAAGGGAAAAGAGTCAGTACAGAAAGACAAACGCAACATTCACACCTCACCGGGATTCGAACCCGGACCACTTGGGACGAATGGTCAGAAGCCAGTGCTTAGACAACCGCGCTACGGGTGCGACAACCGCAGCTTCCTCAGGTGGAAGTATTTTAGTCCTATCAAGTTCTGTCATCAGTGTTGTTGACATTACTTGGATTTACAAAATGTGGAATTTCCTCCTTCTAAACGGCGTATGTATTTGTCACTATATGTGCGCTCCTCAGGGGCGCACCCAGGGGAAAGGGGGTTCCCGGGTACGGACCCCCACGAGGCCAAGTGTTTTGTAATATGATTCCGATACCATCGGTATCCCACACGAGAGATTCCTAACCCTCTAACTGTTCTCCAATTTTCCTTAATTGGCGAATTTCAATTTTCATTATTGCTGAAATCACGCATTATAGAATTTGTTCTAAAATATATTCTCTAAAACTATAATATAGCAATAGATAACATAATTGCATTTGTGGGCAACTCCTTTTCGGAAATATGTATTTTTTATTAAAAGTAAAAACAACAAAGAAAACCCCATTGCAGCTGGATAATTCATTAATACAATGTATTAAATTCTTTCACAGATCAAAACATTTATTATAAGTCACGTCGCGTAAGTAGACATACATGAGCATTTTTCCTTTCAGAGCCGGACCCCCCCCCCCCCCCGTTCCGAACTTCTGGGTGCGCCCCTGACGCTCCTGAATGTCTCACTTTAAGAATTGTTTGTTTTTTATTTCTATAACCACCAAGATTTTCCACGTATTTTAAAGGTTTTCCAATGCAAACTTTTCCCGCTAGATTACGCAAAGTACCTTTTATGGAATAGTACTGATTTCCAAGTTTAAATTTAAAAACAAGGTGGCCCAGTGGTCTAAGCGATGGCCTCTGATTATTCGTCCGAACGGGGTCCGGGTTCGAATCCCGGTGAGGCATGGATGTTGTGTTTGTCTTACGGCACTGGCTCTCTCCCTTCCCTCGAACCAGTGACCCTAAATTAGGAACGGGCGACTGCTTATAGCCCATTGAGTTGCTTACGGCGGTCGTTAAACCTTCAATCCAAAAAAAAAAAAAAAAAAAAAACAATCCATAAAATTAGCATAGTTGTAGCTTTGAGACTTATGCAAAAGGGACGTGCTGAAATCTGATGCGGTCTTTCGAGATTAGTGTAATACAGAGAATATCATAGCCGAAGTTTATTTTTCCTTTTGACCCAAAAGTTATCTTTTAAGTTGGTGATAAATAGCACAAAATATTTCAGACGTGATACTTCGAGGTTTTCGAACGCAAGAAAGTGCAAGTTTGTCCGTGACTGAAATCGTATCCAAGCCCCCTCTTTCCGGAGTAAGTTGCTCTCCCAACTAGGCTACACGGACGGAATGTTTCGCTGCAGATTTGTCGTTTTGACCCGTGCTTTACTTTTGTAGAACGTCACATCATCTACCTCTTAATTTTGTTGTAGTTTTTGAAGCGAATTAGGAATTTTTTCTTAGTTCCAGACGATGTGTGGAACAAGCATCACACATTTTTCGAAGAACCCAACGGCCAGTGCATCTATTTTTACTTTCAGGTGCCAATGTGAAAACACAAATTTGACGGAGATCGAACATTTAGATTACTTTAAAAATTTCAAATCACTTTTATAACAATCTTTCACAAATACTTTTGAGAAAAAAATAGCTATTTTTTCAGTGAAACACTTTGAGGGATTATGAAGCAAAGGTATCCAAGTGATCGCATTACAAAATTCTCATACTGTGAAAACACAAGTTTTGTGCGTGACGACATCGAAGCAGTTTCCCCTCACTCCGGAGTAAGTTTATCTCCCAACTAAACTACACGGACGAAACGTATCGCCGCAGATTTGTCGACTTGACACGTGTGCGTCACAAATGTTCCATCACGTGATTATACAATATTATGGGAAATTACAAATTTGAGCCTTTATTGTTGTAATATGTGCTCTTTTCATTCCATACTTCGGCAGTTTTTTCAGCATCGTACTAGGAAGCATTCCAAGAGAAGGCCTTGAGATGAAATAAATTAATTGACCATTATTGGTTCTCGACGCATGCGTGCTCCTGTCATCGTTGGCAATGTTTTATTTAAATATGTTAGATAGCACTTAGATTTTTTCTTTTTAATGAGTTTTGTTCTTATACGAAGACTAGTCTTCTTTTTTTAACTTAAACGACCTATATGAGCCTGACCATGTTCTTTCAAAATAAATAAAAATCATGATCCAAGACTAGCTGATGACCAATTGCCTGCACCGTCCAAATGCGGACTCCGCAGGATGAACTCTGTCAAACGAATAAGTGACGGCGTTGCGCGAACAATCTTGCCAGGATCCGGCAGTCCATCACCCGGACAGGATCAGTTAAGAGTCCTTAACCTGGACAGGATCCAGCTTGCTGCTGCCTCCGTGGGCCGGCACCTCCCACCTCTCCATCATGGCCCGTGTGTGCGTGCCATTGGGCCGGGGCTAGATTATTCCTCTACCTCTGCCTGGGAGAAACGATCGCAAGCGCGAATTGTTATGTGGGGCTATTGCCCTTTATTGAAAAGGTAAAGACACATGCACATTTATACACTGGTGGTTTCATTAGCGGAAAATAAATCCTTTATGCAATGAGCCCTCACACACATAAATGAAAAAGAAACTATTTACAATGTATTTACACTGCCGCAGGACTAGGGCCTGTCCTGCGGTGATGATGACTCTGTGCCGGAGTCATTCTATTCCTCTTCTATGCAGTCTTCTATTTTCTGTGATCATCCTTCAATTAGGTAGACCGACTGCTGCTCTACGAGGTGCTTGACCAACTCGATGACCCCTGCCTCGCTCTTGGGTGCGCGAGCAGGATCGAGAGGTCTCTCGTCTTTGCCAATTCTGGCGCCAAAATTCTTCTCTCTGTCCTGAAAGAGAATCGCATTCAAGAATCATGTGTGCGACATTTGCCTTCTGGGCACCGCAGCCGCACACTCGTTCCCTTACTGCAAACCGGTGGAAGTACTCCGGCGATACGCCATGGCCGGACAGTGCCTGATTTAGGAACCCATCACTCCCAATGCGCTTGATCGAGACTCTGGGAGGAATACGGTGAGTTTTGCTACCCGTATCTCCCTCATCCCATCTGCGTTGCCACTTCACCAATGTGGCTTTTTTCAGCTGTGTCCGCACGCTTTGCCGCGGTGTTCGCAGCTGAAAGTCTATGCTCTCTTTTCCAGCAGCTTCCTTTATTTAACTGGTCTGCACGTTCATTTCCAGCGGTTCCGACATGGCTTCGGATCCAGTGCAAGGAAATTCCCGTACTTCCTACCGTCCTTAGCAACGTTTTGTTTTCTCCGACCAGGGAGTTTTGCTCCTGAATTGATCCAACGCTTTTAGAGCCTCTTGGCTGTCGGAGAAAATGCTAAATGTCCCTTCGCTGCGACTGAGGAGCCCCCATCGCAGCGCCTCCCTGAATGCCAACAACTCTGCTTGGAAGACAGAGGAGTTGGGCGATAATTTCACCCGTTCCACGTGAGTCTCGTTGCCATCCGAGAACACGCAGAACCCTGCACCCAGACTTCCACCTATCTTGGGCCCGTCCGTAAACAGCTCCTACCCCTTCCCCGTGGGGAGAGCGTTGTCCCATGTGGGACCATAGCTCATTGGCCGAGTGGCAAGCCCAGTCAGTTCTCAGTAATTCTATCTCGGACGACCGATAGTGGTGTCCGAGTAGAGAGACATCGTCCTCGTAGCAGAGGGTCTGCATCTCTGCTTTCCTCGCTACCACTATGTCCGCCGATTCACACCCACCTAGCAGTTGCAGCGCTGCTGTGGAGGTCGTGCGGAAACACCTAGTAATGCCCAATAGCGCTCTGCGCTGAATTTGATGCAAACTATTTCGCATTCTAACCGTGTCCGACCACCAGGCGGAACACGCATATGTTAGTATACGCTCTACCCCTCGCTTATAGAGCACCTTTTTAGCTAGTCCAGTCAGCCGCATCCCATTAATCCTGTTAAGGATGCTGGTGCATCTGACGTTCAATTATCGGAGGTGAGGGAGTCCCGACAGCATGGTATCTAGGATGACTCCTAAGTACCGCATCTTCCCATTAAAGCGACACTTAGGGAGGCGACCAGTTCCCCCTTTTTTGCAATAAGTAGTGTCGTCTTTACGGTAGCGAAGTCAAGCTTACACTCCTTGATCCAACTGTCGAGCTGTGAAAGAGCGGTGTGTATCTTCCGCTCGATCACGTGATTACCCGATGCAGACACTATGAGAACGAGATCGTCTGCTCCACCACAAGGGACCCGAGCAAGAGCCCTGCTGGCACCCCTTTGTGTATTCTCTACTATAGGACTTATCGCCTACTTCGAACTCTACCCTCCTATTTGAGAGAAAATCGCTAATAAGCAGGAACATATTCCTGGGGATGCCAAGTCTTTTTAGACGTTCCAACACCAGTGGCCACCAGACGTCGTTGAAGGTGCCCCGCACGTCCAAGGACACGTGGCAGGTGTGCATTCCCCGACCTCGATTGTGGTTTACCTACTTAAGAAAGCTGACCAGCGCTTGACTGGTACACCGCTCCGGCGTGAAGCCGAATTGCCAGCTGGAGAGCTTACCTATGCCGACTAGGCAATAGGTTGCTCGATCACAAGGACCTTTTTCCAGCACCTTACTCCACGCTGTTAGCAGGCAAATCGGCCTGTAGGCCGTGGGGTCTTCTCGGCTCTTATTTTACTTACTGAAGAGAACGAGCAGCGCTATCTTCCACATTGAAGGAAAACATTAAAGTTCTAGGCATTTATTCAAGAGGGCAACTAAGTGCCCTGATTTGGCTAGAAACACCTCTCGGATCACCGCGAGGTCCAACCCGTCTCTGCCTGGAGCCTTACCGGGTTAAGGCTGTTATATTGCATCACCCACCTCCATGAACGGCGGGTCGTTGTCAGTGTCGGGTGGATCTCTGCAGCTTACTCTGATCGATCTTTGATCAGGGGGAGTCACCCGACTCTTCATTGGCTGGGAAGTGGCTGCTCAAGAGCGCATCCACTGTGTCTTGCAGAGTGGCGGTGTTCGTACCACCCTTTTGTTCTGACGGAGGCCAGTAACGGTGAGCAGGTGAGGAAGCCCATTGCTACCTTGTACGGTATCCCGAAGGGGTAGTCTCGCATAACTGTCTCCAGTATTCTCTCTTCGATGCTATCATTGCTCTCCGATATATAGTGTTTGAGGGATTATATTCCCTTTTCGGGCGTTCCCTCCTGTTCGTGTCAAATCTCTCTCGTTGCATTCTGCGCCTGATGCGCCTGGCCTTCCCTCGCAGAAGGCTCAGGTTTTCCGACAACCAGTGAAGCAGTGGTCTTGCCCGACCCCATCGTTTTCCTGCAACCTTCACAGATCGCTACAATTTCGTTTGTTAGATGACTGAAGTGTTCATTCAAGTCATCAGCCTCATCAAGATTTGCTGCGCTCATGTCTCTAAGCAGATAGAGTAGTTGGTCTTTAAGGTCCGGCCATCTGAGGTTCTGGGCGCTGAACCTCTATCTGGGTTTCTTTCCAGTCTTCTCAAAACCTATCTTGAAGGATATTGCAAGATGGTCGCTGCAGCTCACATCGTCCGGAACCTGCCAATTCTGGACGAAGGAGAGCACCGAAGACCTTGTAAGGGTGAGGTCGAACCACGACGTCCCAGGAACACCTTGGAACGTGGGAACACTGTCGGGATCGTTCCGGATCATCAAGTCTGATGAAATGACGAAGTCCAGAAGCTCACTACCTCGCCAGTCTTCATCCTGGTCCCCCCCCCAAAGGGGACTTTTCGCGTTAAAATCACCTACAATGATCGTCTCATGTTGTGGGTGGGAATCCATCAGCCGAAAGATGAGGTTTAGCACATCCGAGAGAACGTCCGAAGGCGAGGAATATGCATTTATCAACGAGATTTTCTCTGTAGCCCTCTCTAAGCCCAATGCCACCACATTGGAGGTGCATTCGAGCTCCAGGACACCCAAATCCGGATCGAAGAGTCCTTAGGCCAGGGGACCGGAACGACGACGACGTACCCGCAATCTGATACTCAAGTCGCTATGTGATGGGCTACACGGTACTTCACCCTTAGAAGGGCGTTTTAGCTAAATCCCGTGATTGCTCTTTGGAGCAACGTAGAGGAGAATTATCCGCAAAAGAAAAGTGCGAGATAGAAAAGTATCGCTCTCTCGCACACGATCTTTGCGCTTAAGTCCTCTAACTGCACCAAAACAATTTTTGCCAAAGAAAAGCAAAAGAAAAGCCCGAGAGATGAAGGAATAACTCTCTCGCGCGCAAAAACGTAAGTTCTGCTTTCACAGTGCAGTGGAACTCAAGCAAAACACACGCAAAGTCGCTCCCCGGTACGGTATCAGACCGACCGGTTAATCATGATCCAAGTCAAGCTTGAGGAGTTTTGGTATATGCGGTTCGCACCGACTGTTGTGAAAGGGGTTTGCAAGAAAAATTCAAAAATAGCACCCGCAGACTAGAGAAAAAGAAAAATGACATTCGGAGAAAAAGAAAAATGAAAATGCTAGAAGGGGAAAAAAGATGAACAAAAAGAAAAAAAAAATCCTTAAACTAGAAAAATGTCGGTTTTCCAGTTACTGTGAGGGGGAATAAAACTTTCTCGGAATCGGCTCTTTTTATTTCATCGAAATGATTCCGCTGAAATCTCTGCGAAACAACTGAGGTTACAAAAGAATCAGATGGTGGTAATAAATACAACATAATAATGACAACAAATTTGGTGTATTTTTTTCTTCCATCCTTTTCAAAAACTGTATGATCAGCAGGACGGAGTGTGAAGCTTCTGAAAGTATAGGGTCACTATTAAAACAGAATTTGGCACGCTAATTTCCTGAGTTAAGTTATTAATTGTAAATGCTTTATACACCCACTCCTAATCTCACTATTTCACCAGTGTCATATCCAGAAGAAAGAACATAAAGAACTTGAATCAGTAAAATGGTGAACGATTATGAGAATGTTTAAGAAAGGTAATGGAAATGTATGTATCAAAGGATTCGGGAGTAGAAAGGTGAAAAAAGTGAGTACAAGTAGTAATGGACAATATGAACAGTCACAAAAAAAAGTCAGATTCACAGATTAAAAAAAAAAAACCAGACCTTTGCACTTTCCGGGATTAAAAGTGCCGAAAAGAGAAGTCATATAGTGCATCTTATCAGCATATTTCAGAAAGAAAACTTTAATACCTGCTAACAGAGACTGGAACTGCTTTAAAAGAGACATGAAGATTTTGACGGTCAGTTTTATTTAAGCATGTGGCTGTTTACTCAAGAATCAGATAAGCTACTTTCTTTTAGAAAAGATTGAATGAGTTTGACTAAAAATTCATGACCGTGAGCATGCATCATATGAGAGAATAATAAACACTAGTGAGTATGAAAGTTTACAAGATCTTTGCAGTTTTTCCCCTTGCTGAATAATTAATATTTAGATATGTTTGAAGTTTTGAAAGCGAAACACATTTCTACGCTGGTTTTTAGGATTGCCTGAAAATGTCAGTGTACAGTAGAACTCGTTTATAACTAGGAGCTGGATACCGACGAATATCCTCATTAAATCCAGGCGATCCCTAAATCCATTTTGGGATGAAAAAATTCACCATGTAAAAATATGCATGCGTGACAATATGCACATACGTTTATATTATATATTCACATATAGTACATAAGCATATGGCAACATTTTTTTATCATTTTCTATCTCTCCAAAGATGGCTACTTTGTAGTTTCCGGAAACTGATTTTCTCTTAAATATGTATTTTGTGACTCTTAAAAGTTTAGGATTTCCTACTTGACGGCTACGTGAGATTGACCGCTATTTAAGGACACACATGAAGCAAACGCAGCACCGATCTTTCCAATGCAAAGCTCACTTGGAGGGTGAAAGGTGCAAAACAGACACAATTACAGGAATTGTTGTCTCCTGTCTTCCTTCGGGACTTATTCAAATTCAATTACTCCTATATTCCTCTCTGCAATTGTTCCAGATATTCATGGAATACATGGGTGCGAGTCCAACACATCCTCTTTCTCCTTGGAGTAGGGCGCCTATTTCGGTTTCCTATCACTTTGTGTGTGTTCATTTCGCCGACGTTCACTTGGTCCAGCTCATTTCGTCCACCGTTCACATTGTCCGCTGTTCATTTAGTCCATTGTTCATTTCGCCCACCTTTCACTTTGTCCGCTGTTCATTTCGTCCACAGATCATTTCGTCCACAGATCATTTCGTCCACAGATCATTTCGTCCGCTGTTCACTTTGTCCGCTGTTCACTTTGTCCGCTGTTCACTTTGTCCACCGTTCATTTTTTCCACTGTTCACTTTGTCCGCTGTTCACTTTGTTCACCGTTCACTTTGTCCGCTGTCCATTTAGTGCACTGTTAATGTCGTCCACCGTTCACTTTGTCTTCAGAATGGATAAAATACCGCAAAAGTCACGCTTTCATTCAGGCACGAAACATAAATTATAAGGTCCCTGGCCTGGATGGTAAATTTTACTCGGCCGATCTCATATTCATGAAATTCACACAATGAGCAGAGTTAATAATGATGCACGTTTACTCACTCACAAAGCGTTAATTGATAGGCCCTAGGCCTAGGCACTTATAGCAGTTCTTAATCCGCCGTGCTCATATTCGTAAGGTTTTCATGACAACTTTAAGTTAATGTGCTTTTACTTAGGAACAAAATATTAATTTGAGCCCGTCATCTTTTTTTGCTGTTCATAAACCGCCATGATCATATTCTTAGGTTATAATATAATAAAGTTAATGATATTGCATTTTTACGCGGTCACAAAACATGGAAAAAACTGTGTGCCTTGTGATATCCCAGTTATATTGAATAGTAAATATTATTATTAATGCAATAATAAAATGAATTAAGTGTTAATTGAGCAATATTATATTTCATTCCCAAACTCAGATTTGTAAAACGTTTATTCCGATGGCCATAAATGTGTTGATTGATAAGGAAAAGCTTAGATACCCCCTTTCTCCTTTACGTAAAAAGTCTCTATTTTCTTTCTTTCACACCGTAAATTCAAAATAAACATCAATCTAAACTTTTTTCACTATTATACAGGGTGTCCACAAAGTCTCTTTACAAACTTTGCACATTTATTACGGATGCACTGTATGAGATAAGCAAATGTGGTTGACCACATAAGTAAGAGGAAAGACTAAAGTTTTTTCTACCTCATCACAAAAGCTCAATACGCACACCGTTTATTGCGCGTAGAACATCTAGCCGAAACTCTAGTTTCAACCATATGCGCTGCAACATGTCCTCGATAATGGTCGAAATGGCATTATTGATCCTTGATTTCAGGTCATCGATGCCCTGTACCTTTGTCCGATACACGATATCCTTCACATATCCCCATACAAAAAAGTTCAGAGGTGTGACGTTGGGGGAACGTGCTGGTCATACAATTGGGCCATATCGTCCAATCCACCTCCCAGGGAATGTTGTGTTTAAAAAGTGCCGAACGCGCCGTCCTCAATGTGGTGGCGCACCGTCGTGTTGGAATATCAAGCTTGGTTGAAGGTCCTCCAACTGTGGCACAACATACTCACGCAAAACATCCAGGTAAACATCTGCTGTCACTGTTTTCTGACTGAAAAAGAAATGGTCAAGGGACTCAGTTTTTGCATAACACCGCACCACACTTTCACTTTGAGGTCTGTCTCTCGCAAGTTCCATAAAAGCATGAGGATTTTCAGACATCCAAATTCTGACATTGTGTCCCAGAGACATGAAAAGTTGCCTCATCCGTAAAACAAACTTGTGAGAAACTCTGGATCTTCACTCAGTCTATCCAGCATCGCTACTGCGAATTTTTTTGTCGTGGTCTATCGTTCACCTCAAGTGCTTGTGACAGTTGCACTTTCTATGCATATAAGCGTAGATGTCTATGTAGAACACTGTGGACCGGGGCATTTGTAGTTCTCTGGCAGCGGAACGAACGGATTTCTTCGGGCTTCGTGAAAATGAATCGCGAGCACGTTCGATGTCTTCATTCAATGTTCGTGGGCTGCTACTACGATCTTGATCCAACACGGACCCAGTCTCCATAAATTTCTGGTTCCATTGGCGGGTCATGCAATAGGACGAGATGGCGGGGTTTTCCCATTCTTATTCCGGAAATGTCGTTGTGTTTGTATATCAAATTTTGTGTTGATGAACCAAGCGACGCACTTCGCTCTCTTGTGGGGACCACATTTTCATAGAACAGCATCTGCTACGTCAGTGAGGGACCTATTACAAAAATTGATAATGTCAATTAAAACTTTCATATTTACAGTATATTATGTCAGTTATAAATGTGTAAATTTGTAAAGAGACTTTGTGGGCACCCTGTATACTTTTAGGAATTTTGTTCTCACGTTAAATAGCTATGAGACATATACAGAGCATTATAGTTCATTCGTATGAAAGTTAGTAATACGGAAATTATAAACAGTTAGCAATAAAAAAATATACTGGAAAGCTAAGAACTATACGAAAACAATATACAAGATATATTTCAAAATATTAAAATGTTTTTGTAAAACTTTGGTTTATATGCCACAGTGATTGACATCATATCACACAAAAGAATTAAAAATCTCTCCAAAATCAGTTCCTCGTTTTCTTTAAATAACATTTAAAATCGTTATATTTTAATCGAAAAACTTAAACAGGACAAAAATTGTATGTACGCAATGTCCGCTGACCTTTTCTTTTTTTCTACCTAGTAACACTTCATTCAATGCAGAAAATTTCCACGTAATTTCATCCATTCTGAGGACTAAATGATTGCGGACAAAATGAACGGTGGACAAAGAAAACGGTAGACAAAGTGAGCCGTGGACGAAATGAACTGGACCAAGGGAACGTGGACGAAATAAACGCGGACGAAATGTTAGAGAACCCCTACGGCTTGGCCTGGCCAAGTCAACCCATTTTTTATCGCAATGGTAAAGAAGGAAAAAAGTCGTGTTTCCCGATTTTGCTGGCTTTACTTCCGTGACACAGCCCAGTACGTAATCGCAGAGGTCAGGTCAGATCATATGTAGAGGATTTTAGGAAGGGAGTGTCTGACCCCAGGTCTTAAACAACTCTTAGAAATAGGAAGCTAGGAGATTTAAGCTAGAGTGCCCGATAGGAAAGTCACACGGAAGCAAGGTAGAAAGGGGGAGGAAGACGTCCTTATTTGTTACCGGGGAGCCAGTACCCGGTGTTCGACGGCTTAACGTGCCCATCCGAGGCACGGCGGATATTTAATGGTTCGAGCCTGCTGGGATGGAACCTGAGGTTTCAACACAGAGGCCAGGAGAAGAAGCGCCCCTAGCTTAGATTTAGAGACACGAACCCACAGCGCTTTGCGCCTTTTGTCAGGTGAAAGTGAAAATAAGATAATAGGGAACAGACTGCCCTGATAGGAAATCACGAAAAAAAGAGTACAGAAAAATTAGAGTAGGAGTATATGGTTTTCCGTTAACTAGTGAAGTTGTAAGCTAACCTAAATACTTACCTGCGGCAATTCACTCCGAGTAATTAGTCCCGAAGCCAACGTCTGGCAGCAGGAAAGGACAGGGAGAAGGGGAACCGGAAAAGAAACTGACAGCACACACAAGAAAAAATCCCACAGAGGAACATCCAGTTCTCTCACAAAACCATGTCATTGAAAGGCACCTGAAAAAACAAAATTGCCGTTTGCTCAGTGTCCGGGTAGGAGTCTGCTATTTGCCTCGCGTCTCAGGAGCCAATCAGAGAAAAGATTTCTTCCCATTGGCTGCTGGGGAGTTTGGTACTATTTTTTAACAACTATGTTTCTTCACATGTGTGAAGAATACCATCTTTTCACATTTGTGAAGAATACCCTCTATACACTAGTCCCAATTATTATTTCTTTTTGCTAGTGTAGCTGTGTATTGGGTTCATTTTACCCACAGATGATATAAAAACTTCTAGTGCATCTCACAGATGCCAGGAGATGCACTAGAAGTTTTCATACCATCTGTAGGTAATGAGTTGGTAAAAACACCTTTTAGCTTGTTGGCAACATAATGGTTCAATACGAGTGATGATGTGTGTTGTGTTGAGTGGGGGACGGTGGTGTCTGCAGAGGTGTGTGTGTGTGTGAGAGAGAGAGAGAATGGAACAACGTGGATTGTTTTTCCTATCCCTAATCCCTATATGGATTGAGTTTCGTAGTGTCACCCTTTGCTAGTTCGGAGAAAGGGACATTTTATTACCCTCCTTCGGCATTTCACTTAAAAAACTTATCGTCAACAGACCCTTGTCTATGTCTTCATGTACTCATAGTTGTATTTTTTCCCCTTTACCATGCAATTTACGACATCAAAAGAATTGCGCGAAAAAATTGCCACAGGAGAATACATACAATAGATAATGTAAGTGACAAAAGTGATATTTGGGAGCATTTTAAACAGTTTGCCAATGCAGAAACTCTTCAGTCAAAAAGTTTTGTGCAGTGCATTAAGTGCAGCAATTTTTAAGCTATGGCAGTTCAAGATCTGGAACATCTCATCTAAAGAGACATAAATGCGTTTCGGCTGCTACAAGTTCCTCGTCCAAATTTTCTGTTTATATACTTCGTCGGTGCCGTAACTAGGCATTTCTGTGCCCGGGGCAAACCGCAAAACATTGCGACGCCCCACGGACGTTATTAAGACAAAAGAGCTTTATCGCCTGAAATATTATAATCCTGCTTGTTGCTTGAGTTTTTAGGATAGTAAAATTGTACTTGTATGTTGATTACGAACATCAAACATGGTTTACAGCGCACACGCATACACACGGACATCAAACATTTATTTAGCGCGCACACACACACGCATGTGTTATTACAGTTTATCCAAAAAAATATCACGGGGGACCAAGAGTTGTTTCTGACACATTTCGCTTCACACTGATTTTTTTTTATCATATTCTCTTGTATTCAACTGATAACTAATAATTGTTGTTGAATTTAATTCTTAAATTAAACCACATTAAACGAGCTGAATACAGATTGTAGTAGTGACAGTAACGATCGCATTGCCCCCAGAGAATTTTCAAAAATATGAACTACATCCTTATCTTGCAACGTATACGAACAACAGCGCCTTCATTTTTGATTGAGAGCAACTTGCATGCCCTGCACATTTCGAAGAAGAAATGCAAATTTTAAGCCGCCAAGCAACTGGCGAAAGCAATTATAGGTAAATTTTTTTACCAGAAACTGGTGCGAACGTTTCAATTCCGATTTTAATTAGATTGCACGCAATGATTTTCGCGCCCTCTGTGATATACTACAGAAGTGAAAACATGTGTCAAGGCGACAAATCTGCAGCGAGACATTCTGTCCGCGTAGCTCAGTTGGGAGAGCGACTTACTCCGGAGTGAGGGGACATGATTTCGATGCCCGTTACGGACAAACGCGTGTTTTCACATTGGCGCCCGAACAGGGACTCGAACCCTGGACCGTTAGGTTTTTCTAAAAATGTGTGAGTTTGTTCCACATATTCTTTGTAATTAATGGAAATTCTTACTTTGCTCTGCATTCAAGACAAAAAAATAATAATAATGCGAGGGAGATGATGTGACGTACTACAAAGGTGAAAACATGTGTCAAGACTACAAATCTGCAGCGAGACATTCTGTCCGCGTAGCTCAGTTGGGAGAGCGACTTACTCCGGAGTGAGGGGACACGCACAAACTTGTGTTTTCACATTGGCACCCGAACGTAAAAATGGATGTCCTGGCAGTTTGGTTCTTCGAAAAATGTGTCATGGTTGTTCCACACATCGTCTGGAATTAATGAAAAATCCCTACTTCGCTTCAAAGAAAAAATAAATTAAGAGGGAGATGATGTGACGTACTATAGAGGTGAAAACATGTGTCAAGGAAACAAACCTTCCGCGTAGTTCAGTTGGGAGAGCGACTTACTCCGGCGTGAGGGAAAACTGGTTCGATGGTTTTCGCGGGCAAACTTGTTTTAACACACCTCTTGAGCTGCGCCCGCCCTAGTTGCGCCTTTGTACTTCATAAGAGGAAATGTTTCTCACAGCAATCAGGTATGTTAATGTGTTTATGTTTATTCAGAGTTTATATAAAAATGAAATCGTTTAATCTTATCAAAATGTTAAGTTTATGAATTAAATAATGTTTAGACTAGGAGCTGGAAGCATTTCAAGCCTTCTTTACTTTTTTCTCATTATGCACGCAAAATAAACTGCAGGATTTTATTTTAAGTGCGCTATACTTTGAAAATTTAATTTGCACGCACTTAGTCTTTTTTTCTTTTTTAAGGTTATATTCTAATAAACTGAACGCTGTCTGTGCACGATATACAACAGGGCTCACCGTGGAACCTCTGGTTACGTTTAATTAAAATACACTGAGTATAAAAGAAACGTATACGATCTTTTCGACACCGCGTTCCGGTATCTATCATCAGATACATCAAAAAGAGGTAGTATGGGCTGAATACAGACAATTTATAATTTCACATGTGACGCAATTAGCGAACTGCCATCTGGTGTCTAAACTAAACAAATCGATTACAATACAATAATGATTAAGTTAAGCAGTAACATATTCAATTAGACGGTCATGTGCACTGTAATCAGTAAACAAAAATGACCACGGTCTAGGTATGACATATGGAACAGTCATTACAACACATATGCCCCTTCCATGTAATAAATAGACTTTCAGTAAATGTTAATTGAGACTACTTACTCGGTGTGGCGAGGATAACTGCTTCCGTCTAGATTGGTACATGGGTTCCAGAGTCAACTAATCGGGAGAAAGCGGTTGTTTTGACACCCACTCGGACATTGATATTCAAAGATCTTGAAGTGGAACCGATGTACTTTTGGTCAACTCCAGACGGGTCTGTCGCTTTGAGTGGGATGCTATATATACCAAATTTATTGTTCTTATGCACTGATGAGTCTCGATCTTTCCTAATGCTCTGAAAAATATTTCTTGTTTTGACACCAAAACCATAAATTAACCACTCAAAGTGACAGATCCGTCTGGGGTTGACCAAGAGTACATCGGTTCTACTTCCAGATCTTTGAATACCAGAGTGAAGAAACACATGTACAATGTCCAAGTGGGTGCCAAAACAACCGCTCTCTCCCGATTAGTTGACTCTAGAACCCATGTACCAATCTGGACAGAAGCGGTTATCCTCGCCACACAGAGTAAGTAGTCTCAATTAACATTTACTGAAAGTCTATTTATTACATGAAAGGGGCATATGTGTTTTAATGACTCTGTTCCATATGTCAAACCTAGACCGTGGACATTTTTGTTTACTGATTACAGTGCACATTACCGTCTAATTGAATATGTTACTGCTTAACTTAATCATTATTGTATTGTAATCGATTTGTTTAGTTTAGACACCAGATGGCAGTTCGCAAATTGCGTCACATGTGAAATTATAAATTGTCTGTATCCAGCCCATACATTTTTTTATGTATCTGATGATGGATACCGGAACAAGGTGTCCAAAAGATCTTATACGTTTATTTTATACTCAGCGTATTTTAATTAAACGTAAGAGGAGGTTCCACGGTGAGTCCTGTTGTATATCGTGCACAGACGACGTTCAGTTTATTAGCATAGTTACTTTGCACGAAGAATGTTTTCTTAAGGTTATATTCTTTGATTATTGCCAAAGTTTAGTTAATATTTTTAGGTTCACATTCAGGGCCGTAGCTACTGGGAGGACGGCTGCTCTCCCAGGATGGCGTACCAGGAGCGTAAATTCATTTCCTGAGGAGAGTAAAAAATAGAAAAGCACAACGTGTGAATAAATTTTCTGAAACTTTTAACTGAAAAAAGGAAGTTACCCGCTTCAGTGTTTTCTTTTTTAGACTTTAGTGATCCGCATATAGAATTATTCACAACTAATCAGAGTACAGAGTAACCTACTCTGATGTGTGAACCCTTCATATGCGTGAAAGTAATTGTCCGAAACAGCAGGTCAAGGTATTAAAATAATATGCGGATATACTTAACCTCCATGACCTTTCAGCACAAGCCCCAGGAAGATAATTAGATATATGTGCTCTGTCGCAGAAAGCTCCTCTGAGCATCTAACCTTGAAAGGTATTTTACCAAGATATTGTTATGTTCGCTATCGAATAATCATTCCTTCTGTGCTGGGTTAGTTTCTATTCTGCATTTTTCCAGTGTGCTGGATTGTGAGCAATCACATATTTTTTACATTTTACTTAAATCGTTATCGCTTTGGTTTTTAGATTTTTAATAAATTTTTCAGAAACCGGAAATCAAATTTGTGAGGGATCAAAATATGTTCCTGTAACGGAAGTGTTGGAAAGTAAAAACTACGAAGTATTTGAGTGGAAATGCGAAAATTATAAACTCGAAAAGGCTTAATTTCAATACGCGCCCTCACAGATACGAACAGCTTGCTCCGGCCCTGCTTATATTCAACTAATTATTTTCAATAATAACTTATTTCATTATTGAATTTTCACAATTTAATAAATTCAATAAAACGACAAAATAATACAAAATTCCTGCATCAAGAGCCAGTCCGGGCCTAGTGTGCTCTAGTGTGTGTGAGTATGTGACCCTTCTACAAAGTCTCTATATCAGTCTTTTTTTCAGATCAAATCCCCCCCTCCTCCCCTCCCGAGGTAAGATTCTGGATACTCTCCTGAGTATCCAGAATCTTCCCTTTAGCATTGTGTGGAAGCACAACGCACTTAACGTCGGTTTGGAATACGGAAATACAGAGGGCGAGTCAAGAGTTTTGCAATATTTGGATCACTTTGTCTTCATACGTACCTTTATGACGAAAGCTGACTAGCATTAAAAGTATACACCATTGTGTTGCACTGCCCTTAGCCACCTGTCTGCCATTTCTTCGATTACGCGGTTGTTCCAGTTCTTGTCCTTCGAGGCAAAGAACTCCTTCAACCCAGCTGCCACCTCCTCCTGGTTATTGAAGTTCCGCCCGCGAACGAAGTGGGCCATGGACCGGAACAAGTAATAACACGACGGGACAAGACTCGGGCTATATGCTGGGTGTAACATCAGTTCGATTCCCTCAATTTCCTGGAGTTTTGCCTAGGTCGTTCGCGCGGTATGAGGCCGAGCGTTGTCCTGCTGTAGGAGAGCACGCTTTCTGTTCATCCATACCGGGTCCTTCTCCTCCAAAATGGCATATATCCGCTCCAGCTGTTCAGAGTAGAGGTTGTCGTTGATGGTTCGTTCATTTGGAACAAATTCGTAATGGTTTATCCCCTCGAAATTCCACCAGATGCAGAGCGTCCCCTTGTGCTCGAAGTGCCCTTGTTTAGCAACAAGTTCCGGAAGCTAACTCTGGCTCAACCACTGTCGTTGTGTATTAGGATTATGGAATTAGGCCCACTTTTCATCGCGCGGGTTTTCTAGGAGTTTCGTGTACACTTCCACTCGGTGGTTTGCTTCAGCTGGCGTCAGTTCGTAAGGGACAACGCGGTGGCTCTTGTAGACCTTGCCGAGGTCCTGAAGATGACGAACAACGGTGGTCTGTGATATGCCCAGCTCGCCTGATAATCTCAGAGTGCTAGTTGTCGGATTTGCCTCTATGGCCTAGCGCACGGCCTCCGAATCCATGGTTCGCAGCCTACCCGACCTTTGCTGATCATCGAGGTTTCTGTCACCTGAGCGAAATTTCTTGATTCATCTGACTGCGTTGCTATTGTCCACAGAGCCTTCCCCTTTCGCATGACAAATATTTCGCGTTGCTTAAGCAGCGTTACGGCAGTGTTCAAACTCCTAAAGCAAAAGTTCCCTAATTAGTCGTTTGTGGCTGTTCATCTTTTAGGCGTTCCAACCACTGACAGAACGACGACATGCAATGCTGTTCACAGCAACGACTACCACTTTATATCCCTTTCGACCGACTGCAGTGCGCGACTTCAACTAGTTTAAACACGTGACATATCGCCGCAGCACATGCATTTATTCAAATATTGAAAAACTTTCGACTCACCCTCTGTATTTAACGTTGTAGGGAAGTGAGTGAACTTGCAGAGAACTTAACCTGCAGGAATGTAATAAGGCTTCGCGTTTACGGGAATTCTTAAGCATCATAAGATCTTGCGTTGTGACAAAAAATCACTTAAAGCTTGTTGGCAATACGGAAATGGTATACATGCTGTTTAACATCGCGCGGAAACGCAGAAAAACTGTATTGGAGCGACGAGAACTAAACCAATACCATTTATTTATCTGTATATTCCTCAGCAATTCAAAAATGTCTGTATTCACTTTTGAATTACTGGGAAAAAAGCAGAGACAAATAAACGATATTAATTTTGTTCAGTCAGGTGCCACGTTCTATCGCAGTTATTTTCAGGCGTCAGTCTATTCCACAAAACATGACTCACCTAAGAGTAAACATTTAATTGCAGTTTCATTTAGCTAAGAAGGAACAAGAAGACATATTTTATGCGTAGAAAAAGATTATCTATTTTTATGTAGATAACATTTAGCGATGAGTTTTCAATATTTATATTTTGCAGCAAACATTTCATATTTCATCACGCTTTTTCTTTAACACATGTACTATTTATTCGGTGTTAAATATTATCTGATGTTTACAGATTTGGTTGCTTCTGTTTCGCCATATTCGGGTTGTCAGAGAGTTTTACATCAAAGCCATACGCGGCATCACCATTTTTTTTAAATAGTAGTATTGAATTTCATCACGTGATTACTCGAAGGTTCTTGCTTGTTGTTTTTTGGTGGATCATATCAGGTGAATCAACGTCATATCAGTGTTTGCCTAATAACATTTGAATTTGATTAACGCCATTATACCGCGTGCAAAATCAAAACGATTGCGTCAAGGCATTCTGAAGTGTCAAATTACAAAATATTTTGGATGATAAAGGGATTATCAGTTTCGTGCTGTGAATCCGGAAATATTTGTGTAATCCGAAAGACTTGTGAGAGAACGAACGAATTTTGAAAAATGAAAGTTGTTTCCTCCAGTTCTTTCTCTCTGATGAAGCATGAACGGAGCTGATTCGGCCGATAAAGTTGCTGCGACGTATTCTTCCGAGCAGTTTTTTTCGACAGTTGAAATTCTGTACATTTATCCAATGTGGTTATTAAGATTTCTTTGACATTTAAGAATAAAGTGAATTTCATGAAAAATATACAGGGTAATTCAAAATAATTCATCCGATTTCAAATGACTGTATTTTATGTGTTTCTAAATGTACAGCGATTAAATCTACATAGGATAAAGAAAAAACTGTCCAAATTTTGTTTTCATACCTTAGAAATGATCTATGTGACTTTCGTTGTCCACGCCAACTACGTCGAGGCGATAATCAAATTCCTGCCATACGTGATCAATCGTGTCTGTTGCCAACGATCTTTTGAGTTCATCTAGCGTCGTGGGAAATGGTGACACATGCACATTATCCTTAACACATCTCTATAAGGAGTCAGAGCTGGAGGGCCACCTGTACAGTGCCTTGTCGTCGTGTCCACAACGACCAATCCAGCGGTCAGGAAGCTGTCCGTTGCCGCCCCGGTGGTGCAGTGGTCTAAACGATGGCTTATAACCATTTGCCCTAGTTGGGTCCAGGTTCGAATCCCGGTGAGGCATGGATGTTTGTGTTTGTCTTTCGGCACTGGCTCTCAATGTGTTACTTGATCAACACTGGCTCTCTGTGTACATTGTTCATTTAGCATACTGTAAAACCATGTTTGGATGCGTACTTGTTCACAATGTGTTACTTGATCAATACTGGTCATATCTGTGTAAATTGATTATTTGGCATGCTGTCAACCATGTATGATATGTACTTGTTGATGCGAAATATCTGTATCCTGTTTATGTCTGCCTGTTTGTCATGCCTCTGTACCACCAGGTCCAATAAATCATTAAAAAAAAAAACCTCCAATCAAAAAAAGAAAAAACATACGGACGCGCCCCGTTTCAATTACTGCATGTGGGTTTTCCGTGCCCCATATGCGAATAATGTGACTGTTAACTTTGCCACCTAAATGGAATGTTGCTTCGTCACTAAACACATTCCTCGTCGCCGTCCCGGTGGCGCAGTGGTCTAAGTGGTGGCTTATAAACATTCGACCGCAACGGGTCCGGGTTCGAATCCCAGTGGGGCATGAATGTTGTTTGTTTTACGGCACTGGCCCTCTCTTCCCTGGAGTCAGTGGCCCTAAATTAGAGACGGGCGACTGCTTATAGCCCATTGAGTTGCTCATGGTGGTCGTTAAACTTTCGATCAAAAAATAAACAAAAAACAAATCGTCGTCCTCCAACGCCTCCTCATGACATTTTTCAAGACAATCTTTTGCCCAGGTGCAGATACACGGGTAACATTGCGCCATCTAGCGGTTACATTCGTAAACTCGGTACGTTTCTCTTCATTTTAATGTGTGGTACGTTCTTAAAACCTTGATTTTTACGGAGCTATGATCTAATTAACTCGCCGCCCCGGTGGCGCAGTGGTCTAAGCGATGGCCTCCGATCATTCGTCCGAAAGGGTTCCGGATTCGAATCCCGGTGAGGCATGGATGTCGTGTTTGTCTTACGGCACTGGCTCTCTCCCTTCCCTGGAACCAGTGATCCTAAATTAGGGACGGGCGACTGTTTATAGCCCCTCGAGTTGCTCACGGTGGTCGTTAAACCTCCGATAAAAAAAAATCTAATGAAATCGGATGAATCATTTTGAACTGCCCTGTATATCCGTCATTTTATTTACGCTTTCCAACTGTAGTTTGAAGAAGTGTATATGCTCCTGCTTTGTCCATCCGTCCGCACGATAACTCGCGTAAAAATATTTCGATGCAATTTTAGTATGTGGTAGGGGAACACCTGGAAGGGAACCCTAGTGAAAGTGAACGAAATGGTGTCAAAGGTCAGGTCATAGAAGCGAGATACATTCCACTGCTCTTATGCGTCATAACTAACGTAAAACAGGTTCGATTTCGAAATTTTAGAATGTGGTAGGGGACCACCTGGGGACAAACGCTATTGAAATGGGGTCAAAGGTCAGGACATGGGAGCGGAATCACTTCCATCGCCATTATGCGCCATAACTTACGCAAAAATGCTTCGATTTGGATGAAATGTTAGTATGTTGTAGGGGCCTGCCTGGGGACGAATCTTTTTGAAACGGGCGAAATGGGGTCAAAGGTTAGGACACAGGAGCGGGATCTATTCCATAGTCCTTATGCATCATAACTTACGCAAAAATTCTTGCGTTGCGACCAAACTTTATCATGTTATTTCGTAGGTATATTGAACCGGGTCTGTTGAATATCATCGAAATGGAATCAAAGGTCAGGGCACAGGACCGAGATTTATTCCACAACCATTATCCTCATAACTTAAGTAATGATTTCTGGTATGTTGGAAAGCGTATCATAATCAATGCATTGCATGATTTTGCGAACTTGTTTATTTATATATTTACTTATTTTCAATTTAGTCCTACTACTTTTTTTTTCTTTTGTGCTGGCTTATTGCTGTGAAATACACTCAGTATACAAAACATTAGAGACTGGGGTGGCGAGCAGTTTACATTGGCACCTCCGGACTAAATTGAAAGACCCAAATCCGAAAGTAAGCGATAAATAGGTGGACAGTAGGACTTCCCAACAGTGTAGCGCCATCGAGAAAAATGGGTAAGCGTGGTGATCTGAGCGAGTTGATCGTGGATGGATTGTAAACGCAAGATTTATTTTTTCATTCTATCGCCCAAGTGGTAAGAACCCTGAGCTTTTCGAGGGCAACCGTATCAAGGGTGTACCGCGAGTATACCATCGACGTATGTACTAGCACCCAGAAAGCAAGCTGTGGCTTACCACACAACATTGATGATCGGGGTGGACGTAGGCTATCCTGCCTCGGTCAGAACTACCGCTTGGCGACGGCGGAGCAAATCACATCCAGGTTAAATGTCGGAGGACCAAGCATCGTCGGCAAGTGGACGGCATGGCGCGCAATGCATACCCTGGGGTACGGGAGCCGACGCCCTACTCGTGTGCCACTGGTGACTGCTAGTCATCGTACATTATGCCTTGCTCGGTGCCCGGAACATCAAAACTGGGCCTCTACAGAGTAGCGTCGCATCACGTGATCAGATGAATCCCGTTTTTACCTGTATCGAATGGGATCTTGTGGGTGTAGCGTCGATAGCAAGAGGCCACCGCCCCGTCGATCCAGGCCAGCTCTGTTCTAGGCAGCAGTGGTACAGTGATAGTTTGGGGAGCGTTCTCATGGGACACATTAGATCCTTTAGTGTACCTGGACACATCAGATCCTTAATGGGTCACATTAGGTCCTTTAGAGTCGACAGCAAGAGGCCACGGCCGCGTCGGGCCAGGCCGGCTCTGTTCTAGGCAGCAGTGCTACAGTGATAGTTTGGGGAGCGTTCTCATGGGACGCATTAGGTCCTTTAGTGTACCTGGAAGGGCCCATTGACCGCCGCGTGCTGCCAGCATGTGCTGCCTGTTCATCTACACGCTTTTATGTCCTCCGTGCATCATGTGGCCGATGGTCTGTTCCTGCAGGACAATGGGCCGCCGCACCGTGCTGCAGACACCCAGGCATGGTTCGAGGAACACTCATCTGAGTTTGAAACCATCCAGTGGTCCCCAAAGCTCCCGGATTCAAACCATGTAGCTCTCTGGGATGCCATAGAGCGGAACATCAGATCCATAACTACTTGACAGACGTCTCTGGTGGAGTTGTAGACAATGCTGCAAAAGGCATGCCTGGCATTACCTCCGGAAATACTCTGGCATTTGATGAAGTCGATGCCGCGGCGTGCACAGGCTGTTCTCGCTAGTGGAGGACCAACACGATGTTAGGTAGGTATCTCTAATGTTTTGTCCATTGAGTGTATTAGATAACAGGGTTTAACGCCCACCACAAGCATCTAAGACTGTTAGCAATTGTCTGTCTCTGATTTGTGTTCAGTGGTTTCTGGGAGAGAAATAGCGCAGTGGAGCGGGATCAGCACAGGTGCCTCATCGGAGACTTGAACCTGGGCACAGCTTCGACGTCTAGCCATAAATCCACGCCTCTGACTTTTGACAACCGGGGAAGCTCTCAAATATCGTTCAATTTTTACGGAGCACGGCGATAATCGCCATATTTGTATAGGAGCTAGTATAATATCTGGACGGGGAACTCTTGCCGTAAAGTTCTGTTATTTTTTTCTTGATGAAAGTGTCTTCCTTTAGATGAACAGCGATAAGTCCAGAATTAAAAAAAAATGGTTTTTGTTAAAATCAACTACAAAGTGTCGATAGCTTGAAAAAATTACACATATATGCAGAGTTATTACAAATGAAATAGACAAATAGTTATCTTTATGGTTGCAGTTATCTTATGGTTTTATACACTGCTGGTCACCCAAAATGCAACACCAAGAAGGACACGAGATAGCAAAGCCAAATATACTGGACACATAACAGATACAAAGATGAAACGATTGAGCTTACAGGCCCGTGCGACTTGCGGAACACGCAGACATCAATAGTTCGTGTGGCCCCCATGGCTGGCAATAACGGCCGCTACACGCCACGGCATCGAACGAAAGAGGCTTTGGGTGTGGGCATGGGATATATCGGTCCAGGCTGCTTCCACACGTTGCCACAGTTCATCAGGCGTAGCCGCGGATGATGCTTGCCGGACCACTCGGTTGCCGATCAGTGACCAGACGTGTTCGATGGGCGACATATCGAGAGAACAGGCTGGCCACGGCAGCAGTGGCAACTGGTGGGTTGTGAGGAATTGTTGCACGATGCGTGCGCGCATTGTTCTGTTGAAACATGGCCGCTGGCAGGTCCTACAGGTAAGGCAGGACTACAGGCTCCAAAACATCGGAGATGTAGCAGTGGCTGTTGAGTGTACGCCAATGCGTACCAGAGGGGTGCGGGTGTCATATCCAATTGCGCCCCAAACCATAACGCCAGGCGACGGACCGGTATGGCGATGCATAATGCAGGCGTCATACAGTCTCTTACCGCGGTGCCGCTACACGCGGATCTGGCTATCGTGGTGTTGCAAGCAGAAGCGGGATTCGTCGGAGAAGACAATGTCGTGCCATTCCGTAGTCCAGGTGCGGCGTTTAACGGCCCACTGCCGCCGCACTCGCCGGTGGTGTAACGTTAAAGGTAATCGGAGCAATGGGCGCCGTGCAACAAGTCCCCGCTCTTGCAGACGACGTCGAACGGTACGTGCTGACACGGTTGTTGCGCAACACACCCTAATTCCTGCGCTAACGTTCGGGATGTGACGGTGCAACCCGTCAATACCCGCCGCACAATATGCCGGTCCTCTCGTTCGGTGGTGTACCGCGGCTGCGGCAATCGCTCATGTCGTTCCGTCCATCCCTCCTGCACCCACCGAATCCATACTCGCCTCACTGCTGCTGGATGTCGTACCACACGGGTGCCGATGTCTCGGTACGATAAACCGCTGTCGCGATAAGCCACTATTCGTCCTCTGCCGAACTCCGAAACGTGCTGGAACGACTGCCGTATTCTGCGACGAGGCATCAGGAAGCTTCCCACGCACAGTTCCGGCAGCACAACACACTTCCACTACTTACACCCCGCCTGTGCACCCTTCTTATAGTGCTTCTCGGTGGCGTGCCGGGCGCACATGATTTGCATATGCCTTGCAATGCTAATCGTTTGCATGTCCTCTCGCGGGCGACGCATGCTGCGAATTTCAGGCCACTTCTTGGTGTTGCATTTTGGGTGGCCAGCAGTGTATATTATAGTTTAAACGTTTCATAGCAGCCCCGGTGGCGCAGTGGTCGAAGCTATGGCTTATGATCATCCGTCCGATATAGGTGCGGGTTCAAATCTCTGTGAGCCATGGATGTTGCGTTTGTCTTACCGCACTGGCTCCTCCCTTTGCTGGAGTCAGTGGTCCTAAATTAGGAACGGGCGGCTGCTTATAGCCCACTGAGTTGCTCACGGTAGTCGTTAAACCCCCAATAATAAAGAAAAACATTTTATAAAACTAAAACTATTTAAGATATTGACACTCACGTTGCACTGTCTTGTAAGGAAATTCTTGAAGTTTGTTACATCAACTTATGTTTAATGCATGCGCCCTTAGTTACACGGCATATATCAACATGGTAGTCAAATTCTTACCAAACACACGTTAATATATCTTCATCAACTCCAGCAATATCTGCCGTGATAGGCCAACTAAATTAACAGGAAGGGGAGGAAGAAAGACATTGTCTTTGGCATAGCCCCATTAAAAAAGTCACAGGGTGTTACATCCGAACTTCGTGGTGGTCAGCGTGTAAGTGACACGTTGTCGCCTGTTGTGCGGCCGATCCAGCGCTGTGGAAGATTTTCGTCGAGGTAATTTATAATTTCCCGAGGTGAGTAGGGGAGTTCCCCCATTATGTTGGAAAATGAAGTTATAACTATCTTTGTGCAGTTGAATCATCAATCAAAGTAATTAGCAAATCAAGATAAGAATTCGTTACAGCGTTTCCTTGAAAAAAAAAGGGGCATACACTTTTTTACGGGTTATAGACCTGAACACATTATCCTTTGGGGAATCCCGCACATGTTCCACTGATGTCTAGGATTTTCAGTCCTCCATATGCGAATGTGATAATTGTTAACTTTCCCACTTATTTGGAATGTCGATTCGTCGTTGAGAATTTGACGCTCACTAAAACCATCTTCAAAACGCTCATGCATTTCTGTAAGGAAATCGCGACGTGCGATTCTGTCATTGTCACTTAGACTTTGCAATAACTTTAGTTCGTAGGGACTTATTTTCATCCACTTCCTCAATTTTTTTCAAACAGTTGGTTGTGGAATCCCGACCCACCGTCGTTATGGATATCATTGGGCTGCGTTGATAAATGACAAGAACACGCTACACGTGTTTATCAAATACACGTGGTCTCCCTGGACTTTTACGTTTACACATACATACTGCTGTTTCAAATTTCTTGTGCCATTCATAAGTGGATTGATTGTCTATTCAGCGGTGATTTCTTGAAACGTGTTCAAAGACCGTTGCACAACAGAAACAGAATTCGTTTTGCTTAATTCAAACACACAGAAAGCCTTCCACACAGCATTTGCGGCCATCTTGCCTGGCTAGTCACGTAACTTGAAAACGTACAATCTTTTAGTGGCGCCATCTATATAATAAAATCGTTACTACTGGTGATAGATTTGGTTTTATAATATATTGACTCCATATAGAGTCAATATATTATATTTCTGTTCCTAGATCCATAGATTTGGTTTTATATAATGTTGAAACTGTTTGTTTCATTTGTAATAACCCTGTACACACACAACTACACGCACACACACATAAGACAACAGTAAGGTACTGTAGAAAATTTTAGAAAATACATACAACATTAAAAGTATCACGGAAGTTAATTTTTTTTTAAATTTCACATGCATATTTTAGATCAAACTGTATTATTTTCGGCGTTGATGATAAGAAGCTATGGGTTCGATTCTACCTATTTACTGTAATTTTCAATACTTTTTGTGTCCCCTACATGAGTAATAGCTGCTGAAATTATTCTCGTAACTTAAAAAATACTCAGAAAAACATCGTGTCAAGAATGATGATATTTTTTTCATAAGTCAGACCTGGCGGTCGGATCTAGGAACAGAAAACTGAGTATGAACCGAATTTTACTATATTTCTGACATGGATGTCTGTCATGAAGGTAGGTCATAAAGAATGTTTAACTAAACACACCCGCCACTGAATTAGAAACCTTTATGCAGATGTACGTAAACGTCACTTATGCAGCGTGTATGCAAAATACCTGGTCACGTGGGTCACCACGTGACCTAGGAAACTATTTAAGATTGCTGCTCGTCAGTAGTGTTTATCACAATGGCAAAAACCAAGGTTCTTTTGGAGTTCGGTAAAGGGCTTATTGTGGGTGCCCGTCTGGTTGGAGTGACTATTTTGAAAACTGCAGAGCTGACTGGTTTCGCAAAAGGTGAGATATCCCGGGTCTCTAAACAGTGGAAAAATAACCCACATTGCTTGTCTAAGAGGCGTAACTGTGGCGCGGTGACAATCTGACAGGAACGAGATCGCCGTCGTCTGAGAAGGCTTGTACGGAGAAACAGGACTTCTGTGTGCAGCATTTAACTGAAGCATTCAGTGAAGGCTGTTCTTGAACCATATTTTAGCGAACTGTACAGAGGGAATTGCAGTCGCATGCCTATAAGAAAACCACCGATTTTTTTGCGAAGAACTGGAAAGTTCGTGCAGAGTGGTGTCAGGAACACCGTGACTGGACTCTGGAAGACTGGAAAAAAGTAAAATAATTACAGAACCTTGAGTTGTGTTTTAAAGTAAAACACAGCTCAAGGTTCTGGAGATGGGCACATTCTATTCGGAACGAGTCTTCTGATACCGTTGAAAGGTCTGGTTGCCTTTAGGGATCGAACATTGTTGCTGATTAATCCCATCCTGCAATGTTTACTTTTTATCCAGCAGGTGGCGCTGTTTCAAAATGCTACAGCTACTGTCCATCGCGCAAGATGTGTCCAGCTGCGGTTCAGTGAGCATGGCAGCAACTTCCACCATCTTCCCTACTACCACAAAGCCCGGATCTGAATCCCATTGAGAATATATGGGACATGTTAGAAAAATATATCGTGGAGCAAAGTCTTCTTCTGTCAAATCTGAGCCAGCTGTCTTGTGCACCGCTGGTGTGCAGTAGACATAGATGCACTCCAACGCCTTGTGCAGTAGACATAGATGCACTCCAACGCCTTGTGCAGTAGACATAGATGCAATCCAACGCCTTGTGCAGTCAATGACAAGCAGCATACGTGCTGTTATTTGGGCTAAAGGAGATCCAACCCGGTATTGAATAGAAGTTTTTAAATCAGTGTCCGGTATGTGTAGTTCATCTTAGAATAATTTTCATATTTCAGTTGTTTGGAAGTACATTGCTCTGGATGGCGTTAATTTAGGACCACTCCGGGGTTTTTTTTTTTTTGAGGTTTAACGACTACCGTGAGCAACTCAATGGGCTATAAGCAGTCGCCCGTCCCTAATTCCCTAATTTAGGGTAACTGGTTTCCAGGGAAAGGAGAGAGCCAGTGCCGTAAGACAAACACAACATCCATGCCTCACCGGGGTTCGAACCCGGACCCCTTTCGGACGAATGATCAGAGGCCATCGCCTTAGACCACTGCGCCACCGGGGCGGCCCACTCCTGTTTTCGTATACATAAATGACCTTCCTTTTTGCATTGATGGCCCTTCTCTTTTGTTTGCTGATGATTTCAAGCTTTATCGCAATGTACAAACTCTTGATGACTGTGTTGCTCTTCAAACTGACGTCAATAACCTGCTTCAGTGGCGCACATTAAACCAAGTATCATGTCGTTTCATTTTCACGGAAAAGAAACCCAATTCTTTTTACTACAAAGCTGGTGACTATACTCTTACCTGGACAAACGAAGTCCAGGACTTGGGAGTCACGTTTGATTCGAACTTGGGCTTTAAAAGTCATATCAAAAGAATTGTACGTACGACGAACAGAAATCTTGGATTTATCATGCGGCATTACAAGTATTTCTCGAATACTCAGACACTTATTCGCATTTTTGAGACTACGGTAAGATCCCCACTGGAGTATGCGGCGATAATTTGGAGACCTAGCCAAAAAACTCTAGTAAATGAAATCGAGAAAGTTCAAAAAACATTTCTTAGACACTTTTTTTGCAAATCGACTATTGTTTATATAGCGGACATCCTGACGGCTGACCTTCTGACATTCTTCAAGATGACCTCTCTGCAATCGAGAAGGAAGGCTCTCTAACCCAAGTTCCTGTACGGCGTCATCAATGGAGAGATAGATGATACTCAAATTGTAAACCAATTAAGTTTCCGTGTCCCACGTTTACCGAGGACAAAAAGTGAACTATTTGCAGTGACATTTTGCAGAACTGATGCTGGAAGAAATTCTCCGTTATGTAAAATGTATAGGCTTCACAGCTCACTTGAAGAATGTCCGGATGCTTTTTTCATAAAGCATGTTTTGCAAGACTGTAAATATCACTTGGTAATTATCACTGTAAATATAACTATAGAAATTCCTGTAACTAGATATACCATCTGTAGGGATGTGCTTACAAATAAATAAATGAATAAATAAATGCCTGGTTCATTCTGTCGGAAATCAATAAATGCTGTGTCGGCCCGAATAAGCGAGTGGTCAGTGACCTGGTTAACCACGCCAAATGGCTCTTCGCTGGAGTCCCGGATGAGGAATTGGTGATTTAAAAGTACATTGATCTTATGGCTCTGGATCTCTTCCTTCCCAGGAACCAGTGTCCCAGGATTAAAGACGGTGACTTTTAAGCAATGCTCGTGGTGGTCGTTAAACCTCCGAAATAAAGCAAAAGAAAGACAGTAAATGTGGTCTCGATTCCAAGATATTCAAGCTTTCTGCATGTCTGTCCGCATATGCGCACGAATTAAATATCTTGAAGTTGTGCTTCCACGCAAATTAAGCATGTAGTCTGCTATTTGTCTTCAAAATATATTTTGACATTTCAAATTTCTTTAAATTTAATATCGATTTAAAAGTACATGTTTCAATATATTTTCTTTCTTGCAGGTTCATGCGCAGTGAACAAAAAGAACAGAATGGAGAACACCAACAGCTACAAGGGCAGATGCTGTACGGAGAATATTTGCAGGTAACACGGTTTACTTATTTATCATGCTGGAACAGTGAGGGTCTAACGTTGCTAGAATATTCCGTACTAGTGGCTACGAACAGTGGAATTTTTCTAAACGCATTCAGCAAGTGCTATCAAAACTTAGGTCTCTAAGGCGGAAAATGCTAACATTTTAAACACGGTGGACACGTTTATTTGAAGTGCCGAATCCCGCGTTATACCATCGAATGTAGTAGTCGTAACCATCTGATGACTCAACCTGCTCCGTCGAAATGCCGGCTCTGCAGGGATAAAACGATCTTTCTTAAAATTGTTTAAATGAAGGCGCAATCCTGCCAGGATCCACCAAGTCTTCCCCACGGACAGGATCTGTGGGAGACCGGCTGAGATGTGCTAACCCCGCTAAACTAGCACTTCCCGCCCCCTTACCATAGCCTGTTTGTGCGACGTGCTAATATGCCAGGGTTCTGAAATTTTGTGATTGGCTGGGAGATCCATTCGCTACCGCGAAGCAAATGTGGACAAAAGGCCTTTATTTCTGCCTAAGCTGAAAGGTGGCACATTCACATTAAAATAAAAACTGAGGTTCTCGTGTGTCGTGCGAATAAAGGATTGATTTCCCAGAGACCTCCTATAAAGATGAAGTGATATGCGCACTGATGAATGAGTGTGATACAAGCATATGGCACTTGGACGGGTGCTATGATGATGACTTAGGGCCGGAGTCATCTTCTTCTTGTTTATGCCGTCCTCTGCTAACTTCTGTCAGGAGCTCATCCTGCCTCTCGACGAAGTCTCTAGTCATCTCTGCGAGTCCCTGTCTCGCTCTATGGTAGCCGAGCAGGATGGAGAGACTTTTCGTCTTTTCCAATTCTGGAGCGAATACTTTTCTTCTACTTTAAAGAGAAATGCATTCAAGAATCATGTGGGCAACGTCCGCGGTACTGGCACCGCATCCGCACACCCTTTCGTTAGCCGCAAATTGGCTGAAGTTCTCAGGTGATGCGTCATGATCGGTGAGCACTTGGTTAAGGAAGCCAACTGATTCAACCCTCTTGGCGGAGGCTCTGGGAAAGATACGGTTTCTTTTTCTCCCCGTATCCTCTTCGTTCCACTTTCTTTGCCACTCCATTATCGTGGCTTTTTTCATCTGAGTTTGGACACTTCGCAGTGGCGTCTTCAGTGTCTCGTTTGCCAGATGGTTTGCTCGTTCGCTTCCACTGATGCCGGCATGGCTTCGGACTCGATGAAACGAGATCGCGTGTTTGCTTGCGTTCTCAGCCAGAGACTTTATTTCTCTCACCAGGGGAACTTTGCTTCTGAGCTGGCCAAGCGCCTTTAGGGACGCCTGTCTGTCAGAGTAAACCTTGATTTTCTTTTTCCAGCACTGTTGCTAGGCAGAACCCAAGACAACGCTTCCCTAATCGTCCTAACAACTTTGCGTGGAAGACAGAGGAATTGGTAGAAGACGTAAAGACGGAACATCTTCACGAATCTACATCCGACGTATAAAAGACGTCACCCAGAGCTTCATACTTAGGACGTCCTTCAGCGCTTATTCGGAACTTTTGGTTTCAGGGTCATCGTGCGGAAAACAGGTGTTATCTGGGGCTTAAAAGTTAAAGGCCCTGGTTATGTTAGCCTAGTTCTGTCAACAGAAGGATTTCTTTCAACTCTTTGACATAAAACATACATAACCGTGGCAAAAATGCTGGTTGCTTCGATGAATGCTGGTTGCTTCGACTAGCGAATCCTGTGATGGTTATATTCAAATTGATCGGAAACTTGAAACTTGGTCGTTCTGGGTGGTGTAGTGGTTAGCATACCTAGGCGTTTTCTGGGAGACGCGGGTTCGAGTCCCGCTCCAGGACGATGAAAATTTTCAAGTTTTCAAATATTATCTGACTTACCATCCTTGTCACATTTACGCCAAAAATCGGATTGTCATCTTCAAAATTTGTAAAGTAAGTGTGGTTGGATACCAAGTGAAATAAAATAATGTCAGAATGCCAGGACATTACAAGAAAGACAATTTATTGTGCTCTGAAATCCAGAAGGCTTTGGAACGTGTTCAAGGGACAAACAGGCCATATTTTTTTGTGCAGAATACGTAAACGTGAAAAAAATGCAATTACCGTCCGCAGGCGTTCCGGCGTAAGATGTCAATACGGGATATGGCCACCATGGAGGGCGATGCAAGATTTCACACGTCGTGTCATGCTTTGCACAATATCATCAAGCAACTGTTGGGGTAATTTATCCCATTCCTCTGTCAGTGCACGGATGAGGGTGTCCTTGTTTATTGGAGGGCATTGGCGACCAGCAAGACTCCTCTCCAAAGCATCCCACACATGTTCAATGGGATTCAGATCTGGAGAACGTGCTGGCCATACGAGGCGTTGAATATCCTTGCTCTCAAGACACTCCTGGGCAGAGACTGTTCGATGACATGTTGCGTTGTCGTCCATGAAAATGAATCTATCACCGACAGCACCACGGAACATGTGAACATGAGGTAGCAGAACATCATTAATGTATCGTTGGCCAGTCATAGTCCCAGTTGGAAGCACATAGAGGGACGTACGGCCATTAATCATGATACCAGCACATACCATGACGCTACATGTCGGATATCGGTCCCTTTCCTGTATGTTTGCTGGACAATATGCAGTACCACTATCACGCCAGATCAGTTGTCGTCGACAATCAGACGATAGACTGTATCTACTCTCATCTGAGAAGAGGACAGCAGACCAGTCGTTATCAGTCCAATTGCGATGTTGATGGCACCATTGCAAACGGGCGGTACGGTGACGTCTGGACAATAGGATGCACACAACAGGACGGCGGGAGTATAGTCCTCCTTCATTCAAACGTCTGGCAACAGTTTTTCGGGAGATCCGCTTGCCAGTAGCAGCCATAAACTGATTTGCTACCTCACTAACTGTGCTGCGCCGGTGTCTTTTTGTTGATAGCACTATGTACCGATCTTCTGCAGGTGTCGTACTGCGAACACGACCTCCCCCGTGACGTTTGCTACACTCTCCATTTGTTTGAAATGATTTCCAAAGCCTTGAAACAACACTGTGGCTAACGTCGAACTCCCTGGCAACATCTGTTATTTTTCGCCCTTCTTCAATCTTGCCAATAATACGGTCACGCGTAAAATCATCTAGGTGATGTCGGGAAGACATACTGATAATTGCAAGTTCGTCAATTTATTCTTTCCCTTTCAACTTTGCGTTTGAACAACAACGGTCATTACGCGTCAAATCCTTTATCTCTTATCAGCGCTATGACGTCACGAACAAGTTCGGCAATCCAAAATTTGCATACGCACAACACGTCTTACTATATCCCGCACTTATGCTAATTTCCACATTTTCCTGCCTTGCATTTTATGGTTGCTATCGTTGCTATTGTCATCCGTCCTTAGCAATTGTCCGGCAGTGTAACACATATTTTTGCGGCACATCATTTGCTGTTTTCCATGTGGCAAAGCTTTTTTTAAGAAAAGCATTGTAGTGGTACTGTTGTGTTTTTTAGGAAAAAGCTTTTTGGATAAAGGCTTTACCACGTGGAAAACGGCAAATGATGTGCCTTCCATGTAGTGGTACTGTTCAATGTTTGAATCAGTGGGAATGTTTGATGTAGAGGTCTGCACGGGCCTTATTTGGTTAGCTCGGCCCCGCTGAAGCCTGTGCGTTTAAGGCCTGTCCCTGCCAGGCCCGTGATGTGCCGTTTTGTATTATTTTGTCTTTTTATTGTATTTTATCAAATGGTTAAAATTAAACAATGAAATGAGATGTTATTGAAAATATTTCGTTGAATGTAAGCCTAAAAATATTAACGAAATTTTGACAATTATAGAAGAATATAACCTTTAAAGAGAGAGAAAAAGGAAGACTAAGCGCTTTCAAAATCTTTCTCTGGACTAGCAAGCGGCAGCACTACAAAAGTCAATCCCTATTGGGAATAGGAGAAACAATCGATGTCATTCCACTCACACACACACACACACTTCCCGTCCCCTACTCCACGCAACACACTCTCTCGGGGTCAAATCTTTTTGTTGTCAACAAGCCCCAAAGTGTTTTTACCGTCTTAATACCTATATATGGTAAACACACTGTCAGTACCTCTCCTTGTCTCTGTGATTACGTCCTGGGTTATGTCATGGAAGAAAGTAAAGCCAGAAAAACAGTTAAACAGATCAGAAAGTTGGGAAACAGGTCTTTTTTCTTCCTTAACCATTGCGATAAAAAGAATGGGTCGGTTCGGCCCGACCCTAAGTGTCTGGGAAAACCCGGCCCGTTGCTTTGTTCTCTAAACTGAAAAAAGCCAGACCAAGCATATGCAGACCTCTACTTCAACGTTTCTTGTTACAAAAATACTACATTCCCGCAGTGAAATGAAAGCTTTCATTTTCCAAAACTGATGATGCTTTATATTTTGTAATGACTTTGTTTTAACGTATTTTAAATTTTGATAACCTCCTAAAAGTGACTTCAAGAGGGCCACCCAAGCATTCGAGTGGTCAGAGGCGTAGGTTTCTGACTAGTCTTCTTAGCTGCGCTCAAGTCCCTGATGTGACATGAATATTGCGATTCTTCTACGGTGATGGGAGTCTCTCATCCATGGAACTAGTCACTCCAGTTAACGAACAGGCGACTGCTTATAGTTCTCAGAGCTGTTCCTGCTGTTCTCTAAACCCATCCAGCACACCGAAAAAGAAGTAGAGGGAAATATTATTGTTTATGTACTAATTTAACCGTGTTTATATTATAGTGATTTCATAAACGTTTTCTTTGATGATGACATCTATGATTTCTACGTTAACTTATTTACGGTTAAATGAATGATTAAACACAACCCACATGAAATTATGGTTAAGTACGCAATAATAAGTAGTTTGTTGTTTCACGTGTCTTCTTTTAATTTTTATTCTTCTCCATTTATACTATATTTACACAAATATTTGCACTGAAAACAAAACATTGTAAAAAGCAGAGTAAATGCAGTTGTTAAAACATTAACTCATCAGTTCATAAATTCAGTTAAAAATTATCAAAAACGCAACTGAGCATGTGTTTATTTCAGCTTGACAAGTTGTTGAGTGCTCAGCAGCCAGCGTCTGAAATCTTTGGAGAATCAGTTGTACACGACGAGCATCTATTCATAATCACACACCAAGGTAAAAAATCATTTTGAAAAATTATGTGTGCAGTGTATACTTACTGTTAGCAATTTATTTGGTATTCGCATGTCCAATCCTAATCACTCTCTCAAAGATCATGTTTTTTTAATTTTCATTTCATTTTATGCCCATTATTCCAATTACATATCCTCGCAATATCTTACACTTCTTCCCGACATAATTACTACGTAATGTTTTCAATGTGCCAAAGCCTGAAGACAGCAAAGGAGCATCTAAGTAAGTGGAGAAAACAGATTACGGCACTGAGAAAAGAAGATGGTTCTGTAACAAGAAATAAAGGCGAAATTTTGACAAGAGAGAAAGGTTTCTACTCGAAACTATGTGAAAAAGATGATTCATCTACTCTAGACATTACGAAAGGTAACAGTACCAAAGTCCCTCCAGTCATCCCTGCAGAAGTTACACATGCAACTAAGAACATGAAACGGGGAAAAGCTCCAGAAGAAGATGAAATTACCGTGGACATTATTCAAGAAACAAGTGGAGAAATTGAAACTGCACACGCCCAAGTTTTTACTAGATGTCTCAGTGAAGGGAAGATTCATGAGGACTTGAACAATGCTACAATGATTCTACAACATAAAAGAAGGTGGCATTGAGAATCCCAGGAGCTACAAGCCTATCAGCCACCTATCAGTGGTTTATAAAATCTTCACTAAGGTTCTTTCACATCTCTTGAAGATAACACTGTGCATGGCTCAACCGAGAGAACAAGCTGGATTCAGGAGTGGCTACAGCACTGTAGATCATATCCATATGCTGAGAGAACTAATTGAAATAACGAGGGAATATGAATTCCCATTATGTATGACTTTTACCGATTATGAAAAGGCCTTTGATTCCGTGAAACCATTAGCAGTTACAATGGCTTTGAAATTCTGCGGTATTGAAGATGCATTCATTAGCATTATTAGTAACATCTTTGAAAATGCAAGTGCAAAGGTATGGTTATTTGAGGATACAGCACCAATAAAAATTGGAAAAGGAGTGAGACAAGGTGACGCTGCATCTCCAAAACTCTTTAATGCCATATTGCAAAATGGCATTCAAACATTGAACTGAGAAAACAAAGGGGTAAAGATTAATGGAGATTATTTAAGTTACCTTCGTTTTGCTGAGGACGTAGTTGTTTCTGCAACTACCCCTTCAGAGCTGCTGAGTGTGATACAGGAACTTGTTGACAAGAGTAAAGAAGTGGGATTAAAAATGAACTTTCAGAATACAAAACTGATTGATGTGCAATGCTTTTACAAAAAATGAAGATTTATAGATGTTTAAAAGCTGGAGATAACCGACACATACATGTACCTTGGACAGCAGATATCAAGCGAGGTCCACATTGATGAAGAAATTATTCGGCGTGCAAAACTTTGTTGGAAAGCTTTTGGAAGAAACAATACAATTTTTAAGAGCGATATGACATGTCTTACAAGAAAAGTATTTGATCAATGCATCCTTCCAGTGCTTACATATGGTGCAGAGACATGGACCTTAACTAAAACAGACATACAAAGACTTCAGACAACTCAAAGTAGCATGGAGAGATGCATGCTTGGTGTAACCAGGAAAGATAAGAAGAGGAACTTGTGGATAAGGAAAATGACAGGAGTGAAAGACATTGTGATCAGAGTAAATTTGCTGAAATGGCAATGGACTGGACATATTGCCAGAAGGACGGACCACAGGTAGACAACCGAAATTCTGGACTGGATTCCAAGGGATATGGAAAGACCCATAAGAAACCACATGGGAGATAGGTGGATGAAATTCGAAAGCATGCGGGGAGTGTCATGGAGGAGACTGGCCCAAGATAGATCGTTGTGGAAGAAACGTGGTGAGACCTTCATCCAGCAGTTGGTTGATAATGGTTGATGATGACTTTGAGCGTTTTAAATATATGTTTTTAGATGTTAGCAATATAGTTACACTTGTATGCTGTATTGATAATTTATTGTTGAGTTGGACACTCTGATTTCTGAGCTATATTTCAGCACTTGTATCTTCCTGATAAACATGTAAAGTTAGTAGATATTTCTTTTATTTTTACAGAAACATATTTCAGTGTTTTATTAAAATTGCAATGTGGTTTCCATACAAATATTTTTTATGAGTTTTTAAACTCTGATAGTTATTTTGAAACTCCTGTTAACAAAATTAAAGAACACTTACCTCGATTTTTGCTGTCTGAAAAAACTGTGCTCATATCTTTAGAAAATTCTCTGATGTTTTGATTATACTCTCTAAGTTGTTTTAGGTTTTAGGACTACCATGAACAACTTTAATGGCTATAAGCAGTCATGTCTCTAATTTAGGTTCACTGGTTCCAGGGAAGGCAGAGTGCCAGGGCTATCAGACGAACACAACATCCATACCTCATCTGGGTATTGAACAGAACAATCTTTGACGAATGATCAGAAGCCAAAGCCTCAAACCATTCTGCGACAGGAAAGACACTCTAAATGTTTTGGTATTTAGTATAATCAAAACATGATAGAAGGTTCTATATCGTTTTTATTTTGAAATTCTTTGTTTTAATTACACTTTCTGATGTTTGGTTACACTTTCTAAATTTTTTGTTTTGATTACACTTTCTAAATTTTCTATTATGTTTTGATTGTACTATATAAATTATCTGGTGTTTAGTTTAGTGTAATCAAAACATCAGATAATTTTCTAATATCTGTATTTTAATATTCTATGATGTTGTGGTTAATTGTATAATTTTTTCAGATATTTTGATTACACTGTCTAAATTTTTTTTATTGTACTACATAATTTCTTTGATATTTAGTGTGAACAAAACATCAGAGAATGTTTAGGTTAAGCATTAGCAGAAGATTTTCCAGAGAGTAAAGGACGTAGTAAGGGTCGTTTAAATTCTTATGTTTGTTAACAGGTGTTTCAAAAAAGCTCTCAGAATTTAGAAACCCATAAATATCAGCTGGTGAAGATCACTGATTAAACTTCGTCATGCACTCGTGTTGAGAAAGAGTAGGAGTAATCCACGTGCTGAGAACTTTACTATAACAACTTGTTTTTCCAAGCGCAATACTTGATTTTTTCCTTCTGAACTCCATAAGGATATGGATTTGCCAAATAATGGGTTAGATAGCATTTGATCTGATTATATGTTCGTATCTCTGAGTACAGCGTATTGAGAACTCCTGAGGCGCCAAGTAACGTTTTACTGTACTAAATGGCTACAGTTCAATTGGTTACGAAGTCGCCATCTTTCTTCAGCCTTTCTGGAAAATCAAATTTCGTGGAGTTGAAAATATTTCAACTGCGTAGAACCGCACAAAATATACCGTCCTTAAAGGGAGGAAAATGGTGCTAAAATAAAAAATAAATAAAAAAACTCCTCCTTAAAGGAGGATCCTTTTTTTATTCAAGGTTTAAGGACCACCGTGAGCAACTCAATGGGCTATAAGCAGTCGCCCGTCCCTAATTTGGGGCCACTGGTTCCAGGGAAGGGAAAGAGCCAGTGCCGTAAGACAAACACAACATCCATGCCTCACCGAGATTCGAACCTGGACCGCTTTTGGACGAATGATCAGAGGCCATCGCTTAGACCACTGCGCCACCGGTGCGGGGGAGAAAATTAAATCTTGGTGTTTAATGCCACTAACAAAGAATTTTTTTTTCATATGTATCAACGGCTATAAGGAGTTACCAATCCCTAATTCTCGGCGTCTGATTGTTGGATAAGGCCGGATTCAACATCATATATACCCCATCCGTGTCTGAAACTGGGCCCAACTCAGATGATTAAGCAGCCTACTGCTCGGTTATCAGGGCGCCAAAGAAATATGCGTAGCTGTCAACGAACATAACATGGCTAATCCAATAAAATAATGTGATTTTCAAAGCAAAATATATTGGAATGCTGAATTCAATGCATTGAATAAATGTTATCCTGATAAGAAAATTTGGAAACTTTCGCAAAATAATCTGAAGTATGGTAAAAGCTTTCTACTGAAGGCACTAAGAGATACCTTATCATGGGATGCAATTTTGCTCGATCTGTTGTACGTTTTATAGCTCAGATAAGAGCACTTTTTGGACATGTACCTCAGTATGTAACAATATATAATCAACTTTATCGTACGATGTCCCCATTACACGCGAAAGCAATCCTTAGAAATCAGGATGCGAAAGCCGTTATGCAGTCAGTAGACAGATCATTTGATTGCTATGGTGCTGTGCCTGTAAAAAGTGCAGGCCGTCCCGGTGGCGCAGTGGTCTAAGTGCTGGCTTCAGACCATATGTCCTAAGTGGGTTCGGGTTTGAATTTCAGTGAAGCACGGGTGCTGTGTAAGTCTTCCGGCACTGGATTTCTTCGTTCCCTGGAACCAGTGGCCCTATATTCGTGACGAAAGAGTCGTTGTTGTTGGATGCACTCAGTGAAATGGCAGAGGCTTTCCTCATGCTCACACCTTAACGTGGATGAAGAAAAATGTCATCCAACTCAAATCGACACAGCTCTCCAATCCTCAAGTAGGGCCGACTGATGATTTTAGAAAAACCTGGATAACATGGGCTAATAAAACATTTTATCACGTATTTTTAGTTAAACCATGCAAATCCGGGCCGTTTTGCTAGTTGGGAATATTTTAGAGAAAAACTTGAACATATTCATATAGCTGACTAAAGTAATTAACAAGTTTCTAGCGTTTTATCTTGTTGTCATTTTTCTGTCTGCCATTTGTCTCATCGGCTTTCTTTTTTGCCTGTATTTTGGACGTCGGTTTTCTTGTGACGTATGCTCTAATTTAACTTTCCTATTTTAGTTTCTTTCTATATGTAAATTTGAGTCCCTTCTCATTAGCGTTTTTCAAACTTAACGTTATATTTTCTTTATCGCAAGAGTATGGTTGGCAACACCTTGAGGTCAGAACGTATGACGTGTGTATCTGCCCAATGAGAACTGAACGCTATACAGTGTGGAAAGAAACTACCGCATAAACACCCCATGGGGGGATTCCTTGAGTCAATTCAAGCATAAAATGTTCGATGACATGTTTGGATTTAGGGCTTAGTTTTCCAGACATAAGTCCCCAAAGGTGCGTGACGTGTAAATCAGTCTGGATGACTGCGGAGGTACTGAGCTTGCAGAATCGAGCATCTGCCACGAGCTTTCCTGCATGGCACTCGAGTTGTGCTTGAAACCTCAAAAACAGGGGATTCCGGACGTGACGTCAAGCACCTTTGGGGACTTATATCTGGACTACTAAGCCCTAAATCCAAACATGTCATCGAACATTTTATGCTTGAATTGACCCAAGGAATCACCCCTGGGGTGTTTATTACGTCGTTTCTTTCCACCCCGTATGATGTTTGAGCAGCAGCAAAAGTGTGGAGAGAGATGGTGGAAGTTAAAATGTTAATTGTGGAAGAGACGTTGTCTAATGAAAGTTTGAGCTATTTGAAGGCTGCGTGTTATATTCTAGTGTTGTTGTTGTTTTCTTAACCAAGTGTTATTATTATCAACTCACTTTTTTTATTAAGATAGTAATATACAAAAAGAGTTGTAGTTACGCCTTGTTGAAATACCAAAGTATTAGTCGCTGAATCAAGACTAATCGTAAGTAACTTTTTCTATGCGTTCTCTTGAACGACTCCTGTTTCACTGTAGGTGAAGTTTTTATGTAGTGTACACTACATTCTGTGAGGTATCGGGAGAGATAAAAATGTTTGTTTTGGGGAAGGTTGAATAACTTTTTTGGAAGGAGGTACACGTTTATCGCTATGTGAAATTATGTTGTCCGCGGATTTATAATAGTTTACTTAAAATTTATATCAATACGCTGAACTCTTGGTAAAAATGTTTTCGAAAAAGAAAAGAGAAATATTTTGAGTTGCTAGAAGAGAAAGCAAACGAGTCTATAGGAATTAAATTAGCATGTACTGTACCGCGAAGCAAATCACAAAAATCTTTAAAACGAGAGATTTGCCTCTCAGTTTGGGAATTATTAAACATATTTATAAAAAAAATGATAACGGCTCAGAGTTTGGTTGCTTATAGGTTCTTATCGGTGATAGGTTTATGGTGTTAGATACATAGTAAGCCGGTCAAACGCAGGGCCGTTAGTACCTCAAATCTACATGGTGATGCGTTTAGCTAGGGATAATTTAAAAATTCTGTGGTATAGTTTGTAGCAGATATAATAAATCAATATTTGGCCGAAATTACTTTTATGGATGGGAGTTTGTCTTGGCCTCTACATGACACCCTTTGGGGACTCGGTAGAGTTTATAACGGGTGCTCAATTCTTGCCACGTGTTTTCTAACAACTGCGAGTGATTTCTGCCAACGCTGCAGTATGGAGCTCAAATTCTGCTTAAAGAGCGAGAAACGATGTGAGTTTCATGCGCCGTAAGTCAGTGCTCACGCGCCTTCGCAGCATCGTGGCAAAAGTGAAAATGACAGCACTGTTCAACAACACGCAAACTATGTCCTATGGTATGCAAAGTTTTAGAGAGTTACGGCTGTTCAGTGGATGTTTCGTCGTACTTAAACCACCTTTCCTATCCCTTCGAGCAAAATTTGGCCTCTGTACTGCAGCGATCGCACAAATCACTCCGCAAATGCTAGAAAACATGTGGCAAGAATTGAGCACTCGGAATGAACTCTGCGGCGTGCACAAAGGTGTGTCATGACGAGGCCCAGACAAATTCTCATCCATAAAGGTAATTTCTGCAAATTATTAACTTACACCGAAGAGTCCTTACATTATGACCACCCCCATCCTAAAGAAAGGAGCGTGCCTGGATGCCAAACAGTGGCGCAAGTGAAGTTTACAGAGCAGTATATATACTACCAGAAGACCGGCTTTTGATTAGTAGCATGCCCTGAGTCAGAAAGGGGAAAAGCTGACGATTTATCGGAGTTTGACAAAGGAGAAATTGTGATTACACGGCGCCTCGGAACTACGATCTCGGAAACTGCGTGGCTTGTGTGTTGTTCACGTGCCGCTGTAGTGAGTACGTATCAAAAGTGGTGCACATATGGCCAAACGGCTAACTGTCGTCCAGCCGTATGTCGACTGCAGCTCATTGATGTCGGAGGGGGGGGGGGAGATTGTTGCGCATTGTTCACAGCGACCGCATGGCCACAGTGCGGCAAATCACCCGCAGCTACAACAGTAGTGATCAAGGCATTGTGTCACAGCACACAGTTCGTCGCAGCCTTGTACGCGTGTGCCTGCGTAGCCGAAGACCCAGACGGGTCTTCATGCTCACTGCACGTCATCGCCAGCAACGCATGAAATAGGCCCAAGATCATTGAAATTGGACCGTGGATGATTGGACGAAAGTGGCCTGGTCTTACAAATCAAGATTTCTCGTGCCTCACGTAGACGGCCGAGCGCGGATACACCGATTACCAACAGAGGCTATGGCGCCTGGATGCATTGTTGGGCGGAAAGAGGCCGGCGGTGGAGGTGTTGTGCTGTGGGCGATGTTTTCTTGGGACACTTTAGGCCCCATTATCCGAATAGCCTAATCCATGACAGCTGCCTGGTATCTGAACATCGCTGAAGACCAAGTCCATCTAGTCATGGCAACTGTGTTTCCCGCTGGTGATGGCCATTACCAACAGGATAAAGCGCCATGCCACACTGCCAGAATCGATAAGGAGGGGTTCGAGGAACATGCTGGTGAGTTTCCGTTAAAGCCCTGGCCTCCACATGCACCTAACATCAACCCAATCGAATATTTGGGGCTCGGCTTGGAAAAGCGGGATCACGCTAAATCACCACCACCCCGAAATATACGGCTGCTGGAGGACCTGCTGTTGACATTATGGCATCAGATACTCCAGGATTCCTATCGACACCTCATCGAATCGATGCCTCGCAGAGTTGCCGCTGTTTTGAGGGCTAAATGAGATCCTACAGTATAGGTAGGTGGTCGTAATATCATTGGTGTGTATCTGTTACAAGCCATGCGACAGCATTTTTAAAGTATCCCTACCTAAACGGATCACCCTATATAGTTCCTCTTACATATGTTTATCTTGGACAGCAGATATCAAGTGAGGGTCACATTGATGAAGAAATTAATCGGCGTACAAAACTTGCCTGGAGAGCTTTTGGAAGAAACAGCATAATTTTCAAGAGCAATATGCCATTATGTCTTAAAAGAAAAGTGTTTGATCAATGCATCCTTCCAGTGCTTACGTATGGTGCAGAGACGTGGACCTTAACTAAAAGAGACATACAAAGGCTGCAGACAACTCAAAGTAGCATGGAGAGGTGCATGCTTGGTATAACCAGGAGAGATAAGAAGAGGAACTCGTGGATCCGAAAAATGACGAGAGTGGAAGACATCATGATCAGAGTTAAATCCCTGAAATGGCAATGGGCTGGACATAGTGCCAGAAGGACAGACCATAGATGGACAGCCGAAATTTTAGATTGGATTCCAAGAGACAGGAAAAGACCCAGAAAAAGACCACATGGGAGATGGGTGGATGAAATTCGTAAATATGCGGGAGTGACATGGAGGAGACTGGCACAAGACAGACCGTTGTGGAGGAAACTTGGGGAGACCTTCGTCCAGCAGTGGATTGATAATGGTTGACAATGATGATGATGATGACATCATACGTATCTTGTTTCAATTCTTTCGTGATTTTACTTATTGTTGTCATGCAGTTCGTTTGATATTTTAGAAGTACCAGTATAGTCTAACAGAAGTTATATTGCTACAACTTGTTAATATATAACATTTTCTTTTTCAGCTTATGAACTGTGGTTTAAACAAATAATTTTCGAGCTGGATTCTGTAAAAGAGTCATTCACAAGCAAAGTAAGTGTATGTTCGCCTTTTCTATTTCCTCTATGTAAGGGATTTTTTCACTGATAACTTCATGGTAATCTGCTTGAGTGAAACATCTTCGCAATAATTTGGAAGAGCATAATTAAGATTGGCAAATATAAAAGACAATCTTATTCTGCATTCATACAGTCATTTGCAAAAGTTTAAGATCACCTGTTGGTAATAGATTTCTGCGTATTGCCTCAGCTACTGTCTTTATTGTTTAACTTCCTGTCAGTGTTGCATCATCCTACAGTGGCAGCTGTTGATAGAGTTTGGGGAAGCGTGTGAGTATTAAGTTGCTTCTGGTTTTCATGATGAAAGGTTTTGCACGTATTTTCTGTATAGCGAGAAATGGGCAAAAAAGCGTCATTAAGTGTTACTAAGAGGGCACAAAATGTGACTTTATATCATGAAGGATACTCCGAACGTCACATAAGCAGAAAGATGAATGTGAGCAAGACTGCTATTCATAATACGATCATGAAATATCGAGATACAGGTGAATTTAGCGACAGAAACAAAAGTGGACATCCAAGGAAAAGAACCTCCCGTGATGACAATATTATAAGGCGAATTGTTATGCGTTCTTGGAGGAGTTCGTGCAAGAAAATCAAGACCTTTCTGCATTCAAAAGGGTCAGATATTAGTATCAGTACTATTTTCCGACATCTTAGCAATGATTTTAGATTAGTCTTATAAACCTTCAGATAAGCCTAGAAAAACCTCTGTCATGAAAAAGAAGAGACTCCAGTTTGCAAAAGCGTCATCAATCGTGGACTGCTGAAAATTGGAGCCAAGTTTGTTTTTTCTGATGAAATAACTGTGCGTCAATTTGAATCACGTGAAGCACGTTTGACGACCAAAAGGCAAAATTTGGTGAAAAATATATAATTTGTACCCTGAGACATCCACTTAGTCATATATCTCAGAATCCGGTATTGCTTCATTATCCTTTTTGCCGACTGGCACGGCCATAACTGGTCCTTTTTATGTTGGAAATGTTACGTGAGAAGCTGTTAACTCATATGCAAGTGCACAGATGCACAATCTTTACGCATGATGGTGCTCAATGCCACCGATCAAAGACAGTAAAGGACTATCTGCAGAGGAAAAACATAACTGTGCTTGACTAGCCCGGTAATAGTCCGACTTTAACCACATAGAAAATTTGTGGACCATTTTAAAGGAGAAGGTAGCGTAAAAACAGCCATAAAATTCCATAGCTTTGATTGGCGCGATAAAATACGAATAGTGCAAAGACATTTCAAGTGACTACTGCAAATCTCTCATTGAGAGTATCCCACATCGTATTCTGTACGTCATAAAAAAAAAAAAAAAAAAAAAAAAAAAAGGTGGCCACACAAAGTACTGGTTTCTGTCTTTTTGTGTTCTAAAGAATGTAAGTATTCATCTGTGGTGTCATTTTTCCAAATATCTCTGACTAGTAATTAGTTTTTTGAAAATCTTATTTTTCAATAAATTGACAGGTGGTCTTAAAATTTTGCAAATGACTGTAATTAAGAATATAATGGAAAACATGGTTGCCCAACTTGGCAGCAAGGTGCAAAGTGATTTGGAATAAAGATGTAAAACTGATATTTGTTCCGTCCCTTCTTCGTGCATTTTAAGTGAAAGGTGTTAAGATTAGCTAGGTAGATCTTATTGATAGCATGAAGGGTTTCTCCTTGACATTATAAGTATCAAGCAATATTTAATGACTTGAAAGGCTTTTCCACTACGTAGTATTCCTATTTCTTAGGATAGAATTGAAAGGTTGCTGGTGTGATTTGCACTTATTAGAAGCAAACTGTCATTCAGTAAAATTGTTATTTTGTTGTACATGCAAATGAAGATGTTAAATAATAATTACTTTCAACGACGGAATGTGTCTGCTGTGTAACTTCTTTCGCAACTTTGGTGGTATTGCATAAAGGAAAAACTTCAAGGACTGACAAACTTTAACCAGCAATCTAAAGTTGGTATAATTAAATAAGAAAGACAGGCATCGTAAGCGAAAGCAAAGAGTCGGGAATTTCGAGCATGCAACGACTAAAGCTTCTCAAATTCTTTCTATGCTGAAAAGAAAGTGCATATCTCAAGGTGAATTTATACACATGCTCAGAGCCATAGCTAGGTCTCGGAACCTGGGGGAGGGGGTGGCTCGATGTTCAACGACAAATTAATTCGTCCACGAATACAGATGCAAGTTTTGCTTTGTATTTTCCTTCGTTTTGGTAATACAGGGTGTTTCAAAAGTAATGGAACAAACTTTAAGGGGTGATAGAACACGCCGAAACAAGCACTTTTTTGTCATAGAATGCATGGTTGCAAGTTACACGGTTACGCGCTGGAGGGCGCTTTCCGTTTCTCCACACACGCCGTCGTTCGCAACGCAAAGACAGGAATTGCACAACAAATCAAAGCAAAGCCTTATTGCCGACAAAATAAACAACAAAACGTGACCACAAAATTACATCAATTTTGCAAACATTAATAAGTAAATACTGAAATTAATTAAATTTACGAAAGCTGCTCAAAAGGGCGACAGCCACTCCTGATACACGCTTCGCATCGTCGACGTAAAGATGCCCGTATGTTGTGTAGAATACCAGGCATTTCCCGGAGAGCTGCAGCAGCGACTGAAAGTCTGGCGACTAGTTCCTCGTTGGAATCAATGGGAGTGTCTTACATTACGGACTTAAGATGTCCCCCACAAAAAGAAATCCAGAGGGGACAGATCTGGGGATCGTGGGGGCCAAGCGATGGGTCCACCTCGGCCAATCCATTGGCCTGGAAATGTGGCGTTCAAGTAATCACGTACCTGAGTGCTGAAATGAGCTGGCGCTCCATCATGCTGGAATCACATGTTACGGCGGACGGCTCCTGGTTCATGCTGGATCAATTCAGGCAAGACTTGTTGAAAGGAAATAAGGTACGTCCTCCCATCCAGATGTTCCGGTAAAAGATGTGAATCTTTGCGTTGCGAAAGACTGCGTGTGTGGGGAAACGGAAAGCGCCCTCTAACGCCTAACCGCGTAACTTGCAACCATGCATTCTATGAAGAAAAGCGCTTGCTTTGGTGTGTTCTATAACATCTTAAAGTTTGTTCCATTAGTTTTGAAACACCTTGTATACTTCACTAGTTTCTCCGGGTTGAAAGTAAAAAAAACATGAAAAATAGAGGGAAGGGGTACTAAAATCTTCTAAAATATAAAAAAAAATCGCATTACCAGAATTTTCCTGACGATGGATGGATTGTAGGGTCATTATCGCCTGGAAAAAAAGATAACTCTCAAACAGCACGAAAAAAACTATTATTTTTTGTTTGCTATTCTGGTTCCTCTCCGTAGGATCAACGCAATGACAGCGAGCAGCTATTGATACCAAATTTCGACTCTTTCTTCTACATCTTGAATAGCGCGTTCTCCTTCATTGGCGCACGGAGAGTCTCTCTTATAGTGGTCAACAGTCAAACCTTCCTTCGCTACTCAAAAATCAAAAGCCAACAAATTACCGCCAATAAACTCATCTTCTGCCCATAGGCTTAGCAAAACAACTCCTACCGACCGCAAAATAATGAACAGGAAGAAGCCGAAAACTCGCTCTCTCTCGCACAAAGATTTCTCTTTAACACTGTTTTACATCGTTTAGAGGTATACATTTAGCTAAAGCGTGTGCGCGACAACACTTCGTTGTAGGCAATTGACCACCGGAGAAAGTCTTAACAGCAGCTTAAGCATCACTTACTTACGACGAGCAACGTTTAATCCGTACGAGCAAATATGCTTCCACCTCTTCATCTCTCTGTGCTTTTTTTATGGGGGGGGGGGTAATGATTCTTTATATTAAAGGATTTCTCTCTTCCCTGACTATTAGCAGCAGCAAAAAGTCGGATGTCAGAGAATCATTGGCGCAGCTGTTCTGTAACGTACCAGGAGATATGACGTACCTGCCCGAAGGACGCACACGACATAAAGGCAGATAGGAATCAGAATAAAACTTCCACGTAGCTCAATTGGTAGAGCAACTTATTCCGGAATGAGGGGACCCGGGTTCGAATCCTGGCGTGGACAGAAATGACGGAGAAATGTACTTCGTTATAGTTCCTACAGTTTCATTCGAGAAGTAATTTCTTTTAAGTTATTTATCGGTCCTGCTGTATCATTTCAGTTTTTTTTTTTTTTAAAGCGCAATACATGAACAAATAAAATAGTGTTTGTGCTTATAATGAAATACAGAAGAAATACCCCCAAATCACCGAAAACGCAAATTTGTCCGTGTCCCCTCACTCCGGAGTAAGTCGCTCTCATAACTGAGCTACGCGGACAGAATGCCTCGCTGCAGATTTGTCATCTTGACAAATGTTTTCACCTCTGTAGAACGTCACATCGCCCACTCTTCACTTTTTCGAAGCACCAAATACAGTTAACATTAATTTAAGAAATAAGGCTCAACATTCATAAGGAACAAAATGAAAATTCTGGTAAATTAAAAATTGAGTTTTGATTAACAACCAAGAAACTCTTAAAAGTTACAAAATATTCTTATAGCAGACAGATGATCCATATCAACTTTCGCGTTTTATCCAGAAGACCTCTGACGCATTACAACCGGCTACGCAGTGTGGTATGACTTATTTAGGCAGAAAAGAATGTTTTTAATTACTTTCTTAACAATATTTTTACAGATCTAATGAATTTTCACTTACATTAACTTAATGATGCTCCATAACTGAAATTAGCATCTTCTGTAACATACGCAATCGCTTTATTTAAAGAGAAATGGATGAACATTCGGAGTTTGTGACGTACTGCAGAGGTGAAGCACGTGTCTAGACGACAAATTTGCAGCGATACATTCCGTCGGTGTAGCATAGTCGGTTAGAGCAACTCACTCCGGAGCGAGGAGTTCAGTCACCGACAAAGTCCTTTCTTCACAAGCTAACCATTGAGAAAACTGATAGATTTTGAGGACATAACAAAGATATTTTGTCCTGCACATAAAATTCTGTCAATAAAATTCTGCTTGGTTTGGAATGTAAGATTAGGCAATCTTCGGTGAGCAGTCTGTAATAGGCAATGTCTCTGTTTCCAAATACGTGGAGAAAATGTGAATAGACAAAGCCATCGCTCTTTCTACGTTTTTCTTGAATGAACACAGAGTAACCGAAAAATTGTTAACCGGACACCGCTGGGATCGAACCCCAGACCTCTCGATAACTAGCAGAGTGCATTCGCCTTACGCTACGGTGACCAGGAAGCGCCGTGGATTGTTGGTTACCGTAGCGTAAGACGAACGCACTCTGCTAGTTATCGAGAGGTCTGAGGTTCGACCCCAGGTGCCCGGTTTAACAATCTTTCGGTTATTCTGGGTTAATTAAAGAAAAACTTGGAGAGAGCGATTACTTGTTTATTCTATGTTTCCGTAAGCGATTCTCAGGCAATCTTTCTTAGTTGGTTCTTGATTAATGTTTGTTAACTAATTCACAAGCGGTTATCAGGCGAGCGAAAGTTTGTATGCTCAATATTGTTAACAGCAGGAAGAATAATTATATTTAGATGTTTTATAGAACAAATATTGCTATGATTTGATTAGAAGCCAACAAGGTTTCTGGCCAAGTGTGGATGATCTATAACAACAAATAAAATGGATTAATATGAAATAAATCAACGTTGATTTATTTCATATCCTCGGATGTTATTCTGAAAGTATATTCTATGTATATTTAAGTTATTTGCAGCTTCACCGAATAGAAAACAGAATTATCCAAGTCCAACGAAAGCTAATTCAATAAACTTTAACTTTACAAGCTAATTTCGCAGCTTTAACTTAAGATTCCAGTCTAAATTAAACTGAATCTATAACAAGCTCAAAGCTTTTGTAGTGTTGCTGTAAAGCTAACTTTACGTAGCAGCAAAAAGTCAACCTATTTTAAACATAAAATATTATAATCTCATACATTGATTGATCCGGGAACTCTCAAAGAAATGTTTGCTATTTATTCACTGTTATAGCAAAATTCTGCAAAGTTACGAAATAGTAATATTATACTAGTTATCCGATTTATTGGCATAAGAAATAGACATATAAGCGTTTCCAAGCTTTCGCACATCAACCAGATGGCTTTTTCAAGGAAGTTAGACAGAAACTGCGAACTGAATAATAGGCTTTAACAATTTGAACGCGGGAACTTGACAATAAATATATACGACGTTATATTCATTTAAAGATACGAGGCATCACGTTATTTGTGTCCGAAGCGGTTTCCTGGTAAGCAGAGGGCGTTACTTGAAAAATTGGTTCCAAATTCGTGGCAACTCGAATGAGACTCTATCATTGCAAATATTGCTGATCTCAAAGGTTTCCGGAATGGCTGTACATTTAGGGGTAGAGTAGGTATCTAATTTCGTTATGTTATCTCACATAGGAATAGCGGACTTGAATTTGACTTCTCTGGATAGTGCCGTGGCTACTTTTACCTTATTTTGTGTCCCTTTTATGCTCGTTGACTCTGATTCCAAGCGAACGCTTGGTCATTTCAATGTGGTATCGTTTAGAGCCGTCCGGATACTGTAGGGGATCGCATAAACACCTGCTTCGCAAGTGAGGTGCTTTGGTTTTTCACTATTTCTCTTTAACATAGTATATAAAGATGCAGGTGACCCTATGCCGACGCCGTAGTTCATCTTTTTGAAGGCGTTCTTGAGTTTGTAAGACACATTTGGTATGTAGGGAATTAAGCCTAAATAACGAAGCTGCGGCACAGGAAGATTAGAATGTTTGACCTTGGCTTTTTGGATAAAGTTACGTATCCGATTCAATGAATATCCTGCATCAGTTGCCAACTTGATGACGCTTTCAATTTCGTGTTGTCTAGAATAGGTACCGGAAGAAACGGCGAAGGCTCTTCGAATTCGAGAACGGAAGAGAGCTGTTTTGTATTATGCCGGACAGAAACAGCTGCAGATTATCAGGTTTGGGACAGACGTGGATTTATAGTAGACTTGTGTACCGAGGCGGTTGTCAGGCGATTTTCTCAATAAAACATCCAGATAAGGTAAAGCGTTGTTGTGTTAAAGTTCCAACGTGAAATTAATTGTAGGATGCATATCATTGATTTTATCAAGGAATTTTGGAAGTCTCTTTTCCGTGAAGCCACACGAAAAATACGTCGTCCGCATAACGCAGCAAGGTGGTAGGCCGTGAGATAATGTTGGAGAATATATTCTGCTCAATTGGGCGAAGTATTGCTTCTGCAAGGACGGGTGAAAGTGAGGATCTCATCGGAGCGCCATTATTCTGTTTATATACTTGTTCTTGAAAACTGAAGAAGCTAGTATTAGTGACCAAGTCTAATCATTTGAAGATGCTGAGGCATGACTCCTGCGAATAAAATGCAGAATTTCATATGAACTCCTTTAATGTTTTGATGGCTTCCGGAACAGGGATTGAAGGGTAAAGGGAAACCACATCGAAGCTGCCAATAATGTCGTCTGGTAGGACAGCGAGTTGCTTGGCTTTCGTTATAAAATCCATATTGGAATTTATTACATAGTCCAATTCAGGAAAAAACTACGCAGGGATTTGGATAGTGTTTTCTCTAAATGGTACGTTGGTGCAGACTTCCTGGATACGATGTATCTCAGTGGGTTTCCTGGCTTATGGTGCTTAAATCTTCACCACCTCGATCGTGTTGTTCGCTCTATGGATCTTCCGCCACGCACCACCCAGCAACTGTCAGATGCACTGCAGTCAGCATGGCTTCACATACCTGTGAAGACCTTCCAGCACCTTATTGAGTCACCCCCAGCCCGTCTAGCTGCTGTCCGCGCTGCACACGGCGGTTACTATGGATATTAGCTTTTGGTCACTATGTGACTCGACCGTGTAATTTTCTGTAAGGGATATTTTGGTAGTATAAAAGTTCAGTTATATCATAAAACCTTAGTTATAAGATTTCGTATGCCGCAAAACACTTGGTGATTACTAAGTGTTGTGTTATTACACTTTCTGTGTAAGTCGGTTGTATATGTTTTATTAGTTAATAGATTTTCTATTCTACATGTGCATGTGTCAGTACACAGGAAGCAAAAAAAAAATATTTGCAGAAAGAGAATAATGTTCAACCAAAGAGCTGATTATGAATTATGAAAGACCAACTTTTATTGGTGAATAACCGACATTTATTGCAGAGCAAATAAATGTCCCTTTTTTGTTCTTTAGGTTTAGACTTGAAGTTACTTTACGTGACTTGACGCTAATTTTGTTTGTGTATCTGTGTCACTTTCTCAGTGTGTGTGCCTCATTTGACTCCATATGTGAGGGCGTGTGTATCATTCTCTTACAACTTATGTATGCGTGCGTGTGTATCATTCACAATCTATGTGTGTGTGTATCATTCTCATACGATTCATGTGGGCATGCGTGTATATCATTCTCTAACGCTTTATGCGTGTGCATCAATCTTTCATTGTGTGTGCGTGCGTGCGCCTCACTCTGTCACATGTATGTGCGTAGGCGCGTGCGCATGTCACTCGTTCAGAGTATGTACATGTGTCACTCGCTCAGAGTGCGTGCGTATCCTCTCATTGTGTATGTATGCGTCTCACTCTATCACAGTGCATGTGCGAGCGTGTCACTTTCGCAATGTGCGTGTGTCAGTCGCTCAAAGTGCGTGTGTATGCTATCGCTGTGTGCGTGCGCGTTTCACTTCATTACAGTGTATCTGCGTATGTATCACTCTCTCAATGTGTACATCTGCGCGAGTGCCACTCTCTCATTATGCGTGCATCTCACTCTATCACATATGTGCGTTCACGTGTGTGTCACTTCCTCAGTGTGCGCGTTCGTGTAACTCGCTCACAGAACGTGTGTGCCACTCTATCGTTGTATGTGTCTGCGGGTGTTCGTATATCATTCTCTACTATCTCAACATATGTGTGCGTGCGTTACACTATCCCATAGCAGATGTTTGAGTGTGCGTCACTCACTTAGTAGCTACACGGTTTCGTGGATTTCATGTTATCATGGCATCTTTGCGTTTAACAGTGGTGTGATTGCTTTTAATAAATCTGTATTTGCCAGTGTGAGTGCATATGTCATCCTCTCAGTACTTACATGTGCTGACGTGCCATTCTCTCACAGTGTGCGTATTTCTGTGCATCATTCTCTCAAAGTGTACATCTGCGTGCGTCTCACTCTGTTTTTGCGCATGTTTTCTTACATGTGATCTGTTTCGTCGAGTTGTCTAGCTGGCAAACAGAATGAACTAGTAATCTCATAAACAGAATTGTGGGATTTTTCAAAAGACTACAGCTACGAGAGCACATTACATTTACCAATGGAAGTTTTGATGAAACCTGATTTCTTTCCGCGGTAGGCGGTTCAATGCTATTTCATCTTCCGTTTTCACGCCCACACGCCTAGCCCCAGACCTGATTTTATTCATGCGTTTCATTGCAAGGAATGAAACCTGTCTTCTGTTTCACCAGATCTCGAGGAATATTAGTTTTCTTTTCGTACCATATTTTCATTGCATTATTTTGCACATTTTGACATTCGTAAGCAATCTTGAAAGAAAAACCATTACATCATTGCTGAAATCTGCAAATTCGCCATAACATCCTGTCATGCATTCTCGGGATGTAAATGTGTTTCTCTCATTATGTGTAGATTCAGTACAGTGTAGAAACATTAACGTCACCGTGAAATTTTTTACATGTTTCATATTCTAGGCGGATGCGTCAAAAGAAAACAAGAACAGCATTCTCAAAAGCAATTTCTGGTTATTTGTTTCAAGACTTTTGTATTGGTACTTCGCATTTCGAAGCTGTTTATTCTACAATACCGTTGCGTGTCAAGGTGAAAACACTAAATGTTTTTCCTATTAATTTAGTGATATGCAGTAATTGAAAGAATTTTAAAAATGAGGTAATATGAATTCCCACTATGTATGGCTTTTATCGATTATGAAAAGGCCTTCGATTCCGTGAAACCACCAGCAGCTACAATGGCTTTGAAATTCCGCAGTATTGAAGATGCATACATTAATATTATTAATGAAATCTATTAAAATGCAAGTTCAAAGGTTCGGTTATTTGAGGATACAGAACAAATAAAAATTAGAAAGGGAGTGAGACAAGGTGACACCATATCTCCCAAAATCTTTAATGTCACATTGCAAAATGTGTTTCCATAAATGAACTGGGAAAACAAAGGGATAAAGATTAATGGAGATTATTTAACTCACCTTCCTTTTGTTGATGACGTAATCATTTTTACAACTACCCCGTCAGAGATACAGAGTATAATCCAGGAACTTGCTGAAAAGAGCAAAGAAGTTGTATTAAAAATGAATTTCAGAAAACAAAACTGGTACAATGCTTTTATAAGAAATGAAGGTATATCGATTGATCAGGAAAAGCTGGAGATAACCGATACCTACATGTACCTTGGACAGCAGATATCAAGCAAAGATCACATTGATGAAGAAATTAATAGACTATAAAACTTGAAGAGCATTTAGAAGAAACAGTGCAATTTTTAAGAGCAATATGCCAATTATGTCTTAAAAGAAAAGTTTCTAATCAATGATTCGTGCCAGTGCTTACGTACGGAACAGAGACATGGATCTAAACTAAAAAAGACATACAAAGACTGCAGACAACTGAAAGAAGCATGGGGAGATGCATGCTGGGTGTAACCAGGAGAGATAAGAAGAGGAACTCATGGATAAGGAAAATGACAAGAGTAGAAGACATCATGATCAGAGTATAATCCCTAAAATGGCAATGGGTTGGACATGTTGCCATAAAAATGGACCACCGATGAACAACCGAAATTCTAGACTGGATTCCAAGAAACATAAAAAGACCCAGAAGACCACATGGGAGATAGGTGGATGAAATTCGAAAGCATGCGGGAGTGACATGGAGGAAACTGGCTCAAGGTTAACCGTTGTGGGAAAATAATCGGGAGACTTTCATCCAGCAGTGGATTGATAATGATGATGATGCAATATTTATGAATATGATTCCTTCGAACCAATCGAAAGCCGTGATTTCAAGGAAAAATAGCATAACCCCCAAGGACGAATTCAGAAAACTTTTCAAGGGACAAGTAAAAAGGAAGTTGTGATGTGGTGAAAAACAAACGCGCATTCTTTAAATAAAAATATGTTTTATAATTTGAAAAGTCTGTTCATAAACCGCAACTAAACTGAAAAAAAAATGAATTCATTGCAAAACAAAAATCAGTTTAATATTGTTACGCTTCCCTCCCCACTATACCACAGTTGCGTTCCTGAGCATGAATTCGTTGCAATACAGCGAGAATTAAAAAGATGCAATTTGGATTCCGCTGACTGGCCGGAAACCAGGCAACACACACTCACAATAATGATCAGAAGGACTTAGCACGAACACAACATTTAATTATACTATTAACAGCTTGAATAAGAATTAAAGAGAAATACCCTGCACCAATATTGACGATTCAGATTAACACCTCTAGCTATCACTCCTGACCAGATGAACATTCTGCGAACGAGTTCACACATCATGTGTCCGGCGTTAGTTTCGGAGATCCAATCACAGAGTTCTTACAGTTAGAATAAAAATGTACTTACATGCCCTCAAGGTAATCCTTTGGCATTTTTCGCGCCAACTTAGCACTTTGGAGAAATGCACACACACACATAAGTAATCACGGGGGATGACTCACTCTCTGTGTATCACCTGTGTGAGCCAATCTGTCTGATGGCCTAGGTATCTTTCTCCGCAGGAGATAGCGTCAATCTCATCCCTATTTTTCTTCTTCTCACCGATTGCGAGGGGTAGAGGGTGCTAGAACACAGGAGTAGTCCCCTCTGGACCCGTAAAGGCTGCTGGTCTTGAGCGTCTCCTCCGCGCTCGGCTTGACGGCGTGTTTTTTGCCCTGAGATCGTACGGCAGTGGTTTCACTTCTCAGTTTGTTTCTCAACAAGGTTGCGGAATATCGCAGCTCGTTCCTGCTGCTCGACTTTGTCTTCATCCTTGGCTGGTCATTTTGGACCTGGCATCCGCTATTCGCCTTTGTTCCTTCTCGTTTTACGGCAGCACGGCGATCCGAGCGAAAATATCAGCGTCTCCGCTCCAGCGTGTGTACCCGGTCTCCCTCTGTTGCTCGGTGTACTCCTTTTCTTCGTCCCAAGCTCAGACTCTTAAAACTGTCTCTGCACAACGTTGCTGAATGTCATCTGGTCTTTCTCATGATGCACCCCCCCAATGCAACTGCAGATTTTTGACCGGCTCTTTAACAAGCGCGTTGCGTTATGTCCTCAGCAGCTTCGCATCCCAAAGAGCGTTCTCCGAAGTTTCTACACGAGAATTCGGTTAACGCCGAGAGAGCCAACACAAGGCAATTTATTGCTTTGTTTTCGCCACTTGCGAAGTCGTCCCTGAGAGGCCCGAATGGGAAAATAAGGCATCCAAAACTTTTACTTGTCCTCTCAAAAATTGCTGCTTCTCCCAGCTCATTTTTGAACCCGCGTAACAATATAAACTGCACAACGTAAGGCATACCAAAATTTATTTCAGTAAACTCTCAAGGGAGAGACCATGGAGCCCTTCTCTGTAATGTGCTCCTTTTTATCGACACCTGAAATGTCCTCTCCAAGAAATGGAACTATAATAAGCATCTATCTATTCATTTAAATCTCCAAACCTAAATTAAATCTCAGTTGTCACTAACCTTTAACTTGAAAGTTATACATATTTTGTTTTGACTGATGTTTATCCAATACGGTAGCGTCGCCGGATTCTGTCTAGTGGTCTGAACTAGGTTAGAGTTCAAGCCGCGAATAAGTCACGGGTGGTTTGCTTGTACTAGTGCAGGAGGACGCGGGTGGCCTAGTGGGCAACGTTCGTGACTGCCACGGGAAGGACCTCAGGTTCTATCCCAGGCAGGTACGAACACTCTATCTAAATATCCGCCGTGCGTCGGATGGGCACGTTAAGCTGTCGGACCCCGGGTACTTCCCACCCGGTAATAAATAAGGGCGTCTTCCTCCCCTTTTCTACTTCGCTTCCGTGTCACTTTCTTGTCGAGCACTCTAGCCCAAATCTCCTAGCTTCCTATTTCTGAGGGTTGTTTAAGACCAGGGGTCAGACACTCTCTTCCTTAAATCCTCTACATATGATCTGATCTGTGCCAGTGCAATGGCTCTCTCCCTTCCCTGGAACCAGTGGCTCTAAATGAAGGACGGACGGCTGCTTATAGCCCTTACAGTTGTCGTGGTGGTCGTTAAAAGCCGAAACAAAAAAGTATGCAGCAAAGGGAGAAAGCTATGTTTATAATATGCTACACTCGTCTGCTTTGAAATAAAAAGCTGTCATAGAGAAGGTGGCTGACAAAACTAAATTCCCGGAGTCAGTGTTAAGAGAAAGAAGAAAATGTAATGGGGGAAAAGCAGTATAAAGGAAGACCGCAAATCAGAGAAGTCACCCAGTGTACGTAGTAATAGGAAATTACCGATAAGACCAGATAGGAAAGTTTAGAAGAGTTCAGTAAGATTAGAGATGCTGAAGAGCACTGTGATTCGGGTAGTTACAAATTACTTGGAATATAAGTTAAACATTGCAGAAGTGAAGACAGATATAAAATATTTATTTGAACTTTCCATTAACTTTACTTAAACTACAATGGTAAAGATTCAAACTTTTCATTGAACTAGATATTCAATGAACCAGGATTACTACTCAGTCTGTTGCAGCGGAAAGCCTTAACTAAACACCTAAATGTGACTTTCGGCTATGATTCAGTGATTACAAAGTTTACTTGCATGTTTCCATTTTCTTTTATGTCAGTCATCACATCACGAATTAAAGTCGTTCGTAACACAAGATGCGTCGAATAGAACTTCAATCACAGTACACGTGAATGCTCACTCACTATAAGAGTCTCACCGCTGTACTCTCTAGTAACATTCAATATCTCACATAAATCATTCGTGAAATATAGGTCATTACTGATTGCCATGAGTTATTCCTCTAAGGTTATCTATCTAACATTGTACAGTGTGTGATCTGTTATCTCAAGAGTCTTAACTACGTAGTTTACCATTTGAACTGCTGTCTAGATGGCCAACTTCAAATTCAGCTGATGGAATTCTGTGGAGCTAAGTCGAAAAATATTTAACAAGAGGAAACCAAATTCACATAAGAACACAAGAACTCTTTTCTTTTTTCTTTGGAGGTTTAACGATCGCCGTGAGCAACTCAATGGGCTATAAACAGTCGCCCGTCCTCTAATTCAGGACCACTGGTTCCCGAAAAAGCAGAGAGCTAGTGCCGCAAGACAAACACAAGGTCCATGCCTCACGGGATTTGAACCCGGACCCGTCTCGGAGGAATGATCAAAAGCCATCGCTTATATACACTGAAGTGCCAGAAAAACTGGTACACTAGTCTAATAATTGGTAGGTCCCCCACGGGAGCGCAGGACTGCAGAAATACGACGGGGCATGGACTCCACTAGCTTCTGGAGATATGTTGTAAGCAATGCACATCATGCTTCCCGCAGAGCGTTCCACAATTCGGGTGTATTCCGAGGTCTCGGATTCCTGTGTTCGATAGCTCGTTGCATGGCATCCCAAATGTGTTCTATCACGTTCAGATCTGGGAACTTGGTTGGGAATGGCAGTACCCTAAACTCAGATGAATGCTCCTCTAACCATAATGTGGCGTCCCGACACTTATGAGGAAGTGCATTGTCCTGTTGGAATAGGACCAACCCATCAGAATAAATGCAGGACACGAACGGGTGTACCTCGTCAGAACGGATGCGCACATAGCGTTGGGCGGTCACAGACGTTTGTAGACTTACCAGGGGTCCCAGTGAAGTCCAGCTAAATACACCCCATACCATTACAGACCCCCACCAGCCGCTACAGTTCACTGTTGACAGGCGAGGTTCGTGGCTTCATGGGGTTTGCACCACACACGAATCCTTCCATCTGCCCGATACAGTTGGAAACGCGACTCGTCAGACCAGGCTAGTTTTTTCCGGTCATCAAGAGTCCACTGACGGTGTTGCCGTGTCCAAGCGAGGCGCATAGCTCTGTGTCGTGCACCCATCAAGGAGACTCGAGCTGGGCGTCGGCTCCCAAAGCCCATATCGTTCAGGGTACGTTGCGCAGTCTGGACGCTGATGTTTGTTGAGACTCCAGCATTGAATTCCGATGATACCTACGAGAGTGTTGCACGCTATCGCGTGAAACGATTCTTGACAGCCGACAATAGTCACGTTCACCCAATGTATTTTTACGGCCACACTGGTATAGGTTGGAGGTTTTGCCGGAATCCTTGTAGTCACGGTACATCACTGCAATGGTTATCCGTGAAAATCGGAACTTCTTTTCTACCTACGAAATACTATGACCCAATTCACGAGCGCCAACTATGACAACGCGTTGAAAATCGCTTAAATCGTTATTACTTGTCATTCTCATACCAAAAACAGCTCTGACAGCTGGCAAGGTTGTCTATCGCTTTATATACGCACTGGCGGACGCAACCGAGTACGCGCATAGGTGACGTTGCTATATATTTTACATAAGCTCGTCTGTATCAGTTTCTCTGGCATTTCAGTGTTTGTACGTAGTGCGATCAAAATGTTCCAAGACTAGCTACGTAGCGCATCAACAGATGGCAGTACGCGGATGCGCGAGCAGCGGTCGAGGGCAATGACTTTCATGATTCATTGTGCCGAGTGGCGTCGTTCTGTGAACATAGAGAGCTGTGGAGAACACAGCTGCGATTTCGGTATCGACTGCCAACCAGAGCAGCGAGCGAACATCAAATTCTGCGCCAAACTCGGCAATTCGGGAAAGGAGACTCACGGCATGTTGCGGTAGGTTTATGGCAATGACTCATACGAGGTGTTTTGAGCGGCACTCGCGCTTCAAGAGCGGCAGAACGACACTGGAAGACGAGAGGCCAGGGCGACCGTCCACAAGCAAAAACCCCGAAAATGTAGACAAAATAAGGGAACTGGTGCATGAGGATCATCGGAGAACTATTTAAGACATTGCTACTATCGTCAATGCGTCACACGGAACAGTACAAGAAATTCTGACGTCGGTTTTGAACATGCACCGCATTGCTGCAAAGTTTGTGCTAAAGATTCTGAACCCTGAACAGAAGGCCCTCCGTGTTGAACTCTGTCAAGATCTTCGTCAGTAGGTGGTGAATGAACTAACGTTCCTGTCGCGGGTCATCACTGGGCACGAGACTTGGGTGTACGGTTACGACCCGCAGACCAAACAACAGTCGTCGCAATGGAAGAGACCGGCATTTCCACGACCGAAGAAGACCTGACAGGAACAGGTCCGGAGCGCAACCAAAAGCATGCTCATCGTGTTCTTTGACATTCGTGGGGTTGTCCACCGTTAATTCGTCCCCCAGGGCCAGACGGTTACCGCTCTTTTTTACTGCGATGTTCTGCGGCGTCTTAGGGAGGATAATTAGCCTCAAACGACTTGAAATGTGGCGCAGGGGTGATTTCCTGCTCCATCACGACAATACAGCAGCTCACAGAGCGTTAGCAACACGCCAGTTTTGCAGCCGCAACAGTATGACTACCCTTTCTCACCCGCCTTACTCGCCGGATTTGGCCCCCTTTGACTTCTTTGTTCCCGAAGCTGAAGCTCAAGGGTAATCGTTTTGAAACCGTGGACGAGATCCAGCGCGAATCGCAGAAGGTGCTTGACACGATTCGCGAACAGGACTTCCAGGGTGCGTTCCAACAGAGGCAAAAACGCTGGCAGCGGTGTATCGCTGCCCAAGGAGACTACTTTGAGAGAGATCACAGCCAGACTTAAGTAACCTAAGTACATTGCTATATATCGGCCTAGTCTCGGTACTTTTTGATCGGACATACGATGCGTGTGCATATCGCATTAGCTTCAAATCTCCGGGATCACCATGTTACGGTACAGCTGAATATGCGACACAAATCCCATGATTATGCTTCACAGGGTTTCGGAAACTTTATATTTTCGTTTATTTCCTTTTTTCTTTTTATTTGAGAGCTGATTAATGTTAGTCCCATGAGCATGTGGGGTTATGAGTGGTCGCCGAATCCTACTTCGGTGGCCACGGACTCAGGGAGATTAGGGTGGCTAGCGCCATGGGATAGGCGCCCCACTTTTGCTTCATCTGGGGCACTGGCCCTGACCGTTTCGGACGATTGGTCAGAAGCCAGTGCCTCCGCCCACTTAACCATCGGGGCAACTTATTTATATTTAACTATTTCAGTGAACATGTGCGCTATTAAATCTCACTGGTAAATTAGAATTTTCAGTACAAAATTTATGAATATCAAGAAGGGTCTAAAAGTTTCTTTTTATTGATAAAATGCTGAAATCACAGTGTCAAGTTTTCATTCATAATGGTAATGAGAATGTTGTTATATTATATACCAAGACAAGGAAATAATCATGTGATAATAATGATTCCTTTTTCTTTCCCCATAGGTAATCGACGAAAATAAGATGCTTCACGTGACATCCCGTCTAAACCGGGTGGTAGTGATTCTGCGGGTAAGAAACGCTGGTCGTATATAGCCTTTTAAATTTATAAATGCCACTGTTTTGTCTAATAAGTATTTTTCCTCACTTTTCCACGAACATTTTCTGTCAAGAGTTTGCACTAAATCTAAGTTAATTTTTCGCTGAAGTGATCTTTATACTGAATTTATCTTTTACTTAGTTTCTCGGAAATTTAGTAGCAACAAAATAATGTTTAACAGCAAGCAAACTTCCTTGATGTATGATCATAAGTAAATCGTGTGTTTTTAAGAGATGAGATGGGAGAAACTAAATGTAAATTTTAAATTCTTTTGAGATGCTCAAAATTCCATTAGGTATTATTTTGGAGTCTTGCAAAGACAGCATGCACCAATTCGCTAATGATTCATTACTGGGATTCTAAGGACTTGCTTCTTCATTTTCCCTTATAAGTTCTGACTATTACTTTTGACCCTGTAAGGAATTTTTAAAGGAAGGAACCAGAGTATGCCATTATTTTGTCTGTTCGTCTGTAGACGCAATATTTCTCTGACTCATTTATAATATTATTTTAGCATTATGTAGCGCTAACAATAAGAATTATATTTCCGAACTTTGGCATTTTTGCGATTCACTGTTTTGCTTCTAAGTTGCATGAGTGCAGTTTTATGTTTGACATCGATATATATGCTTCTAAACGTCAAATTCGGTATTCTTTAGCTTTTATTCAGGAAATGATCAGCTGAACGACTTCCTCTGGGTCGAGCGATATACTTGTCAATATGAGGGTTGTTCAATAAGAAGCGAGACTTTCTGCCTGAAATAGTCAAAACATGACATACCTAAAAATAATCACCACCAGCATTTAGACAGCGGTCTCATCGTTTCACAAGTCGTTGTATTCCCGCTGCATAGGAGGCAGGCTGCAGCTGCAACCAGTAATCTACAGCTTCAAACACCTGATCATCCGAAGTGAAACGTTTGCCTTTGAGAAATTCTTTCAATGATCCAAAGATGTGAAAATCACAGGGGAATAGGTCATGATTATTCGCTGGATGTTGAAGGACTTCCCAGAGAAAACCTGCAATGCCCATTGCGTGATAACTGCCCTGTGTGGCCGGGCAGTATCATGCAGAAGCATAATACACTGAGTTATGTTGACAGGTTTCTTGTTTTTATAGTTTGTCGAAGCTTCATTAAAGTTTGACAGTATCGTTCGGCATTGATGGTTGATCCTTTTGGTATCCACTCAAGAAGCAATGGCCCTCGATTGTCAAAGAACAGGGTTAACATCACCTTGCCTGCAGAAATGGTGGGCCGTGATTTCCTCGGTGGTGGCGATTATGCATGTTTCCACTGTATGCTCTGGCATTTATACTCTGGCTGGAAATGATGGCACTAGCTTTCGTCTCCAGCAATAATGCGTAGCAAGAAATCTTCACCTTCTTCATGGTTGAGGAACAGATGTAGTTTCGTTCGTTAACTTAACTTTTCTTCAGGCAGATGTTTCAGGACCCACGTGGCTCAGACCTTAGGGTATTCAAGGTGCGAATGCATGATCGTATTGAAAGTTCCGAAGCTCACACCCGCACTGTTCGTCGGTTCTCGGATCGTGATTCTTCGGTTGGCCTTTACTGCACCATCCACATGTGCAATTGTCGTCACTGAAAGAGCACGACGTGGTGCTCCTGATCTTGGCTGCTCTGCAGTGCTTGTTCGTTCACCAACAATACTGCGTGGAAGACAAGCAGGCCCATATACCGCCTTCATTCGTCTGTGAATTTCGCTTGGGGGGGGGGGGCTGTTTTCTGCTTTCATAAACTGAATTACAGCACGTTGAGCAAATTAGGACACTTCCATCTCCTACGAGAGAACAATAAAATTAGTCCAGCACGTTACAAGGCTTCGGTAACAAAAAAGCTGCAATGCCTTTAAATCGCCTCTCCACTAGCGCCACCCATCGACAAAATTAGGAAACAGAAACGAACTCCAGCAAAAAGAGTCTCACTACTTATTGAACAATGCTTATACTATGGGGTCGTAATTTTCGGAAAAATCCATTCACGAAACGTGAAAATTTTGATTGCACTTACTTTTATTTGTAGGTTTCGAAGAGATATTGCCACTTCTGACAGATCGTGTCGCAGCTGGATTCCTGTCTCTTGTTTCCACGCTGTTCGCCAACAACGTGCGAAGGTTATCCCGTTCGCTTCTTTGTCAATATTTTTTAAATCGTACGGTCCTCAGCAAACCATAGAAATCCTGCGGTCTCTCCCGTTATGGAGAGCACCCCCCTCCTTTACAACGAAATACTGAATGAACCACTTTTTTACTCATGAGCTCTTCATCCCTCTGACCAATCATTCTTTGCCTCGCCTGAGTGGATGCGTGCAGGTATTATTACTTTCCGGGATCTTGTGAGCCAAAATCTTACGTGGAAGGACTTCTCTCGCCTATCTTCTCATTTTAATGATCCCGTCTCCTCTCGGACACTCTACACGTTGATAAAATCGTCTATCATCCGTGAATATCCATCATTAGTCTCTCTTGAAGAAATTCTACAGGTTGCAGCAGCACCGCGACTTTTCCCTTTTTTGTGCAACTCCGTATGAAATCTGTTCTGCCTGAAGCATGCTCACAGAAGACTTTAAATGGAATTCTTCGCACCTGCACGCGACAACCACCAATGACCATCCCTACTGTTCCGTCTGCCTCAATGGTAGCTATTTGTTCTGCTGCACACTCTCTCCTTGCTGCACCTCATGAGAAGAATGTTCATTGGCTGTTTCTATATCGCCGCCTTCCTGTTCCTCAAATCTTACATCGGAGGACGCCTGTTGTTTTTTTCCACAATGTGCCTACTGTAATGTCCCGGCAGACATTGAACCTGTTTATTGGTATTGCCCTGTCTTGCTACCTCTCTTGCTACCTGTGTTTAATGTCATGTTCCGTATTGCACGCCATCTTTGCCCAGGAAATCTGAGTGCTGTCTCAAATTACACTCTACTACAGGATCTTCATGCTGCTTCTCCTCTCCCACCTGTTTGTGTGTATATTTTCACGCTTGTAAAAATTGTAATTTACCTTCATCATCTGACGCATCCGGAAAACTCCACTGTACCTACTCTTACAGAGGCAAGCGAAATGCTTGTTCATAATTTCACAGCTTGACTAAAGTTCCGTTTACAGTTAGCGCATGATCATGCTGTTAATACAGAAACTCTTCCCAACTTTCACAAACCATGGAATCCATACCTCAGTTGGTTCCAGATTGATGGCCTCAGAGTCTTCCTCACAGTTTGAACTGATTTGAACACTCTGTCCTCTTTATTTGACATTCACATTGTTGTTCATCTGTCATCCTTCCGTTCTATCTTACGCTTCAGCAAGTGTATAGAGTTTTAATTCATTGCCTAATTGTTAGGTGTTCATTTGTATATAATCATTTCATGATTCACTTCTTTTGTACTTCGAATGTTGAATAAATGCATATTTAACCTTTAGATAAAGAAAAAGCAATCCCGTTACCAGGAATTTTTTGTATGTCAAGGAATGCCATTAGACTTTTCGACCAATGCTGTTTTACTTCGATGCGCCATCCAACGGCGAGGATGAACATCCGAACCAATAATGAAAGCTATTGGCTGTGTGAAGGTGTATCATCGCGGTCAAATTCAGCAACGCATGAGTGCCATTGACTGATGGACTTGTGTTTCTCTACGTTGTTTTCACCAGCGCTACCGCTCATTGCTATTTTCGAATATCTCAATAATTCGATTATTCATAAACTTTTATTTTTACGCATAATTTTTCTTAAATCTTTGAAATTCCATTTTATTTATTTTCTTAAAATTTTCTCATAAAATAAGGTGTCTATACATACCGGTGCGTCTTATATCCTGAAATATACGGTAATGCTATGCTACTAAATATATTTTTACTCACACTTTAGAATTTATGAAAACAAAAAACAGTCCACTCCATAAACTTACTTTTTGTATCGCATCAGTTTAAAGTGCCTAACTTTTGAAATATTTCACGTTTTTTTATTTATGAATGTTCTTATGTGTATCATTTTTTCTTATGCAGCTTCTGGTGGATCAAATTGCTATTCTTGAAACAATGACGCCCATAGACTTTATGGAGTTTAGGTTAGTAAATTTTTACAACATATTAAATTTAAAACATTTTTGCTTGCAGATCTAATGGAAAATTTATCTGAATTGTGATCAAAATTTCGTGCATTGTTGGTGAATTTTAGTGCATCCTGTAGGAATAGAATGTGCGGCAGGCGCATTAGTTGCAAAAGAGCTGCTTCATGTAGCAATTTGACCTAGATTTAGCAAACTGTTTTTCAAAAATGAAAACTATTAGGAAGATCATTGCAGCGGGACAATCGTTGGAAGAATTTTCTCATTCATCTTACCGGTGTGATGATGAAAAGAAATTATTTCCCTCGATGTTTTAGTAAAACTTTAATATATAATGAATTTTAATGATATTCCAAGAAATTTATAACATTATTAGTAGGGAACCCCAGGTAAAAAAAATGCGAGGACTTCAAATGTTATTGAAAAATTATAAATGTTACTGTGATGTATACCTCTAATTTAACCTTCCTTTTGAGTTCCTGTGTTCTTACACAAATTTGGTTCCTTCTCATTATATATTTTCGGACTTAACGGCGCATTATTTCCCTCGATGTTTTAGTTAGATTTGAAGCTTGTGACTTGTACCGCTAATTTAACCTTCCTTTTGAGTTCCTGTGCTCTTATGCAAATTTAATTCCTTCTCGCTAATATGTTTGAGACGGAGTCTGCATAAAACGGAAGCCTGGACTAAGAATCCCACCTCTTAGTCCCATAACTGATGGTATTCTCCTTATCGTTCTTGAACTGAGAGAAACACCATTTGCACCCAATTCACCTCTAATGGTCTCAGATGCAGTTCTTCTGTCCTAAAGACATAACCTTTTTATTCTTCTGTCGTCAACTGTTTTTGTGCACCTTTTTTTGACCTTTCCCTGCTTTGGTTTTTAGTAACTTTTTTCCAGATAACTTAAACGCAACTTTCGTACTCCAGATGTAATCACCGTCCCACCTACTTACCTTGCGATTTCAACATAGGAAAGAACCGATTCACAAAACAAAACAACCCTACTTCTCTTCGTGAGTGTCCAATCAACACTTTTCTTTGGCGCTATTGCTCTATTAATTATCTACACTTTAAATTTCAAGAAAAACTAAAAGTATGAACACAATCTGCAATGGTGCTTCATTTACACCGATAAGTCTTTCTTCTACAGAACAAATACATAGCAAAACTAACTTCCCCCAACTTGACACATGATGTATCGCATCTACTTCCATTTGATTGGCTCCCGGAACAAGGACTGTGATTGGCCCGCAGGGTTGGGTTTCCATTCACATTCCGCATCTTAACCGAATCACACCTATGTTGGTTTTCTAGACTAAAGTAAGCATAACTTTTTTTGTACTACAGATATTTGAATTCTGCTCTTTGTATTTAATCAGCATTAAATTCTCTTTCAATTGATATATCGACATCTGCATTTAGTGAAATAGCATTTCCTAAGCCTGCAAAGTTGCAAAACATGAAATTTTTAAAAAGTGCCCACAATTGTGGCCACCACTGTATTTTAACCGAATGCAAAACATTACACAAAAAAGCGTAGCGATGAATTCACACGGAGCAAACTTACTTAAGAATAAAGATAATATAATTAAACACAGTGATACTGTTTTGGGGTTGTTCACGCAAACACCATCACTGCAGCACACTGACGGTTTGGCTTTTTCTTAAGCATGTAGCGCTACTCAGGTTTAATTATGTGATCAGCGTTAATCTCTCTGCTGGGTACAAAGTCCAAAGCCTTCTCAGCTGGCTGTTTCGTACGGACTTTGACGAGACACATCAATTTCATTTTCTGAAATAATGGTTTCCTTAATAAAATAAGGGTGCCCAGCAAAATTACCTTGGAACGAAATCTTGCTCAACGAAAACATGTGGGTTTGATGAATTACGATCCTAGGATTATACCTATCATTAAAAACATCTGCAGGGAAAATAACATCGATTTTGGTGTAAAGGCAACGAATATACTTTTCTTGGTCAAGAAGATCCCATAGGAATGAATAATAAATATGGAATTTATAAAATCCCTATGAAAGCTGCGGAACCTACGGAACCCAACAAAGTGTACATCGGATCAACTTCCAGCACATTACAAACTAGGATTAAAGAACATAGATATAATGTGCGTGCAGGCTCGGATGCAACTTCGCTGTCACGTTTAGTGAATAGAGGTTTATATTATTTTCTTGCTTGGAATGATGTATATTATCCTGCTTGGAATGAGGCGTCAATTTTCCCCACTTCAAGTACAATATCTTCTGTAATGTTAACGGAAAGTTTATATATATTCTAAGCTATGGCCAACAATGCTGCAATGATAACATACAACAACATGTGCCACCAGCATGGAGGCTCATGTTGTTCACCCAAAACGATGGAAATAAACTGGAACCGACCCAGGTCGAGCACGATGATTAAGGAATTTGAGTTATGATGTTCCATATCACCGAATTCTATTGGAGCAATGCGTCTGCCCACGTCTTGGGTCTTATGTCAGCGAGTGTGTTGTCTGTACATATACACTCATCGTCAAAAAAAACAAAAAAAAACAGGTGCACCCAGAAGAAAGCAACCGACAGGAATGAAACTTGGTGGGTAGGTTTGACATGGCAAGACATGCAAATGATTCAAGTATCACTCTCGGCCGCGTATGTGACTCAAGCAAGGAGGGGTCGTAGCGCTGTGCCTGACCGGCTATATAAGATCGTCTTGTTGCGCGCGCTTGCCATTCCGACTCGTGCTGTTGTGTTACTTGCATTTTTTGCAAGTGAAGTATGCTTCAGAGAAAAGTTCGGAAGCAATTCGAGCAGTTGGAGAAGTCCGAAAGGATTCGCGTCGTCTGGCTCCGGGAAGCGGAATGGTCTTATCTATATATTGTGCGCCATATCGGTAGTGCGGATATCACCATAGCAGGCTGTTGACGGCAGTGGATAGAACAAGGCACGCAGCAGCGACAGGAAGGGTCTGGGAAATCTGGACGAACCACGGAGAGGCAGAACCTACGGGTTGTCCGACATGCGCGGAGTGACCCAACAGCCACGATTGCGGATATTCAGCGAGCGGTGGTGCCCTCCATGCATTGTTTGTCCGATTAGTGCCAGCACCATCGGCAGACGGTTGCACGACGTAGGGATACACGCACGCAGAACCGTTACGACGACTGCCCTTAACACCACTGCATCGTCGCCAAAGACTGCAATGGTGTCGTGCCAGACTGTCATGAAGCCACTCAAAATGGCAGCGGGTGATCTTCAGTGACTAGTCCCACTTTTGTCTCGGAGGAGACTACCAACGAATCCGTGTGTGGTGGCACCGCGGTCAAGCGCCAAGAAGAACGGTTTGTTGTCGAGCGTCAGAAGCCCAGAAGGCCTGGTGTCATGGTGTGGGCTGCTATTGTCTACGATGCCAGATCACCATTGGTGTGTGTTCATTATAGGCACTTTGACAGCCCAACGTTACGTTAATGAGGTCCTGCAACCAGTGGTCCTACCTTTTCTGAACGCTCACTCCGGTGCGATTTTCCAACAGGGCAACGCTCGTCCACATACTTCTGCTTTCTGGAGAGCTTGCTTTCAAGGCACTGACACTTTACCGTGGCCAGCCGCATCGCCAGACCTATCGCTGATTGAAAATGTTTGGGATGCTATTGGACGCGCTATCCAAACTCCACTCCTACCGCACAATCTGCAGGAACTGCGTGAGCAGATTCAAGCTGCATGGGATGGCTTATCACAGGACACCATTAGGAACCTGTACAACTCCATGCCGAGGCGTCTGGCATGCCGTGTGAGCAAACATGGCGACCCAACGCCATACTGAAAGACACTACATATTGGCGCGTAGCTCAATAAATTGTGCCCATATCAGTTTCAATGTTTAATCATTTATTGTTGCTGGTAACCTTTACCTTCCTCTCAAATGTTTTGCAACCCTACACGTCCTTCTGGGTACAACTGTTTTGACGATGAGTGTTTATAAACTCTCGTAACTCTGTTCTCACTTGGTTTCTGCATCTCATGATGGATCCATAGTGGATTCGAAAGTTCTTATGCAATTTTAACTTGATTATAGTGTTGTAAATATCTTTTCAACTTGCATCATCCAATTTTATTGCTTCATAAATAATTGTGCGAAGAAGGCGAATGTGAGTTTCTCATTACTGCTATTCTTTTTAATTCTCTAATATTTATTTGTTGAGATGAACATTCACAACCTTTTGCTTGTTGCGTTCGTTCGTTTGCCTGTTTCCATGGTGCAAAAGCAGAACGTTCTAGATTTGGATAAAAAAGCTAGAGCTGTTGAAATCCACGAAAAAAGAAAGTGTGAGTGCCAAGCATTTGACAGGGAAGTTCAATGCCTACAGAAACCCAAATTTATGACGTTTTAAAGCGAAAAGACGGGATAACAGAGTAGCCACGTAAAGGCAACAGTTAAAGGAAGAGATACATGCGTCGTGTTGCAAGTCTTACTGTACAGAGATCAATGTTAGATGATTTAAAAAAATTGAAATAATGCATTTTTATTTGAAGGTACGTACGAACCAGTGGCGTGTAGTCGAGGCTAGCTGCGAAGCCCAGAGAATGCACAAATAAGTCAATTAAATATAGACAAATAAGTCAATTAAATGTAGACAAATAAGTCAATTAAATATAGACAAATAAGTCAATTAAATATAGACAAAAGTCAATTAAATATAGACAAAAGTCAATTAAATATAGACAAAAGTCAATTAAATATAGACAAAAGTCAATTAAATATAGACAAATAAGTCAATTATCAACGGTATTAAGATATGTCGGTGCGAAAAAAACAGCAGCGGATTCGCTTCTTAGGAGAATCAGTCTGACCAGCGATGATCAACGGCATAACGCAAGTAGGTCTTCGAGAGTCTCCGCTGTTCTGATGCGAAGAGCTTCAGTACTTAATACACAAAATTGACGTGGTTTCCGTGACTCACTTATGAACGTGGAAAGAGCGATGATTTCTGTTTGATGAGCTTCAATACTATCGCCTGCTAACGTTTTCATGGCAACATGAATGAGCTACGGAGGTGAGTGAACCATTGCTTTGCCAAGGGTTCGCTGAGAAAAAAGAAGACTTCGGACTACTCAGTCTCTCCATACTTTTCTCCGAGGCATACGTCACTCGCAAATAATGTAAGTAACACAGAAGCAAGAGTCAGAATGGCAAGCACACGCAACGGGGCGAACTTATATAGCCGATCAGGCACAGCGCTACGACTCCTCCGTGCTGGCGTCACATGCGCGGCCGAGCGTGATACTCGAATCATTTGCATGTCTCACGATGTCAAACCTACCCACCAAGTTTCATTCCTGTCGGATGCTTCCTTCTGCGTGCAAATATTTTTTTGACGTTGAGTGTATTATAGAAGATGAGATATAAAATTCATAAGTAGCGATCTATGACAGCGATCAATCGAAATCATTATTTTGAACACTCTTTAGACAAAAAGCATGAAAGATTCGTGTTATTAGTATTGAAGTCTCAGTTTGGCTGTCATTAGGCTTAGTATGTCTGCTCCTTTTCATCTGCCTCTGTGATGCATGATCTTACATTTAGGCTGCGAAAACGAGAGCTGCTATTTACTTTTGTGTGTATTTTATTCGAAATCACTGCTAATGAATATCCTATTGAGAAACTTTCTTTGGATATTTTTTTCACCATGGATATTTGCGCGCATTTTATGTTAGTTTTGCTTTTATTTTTACGACAATTTGCGCAGATCTGCTACTTCATCTGAAGCACAGTTTTTTCGTTATCGAATTATCCTCGCTATCTCTACTTATGTAACTACGACATAAAAAAAATATTTTCGGGTCTGTATGTAAAAATATTTGTATGGATTTTCTCCTCTTTCATAAAATTCGGAGTTCTTCTTTAAGCTGTGTAAGTGCATGTTCCTGCCTGCAATAGTATCTCCGCTTCTAATAGTCTGACCAAAACATTCTTCTTTAATCGTCTACCATTCACTGTAAAGAACATTTTGTTCACATTTCCCCATTCAAATAAAGCATAGGTTTTCCACCAGGGGTCTGTTAAGCATTTTCTGCTTTCCTTGTTATCTCTGCTGCTAAAATTCCTGCCTTAAAACTTTTTTTTGTGCCAAATAATCTCCCTCTATATGAATTATCCTGCGTGTATTTCCTATATTTTTCATAATGCACAATTCTTCCTCAAGGCGGCGTAAGTGTATATTTCTATCTGCAATCGTATATCCGCTTCTAAGAGCCAGACTAAAAACAATATTGTTCTACATCGGACTGTAAGTTGCATATTTTATAAGTTATCAAAATCATCAAGTTGAAAGACCTCATACAGCAATATACACTGACGGGGAAAAAAATCCCAACACCACGAAAAAATAGTTGTAGAGGAATGAAATGGCGGCAATACATTTGTATAGGTAACATATTTAATCGATTAAGGTTTCAAGATCACAGCTGAATGTAAGCGCGAGAAAAGCCATTTTAAATGTGAAATGCTGGTACATTAATAGCCGATGTAACCGCCAGAATGTTGAATGCAACCACGCAAACGTTCATGCATTGTGTCGTACAGGTGCTGGATGTCAGTTTGTGGGATGGAGTTCCATGCCTGTTGCACGTGGTCGGTCAATACATGGACGGTTAATGCTGGTTGGGGGTGACGCTGGAGTTGTCGTCCAATGATATCCCATACGTGCTCGATTGGTGAAAGATCTGGTGATCTAGCAGGCCACGGCAACATGTCGACACTCTGTAGAGCATGTTGGGTTACAACAGCGGTATGCAGCCGAGCGTTATCCTGTTGGAAAACACCCCGTGGAATGCTGTTCATGAATGTCAGCACAACAGGTTGAATCACCAGACCGACGTACAACTGTGCCGTCAGGGTGCGTGGAATAACCACGAGAGTGCTCCTGCTGTCATAGGAAATTGCTCCCCAGACCATAATTCCAGGTGTAGGTCCAGTGTGTATCTGCCGCAGACAGGTTGTTTGCAGGCGCTCACCTGGCCTCCTTCTAACCAACACACGGCCATACCTGGCATCCAGGCAGAACCGGCTTTCATCAGAAAACAGAACAGATCTCCACTCCGTCCTCCAATGAACTCTAGCTTGACACCAGTGACGTTGCAAACGGCAGTGATTTGGAGTAAGTGGAATGCACGCTACAGGGCCTCTGGCTCGGAGCTGTACTTCAAGTAACCGATTTGTAACAGTTCGTTGTGTCACTGTGGTGGCAACTGCAGCTCGAATTGCTGCCGCAGACGCGGTATGATGCGCCACGGCCATACGCCGTACACGGCGGTCTTCCCTCTCATTAGTGCCACGTGGCAGGCCGGAACCCGGTCTTCTTGAGGCAGTACCTTCCCTTGACCACCGCTGCCAACAATCATGCACAGTGGCTACATTCCTGCCAAGTCGTTCTGCAATATTGCGGAAAGAAAATCCACCTTCTCGTAGCCCTATTGCACGACCTCGTTCAAACTCCGTGAGCTGTTGATAATGGCTTCTTCGTCTTCTTAAAGGCATTCTTGACTAACATCAACACCCTACGTCGAATCTCAACGATAACTAACGCTCACGAACGTTACAGCGCGTATTTACAGCAAACTTGCTTTGCATATTCCGAGGGGCGCTACTAGCGCCACACGTATGCGCCGAGCGCGAGATTTCCATAGACGTCATCTTACAGATGTACTCTCACCGCCTACCAACTGTCGTTTATCTAACACAACCCCTTCTTGGTGTTGGGATTTTTTCCGTCAGTGTATTTTCTTTTGGAGCTGAAGGGGTGGTATTTATACCCCAAACTTTAGTGGCATGCTTTTTATTTTACTTCCAGGTTATTGTCAGAATTTTTAAAAAATGTTCTCTAAACAACTCTAAAATTCGATAACTGTTTGTTTTATTTCTTCGTGTGCATCAGAAATATTCGTTGACTCTGAAAAGGAAATTATTTCAGAAAGCGTTATTTCAAGGAAACAAGACTTAAGATTAGTATCCAGATACTGCAATCAAAACCTCTGCACACAACGGACATTCCCACTGGTATTTCTTTTCGAGGAAAGGTGTTTTCTCCGGTTTGTTGACTGCTCTATCATTTAGTCAGTCCACGCTGTTCAGTATTGTCAAAGTTTTGATTACCAATCTAAAGTTTCGTACTGACTCTTTGCAAGAACTTCGTGATTATGCTCTAACGAGTCAGTGGCACTCATGAATTTCTGTGCTTTTTCCTCAGTTCGGAATTCGTGCAGGTATTTTTCCTGATTGAAGATAATTCTCTCAATACTTGTTCTGCTGAAGGAAGTATTTGTTACTGTATTATTAGTTTTTCACTCCTCTTGAGTATATAGGATGTTGCTCATTCTAAATAGGCTTTTTAATAAAGAAATAAGGAGAGAGACAGAGAGAGATTTAAAATTGAACTCAAGAAGAAACAAGTGTTCTCAGCTGGGTTAGAATTCATACTCGTTCGGTTAAGAGACTATCTTTCCCTGGAAAGCGTGACTAATATATAAACCGTTAGTTTACTGGATAACCAATTTTTTTTTTGTACTAGACTGTGATTAGTGGATTAAACACAAAGACTCCATTCCTGGAATGTAGAAATAATGACACGGCCAAACGTGCATGCGTATTGGTTTACAATACCTGTTCGTACCCACTAGCTTGCATACGAACTCTTATAAAGTTAGTTGTATTTCTGTTTCATTTTCCAACCACTTTGAACAGTTTGTGTCTTGTGAGAAAAGAACACTTTACCAGTGGGAATCCGTGAAACCACCGCAGGTTGTACAATGGTTGTATCAATAATGTACATACACTCTACACATGTATGTAATGGTATTATACAGATGCGCTCCGATAATAAGGTATAGTGATGCACAGAACCTTTAACGCCTCCTTTTCTTCCTATCATTAGTGTAGGCTGTCTCGGTAGCGCAGTGGTCTGAGCTCTAGCTTCTGACCATCCGTCCGAGATGTATCCAGGTTCGAATCCCGATGAGCCATGGATGTTGTGTTTGTCTAACGGCACTGGGTATCTCCCCTGCCTGGAACCAGTGATCCTAAGTTAGGGACGGGAGACTACTATTTGCCCACTGAGTTGCTCAGGGCGGCCGTCAAACCCCCAATTAAACAAACCATGAATGTACATCTTGATAACTGCACAAAAGTTGTGTTTGTGTCATACATACATACATATCCATAAGCTGTTGTCTGAGATTCAAAGGTTAGCTCCACAAAGAAATACGAACTACCAGATAATTTTTAACTGACTATTTACTTACTCTTGCCCAATCAAACTTCATTGACAGCGATCTTAACACACAACGCAGGCTTCGCTGACATCCATCACCCGACGTACACCAGACCTTCTGTACTTCATACTCAAAATCTTTTTCTGATGCAGAAACTCCTGAATATGATCCTTCCACGACTTTCTTGGCCTTCCTCTGCATTTCTTTTCTGCCACTGGGGCTAAAAAAATTCTTAGTAAGCATCTCATAACTCATTCTTACTACATTCCCAAACCACCGAATAATATTAGTCACAACCTTGCTAACAACATTTTGCTTTACATTACGCAACTGCAACATTCCTCACATGATCAGAGCGTGTCTTGCCGCAAACCACCCGTAAGTAACTCATTTTTCCAGCACACAAACGACTCTTATGTCTCTCCTGTAGAACCCAGGTTTCACTGCCATGCATCAGAGTAAAAACAATTACACCATGATGGACTCTCTTAAGAACTCGTCATTCCTGTGAAAACCTCCTAAAGCAGCTATGATTTTCAATGAAGACTTCAGTTGCCTACTAATTTCATAATCCAATTTGTTCTCTATCAAACATGCTTCCTAAATACACAAACTCATTCACCTGGTCAATCATTGTGCCATTTAGATTTATATTACATTCAGTACTAAAAGTTCAGAAAATCTGTCATCGACGCATTGTTTCGTCAACGTACAGGGGTTAAAGTTCCTTGTGAAATTATTAATAGAAAATGCAGCACATCTGAAGCTGCACTTTTTTTTTGAGTAGGAGATGCGTCAAGGAGTGCCAGAACTTTCAGAAACTGGATGAAAAATAAATTTTAGAGACTGAGAAAAGTTATCTCAGGTTAGCGGCATTGTAATCGACCGACGAATCCTGCAGTTATGTTTATCGAGCAGAGATCGACGCCTTCGTGACAGAAAAACAATGGTCAAGAAAAATGCAGCATTGCTTTGAATAGTGCCCAATGTCGTGAAGAAGTTTGCAATGATTCTGAAATATCGCAAAATTTGTGCTGCTTTGAGTTTTACCCTTTCGTACGGATGAGCGCAAAAGGAAACACGCAGATGTATTGTCGCAGTTTCTTCTACGACGCGAGAACTGTGGGGATGACCTTCTACGTGTAGTGCGACAGGTAAAACAATACTGAACCAGAAATGAGGAAGTCTTTTAAGAAGAATAAACAGAACAGTGCCGTCTGGTGGCACATATTAAGGACCTGTCTTTTGAAACGAGAATTTTCTGCCACAAAATATAAGAACGGAAAGGGAGATCACCAGTGACTTCAGACACTCACACACACATTGTGGTAGCATCTGATGGGGTGAAAAGGTCATCCTTCAAACATGAACTTTCTTCCTCGTAGTGAGCGTCTAATATTGGAAACAACTGCGGAAAGCGACTTGAAGAGCCTACTCCTGTTGTAAACCTCAGGGTATCATTTCAGCTCTTGAAAGGAAACAACAATGCAATTCAGGAAGACGAAATTAATTTCTTCCATCGCCAGACACCTACGCTTCCACAGCTCTGGCGGATATGAATGTATCAGTCTAAATAGTTTTAGGAAAGGGAGAACACATGTCTTTATAAACTTCTGTGAATGTACTTCTGTTTTATTCTACATCAGTGTACAATGAATGTGTATTCAGTACTGAATTGCACTGCTTAGTGCACTTTTTAGAATATTAATCATCTTTGCAAATATTTTATATTAGGTATATACAGAAGTTTTAAAGCGTTTTTTTTGTGTGACGTATACCGCCATTTTTCATATCCGACATTCCCCCGCGTTATTGTTATGTGACAGTATAAAATGTGACACAGAAGTTTGCCCAAAGGTCAAACGCACTTGCACATCGGTAGGTGAAAGATGGCAAGCGATATTGCATTTATTCGACACTGCATTCGTTACGAATTTCATCAAGGAAAAAGTGCTTCAAAAGCATGTTCAACGATGTGTTCTGTTCTGGGGGATAATATTGGATCGAAAAGCACGTGTGATGTTTAGTTTAGACGGTTTAAAGTAGGTGATTTTGATGTTAGGAATCGAGAACATAGCGGTGCCCCGCAGAAGGTTGCACATGAGGAACTGCAAGCAACTGCTGGATGAAGATTCTTCTAAAACACAAGAACTTGCTGAACAACTGGGGGTAACTCAACAAACCATTTCCAATTGTTTGCTCCCAATGGGAAAGATTCAGGAGGAAGGAAAATGGATGTTACACGACCTTAGCCAGAGGAACAAGGATGAGCGTGTCATGAAGTGTTTGAATCTGTTGAATAAACAACACAGAAAGTCATTCCTGTGGAAAATCGTTACGGGTGATAAAAAGTGGTAATGGTACGCCAATCCCAAACGCAAAAAATACTCTGTAGACCCCGATGAAGCAACGACTTCGAAACCGAAACGCAATATTCACTCCAAAAACGTTCTGCAGTGTATCTGGTAAGATATGAAGGGTGTGCTCTATTACGAACTATTGGAACAGGGTCAAACTGTGTTTGCTGATCATTAGAAGCAACAATATCTGCGATTGAGCCAGGAAATCTGTCTGAAACGACCATTCACAGGCAAAGGATTGCATCCCGTGAAATTACTGCATGACAACGTTAGGCCGCATGTAGCAAAATCGGTCAAGGAAACTTGATTGACGCTTGGCTGGGAAGTTTTGGAGCACCTTGCGTACAATCCCGACATAGCCCCTTCAGACTATGATTTGTTCCGATCGATGCAACATGGTTTGTCTGCTGTACGGTTCCGGACATGTGACGAAATGCAAAAATGGGTCTACTATTTCATCGCGTACAACGACGAAGTATTCTTCATGGCTGGAATCAGTCAGCTGCCAGATCGATGTCGGAAGGTGATAGATAATGACAGCGCATATTATGATTCGCAAAGGTAGTGTTTTCTCTCAAATTACATGTTGCATTTGTAACGTACCAGGAGATGTGACGTACCTGCCAGAAGGACGCACACGACATAAAGGCAGATAGCAATTAGAATCAATGTCCGCGTAGCTTAATTGGTAGAGCAACTTATTCCGGAATGAGTGGACCCGGGTTCGAACCCCGGCGCGGATAAAAATGACGGAGAAATTCAATTCGTTATAATGGCGCCCGAACTATCCGGATGACCCGACCGTTCAAAATCTCGCATTGGTGTGATGTTATTTCCACACCGCGAGATAGGAAAAATATGAGCAGCACTTCGAAAGAAAGAAAAATAAGGGGGAGATGATGTAACGTACCAGGAGATGTGACGTACCTGCCAGAAGGACGCACACGACATAAAGGCAGATAGCAATTAGAATCAATGTCCGCGTAGCTTAATTGGTAGAGCAACTTATTCCGGAATGAGTGGACCCGGGTTCGAACCCCGGCGCGGATAAAAATGACGGAGAAATTCAATTCGTTATACATTGTCTTAAAATGCTTTAAAACTTATTTGTACACCTAATAGATTGATTTAAACATATGTCTGAATTTGCTTCAAGATGTAAGTGTGTTTAAAATTAAACATATGTCTGAATTTGCTTCAAGATATAAGCGTGTTCAATAAGCAATGCCTCCGCGCAAAAGCCTCGCGCACTACTTGCTGCCTATTCTTAAACGATTCTCTGTGCCATTAGTTTCATTTTACTGCGTAATAGCAATGTACATCTGTTTGTTAGCATTTAATGTTTAAAATGGACGATTCTTTTTCAACTGTGTCGATGGGTGTCAAACAACGATCAGTTAGATATTTTAACTCATGAAAACGTATATCCCTAAGAAATTTACGCTAGATTAGTACCTGTTTATGATTACGAAACTTTGAGCATAAATACTGTTCGTCGTTGGGTAAGAAAATTAAAGTACAGTGGAGGAATGTTGGCCGTAAAGGATCAGCCGCGGAGTGGGAGGCCCGTAATAGCAACTTGCGATCTGAACAGGCCAAACGTCGATGAGTTCATCACGAAAAATCTAAGAATAACTCAGTAAGCCATAGCAGGGAAGCTAAACGTTATAGTTTAGGTAGCTTCAATGATACTGTTAATGTTTCAGAATACAACAAAGTGTGTGTTCGTTGAGAATCGCGTCACCTAATGACTAAATGAAGAAATCAGTACATGAAACATGCCAAAGGTTTCTTGTTGCTATAAAAATATGGAAGTGATTTTCTCCAAAGCATTGTGACTGCTGATGACAGTTGGTTTCAGCATTAAGACCCAGAAATGAAAACTCAGTTGCTGCAATATCGACACCCGTCTTCTCCTCGAGAGAGAAAAATTCTAAACTCAAATTTCTGTCAGTAGGTGCATGCTCACTGTGTTCTGGGACTACAGAGGAATTATTCATCAGGAGTTACATGGTCAAAGGTATGACCGTCAACTCCAAAACTCAGATTTCTGTCGATACGTGCATGCACACTGTGTTCTTGGACTACAGAGACATTATTCATCAGGAGTACATGATCAAAGGTACACTCTCAACTCTAAGAGCTACGTATATACCTTACAAAAGTTAAACCAAAGAATAAACCGCGTGCGTGCAGAACAAAACCCAATGATTCTGCAACACGACAAAGCCAAACTCTATGCCAGTGCCTTCACTTCAGATGCCATACAGAAAATCGGGTTTGAAGTTTTTCAACAATTTACCTACAGTCCAGATTTGGCGCAGTCAGACTTCCGGATATTTTCTTCTTTCAAGAGAGACATCTGAAAGGAATTCAGGTAACTGTGAAGAAGATGTTCAAGCTGCTATGAGCAAATTGTTCAGAGAACAATCTGAAGATTTTTAGAGACGGGATTAGAAAACTTGTTGAACATTGACGTATCTGTATCAAGCGTAAGAAAGACTATAGAAAAATAAAACATGTGAATTAAAGTAGAAATTCTGTGATTTGTTCTTGTTTAGTTTCAACTGGATACCTTGCCAGTGGGCTTGTATATAAATATGTAGGCATTACTTTCTAAACACCCTTTGTACAAAGGGAGCTGTCTAGTTCTCATTCTGATGAGTTTGCCTTGACTTCCCCTAAGGGAAGGAAAATTGTTCAGATAATTCGAATGCCAATATTCTTCCACTGTCACTACTGTAAGCACAGTCAAAACGCACGCCATTTTTCCAATGTATTTTACTTAAGTAATATTTTTGTATTCTAGTAGAATGCCTTAATTGGTCTAGAATCGTGCTCCACGGATCGATTATTTTCCGATTATTTTCATAGTGCGCAAGGTGAGCACAGCCTTTATGTCCAAATGATACTACTGTAAACGTCCTCAACACCCATTTAAATATCAAAGAGTGATCTTCCTATAGTCACTAAAAAATGATTTGCTGCGCTTTTTCAACTTGGGAGGAGATACTAGAATGGCTTCATGGATCTCTAAGAGTCTGTAATGTTTCAAAGTTTTAGCTTTTGTGTTTTGCAGACTGTTTGTTGAAACAACATTCCATTAAATGCTAAATGACTGACACCCCCCCCTTCAAGGACAAATAACGATCACAGTGATCGAAATAACAAGAAATGAAACTTACGTAGCATCTGAAAAAAATAGAGATAAGCTCAGTTTTGATTGAGACGTCATCGTTTGGAACGTACGAGTACGACTTACAGATCGGAGAGTTGAAATGAGTTAGTCTAGTATGTTTTCAAAGCGTTTATTCAATTTGTTATAGCCAACACAGGTCTATGATATGAAAAGTAGCTTACATAATTTTTACAAATAATGCTGGATAGGTTGCGAACACAAAGCAGATCGATACACGAATTACCCAATGTGGTGCTCTATCTTCCTGGGCTTCTTACATTCCTCATCACTTGCTCTTGCTTCTCGTTTTGATTTTCTCCACTTTTGTTTGCGTTTATTCTGCTGATTCCGCGGCGTTGTCGAAAATGTTAACCCGTTTACAAGAAAACAATTTTTAAAAATTTTAGTTTAAACTACTGCGATATGTTCTTTATATATTTGAATAGATCTCGTCGAGAGCTCTAAAACGATGCCACGCACAGTCGTTTTGCACTCACTGTTGTCCATATCAACCGCGATATTGTTGAAACCACTGCGAAATATTCTTCGTATATTTGAATAGATCTTGTCGAGAGCTTTAAAACGATTCCATGCATAGTCGTGTTGCGCTCATGGTTGCCGAGATAGACCGAGTCAAACGCGGCGGCACACCCAAAAATATTGCATCATCTCCCCGCGCACGCGGAGCGTTGCGCGCACGATGTGTTGCACAGTACGCGAATTGTACTTCATGCCGTTTACGAATATGCTAACACGATTAGTGTGCAGCACGCATTTTTAACGCTATAATGATTTCAATTGGGGCCTATTTTTGTCACAGGCAGTAAGTCGGCCCATGTTATCCGCCGAGTTAAACGTAGTCCTACGTCAAAAAATGGTTTTCTGGTTGTCGATGTATGCCTCCGTTTTGCGGAATCACAACGTAGTTTAGAAACAAACACAATTTCTCTTTAAACAACTGAAACCACCTCGTAGGCTGATTCTAACATTGTCAACGTACAGAATATTTATTCGGTTTACAGGTCGTTATGGTAATATGCGATCCTATTTCAATCAGCATATCTTCTTGCGTTCATACCACACAATTCTCTTTACTCTGACCTGGGCTTTATACAACCTACGTCCAAATAAGTTCCAGGACTGACCACATAACTGACATAACAGTAGTGGAATAGAAATATCACGTGTATGCAGGGACGTCTATAGACTTCGAAGTCAGGATGGGCGACGGGTGGGCGAGCATTACTTTTGGTGGGGCAAGTTTGATAGTAACTTTTTTTTTCCTACGAAACACGGAAAGAACGGATTTTTAATGCTTTTTTTTTTCTTTTAATTAAAGGTTAAGTGACCACCGTGAGCAACTCAATGGGCTGTAAGGAGTCGTCCGTCCCTAATTTAAGGTCACTGGTTCCAGGGAAGGGAGGGAGCCCGTGCCGTAAGATAAACACGACATTCATGCCTCACGGGATTAGAACCCGGGCTCTTCTCTGACAAATAGTCATAAGCCAGCTATTAGACCACTGCGTCACCGGGTCGGCTTCAATGCTCTTCACTTCCGGCTACAAAAGAATCCGTGCGATTACGGTTCTTCACCTGAACACACACACATACATACATGGATCTAACTAATTACGCCACGGGTGTAAGATACAAGTGTTGGCGGAACGTCGCCTTCAACTTTTTGCTTGCTCTGGATGTATTGTCTTAAATTTCCTTTCGAAATTTTCCATTTTTGTTTACGAAAATAGTGTTTTACTTGAACAATTTATTTAAAAGAAAATGTCGTTTTTGTTTATCTAAATCAAATTCTAACGCTGTGCCACTCATACACAATACCTCTCCCCATCCTTAACTTCCTTCCTTCCAGCCAGCGACTTTGCCCTGCACTCCTCCCCTACAAAGCAGTCGTCAGCCACTTTCTGCACTTTCACTGTCCCGGGGCAATCTTAAGAGCGCTAGAATAGCTTTAGTCTCCACTTTCCGTGTTAGAATTCCCAATTTTGTAAAGAAAACAAACAGCAAGGCAATTAGTAATTACCACCCTCAGTGAATTCCTATCCACCATCCTCATTCCACCCCCACCCCCCTGCCCATACAAACATGAAAAAGAGAATTAAACTAAGGAATTGGAAGAATGGAGAACAATTGAATTTTCATGGCCCTAGGAATGCCAATTCGATACTTGACCGAAAATCACTTGATCGAAAGGTACATTTCACCGAAGGGTCACTTGACCGAAAAGTTCATTTCACCGAAAGGACATTTGATCGAAAAGTTCATTTCACCGAAGGATTACTTTACCTAAAAGTTCATTATATCGAAAGATCATTTCACCGAATGGTCAGTTTATCGAAAACTTAGAATTTTTTTGTTAGAGATCTGTTGGAGTGTGATGCGGGTTTTTGAAAAACTAGCCACCTAAACATTATTGGATAGTATAAAAATACACACTTTTTATTTCTATGTAATACGTCCCAATGAGTAGGTTTTTCGAAATATAACATTATTTATAAGGCCTAGATCTGTGCCTTTTTGTCAAATTTTAAATCCTCAGAGCTCATATTCATAAAGGTTACACAGCAAATCAAGTAAATAATGTTCCACTTTTACGCAACCACAGAACAATAATTTTTTGACAGTAGGCCTAGTTACATGCCATTTTAACAGATTTCAACCCTCCTCATATTCATAAGCATTACATACAATGTAAAGTAACTTTTTATGTAAACCTTATGAGCATGAGCACGCAGGGTTAAAATTTGCTAAAAAGGCCTAAGCCGAGGCCTAGTGCCCTAAACTTAATTCTTTTTGCCTGAAAAAATATGTGCAAAATTAACTTGACTTTTTATGTAAACCTTATGAACATGAGTTCGCACGATTAAAATTGGGTAAAAAGGCCTAAGCCAAGGCCTTGGGACCTGAAATTGATTCTTTTTGCCTGAAAAAATGCGCAACATTATTAATTTTACTGTTTATGTAAACCTTATGAACATGAGCACTGAACATGACTTTTACGTAAACCTTATGAACATGATTAAATTTGCTAAAAAAAAGCCTAAGCCGAGGCCTATTGTCTTAAAAAAAAGATTTGTCTTAAAACTAAATCTTTGCGTTCTCTGTGACACGGAGAAATCAAAAGTGCAATTTGAGTATGATCTCCTAACGTTTTGGTGGTCTGTCTGCAGAACTTGCACCATGCTTCAACAGATCCTGTAATGAAATCCAAAGTTTTCGATAAACTGACACTTCAGTGAAATGACCTTTCGATGAAATGAACTTTTAGGTAAATAGACCTTTTGGTGAAATGAACTTTTCGATCAAGTGACCCTTCGGTGAAATGTATCTTTCGATCAAGTGACCCTTCGGTTAAATGAACTTTTCGATCAAGTGACCCTTCGGTTAAATGAACTTTTCGATCAAGTGATCTTTCGGTGAAGCGATTTTCGGTCAAGTGACCCTTCGGTGAAGTAAACGTCGGGCAAATGAACCAGACCCAAGTAAAACACAAGACTTATCATTACTTTCCCAATCCAGATTGTATTTTAAGGTTAAATATATTGAAAATGGCTAATTTGAACTGGATAGGCGGCAGGGGGACAAGACTACCCTCGCACCCCCTTCGCGACTTCCTTGGGTGTATTTTCAGTACTTGGCCAGTCAGCGAACAGCTGAAAATTGGTTTATACCGGTACCGACAGGCGGCAGACAGGCACTAAGATAGTCATAGCTAGCGTTCTCGTCCCATTTCATTTCAGCGTTAGAAGAACAGAGAGGGAATATCCGTTTTTGTTGGAAACTTGGTAAATCTTAGATAATATTAAAAGAAGTTTGTGGATACAGCATTATTCGGCTGCAGAGTTTTTGAATGGTATGCACGTTTTCGTGACGGGAGGGAATCCTTTGATGATCATCCTAGATTTGGAAGTTCCTTCAGTGTACGCACAGCGGAAAGCCGATACTAATAGCTTTTTTCGATTCGAAAGGTGCATAAGGAATTCGTATATACCAGTGGATCAAACGGTAAATCAAAAATTCTACAAGCAAGTCTTATGACGTTTATGCAGCAGTATTCGACGTCGTCGTTCCCAGTTATGGGAATCCGGAAATTGTTCCTTGTTCCATGATAACGCAAGACCACATATCGCGTTGTCAATCCAATAGTTCCTGGCTCACCATCAAATCCCTGTTGCCACATGCACCGTATTCCCCTGATGTATCGCCCTGTGACTTTTCATGTTCCCCAGGATAAAACGGGCACAAAAAGGACAGTATCATGCAGAAACTACATCTATCCAAGCATCCGTGACAAAAATAACTTGCGGACATCCCAGTAAGCGCCTTCCAGAACTATTTTCAGGACCTCCGGAAACGCTGGAAACTGTGTGCTGGTTCAGAAGTGCGGTATTTTGAAGGTGACCAGCATTAATTGTGAGTACGGTACTTTTTTTATATCCTTTTGTTTTTGCGTCCGTCCTGGAACTTTCGGACGTAGGTTGGAGTTATCTCTGACTCACCGTTGCCTAAAGATATACAGAAATTCGGAGGAAATGATGTGCCGTTGAGAAAAAGAAAACTAACGGAGATGCAACAGAAGTTAAGTAAGAACAGAAGCTTAAATAGGAAAGTTAACTTAGAGGTTTACCCCACAAGTTCAAATGTGAAAACAGTAGCAAGGTTTTAGGATAAGAAAGTTGTAATGGTAAGCGACCAAAAAGTGTTACTGAGAGTATAGAAGAAAACCTAAAAACAGGAAAAGACTGCAGACGTGTAGCCAGAAGACTAGGTAGAGATGTGGGAGCACCACTCTCCAAATGAACAGTAAATTTTATGACGCCGTGGACAAACTTTGTCTTTAAAGCCCAATCCTTCAATTCAAATAAAAGAGAAAACTGCGTTTAGTTTGACATGAAACCGACGCAAAGACACATACGGTAACATTTATTACTATTATTTATTTATTTGGTACGAAGATGGATCTAAATATTTTCTGAAACAGTTGTTGGAATATCCTAAAACTAGAACTTCAAACAAAAAGTTTTAATATGATACACGAGACAAATGAAAGCAATAGAACTAAATTTAAAGCCACTTGTAGGTGATGAAACTTGGAGGAAGGTTTTAGAAAAAGGTTGTAGATTTGTAAGGGGAGATTTGCATTTGTATTTCTTACTATACCTCTGCTTTTAGTAGACGGAATGGAAAGAAAAATATTCCGCTGCCAAATAGAGATCGGTAGCATTTGTAATTGTTGCTATGTATCTATTTCTAAATTTGGCATGCACAAGATTTTTCCGTATGTTTTTCAGCTTTTCGGAATGCACATTTTCACGCAAAGTGGCGTGAGTGTGTATTAGTTCTTGCCACGATATCTGGGTTTCGTGGACAGGGACTGGAATGCTTCTTGAATTGGATAGGTCACGTATTGTTCAGGTATTGCTGGTGTAGTTCCTGATGTAACTAACCAGTTATGTAAATAATGATTTGCAGACGGCGAAACATGTGTTTCTACAAGATAAATGTTGTGAGGATATTTTTTTAGATCATGAAAGATATTGTTCCGGAGACTAAGTAAGATGGCATGTAAAATTACCTCATTAAGAGGTTACGTTTGTGTGAAGGATGATGAAATTCTACTGACGGTTATTTGCAATGGAAACATTATTTTATCCCAATATTATAGTTTTCCCAAGGACATTTTGAAAGAAAAGAGTTGCCATCGTGCAAAATATTCCGAATATTTTATGTGGAAGGAAAACGACAAAGGAAAAAACATCCTTCACTTATCTCACCTACTAATGAGCAGGCGCTGAAGACATTGTTCTAGGGTGAGTCATACGCTATTAAAGTATTTTTCGTAGACGAAAAAAAGGAAGTCAGTTATCTTGAAACTATTTAATTCTTCTAAAAATTAGATGCACTCCGTGGAACGGAGTGCATGTAATTTCCTCGAACGAAGGAAAACAGAACAGTAAAAGCAAATGTAATTTCCTCGAACGAAGGAAAACTTGTGTAACTATAATATAATATAAGAACGACAATCTGTTCGGCAAAAAAATGTCATTTTTAGGAGAGAAAAGTAAAACAAACTGAAAAGAAAAATGCCTTAATCAAATGTCGTCCATATAGATAACACATACAAAAAAAATGTTGAACGTTGTACATAATTTTGAAGAAGAATCGAACTCTCGTTGCTCAAAGATCGGTTCCGTTTAAAAGATGGCACAATTTTCAAACTTTTTGAGAAGTAGTTTACATGAATGGCAGTTGCTGATATCATTCCTGTGTCAAAAATGATGGAACATTTTTTTTTGTGTGCATAAAGTGATAATGAAGTTCTTGGTCATATTTGTCTCACAAATCACCGTTGCTGAAATTTACGGCATCGTGATTAAAAGCGACACAATGAATTAACTAAAAGTTGTTGGCTAAAGAATTAATGAAAAGTCATTTACCAATGAATCAACTAAAAGTTATTTGCTAACGAATTAACTTAAGCATCTGGTAGTTCAGATGCTTAAGTTAATACGTTAGCAAATAACTTTTAGTTAATAACAATTAACGTGAGACAACATGGGCCAATGTAGATGAAGGGTGTTAGAACGAAAGGTGTCCAAACTGTGCTCTCAAAGTAACAGATTATCTTCTCTCAGCTTTAGGAGGTTCAGAGCAGGTAGAAATGTTTACTCCAACATTTTCGATTTCGTAGCACTTGCAGTAGCAGCTTTCGTTGCAAACCTTCTCAACCAAAACCCACACTGAGACTGCAATAATCGCATACTACATAAGTCAGAAAGATCTCCGAAGTTCAAATAATTTGGCTTAGGCGTTATATGCGACCTTAGGTTGCACTCAAGCTCAAATGTTCGTTTAAAGACAACTTTTAGGGACGTAGCTTTACATGAAAAGCTGTTGGCTACGCCCCACAGGCCGCGAAAACAGTGTATTCACTTGAAATCTTCAATTACTAAAAAGAAAACTCCTAGTTAGGCTGCAACCAGTCTTTTAGAAATAATGTTACAGTGACTTACTATCATAAAAACATGTAGCTTTGTGCATAGTTTCATATGCAATTTCTTCCAAAATGTCAAAGGATATCATCTTGTTTACTACAGAAGGGGAGTCGAAAGTTTTGCAATATTTGCATAAACGCATGTGCTGCGTGGGGTATGTCACGTGTTTAAACTAGTTCAAGTCGTGCACTACAGTCACTCGAAAGGGATATAAAGTGGTAGTCGTTACTGAAAACAGCATTGCATGTCGTCGTTCTGTCTGTGGTTGGGATGCCTAAAAGATGAACAGCCGCAACTGGCTAATTAGGGAACTTTGTCTTTACGAGTTTGAAATCGGACACAACGCTTCTCAAGCAACACGACACATTTGTCATGCGAAAGGGGAAGGTTCCGGGTACAGATGACCAACAGATGGTTAAAAAAATTTCGCTCAGGTGGCAGAAACCTCGACGATCAACCAAGATCAGGTAGGTCGCGAACCGTGGATTTAGAGGCCGTGCGCCAGGCAGAAGAGGCAAATCCAACAACCAGCACCCGGGGATTATCAGGAGAGCTGGACATATCGCAGACCACCGTGGTTCGTCACCTTCAGAACCTCTGCAGGAGCTGCAGCATTGTCCCTCACGAAGTGACGTCAGGTGAAGCAAACTTCCGAGTGGAAGTGTGCACGAAACTCCTGGAAAACCCTCGCGATGAAGTTTTCATCAAGAGAATTGTTACGATGCGATGAAAAGTGGGTCTATTTCCGTAATCCTAACACACAACGGCAGTGGTTGAGCTCTGGCCAGCTTCCTGAGCCTGTTGCCAAACGTGGGCGCTTTGAGCACAAGGTGATGCTCTACGTCTTGTGGAATTTTTATGGGGTAATCCATAGCGAATTTGTTCCAGACGGTCCGACCATCAACGCCGACCTCTACTCTGAACAGCTGGAGCGGAAGTATGCCGTTTTGGAGGAGAAGTACCTGCCACTGGTGAAAAGAGAGCGCGCTCCCCTACAGCAGGACAACGCTCGGCCTCATAACGCGCGGTCGACCCGGGCAAAACTGCAGGAACTTGAGGGCACCGAACTCATGCCACACCAGTATATGGTCCGGATCTTGCCCCGTCGGATTATTACTTGTTCTGGTCCATGACCCACTTCCTTCGCTGGCGGCATTTCAACAACCATGAGGAGGTGGCAGCTGGGGTGAAGGAGTTCTTCGCTTCGAAGGACAAGAACTGGTATCGCCGCGGAACCGAAGAACCGGCAGACTGATGATGGCTAAAGACGGTGTAATGCGATGGCCTATACTTTGAATACCAGTCAGCTTTCGTCGTACAGGTACGTATGAAGACATAAAGTGATCCAAAAATTTCATAACTTTCGACTCAGCCTCTGTATCTCTTAACTTATGTACTACCGTTACTTACTGCTGAATTTCCCCTGCAAATTCACTATGCCGTCGGGTCATATATTACATCTCTTGCATGAATGTCAGAGATGAAAAGGTGTAAGTCACATTTCTGCTGTTGGGGTTTTCATGAGCTGTGTATTTGGTTCTTTAACAAGACGATGAGCACGTGCATAGACACTGTATGAATTTCTACCGAAATTTGAGTGTTTGTCACGGAGAAGCTAATGGTTCAGCTGGGAATGGCTGTTGGAAATACTGTGAAGACGACTTCCTGAACTTGAAGCCTGGAATTTGCTGGCATGCCGTAGGTCTTTGGACTGAGTCTTGTTTTTCATTTTGAATCTTTTCTGGTGTATATACTGTGTTAGTTTACAGTGAGGCTTCTGAAGCCATACGATAGCTCATTGGGGTTACTGCTGTAGCAATTTATTTTGCGCGTATTTTTTTCATAAGAAAATTTTAGGCTATTCATATTTCTGCATTTTTGTGTGTGGGCATATATTGAATTTCAGTGAATGAACCACATAACCCTACTTTCAGTATACAAGGCACAAAAAGCAATTTCTTTGGCAGAACACAAGGTAAATGATGAAGGAAAACCATTTTTGCCAGCAAAACAATTTTACACTGATATAGAGTAAAACTGCACAAAATCTAAGTAGAAATTAGAAGAGCCGAAAGAGTTCTTATCGCAAAAAACACACACAGAAAAAACTATACCATCAACAACCTAAACGAACGATAATATGAATGGAGAAGCCTCGTTGAAAAAGAAACATACAACAAAAATTCGGGTACTCTTCCAATTATCAGCGCATTAAGTAGTTTCGTGTGCCCCTCGGTTATATTTACATGTGATCTACTAGCGCCACCATCCCTAGGCAAAGGAGTTAGTACCGCTGCTGTGAAAAACAAGGAAACATAAAAAAATCGGAGTGATTTTTTAAGGAAAATAATACATTTACAACTTAAATGTCTCTAATCATTTCTTGAATGTGTGCACTTAATGACGTTAATCTACAACAAACCAGGTAAAAAAGAACAAAGTAAATTCGCATAAAAACCTCAATAAAAAAAAACGGCACTTCTGTAATTATTCAGTATTTCATGTAATATATTGATGCATAACTTTTGGGGGGTTGTTTAATTAATTAGCAGCAAAATGGAGCTTCCAAATTAGGTATGTAAATAACTGTAAATAAGTCAATTTAATACGAATTAATTATGCATATTGGATGTGTGTAAATTGCGCTAAATTAAGAGAATTAATTATTTTAACATTTCGAAAATCGTAATAAAGCGTTAACTGATAGCCCAGGAAGCTTTAAGGGAATAAAATGCCTGCGTAATGGTTAGTAACGCATCCAGCATTCAAAGGCAATAAACTAAGCTCTTGGGGAGAGGAGACAGAGCGTCTTACCGACTAGAAAGAAAAAATTAGGGGGTCGCTAAAAGCCTATCCCCAGGAGTTAAGCGTGCTGGCGGCGGCTATCAGTCCGCAGAAAACCCTATTCACTCTCGGTGGAATAAAGCAATGGTGGGACAAAGAGGCCATTAACACGCATCTCAGTCCAAAACAAAACCACTTACCAATTACAGGAGAAGGGGTCTAGAACTTAGTTCATGCGATTTCTTCTAAAAGGGGGTCACAGAAATAAGCTTTCCAAATACGTCGTGCTCTGTCTCAGCATGTTACATCTGCAATAAAAGCCTTTTGTAATAAACTAGGCACGTGTAAGTAGTAGAAGCAAGCACATGGAAGGATGAGCTGAAAACAAGCAGTTTCCTGAACTGTGCCGCTCTGGAAGAGAGAGAGGCTAGTGGCAGGACTAGTGGACACTGCGTGGATTTTGGGCGGAAGACAGACCGACTGCGGGAAATGTGTCCCAGAAGCCTAGATAATGGCCTGCGTGCGGCGTGCAGTATGTAAATGAGTTACTTTGATTTGATCAAGCGGAAGTTCGTGTTCGTCTACGAAGTTTAGATAGAGAGTCTCAATATGGTTTAAACCAAGTAAAGAATTCCAGCCGCTTGGAGTTGCGCGACGGAGGACTCGTTGGTTGCCAGCAATTTGCCATCAGGAAAAGTGGAAAGGTTCCCCTGTGGCAAATAAGTGTCCGATCGAGGATTTACTTGGCCTGTATGTAGATAAGCCTGAAAGGACAGTTCTATGTAAAATCCTGGATGGAAGGACGAACTGTTGAAAACAGCTAGAGAGCGCCATGCCAATCTCTGCATCGTTAGAGGCTGCCGGGCTTAAGGGTAACTGACCACCGGACGGGGATGCTTCCCCCCCTCCCCCATTCGTTTTGTGTGCTGAGAAGTAGGGAGGCCTGGGGGGTCCTGCGTGTGTACGCTTCCCTCCCAGAGAGCGGAGATTCAACACTAGGCCAGTTTCATAAGGCAACTGGGGCCGCATCCTGTAAATGTCATCTTGTGAAAACAGTCTCATTCACCGTCATGTTTTTGTGTGTGCTTTACGCTATGGATTAGTGTGTGCTTTACGCTATGGATTAGTGCCCGCGCATTTCAGCGCGGGACTACAACTTCAACTTGGATAGTATAACCAACACAAACTGTAAGTACAATACTTCTGTTTTTTTGGTTGTCACCTGTTAGAAAAATATTTCAGAATGAAAGACTCAAGCCTACGAAAACGTATTAAATTGAAATAATAAGGAACTGAATTAGGCAGTTAGAAGTTCTACAGTTTCAACCGCGGCAGCACAAAACACAGTGTATTCTTTAGTGTATTCGCAGTTACATCTTCTTTATCTTACTTTATATTTTGTTCTGTTTTCTTTTAATTGATTAAATATGCTTGCCGTCTTATTTCAATGAATATTCGGAGTGTGAATTCAATTTGTTCACGATTGGTTAATAAGTTTTATTTAATAATTCTCTCGCCCCAGTAAGACTAGGGCGATAAAGAATTCCTGAATAATTTATTCATGCTACAGTAAATATTACCATCAGTCAGAAAGGGTTTTCCGAATATTGGATTCGAATGAGATGGTGAGCAGACCAGGACAAACACAGTACATTATTCAAGGAGAAACACATGGCAGATTGTATAATTTAGAGTATTTACAAATAATTTACAGGAGAGAAGAATTGTACATACACATAAATATTCTACGGAAGCAACAAGGGCCGTATACTCGCCCGCTGCAGAGAATAAGTTGTTCTAAGCTCCGTTGTATCACGAGTATTTCTGCTTATAGCACAATTCCATTTGACAGTTCAGAGCCTGAATACATTCTGCTTTAAAGTTAAACAGAGAAAAAGTTCTCTGTTTACGTTCTTGGTGCATACCCCTTTTCTTCCAGATGAACATAATTAATCTATAAACACTAGTTTGCACACTTTCAGAACTGACCAATAATGTACGGCCTCTCACTTATTTTTGGCCCGTGTAGACAACACATACCTGAAGCGGACCCTATCTGGGGGGAGGGGGGCGGTGGTCCAAGCTTTACCACTTGGAGAGGTTCAGGAACTCCTTAGATGCTTCTCTGATCTTGCTCTTATAAAGACCAACAGCCAATCCAAAAATTTCTTGCAGCGCCGTGTGTTCTCACATTAATGTCGATGAACGCCATTGAAACTTCTCTCTTGATGTACTACGAAAACTTTCCTTCTACCCAAAATTGGAGGATATCTGCAGCTCAAGCCAGGCAAAGTGGGCAGAAATCACCGGGGCTACTCACTGTTCCTTACAGCCCCAATTTGTACTCCAAGCAGCAACCGGACAGGTCCTTTCTTCAAGCTGGACGTAGGCAAGATTTACGAGTTTTTTCTTCCCTAAATTGTCTATGTATTTTTTCAATGAAATGTTGTCGCTTCTAGCCTCTTCTTCCTATGTGGCAATGGTTGGCTTTCATCAGCGTTCAGCTAGTCCCCAACTTCTGAAGTACCGTCCTCGCAGGTCTTTTCTGTGCAATCATTCGTCGGGGACATTCTTGACCTTAATTGTTTCAGTGATTTCTTGCGGTGGCACAAATCACATCAGTCGCAATATGCATTTTTATTTAAGCTGGTCTTCTGCTTCTTACCCATGGGAAGTAAACACAGACGCTAATAAAGTTCCTTTTCCATTTGCGTGGAACCGAAAATCAGCCAGCGTTACTTACACATAAATAACGAAGGGCCCAATCTGTGAGAATTCAGCTCTGGGAGAGCCTAAGGTCTGAAAGGGACATCGACTAAAATGTGACGCGAATATTTCCAAACATTTCAAGCCTTATCGTAACAATCAAACATAGGTCAATCGCTCTTTCCACGTTTATAAGTGAGTCACGTAAAAATTCTAATTGGCCACCAGCGGGAATCGAACACAGGGTCTTCCAGTTACGCGCTGGACATGCTTCCACTGCACCACAGCGGACTCGTTTTTTAATACTTTAGTTTTTTTCATTGTGGGGGGGGGGGGGCCCAAGAAGCGACCTGCCAAATTGGCTTGGCAGTTAGTGTATGTGAGTCTGGTGTAATTCGAGGCCGCTGTGGTACAGTGGAAGCGTGTCCGGCGCGTAACTGGAAGACCCTGGGTTCGATTCCCGGTGGCTGCCAATGAGAATTTGTCCGTGACTCACTTATAAACGTGGAAAGAGCGATGACCTCTGTTTGATGTTCCTAGTCCACGCCAGATGTCTGTTTAATCGTAACAATGTTTCTCGATGCTGGTTAAACGAAAACGTTTGTTTGAAATATTTCGAGTTAATTACAATGAGTTCATTCTTTTTTGCTACTCCAAATGCAATTTATTGATGTAATTTTCTCTTTGCTGTAGATCTTATCTATCGCCAGCCTCCGGATTTCAGAGCATGCAGTTCAGAATTATTGAAAATATGCTGGGCGTCAGAAATGTAAGTTTCTAAGAACTGTTTTCTCATCTCATGTTTACCTAAAATAAGTTTTTTTATAAACTTTGCAGCCGATAAAACATTTATGAGAGAAACTGTCTCTCCTGTTTACTCAACTTATAGGAGCTGATGTATTATTACTCATATGTTCTCTATGAAATGAAAGACCGAATGTATTTTGTCAGTAAAAACACGGGTTCAGTCTGTACATTACAAGCACATTTGATAAAGTGACTACATTCTTTTAAAAACCACCATTTAAGACAGCATTTTTCTTAAGCAATGGAAAGATCGTACTAAATGAAATGCTAACTTTTCTTTATAATGATTATATAGATATTCTAAATAGTATTTTCTTGCATCTCTGTTTATCAGGTGTTTCTGTTACGTTATCACTCACCTCAATTGTTTGTTGCTCCGTAAAATCTATCAATATAATTGTATAAAAATGTGCACAAAATGTTTGGCTTATATTTTAGCAAAACACGCGGTTTCGGAATTTGAAATTATCATTTCCTAAAACTATTTGAATTCGATAAGAAAAGTTTATACTGCGCGAAATGCAGCCGACACCAAACAAGTAAAGACGTAAGACCCATAATCCGTTTTTAAAAGGTAAATGAATTTATTATGAATTTTAATATTCAAAAATCTGTGAGAAAGACAAATTGAAATCTATTAAAGAAATATTTACAAAATTTAGTTGACAAAGTAAAAAGCTGGCTTTAGTTGAGAAACAAAATAAACTAGCAAGCTTTTGGGGTGTTTTACATGGTATGTAGATAAAATAAATTGCGCCTCTGTGTGTGTGGTGTGGGGGGTGGGGGGGATATACACTGAGTGCTGTACTTCGAACTGTTGAAACTGGGCGAAACAATCACTGCACAACGATATAGCAATCAATTGATAAAAATGAACGCCGCAATCTAGCAAAAACGCCCATGGACAGATAAAGCACCCCCAGACTTTATCTGTTTCCGTACATTGCTCCCTCAGACTTTTATTTGTTTCTCTCTATGCAACATGCCTTAACCCAACAGCGGTTCACCACAGTTCCAGAGGTGGAAAATTTAGTCACTGCATTTTTCAGCTCAAAACCCGAGTTCTTCTATCACGAGGGCATTCATTTATTGCCTGGAAAATGGCAAAAGGTCATTGATGCTAACGGCCAATATTATGTTGAATAAATGTGTACTGGTTTCCTGATTGTTTGTCTCCTTTCTCCTTAAAACGGCGGAAACTTTTGCATACCCCTAATATAAATGTCCGTAAGCTTTTGTCCAGTGCGTGTACATGTGACAACTGTAAACGACATAATTTAAAAATCATCGTGTAGGTATTTACGGGGAAAAAGTAGGCCAATTTCCACCGGAAAAAAATGAGATTTTTTAAAACGGGAAATCCGTTGCTTTTAGGAGAAATTAGATTCAGGCTGGAAAGTTACATCACGTATGGGGAAATACTGCAACAGCTTAACAGCGGATAATTATATAGCCAGCACATGCTTTTCAAACCTGTTTGATAAAAGCATTTAAATGACAATAATAATCAGTGCACTGCATTGAGTTTTCAAACAGCAATAAAACTCCGGAAAACTAGTTTTTTCAAAGAAGCAAATGTCTTTCTTTCATTTTTGGTTTCTTTTCTTTTTTTGAAATTTTTCTGTTTCATGCCGGAACCGGAATAAAGAGAGAAAAGAGTTTAAGAATGCTGTTCATATGTAAACTTCCCAGAATTCATCAAGGAAAGTTTTTTATAAATATTCGTTTGCTTTTTATGAAGAGTTTGCCAAGTTCGGATAATTCTACAAATTCATTTTCATTTCGACGAAAACCTTTTCTAATAGTTCCTATTTGATATGTTGCAATGCCATGAAAATTTCAACATTCGAAAATGAAAGATGTATTTCTAGTATGTTTGTGATAATGTTTAGATGCAGCAACACTTTTGTTCTTGCTAAGTCGTATCAAATATATGGTTTCTACTGTTCTTAGGTAACCATGTCGAAAGACGAATTAAATGTGCGATTTGTGCAATTTTTGTGGTTATAATAGCTTTAGACTTCAGTAGCTCAAGTAGAGATATGATTTACAAATTACTAAAGTCAGTCGGATAACGTTTAGTTTTACCATGGGCTGATAAAAGTGTTTACCATGAATGCTTTAACCGTAAATTCAACTGACGCCACCGTATTTAGATGATTTTCCCCGTAAATGTACTCTTGCCACCTGCAGGAAATTCATGAAATATACTTTTCATTTACAACAGGACGAATAATAAGCTTAAGTAGAAACATTTTAGTATCTCACTGACCGTACATGTAAGATTCCGAATCTCCGCGCTACAGTGCGATGTGGCTATTGTGTATATGAATATGAGTTCCACTTTTCTTACTTAATTGGAGCCAACTTAGAAATGGGGAAACTTTTGTCAGCGACGCTTGTGGCAGGCACTAAATTACTGATATAGATGATCACCTAAGATTTTCGTGTAATGAGAGCATCTTTTGATAAAACAGATTTTATTTTATGAAGTTCCGAAATAGTGAGGACATTTTATATCAGGAGAAATGAAAGAAGGTATTCTAGCTGCTGCGGAGGCAGAGTGGTACGAGGCGCTGTCTTCGAACTGTTCGTCCCAAGTGGACATGAATGGTATGTTTGCCTTCGGCGCTGGCTATCTCCAATCCCTTAAACCAGTAGCTCTAATTACTGCTTGTAGCCCATTAAGTTGCTCACATTGTGCAGTGTGCTTCACTCGCTCTCGGCCCCAGATTTTCCCTTATCACTAACAGACGTAATTCACTGAACTTTGACTCGGACCAACCTTGGTGTATGAGTAGTATGGTCAGCGAACTACCGAGAACAGCGAACACGCAATCGGCCTTCGCTTCGCCCAGGCGCGACACACGGGCTAGAGAGTGTCGAGCGGTGGCGCTACTCTCTAGCTTATGTGGCCTGCTAGAAGTGAGAATCCTAACACCGTAAGTGAGACACTTCTGCATGATGAAAAAATTGGGGTGTGGTGTGCTTTGTCGTAACTCCACATTATTGTCCCAATCTTCTTCCATACAACGATGGATACCGCAGTCTATATGGAAGTCTTTCATGAGTTTGTGAATCACTTGGACGATGTGGATCTCCGTACTGCCTATTTTCAGCAGGATGGGGCCACCTGCCACACCTCCAATATCAGCAAGGCTGAAACTGTTTCCTTCTTTGAAGATCATGTCCTTTCTAATGGACTTTGGTCACTCAGGTCACCTGACCTTTCCCCACCGGATTTCTTTCTATGGGGCATGCTGAAAGGGAAAGTGTATCGGAACAAGCCACGAACTCTCATGGAACTTCAGGAAAACATTCGGTGGGAAATTGAGGCTGTGACTCTCGATATGTTGGTGAATACCTTCCGTAACACTAAGAGGCGTGTGCAGGCATGCCGTGATACTAATGGCGACCACTTTCAATACTTGCTCTGAGATTATCATGCTTCACATACACCAAGGTAGGTCAGTGTCAAATTTCACCGAATTACGTCCATTAATTTGCAAGTTATAAGGGACACCGAGAGCGAGTGAAACACCCTGTAGTTTACTTCCTTCCCCAAGAAAAAGCAAATAGAAGGCATTCTCATGGCTAAGACTACCAACATTTATATGAAAGTAACATTTCTGTCTAGCTCTCTGAAGCTAAGATCGTCATTATCTTTATCAATCATTATCACTCCACTGCTAGATGAAAGGTCTTCCCAAGTTTCTCCCACAACGGTCAGTCTTGGAAAAGTCTCCACCATGTCAATCCTGCATGCTTTCAATTTTCATCCACCCATCTTTTACGTGGTATTTCTTTGGGTCTTTTCTGTCACTTGGAATCTTGTCTAGAATTTCGATTGTCCATCGGTGGTCCGTTCTCCTGGCAACACACTGAAGAGCAATTGAATTAGAGACAGCTGGCGTTATACAAATGTGGCGCTGTGGGCGGTCCTGTAAACGGAAACGACATGACGTATGCAGCGATCCGACAATACAAGGAGTGATGCGACGGGAATCAGAAAGAGTCGGACGCAGTATGGGTAAGACGAAGAATCTAAGCGCATTTGACAGTGGGCAAATTGTCGGGGCCCGACGAATGGGTCACTCCATCTTGGAAGTCGTGCAGGCACTGGGATTTTCACGAGCCACTGTGTCACGGGTGTACTGTGAGTACATCGAATCCGGTAAAACCATTACTGCAAGGACCATCTGCCGTGGACAACAGCGTGTGGATGAGCGGGGTCATCGTCGGTTAGCTTGCATTGTAACAGCGGATAGACGGGCCACAGTGCAAGAAATCACTCGGCAATTTAACGCTGGTGCACAAAAACATGTAAGCAGCCACACCATCCAGAACCATCTCCTCGCTATGGGGTACAGAAGCCATCGTTCCACGAGGGTACCGCTGCTGACCGCACATCACAGGGTGCAAAGATTAGCATGGACGCGGGAACATCGCCACTGGACCTTAGACATGTGGAAAAATGTTGCCTAGACTGATGAGTCAAGATTCACGTTGGTACATACGGATGGCAGGATACGAGTACGGCGCAAACCACATGAAGCGATGGATCCTTCTTGATAGCAGGGTACTCTTCAAGCTGGTGGGGGTGGCATTCTCGTCTGGGGACTGTTTACGTGGACTGAAATGGGACCCCTGATACGTGTAACATCGGCCCTCACAGGTCAACGTTACCGGGATATCCTGGACGACATTTGCTCTCGTTTGTGCGTCTTGAACATCCCACTGGGGACCTCATCCTGCAACAAGACAATGCACCGTGCCATCGCTCCCGAATTGTATCCGAATGGTTGGATGAACTCCACCGACGTGACTTCGCTTCCTTTGCCAGATAGGTCACCTGACCTCAATCCCATCGAGCACATCTGGGATGCCATCGGGAGAGATGTTCGAGGCTCTGACCCCCTCCATCAAATATTCGTGAATTGTGAGAGCTTGTTCAGGGGCCGTGGATCCGTATGGCTTCCCAACGCTTCCGGTGTCTTGTCGAGTCCATGTCGAGACGAATCGCCGTTGTCATCAGGACGAAAGGTGAGGCTACACGTTACTAGACAGGTATCTCTAATTCAATGGCTCTTCAGTGTATGTCCAGCTCATTGCCATTTCAGGGATTTTACTTTGATAATGATGTCTTCCATTCTTGTCATTTTCCTTATCCACGAGTTCCTCTTCTTATCTCTCCCAAGCATGCATCTCTTCATGCTACTTTCAGTTGTCTGCAGTCTTTGTAAGCCTTTTTTTAGGTAAGGTCCACGTCTCTGCTCCGTACGTTAAGCACTGGAAGGACGCATTGATTAAACACTTTTCTTTTAAGACATAATGGCATATTGCTCTTAAAAATTGTACTGTTTCTTCCAAAAGCTTCCAACAAAATTGTGACGTACTACAGGGGTCGAGCACGTGTCAAGGTGACAAATCTGCAGAGATACATTCTGTCCGAGTAGCTTGGTTGGGAGAGCAACTTACTCTGGAGTGATGGGGGGGGGGGGGTTGCAGGTTAGATCTCTGTCACGGACAAATTTGAGTGTACACAAAGTTTTATACGCCGATTAATTTCTTCATCATATAAAAGCAAAACACAGAAATGTGTTACCCCAAGACGGTTCATCTACATGAGGAGCTTGAATACAACACATAAAAGGTACTGACGATGCTCATCTCTTTTACTGGCGAAGTGCGAACACTCGTAGTTTTTGAAAATACTTACGCATTCTGCAAAGTACCTGGCGCTTTTTGGGACAGTGTGAAATGAACGTGGATCGATCTGTTCCTTCGTATGTTACATTTCCATTCTACAAAATGACGAAATAAATTTTCGCAAAACATAAATTAGGTACAAATACGAAATGCTTCATCGATTACTGGATATTAACGTTTGTTTACTGATTGATCAGATCAACAACAGTCAGAATTAATTTCAAAAGATATAAATGATTTAACAACAGTTCCCTTTTTTTCAGCTGAGCTCATTCAACTAACAGGGTCTTCAGAGTGTAATAGGTACCTGCAAACATACCTTAACGAGTAACATTCTTAACCTGATTCAGATCTCTTTGTTTTCATCCAGCCTCTTTTAGAATGCCCGATTGACATGTGTGTCTCACGAAAGCCGTCTAATGCTCGATGTTAGACACGCAAAATTTTAATGTATACTGTTTCCTTCTTTTGTTGAGTTGAGAAACTTGTTTTTATGTTCCATATCCATAACATCACACTTTTCGAGCAACCAATAGGTATGGGGCTCTAATTTTGTTATACATTTATTAATTAATACGCACTTCGTTTGTTAATTTCTTTTAACGTTCTTCAGTAATGCTTGTAAAATTGGTACTATGATTGACCTCTGCGAGTGACAAGGAATCAGACCAGTTTTCCATACTAACTGAAAAATACTTCGTAACCAATCAATTTTTATTATTCCATTATGCTTAACCACATTGATTAATATAGTCAAAACCCGTATCTCTTATCTCATGGAAAGTAGTAGTCGTCTAATCTCTGTTCTTATCGCTGACATCTAGAATCATCATTTCCTATCAGTCAACTTTATCCTTGGATTTCCATTGAACATATATCTAAAGAAATTAATTCAATATATTCACTGCATCGTCCTGTGACTACCTAGGTAGATCAACACACCCTGTTTATCAACACATTCAGCACCGTAAACCAGTTGAGGCGTTTAACTGGACCTTCATGCGTGCGACCGTCGGTAAGTTAAGGCGTTTTAGAGCGGGCGCGAACAAATTGCGTTTACATTCGGCGCCTAAATTTTGTACTGTCATAGTTAGAAAGACTGGGCGATAAATTTTCAACAATGTACACACCACAAAATAAAACTGCATTGGATGAAGGAATGTTAGCTTGGCAAGCACGTCTGAGATTTCGAGTATACAATCCTAGAAAACTCACAAAATATGAGACTTTAGTGAGGATGGTATGCGAGTTAAATTCAGGCTATATTTGTACTCCAAAAATGTGTGATGCTAGTGGAATTTCACTTAGGGACACAGTTTTGAAATTAGGGACACCTATCTTGGCCAAGGGTCTGTGTGGACAATTTTTGTAATAGTGTGGAGTTGGAGAAAGAGATTCGTCAACAGAACACCAATTTATGTGGCACAATAAAACTAAACAGGGGGTTCCTAAGGACATCAGGGAGCAACAGAAAACTTTGAAGAGGGGGAAATGACCTTCATGAGAGATGAACTGTTGCTGCTTTCGTGGATGGACAAGAAAGTCATTACGATGGTATCTACTCTGCATTCAGCTGAAATGGTAGAAGTGCCACAACGCCGTTTTGGAAAACATATTATGAAGCTGGAATGTATTGTTGACTACAACCAGCATATGGATGGAGTAGATACTGCAGCCCAACACCTAGCAATGTATCCGCTCATGCGGAAAACTGAAAAGTGGCCTAAGAAAGTGTCCTTTTACCTTTTGCAATGCACTCTTTTCAACGCATTCAGACTATATCAGAAAAAGAACCCCAACACAAAGCATACATTTCTGACATTTATGCAAACAGTCTTCAGGCCTCATCATCATCAACCATGAGCAGCCCCAAAGTACCGCCTCCAAAAAGAGACCCAGCAAAGGATCCTCCATTTCGGCTTGATGGGAAATTGAAGGAGCATGTTCTATCGAAATTTTCTGCTTTGAAAAGTGATAGGCATCCCACAAGAAAATGTAGAGTGTGCCTGAAGAACAAAAAAGTGAGTACAACTGTGTGGTACTGTATGAAGTGTGGTGTCCCTCTCCATCCTGGATCATGTTATAGCAGATATCATACCTACAAAGTCTACTATGATGTCTTGTTAAGGTATGTACAAAATTTCAATTTTCTAGGACTGACCGTTTAGGAATAATAATCAATTTTCTAAAGTGCTGTGTAAAGGGCAGGAGGGGGGCGGGGGGGGGTCGTTTCAAGGGCTGGCCTGTGGGTTTAAATGCCCTGCTGAGCGGCTGGTACTGAATGTGTAAAGTAAACCTTAATCACCGATTTACCACCGTTTTTCATGTGTTTAACAAGACTCAATAATAATTTAAGGCAGTTTTGTGAGTTCCCTTCTACACAGTGCTAAAAATCTTCCCTTCTTCACATTTTTGCTTTTACACAAACCTTTTTATTAGCCTCACAGTTCGCCAGTGTCCTACTATCATACTTATAAACTTCCTAAATCCATTTTCCTTTTGTTTGACAGCATTCCTCACTTTTGCTGTCCAACAGAATGTTCCAGCCTTCTTATCATATTACAATGTGCTCTCCTTCTGCCTCAGCTGACAGTTTTTAAACCTGTCCTACTCCACTTTACTGTTCTCACGAGGTAAGAATTCGATTTTACCATAACCCTGTGTAATTCTCTTCTGGAAATCCTGTCTGACTTCAATATTATTCAGTTTCTCAGCTCTAATGCATCTTACTTACTATCCTATACGTCTTGTTAATCATATGCAATTGACTAAAAGTAAATGCTACCAGAAAGCTAACATTGTCAATCTTAAAAGCTATGTTAATCCTAGTACCTTTAATTACATTTCTTAAAGACGTTTCCGTAGTACATTTTTGTACTTCCAGTTTCTTTCCATGCCTAAAACCAGTATCAATAATTACGAGTTCATTGCCTATAAACACTATTCAATTTGCTTTTCTCAATCCATTTTATTTAAGAAATTTCTCTAAAATTTCCTATGTAATCTCCAATTCCTCTGTAATTCTTTCCAACTCTGCTATTCAAATCCCGAAGCACAGTAACCTGCTTAAGTGTTAGCCATAATTTTAGAAACTTCAAAAAAAAAGGATCTACTTCTTGACAGCTAGAACTTTTGATTAGTCCGTAGATGACCACGAGTTTCAGATTCATGCTATACAGTTCTGAAACAGCCAACGCAATTGGTCGATTCGCAGGTACCCAATTAACCACCTGACACCAGTTGTACTGCTAAAGGCTAAAGCCACACTAGCCTATATATGACATCATTTTTACTCATGAATAAATCATTTTAAATCCTCCTTCGTGATCACATTTTCCAAACAAAGCCATGGATTTTAAGTTGACTAATACCTAATATATTTAGGTTGAATATTTCTAGGTATCTGGAGAATTCTGCGTCTTTCCCTTTGACTCATACAGCACAACCATGAATCATTTCCTCGAATCTACGTGGTAGTTTCTTGTCGGTGGTGTTCCAGTAACTCCTTCCCCCCCCCCCCTTCCTCACCCTGGCTTTTCAACGGAAGGAGGGAAAGTGTTTCACCCTGTATAAGCCCTAATTTTCTCAAACCTGTTAGGCGTACTGGTCAGTCGTACTGGTTGGCATACTCACTCGACAGCGTCAAACCGGTCAGTCGTACTCGTTGGTATACTCCTTCGGCAGAGTCAAACCTGTCAGTCGTACTGGTTGGTATATTCACTCGACAGCGCAGACTAAGAGTTACGACGCCGGGTCATCAGACCGCAGCTCCGAACGCACCTCTTAATTTGCACTTCTAACAATAACTGTATGGAATAACTTATGTTCGTCTATTCACCTTACATTTCAAATTCGATGCACATACGCAACATTGAAAGACTTATTTAAATAGAAAAGGATAAAAAGGTTTGTGAATAACCTTCTTTCTTAAATCTATTGGTCTGCTTCTCAGTGGTATATTGCAAATATGAGAAATGTCATGTCATTAGAAAGAATGCTGCAATACATTACTGCTTCTCGCAAATCACCTCGGAAGACGACAAAGCGACCTACATTTTTACTGTTTTGAAATTCAGGCGAAAAATTTTGAACTCTATGTAGTGAAATGTACCTGACAGCTGTAAACATATTTTGTTTTTCTTTCAGGATCAGCGAGTGAATTTCAGTAAGAATAAATACTTGACGGTATTCAACGATCCTAAGACCATTGAAGCGATTCTTAAATCTGAGAGTGAGGCTTCCCTTTGCGATTTGGTGCAGGTGAGCAAACTATAGAAGAGGTTGCAAGAAACTGTGCTTCTAGTTTTATTTGGATGTGACGAAATATCTTTCTTTGAATTACTCATGAGTCTAAAAATACAAAAAGCAATTTACGAGCCGACATATGCACATATCAATGGTTAGTAGTTTAAAAAATGCTATTTCGCAGAGTAAAACGCTTTGTATAGTTTTTTGCCGTAGGACTACGTCTAACTCCTCTGATGGTATGGGGAGACTTACGGCCGACAGTTTGTGACAAAAATAGGTCCAAATTGAAGTCATTATAGCGTTAAAAATACGTGCCGCACACTGATCGTGTTCGCATATTCGTAAACGGCATGGAGTCCAATTTGCGTACTGCGCAGTACATCGTGCGCGCGACGCTCCCTGTGCGCGGGTGAGAAGCAATATTTCTGGGTGTGCCCGCCGCGCTTGATTTTATCTTTCTCGGCAACCGTGAGCACAACACGACTGTGCTTGGTATTATTTTAAAGCTCTCGACGAGATCTATTCAAATATATGAAGAACATGTCACAGTGGTTTAAATTTTATAAAATTGTTTTTGTGCGAACGGATTGACATTTCGACAATGCCGCGGAATTCGCTGAATAAACGCAAATAAAAGTGGAGAAAATCAAAGCGAGTGGCAAGAGCAAGTGATGAGGAATGTAAAAAAGCCTAAGCCGTCCCGGTGGCGTAGTGGTCTAAGCGATGGCCTCTGATCATTCGTCCGAAAGGGGTCCGGGTTCGAATCCCGTTAGGCATGGATGTTGTGTTTGTCTTACGGCACTGGCTCTCCCCATTCCCTGGAACCAGTGACCCAAAATTAGGGACGGGCGACTGCTTTTAAAAAAAAAGCCTAAGAAGACAGAGCACCACGTTGGGTAATTCGTGTATCGATCTGCTTTGTGTTTGCAAAGTATCCAACATTATTTGTAAAAATTATGTAAGTTACTTTTCATATCATAGATCTGTGTTGGTTATAACAAATTAAACAAACTCTTTGAAACCGTATTCGACTAGGTCATTTCAACTCTCCAATCTGCAAATCGTAGTCCTTCGTTCCAAACTGACGGTTCAATCGGAACTGAGCCTATCTGTAATTTTTTTTTCGTAACATGTGAAATTTTAATTACATTTATCAAGTTGTATTGCTTGTAGTTCACTTGTATATTCAAAAATTTATATTCTTTCTAGTGGCTAGTGGCACATGGTATACGTAGTACTCATGATAAAAGTCGGTGAATTGAATCAGCAAAGAACGCATTATCATGTAAGATATTTCATATAACGATGCATACTCGTGGACCAGATTATTATGACTAGCTCTCTCTCTACGACTTAACTCATTCCACAGCAGGTAAAAGTGGCGATACCCACCTGCGCGGAATATACGCGTATATTGAAGTCATGGGCAAGGCGTGTCCATTAACCAGTACGAAAACCGTTCAATGAAGAAATGGAAGGACTTGTACGTTGAACAGGAAATGACTGTCATCGTAAAGAAGGGGAGGGCGAGTAACAAAAGGGATTGCTGGCTGCTCGAGGGTCACCGCAGTGAAGGCATGGCGGGTAAAATCTGAAGAGGGAAACACATCACACCAAATGCCAAAAATAAGAGATTACAACTAGTAAAACGTCGAGGCAAATGCTGTTTGGTACATGTTGTCAGGGACAAGAGACGCTCATGATCCATCAAAGAGACAGCAGACTACAACCATGGCATACAGGAAAAAGTTTCCCAGCACACGATTTTTCTGATGCTCTTGCGAACGGCCGTAAGAATCGCCAGTCAGTTCAGGTATCCGTGTTGAGGGACCGCCATCAACAGCTCCGCCCGTGGGAGGGGGCACCAGAGCATCGTAACTCGACATTTGGAAATGGGAAATAGTCTACTGGTGACATGAGTTTAGGTTTCAGCTGGAACACGTGGATGAACGGATCCATATTCGAAGTCACACGGATCAACTGTTGAAATGAAACTGCCCCGTTGGACATGAAACGGATGGGCAAATGCAATGTCATAGTATGGGATTTGTTCTCATGGGAACCACTGTATCCTGTCGTGCTATTTGAACCTACGCTCACTACCAGGTGCTACCTAGGCATTGTTGAAAACCAAATGTTTCTCTACGTGGTGAATGTGGACCCAGATGGCGCGGAGTTCTTTCCGTGTAGCAGCACTCCATTTCAGAAGGCTCGCATTGTGCAGGAATGGTTTCAAGATAATGTCCAAGCATTTTATGTGCTTTCCTGGCCATGAAATTTCCCCAATCAACTAAGGTTAAATGGTAAATGAATCACGTTGAACACTTGTTGGAAGCAGTAGAACATACCATTCTTCAGCCTACCCCATTCCACTCTTCGTCGACGAACCTTGATTCATAGTTCTCTCCATTTGGAACAGAATATCTGAAGTCGCATTCCGCAGTGTAATGGTGCACAATACATGAAGACACCCTCTGTACTTTGATGATACAAAATACCTGAAGACACCTTCCGTAGTCTAATGGCGCAGAATACATATATGAAGACACCCACCGCAGTCTAATGGTACAGAATACGTGAAGACACCTACCGCAGTCTAATGGTACAGAATACGTGAAGACACCTACCACACTCTAATGGCACAGAATACCTAAAGACACCTTCGCAGTCTAATGGTACAGAATGCCTGAAAACCCCCTCCCGCTGTCTAATAATACAGAATACCTGAAGACACCTTCCGTAGTGTAATGGTACGGAATACATACATGAAGACACTTTCTGTAGTCTAATGATACAGAATATATACATGATGACACCTTCTTTAGTCTAATGGCACGGAATACATGAAGACACCTTCCGCAGTCTAATGGTACAAAATATATATATGAAGGCATCTTCCACAGTTTAATGGTACAGAATACCTGAAAACTCATTCCACAATCTAATGGTACATAATACCTGAAAACACAGTCCACAGTCTAATGGTACAGAATACATACATGAAGGCACCTTCCGCAGTGTAATGGTACAGAATACCTGAAGACATCTTCCACAGTTTAATGGTACAGAACATCTGAAAACACAGTACACAGTCTAATGGTACAGGATACATGAAGACACCTCTTGCAGTCTAGAGGCGTGGATACCACACTTGGTGCAAACTGATATCGTTGAGAAAAGCACTCCAACACTCCGTTGGAAAGTTGGCGATAATGTTATGACCCATGTGAATATAATCATCAATCCTGCAAGACTAAGGCCGCTTCATTTTTCTAGAATGAGATGCACACAACATTGGCATCGGATCCACATAGCAACGCACTATTGAACCAGAGACTGAACAACACGCTACCCTTTGAAACACCTGCATATAACAGCCTAGCATTCTACGAAACCAGAATCGATAGAAAACAAAACTGATGAAGGGTGTGTGTATATCCCAAAAGATAATGTCCTGCGGAAGGACACTATCTTTTGGGATATACTTCGAAGAAATCAACCCACCTGTGGAACCAATGCTAGAAGAAATTAACCAAATCTTTGAGAAAATTAATCCACCTGTGGAACCAATGTTAGAACGAAATCTACGGAATAAAATCCATTTGGCAAAGTAGCATCCCACAGAGACAAACCATGTAGCAGTACACAACTCCATGGCGTTAACATCATGTAACATACATGAAGACACCTTCGCTGTAATAATATTACGTCGTTAATATTTGCTTTTTATTTTTTGCCGTACCTGCTACAGATTCGAGGGGAAACAAGAATGTAGTTCAAAAGCAATGAGCGCAGCATCATTACCAGTTAGAGATAACTAAGGGTAGAAGAATGTTTTAAATGCAGTGAATTGAAGCTGAGAAATTGCCAAATTAAATATCTAATTACATTTTGACATACAAACCACTAATTGTAGCCTTGTACTATAACGTGGTGCACATTGTATTATACTATAAGTTTCAATCTTCGAAAAGGTATGACTTTTAACTCTCTGCACGTTGTGTTACCGGAGTTCACGTCGTGGTGGACAAACTTGAAGAAAAAAAGTTTTTTAAAATTCTATTGCTAAGTTTTTTTTTATGTTCTATGCTTTATTGTAGAAGGTTTTAGTTGAATAGTTTATTAAAATTTTACTATATACATTGTCCAAAAAGTTTGTATTACAGACAAAAAACATCATAACAAGATTTCTTCCTGGGGAAACCTCCAAACCTCTGATTAAAGACACGTATTCTAAAAGCCTGTTTATGGTACATACTATGACTAAAGTAATTTAAAAACACTAAGAATGCTAAAAATGATTTGTTATGTTAAGTTCGTACTGTCACTCGAGTCCTATTCTGTGTTAGCTCCAAAGAGGAGTTGGTTGGTACGCTCCAACATGCAATGGAAGTACGGATTTCTACAGTGACTAAGTGAGGAATTGCAATACATTTCCTTGCTACGACAACTGCTTGACTAACATTACAGTCAAAGTGAAATACACTGAGATTGCTTGATCTATAGAATAATATGAAGTGTACCGCACAGATTTACAGTAAGCACATTGCTGAATCACTTTGACTGTGACTACTTGTCAACGAACTTCTTTCAGATAGCGAGACACTTCAGTAATATGAGTACAAGACTGTCCATTATTATTCTAAATATGACGATATTGTTTATCATGTGAAAATGCCCTAGGTGATATTTCCATCTTGAACCAACCAAACCCCTCTTTGGAGCTAACACAGAATAGGACTCGAGCGACAGTACGAACTTAACATAACAAATTATTTTTAGTATTCTTAGTGTTTTTAAATGTTTTTAGTCATAGTATGTACCATAAAAAAGACTTTTAGAATACGTACCTCTAATCAGACGTTTGAAAGTTTCCCCAATGAAGAAATCTTGTTAAAATGTTTTTTGTCAATAATATAAACTTTTTGGACAATGGGTATGGTAAAATTTTAATAAACTATTCAACTAAAACATTCTACAATAAAGCATAGAACATAAAAAATAACTTAGCAATAGAATTAAAAAAAAAAAGTTTTTTCTTCACGTTTGTCCACCACGACGTGAACTCCGGCAGCACAACGTGCAGAGTTAAAAGTCATACCTTTTCGAAGATTGAAACTTATAGTTAAATATCTAAGTTTGTGCCACCTAGAGGATACCATTTGAATAAGAAAATCTCCACGATGCTTGGGAAATTATGGCCACTGCTACAACAAGGGTATGCAAGAAGAATTTCTTAAACCCAATTTTTAGAAGCGAAGATGTCTTTCAAAATGCAGTACACGGGAACACTTCCTAGAGAAGAAATAGTGTTTCTAAGAAACAGATTAGTAAGTGTATTTTATTTATTAATACCAAAATTTGATGCCAAAAGACGTTTGTAAACCAGTAGAGTTTGAAGCAGAGATATCGTAGGAATAAAAATCAAAGTTTAAGCTAACGGAAATAAAAGTTTAACTTCACGTTAAACATGACTGAGAAATTCAAATTAAATATTGGGATGGTTGCAGCTGTTGGATGCAAAATGAAATTTGAAAACTGAACATTTAGAAGCATAGATGTCATACTCAATGCGCCGCTGTTTTTCTGTCCGTTTTTGGATACGGCATCTCCCTGGGGCTGCTTTCTGATCAAAAGTCCGAGTTGGGCGTGGGTTCGACTCCTAGATGAGGCATGGATGGTGTGATTATCTTACAGCGCTCCCTTTCTTGGAACCATTGACCCTAAATTAAGAACGTGCAAAGGCTCTCTAAGGGTTGCATGTGACGGTACTTGAATCCTGCAATAAAAAAAAGTACATTTAAATCTCATATGCCCTTCCACGGCATACGAGTTTGACACACTTAACCTGGTCTGTATTGTGAAAACCTCAACTTTTCGACTGTTGTTCGTAGAATGCTGGAATCGTGATGTTTTCGGAATTTCATCCAGCTAAATTAATGTTTTTCTATTTATAATTTCAGAGATGGTTGGAAAGAACCCCAGGACTTGAAGAAACAGGTTTCAACTTTTGGAACAAATTTCAGAAAGTTATCGCCATGCAATTGGAATGTTTGAAAAGACAGATCGAAGTAAGTCAAAACCAGTCTAACCTGTGCTATAGATTTAAAATTTCTATATAATGTAGCCTAAAGTTTCCTGATCATTAAAGTCTCCCATTGTCATGAATGTAATACGGGATTAACACCATACAATACAAATTTTGAAGATGACAATCCGTTTTTTGGTGTAAATATGACAAGGATGGTAAGTCAGATAATATCCAAAAACTTGAAATTTCGTCGTCCTGCATTGGGAATCGAACCGCGTATACCCGATAGTGCCCGGGAATGCTAACTACTACACCACACAGAACGATAAAGTCTCAAGTTTCCGATTAATTTGAATATAACCATCACAGGATTCGCTAGTCGAAGCAACCGGCATTCATGTTTAGCTAATCTGGAGGTTAAGAATCCTACACCGTAATTACGGGGTTACACCATATAACACAAAATTTGAAGATGATAATCCGTTTTTTTGGTGTAAATATGAGAAGGATTGTAAGTCAGATAATATCCGAAAACTTAAAAATTTCAAAACAAGTACTACCTTTGTTTTGAAAAATGGTTCTAAATGATTCATAACATTCTCAGAACTGTGAATGCATACTCTCGAAGCAAAGCATCAAACGAACCCTTCACACAAGGCGCTGTAATATTATTCATCACCAAGCCCTGTAACAATATCTCTGTATTTTTTTTTTGTTTTATTCAACAGTGTAACTAACTTTTTATCTGCCCTCGTAATTTTCAAGTTTTCTGATGTGATTTATGGTACGTAATGAGCAGTAAATACAGACAATTTGGAGATATCTGATTACTGTGTCAGATGAATTTCCACGTATTATGAAAAGAATATTTCTTCCACAGAATTTATATTTTTGCAAGATTGTATTTTGTAGAGGGTGGTGGCAGCTTTGTCATTTGCATATCGTTCCTCATTCCTTGTGTGCCAGTATTCTCTTGCTGTGGCGTAATCTCCAGAACTGCGATTATCGGAAAACAAACACCGTCGACATTTGAGTCCACGGTGTTATTTCCCTCTGTGTTTTAGTTCAGTCCACAAGTTTCCACGTCATCCATCCATTCACCTTCCTCTGCTATTTGCGTTGTTTTTCAAAGTTAATAGAGGTATAGCTTATTTTCCTTCTCCCCAGTTATATCTGTAGAAAGGCAATTTTAGTGCCCTTATTTCTTTCAGAAAACAATACGGTGAGTACGATTCGTGCATTATCAAATGATAGCGAAGGGAAAAAAATGAAAACGAAAGAGAACACTTTTACGTGTACAGAAAAAAAGGGATCGAGTATGAGCAATACTACCAAAGATTACACAAATGTACAGCATTGTCATATATTCCACAAATATTATTACAATTATTTCTTAAACTTTATTCACTAAGATGACAGTTTATTGGATTTACCAAACTTATCCCAACAAGTAATAATAATTAGCGCAGTCGAACAAGTTGTGACGTACTACAGAGGTAAAACATGTGTCAAAACGACAAATCTGTAGCGATATATTTCGCCCGTGTAGCTTAGTTGGGAGAGAAACATACTCCGGAGTGGTGGGGGGGCGCAGTTTCGATTTCCGTTACGGACAAATTCTTTTCACATTGGCGCCCGAGCGTAAAAACGGATGCACTGGCCATTGGGTTCATTGGAAAATGTGGGATGTTTGTTCCACACGTCGTCTGGAATTAATGAAGCAATTCCTACTTTGCTTCAAATAAAAACAAAATTAAGAGGTCATGCAGCCGGGACCATGTGTCGTCGTTGTAAGCAGTCGTCCCATATTCCATGAAGAATGTGCATTTGAGATATCCCAAACAACTGTTTGGTGTGTGGAATGTAACATCACACTAATTAATTTTTTCGAAGCACTGAAGAAGGGATTCTCATTTTTCCTGTCTCGCCGTGTGGAAAGAACGTCACATCATTGCGAGAAACTTAACAGCCGGGTTATCCTGGAAGTTCGGGTGCAAATATAACGTACAAGTTTGTCCACGCCGGGCATCGAGTCAGTCCCCTCACTCCGGAGTAAGTCTCTCTCCCAACTAAGCTACGCGGACAGAATGTCTCGCTGCAGATTTGTCGTCTTGACACATGTTTTCACCTCTATAGTACGTCACATTCCCGATGGGAAAGTTACACCGAAGCGAGGTACAAAGAGAGAGGAAGATACCCTTATTTATTACCGGGGGCCGGGGCCCGACTGCTTAACGTGCCTATCCGACGCACGGCGGATATTTATTGGTTCGAGAGGTCTTCTCCGTGGTAGTCACGAACGCTGAGCACTAGGCCACCCGCGGCCGTAATGAGAGAGCTGTAACCGAGGTATTATATATATCTTTCGTGACTTTGGCACTTGACGCTGATTGGCTGCACGCGCGCTTATTTGCATAAGGTGGTTTTAATGTTTTGGCTGGTCGGTCTATTATAGGTTTTGGATGATAACTTCTTGATTATACACATCGCATTCGTACGTTTAAGAAAATCTGATATTTTGCGATGAATGTCCGAATGAAAAAAGAAGTTACTTAGTGAAAAATAGTTTCTTTCTCTTATTGCGGAAACGCTCATGAAAATATCAATCCCTAAGCAGATTCAGGAAAAAAGATTCTGGCTTACAAAGCTATTGGAGCCAAGTTCGAATCCTAGGTAAAGCATCAGCAGCAGCTCAACGGGCCACATAGGCTCAAGAGCTGTCACAAACAACCAGGGTTGTGCAATTACGTGTAAATAAAGGTTTTCTACGTGACACGTAAATTACGCGTAAAATACGTAAAAAAATAAAAACGTAGCTTAGTGCTGTTAATTAACTTGCTATGTACGAATACCACAAAAAACGGAGATCCTTCAAAAACCAACATACACTTCAGTATTTTTATATTATCTTATTGGAACAGTGCAAACTGCCACGTCCACGTGACATACCACCAGGATACCACATACACATCAGTATCATGTCATATTTTTTTTCCTATAGCCTTCATATTCACGCTGGAAAATCCTTTTCTTTATGGCAATTGGTGTGGGGCCCACTTTAAAATATTATGTTCGGCAAAGGAAGTCAGAAGCCACGCTGCGGTGTAGTTTAAAGTGAAACGAGACGATAGGAACAATCAAAATGAGACGTTACCTGCTGACTCGCCTTTGATATCCATGCGCGTGCTGACGGCTGGCGGCTCCTGTCTCTACAGGGATTCACTGCTAGGCAGACACAGAAGTTCAACAACGTCGGCAACTTCTCGTTGACTCGGCGGTAAAACAATAACTATGTGAACTACACATTTTTTTTGTTATTTAAATGCGGGAGGTTTTAGTGTTGGCTTCAGTTCAAAGCAGACACCGTTTTTTTCCATTATCACTAGTCGTTGGAGACTTCAACATTCTAATTGAAGACTCCTCCCACTATGAATCGCTGTGGTCGACCTCTTCATAATCTTGAATTCTTTCAATATACATTGTGATATTTATCGATGCTAGTGCAAGAGGTAGATTATTTTCTCCATTTTTAATATACAAGAAAGAACAGATACATTATAATTTCTAAAGAAATCTGTTAATAGGTTGCTGAGCTGTATGGACAATCTTAAGAGAATAATGATTTAGTAGTGAAATGTACAAGAAATTTTAAGTTCAAAATGTAATATAATTAAAGTGGTTTTTATATTATAGTATTTATACACACATATGAAAGAAAATTAGTTTTTTACGTCTGCGTAAAAAACTGGTTTTCTACGCCAAGTAAATTACCTGTGTATTACGCGTAATTTACGTAAAATACGTAACTAGTAAATTACCTTTCCAACCCTGCAAACAACCCTCTCTGTCTCGGTCTTATATCTCTTTAAGTTTTGTATTCATTCTTCTAAGATCTTCAAGCACTACTTCCATCCTCCTTGACTTGGTTCTTACCATTGGTTTTGTTATTTCTATTGTGTTTACCATTCCTTCCTTCACAGTTGTCCATCTATTCTCCACGCATATCCAAACCATTTCATTTTCTTATCTTTGGACAAATGAGAAGAGGTGCGGCCTTTTATAGAGTTACTGAAATTCCTCAATATGTCTTCTCTCATATCTTTCGATCTACGCATAGCATAGAGACCCATATATCTTCCTCGGTACCTTTCTTTCAAGAGCCATAAAAGTCGTCCGTCATCAGTTTTTGTAGCTAACCAGGTTTCACAACCATATGTAGGCATAACCGAAAGCAGCTTAGGTATAATATTGTACATTATAGCTTGAAAACCCATAGAACTATTCAAAATCAGTTTCACTCTATCGGAAATGTCCAGAGATTGGGGTAAAAAAAAAGCAAAATCCAGCTTTCAGTTGGTTGATTTACTTTTACCGCATGTGCGTGCGTGCGTGAAGAGCCTTTATGGACCAAAAAAGTACTAATCAGCGTTCAATCATTGGTTCTTCTCTCCTACTAAGGAAATCTCTCTAGCATTTTCTCAAACGCCTCATCACAGGAGACGAAATTCAGTTCTTTATCGTAGAAACCGAATTCCCAAATTCTGTATTTCGTAAGAAAAAAAGTGAATGGCTGAGCCCGTCAAAACAATCGACTTCACAAGTAGAACAAGATCTTCACCCCAAGAAAGCCATATTTTGCGTTTAATGAGATATTAAGGGTGTACTTTCCGAATTGCTGGAAAAGAATCGAGCAGTCAGTTTTGAACAACTGTGACGGCTGCAAGAAAATTCGCCCCTAAAACGATTGAGGTTGAAATATATAATAACGCTAGACATCAGGTTGCAAGAATGACCCAGCAGAAATTTCTGCCACTCCGTAAGGCCGTGTTTCCGCTTTCACCTTGCTCGCGGGACCTCGCTCCTTTGGATTACTGTTTGTTCCGCTCAGTTCAGAAACATCTGAACGGGAAAATGCCATCAACAGTGAAGATGCTTCCTTTGACTCAAAATAGCACATTTTTTTCGCCGAGAATTCAAAAATTTGATATAAGGATGAGGAACAGATCGCAGCAGAAAACGAAGGGGAATATATAATTAATCCATGGGTCGGATCACCCGCATTTCTCAGTTGGTTAACGCACTGTATACAGTGTGGGAGACTGTGTTCGAATCCCCGTCCTACCGGGCATCGAGCCTGCGTTTTTCCGGGGGATTCCACAGACTCCCCGTGATTGGGGATGCGAATGTGTAGATGGTTCCCTGTAAAGTCGGCCCCGGACGCACTTTGTCCCTGATCCTCGTATTGTATTGTGTCGTGGAAGGCAACAGGAAGCCACTATTTTAATTTCCCAGGATTGTCTAGCATGGAAGTCACCTTGTGAGTGATGACCCACGCTAACCACGCTGTAAAAAAATTACTGTAGATGTTACGGTTTTAAACCGTTTTCCAGGGTGCCAACACAAAACCGTAAAATCTACAGTTTATGCCGTGCTCCAACACAATCAACATATTCGTTCCAGCCAAATTTTTGTGTTTTCGTGATTATTTGGACTGTGACTCGCTCCAGCCAAATTCTGTGCTGTTTTCTTCATTAAATGCGGTGTTGGAGCAAAGCTATAGCTTTGCTCCAACACGGCATAAAACTGTAGATTTTACGGTTTTGTGTGGGTACCCTGGAAAACGGTTTAAAACCGTAAAATCTACAATTTTTTTTTACAGTGCACCAACCTTCGGATTGAGGAGAAGAGGATGTGCTTCATTGATTTTGTGAAAATAAAGAGTTTTGACAAAGCTACGAACTTATTAGCCAACACCAAAAAAAAAAAAAAAAAAAAAAAAAATTATCGTGCGCGATACTACCTTGTAATATCTATACGTACTTCATTAATCGGTTTCACTACTGCTGCCAAAAGAGACAACAATTTTCATAAAAACCACTGCTTTCTACAAGTGTCGTCTTTTCTGTCTGTATACAGTTGCCAGCATTTTATAGATATTTTTTCATATCTCTCCTTCAGAACGGCATTTACACTGGGTGCTTCAATATAACTTTTTTAAAACTACTTTGTCATTCGTCCGCGATGTGTCTTGGTTCGAGTCCCGAATGAGTCATGGGTGGTGTGCGTGTCTTACTGCACTGGCTTTCACCCTTCCCTGGACCCAGTGAGCCTAAATCAGCAATGGACGATGACGTATGACTCTTACAGTTGTTCATAGTGGTCGTCAAACTCCGAAACAAAAAAAACAGAACTACTTTATTTTGTAAGCAGACGTGCCAGCAGTTATCAGGTAACCACGAAAGTATTTGCCATTTTTCGAGGGAGCAAAAGAAACACCTTGTAATGATTGAATCTACAAAGAGATGGCGTTCCGCCCGCTGTATATCGTCAGCTGAAATCCCAAGATGCCTTGCGCATATAAATCAGATGAGTAAGCAGTTAGGTAGTGGAAAGACGTACGATTACAATGACGGTATCAGTGGAGATTATTCGTGGGTGTTTGTTATATGAATTTAAACTCGGTTCATCTGCTGCAGAAACCACTATTCGCGTTTGCTTAGCATTCGGAGCAGAATCTGTGAAGGAACGCACAACTCGGAATTGCTTTCGAAAGTTCAGAGACTAAGATGAATCCCTTCAAGAAAAGTTCCGGAGTGGTCGTCCTGTTAGACTCGACACAGAATCCCTGAAAGTTGCTACTGTGCAAGACAGTAGCCAAACATGCCAGGAACTAGCATAGTCATTTGGTGTTAGAAATGAAATCATCCGAAGACATCTGTATGCAATAGGAAAAGGCATACAAATTGTCTAAGTGGGTTCTCCACGAATTATCTGCAGTGAACAAAGAGCAACGTGTCTCAGCTTGTCTTGCATTGCTATATCACCATGACAAGGAAGCATCTTTGGATAGGGTACTCACATGTGATGAGAAGTGGATCCAGTACAGCACCCCAAAACGTTCCAGATATTGGTTGTCCCCCCCCCCGTGACTCAATTCCTCACACATCAAAGCCAGTACTGCATCCACGTAAAGTTGTACTGTGTCTATGGTGGACAGCACGTGGTGTTGCTCATTATGAACTCTTGAAGCGTGACCATACGATCACCGCTGCAGTGTACAGTTAACAACTGAAATGTGTGTATGAGGACACGAAAAAGAAGGAAGCAGCACTGGTCAACAAAAAGGAGTTCTGCTCGTTCAAGATAACGCTCATACCCACTCCGCTTCATTGACCAGAAACACTATAAAACAACTTGGGTGGGAGTTTTTATGTCATCCAGCTTACTACCTTCAGACTATCACCTCTTCTTCAGACTAGCACTTGTTTCTTTCACTCGACAATAATTTGCGTGGACATGACTTCTCCAACTTTAATGAGTTGTATGCTGTCCACTAAAACGTTTTCTCTTCCCATGACCAGGCATTTTATCGCAGGGGTATACATAAGTTATTAACACGTCGGCAGAACGTTGTTGATGCCCATGGTAATAATTTTGATGAATAAACTGCTTTTCTACTACGTATGTGTTATACTTTGTCTCAGTCTCCGAAAACGACAAATACTTTTGTGGTTACGTGATACTTCATATGAGTTCATTTCTTATTTGATTTTTTGAATTGCGCATTTTGCTGTTTAATTGCAAAAACAGAGAGCACTGCATCTCATGACTGGTATTTGCCCGATAGAATTTAGAATTTGCCTAATTTTAGAATAAATACTGTATATTGTAAAAGCATAATCAGTAAGAAAAAATGTGACATATTATAACGAAGTAAATTTCTCCGTCATTTTTATCCGCGCCAGGATTCGAACCCGGGTCCCCTCATTCCGGAACAAGTTGCTCTACCAATTGAGCTACGCGGACGTTTTATTCTGATTCCTATCTGCCTTTATGTCGTGTGCGTCCTTCTGGCAGGTACGTCACATCTCCTGGTACGTTACATCATCTCCCCCTTATTTTTTTTTTTTTTTTTTTTTTTCGAAGTGCTGGAGAAGGGATTCCCTGATTTTTCCTATCTCGCGGTGTGGAAATAACATCACACCATTACGAGATTTTGAACGGTCGGGTCATCCGGATAGTTCGGGCGCCATTATAACGAAGTAAATTTCTCCGTCATTTTTATCCGCGCCAGGATTCGAACCCGGATCCCCTCATTCCGGAACAAGTTGCTCTACCAATTGAGCTACGCGGACGTTTTATTCTGATTCCTATCTGCCTTTATGTCGTGTGCGTCCTTCTGACAGGGACGTCACATCTCCTGGTACGTTACATCATCTCCCCCATATTTTTTTTTTTTTTTTTTTTGAAGTGCTGGAGAAGGGATTCTCTGAATTTTCCTATCTCGCGGTGTGGAAATAACATCACACCATTGCGAGATTTTGGACGGTCGGGTCATCTGGATAGTTCGGGCGCCATTATAACGAAGTAAATTTCTCCGTCATTTTTATCCGCGCCAGGATTCGAACCCGGATCCCCTCATTCCGGAACAAGTTGCTCTACCAATTGAGCTACGCGGACGTTTTATTCTGATTCCTATCTGCCTTTATGTCGTGTGCGTCTTTCTGGCAGGTACGTCACATCTCCTGGTACGTTACAATATATAGATTAAGTATCTTCATTCATAGTACTAGTATTAAGTTAGCATTACAGAATTCTCTTTAATTCAATGCAAAACCGGAACTGTTGTTTACAAAACTTTAATCAACTCTGCGCATAAAACAGCTTATATAGCTAGCTACCTGTACGTTTTCAAGCATTCCTACTGTAAACTGTACAAGAAACTGTATAACCTACTGTTTACACAATCACAAATGTTCCTCATAATTTAATCGATTCTAATCATACCAGACTATATTTGTTCTTGAAAACTTAAAAACAAAATATGATGAGCCAATCTGCAATATTTGTGTTTCAGGAAGAAAAAGATGCAAAAAAGAAAGAAGAATATGAAATGGAACACAAACAGAAAAAGGTAAGAAATGAGGATTAAAGCTATTTAACGCGTACTATTAAACGCGTACTAATGTGTCCATTAACGAGTGTTTAACAATATTAATAAATAATTTAGCGCTACAATACACGCTTTATAGCAGTGCCAATAAACGATTTACAAAAATACAGCGAAATATACATAATCATGTACATTGAGTGGACATTTCATCAGATACGCTGCAGCTCTTCATCCCAAGCACGAAACATAGGAAAGAGAGATTGAGAGTGTATTTGGCGTGCTACAAAGAACTCTATAGGAAAAGAAGAATGCCTCCTTCCAGTTCTCACCTGATCATTTCTTCAACAGCAGTGAAAATCATCTGTCAGTCGATATACGGCCTTCAAGAGAACGAGAAAATAGTGATCCAGACACACATCTGTATTACTTGATTCATCATCCAAGTAATCTAATTGCAGTATAAATGTACTATCTGATGAAAAAAATAAAAAAAAATGCATATCTTTGCAATTTTTAGATACCCACTTTTTACTATTAGGTGTATGCAAAAGTTTCCGCCGCCCCCGCTAGCGGGCGCAGTAGGGGTATAACCGGCCGGCGACCGGTGCTGCAAGTTCGTACATAAAACTAAGCATGGCAGTCGATAAAGTTCATTCGCGGCACTGTTTGTTATTCATGTTTAATTTAGGGGGAAATGCGAGTGCAGCATATGGTTCAATATGTCCGGCGTTTGGCGAAACGGTTATGGATGAACGAACGTGTCGAGAATGGTTTGCCAAGTTTGAGAAAGGTGATCTAAGCTTGGAAGACAAGCCACGTGCAGGTTGACCGCAGGAACTCGCAGACGAGAAGCTGGAATCGCTGTTGCAAGAGGATGCCACACAATTGACAACGCAACTTACTAAACGTTTGGAAGTGGCTCAATCGACGGTGGTACGGCGTCTGCAGGCCTTGTGGAAGATCCATAAGATTAGTAAGTGGGTTCTGCGTACTTTAACGGAGCGTAATATTGGTCAACGATTGGGCGTCTGCATGTCGTTGCTGAAAGCGTTTCAAGGGAATAATTTCTTGTGGAAGGTTTTCGCCGGGGATGAAAAATGGGTCTATTGCGACAACCCCGTACTCAAGCGATCCTGGATTGACCCAGGCTAGCCATCAACATCCATTGAAAACCTGGATATCTACGGGGAAAGATGTTGTTGTTGTGTGGGGGGCGGCGCTGTGGGATATGCACGGAGTGCTGTACTTCGAACTGTTTAAACTGGGAGAAAACAATCACTGCACAATGATATAGCGATCAGTTGATGAAACTGATCGCCGCAATCGAGCAAAAACGCCCATGGACCGGTAAAGGAGGCATCAGAGTCATCCTGTTATACGATAATGCCAAACCACATGTCCGTGCCACCACGAAATCAACCATTGAACAGTTACACTGGGAGGTTTTACCGCACCCGGCTAACTCCCCGGACATTGCACCCTCAGACTTTCATCTGTTTCGCTGTATGCAGCATGCCCTAGCCCAATAGCGGTTCACCACAGTTCCAGAGATGGAAAATGTCGTCACTGCGTTCTTCAGCTCAAAGCCAAAGTTCATTTATCACAGGGGCATTCATTTGTTGCCTGGAAAATGGCAAAAGGTCATTGATGCTAACGGCCAATGTTTCGTTGAATAAATGCGTACTGGTTTCCTGATTGTCCCTGTTTCTTTTCTCATTAAAACGGCGGAAACTTTTGCATACCCCTAATAAATTTTGAACGAATCAATGTTTTACCCACTGTAAAATCAAATCGATTTTCGCGGCAATTTCTGGAAACCAATTAATCACGTAATACGAAGGAGGCCTGGAATTCCGCTTCTCTGGCTATCTGTGCTACTAAAAATTCGATTTGAAAAATTATTTTTGCGCCGCAGAGAAATATAAGAAACAGTTCGTATATACACTGAAGTGCCATAAAAACTGGCACACCAGTCTAATACTTGGTAGGTCCCTCACGGGAGCGCAGAACTGCAGAAATACGACGGGGCATGGACTCTACTAGCTTCTGGAAATATGCTGTAGGCAATGCACACCATACTTCCTGCAGAACGTTCCACAATTCGGATGTAATCAGAGGTCTCTGATCCCTCTGTTCTATAGCGCGTTGCATGGCATCCCAAATGTGTTCAATCACGTTCAGATCTGGGGACTTGGGTTGGAATGGAAACACCCCAAACTCAGATGAATGCTCCTCTAACCATAATGTGGCGTCCCGACACTTGTGTGGAGGAGCATTGTCCTGTTGGAACAGGCCCAACCCATCAGCATGAATGCAGGACATGAACGGGTGTACCTCGTCAGAAAGGATGCGCACATAAGGTTGACCAGTCACAGACGTTTGTAGACGTACCAGGGGTCCCAGTGAAGTCTAGCTAAACACACCCCATACCATTACGGACCCCCCTCCACACACACCAGCTGGTACAGTTCCCTGTTGACAGGCGGGGTCCATGGCTTCATGGGGTTTGCGCCACACACGAATCCTTCCATCTGCCTGATACAGCTGGAAACGCGACTCGTCAGACCAGGCTACTTATTCACAGTCATCAAGTGTCCAGTGGCGGTGTTGCCGTGCCCAAGCGAGGCGCAAAGCTTTGTGTCATGCACCTATCAAGAGGACTAGAGTTGGGCGTTGGTTCCCAAAGCCCATATCATGCAGGGTACGTTGCACAGTTCAGACGCTGATGCTTGTTGAGGCTCCAGCATTGAATTCCGATGATACCTGCGAGAGTGTTGCACGCCTATCGCGTGAAACGATTCTTGACAACCGACGATGGTCACGTTCACCCAATGTAATTTTACGGCCACACTGGTATCGTAGGTTGAAGGTTTTGCCGGAATTCTTGTAGCCACGGTACACCCTTGCAATGTTCGTCTGTGAAAATCAGAACTTCTTTTCTGCCTCCGAAATACTATGGCCCATCTCACGAGCGCCAACTGTGACACCGCGTTGAAAATCGCTTAAATCGTTATTACTTGCCATTCGCATGCCGAAAACAGCTCTGACAGCTGGCAAGGATGTCTTTCGCTTTAGGCGGCCGCAACCGAGTACGCGTAGGTGACGTTGCTATGTATTTTGCATAAGCTCGTCTGTAGCAGTTTTTCTGGCACTTCAGTGTATATTCTTTATTTTTTTACAATTCGCGGTTTTGCGGCTATGTGGAATTTTTACTTTCTTTCCATAAATATTTTTTAGCTGGGATACCCTCGACTATGAAGAAAATTTGTGTCATATTTTTTTCAAACAACGCTCAGTTTTCCGCTAGAGTTGTTAATGCTTCATTGCGCATTCTGATATTTGTGCTTCTAAGAGTACGATTTAAAATATCCTTCTGTTTAGGACATCTGCCATTATGAGGAATATTTTGCGCGCATTTTTTAATGTTTCACAACGCACACTTCTGGCACTAGGGGTTTTAAGAGCATACTTATATCTGCAAATGCATCTTTGCTTCTAAACATTCCGTTAAAAAAAATCTGTACTGGGTAACTTTCATTATGTAGAACTCTTTCCATATTTTGTGTTCAGCTGAAGAGAGTAAATTCAGATTCTTTTTATTTAACTATCTCTTCTTCTAGTATTCTGGTACGAAAAGTTCTTTTCGTGCCGAAAAGTGTCTATTATGGGAAACGTCTAGCTTATACTTTTTACTTTTCTGTAATGCATAGCTCTATCGTAAGGGTCAGAAATGTACTCTTGCATCTGAAGTCACAGCTTCAGTTCTAAAAGATGAATTGAAAGAACATCTTCTGCATAGGATACCAATCACTGTGACAAAGATTTATCTAGCTTTCCTGCTCATAACGTTGCAAAGATTTTCCATCAGAGGACGCAAGCATTTATATCTGCTTACGACTATATCTTATTTTCTGGAAGCCCGACCGAAAGAATAGGATAGAGGTTTTTGTGAAAAATACTCTGGGTGAATTTTCAAATTCAGCTTTCTGATAGGTGCTCGAGTTGATGTTTCTGTTTCAAACAGCTTCTCCTACAGTAAAATGACGATTTAGAAAGTTCTTTTGCTTCGGACTGAATGCATTAGCTGTGACGAACAGATTGTTAGTTGTCACAAATCATTAGTACCAACATTTAATATGACAATAAGTGTTCAATGATTTCATGATCATCAATGACCAACATTTCCGATTTACTGCTGGATAAAGGAATCCTGAAACTTCTTCCACAACGCCCTGCTTCGAGCCAGTCTCCTCCATGTCACTCCGACCCGCTTTTGAATTTCACTCACATATCTCCCTCGAGGCCTTCTTCTGGGTCCTTTTCTTGTTCCTTGGAATCAATGACTTATCATCATCAACAACAAACATTCCCGATTTACTGCTGGATGAAGGAATCCCCAAACTTTTCCCACAACTCTCTGCCTTCAGCAGGTATCCTCAAGATCACTGCGAAATGCTTTTAAATTTCACTGACATATACTTCACGTGGTCTTTTTTCTGTCCCTTGGAATCAGTGATTTATCATAATCAACTACAAGCATTCCCGATTCACTGCTGGACGAAAGTATCTACATACTTCTTTCACAACTCTCTGCTTTGAGCCGGACCTCCTCAAGGTCACTGCAACATGATTTTAAATTTCACTGACATATATCCCACGTGGTCTTCTGTCTTTTTCTGTCTCTTAGAATCAGTGGTTTATTATCATCAACGACAGTCATTCCCGATTCACTGATGGATGAAGGAATCCGCAAACTTCTTCCATAGCTTTCTGTCTTGAGCCCGTCTCCTCAACGTCACTGCGACATGCTTTTAAATTTCAGCCACATATATCCCGCTTGGTCTTCTTCTGTGTCTTTTTCTGTCCTTTGGATCAAATGTAGAGGATTTTTAGGAAGGGAATGTCTGACCCCAGGTCTTAAACAACCCTTAGAAATAGGAAACTAGGAGATTTGGGTTAGACTGCCCGATAGGAAAGTGGCACGGAAGCGTAGTAGAAAGGGAAAGGAAGACTCCCTTATTTATTACCGGGGGGGGAGTACCTGGGGTCCGATGGCTTAACGTGCCCATCCGACGCACGGCGGATATTTAGTGGATCGAGCGTTCGTACCTGCCTGGGGTCGAACCTGGGGTCCTTTCCGTGGCAGCACGAACGTTGCCCACTAGGCCACCCGCGGCCCTCTGTCCCTTGGCATCAGGGATTTATCATTATCAACGACAAACATTCCCGATTTACTGCTGGATGAGGGAGTCCCCAAACTTCTTCCACAACTTTGTGCCTTGAGCCGGCTTCCTCAAGGTCATTGCGACATGCTTTTAAATTTGACTGACTTATATCCCACGTGGTCTTCTTCTGTATGTTTTTCTGTCCCTTGGAATCAGCGATTTATTATCATCAACGACAAACATTTCCGATTCACTGCTGGATGAAGGAATCCGCAAACTTCTTCCACAACTCTCTACTTTCCAGTCTCCTCAAGGTCACTCCGATATGTTTTGAATTTCACTCACGTATCTCCCACGTGGTCTTCTGGGTCTTTTCGAGTCCTCTGGAATTCAGTCTAGCATTTCAGTGTTCCAACGGTGGTCAGTTCTTCTCGCAAAATGTCCAACTCAATACCACTTCTGACAAGGCCGTAGCCAGGATTTTTTTTCGGGAAGGACTAAAATTTGTTTATCGGTGAGGTACTCATTTCTTTTTATGATTGAATGGAAACTGAAATTTTCTAGAGTACAATTCAAAAAGCTATACCAACCCTTCCCTCCCCCACCCATTTCTGGGATTAATTGCAAAATCTTTCTCATAAATTTGCGTTATTTATAAACTTTTCGCCTATAAATTTGCTCTAAACATAGATCAAACACAACGGGAGGTAATTCCTTTAAATAACTGTTTTTTTTCAATGAAAACAAAAACATCATTTGTTGAATTTCAATTGCCAAAAATTGAATTGATTGGGATTTACGGGGGGGGTCTAAGACCCCCTTGGCTACGGCCATGGCTTTATAATCTTTTATCATGATGCCATCAACTTTTGTCATTTTCCTGATCCTATGATGAGCTCGTCTGTGTATAAAGGAAAATGCACGAGAAATTTCTTGGTTTCAGTCTGTTTTCCTATATTTCTTGGTTTCGCTAAGTATGCATCTCACCATGCTTATAACATTCGATGATTATCACATTTTATATTATCACATTCTTTGATTCAAAAGACGTGCACATGTACCCGATAATCCAATATCAACTTTTTCTTTTCTTCGTTTTTTTTAATCTGTTTTGAAGGCAGTTAAAGCATAGGCAAAGGAATGACAATTTGCGGTAAAATGTTTGAAACTCTGAAGCAGCAGATTTAATTCTTTTGTTGGAATATGCTGGGATCTTGTCCTTGACAGAACTCAAGGATAGCTATGATGCGCTCGTGTGTGTATAAAGGAAAATGCACGAGAAATTAGATCAAACATACAAATCAAGGAAAACATTTCGCAATTATTAATGTCACTGCACTTTAGAGTGTTTCAATGAAAAGCTATTTCATATTCCGACACTGCTGAGTAAACATCCCTTTAAAAGGAAAAAAGGCTTATTTTTTTTGTCGTTTTCCTCTTTTAAGTGCGTTTAGTTTTATTAGAACAGTGCTTTTGATCCAAAATTTCAAAAGCTTCCTTTAGAAATTCGACGAAAATGAATAGCAATCATAATGTGCTTTTATGTAGTTAAAATAATGCGAATATTTCTTTTTATATTTCATTATCCCTTACGTTAACCTAAAAATCCTGGCGAATATACGGCGGTGAATATAAGCATTTTTTAAATAAAAGTGCTTTTGATATAAGATTTGAACAGCTTCCTCTAGAAATTAGTCAGATTGTGCAAATTAAGTTTTTATGTTTTTGTGACATGTATCCCAAACGAAAGTTCAAATAATCCAACTAAAATTAATATTCTAACAATGCTTATTTGTTTAATTATTTAATGATTCCAGCGTTACACACACACACACACACACACAAAGAAAAAGAAAACAAGTGAAGATTAATGCGATAAACAAAAAATGTTTTTATTTTCATGTGCGGGTACCAAACTAAAATAAAAATTAATTTTCGGGTTCAATTTTTTTAATTCCCCACATTCATCTAGATGTCATTGCACTTTACTGAGTTTCAGTAAAAAGTGATTTCATGTTCCGTCACTCCAAAATAAATATCCCTTTAAGAGGAGGAAGGAGGCTTTTTTTGTTGTTGTTGTTCTCTTTTAAATGCGTTTGGTTTTAATTTGACAGTGCTTTTGAATCAAAAAAGAACAGTTCCTCCGATAAATTCGGCGAAAATTAATAGCAATAATAATAATGTGCTTTTATGCAGTTAAAATGTGAATATTTCTTTTTATATTTCATTATTCTTTACGTTAACTTACAAATCCCGGTGAATATATAAATCGACGGTGAATACAAGCATATTTTTTGTTTTTGCCCATCTGCTTTGATGAATTAATGAAACCGACGATTCCGTGCATTCACTGCAACATATTATTACGCTGGTTTTTATTGAGTTTAGAAATTGGGGATAAGACATTTTTGTGAGAAGAGAATCTGTAAAATCTGGTTTAATAGAAAAAATGCATCCACAGAAACAAAGACTCCGCACAACGAGCCTCCAGACAGGAATACGTGATGCTATAGATTAAACGGAGTAGTGGTACATTCTGCAGCAGCGTGAGTCGAAAACAGCCTCATAGCTAATGTCAAGTGTTTTGATTTTGTCAGATAAATAGCAAAGACTGCAGATACGAAGAAAGGCGAAGTTGTTGGGCTGGTGTTGAAAGAGACAGAACGCGCTAAAAACGGACCAATGCAAATCCCTTAGAAAAAGACAACTCAGAAATATTGCGCCCGTGAATCGCGATTAAAAGTTGCGTGGTAATGATGGAAAAGTGCAAATGCATGAGAGTGGATTTTTCCATCTGAAGTAAAAACCTCGGAAAGACTTATACATAATAATGAGGTTGAAACTGAGCCTCCAAGTTTGATGGGAATTTAAAGAGAACGAGTCAACTCTTGGAACCAGCAGAAAGAAACGAAGGCAAAAAACAGAAAAAAGAGAAAATCGCTCCTTGGATAGAATTAACGGATGTGGATTCCTCTCGCCTGATATCAAACTACAGTAGGTATTTCTGCGCCCAGTGAAAACCGCAAAATATTGCGCCCCCTCATTTGCCTTTCTATCTTACACACGCGCATACATACAGATATCCACATAAATATATACTTTTCAACAAAACAAAATTAACATCACATCTATATTTTTGCAAACCTTTAGTTGTCGCTTTACCTTTTTATTATAAAATGGCCATGTCATCATACTCGCGCAATTCATTCAGTGTTCAAAAACCCTTTCTTTCTATCCTGGGACGTCTCGAGAATTCGAAATTAGGATGGGCGACGGGGAGGACGAGTATTATTTTTTCTGGGGGCAAGTCTGATAGCAACTTTATTTACAAAACACTGAAAGAAAGAATTTATTTTGATTTTTTTACAGGCTTCAAATGTATTTGTGCAATATCCCCTGCACATCCTGGATGCATACTCATTAATTTTGGAACTGTCTTGAAGTTTTTACACTTTTTGGAATACAAAAGAATCTAAAGTTTAGAGTCATTTTTTGCTAATGTTCCGTCCATTCATTTTTAATAAAATTAGTAAAACTTTGTTGAGAAGTGTATATTCATGTGGATACCTGTATATCAAACGTGACACACTGCCACCAGCACCAGTAAAACGCTCTGATTAAAAGAAAATTTCATGCCTAGGAGAAAGATCTTAAAGCAAATGCTTTCATGGATTAGGGTTGAAAGGAAATGTTCATAGTAATGTCATTAACTTGCACATTTCCCCTCAACAGTCCACGTTAGTATGATTCCAACAGACAGACAATACCTACCCCTCCTTAACTCCTTTCCTTCAAGCCAGCAACCTTGTCTTGCACTCATCTTTCCCAAAGCCGTCGCCATCCTCGTCCTGCACACTCATTGCCCTAGGAAAGCCTTAAGAGCGCTGGTTTAGCTTTGGTCTCAACTTCCCGTGTTGGAATCCCTTGCTTAGTAGCACCAAAAAACAGCAGAGCAATTACTAATGACCTCAGTGAATTCCTATTCACCCTCTTCACTCGCCCCTGGTCAAACTAACTTGAAAAAAAAAGGCGTAAAATGTGGATTCGGGCGAGTGAAGAACAACTGAGTTTCCATGGTCCTGCAGATGCTATATTGATAACATTTCTACGGAGAAGGAAAAACACATTTTTTAGGGGGGGGGATACGTACGGCTACACGACGGAAAACACGGGAATCAATTATTCCTTGACAAATTCCAAATAATATTTTAAAGTTAAAAAAATTAAAATATGGCACATCGTGAATCGGGTGGGCAAGACAATTTTCAGGGTGGGCTAGACCCTACCATCGCACCCCTTTGGCGACGTCCTTGTTTATGTGATAAGCACAATCAATCTGACTGTGATATTTGTACGGTATTTCCCAACTACTTCGACACCATATCAAACGGACCGAATGCAGCTGGCAGTCGTGGATCGCAGTGGCAATAATGATGGAATAGCCTCCAAAGAATTTTCATTTTTTTTTTCTGAACGTGAGCAGCTGACATCCTCTGAACATTTAGGGAAAAATGTAAATTTTAGGCTACGAATGCTACCGAAACTGGCGAAATATATTAAAAGCAAATTCTGTAAATGGACAGATGACAAAGCATGGCGCGAAAAATCTGTACCAGAGCGTGGTGCAAAACAAAGCAATGTAAGAAGAGCTGTCTGAGCATGATACAAACCAATGCATTTTAGCTTTGCCAGTTAAAAGATGAAATTTATTTACAGCTAAAAATTACACAAATTAAAAAATTGTTGTCAGGCTCCGTTATAGAACCTATATGCATCTTTGTCAGGATTCCTCTAGGGTCTAACTCAATAACGGTGCCTGACAAAATGTCCGGTTATCTAAACATAAATACTCTATTCGTTTTGGCCTAACCAACACTGCATTCGCCAGGACTGTGGCTAAGGGAAGTTACACCCCGAAATGGCATCACGCCAAGGTACTCACCTCTGCTATTAATAAGGGTATTGTCTTATTTACAGTGTCTATATATCTTGAAATACGGTGATGTATGCTGTAACGATGAGGTGCCATTTAATACCCCTTACCCATGGCGATCTTTAATTGCGTACCAACCCTATGTGAGTGGTGTCAAAACTGCATGATTAAATAATTAGAACTATTCGCCAAATTCGAACTTCCCCGTTGGCAACAGTTTTTGTAATTACTATTGCACTTCGGTCTTTCCATACTGTATATGTTTGTGTTTGCTTGTTCCTTACAGCACTCTGCCTGATGATGAGGTTATAGTAACCTCGACAGACCTTGCCTTTTATTATTTTAACTTGTGCAATTTTTAGCTGTAAATAAATTTCATCTTTCAACTGGCAAAGCTATTGAGTCATTTCATAATGATTGGCCGATGCCGACAAAGCGAATTTGAATAGCTGGTTACAAGGGACGCCTCGTAGGAGGAACTACCAAACGCCCATGCAAATCGAATCTGTTCAGTCCACGTGTATAAAACGGTATTTCAGACAGATCTCAGCAGTTGAGGACGTGATGGAGCAACCCGACGTGAGATTAGTGATTTTGCACGAATTCAAACTTGGCAGGAATGTGTCCGAAACGACCGCAAATGTCAATAGAGCGTGGGTTGTTGGAACGAAGAGTGACAGAACTGTCCGTAGACTGTTTTCCAAGTTCCATGCTGGTGTTCCCATCGGCCATAAGCCCGGAGCTGGTCGTCCGGTTCTGTGTGACACTGTACATTTAAGGCGGAAAGAGGAAGAAAAACCAACGTCCACAGTACATGAGCTCAGTGCCGAACTTGTCGTATCATCAGCGACAGTTTCCAGACACCTGGCAGCTATGGGCAAGGTTAGAAAATTGATACCTGGGTTCCACACGAACTCGCCGAACAGCAGCAAATACGGCGTCTGGAAACATGCATTGCACTCCAAAAACGTGAAGCTAGTGCTCCCTTTCTGCATCGGATCCTTACGGTTGATGAGAAATGGATGCTTTATGACAAAAGGAAGCGAACAGCGCCGTGGCTCGATAAAGGGGAACCACCCAAACACATGTCCAAACCCGAGTTGCACCCACAGAAGGTTCTGATCTCTGTGTGGTGAACTGCCAAGACTGGTTCATTATGAGTTTTTGCCGCGAGGTCAAACAATCACAGCGGACGTGTGCTGCCGTTATCCGAAAGCATGTCACCCAGAAATTATGCAGCAAACAACCATCGCTGGCCAATTGTTTGGGTCTCATACTGCTTCAGGATGGCGCACGACCGCATGTGTCTATTGGAAGCATGCGAAAAGTCAACGCCTTGGGGTACGACGTCCTCTCTCACCCTGTATATTCACCTGACTTGGCCCCCTGAGACTTCCCGTGTTTTGCTATTTGGGCCGCTTCTTGAGGAGCAAACGGTTTGCTAACAAGGATGCTGTGATTTCTACCGTTAGCGATTCCTTGGACCACTGTGATACCAGTTTCGGCCACCGTGGCATTTTTGCACTGAAAACACGTTTGGCCGCCCCGGTGGCGCAGTGGTCTAAGCGATGGCCTCTAATCATTCGTCCGAACGGGGTGCGGGTTCGAATCCCGTGAGACATGGGTGTTGTGTTTGTCTTACGGCACTGGTTTTCTCCCTTCCCTGGAACCAGTGACCCTAAATTAGGGACGGGCGACTGCTTATAGCCCATTGAGTTGCTCACGGTGGTCGCTAAACCTTCATTCAAAAACAAAAAAACAAAACAAAACAAAAAAACGCGTTGGGCACAGTGTATTGCTGCCGAGGGCAGAACTTTTCGTAATAAAATGCATTTCGTCGTCTGTTACTGCTGTTTGTTCCTTTGTGTCCGAATCGGCCAATAATTATGAAACGACCCAATAAAATGCATTGGTTTGTATCATGCTAAGACAGCTTTTTTTCCATTGCTTAGTGTAACTTTAGCACGAATTCAGTGATACTTGCTTCGTGGTGCGAAACTTTTAATTTCAGTTTTAAACAGAATATAAGCAGAAATTTTTGAGCCCTCTCTTGAACTGCGCCCGGGGCAGCCACCCCGCATGCCCCGCCCTTGGGTTTGCTGGTTACAGACAACAAGCGGCATATCATAGGGTAGTATTATGCTAAAATTGTGCGACGTTTCACCAAGGAAATAATCAGTGATGGTCGTTAGAAATCGCCCCTGTTTGCAAACACGTTAGCGTCGAAGAGGAGGCTGGCTTGTTAGTAAGTACAGTTTGTAGACTCTTCCTTTGCTCGAATTGTGCGACGTATGACCAAAGACATGATCTTTATCAGTGGTGGCCTAGGAAGCCGCGACTGTTTGCATATCCAGAGCGTTGAAGTGCACGCTTGGTCTAAGCGCTGGCTTCTGACTGATCAGTCGCATTTTTTCGAGCTCCTGCCAGTATTAGAAGTTTCGTGTGAAGTTTGTGGTTTTTTTTGCGTTTGTTCTTTGACAGTTCGTGTGTTATTACCTGAGTTCCTTCCTCGCAAGTAGTGAGGCGTACAAGCTGTACGTGCTTATTTTTTCGTTTTTTGCCTGTTCTTGAGTGTTGCAAGCTGCAACGCTCGAGCCGCGAGGGTTAGTAGCCGGGCTGGCTACTACCTCCACCAGCATGAGTGCCATATACCCGTCTATATCTCCTTCCTCTGCGCTTTCTTCGTCGTCTGTATCTTCCGTGACCACCATGAATGGTGTTCAGTCAAATAGTGTTGTGGTTTCGTCGCCAACTGTACCGCTGGTTACAAATGTGCCGGAGGCTGGGTCAGAGGTACCCAGCTCTTCTATTCCTGTGTCTCGTTCGTTCGCCGCGGCTGTGAGTGCGACTTCTACTTTACATAGTGCTTCTGTGTCTTCGCGACCAGAGTTTACACGTGTTGCTTCCGCTTTAAGGATAACATTACCACTCGACTCTCCTCAAGGTAAGGAACTTTCGTCTGCCTTACTTTTAAGTGTATTTGTTCCTGCTCTGCGCGACACCCCCCTCCCCAAATATTTAAATGCTATTTCTAAAGTTGTACCCGGAGAAAGCATTGTGTCTATTATCCGCTTGGGAGGGGGTGTTGTCGTGCACTTCACTCATCAACAGGCAGTGGACAAAATCCTTGCTTTTGGCTTGGACATTGGTTCCGTACATCTCCAACCAGTTGCAGCAGCTCAAAGACCAGTGACTGTCACCTTGTCTCTAGTACCCACAGCTGTGCCTGACTCGGTATTAATGGATGCCCTTAACACCATGGGGCGAGTGGTTGGTACCACAAAGTACCTCCCAGCTGCTGCTCGCGACTCCCCCTGAAACATGTTCAGGGCGGTCGTCGTCAATACAGAGTCATCTTTCCAACCCCACAAGCAATAGTTAACCGGCCAACCACCCTGGAACTCATAACTGAAACCCGGACCTACATTTTCAATCTGTTTGCTGGCGTTCAGTGCTTCCGATGCAAGGGTGAAGGTCACCTTGCATCGGCATGCCCACATTCCACAGCTGCTACTGTTCCAACTCAATCACTTGATGCTGCTGTTCCAGCGGGGACTCTGCCCACCGCTCCGGACTCTTCCCCACCCTCCCCACTCAATCTGTTCCAGCTGCCGATCCTGGTTCCACCTCTGTCGTATCACCTCCAGTGGTCCGTGTTGCTTCGGCATCCACTGACCTGCAGGAATTTCCACCGTTGCCAGCGTCTGAAGGGGCCTCCACCCCCAAGGTTCAGCGGACCAAGAGGCAAAACTCCCCTGGCTCAGCGAACCGTCGTACGAGTTCCTCGGACCGCCAGAAATCCAGGAAGACGGCTACATCCTCGTCACCTTCACCTGGACCGGCTCCTGTTACTTCTTCAGTTTCCATCTACAACCGTTTTACCTGTTTGCCGAACGATGATTCCATGGACGTTACCGATCCCGATTCTGAAGAAACTTTATTTGCTGAATCTGATGACGACTCTCCTGACCCCTCTCTGGTTGACATCACCTCTATGTTTGCTGACATTGAGGTGCCCTTAACTCCCCTCTCATTCACAGATCTGTATGCCTTGATTGCTCGCCCCAGACGGGCGAAATTGATTACTCTCCCTTGTATAGCAAGTAAACTCTCTCACCTTCCGGAGATGCTAACCCAACTGACGTTCCTGCATGAGTTCTTATTAAATGTTGATCTGCCATCCGGGACAGAGCAGTACGCTCGCCGGTTGGCGTATTTACTTAAAGTTTTGAAGGCAGAACTGGAAGGTTGGATGCAGCAGCCCCAGTGATGCCTTCCCTAAATGTGCTCTGCTTTAACTGTAGAGGCCTTGCGTCTTCAGCCGCGAATGCTTTGGTCTTCGAGGACGTTCGTTTCCTGAGGACAGATATCCTCCTCTTCCAGGAGACGAACTGTTCCTTGGCGACCGGGTATTCCTGCTGGAGACGCTGGCCCTACGCTTTTTATCACAACTACCGGACGCACATTGGGTCCGGTACAGCGATTGCATTCCGTACTCGGTTTCATTCTCTTCTTTCAGATATCGTTGAGTCACAGAGTCTGCTGGGCTCCTTTCAAGGTATCTCCTTTAGTTATCTTTCCCGTCGTTTTCATGTTTTCAATTTGCATATGCCACAATCATCGGTTGATGCTGATGCTCTTCTTTCGCATTTGATTTCCCTTCTTTCCCAAATTCCTCCTTCTGAAATCGTTCTTATTGGTGGTGACTTCAACTGCACTCTCCAACCGGGTCTTGACCGTGATGGTTCCGGGGAGAGTCGCCTTAACCTTTCCTCCCAACTGTCTCAACTAGTTAGTAATTTTTGTCTCATTGACGCATTTCGTACCATCCACCCTCTGTCCCGTGAATTCACATGGTTTCCTCCGGCCGCCTTAGCGCATGCTGCGGCTCGTCTCGACCGGTTTTATGTTTCTAGTTTCCTCCACTCCTCCCTTGTTGAAGTAACCCATCATCCTTCTGTTTCCTCCGACCATCGTCCTGTTCTTCTGGAAATATTTTTGTCCTCTTTCTCTGTCCCCCCTCCCCGGTTTGGTCTCTCGATGATTTTCTCCTTTCCGATCCCACGTTTCAGGCCGAAGTTCGTTCGATTATTTCTTCATCCATTTCTGAACTTCCTCTCACGGTTGACCCAGCAGCTCTGTGGCTTTCCACCAAACTTTCTATCCTATCGTTTGCACGTCAGTTCTCTTTTTCGTCCCGTTTTCACCGCTTTCATGATTTAACTATTCTTCACCGTAAACTACAGTTCCTTTCTCCTTCAGATCCATCGTTTGCAGCTCTTCAATCACAACTTCATAGCATTCTATCTTCCTTTGCTTCTTCGTCTCTTACCCGGTTAAAGTTTTCCAAGTTACATTTTCATGATGACCCGTTTCAACACCTTCGACATCTTGAATCCCACCGTGCTCTGAGTTCCAACATTTCTTTTCTCTCGCTTCCAGATGGCTCAACTGTTTCTGATCCAGTGCAGATCTGTGATCGAACTTTTCAGTATTTCACTGATCGGTTTCGATTGCGGGTCCTGCCGCCTGCAGAGAATTCTCCATTATTATCACATCTTCCTCAGGTCCCGTCTTTTTTTCCCCCTCCTTGGTTTCACCGATCTCTCCCTCGGAGGTTCGTTTTGCCATTTCTAGTCTGAATGACCGCTCCGCCCCTGGGGCTGACGGTCTTCCACTTTCTTTTATAAAACCTTTCTTCCTGCTCTGCTTCCTCTTCTCGTTGCTTGTTTCAACTCGATCTTTTCTTCTTCGACTTTCGTTTCTTCTGACTTTGCTTTTGCTCTTCTCCGCCTAATTCCTAAAACTGGTAATCTTGGTCTTCTATCTAACTGGCGCCCCATCTCGATTCTTAACACCGACTACAAGATCTTTGCAAAAATTCTGGCTCTTCGCCTTAACCCTGTTCTACAATTTATTATTCATCCTGACCAAACTTATACGATCCCTTCCCGTTCGATTGCAACTAACATCACTACCATCCGTGATTTACACTCTCTTGCTTCCCGTCTTTCTGAACCTCTTGCTATTTTTAACCTAGATCAGAAACAAGCATTCGATTCTGTCCATCATTCTTATCTTTTCTCTGTTCTTCGTCACTTTGGCTTTCCTTCCCTTTTCTGTCAGGCACTTTCCAATCTATATTCCCATTCTTACTTTCGTGTTCGGACCTCTTCTTTTATGACGGCTGCTATTCCTTTTGCAAGCGGTATCCGGCAGGGTTGTCCCCTGTCGGGTCAACTGTTTGCCCTCACGTTTGAACCACTTCTTATTTCCCTTCGATCTCGTTTGCTGGCAGGCATTCCGCGTGGTGTGGCCTCCACACGGCACCATCGCGTGGTTTTGTCGGCCTATGCGGACGACCTTACTCTTTTTTTACGTTCCCAACAGGCTTTTGGTGTTGTTTTATCTACCTATACTGAGTATGCTTCAATTTCAGGTGCGGCCCTTAATACCTCTAAATCTGTTGGCTTGTGGGCTGGCTCGTGGTCGTCCCGCGGCGACCGCCCTTGGGGTGCCCGGTGGTCGACCACGGTCATCAAACTTCTTGGAGTGTTCATCGGGAACCCGGTGGCGGTTGCTGCCGCCACTTGGGTCCCCTTTGGTGCAGGACATGAATCGACGCCTTGCCCCTTTTCGCCGTTTGAAACCGTTTCTTTCTTTTTTAGCAGGTCGCATCTTCTTTCCGCTTTTCTTCTTCCGGCCCTTTCTCATACTTGGTTTGCTCATTTCCCTCCTCCCCTCTTTCTTCGTCACGTTCAATGTCTTTTTACAAATTTTATTTGGGATGTCGTACATTGGGTTCATCGATCCACGCTTGTCCTTCCGGTTTCTTTTGGTGGTCTTGCCCTTCCGGATTTGTCCCTTAAATCGAACGCTTTCCATCTCCAACATTTTTTGAGGATTTTTTCCTTCCTTGCGGTTCTTCGATTACTATAATTGACACTTTGCTCTTTCCACGAAGTCCTTTTCTTTCTCTAGCTACTTTTATCCGCATGGACCTCTTTCCACTCATTCCCAATCACTTTCCCGCTACTTACCGTACCGTTTTCTCCCTCTGGCACTCCTTATGTCCAGTCCGCCTCCCCCCAGCTTCGACTAACGATCTCCTTGCGGAACCACTTTTCTTCAACTCTGCCCTTCGTTCTCCAAATTCTCAGTACCTGAACTTCTCCACTTGGTTTGCAAGTGGCGTCGTTCAGGTTTCTCAACTTTTTGATTCTTCTCTTCACTGGAAATCTTTTGATCGCCTTTCCCCTCTGTTACTTGATACCCCTCAGCATCGTGCACAGTTCTGTCTTATTCAATCCTGTCTTATTCGTCTTTATCCTTTACTTGTCAATTCTATTGGCCTCATTCAGTCTTCCGCCCCGTCGCTCAGTCTTCCCTTTCTTCTCTATTTAAACGATTCTCCATTTTTACCCCATCAAGTTACAGCCAAGCTTCTTTATTCGCATTTTCTTACCAATTTCACAGCTCCATTAGCAATTCCTTCTGTTTCAGCTACAGATCTTCCAGGTACATGGAGTGATCCATCGACTTCCCTGGCTTCCCCGAAAGCCCGGGACATTCATTGGATGCACCTACACCGTCGGTTGCTCACTCCGCGTACCCTTCATCGTTTTCGTCATTTGGCTTCCCCGCTTTGCTTCTTTTTGTTCTACACTTGGTGATGTGTCACATTCCTATGATTCTTGTCTGGTGTTGCAGCCCTTGTTTTCGATTATGTTTTCCCTTCTTTCCAAAGTTTGCCCTTGTCCTCATACAATGTTCCATTTTTATTTCCTCCGACGCCATTCTCCCCCTGTAGATGTCCACAGTTCTGTTTGTGCATTCATCATTCTCCAAGCGAAGTTGACGATTTATTTGTTTTACCACTCAAGCGTGGATCGAGCTTCTCTCCGGCGTTATCATCCGGCCCGGGTGTTTTTGTGCAGGAGGTACCGATCATCCATCAGATCGGTCCTCCAACTTGAGTATGACATGGCGCGGGTTCGGCAGGATGTGCCTGCCTTTTTCTCTCTCTGGTCTCCATATTTGTCATGGTTTCATGTTTCTGCAGGCATTATTGCTCTCCTCCCATAGCCAGAGTTTATTATATTTATATTTATTTTTTTTTATTGGTGTTTTTGTTTAGTGCATAATTTTTGTACATACCGTAGATCTGTGTCAGTGGGTTAGTGTCTCCTTTAGTTTATCTTCTTGTTGCTTTCCGTGCACACACATTCCCGTTAATTTGTTGTCGGTAGCGTTTACTGACTTTTTCTTTTCTTTTATTTTATTTTCCGTCGGCCTCAAGCCGTTGGTCGACAAACTTTTTTGTGTGCCGGCTAAGCGTTTTGGTATTTTCCGTTTATTGTTTACTGTTACCAAGGTGTTTTATGTTGTTTTGTTGATGTACTACCTCCACCAGCATGAGTGCCATATACCCGTCTATATCTCCTTCCTCTGCGCTTTCTTCGTCGTCTGTATCTTCCGTGACCACCATGAATGGTGTTCAGTCAAATAGTGTTGTGGTTTCGTCGCCAACTGTACCGCTGGTTACAAATGTGCCGGAGGCTGGGTCAGAGGTACCCAGCTCTTCTATTCCTGTGTCTCGTTCGTTCGCCGCGGCTGTGAGTGCGACTTCTACTTTACATAGTGCTTCTGTGTCTTCGCGACCAGAGTTTACACGTGTTGCTTCCGCTTTAAGGATAACATTACCACTCGACTCTCCTCAAGGTAAGGAACTTTCGTCTGCCTTACTTTTAAGTGTATTTGTTCCTGCTCTGCGCGACACCCCCTCCCCAAATATTTAAATGCTATTTCTAAAGTTGTACCCGGAGAAAGCATTGTGTCTATTATCCGCTTGGGAGGGGTGTTGTCGTGCACTTTACTCATCAACAGGCAGTGGACAAAATCCTTGCTTTTGGCTTGGACATTGGTTCCGTACATCTCCAACCAGTTGCAGCAGCTCAAAGACCAGTGACTGTCACCTTGTCTCTAGTACCCACAGCTGTGCCTGACTCGGTATTAATGGATGCCCTTAACACCATGGGGCGAGTGGTTGGTACCACAAAGTACCTCCCAGCTGCTGCTCGCGACTCCCCCTGAAACATGTTCAGGGCGGTCGTCGTCAATACAGAGTCATCTTTCCAACCCCACAAGCAATAGTTAACCGGCCAACCACCCTGGAACTCATAACTGAAACCCGGACCTACATTTTCAATCTGTTTGCTGGCGTTCAGTGCTTCCGATGCAAGGGTGAAGGTCACCTTGCATCGGCATGCCCACATTCCACAGCTGCTACTGTTCCAACTCAATCACTTGATGCTGCTGTTCCAGCGGGGACTCTGCCCACCGCTCCGGACTCTTCCCCCACCCTCCCCACTCAATCTGTTCCAGCTGCCGATCCTGGTTCCACCTCTGTCGTATCACCTCCAGTGGTCCGTGTTGCTTCGGCATCCACTGACCTGCAGGAATTTCCACCGTTGCCAGCGTCTGAAGGGGCCTCCACCCCCAAGGTTCAGCGGACCAAGAGGCAAAACTCCCCTGGCTCAGCGAACCGTCGTACGAGTTCCTCGGACCGCCAGAAATCCAGGAAGACGGCTACATCCTCGTCACCTTCACCTGGACCGGCTCCTGTTACTTCTTCAGTTTCCATCTACAACCGTTTTACCTGTTTGCCGAACGATGATTCCATGGACGTTACCGATCCCGATTCTGAAGAAACTTTATTTGCTGAATCTGATGACGACTCTCCTGACCCCTCTCTGGTTGACATCACCTCTATGTTTGCTGACATTGAGGTGCCCTTAACTCCCCTCTCATTCACAGATCTGTATGCCTTGATTGCTCGCCCCAGACGGGCGAAATTGATTACTCTCCCTTGTATAGCAAGTAAACTCTCTCACCTTCCGGAGATGCTAACCCAACTGACGTTCCTGCATGAGTTCTTATTAAATGTTGATCTGCCATCCGGGACAGAGCAGTACGCTCGCCGGTTGGCGTATTTACTTAAAGTTTTGAAGGCAGAACTGGAAGGTTGGATGCAGCAGCCCCAGTGATGCCTTCCCTAAATGTGCTCTGCTTTAACTGTAGAGGCCTTGCGTCTTCAGCCGCGAATGCTTTGGTCTTCGAGGACGTTCGTTTCCTGAGGACAGATATCCTCCTCTTCCAGGAGACGAACTGTTCCTTGGCGACCGGGTATTCCTGCTGGAGACGCTGGCCCTACGCTTTTATCACAACTACCGGACGCACATTGGGTCCGGTACAGCGATTGCATTCCGTACTCGGTTTCATTCTCTTCTTTCAGATATCGTTGAGTCACAGAGTCTGCTGGGCTCCTTTCAAGGTGTCTCCTTTAGTTATCTTTCCCGTCGTTTTCATGTTTTCAATTTGCATATGCCACAATCATCGGTTGATGCTGATGCTCTTCTTTCGCATTTGATTTCCCTTCTTTCCCAAATTCCTCCTTCTGAAATCGTTCTTATTGGTGGTGACTTCAACTGCACTCTCCAACCGGGTCTTGACCGTGATGGTTCCGGGGAGAGTCGCCTTAACCTTTCCTCCCAACTGTCTCAACTAGTTAGTAATTTTTGTCTCATTGACGCATTTCGTACCATCCACCCTCTGTCCCGTGAATTCACATGGTTTCCTCCGGCCGCCTTAGCGCATGCTGCGGCTCGTCTCGACCGGTTTTATGTTTCTAGTTTCCTCCACTCCTCCCTTGTTGAAGTAACCCATCATCCTTCTGTTTCCTCCGACCATCGTCCTGTTCTTCTGGAAATATTTTTGTCCTCTTTCTCTGTCCCCCCTCCCCGGTTTGGTCTCTCGATGATTTTCTCCTTTCCGATCCCACGTTTCAGGCCGAAGTTCGTTCGATTATTTCTTCATCCATTTCTGAACTTCCTCTCACGGTTGACCCAGCAGCTCTGTGGCTTTCCACCAAACTTTCTATCCTATCGTTTGCACGTCAGTTCTCTTTTTCGTCCCGTTTTCACCGCTTTCATGATTTAACTATTCTTCACCGTAAACTACAGTTCCTTTCTCCTTCAGATCCATCGTTTGCAGCTCTTCAATCACAACTTCATAGCATTCTATCTTCCTTTGCTTCTTCGTCTCTTACCCGGTTAAAGTTTTCCAAGTTACATTTTCATGATGACCCGTTTCAACACCTTCGACATCTTGAATCCCACCGTGCTCTGAGTTCCAACATTTCTTTTCTCTCGCTTCCAGATGGCTCAACTGTTTCTGATCCAGTGCAGATCTGTGATCGAACTTTTCAGTACTTCACTGATCGGTTTCGATTGCGGGTCCTGCCGCCTGCAGAGAATTCTCCATTATTATCACATCTTCCTCAGGTGCCGTCTTTTTTTCCCCCTCCTTGGTTTCACCGATCTCTCCCTCGGAGGTTCGTTTTGCCATTTCTAGTCTGAATGACCGCTCCGCCCCTGGGGCTGACGGTCTTCCACTTTCTTTTTATAAAACCTTTCTTCCTGCTCTGCTTCCTCTTCTCGTTGCTTGTTTCAACTCGATCTTTTCTTCTTCGACTTTCGTTTCTTCTGACTTTGCTTTTGCTCTTCTCCGCCTAATTCCTAAAACTGGTAATCTTGGTCTTCTATCTAACTGGCGCCCCATCTCGATTCTTAACACCGACTACAAGATCTTTGCAAAAATTCTGGCTCTTCGCCTTAACCCTGTTCTACAATTTATTATTCATCCTGACCAAACTTATACGATCCCTTCCCGTTCGATTGCAACTAACATCACTACCATCCGTGATTTACACTCTCTTGCTTCCCGTCTTTCTGAACCTCTTGCTATTTTTAACCTAGATCAGAAACAAGCATTCGATTCTGTCCATCATTCTTATCTTTTCTCTGTTCTTCGTCACTTTGGCTTTCCTTCCCTTTTCTGTCAGGCACTTTCCAATCTATATTCCCATTCTTACTTTCGTGTTCGGACCTCTTCTTTTATGACGGCTGCTATTCCTTTTGCAAGCGGTATCCGGCAGGGTTGTCCCCTGTCGGGTCAACTGTTTGCCCTCACGTTTGAACCACTTCTTATTTCCCTTCGATCTCGTTTGCTGGCAGGCATTCCGCGTGGTGTGGCCTCCACACGGCACCATCGCGTGGTTTTGTCGGCCTATGCGGACGACCTTACTCTTTTTTACGTTCCCAACAGGCTTTTGGTGTTGTTTTATCTACCTATACTGAGTATGCTTCAATTTCAGGTGCGGCCCTTAATACCTCTAAATCTGTTGGCTTGTGGGCTGGCTCGTGGTCGTCCCGCGGCGACCGCCCTTGGGGTGCCCGGTGGTCGACCACGGTCATCAAACTTCTTGGAGTGTTCATCGGGAACCCGGTGGCGGTTGCTGCCGCCACTTGGTCCCCTTTGGTGCAGGACATGAATCGACGCCTTGCCCCTTTTCGCCGTTTGAAACCGTTTCTTTCTTTTTTTAGCAGGTCGCATCTTCTTTCCGCTTTTTCTTCTTCCGGCCCTTTCTCATACTTGGTTTGCTCATTTCCCTCCTCCCCTCTTTCTTCGTCACGTTCAATGTCTTTTTACAAATTTTATTTGGGATGTCGTACATTGGGTTCATCGATCCACGCTTGTCCTTCCGGTTTCTTTTGGTGGTCTTGCCCTTCCGGATTTGTCCCTTAAATCGAACGCTTTCCATCTCCAACATTTTTTGAGCATTTTTTCCCTTCCTTGCGGTTCTTCGATTACTATAATTGACACTTTGCTCTTTCCACGAAGTCCTTTTCTTTCTCTAGCAACTTTTATCCGCATGGACCTCTTTCCACTCATTCCCAATCACTTTCCCGCTACTTACCGTACCGTTTTCTCCCTCTGGCACTCCTTATGTCCAGTCCGCCTCCCCCAGCTTCGACTAACGATCTCCTTGCGGAACCACTTTTCTTCTCCTCTGCCCTTCGTTCTCCAAATTCTCAGTACCTGAACTTCTCCACTTGGTTTGCAAGTGGCGTCGTTCAGGTTTCTCAACTTTTTGATTCTTCTCTTCACTGGAAATCTTTTGATCGCCTTTCCCCTCTGTTACTTGATACCCCTCAGCATCGTGCACAGTTCTGTCTTATTCAATCCTGTCTTATTCGTCTTTATCCTTTACTTGTCAATTCTATTGGCCTCATTCAGTCTTCCGCCCCGTCGCTCAGTCTTCCCTTTGTTCTCTGCTTAAACGATTCTCCATTTTTACCCCATCAAGTTACAACCAAGCTTCTTTATTCGCATTTTCTTACCAATTTCACAGCTCCATTAGCAATTCCTTCTGTTTCAGCTACAGATCTTCCAGGTACATGGAGTGATCCATCGACTTCACTGGCTTCCCCGAAAGCCCGGGACATTCATTGGCTGCACCTACACCGTCGGTTGCTCACTCCGCGTACCCTTCATCGTTTTCGTCATTTGGCTTCCCCGCTTTGCTTCTTTTGTTCTACACTTGGTGATGTGTCACATTCCTATGATTCTTGTCTGGTGTTGCAGCCCTTGTTTTCGATTATGTTTTCCCTTCTTTCCAAAGTTTGCCCTTGTCCTCATACAATGTTCCATTTTTATTTCCTCCGACGCCATTCTCCCCTGTAGATGTCCACAGTTCTGTTTGTGCATTCATCATTCTCCAAGCGAAGTTGACGATTTATTTGTTTTACCACTCAAGCGTGGATCGAGCTTCTCTCCGGCGTTATCATCCGGCCCGGGTGTTTTTGTGCAGGAGGTACCGATCATCCATCAGATCGGTCCTCCAACTTGAGTATGACATGGCGTGGGTTCGGCAGGATGTGCCTGCCTTTTTCTCTCTCTGGTCTCCATATTTGTCATGGTTTCATGTTTCTGCAGGCATTATTGCTCTCCTCCCATAGCCAGAGTTTATTATATTTATATTTATTTATTTTTTATTGGTGTTTTTTTGTTTAGTGCATAATTTTTGTACATACCGTAGATCTGTGTCAGTGGGTTAGTGTCTCCTTTAGTTTATCTTCTTGTTGCTTTCCGTGCACACACATTCCCGTTAATTTGTTGTCGGTAGCGTTTACTGACTTTTTCTTTTCTTTTATTTTATTTTCCGTCGGCCTCAAGCCGTTGGTCGACAAACTTTTTTTGTGTGCCGGCTAAGCGTTTTGGTATTTTCTGTTTATTGTTTACTGTTACCAAGGTGTTTTATGTTGTTTTGTTGATGTACTACCTCCACCAGCATGAGTGCCATATACCCGTCTATATCTCCTTCCTCTGCGCTTTCTTCGTCGTCTGTATCTTCCGTGACCACCATGAATGGTGTTCAGTCAAATAGTGTTGTGGTTTCGTCGCCAACTGTACCGCTGGTTACAAATGTGCCGGAGGCTGGGTCAGAGGTACCCAGCTCTTCTATTCCTGTGTCTCGTTCGTTCGCCGCGGCTGTGAGTGCGACTTCTACTTTACATAGTGCTTCTGTGTCTTCGCGACCAGAGTTTACACGTGTTGCTTCCGCTTTAAGGATAACATTACCACTCGACTCTCCTCAAGGTAAGGAACTTTCGTCTGCCTTACTTTTAAGTGTATTTGTTCCTGCTCTGCGCGACACCCCCTCCCCAAATATTTAAATGCTATTTCTAAAGTTGTACCCGGAGAAAGCATTGTGTCTATTATCCGCTTGGGAGGGTGGTGTTGTCGTGCACTTCACTCATCAACAGGCAGTGGACAAAATCCTTGCTTTTGGCTTGGACATTGGTTCCGTACATCTCCAACCAGTTGCAGCAGCTCAAAGACCAGTGACTGTCACCTTGTCTCTAGTACCCACAGCTGTGCCTGACTCGGTATTAATGGATGCCCTTAACACCATGGGGCGAGTGGTTGGTACCACAAAGTACCTCCCAGCTGCTGCTCGCGACTCCCCCTGAAACATGTTCAGGGCGGTCGTCGTCAATACAGAGTCATCTTTCCAACCCCACAAGCAATAGTTAACCGGCCAACCACCCTGGAACTCATAACTGAAACCCGGACCTACATTTTCAATCTGTTTGCTGGCGTTCAGTGCTTCCGATGCAAGGGTGAAGGTCACCTTGCATCGGCATGCCCACATTCCACAGCTGCTACTGTTCCAACTCAATCACTTGATGCTGCTGTTCCAGCGGGGACTCTGCCCACCGCTCCGGACTCTTCCCCCACCCTCCCCACTCAATCTGTTCCAGCTGCCGATCCTGGTTCCACCTCTGTCGTATCACCTCCAGTGGTCCGTGTTGCTTCGGCATCCACTGACCTGCAGGAATTTCCACCGTTGCCAGCGTCTGAAGGGGCCTCCACCCCCAAGGTTCAGCGGACCAAGAGGCAAAACTCCCCTGGCTCAGCGAACCGTCGTACGAGTTCCTCGGACAGCCAGAAATCCAGGAAGACGGCTACATCCTCGTCACCTTCACCTGGACCGGCTCCTGTTACTTCTTCAGTTTCCATCTACAACCGTTTTATCTGTTTGCCGAACGATGATTCCATGGACGTTACCGATCCCGATTCTGAAGAAACTTTATTTGCTGAATCTGATGACGACTCTCCTGCCCCCTCTCTGGTTGACATCACCTCTATGTTTGCTGACATTGAGGTGCCCTTAACTCCCCTCTCATTCACAGATCTGTATGCCTTGATTGCTCGCCCCAGACGGGCGAAATTGATTACTCTCCCTTGTATAGCAAGTAAACTCTCTCACCTTCCGGAGATGCTAACCCAACTGACGTTCCTGCATGAGTTCTTATTAAATGTTGATCTGCCATCCGGGACAGAGCAGTACGCTCGCCGGTTGGCGTATTTACTTAAAGTTTTGAAGGCAGAACTGGAAGGGTTGGATGCAGCAGCCCCAGTGATGCCTTCCCTAAATGTGCTCTGCTTTAACTGTAGAGGCCTTGCGTCTTCAGCCGCGAATGCTTTGGTCTTCGAGGACGTTCGTTTCCTGAGGACAGATATCCTCCTCTTCCAGGAGACGAACTGTTCCTTGGCGACCGGGTATTCCTGCTGGAGACGCTGGCCCTACGCTTTTTATCACAACTACCGGACGCACATTGGGTCCGGTACAGCGATTGCATTCCGTACTCGGTTTCATTCTCTTCTTTCAGATATCGTTGAGTCACAGAGTCTGCTGGGCTCCTTTCAAGGTATCTCCTTTAGTTATCTTTCCCGTCGTTTTCATGTTTTCAATTTGCATATGCCACAATCATCGGTTGATGCTGATGCTCTTCTTTCGCATTTGATTTCCCTTCTTTCCCAAATTCCTCCTTCTGAAATCGTTCTTATTGGTGGTGACTTCAACTGCACTCTCCAACCGGGTCTTGACCGTGATGGTTCCGGGGAGAGTCGCCTTAACCTTTCCTCCCAACTGTCTCAACTAGTTAGTAATTTTTGTCTCATTGACGCATTTCGTACCATCCACCCTCTGTCCCGTGAATTCACATGGTTTCCTCCGGCCGCCTTAGCGCATGCTGCGGCTCGTCTCGACCGGTTTTATGTTTCTAGTTTCCTCCACTCCTCCCTTGTTGAAGTAACCCATCATCCTTCTGTTTCCCCTCCGACCATCGTCCTGTTCTTCTGGAAATTATTTTTGTCCTCTTTCTCTGTCCCCCCTCCCCGGTTTGGTCTCTCGATGATTTTCTCCTTTCCGATCCCACGTTTCAGGCCGAAGTTCGTTCGATTATTTCTTCATCCATTTCTGAACTTCCTCTCACGGTTGACCCAGCAGCTCTGTGGCTTTCCACCAAACTTTCTATCCTATCGTTTGCACGTCAGTTCTCTTTTTCGTCCCGTTTTCACCGCTTTCATGATTTAACTACTCTTCACCGTAAACTACAGTTCCTTTCTCCTTCAGATCCATCGTTTGCAGCTCTTCAATCACAACTTCATAGCATTCTATCTTCCTTTGCTTCTTCGTCTCTTACCCGGTTAAAGTTTTCCAAGTTACATTTTCATGATGACCCGTTTCAACACCTTCGACATCTTGAATCCCACCGTGCTCTGAGTTCCAACATTTCTTTTCTCTCGCTTCCAGATGGCTCAACTGTTTCTGATCCAGTGCAGATCTGTGATCGAACTTTTCAGTACTTCACTGATCGGTTTCGATTGCGGGTCCTGCCGCCTGCAGAGAATTCTCCATTATTATCACATCTTCCTCAGGTCCCGTCTTTTTTTCCCCTCCTTGGTTTCACCGATCTCTCCCTCGGAGGTTCGTTTTGCCATTTCTAGTCTGAATGACCGCTCCGCCCCTGGGGCTGACGGTCTTCCACTTTCTTTTTATAAAACCTTTCTTCCTGCTCTGCTTCCTCTTCTCGTTGCTTGTTTCAACTCGATCTTTTCTTCTTCGACTTTCGTTTCTTCTGACTTTGCTTTTGCTCTTCTCCGCCTAATTCCTAAAACTGGTAATCTTGGTCTTCTATCTAACTGGCGCCCCATCTCGATTCTTAACACCGACTACAAGATCTTTGCAAAAATTCTGGCTCTTCGCCTTAACCCTGTTCTACAATTTATTATTCATCCTGACCAAACTTATACGATCCCTTCCCGTTCGATTGCAACTAACATCACTACCATCCGTGATTTACACTCTCTTGCTTCCCGTCTTTCTGAACCTCTTGCTATTTTTAACCTAGATCAGAAACAAGCATTCGATTCTGTCCATCATTCTTATCTTTTCTCTGTTCTTCGTCACTTTGGCTTTCCTTCCCCTTTCTGTCAGGCACTTTCCAATCTATATTCCCATTCTTACTTTCGTGTTCGGACCTCTTCTTTTATGACGGCTGCTATTCCTTTTGCAAGCGGTATCCGGCAGGGTTGTCCCCTGTCGGGTCAACTGTTTGCCCTCACGTTTGAACCACTTCTTATTTCCCCTTCGATCTCGTTTGCTGGCAGGCATTCCGCGTGGTGTGGCCTCCACACGGCACCATCGCGTGGTTTTGTCGGCCTATGCGGACGACCTTACTCTTTTTTTACGTTCCCAACAGGCTTTTGGTGTTGTTTTATCTACCTATACTGAGTATGCTTCAATTTCAGGTGCGGCCCTTAATACCTCTAAATCTGTTGGCTTGTGGGCTGGCTCGTGGTCGTCCCGCGGCGACCGCCCTTGGGGTGCCCGGTGGTCGACCACGGTCATCAAACTTCTTGGAGTGTTCATCGGGAACCCGGTGGCGGTTGCTGCCGCCACTTGGTCCCCTTTGGTGCAGGACATGAATCGACGCCTTGCCCCTTTTCGCCGTTTGAAACCGTTTCTTTCTTTTTTAGCAGGTCGCATCTTCTTTCCGCTTTTCTTCTTCCGGCCCTTTCTCATACTTGGTTTGCTCATTTCCCTCCTCCCCTCTTTCTTCGTCACGTTCAATGTCTTTTTACAAATTTTATTTGGGATGTCGTACATTGGGTTCATCGATCCACGCTTGTCCTTCCGGTTTCTTTTGGTGGTCTTGCCCTTCCGGATTTGTCCCTTAAATCGAACGCTTTCCATCTCCAACATTTTTTGAGGATTTTTTCCCTTCCTTGCGGTTCTTCGATTACTATAATTGACACTTTGCTCTTTTCCACGAAGTCCTTTTCTTTCTCTGGCTACTTTTATCCGCATGGACCTCTTTCCACTCATTCCCAATCACTTTCCCGCTACTTACCGTACCGTTTTCTCCCTCTGGCACTCCTTATGTCCAGTCCGCCTCCCCCCAGCTTCGACTAACGATCTCCTTGCGGAACCACTTTTCTTCTCCTCTGCCCTTCGTTCTCCAAATTCTCAGTACCTGAACTTCTCCACTTGGTTTGCAAGTGGCGTCGTTCAGGTTTCTCAACTTTTTGATTCTTCTCTTCACTGGAAATCTTTTGATCGCCTTTCCCCTCTGTTACTTGATACCCCTCAGCATCGTGCACAGTTCTGTCTTATTCAATCCTGTCTTATTCGTCTTTATCCTTTACTTGTCAATTCTATTGGCCTCATTCAGTCTTCCGCCCCGTCGCTCAGTCTTCCCTTTCTTCTCTACTTAAACGATTCTCCATTTTTACCCCATCAAGTTACAGCCAAGCTTCTTTATTCGCATTTTTCTTACCAATTTCACAGCTCCATTAGCAATTCCTTCTGTTTCAGCTACAGATCTTCCAGGTACGTGGAGTAATCCATCGACTTCACTGGCTTCCCCAAAAGCCAGGGACATTCATTGGCTGCACCTACACCGTCGGTTGCTCACTCCGCGTACCCTTCATCGTTTTCGTCATTTGGCTTCCCCGCTTTGCTTCTTTTGTTCTACACTTGGTGATGTGTCACATTCCTATGATTCTTGTCTGGTGTTGCAGCCCTTGTTTTCGATTATGTTTTCCCTTCTTTCCAAAGTTTGCCCTTGTCCTCATACAATGTTCCATTTTTATTTCCTCCGACGCCATTCTCCCCCTGTAGATGTCCACAGTTCTGTTTGTGCATTCATCATTCTCCAAGCGAAGTTGACGATTTATTTGTTTTACCACTCAAGCGTGGATCGAGCTTCTCTCCGGCGTTATCATCCGGCCCGGGTGTTTTTGTGCAGGAGGTGCCGATCATCCATCAGATCGGTCCTCCAACTTGAGTATGACATGGCGTGGGTTCGGCAGGATGTGCCTGCCTTTTTCTCTCTCTGGTCTCCATATTTGTCATGGTTTCATGTTTCTGCAGGCATTATTGCTCTCCTCCCATAGCCAGAGTTTATTATATTTATATTTATTTTTTTTTGATTGGTGTTTTTTTTGTTTAGTGCATAATTTTTGTACATACCGTAGATCTGTGTCAGTGGGTTAGTGTCTCCTTTAGTTTATCTTCTTGTTGCTTTCCGTGCACACACATTCCCGTTAATTTGTTGTCGGTAGCGTTTACTGACTTTTTCTTTTCTTTTATTTTATTTTCCGTCGGCCTCAAGCCGTTGGTCGACAAACTTTTTTGTGTGCCGGCTAAGCGTTTTGGTATTTTCTGTTTATTGATTACTGTTACCAAGGTGTTTTATGTTGTTTTGTTGATGTTGATTGCATTTTTGCTGTGGCATGCACATTGTCTGATGTGTTTTTGTTTTGTTTTTTGTTGCTCAAGTGTCGGCTTTTTTTACTAGTTTGCTTTTGGTGTCGTTCACCTATTTTATATTTATTACTCGTCGGTTTCACACAGTTTACTGTCGCACGGTTTTGTGTTTAATGTTGTGGTTGTTTTTATTTTTTTGTTTTAATTTTTTTTCTTGCTGAACGGGTACTGCTGGCGCGTGGTACCGAGGGGTTTTTTTTGTGTGTTGGTTCTGAACCTTACCGACGTGTTTCTTGGTTTTGTCTTGTGTAATCGGTGTTTATTTTTGTGGTTAGTGCTGTGCATACAGTGCGAATTCACTGTTTCGACCCGAATTTATTTGGTGGTGATGCTTGTATGCAAGTTTAACCCCTGTGTTCTTTTTCACAAAGTTTTCATGGTGTTATTTGTGTATTGTGCATTCTTTATTGTGTTCATGGTGCTATTTGTGTATTGTGCATTGTGTGTTAATTTCTTGGTGTTATTTGAATATTGTGCTTTGTGTGTTGTGTTAATGGTACGGGGTGTTAGTTTCTAGTGGTTGTTTTTTTCTCTGTGTTGCTGTCGGTCTTAGTGACCGAGATACGCTTTAAATGTAAATTTTTGTTGTTCGTCGGCTTACAGCCATTTGTCAACGCATTTCTCCGAACTACCAGGTGTTGTTTTTTTTCCGGCTGCAGCTTGTTGTCGGACCGTGTGTGTTTTTTTTCCCTTGACAGTTTTGACAAACTCGGCTGACTTTTCTTTACCGCCTTGCTTCATTAGTGGTCTGTCCTGTATGTATTGTTTGTTGTGCAACTGTTTTCTTTTTATCTTGCCGTGTGTTATTCTTCAACTTGCTCTGATGTCGTCTGCTTCTTCCCTGTAGAGTACTCTCTGTTTATTGCGATATTGATTGTGTGTTGTTATTGTCGTTGCCGGTGAGTTATTGTGCAATTTTTTCCCGGTGAAAATTTGTGTTTGTATGTTGTCTTTTTGTAAATAAATGCTCTTTTGAAGTTCTGCCTGATCAGTCGCATTTTTTCGAGCTCCTGCCAGTATTGGAAGTTTCGTGTGAAGTTTGTGTTCCTTTTTGGGTTTGTTCTTTGAAAGTTCGTGTGTTGTTATTACCTGAGTTCCTTCCTCGCAAGTAGTGAGGCGTACAAGCTGTACGTTCTTATTTTTTCGTTTTTTGCCTGTTCTTGAGTGTTGCAAGCTGCAACGATCGAGCCGCGAGGGTTAGTAGCCGGGCTGGCTACTACCTCCACCAGCATGAGGGCCATATGCCTGTCTATATCTCCTTCCTCTGCGCTTTCTTCGTCGTCTGTATCTTCCGTGACCACCATGAATGGTGTTCATTCAAATAGTGTTGTGGTTTCGTCGCCAACTGTACCGCTGGTTACAAATGTGCCGGAAGCCTGGGTCAGAGGTACCCAGCTCTTCTATTCCTGTGTCTCGTTCGTTCGCCGCGGCTGTGAGTGCGACTTCTACTTTACAAAGTGCTTCTGTGTCTTCGCGACCAGAGTTTACACGTGTTGCTTCCGCTTTAAGGATAACATTACCACTCGACTCTCCTCAAGGTAAGGAACTTTCGTCTGCCTTACTTTTAAGTGTATTTGTTCCTGCTCTGCGCGACACCTCCCTTCCCATAGTATTTAAATGCTATTTCTAAAGTTGTACCCGGAGAAAGCATTGTGTCTATTATCCGCTTGGGAGGGGTGTTGTCGTGCACTTCACTCATCAACAGGCGGTGGACAAAATCCTGGCTTTTGGCTTGGACATTGGTTCCGTACATCTCCAACCAGTTGCAACAGCTCAAAGACCAGTGACTGTCACCTTGTCTCCAGTACCCACAGCTGTGCCTGACTCGGTATTAATTGAAGCCCTTAACACCATGGGGAGAGTGGTTGGTACCACAAAGTACCTCCCAGCTGCTGCTCGCGACTCCCCCTGAAACATGTTCAGGGCGGTCGTCGTCAATACCGAGTCATCTTTCCAACCAAACAAGCAATAGTTAACCGGCCAACCACCCTGGAACTCATAACTGAAACCCGGACCTACATTTTCAATCTGTTTGCTGGCGTTCAGTGCTTCCGCTGCAAGGGTGAAGGTCACCTTGCATCGGCATGCCCACATTCCACAGCTGCTACTGTTCCAACTCAATCACTTGATGCTGCTGTTCCAGCGGAGACTCTGCCCACCGTTCCGGATTCTGCCCCCACCCTCCCCACTGAATCTGTTCCAGCTGCTGTTCCTGGTTCCACCTCTGTCGTATCACCTCCAGTGGTCCGTGTTGCTTCGGCATCCACTGACCTGCAGGAATTTCCACCGCTGCCAGCGTCTGAAGGGGCCTCCACCCCCAAGGTTCAGCGGACCAAGAGGCAAAACTCCCCTGGCTCAGCGAACCGTCGTGCGAGTTCCTCGGACCGCCAGAAATCCAGGAAGACGGCTACATCCTAGTCACCTTCACCTGGACCGGCTCCTGTTACTTCTTCAGTTTCCATCTACAACCGTTTTTCCTGTTTGCCGAACGATGATTCCATGGACGTTACCGATCCCGATTCTGAAGAAACTTTATTTGCTGAATCTGATGACGACTCTCCTGCCCCCTCTCTGGTTGACATCACCTCTATGTTTGCTGACATTGAGGTGCCCTTAACTCCCCTCTCATTCACAGATCTGTATGCCTTGATTGCTCGCCCCAGACGGGCGAAATTGATTACTCTCCCTTGTATAGCGAGTAAACTCTCTCGCCTTCCGGAGATGCTAACCCAACTGACGTTCCTGCATGAGTTCTTATTAAATGTTGATCTGCCTTCCGGGACAGAGCAGTACGCTCGCCGGTTGGCGTATTTACTTAAAGTTTTGAAGGCAGAACTGGAAGGTTGGATGCAGCCGCCCCAGTGATGCCTTCCCTAAATGTGCTCTGCTTTAACTGTAGAGGCCTTGCGTCTTCAGCCGCGAATGCTTTGGTCTTCGAGGACGTTCGTTTCCTGAGGACAGATATTCTCCTCTTCCAGGAGACGAACTGTTCCTTGGCGACCGGGTATTCCTGCTGGAGACGCTGGCCCTACGCTTTTTATCACAACTACCGGACGCACATTGGGTCCGGTACAGCGATTGCATTCCGTACTCGGTTTCATTCTCTTCTTTCAGATATCGTTGAGTCACAGAGTCTGCTGGACTCCTTTCAAGGTACCTCCTTTAGTTATCTTTCCCGTCGTTTTCATGTTTTCAATGTGCATATGCCATAATCATCGGTTGATGCTGATGCTCTTCTTTTGCATTTGATTTCCCTTCTTTCCCAAATTCCTCCTTCTGAAATCGTTCTTATTGGTGGTGACTTCAACTGCACTCTCCAACCGGGTCTTGACCGTGATGGTTCCGGGGAGAGTCGCCTTAACCTTTCCTCCCAACTGTCTCAACTAGTTAGTAATTTTTGTCTCATTGACGCATTTCGTACCATCCACCCTCTGTCCCGTGAATTCACATGGTTTCCTCCGGCCGCCTTAGCGCATGCTGCGGCTCGTCTCGACCGGTTTTATGTTTCTAGTTTCCTCCACTCCTCCCTTGTTGAAGTAACCCATCATCCTTCTGTTTCCTCCGACCATCGTCCTGTTCTTCTGGAAATATTTCTGTCCTCTTTCTCTGTCCCCCCTCCCCGGTTTGGTCTCTCGATGATTTTCTCCTTTCCGATCCCACGTTTCAGGCCGAAGTTCGTTCGATTATTTCTTCATCCATTTCTGAACTTCCTCTCACGGTTGACCCAGCAGCTCTGTGGCTTTCCACCAAACTTTCTATCCTATCGTTTGCACGTCAGTTCTCGTTTTCGTCCCCTTTTCACCGCTTTCATGATTTAACTACTCTTCACCGTAAACTACAGTTCCTTTCTCCTTTATATCCATCGTTTGCAGCTCTTCAATCACAACTTCATAGTATTCTATCTTCCTTTGCTTCTTCGTCTCTTACCCGGTTAAAGTTTTCCAAGTTACATTTTCATGATGACCCGTTTCAACACCTTCGACATCTTGAATCCCACCGTACTCTGAGTTCCAACATTTCTTTTCTCTCGCTTCCAGATGGCTCAACTGTTTCTGATCCAGTGCAGATCTGTGATCGAACTTTTCAGTACTTCACTGATCGGTTTCGATTGCGGGTCCTGCAGCCTGCAGAGAATTCTCCATTATTATCACATCTTCCTCAGGTCCCGTCTTTTTTTTCCCCTCCTTGGTTTCACCGATCTCTCCCTCGGAGGTTCGTTTTGCCATTTCTAGTCTGAATGACCGCTCCGCCCCTGGGGCTGACGGTCTTCTACTTTCTTTTTATAAAACCTTTCTTCCTGCTCTGCTTCCTCTTCTCGTTGCTTGTTTCAACTCGATCTTTTCTTCTTCGACTTTCGTTTCTTCTGACTTTGCTTTTGCTCTTCTCCGCCTAATTCCTAAAACTGGTAATCTTGGTCTTCTATCTAACTGGCGCCCCATCTCGATTCTTAACAACGACTACAAGATCTTTGCAAAAATTCTGGCCCTTCGCCTTAACCCTGTTCTACAATTTATTATTCATCCTGACCAAACTTATACGATCCCTTCCCGCTCGATTGCAACTAACATCACTACCATCCGTGATTTACACTCTCTTGCTTCCCGTCTTTCTGAACCTCTCGCTATTTTTAACCTAGATCAGAAACAAGCATTTGATTCTGTCCATCATTCTTATCTTTTCTCTGTTCTTCGTCACTTTGGCTTTCCTTCCCTTTTCTGTCAGACACTTTCCAATCTATATTCCCATTCTTCCTTTCGTGTTCGGACCTCTTCTTTTATGACGGCTGCTATTCCTTTTGCAAGCGGTATCCGGCAGGGTTGTCCCCTGTCGGGTCAACTGTTTGCCCTCACGTTTGAACCACTTCTTATTTCCCTTCGATCTCGTTTGCTGGCAGGCATTCCGCATGGTGTGGCCTCCACACGGCACCATCGCGTGGTTTTGTCGGCCTATGCGGACGACCTTACTCTTTTTACGTTCCCAACAGGCTTTTGGTGTTGTTTTGTCTACCTATACTGAGTGTGCTTCAATTTCAGGTGCGGCCCTTAATACCTCTAAATCTGTTGGCTTGTGGGCTGGCTCGTGGTCGTCCCGCGGCGACCGCCCTTGGGGTGCCCGGTGGTCGACCACGGTCATCAAACTTCTTGGAGTGTTCATCGGGAACCCGGTGGCGGTTGCTGCCGCCACTTGGTCCCCTTTGGTGCAGGACATGAATCGACGCCTTGCCCCTTTTCTCCGTTTGAAACCGTTTCTTTCTTTTTTTAACAGGTCGCATCTTCTTTCCGCTTTTCTTCTTCCGGCCCTTTCTCATACGTGGTTTGCTCATTTCCGCTCCTCCCCTCTTTCTTCGTCATGTTCAATGTCTTTTTACAGATTTTATATGGGATGTCGTACATTGGGTTCATCGATCCACGCTTGTCCTTCCGGTTTCTTTTGGTGGTCTTGCCGTTCCGGATTTGTCCCTTAAATCGAACGCTTTCCGTCTCCAACATTTTTTGAGGATTTTTTCCCTTCCTTGCGGTTCTTCGATTACTATAATTGACACTTTGCTCTTTCCACGAAGTCCTTTTCTTTCTCTGGCTACTTTTATCCGCATGGACCTCTTTCCACTCATTCCCAATCACTTTCCCGCTACTTACCGTACCGTTTTCTCCCTCTGGCACTCCTTATGTCCAGTCCGCCTCCCCCCGCTTCGACTAACGATCTCCTTGCGGAACCACTTTTCTTCTCCTCTGCCCTTCGTTCTCCAAATTCTCAGTACCTGAACTTCTCCACTTGGTTTGCAAGTGGCGTCGTTCAGGTTTCTCAACTTTTTGATTCTTCTCTTCACTGGAAATCTTTTGATCGCCTTTCCCCTCTGTTACTTGATACCCCTCAGCATCGTGCACAGTTCTGTCTTATTCAATCCTGTCTTATTCGTCTTTATCCTTTACTTGTCAATTCTATTGGCCTCATTCAGTCTTCCGCCCCGTCGCTCAGTCTTCCCTTTCTTCTCTACTTAAACGATTCTCCATTTTTACCCCATCAAGTTACAGCCAAGCTTCTTTATTCGCATTTTCTTACCAATTTCACAGCTCCATTAGCAATTCCTTCTGTTTCAGCTACAGATCTTCCAGGTACGTGGGGTAATCCATCGACTTCCCTGGCTTCCCCAAAAGCCAGGGACATTCATTGGCTGCACCTACACCGTCGGTTGCTCACTCCGCGTACCCTTCATCGTTTTCGTCATTTGGCTTCCCCGCTTTGCTTCTTTTGTTCTACACTTGGTGATGTGTCACATTCCTATTATTCTTGTCTGGTGTTGCAGCCCTTGTTTTCGATTATGTTTTCCCTTCTTTCCAAAGTTTGCCCTTGTCCTCATACAATGTTCCATTTTTATTTCCTCAGACGCCATTCTCCCCCTGTAGATGTCCACAGTTCTGTTTGTGCATTCATCATTCTCCAAGCGAAGTTGACGATTTATTTGTTTTACCACTCAAGCGTGGATCGAGCTTCTCTCCGGCGTTATCATCCGGCCCGGGTGTTTTTGTGCAGGAGGTGCCGATCATCCATCAGATCGGTCCTCCAACTTGAGTATGACATGGCGCGGGTTCGGCAGGATGTGCCTGCCTTTTTTCTCTCTCTGGTCTCCATATTTGTCATGGTTTCATGTTTCTGCAGGCATTATTGCTCTCCTCCCATAGCCAGAGTTTATTATATTTATATTTATTTTTTTTGATTGGTGTTTTTTTTGTTTAGTGCATAATTTTTGTACATACCGTAGATCTGTGTCAGTGGGTTAGTGTCTCCTTTAGTTTATCTTCTTGTTGCTTTCCGTGCACACACATTCCCGTTAATTTGTTGTCGGTAGCGTTTACTGACTTTTTCTTTTCTTTTATTTTATTTTTCCGTCGGCCTCAAGCCGTTGGTCGACAAACTTTTTTGTGTGCCGGCTAAGCGTTTTGGTATTTTCTGTTTATTGATTACTGTTACCAAGGTGTTTTATGTTGTTTTGTTGATGTTGATTGCATTTTTGCTGTGGCATGCACATTGTCTGATGTGTTTTTGTTTTGTTTTTTGTTGCTCAAGTGTCGGCTTTTTTTACTAGTTTGCTTTTGGTGTCGTTCACCTATTTTATATTTATTACTCGTCGGTTTCACACAGTTTACTGTCGCACGGTTTTGTGTTTAATGTTGTGGTTGTTTTTATTTTTTTGTTTTAATTTTTTTTTCTTGCTGAACGGGTACTGCTGGCGCGTGGTACCGAGGGGTTTTTTTGTGTGTTGGTTCTGAACCTTACCGGCGTGTTTCTTGGTTTTGTCTTGTGTAATCGGTGTTTATTTTTGTGGTTAGTGCTGTGCATACAGTGCGAATTCACTGTTTCGACCCGAATTTATTTGGTGGTGATGCTTGTATGCAAGTTTAACCCCTGTGTTCTTTTTCACAAAGTTTTCATGGTGTTATTTGTGTATTGTGCATTCTTTATTGTGTTCATGGTGCTATTTGTGTATTGTGCATTGTGTGTTAATTTCTTGGTGTTATTTGAATATTGTGCTTTGTGTGTTGTGTTATTGGTACGGGGTGTTAGTTTCTAGTGGTTGTTTTTTCTTATGTTGCTGTCGGTCTTAGTGACCGAGATACGCTTTAAATGTAAATTTTTGTTGTTCGTCGGCTTACAGCCATTTGTCAACGCATTTCTCCGAACTACCAGGTGTTGTTTTTTCCGGCTGCAGCTTGTTGTCGGACCGTGTGTGTTTTTTTCCCTTGACAGTTTTGACAAACTCGGCTGACTTTTCTTTACCGCCTTGCTTCATTAGTGGTCTGTCCTGTATGTATTGTTTGTTGTGCAACTGTTTTCTTTTTATCTTGCCGTGTGTTATTCTTCAACTTGCTCTGATGTCGTCTGCTTCTTCCTGTAGAGTACTCTCTGTTTATTGCGATATTGATTGTGTGTTGTTATTGTCGTTGCCGGTGAGTTATTGTGCAATTTTTTTTCCCGGTGAAAATTTGTGTTTGTATGTTGTCTTTTTTTGTAAATAAATGCTCTTTTGAAGTTCTGCCTGATCAGTCGCATTTTTTCGAGCTCCTGCCGGGATTGGAAGTTTTGTGTGAAGTTTGTGTTCCTTTTTGGGTTTGTTCTTTGAAAGTTCGTGTGTTGTTATTACCTGTGTTCCTTCCTCGCAAGTAGTGAGGCGTACAAGCTGTACGTTCTTATTTTTTCGTTTTTTGCCTGTTCTTGAGTGTTGCAAGCTGCAACGATCGAGCCGCGAGGGTTAGTAGCCGGGCTGGCTACTACCTCCACCAGCATGAGGGCCATATGCCTGTCTATATCTCCTTCCTCTGCGCTTTCTTCGTCGTCTGTATCTTCCGTGACCACCATGAATGGTGTTCATTCAAATAGTGTTGTGGTTTCGTCGCCAACTGTACCGCTGGTTACAAATGTGCCGGAAGCTGGGTCAGAGGTACCCAGCTCTTCTATTCCTGTGTCTCGTTCGTTCGCCGCGGCTGCGAGTGCGACTTCTACTTTACAAAGTGCTTCTGTGTCTTCGCGACCAGAGTTTACACGTGTTGCTTCCGCTTTAAGGATAACATTACCACTTGACTCTCCTCCAGGTAAGGAACTTTCGTCTGCCTTACTTTTAAGTGTATTTGTTCCTGCTCTGCGCGACACCTCCCTTCCCATAGTATTTAAATGCTATTTCTAAAGTTGTACCCGGAGAAAGCATTGTGTCTATTATCCGCTTGGGAGGGGGTGTTGTCGTGCACTTCACTCATCAACAGGCGGTGGACAAAATCCTGGCTTTTGGCTTGGACATTGGTTCCGTACATCTCCAACCAGTTGCAACAGCTCAAAGACCAGTGACTGTCACCTTGTCTCCAGTACCCACAGCTGTGCCTGACCCGGTATTAATTGAAGCCCTTAACACCATGGGGAGAGTGGTTGGTACCACAAAGTACCTCCCAGCTGCTGCTCGCGACTCCCCCCTGAAACATGTTCAGGGCGGTCGTCGTCAATACCGAGTCATCTTTCCAACCAAACAAGCAATAGTTAACCGGCCAACCATTCTGGAACTCATAACTGAAACCCGGACCTACATTTTCAATCTGTTTGCTGGCGTCCAGTGCTTCCGCTGCAAGGGTGAAGGTCACCTTGCATCGGCATGCCCACATTCCACAGCTGCTACTGTTCCAACTCAATCACTTGATGCTGCTGTTCCAGCGGAGACTCTGCCCACCGTTCCGGATTCTGCCCCCACCCTCCCCACTGAATCTGTTCCAGCTGCTGTTCCTGGTTCCACCTCTGTCGTATCACCTCCAGTGGTCCGTGTTGCTTCGGCATCCACTGACCTGCAGGAATTTCCACCGCTGCCAGCGTCTGAAGGGGCCTCCACCCCCAAGGTTCAGCGGACCAAGAGGTAAAACTCCCCTGGCTCAGCGAACCGTCGTGCGAGTTCTTCGGACCGCCAGAAATCCAGGAAGACGGCTACATCCTAGTCACCTTCACCTGGACCGGCTCCTGTTACTTCTTCAGTTTCCATCTACAACCGTTTTTCCTGTTTGCCGAACGATGATTCCATGGACGTTACCGATCCCGATTCTGAAGAAACTTTATTTGCTGAATCTGATGACGACTCTCCTGCCCCCTCTCTGGTTGACATCACCTCTATGTTTGCTGACATTGAGGTGCCCTTAACTCCCCTCTCATTCACAGATCTGTATGCCTTGATTGCTCGCCCCAGACGGGCGAAATTGATTACTCTCCCTTGTATAGCGAGTAAACTCTCTCGCCTTCCGGAGATGCTAACCCAACTGACGTTCCTGCATGAGTTCTTATTAAATGTTGATCTGCCTTCCGGGACAGAGCAGTACGCTCGCCGGTTGGCGTATTTACTTAAAGTTTTGAAGGCAGAACTGGAAGGTTGGATGCAGCCGCCCCAGTGATGCCTTCCCTAAATGTGCTCTGCTTTAACTGTAGAGGCCTTGCGTCTTCAGCCGCGAATGCTTTGGTCTTCGAGGACGTTCGTTTCCTGAGGACAGATATCCTCCTCTTCCAGGAGACGAACTGTTCCTTGGCGACCGGGTATTCCTGCTGGAGACGCTGGCCCTACGCTTTTTATCACAACTACCGGACGCACATTGGGTCCGGTACAGCGATTGCATTCCGTACTCGGTTTCATTCTCTTCTTTCAGATATCGTTGAGTCACAGAGTCTGCTGGACTCCTTTCAAGGTACCTCCTTCAGTTATCTTTCCCGTCGTTTTCATGTTTTCAATGTGCATATGCCATAATCATCGGTTGATGCTGATGCTCTTCTTTTGCATTTGATTTCCCTTCTTTCCCAAATTCCTCCTTCTGAAATCGTTCTTATTGGTGGTGACTTCAACTGCACTCTCCAACCGGGTCTTGACCGTGATGGTTCCGGGGAGAGTCGCCTTAACCTTTCCTCCCAACTGTCTCAACTAGTTAGTAATTTTTGTCTCATTGACGCATTTCGTACCATCCACCCTCTGTCCCGTGAATTCACATGGTTTCCTCCGGCCGCCTTAGCGCATGCTGCGGCTCGTCTCGACCGGTTTTATGTTTCTAGTTTCCTCCACTCCTCCCTTGTTGAAGTAACCCATCATCCTTCTGTTTCCTCCGACCATCGTCCTGTTCTTCTGGAAATATTTCTGTCCTCTTTCTCTGTCCCCCCTCCCCGGTTTGGTCTCTCGATGATTTTCTCCTTTCCGATCCCACGTTTCAGGCCGAAGTTCGTTCGATTATTTCTTCATCCATTTCTGAACTTCCTCTCACGGTTGACCCAGCAGCTCTGTGGCTTTCCACCAAACTTTCTATCCTATCGTTTGCACGTCAGTTCTCGTTTTCGTCCCCTTTTCACCGCTTTCATGATTTAACTACTCTTCACCGTAAACTACAGTTCCTTTCTCCTTTATATCCATCGTTTGCAGCTCTTCAATCACAACTTCATAGTATTCTATCTTCCTTTGCTTCTTCGTCTCTTACCCGGTTAAAGTTTTCCAAGTTACATTTTCATGATGACCCGTTTCAACACCTTCGACATCTTGAATCCCACCGTGCTCTGAGTTCCAACATTTCTTTTCTCTCGCTTCCAGATGGCTCAACTGTTTCTGATCCAGTGCAGATCTGTGATCGAACTTTTCAGTACTTCACTGATCGGTTTCGATTGCGGGTCCTGCCGCCTGCAGAGAATTCTCCATTATTATCACATCTTCCTCAGGTCCCGTCTTTTTTTCCCCCTCCTTGGTTTCACCGATCTCTCCCTCGGAGGTTCGTTTTGCCATTTCTAGTCTGAATGACCGCTCCGCCCCTGGGGCTGACGGTCTTCCACTTTCTTTTATAAAACATTTCTTCCTGCTCTGCTTCCTCTTCTCGTTGCTTGTTTCAACTCGATCTTTTCTTCTTCGACTTTCGTTTCTTCTGACTTTGCTTTTGCTCTTCTCCGCCTAATTCCTAAAACTGGTAATCTTGGACTTCTATCTAACTGGCGCCCCATCTCGATTCTTAACACCGACTACAAGATCTTTGCAAAAATTCTGGCTCTTTGCCTTAACCCTGTTCTACAATTTATTATTCATCCTGACCAAACTTATACGATCCCTTCCCGATCGATTGCAACTAACATCACTACCATCCGTGATTTACACTCTCTTGCTTCCCGTCTTTCTGAACCTCTCGCTATTTTTAACCTAGATCAGAAACAAGCATTCGATTCTGTCCATCATTCTTATCTTTTCTTTGTTCTTCGTCACTTTGGCTTTCCTTCCCTTTTCTGTCAGGCACTTTCCAATCTATATTCCCATTCTTCCTTTCGTGTTCGGACCTCTTCTTTTATGACGGCTGCTATTCCTTTTGCAAGCGGTATCCGGCAGGGTTGTCCTCCTGTCGGGTCAACTGTTTGCCCTCACGTTTGAACCACTTCTTATTTCCCTTCGATCTCGTTTGCTGGCAGGCATTCCGCGTGGTGTGGCCTCCACACGGCACCATCGCGTGGTTTTGTCGGCCTATGCGGACGACCTTACTCTTTTTTTACGTTCCCAACAGGCTTTTGGTGTTGTTTTGTCTACCTATACTGAGTATGCTCCAATTTCAGGTGCGGCCCTTAATACCTCTAAATCTGTTGGCTTGTAGGCTGGCTCGTGGTCGTCCCGCGGCGACCGCCCTTGGGGTGCCCGGTGGTCGACCACGGTCATCAAACTTCTTGGAGTGTTCATCGGGAACCCGGTGGCGGTTGCTGCCGCCACTTGGTCCCCTTTGGTGCAGGACATGAATCGACGCCTTGCCCCTTTTCGCCGTTTGAAACCGTTTCTTTCTTTTTTTTACACTTCGCATCTTCTTTCCGCTTTTCTTCTTCCGGCCCTTTCTCATACTTGGTTTGCTCATTTCCCTCCTCCCCTCTTTCTTCGTCACGTTCAATGTCTTTTTACAAATTTTATATGGGATGTCGTACATTGGGTTCATCGATCCACGCTTGTCCTTCCGGTTTCTTTTGGTGGTCTTGCCCTTCCGGATTTGTCCCTTAAATCGAATGCTTTCCATCTCCAACATTTTTTGAGGATTTTTTTCCCTTCCTTGCGGTTCTTCGATTACTATAATTGACACTTTGCTCTTTCCACGAAGTCCTTTTCTTTCTCTGGCTACTTTTATCCGCATGGACCTCTTTCCACTCATTCCCAATCACTTTCCCGCTACTTACCGTAACGTTTTCTCCCTCTGGCACTCGTTATGTCCAGTCCGCCTCCCCCCCCCCCCCCGCTTCGACTAACGATCTCCTAGCGGAACCGCTTTTTCTTCTCCTCTGCCCTTCGTTCTCCAAATTCTCAGTACCTGAACTTCTCCACTTGTTTTGCAAGTGGCGTCGTTCAGGTTTCTCAACTTTTTGATTCTTCTCTTCACTGGAAATCTTTTTGATCGCCTTTCCGCTCTGTTACTTGATACCCCTCAGCATCGTGCACAGTTCTGTCTTATTCAATCCTGTCTTATTCGTCTTTATCCTTTACTTGTCAATTCTATTGGCCTCATTCAGTCTTCCGCCCCGTCGCTCAGTCTTCCCTTTCTTCTCTACTTAAACGATTCTCCATTTTTACCCCATCAAGTTACAGCCAAGCTTCTTTATTCGCATTTTCCTACCAATTTCACAGCTCCATTAGCAATTCCTTCTGTTTCAGCTACAGATCTTCCAGGTACGTGGAGTGATCCATCGACTTCCCTGGCTTCCCCGAAAGCCAGAGACATTCATTGGCTGCACCTACACCGTCGGTTGCTCACTCCGCGTACCCTTCATCGTTTTCGTCATTTGGCTTCCCCGCTTTGCTTCTTTTTGTTCTACACTTGGTGATGTGTCACATTCCTATGATTCTTGTCTGGTGTTGCAGCCCTTGTTTTCGATTATGTTTTCCCTTCTTTCCAAAGTTTGCCCTTGTCCTCATACAATGTTCCATTTTTATTTCCTCAGACGCCATTCTCCCCCTGTAGATGTCCACAGTTCTGTTTGTGCATTCATCATTCTCCAAGCGAAGTTGACGATTTATTTGTTTTACCACTCAAGCGTGGATCGAGCTTCTCTCCGGCGTTATCATCCGGCCCGGGTGTTTTTGTGCAGGAGGTACCGATCATCCATCAGATCGGTCCTCCAACTTGAGTATGACATGGCGCGGGTTCGGCAGGATGTGCCTGCCTTTTTCTCTCTCTGGTCTCCATATTTGTCATGGTTTCATGTTTCTGCAGGCATTATTGCTCTCCTCCCATAGCCAGAGTTTATTATATTTATATTTATTTTTTTATTATTGGTGTTTGTTTTGTTTAGTGCATAGCTTTTGTACATACCGTAGATCTGTGTCAGTGGGTTAGTGTCTCCTTTAGTTTATCTTCTTGTTGCTTTCCGTGCACACACATTCCCGTTAATTTGTTGTCGGTAGCGTTTACTGACTTTTTCTTTTCTTTTATTTTATTTTTCGTCGGCCTCAAGCCGTTGGTCGACAAACTTTTTTGTGTGCCGGCTAAGCGTTTTGGTATTTTCTGTTTATTGTTTACTGTTACCAAGGTGTTTTATGTTGTTTTGTTGATGTTTATTGCACTTTTGCTGTGGCGTGCACATTGTCTGTTGTGTTTTTGTTTTGTTTTTTGTTGCTCATGTGTCGGCTTTTTTCTAGTTTGCTTTTGGTGTCGTTCACCTATTTTATATTTATTACTCGTCGGTTTCACACAGTTTACTCTCGCACGGTTTTGTGTTTAATGTTGTGGTTGTTTTTATTTTTTTTTTTGTTTTAATTTTTTTCTTACTGAACGGGTACTGCTGGCGTGTGGTACCGAAGGGTTTTTTTTTTGTGTGTTGGTTCTGAACCTTACCGACGTGTTTCTTGTTTTTGTCTTGTGTAGTTAGTGTTTATTTTTGTGGTTAGTGCAGTGCATACAGTGCGTATTCGCTGTTTCAACTCGAATTTATTTGGTGGTGATGCTTGTATGCAAGTTTAACCCCTGTGTTCTTTTTCACAAAGTTTTCATGGTGTTATTTGTGTATTGTGCATTCTTTATTGTTTTCATGGTGCTATTTGTGTATTGTGCATTGTGTGTTGTTTTATTGGTGTTATTTGAATATTGTGCTTTGTGTGTTGTGTTAATGGTACGGGGTGTTAGTTTCTAGTGGTTGTTTTTTTCTCTGTGTTGCTGTCGGTCTTAGTGACCGAGATACGCTTTAAATGTAAATTTTTGTTGTTCGTCGGCTTACAGCCATTTGTCAACGCATTTCTCCGAAGTCCCAGGTGTTGTTTTTTTCCGGCTGCAGCTTGTTGTCGGACCGTGTGTGTGTGTTTTTTTTCCCTTGACAGTTTTGACAAACTCGGCTGACTTTTTCTTTACCGCCTTGCTTCATTAGTGGTCTGTCCTGTATGTATTGTTTGTTGTGCAACTGTTTTCTTTTTATCTTGCCGTGTGTTATTCTTCAACTTGCTCTGATGTCGTCTGCTTCTTCCTGTAGAGTACTCTCTGTTTATTGCGATATTGATTGTGTGGAGTTTTATTGTTGTTACCGGTGAGTTATTGTGCAATTTTTTTTCCCGGTGAAAATTTGTGTTTGTATGTTGTCTTCTTTGTAAATAAATGCTCTTTTGAAGTTCTGACCATTCGTCCAATATAGTACCGGGTTCGAATCCTGTGAGACTTGGATGTCGTGTTTGTCTTACGGCACTGGCTCTCTCCCTTCTGTGGGACCAGTGACCCGAAACTAGGGACCGATGACATCTTACAGCCCACTGAGTTACTTACGGTAGTCGTTAAACACCCAATACGCCGCCCCGGTGGCGCAGTGGTCTAAGGCGCTGGCCTCTGATCATTCGTCCGTAAGAGGTCCGGGTTCGAATCACGGTGAGGCATGGATGTTGTGTTTGTCTTACGGCACTGGCTCTCTCCCTTCAAACTATGGCTCTTTCCCATTCCCTGGAACCAGCGACCCTAAATTAGGGACGGGCGACTGCTTATAGCCCATTGAGTTGCTCACGGTGGGTTCGTCGTGTTTATCTGTGCTCCTCAAGTTTTCGTTGGTGTGTTATTTTTCTTCGTTGTCAGTGTTCTATTTCGTGTGTGTGTTGTGTGTGAAGGTTCCGTGTTTCTTTTTATATGCCTGCCGAGCTGGTAAGTGCTTATTTTGATTAGTTTACCTTATTTTTCTGCCTTGGCCAGCTGGCTGAGGGCTAAGCTTTTCCTCGCCATTGCAAATGGCGGCATCCGGGGAGAATGACGTCCTAACCCTTGCTACCGGAAATGATGATCTCCCGATAACAGCTTCTCTAAATACTACTACCAATGACGCGTCTATCTCGATAGACCACTCCTCCTTGCAGCCTTCTGTTGCTGCCTTACCATCGGATATCGCCTCTTCTTCCAAGTCTCCCAGCGGCGATACGATGTCTTCTCTGAAAGCTAATGATGACGCCCTGGATGTTTCGCACTCTATGCAGGAATCATCTCCAAAGCAACGTACAACTACCCTCTCATATGCTGACGTAACCGCATCTAAGTCGGGACCTTCCCAGTCTTCTTTTTCTCCTGGACAATATGAGATGACGCATAATGCCGAAGTCATTGAGGTTGTCCTTAAAGAAGATACCCCTTCTGGGCTGAAATTCCTTCAAACTATGGAGAATGGTGTTGTGTTTCCGAGCCTGAGAAATACAAAACTCACTACATATATGTGCTGCTCTTCGAGAGATTGTTCCTGCATCAGCCATAACTCATGTGGGCAGGAAGCCTTACAAAGTAGTTGTTTACTTCTCTACTCCTGCCCATTTCCTACATGTACTGACCAAGGGCATCTCAATTGGTGATCGTCACATCCATGCCGAACCTGTTTCACAGAGTTCCGTTGTTGTAAGCTTCTCACCAGTTCCACCTGAGGTTTCAGATGATCTCTTGATTGGCCGCCCAGGTGGCGCAGTGGTCTAAGGCGCTGTCCTCTGATCATTCGTCCGTAAGGGGTCTGGGTTCGAATCCCGGTGAGGCATGGATGTTGTGTTTGTCTTACGGCACTGGCTCTCTCCCTTCCCTGGAACCAGTGACCCTAAATTAGGGACGGGCGACTGCTTATAGCCCATTGAGTTGCTCACGGTGGTCGTTAAACCTCCAATCAAAAAAAAAAAAAATCTCTTGATTGCCGCTCTTCTTCCTTATGGCCGGATCATTGGAGGTGTAACTACCTACTCTTCGTTTCCAGAGGTGCCAGAAGATAGATACCTACTCGGGTTTCGCCGCAATGTTCGCGTGGTCTTCCCTTCAGAGGAGCACATGCTGCGTATTCCACCCACTTTACGTGTACGCTGTTGCACGCACATTAGAGAGATATTCATCACAGTAGGCTCCGTCTGTCCGAATTGTAAAGGCTCGGGACATCCCCGCGCTCTATGCCCTCATAATGCGAACACTCTTTCCAAGTCAACAGCACGACCTTCTTCCTCTTTGTCACGTCAATTGGTATCCTCTTCTGGTGCTAAAGACCAGCAACAGCAGACTTCCTCAAAAAGTAATGATGCAGCAGTTGGTCAACCGACGTCTACAAAAAGTAGTGAGACAGCCGTTGGTTAACCGACATCTACCAGAAGTAGTGAGACAGCCGTTGGTCAACCGACGTCTCCCATAAGTTGTGAGACAGCCGTTGGTCAACCGACGTCTACGGGTAAACCCTCGACCTCGGGTGATGCATTGGCGCCCCCATCATCTCTTCAGTCGAAAGAGGCATCACTTGTTAATCAAAAGTCTCCTATAGAGATGGTTGATGACGTTTCCCGTCATACTGCTACACCGACCGATGAGGTTGTTTCTTCAGTTCCATTTAAATTGCCGGAAGTTCCAATTCCGGTTACAGCACAAAGTCGTGGACGGGCGAAGCGACGTAGAACTTCACGCCCTCAGAATAAGAAGGTTAGAATTACAACCACCCTTAGGGCAGGACGTGATCGTTCTAGTAGTCAGATGCTCACGTCTGAAGGCTCTATGGAATCTGATACAGATGATGGAACATTTATTCCGATCTCCTGTGAAAACTTTTTACATATTCTAGAGGCATCCTCTCTTCCACAGACACCTGTGTCTGGGGAGAAGGTGTATGCGTTCCTAATAAGTCCCCGTAGAGACAAGCTGTCTCGCAATTTTTTTGGAAGGTTACTCCCACTGTCTGTCTGACACCATGAATCAAATGTTGGCGATACATTCTCATTTACGTACCGTTCCGGGCAGAGATCTGGGTGGTCCCTACTGGGCAAAGAAGTTCCGTAGCCGTCTCGCCGTCTCGCCAAGTTACAGAACGCAGCCGACAACATCCTCCAACCATCATCAGATTATTCTGTTCAAGACAGTCTCACTGAATAGTAGGGGTATGTGTACCCCTTTGGCGAATGCTTTAGCGTATGAAGACGTCCACCGCCTCAAAGCAGATCTCCTACTTTTGCAAGAGACAAATTGTCTATCCACTTCACCCTTTCATCGCTGGAGGAGATGAGACTATCAGTTTCATCACGCGTATAGGCTCTCTCTTCGTGGAGGTTTAGTGATTGGTGTACATAATAGATTTCGTCAAGCACTCTCCTCTGTTAAAGTTCATAACCTGTGCCGAGATTTATTGCAGCGACTCACTTTCGTCCTAGATGGACAACGATATTTAGTTTTCAACATATATATTCCATGTTCATCTACACATCTAACGTTGTTATTTTCGTCACTCCGCACTGCACTTCAGTCAGCATTACCATCAGATCATGTGCTCATTGGAGGAGACTTTAACTGTACACTTCAACCAGAGCTCGATCGCGCTCCTTCGAGGATTGAACATCGTTCACGTCTTGTGGAGCAATTGCGATCATTAGTGTCTGATTTTGATTTACATGACGTGTTCCAACGATTGCATCCGACATCCATTTCACATACCTGGAGAGCTGCATCTGCATCCTCCTCTCTTTCTGCCAGGCTGGATCGATTTTACGCTTCTGCTCCGTTATTGCCCATTACAACGGATTGTATGCACTCCCCTACAGCTTTATCGGATCATTGTGCCATCACTATCTCCTGTAGCTCTTCATCTCGTCTGCATGTTAGGCCTCGGTCATGGACACTGGACACTTCTCTCCTAGCTGATGAGAATATGTGCACCGAGATCAGAGATCTTCTTGATCATATGCGAGAGGGCCTGTCCACTGCACCTTGTGCCATCAATTACTGGCTCGAGGTAAAATCTTACCTAATTTATCTTCTCAGACGTCATTCCTTCTCCGAAGGCACGAAGCGCTCCATGGAAGAGCAAAATCTCCGACACAACCTGTTACAGCTTGGTGCGAGTCATCCCATGTATACAGCTTACCAAGCGGATCTTAGAGCACTTCTTGAGCCTCGTGCACGTCAGGTAATTCTTCGTCTCCGTCTACAACATCTATCACCAGAGGACTGCTCCTTTGAGTTTCTATGCGCGTTAGAAGAAAAACGCCGCTCGTCGCATCAGCTTCGACTACTTCGGCGGCCTGATGGTGAAATCATCTCTGATCCGGATGCAGTTTGCTCTCAGGTTCGTCGATATTTTACTATCAAATACAGTGAAACTCCTCAGCCTTCTGTTTCTGCTTCTGCTACTTTATTCTTTGCTCTTCCCCAAGTTCCTTCCAATCTCTCTGATTCCCTTCTACAACCTATTTCGCAGACTGAACTTCGGACCATTCTTGCCTCTCTAAATTCCCGTGCTGTCCCAGGTCCAGATGGCCTTCCGCTCCTTTTCTACCGTACTTTCCTCCCTTCGTCGCTTACATTTCTTCTCGCCGCTTTCAATGCTGCTCTTTCTTCCTCTTCTCTTCCGAGGGGTTTCACAGAGGCTCATATGGTGTTATTTCCGAAGAAAAGCGATCTGCTTGACTTGGGAAACTGGCGTCCTATCTCGCTACTAAACATTGACTATAAACTCTTCACTAAACTCCTTTCCAGTCGACTCAACCAAGTTCTTCCATTTCTTCTTTCTTCCGACCAGACCTACACGGTTCCTGGTCGGTCCATCACTTCAAATCTCAATCTTCTTCGAGATCTCCTACATCTGGCTCGTACTAACTCTGAACCACTTGTCCTCATTAATCTTTACCAAAGAGCTGCTTTCGACAATATCTCACATTCGTATCTTTCTGCTGTTCTTATTGCTTTCGGCTTTCCTTTTGCTTTTGTTACCTCTATTCTTGCCCTTTATCAGGACGCTGCTTTCCATGTCAAGACGGCCGCCTTCTTGACTGCACCTATTCCTTTTCGGCGGGGCATTCGGCAGGGTTGCCCACTTTCTGGGCAGCTCTTTGCCATTGCTTTTGAGCCGTTTCTTCAGTCTGTCCATCGAGCCTTTATAGATGCACTGCCACCGCCTACTGCAAGTACTAGGCACTTTTCTGTGACATACTCTGCATATGCCGATGACGCGACCTTTTGTGTAAGGACAGACGCTCAATTCGACATCTTGCTCCAGATTTACGATCAATATTCTTCATGTTCAGCGGCATCACTTAATACATCCAAGAGTGCAGGTCTATGGAGCGGAGCGTGGGCCTCCAGGACTGACAATCCGTGGGGCGCCTCATGGACTGCTTCATCCCAAAAATTCCTTGGGGTCCATCTCGGAGACCGTCTTTCTGCTCAAAATGAAACATGGAATGCTCTCAGAACACGCCTTACTCGAACTGCTGCCTTCTGGCGAGGTTCCCAGTTTTGTACTTCTTACTTCTCAAGAGCTAGAATAGCTCAGACTTATATTCTTTCACCATGCCTATATGCATGGTCAGCTGAACGTATGCCTATTTATCACCTCAATGAAATCACTCGAATCATCTCAACGATATGGAACACGTACCATTGGATCCAGGTCTCCACTCTCTGTCGTCGAGTCACTGATGGAGGTATTTCACGGCTGGAAGTTCGCACCTACTATAAAGCACATAAAGTGGTTTCTTTCCTGCGGCTACTAAGTGCACCAGAGTCGCCAGTTACGCTCGTTAGAGATGTCATGATATCGCCTAGGAATTCCCGAATCACTTTCATCATGTATCTTCTAATGGATCAATCTCCTTTTTCCATTCTAAACTTTCCCCTTTCTACAAAGAGGTCCTTTCCTTTCTCCGTTCTCTACCCCTCTTCCGTGCTCCACCGGCTTCCACCACTGAACTATTAGCTGAGCCCCTGTTCTTTTCTTCCATCCTTCATCCCCCTAATGCTCCCTACTTTACTGACCTTTCCTGGCTCCCCGCCGGAATAGTATCTGTTCAGGATCTAATTTCTCCAGATCTTTCTTGGAAACCCTTCTCTGATCTGTCCCCCCTCCTCCCCCTACCTCTTCCTCTCTTTCGCTCTATGCCTCCTTCCGTTCTTCAATAATTACCCTCTTCCCTAACCTTGCCTCTCAAGCTGGGTTAACTCTTGTCCCCTCTGCCTCTCTTCCACTTCCCTTTTTCCTTTCCGTTCGGGGCTCATCACTTCCTCTCTCCAGTTTTTCTATCTCGTCTCTTTACCGTTGTCTCATTGATCCACTGTATGCTACACCATTGATGATTCCAGATGTTCCGAATGTCGCCCTTTCACAAGTGTGGTCCATGTCTAATTCGCCACTATCTGTTCCAGCAGAAAGAAACATCCAATGGTTGTTTCTTCATCGGCGGTTACCAGTTCCTACCACATTATTCAGGATGACGCTTGTTGATTCGCCCAACTGCATGTTTTGCTCTACGATTGCGGATGTAGATCATGTATATCAACATTGCACAGTGCTTCTTCCCTTGTTACATCTGACCTTCACTACTGCACAGTGCCTTAGTACTACTGATCTCTCTTTCTCAGCCTATAGCACGCTACTCAGTTCCAGTACTCTGCCTATTCCTATATCAGAGTCATGTGCTTATGTATTCATATTAGCAAAACATGTGATTTTTTGCTACTATCAACAGCTTCGTTCTACCCCTATACAGCCTACCATCTTTCAGGCGGGAGCTGCGATGTGCAGTCAGTTCTGGAACAGACTGATTTCACGCTTGAGGCTTGCTTTCACTGTTGCTAAGGCTGCGAATCGAATCCCACACTTTATGTCAGTGTGGTCACCTTTTCGTCAATGGTTTTCTGGTCCATCAGAAGACCTTAGACTATTGTTCTGACTTCTGTGAATTTGTTTGGACTAACTGAAGTATAGTTTTGTGATTAACGTGTTCTTAGGTGCCCTCTTCATCATTGCTGCCTAATGTTACTGCACGTCTGCATGTTTCTCACCAACAAGGTCCTGCAGGTGAGTTTCTTGTTACACCACAGGCACTTAGAATAAGTTTAAAGTTTTATGTTCAGCGCTTTCCTTATGTCTGCCGGGCTTTATAATTTAAGGTTCATGCTCACGGTGCTGAGCAAATGTTTGTTAGTGTTTAAATTTAATTATTAATTTTGCACAGTGAGGTTTTTGATCATGTTACATGTACATAAAGGTATATGATCAGTCGATTACACAATGTTCTGCGAGGTTTAGCACTTTTGTTGTACAAAGAGTAATTGTTCCTCGTTCAGATATTTGTACTATACCTGAAGTATAGTTGCTATGCCAAAAGCTCAGTTTTGTATATACTAATGTACTTTCCTAATTGCACTGTAAAATTTATGTTCGGCACATTTCGCATGTTGGGTCAAGATTAGATGTCTTAAGTTTTTTGCTCATGGTGCGGAGCAAACGTTTTGATAGTATTTCAATTATATGTTAATGTTACACTGTGTGGTTTTTCTCATGTCACGTGTGCCTAACAGGAAATAATCAGTCTATTACATAATGTTCTGCGCTGTATTGCACATTTGCTGTACAAAGAGTCAGTTTCATATTTTCATTATTTGTATTGTACCCGAAGTATAAATTTTCTGTAAACCGCAAGTTCTGTTTGTACTAATATACTTTACTCTTTGCACTGTGAAATTTACAGTTGTACCATGGAATTGTAATTCCTTATTAGTGTCTTCGCTATGCCGTTGCACTTTGTGTACATATGTTGTTGTTCATTACAAGTTAATCTATAGTACTGTGATTGAGGCACTTGTTTAAGCCTAAGTAATAGTTATTTTTATAATTTGACAGCGTTTCACAATAGAGATATTGCATTCCATTTGTATAGAGTTCACACCATCATTGTAATTAGATCATTTATTCGCTTATCTTTCAGATACTGAAAAGTATAAGCCTTCTGCTCTTTTCTTCTTTTTTTTCAAGATTACTCAAAATATACATGTTTGTTTTTGCACTGTAAAATTTATAGTTATACTTTGTACTGGTGTTCACCTATTAGAGATGGCACTCTGCTGATGCGCATTGCGAACATATGTTGTACATATAATAAGTCAACCCTTCAGTCAAGTATTGTCAGTGTTATGAATTTGCTTACATTGTATATAGTGCATCCACATAGTGTAAATATCTCATCGTCATTGTAAATAGGTCATCTACTTGTTTATCTTTTGGTAACTGTAAAGCACAGGCCATCTGTATCTTCCTGTCCATGTTTGCTCCAAATAAAAAAAATTGTTGAAGCTCACGGTGGTCGTTAAACCTCCAATAAAAAACAAAACAAAAAAACAACCGAATTAATCGTAGCATACATTTCACACGAATTTTCTGACAAGTCACCTATACAGCTTATGAAGATGTTAGCGACTTCAGCACTTGGAAAATCGATGCCACAACTTTTCCTATTGGCTTCACTTATAAGTGTGATACCTGTGTCCACTTCAGCAGTTGAAAGATCGTTTTCTGCATTAAAGCGAATTAAGTCATACGCACGAAACAGGACAGAAACGACTCTCGCATCTTGGACTGATATCAATTGAAAGTGGTCTATTAAATACTCTGAAAGAAATACTTTTTTCGATTCTGTAATAGAACATTTTGCTGCAAGTGATCGAAGAATGGAGTTTACTTTTAAATAGAAAGGTATGTTAAGTGACTTCAGTCTATTTGGAAAACAGAAGTCTTTTGTTTTGGATTTTGCTATGTTGTGTAAAAGAATAGATATAAAAAAGTAGCTATGGTATCTTTATCGTACACCATGTTTTTCCACTTTTATTATTTCAAAAATCTGAACCTAATGTCAATTGTAAAAAAGTGAAAAGTAATTGCCTTTGCGACTGCTTGGGTAGTCTGTTGGGTCACCGCAAGTCACTGGGTGATGGTCAGGCTCAGCATAAGGCTTGGGGTAGGTTTCGTCGCTGTCCCACCGAGCTAACCTTCTTGCTTCCAAGAAAGTCAAGGCTCATGCGCTCCTGGTCCGTCGTCGTCATGAACGGGAGTCCTGGATCCAGTATGCTTCCAGAATCAACACCTCTACCAGCTCTAAGATCGTTTGGGACAGGATTCGCAAGGTTCGGGAAAGTACCCATCCATCTAAGGAGATGTCCATGCTTGAGAATGCCGCCCCGGTGGCGCAGTGATCTAAGCGATGGCCTCTGATCATTCGTCCGAAAGGGGTCCGGGTTCGAATCCCGGTGAGGCATGGATGTTGTGTTTGTCTTACGGCACTGGTTCTTTCCCTTCCCTGGAACCAGTGACCCTAAATTAGGGACGGGCGACTACTTATAGCCCATTGAGTTGCTCACGGTGGTCGTTAAACCTCCAATAAAAAAAATGCTTGAGAGTGATGGGCGAACGGTTGCTGATGCTCAGAGTGTTGCTGACTGTCTTGGCACTGCATTTTCTTCAGGGTTCAGTGGCAGCAATTATCCTTCTTCGTTCAAGCAGCTTCAGACGCGGCTTGAGAGGAAAAGAATATCCTTCGGATCGTTTTCCTCGGAGGACTATAACACGCAGCTAACTGCCGTGGAACTGAAGATTGCTTTGAATCGGTCTGGCCGAACATCTGTCGGACCAGATAACATTCATTACGACATGCTGAAGCACCTTTCCCCATCACCTCTGGACTGTGCTAATTCTGTTTAACAGGATTTAGCAAGAGCACGTCTTTCCCGATTCTTGGAGGACAGCTATTGTGTAACGTACCAGGAGATGTGACGTACCTGCCCGAAGGACGCACACGACATAAAGGCAGATAGGAATCAGAATAAAATGTCCGCGTAGCTCAATTGGTAGAGCAACTTATTCCGGAATGAGGGGACCCGGGTTCGAATCCTGGCGGGGATAAAAATGACGGAGAAATTTACTTCGTTATAATGGCGCCCGAACTATCCGGATGACCCGACCGTTCAAAATCTCGCATTGGTGTGATGTTATTTCCACACCGCGAGATAGGAAAAATAAGAGAATCCTTTCTCCAGCACTTCGAAAAAAGAAAATAAGGGGGAGATGATGTAACGTACCAGGAGATGTGACGTACCTGCCCGAAGGACGCACACGACATAAAGGCAGATAGGAATCAGAATAAAACGTCCGCGTAGCTCAATTGGTAGAGCAACTTATTCCGGAATGAGTGGACCCGGGTTCGAATCCTGGCGCGGATAAAAATGACGGAGAAATTCACTTCGTTATAATTGTCATACCTGTTCTCAAACCTGGTAAGGATCCCACAAACCCGTTGAACTACCGTCCTATCGGTATGACGAGCTGCTTTTGCAAAGTGCTAGAACGCATCATCAATTTTCGTTTGCTGTTTTATTTGGAAACACATCCCATTTTATCACTACATCAGAGTGGTTTCCGTCGATTTCGCTCTACCACTGATCATCTTCGCCTTGAAATATCTATTAGGAAGGCGTTTGTCCGGCGTTAGCATATGGTCACCATGTTCTTCGACATGGAAAAAGCTGATGATCGGACGTGGAGAGACGGCATTCTTTGTGATCTGCACGACTGGAGATTGCGGGGAAACTTACCAATTTTTATTGCCGACTTTCTCCAAAAAGGGTCGAAGTGTGTTTCACGTGCGCGTCGGGTCGACCCTCTCTGTGTTGTGTCCACAAGAGCAGGGTGTCCCTCAAGGCTCCATTTTATCAGTCACTCTTTTCATTCTTCGTGTTAATCACATTTTCACATTACTTCCTCCGATGATTCGTGGATCGATGTACTGTATGTGGATGATCTTCAGATTTCGTGTGCTTCTATCACCATGCGCACAATTGAGAGGCAGTTGGGACATTACTAAGATATCTTCTTGGGCTTTACATAATGGATTTGGCTTCTCGTCACAAACCGTTTGCATGCATTATTGCCCCAAGCGGGGTCTTCACCCAAACACTCATCGCCGTCTGGGGACCTCTACCATCCCTGTGGTGTCAGAAGTAAAGTTCCAAGGATTGACATTTGACCTCACATTCAGTCCTCGAAGGTGAAGTGCACGAAGTCTGTGTTCTTAAGGTCCTCTCCCGATCATCTTGGGGTCTGACAGGTGCTCAATGCTGCGCATTTATCACTCTCTCGTCCGGGCAAGGTTGTAGTATGGCTGTGTGGCGTACGAATTAGTCCGGCCTTCTGTCTTGAAGCTTCTCGATCCCGTGCATCACCATGTTCTGCGTCTTTGCATCGGAGCTTTCAGTCTCTATGCCGAGTCGCATGAACCGCCGTTGTGCCTTAGCCGTGAGCAACTGTCTCTCGCGATTTTATACCAAGCTGAAGTTTTTATCTCATAATCCACTGCACGATTCCGTCTTCAACCCAGAATGTGTCCGCTTATTTTCCAACTTTCGGATGACAGGCATGGTGGCGCTGCTTGCTTAGACTTATTAACCGATTGGTGTAACCAAGGCGTTTTATGATCCTTCGTGGCAGTCAGCTCAGGTGATGGCCAATGTGTCTCTGTCTGTGTGGCCAGAGCCCTCCACGCCAGCTCGAAATCCGGCGATGTTGTGGAATCTGCCTTTATGTGTATTGACGAGTCTGTTGAGAGCATTCCGCGGCAGCAACCGCCTTTACGGCGGAAATGCCTGCAGTCCATCTCGCCTTACGTAACATCAAGTGCTGTTCTCATCGTAGCGCCATGCTATGCACTGACTCCCTGTCTGTCATCTAAGTTTTATCTTCTCCTGAGGCCATTGATTCGCCAGTCACCAGGGATGTTCATCGCCTCCTACGAAATTTGACTGGTGCTGGATTTCTGGCCATGTTGGGATTCGGGGTAACGAGCGGGTGAATGCCTCTGCCAAGTACGTTGCCTCCATGCCGATCACTCGACTGCCGCTGATTTTTAGAAATTATCGTCCCGGCATCCGTGCATTCATCATGGCTGCGAGGCAGTCCCTCTGGTCTCAGCAGGGCAGGAACTAACTTCTCTCCATCAAACCACAGTTCGGACTATGGCAATTTAGTTTGAGGAATCGTCGTGAGGAAGTTGTCCTTGCGCGTCTACGCAATGGGCATTGTCGTTTCACACACCGCTTCTTACTGTGCGGCGACACTGCACCAATGTGCGAGACGTGCAATTGTCGTTCGTGTTCTGTGTAGTTGTGTTCGTTTACTTGCTGCCCTCTTTCACTATTTTTATTCTCATTTGTTCGACGACTGCGCATCTACGCTGCAGAAGCTCTTCGACGAACACTGCTATACATTCGCAGTTTTTTCATTTTTCAAACAAATTTACTTTTTAAACGTATCTATGGTTTTACACTTTTCTTCAATCTCATTTTCACTTTTACCGCATCAGCCTGATTTTAACCATCTTACCATCTTTTTAAAAGTGTTTCTTTGATTGCCTTGTGCCTGGCGCTTTTTGGCCAAACATGGCCCTTTCACCAAAAAAAAAAAAAGAAAAAAGACCACCAACCTTAATATTTACATCTCTTGAAGACCTCCAAATTTAGCCTCTGGCAAACTACAGCAGAACCGATTAATGTCCAACGCTGGACTACAGCTCTTGCAATGACAAATCGTTAAGAATTTCAGCACATTTAAAATGCCCAAAATAAAGATTCTACTTTCAGAACTGGTTGCAGCAAAATTGAGCTTTCACAAAATAACTGTCAAAAAGAAAATTAAGCCTTTCCTGTTTTAAACCCCTGATGTTTTTTTTATAATCTCATTCTTGAGAGGATAATGATTTTTGATCAACTAGCAACACAGCCATTTTCAGAGACAGAAAATTTTTCTTCAGCTCAGCTCAAAGCATGAGCACCTACTGACCTGTCTTAACATAAAATAAAGTATATAAAGTAGGAAGTTACCTTGTGTCGATTTGGCTATGGCTCACTTCATTTCCTTATTATTGAAATATTTATTTTGTTTTGTTCCAACATTTACTGGCTGATGTGAATCCTTACCTGCACAACACACATGGTGTCCAGGAAAGATTCTGCATATGCAGGTGACATATGGGGATGGATAGGATCCCAAACTTTTCAGTGGCTCTTACACCGGGGCCATGGTCCTGAATGTTGACATTAGTGTATCACTTATGGATCCTGGGACAAACTTTGCAATCATCTTTGGAGAAATCAGTCTCTCACAACCGCAGATTTAAGATGAGATCCAGGCCCGATTCTGTTGTTTCAGCGGCAGCGTCTTCCTGAGAAGGGTTGGCTCCATCCAAAGTATCAGGAACATAACCAATCTTACGGCTGGCATCCCAACTCTTGAAATGTGATTTTCTTTTTTGATGAATCACTGGCCGTTTCTCTTTAAAAAAATAAATGACTGTTGTCCAGTACTTTAATTTTGGATGAATCAGAGGCCATTTCATCGTCAGCAATGAGATCCTACAGTATTTGCATTTTAATGGCCTAATTCAAGTTATAATTCAACATGTCCCCACTGTGAGGACAGGGCTAGTTTGCGAGCCACTTTGGAATTACATTATACTTAGCACAGGGCCAAAGCCCCGTGCATCCTTTAACGGCAAATGGAAAACCCACTAGAGCGCGAATTTTTTTTTGTGAATCTCAACGGCTTGACTCCAGACCCCTGACCTCCAAGTCACCTCTGCATTCACTGGTGAAAATCCGCATAGCAACAACCAGTACCCAATCCAGTTGCCCATATTTTCGCACCAAAAAGGTGAATCTAAGCAGATGCCTCTCTCGCCCAGGGTCGGCTGACCTTGGCCTCTATTGAGGGTAGCAACTTCCTGTTGTGCGGGCCAAAAATAGCTCTCCACTGACTTTCGTGCAAGTAAATGACCCAAACTGGTGATAATTTCTCAACAACTTAAAATCGCCCAAGATGGCGGAATTCACAATGAAAGAACACGAGAAACAATATTTTTCCCGTTCTCTGATGGAAACACCGGCGAAAATAATAAAATAAAAGCAAGAATTTATATTACGAAAGGAAAATTGCAATAAGCCTGCTTGCCCCTTTCTGAGAGGAAACAAAAGTAGTTGAAAATCTATCAAAAATCATTTAGTTATTTATTATTATTTTTCTCAATGAAATTTTGTTCTCTTAGGGTTAGATAAAATGAAGGAACTTAATCCTTCATAGAAAAAAAAAACCTGTTCTGGAAGGAGGATTTTTTTTCCTCTGTAAAATTTTGAGGAAACTGATTAAGTTTTCTCAAATTCACAAGGAAAAAAATCCCACAAAAGAACATGATGATAAAATTACTTCTTCAACAGGTGAAAATTAACAATTTTTATTGATTTTATCAACTGTTTTATGAATGAAGGTCTACCCAAGTTTCCTCCAAAAATATATCATGAGAATCCATGTCACTGTGGCAAGCTTTCAAATTTCATTCACCAATCTCCCACATCATCATGTTCTAGGTCTTCTCCTGTCCCTTGGTATCCAGTCTAGTATTAGCAGAAAGGGCATTTCATGTAATTGAAGAAATACAATAATGAAGGAAAATTTCATGCTTATGATTTATTACGTAATTTACATTGAAATTTAGATCTTTTGGCTGAACGTCAGCCTTGTTTACACTGGTAGCAAGTATTCACAATGTAGTTCTCTAAGGCAAAAACTCTTGTAATTCGTATGCACCTTCCAATCATTTGGAAATCTCTACTGGCAACAGTTACAGAAACAATGTCCACCATGTGAATATTTGCTACCAGTGTGAAAGAGGCTGAAATTCAGCTGAGAGATCTAACTAAATTTAAATTATGTAATACATCATAAGATCTTCTTGTGGGCGATCTTAGCAAAAGGTTGGTTTGCCCCCTTGGGGCGCTCCGTGGTAACAATGGCACACAGCACAGCAACAAGGGCCTCTGTGAATCTTGGAGAGGTGCCAGCTAGTTCTGTGTGACAATAGGAAAAAGACCCCAACTCACTGGGTTTTGTTCCAGAATCCTTAGGTTGAATGACCAACCGCAACTGTCAGTTGTGGGCTAATCCCCCACACCGATGTACCTACCTGATTAAAAAGACACAAAGATATAACTATCCGGACATTAGTGTGGGATAGGATGGTCCACCACGGAATGGACCTGGAGAAAGACAAATTAGAAAGAGATCTCGGCTGAGTGAGTGTAAGATTGGTGTTTAGAATACTAGAGGTATAAATGGCTAGATGAATAAATATAGATTGGGTGTGCTGTGTGTAAATGAAACCAAAAAGAAGAAAATTAGAATAGAAGTAAATGGAACTGGTGAATGTATGTATGGTCCGGGGTATTGGATAATGTGAGAGGACAGGCTGGCGTAGGTGTGATTTTAAATGAAAAGATGAAGAACAACTTGATTCAATATAGTTTCACAAGAAATAATTCTTTGGATTCGTTTGAAAGTGAAACTTCAGGAAACAGAAATTGTTGTAGTGTATGCTCCTTGTGACTCAGAACCTTCTGATAGGAAGATTACTGGAATGAACTAAAAGCTCTGTTGAGCCAGCTTGGTGCTAAAGAGAGTTATAATAGCAGGGGATTTTAATGCTAGAGTAGGTGCGCAGAATGGATTTTCTGATAACGTTCTGGGTAAGTTTAACGAACCTGGTGTGAATGATAATGGTGAAAGATTAATTGAACTCTGCATTGAAAATGGTTTGTGTGTATCCAATACGTTTTTCAACCACAAGTATATTCACACATATACTTAGGAAAATTGTACTCTTGGTCAAAAGAGTGCGATAGATTTTGTTGTCTACGATCAGCGTCTGAAACACTTAGTTGTTAACACTCATGTGATGAGAGGTGTGGATGTTGACTCTGATCATTACTTGGTAGTGTCACGATTGAAACTAAATATTGGTTGGAGGAAAAGGAATAAGAAGAGGCCTAGGATGGAAAGAATAAAGGTTGAAAGGCTCCCTGAAAATCATCAGCGTTATTCTGACTTACTCAGAGAAGACTGGTCTTGCAAAAGGGATGTAAAAGAGAGGAATGTTTTAAGAACTGTGTTGTCACTGTTGCTGAAGAGGTCTGTGAGTGTGGCATTGCAGCAGTGGGTAGTAATAGAGGTGATGCTTAGTGGAATAGTGAGATCGAAGAGGCAGTAAAGAGAAAGAATGAAGCCTATTTGGGGATGTTGCAAGGTAGTTTCTGTGGATGAATATCACTGTAAGAAGCATGAAGCAGTTATGCTGGTTTACCAGAGTAAGGCAAACCATAGGGAGAAGGTGGAAAGGAATGATTTGACTTTTTGGAAAGATAGAAAGACTTTCTGGAAGTACACGAGACAGGAAAAATAGGGAAAACAAAGTGCTAAGTTGTGTGAAGAATAAGATCGGGAAAATGATATGGGAGCCCAATGAGTTGAATGAAAGATGATGTGAATACTTCTGTGAGTTATTAGATCAAGAAAGCAAAGGTGATTTAAAGGCAGAAGCAGATGATGTCACAGTGAAGGATGGAAGCACAGGAGGGATCTTAAGAGGTGTGTAAAGCTCCAAATCTCTTCAGAATGGTAAGGCTCTGGGAGTTGAGGGCATAACTGCAGAGATGTTGAAATATGGGTGATTCTGTAATTGACTGGTTAACTGAAATGCGTCAGTTATGCTGGGAGTTAGGAATGGTACATTGGGATTGGAAGGATGCTATCTTTGTTCCCTTGTATAAGGGAAAAGGTGATCAGACTGACTGCAAGAACTATCGTGGTATTAGCCTACTGAGTGTGCCAGGGAAAGTGTATGGTAAGGTTGTTATTGAAAAAGTACAGGGTCTTACATCAGGGAAAGCGTGGGATGTTCAGAGTGGTTTTATGCCTGGTAAAGGCTGAACTAACCAAATTTTTGCATTATGCATGACAATTGAAAAGTATCTGGCAGTTGGTTGGTTGGTTGGTTAGTTGATTTTAATGGCGCAAGGGCCATGGGTGGCCAAAGAGCGCCAAACAAAGGACATCAAAACAAAACAAAATCAATAAAAAACGTACACAAAGTTAAAAACAGGCTGATGTGGTAAAAATGAAATATGATAGTGAACAAGGTAAAATCTAGATAAGCTTAAAAAAGTCAATATTTGTAAAAACGAAAACACTGCTTTCATGTCGCAGGCTTCGCCAATAATGGTTTGCAGCGTAGCTGCTCCTTCGTCTAACAGATGAGAGTGAAAATGACGAAAACGATGATCACAAAAACGAACACAAGTACACAAAACATGAAGGACAGTGAGACGACAGTTGCACGCCTCACACACCGGGACACTCTCGCCACACAGCAAAAAGTGGTGAGTAAAACGACAGTGCCCAATGAGGAGACGTGCAAGAACAACTTCCTCACGATGGTTCTTCCGCAAACTAGACTTCCATAGTCCGATCTGTGGTTTGATAGAATGCAGCTTATTGCTGCCCTGCTGAGACCACAGGGACTGCCACTCGTCCAGGAGAAATGTCCGGATCAAAGGTCTAAAATTGCTGAAAGACAGTGGCAGCCGAGCTGGCGACATGGAGGAAACAGACCTGGCAGAGAGATCTGCCAGCTCGTTACCCCGGATCCCAACATGGCCAGGAACCCAACAGAATCGGACCAGGAAGCCATCACCCTCCAAAGTTCCAAGAAGACGACGGACGACAGGTGAGTCCGTGTCCTCTGGAGAAGATAAAACTTGGATGACGCACTGGGAATCAGAGCAAACCATAGCGCGACGATGTGACCGAGACTGTATGTGGCACAAAGCGAGGTGTACTGCACGCATCTCTGTCGAAAAGAGGGTGGATTCAGGCGGAAGCCTCTCAGCATGGGAGGCATCGCCACACACGAAAGCGGCTCCGACAACCTCACCGGATTTCGACCCGTCAGTAAATACAGGCACGAAATCCGGGAAGAGAGACTGTTTCTCGGCAAAGAGCTGCTGGTACACCAGAGCAGGAGTGGAAGACTTTGGCCACACACAAAGGGAAAGGTCAGCCGTTGCTTGAACCGGCTGCAAAGGCGGTTCATTGTAGAACCGGGTCAAACCAATCATTGACAAATTTAGACCAGCATCGCGCACAATGGCAGACATCCGAATCCCGAACGTCGGAACACAGGAGGGACGGTTGGAAAACAAGCGGACACAATCCGGTTGGAAGATGGAATCATGCAGTGAATGATCAGGAAGAGATTTCAGTTTGGTATAAAACTGAAGAGACAGCTGCTTACGACGGATGCATAACGGCGGCTCATGAGCCTCCGCATACAGGCTATGCACGGGAGAGGTACGGAAAGCACCAGTACATAGCCGCAATGTCTGGTGATGGACGGGGTCCAAAGGCTGTAAAACCGATGGAAGCGCTGAACCGTACGTAATGCATCCAAAGTCTAACTTTGACCGAATGAGAGAGTGGTAAATGCGAAGCATTGAGCACCTGTCAGCCCCCAGGATGTTCGAGAGAGGACCTTCAGGATACTCAATGACTTCGTGCACTTCACCTTCAAAGACTGAATGTGAGGCCGGAAGGTGAGCGCTCGGTCAAAAGTTAGCCCAAGGAACTTGGCTTCTAACACCACGAGGATGGTAGAACACCCCAGACGGAGGCTGAGGTCTGGGTGAAGACCCCGTTTGCGGCAAAAATGCACGCAAACGGTCTTCTGCGTCGAGAAGCCAAATCCATTTTGGGAAGCACAGTGAGAGATCTTGGTAATGGCAGACTGGAGCTGTCTCTGGATGGTGCGCATGTTTACAGAGGCGCAAGAGATCTGCAGATCATCCACGTACATGGTTCCACGAACCGTCGGAGGAAGTAGTTGGAAAATATGGTTGATACGAAGGATGAACAACGTAACGGAAAGAATGGAGCCTTGAGGTACACCCTGTTCTTGCGGGTACATCGGAGAAAGGGTCGACCCGACGCGCACACGGAAACTCCGGTCCTGGAGAAATCCGGCGATGAAAGATGGTAAGTTTCCCCGCAATCCGCACTCGTGCAGATCACAGGGAATGCCGTATCTCCAGGTACGATCATAGGCTTTCTCCATGTCGAAAAAGACGGAGACCATGTGCTGACGCCGGACAAACGCCTCCCTGACAGATGTCTCAAGGCGAAGATGATGATCGGTGGTGGATCGAGATTTGCGAAATCCACTCTGATGAGGTGAAAAAATGTGATGAAACTCCAAATAAAAAATGAGACGAAAATTAATGATACGCTCCAGTACTTTGCAAAGGCAGCTCGTCATAGCAATTGGCCGGTAGTTCAACGGGTTGGTGGGATCTTTACCAGGTTTGGGAACAGGAACGACAATGGCAGTGTGCCAAGATTCGGGAAAGACATGCTCTTGCCAAATCCTGTTAAACAGGATTAGCAGACATTTAAGAGAGGACGGAGAAAGGTGCTTCAGCATCTCGTAATGGACGTTATCTGGTCCGACAGATGTCCGGCCAGACCTATGCAGAGCGGTCTTTAGCTCCACGGCAGTCAGCGGGCTGTTATAATCTGCGGAAGAAAACGGTCCAAAGGCAATCTTGGACCGTTCAAGCCGCGGCTGTAACCGCCGGAACGCAGCAGGGTAATTGCTGCTGCTGGACACCGAAGAAAAGCGGCTCCCAGACAGTCAGCAATACTTTGAGCATCAGCAACCGTTCCTCCATCACTCTCAAGAATGGAGATTTCCCCAGATGGGTACTGTCCCCGAATCTTACGGATCCTGTCCCAAACGATCTTAGGGCTGGTAGTGGTGTTAATCCCGGATACATATTGTATCCAGGACTCCCGTTGACTACGCCTACGAACCAATCGCGCGTAGGACTTGGCCTTCTTGAAAGCAAGTAGGTTCGCGTCGGTGGGGTACCGACGAAACCTACCCCAAGCCCGATGAGCTGCCATTCAACTGGAATTCCACCAAGATCTCGGGCAACGTGGAAGTTTAGTCGACGTCCTGGGGATGGTAAGTTCTGCCACTTGCACAATACAATCCGTTACCGCTGCAACAGCTTCATTGACCGTTCCCGAGGTCACCATAGCTGGAGTAATACATGCCGAAGCCGTGAATGTGTCCTAATTGGCTCGATCAATATTCCATCTGGCAGGGCGAGTAGGGTAACGGTACCCACCACCCGCTAGACGGAGAAAGATGGGAAAGTGATCGCTGCCAAGGGGATCACCAGACACGCACCAGTCAGGATATAAAGATGGTGAACTCAGAGACAGATCAATGGCTGAGTACGAGCGGGTGGGTTCATGAAAGTAAGTGACTGCCCCGGTGTTGTGGAGACAGAGGGACGTGTTGGAGAGAAGGGACTCAACAACACGGCCCCTGCAGTCTCGAGTGGTAGAACCCCACAACAGATTGTGTGCATTAAAATCTCCTAAGATGAAGAAAGGAGGCGGCAGCTGGTCAACTAAATCTTCCAGATCCGAAAGGCCTACTGCTTCATCTGGTGGTAAGTAGAGGGAACACACCGTGAGCAATGTGTTTACAGATAGTCTCACTGCCACTGCCTGCAAAATCGTCCGAAGGGCAACTGCAGTGGCAGGAACACCATGAGGAACATCGACGGCCACTCCGCAGGCGATAACGCCGTCCTGGTGATCTTTACGGAAAAGGGAATGTCTCCGCAGCGAAGGAGTGTCCGTCGTGCGAAGCTTTGTCTCCTGGAGACACATGCACACAGGTGTGTGCGAAGACAGTAAACCTTTCAAATCATCAATGCGTGCTCGGAGACCTCGGCAATTCCACTGAATGAGCGTGGCCATAATGAAAAATAAGATGAAATGACAGAATGAAGACGGACGACTAGTAAGTCTCCATGTCGTCAGTCACCTCCAATCCATCGGCAGGATCTGGAGGCAACACAGGGCTGTGTTTACCCCCTGTGTTGAGAGGTATTTTTTGCTTGCTCTGTTTCGGGGAGGATGAACCTGGTTTTACCTTTTACGGCTTCTTCTTTCCAGTGCCTTGAACCTGGGTCCCTGTGATGGCCAAAGATGTTTTCAGCATAGAGGAAGGTTTAGGCGACGATGTTGATGTCGCCTTGGATGCAATGCGGCGAGACTTCAGCGCCTCCAATCCAGCAGCAACGATGTCCTCAAAATCATAAGGACAGCGCACTGGGATGGTCATCTCAGTCTGGACCGCAACTGAAGCCTTCTGCACCACAAGTGAAGCATAGGACCGCCGGCCTGGTTGTAAAGGGGCGATCCGCCGTCTAGCCTCGGGATAAGAGAGATGCTCAGTTGTCTTTAGGCGTTGGATAGCCTGTTCCTCTATCCACTTTGGACACTGCTTAGAAGAAGCAGGACGAGTTCCTTCACAGTTCACACAATGATCAGACTCTGCAGAGCATTCCGCCAAAGAGTGTTCTGTGGAACCACAGCGACCACACTTTGCAACATTACGGCAAGACTGCTGGAAGTGACCGTAATGCTGGCACCTGAAACAACGCAAGGGGTTCGGGATATACGACCGAACATCAAGCCATAAATAACCTGCATTGATGGAAGTAGGCAGGATTGGGGAGTCAAAGGTGAGGATGATGTTATGGGAGGGAATAGATTTCCCATCCCGCCTAAAAAGAATCCGTCGAACCCCAATGACATGCTGTTCACCAAGTTCCTCCAGCAATTACTCATCACTGCATTCAAGCAGGTCACGGGAGTTGACTACACCGCGAGAGGAATTGAGATAACCGTGTGGAGAAACCTGAACAGGAACGCCAAGCAAAACGGTCGTTTCCAGCAAGGTGGCACTGTGGCGTGGAGTAGAAGTTTCCACGAGAAGATCCCCGGAAGGGAGCTTCTTCACACTCTTTGGAGAGCCAGCAACTGCCTGAAGAGCCTTATTGATCCAGAAAGGACTCTTGCTACTGAGTGACTTTGAAGAGTCACCAGATTTGAGTAACAGAACATTGCAATTAGTAGAGACAAGTTTCTTTGTTGAGGAAGGTGGACCTTCCTCCACAGGGCGCTTTAAATTTGTAGCATGGGAAACACTGAGGCTTGCCATGAAGAAGAGAAAAAAATTCGTCCGCCGACCTCCCCACCCACTACCGAGCCCAACGAGGGAGAGCCGGAGGTCCGCAAGCCCAAGAGGACGCAGGACACGGCTCTAGGGATAGTCAGCTGATATAGCAAGTTGGTAGGGCAGACATACGCTCGGCATGCACCCAGACTTTCCCGTGCCCGGGGAACACCACTTTGGCATGCCCACCCTACCCCCAAACTCACCCTGCCGAACAGAACGACAAGCCGCTAGAAGTCAGGGCGCCACTCGGCCACAGACTTCCTGACTAGGAGTGGGTTAGCTCCCAGCCTCCCGTTTAGGGTGAAGCAGAGGGCAAAGAGGAGTGTTGGCATCTGGAGACAACTACAACTCGGCCCCCAGATACCGCAGCCTCCAGCATCCCCGTTTCCACCTGTACGGGTCACCGCACACGGCAAACGTGCAGGTAGGTCTAAACTAATCAGCTCCGGAAAAACAGAAAATGTAACATAAAAGAGAAAAGACAGGGAAGGGAACGAGGAACAAAACCCGGAACTGGCGCCTCATCACAACCTCAGCAGCCTACAACTGAGGCGGGTACATTTCAATTAATTAACGAAAGACGAAAAAGCAAAATTATAAGAGAAAATCGGCTCGGGCCGTGGGGGCGCATCCCCCATCAGCTGGATGAACAGCTGTCCCTTCGGTGATGTCATCGTTCATGAGTAAACGAAAAGTACTCCGTCACAAGGTGAGCTCGGGCCGTGGGGGCACCGCTCCCCAAATAACTGGAAAACCAGTTATCCCCGTGCAGGGTGTGGTTTCTTCCAAATATACTATAGCTAAGTTTTATATGCCTATTGATTTTATATGTGAACAGAAAGCCAATTAAAAACATTTGAAGACTACATTGTGATGTGATGTGTTCAAAAATAAATGTAACAAACAAATCTGTAGCTATCAGAAATTTGTAATTCAAGAATGACAATGTTGTAGCACTACCCAATTGGAAATTAGAAAACATTTGCTTTTCTTTGGTTTAATACATGATTTGCTTATCAGGTGTTTGCAAATTATCATACCAAACGTAGTCCACTGATTATTTGTATTACTTTGGTACAGAAAATTTGCACATTACTTCATACTGAGGGAGTATTATTTTAATGACATATGAATATTCCAGAATTAACTGAAGGTAAATACTTTCAGGGATGTAAGGTCAGGTGATGCGTAACATCACAGCCTCTCCTTGACAAATGTCAACCCCGCCTTCTCGTGGTGCATCCTGTTCCCACTAAAGGGGCTCTGACGACCGCCAATAGCGGTATAACTATACCATCGGGATCAGAGGAAATGCTATCCCACACTCACCAACCCGCTTGGCCAGCGTGGTGAGTTATGGCCAAACACCTCCAAAATGACTCCACAACTTAAATCTTGGCCCTCAGTCTCCGGCAGCTGGAATGTACCTGGCCAAGGCAGCGGCCAGTGCGACATGAAGGCAGAGGGTGCTAAGAATCCCCGGAGGACCGGACTAGGCTGCCATTTGATGCTGACCTTGGCTACCTATAACGGACGCTCCCTATCTTCTGATTCAAGGCTTCTTGAATTGGAAGAGGAACTACAAAGGATCAAGTGGGACATCGTCGGGCTAAGTGAGGTAAGGAGAAAAGGAGAAGATCTCATTGAACTGAAAAGTGGACATCTCTTCTATTATCGTGGGACAGATACTGGCAGAACTAGTGGTGTTGGATTTATAATAAACAAGAAACTGAAGGATAAAGTGGTAGAAGTCGAAAGTTCCTCTGACAGAGCTGCACGACTCGTTATCCAACTATCGAGAAGATACCAGGCTCAGATTATTCAAACTTATGCACCCACCACAAGTCATCCTGAAGAAGAAATTGAAGAATTTTATGAGGAAATTCGTGATCTAAATAATAAAGGTAAGCAGCACTTGAAGATAATTATGGGAGATTTCAATGCAAAAATAGGGCAACGGCAACAGAATGAAACTTCAGTAGGTAAATTCGGTCACGGCAACAGAATCCAGCGTGGAAATACTCTCGTTGAGTTTGCCGAGGCAGAAGGGTTTTTCATCTTGAACTCCTTTTTCAAGAAAAAGCCACACAGGAAATGGACATGGAGACATCCAATTGGGACGACAAGTGAAATTGATTTTATTATGTGTAACAAAAAATTCGTTATCGAAGACTGCAGTGTGCTAAACAAGTTCAACACAGGTAGTGACCATAGATTGGTGAGATGTAAGATGCACCTCAACACTAAACTGGAACGTGGCAAGCTCATAAGACAAACAAAATGTATTGACCAACCTTAAAAAACACCATAATACTTTCAAGTTGGAACTGAAGAACAGATTCTCTGCTTTAGAAGGCCTAACATAGGAAGAAGTGGATATTTCTGAAGTTCACAGAAAAGTAACCAAAGCTCTTATGGAAACAGCAACAAAATTAGCTGGGTCTAAGAACAAGTTGCATGTGAACAAATTATCAGGAAAAACCAAAATGTTGATGCAAAAAAGAAGAGAGATGAGGACAACTAAAGAAGATGTGACTTCCAAAGTGGAATATATAGAGCTATGCAAGACAGCACGAAAAAGTATCACTGAAGACGTAAGGAAATTCAACTGTGAGCTAGTGAGGAAAGCAATTGAAAACAACCAAAGCCTTAAGATAGCAAAGGGACATCTCAGTAAGGGAAGAAAACAGATTATGGCTCTGAGAAAAGAAGATGGTTCTATAACAAGAAATAGAGGCGAAATTTTGACAAGAGTGAAAGATTTCTACTCCAAATTATATGAAAGGGATGATACATGTACTCCAGACATCATGAAAGGTACCAGAGTTCTTCCAGTCCTCCCAGCAGAAGTTGCTCATGCAATCAAGAACATGAAACGAGGGAAAGCTCCAGGAGAAGATGGAATTACTATAGACATCATACAAGAAGCAAGTGGAGAAATTGAAACAGTACTCGCCCAAATTTTCACTCGATGCCTTAATGAAGGGAAGATTCCTGAGGATTGGAACAATGCTACAATGATCCTGCTACATAAAAAAGGTGACATTGAGGATCTCAGGAACTACAGACCTATCAGCCTCCTATCAGTGGTTTATAAAATCTTCACTAAAGTTCTTTCACACCGCTTGAAGGTAACACTGGACATGGCTCAACCGAGAGAACAAGCTGGATTCAGGAGTGGCTACAGCACAATAGATCATATCCACGTACTGAGAGAACTAATTGAAAGAGCGAGGGAATATGAACTTCCATTGTGCATGGCTTTTATCGATTATGAAAAAGCCTTTGATTCGGTGAAACCATCAGCAGTTACCACGGCTCTGAAATCCTGCGGTATTGAAGATGCATACATTAATATTATTAATAACATCTATGAAAATGCAAGTGCAAAGATTCGGCTGTTTGAAAATACAACACACATAAAAATTGGAAAGGGAGTGAGACAAGGTGACACCATATCTCCGAAGCTCTTTAATGCCACATTGGAAAATGTCTTTCAATCACTGAACTGGGAAAACAAAGGGATAAAGATTAATGGAGATTATCTAACCCACCTTCGTTTTGCTGATGACGTAGTCATTTTTGCAACTACCCCATCAGAGCTGCAGAGTATGATCCAGGAACTTGCTGACAAGAGTAAAAGAAGTGGGATTAAAAATGAACTTTCAGAAGACAAAAGTGATGTTCAATGCTTTTACAAGAAATGAAGATTTATCGATTGATGGAGAAAAACTGGAGATAACAGATACGTATGTTTATCTTGGACAGCAGATATCAAGTGAGGGTCACATTGATGAAGAAATTAATCGGCGTACAAAACTTGCCTGGAGAGCTTTTGGAAGAAACAGCATAATTTTCAAGAGCAATATGCCATTATGTCTTTAAAGAAAAGTGTTTGATCAATGCATCCTTCCAGTGCTTACGTATGGTGCAGAGACGTGGACCTTAACTAAAAGAGACATACAAAGGCTGCAGACAACTCAAAGTAGCATGGAGAGGTGCATGCTTGGTATAACCAGGAGAGATAAGAAGAGGAACACGTGGATCCGAAAAATGACGAGAGTGGAAGACATCATGATCAGAGTTAAATCCCTGAAATGGCAATGGGCTGGACATACTGCCAGAAGGACAGACCATAGATGGACAGCCGAAATTTTAGATTGGATTCCAAGGGACAGGAAAAGACCCAGAAAAAGACCACATGGGAGATGGGTGGATGAAATTCGAAAATATGCGGGAGTGACATGGAGGAGACTGGCACAAGACAGACCGTTGTGGAGGAAACTTGGGGAGACCTTCGTCCAGCAGTGGATTGATAATGGTTGACGATGATGATGATGATGATGAAATACTTTCCAATATGATTTTTTTGTCTTTTTTGCTTATGCATTGTGATAATGATGTAAACTAGCTGTGAAAATAAACATACTATTGTAGTCCCTGGTAAATGAAATAAACACATCGGATGCAGATATTATATACACACACACACCAAAAAAAAAAAATGTGTTTTAATAATACCACTGCAAAACCTGTGTCTAAAAAAGAAGTTTTATAAACAAATTCTACAAGTATGTACATCATCTTTATAGCCATTTGTGCCACAAACATTTCTTGGAAGAACAGATACATCAAGCACTTATTTTGGCCTTTTCTGAAAATTCAGCACTTAACACTTTCATAATATCACCATGTTTCAACTCAGTATCCCTTTTCTTCACATTTCCATAATTTTCTTTTACAAACAGAGCAAATCCAGTTGGCTTTGGCAAATTTTTTGAGGATTTTCCATTCACAAACAGCTCATATTGTGATCCACATTCCTCACAAATTGTCTTGCTTATGTCTACGGATTTTGAGTGACGTCGAATCCTTAAAAGGAAAAAAAAAAGTTCTAATTGATATCATTACATCTTTAATGAACAATTTCTAACAACAGTTGGAAATCTTATTGATAACATACTTATGACTTGTTTAAATAAATTTTCTAGATGATGCATTCTGTTCACAGATGAAACCCAAAACTTCTGTTGTTACACCATTTGACATTTAATATCAGTCTTTCTCAAGTAATCTACTATACTCTATCTATTCCAGATGTAATATCAGTTAAAATATAAACACTTTTCAATACAAGTACCAGAAACATTTGGGTGTAGTTTCTTTAATAAATCCACTCATTTTCTTTTACAAATTTTATTAATATAAAAACAGCAAAGATGAGTATTTTGCTGTAATGTTTTGGATTTGGGGACATTCTTTTAATGTACTCCAAAACTTAGGCCAGCATTTTTTATAGTTATCATAAGTGCAACACTCCTTCATGAAAGAAAAAATGATTTTCTTGAAAAAAGCTTAAACCTTCATTTGATGATAACACAAACACACACACACACACACACATCTTGCCCCAAAACCACAAGTAAATGGTACACAAGGAGCTGGATGTCCAAAGCAGCAATTGATGTGGCCAATAAACGAACAAGAGTGCTATAGGAAGCCAAAGGACAACAAAATCTGCATATGCTACACACAAGCGGATTCCGTATATAAGCAACTGGGGTAGAATACGTGGGCAATCTTGGTGTTTGCCTGCAGGTGCAGTGATAACATGTCATTATGTCTCAGACAATTTGTTTGGAAGTTTCTTTGTGGTGGGGAGCTATAGGGATATTAGAAGCAGGACAGTCTCAAGCAGCATTAGCAAGATGGTTAAATCTGGATCAATCTGTCATTTGTTGCCTCTGAAGACATTTCATGACACCATAAACATCTCAAGATGACCTGGGAAAGATTGTCCAAGGATCAGTTATACTTGACAAGACTACTAATTGGGGTTAACATCTAGGCAGAGTGTATTGCAACATATAGTATACTGAAGATTGCATAATAGTGGTATGAATTTAAGACAGACTGTTGTGTGTGTCCTCTTCAGCATATACAAGATAAGAGCTCACTTTGAATTGTGTTGCCAACATGTTCATTGGATCCACCAAAAATGGGCCTGTATGCTCTTAACTGATGACAGCAGATTCTTTTTGCTGCCAGATTCTTGGAGAATGTTCACACAGCGAGAACATGGGGCACAATAATAGCTGACACACATTTAGGAATGGGACCATTTTAAAGGTGGAGGAATTATGTTTTGGGCTAGAATCTGTATCAAGTCACTGCCTCTCCACTTATTAACCAGGGAAAACTTGAAGTCTAATGGCTGCCTGATATTACAGCGATAGAATGGATCCTCATGTTTCTCCTTTTAGAGGTAAAGCATGTTCAGATTTTCTGTTAATGGACAAAAATGCCCCATCTCATACGGAGTATTTATATGTACGAATATCTTGAAAATGAACACATTGCATATATGGAATGGCCAGCATGGTCACCTGATCTTAGCCCGATTAAGTATGTTTCAGACATGTTAGGTCACTGCTGCTTGTTCCTCTTCTCATACAGCTTTACAGCACTTCTCTTCTGGAAGAATGTGACTTAATCCTACAGTCTCTTGTAGACACTCATTCAAAGCATGGCTTGGAGCTATGACGCAGGCAATGCTATCGCTGGTGATCACATTCTATATTGAAGACTTTCGTACCATTTTTTTTTTTTTTTTTTGCTGTTATATATTATATCATTTCATGCCTTATTTCACAGATTTTTTTAACAGGCCCATAATTTGGGTGCATTTGCATACATAAAGTTCCTATCCTCATGTTCATTACTTTGTCAGTTATTGTCTGTTAACTAGGTTTATATGGTAGTTGCTTTAATTTTGAGCACCACTGTACATGGAAAAATAGAACAGTTCAAATATTACAATATATTCTAATAAAGCTAACTAGCCAATGCTTGTTCAAAATGAACACTGAAATACAGAATTTGCTCATGGATTTCATTTGTTTTCACAAACTGAACATCCTGCAATTTGCACAAAGAAAAATCCATTAGTCTTCTAGGTGATATTTAGCAACAGGCAACCATTAGTTGCTATCAATATTGTAATGAATATCACAATAATTGAAACAGATAAAATCAATAAAGAAAATTTGCACTACGCTCGAATTGTACTTGAAGATTTTTATGTTGTATTTTCAGTGTTTTGTATGCCCAGTGCACGTTTCCTAACAAACCCCAAAACTACATACTTTCTCTTGGTAATGCTTATATCATAAAAATGACAGCAACATAGTATCCCCCACAACATCAAAACTTATTGGTGACATTCATTTTATTGGGGGGGGGGGGGATATGGGACAGACAAAATACTGTATCGCTTTACTGGTTCTTTCATGTTCAAGGTATTTTTGTCTAGTTATTCAAGTTAAGCTGTGATCCAGTAGTCAGAAATTCTGTGAATGACACCCATACCCAGACTGACATGTCTGATCACTGGTTTCTAAATTAATTCAAAATGCTAAGAAGAAACAGTTGTTGCTCTTCAACCTGTTCACCAAAAAAGGAACTAACGTTTGCTGGCTTAATCCCTTAACCACGGACCTTCTGCCTACAAACTCATCAGTATTTTCAAAAGAGGATATAGACTTGCCATTCGTTCTTCCCCTTCAATTTCTGTTATCCTCTGTAATGGCAGAGACCCAAGACCTCCGCTTTCTTCGCCTGGAGTGTATAAAATTCCGATCAAGACTAACGTTCGATTAACCACGTACATAGGAAGTTCATTCTGGAAAATTCTCTCAAGACTTCAGGAACACAAATCTGATGTGAAATTTGGAAAACCTTTATCTGCCTTATCTCTTCTTAAATTGGCTGACACTTCTGCTATTCCACTTTGGTCCGATACTAAAAGTTGGCTCCCTTCCAAAATCGGTATGCTTTGAGGTTTAGAGAAAGTTTGGAAATTTTATTTTCCAAGAATTGCAACTCTGAGCTCCCCATTTTTGTTCCTTACATCTGGAAATCCCTCATTGCATCACCTCACCCGGAGTTACCATTACTAAACTTACCTTTCCAATCTGGCAACGTAAACCAATCGCAGTCGCACTGATGAAGGCCATAGTAATGGCTGAAATATATTTGCATTAAACTTTTATACGTAACTTAGCGTGTTCTACACTACCTTCTTCTTAATCTGATCCCCAAAGCTAAGAAACAATGCTCCGATTGATATTTATGAAGGCAGTAAACTTTTTGCTTTCATATATTTGGTTGAACATTTCCACATCTAATGGGCAGGATGGATTTCATTCAAGTTTTTCTCTTTTGCAGAATACTTTTCTGCACTCAAAAAAATTAACTAAAACTCAATTAGTATTTCCTACCACCCCCACCCCCACCCCCCCACCCCCCTTCTTCCTCAAACAAATGAGGTTATCGTGTCTAGGGGAAAATATCTCAATTGTGCTACATCATTTTTGTACTGCACTTTATATTTTACTGATTTTAAAATGTAAAGAAGATAGTGCTGGTTTACATCTTGGGAACTTCTCTGTGTGCAGGATGATCATATGTAGAGAATTTTAGGAAGGGAGTGTCTGACCCCAGGTCTTAAACAACACTTAGAAACAGGAAACCAGGAGATTTGGGCTAGAGCACCCGATAGGAAAGTGACACTGAAGCGAAGTAGAAAAGGGGAGGAGGGCGCCATTATTTATTACTGGGGTCCAACGACTTAATGTGCCCGTGCGACGCACGGCAGATATTTAGTGGATTGAGCGTTCGTACCTGCCTGGGATCGAACCTGAGGCCCTTTCCGTGGCAGTCATGAACGTTGCCCAGTAGGCCACCCGCGGCCCCCCGTGTGCAGGATGTTGTGTGCTGTTCAGGATAAATGAAATACATATAAAATTCAAACTGAGTATAAATAAAGGAAAACCCCATTATAGTTTCAAGAAACTGTTAGTACTGACTGAAAGATCAGTCTAAATGATACATAAACAGGCAAGGTGAATAAGCTTGTGTATTTATTTAGGAAGCATGTTTGATAGATAAAACAGGTTTGATGGTGAAATTAGTAAATTTATCTAAGAAAGTAATAGCTGCTGTCAGAACATTTCATAAGACTGATGGGTTGCCACAGAGATCTTCAAGTGGATGTGTATGAAAAGGCAACTGTTCCTACTCTGATGTGCAGAAGTGATGCAGGAGTAATTTGTGTGCTGGAGTGATGCATTATTTACTTACAAATGAGTGCATGTGGTAAGACATGTTCTGATTATGTGAAGAATGATGTTTTGCAGATGAGCAATGTGAAACAAAATGTTGTTAGTAAGGTAGAGACTAACATTCTGAGGTAGTTTGACCATGTTTAAAGAATGACTTTGCAGCCTATGTAAGAGTTGATTTTAAGAATGAGTTAAGTGGTTGGGTGTACTAAAAATTGCCTGAACTAAAAATGAAGGGGAAAAGAAATAAACATTTCCATCAAAAAAACATTAAGGTAAATTATTGGGGGAGGGGTAATAATAATAATAATTATTATTATTATTATTATTACAAGGGTACCACCTTGTTGTGTTGGGACTTGTGTGTCCCGATGAGGTTGAGAGCTATGCTGGTGGTAGCACTGCTACCAGCATGGCCACCCAAGCCAGACTAAGACTACCCAACAACCATCAACCATGATGAGATGAAAGAAAAAAAAATCCATACCGGATCGGTCGTCGCTCGGGTCAACAAGGACCTCGTGAGGTGCTATGGCTCCAGCACACCTGTCGAAAAATGGGCTTCAGGGCTCAGCAGATCCTGTTGAGGAACCAGGACAGACTGCTGCAGTGCTACTGGAACAAAAGAAACTGAAAACATGGACGGTTGCTGAAAATCGAGAAATCATGAAATGTTATTACCAGGCAAATCCATCAGCTCACGTTTTTCAAAAAAGAATGATGCAGATTTGGAAAGGAAAACATCCAGACAGTGGAACAACAGAATAATGAATCAAAGAAGGTTTATCATCAGGAACAAGATATTTACAGATTTGAAATTGCAAGAGATGGAGAAATTGGCAAAAGAAGAACTAACACATAATAAGGACCACCTTGTGGAAAACATCATGATAGTAGAGCCTGAAGATCAAGTAGAAAGAAATATTTTACATGAAAAACTACCTGTGAAACAACCTGACAACCATGAATTGACACAGCAGCAAGGCCTTCTGAAAGAGAAAATTTTAAACCATACCAGACAAGGTGAGGAACGGCAAAGACTTCTTGTACTTCATCAAATACGAAGCAAAGAAGTGAAAGATTTGTTAAAAACTGCAAATAAAGACATGGACAAATTTCCAAAAAAAAATGCTTTGAAGGAAACAAACCAACTCATGTACAGTACAACTGCCATAGTAACCATGGAACTTGGTTACAAGATACCAAAGAAGAAAATGCCCGGTACTCCTAAGTGGAAAATTTGGCTGGAAAAGGAAAAAAATAAACTTCATGGTGACAATTAGTAACTTAAAGTGCTTGAAAGATGGAAAGATCAAAAATAGAAAAATAAAAGATTGACTCGGCAAAAAATATGACCTGGAAAGAAAAGGAATTGTTGAAATTATGGAAGAATTGAAAAAACGAGTAACAGCTAGTGCAAAAAAAAAAAAAAATTGAAAGACATTACATATGCATAAAACAGTACAAAGAAAATGTGCAATTTTGGAATAAGCAACAAGTATTTTATAAATCATTGAGAGAAAAGGCAGTCCAATAAACATCAGTCCATGTAAGGATGATGCCTTGAAATTTTGGAAAGCCCAGTTGAATGTAATAGTATGCCTTGTGGATCAACTATGTTTGTAAAGATCTGAAAGGAATACACATGGATAATCTGATGATAACAACTGATATGATTACACAGCAAGTAAAGAATGTGAAAGCCTGGAGCGCACCTGAACCCGAGAAATTGCATGGATTTTGGTTAAAGTATCTTACAAGTCTTCATCGACATACAGCTATGCAATTCAATATAATACCACAGAGTTCTACCACAGAAGATTGAATAACAACAGGTCGCACATTCCTTATATTGAAAGATCAAGAAAAAGGCAATGAACCTATTAACTATCGCCCAATTACATGCCTCCCAACAACATTCTAACTTTTTACAAGAGAATAGCAAGATCAATACGTGATTACTTATGGGGAAACAAGTTATACACAACAGAACAGAAGGGGAATTTCAAAAGGTCAAGAGACACAAAAGAGCAGCTGCTTATTGACAAAATGTTACTAAAAAACTCTAAAAGACAAAAAACAAAATTGAATATGGCATAAATACAGCCCTTGTGAAACTGCTAAAATTTCTACTAGCCAATGTGGCTAGTGGAATAAAAATTTTACAAGCCAAATGACAAAATCTACTAGCCATACGAAATTAAAAAAATAATAATTCAGTAACTTCTCTACTTACGTTTCTATGGATTTAAATGGGTGCATGTTTTTTCTACTTTCTAACGAGAGACACCTTCCCCATTAACTTTATAAAAACATGCAGAGCAGTTACTGCATAGGATCATAAGATTGACAAATATTGCATATGCTTTTGTTTCAAAATAATTGATAATTCATTTTCAGTGCTGTAGTATCATTACTCTTACGATCTTAATTTACACATACATAATTTATTTTTGAGAGGCCATTGAATTTAGATGTCTGATTTCTTTTAATAATATTTAAAACAAAGGGACAAAAGCTAGGATATATATATATAAGTGGTACTAATATTGTTGATACAGTTTACCACTGATATATAGTCTGATCTTCCCATCAAAGGCATCTGCCCAATACAAATTGAATAGCATTTTGAGGATCAAAATCTTCAACTGAAGTGCCATTGCATCTAACAATCAATAAGTCATTTAAAGTGTCACTATTCAGACATGTCCAATTACTGGTTTTTATAAAGTTCATTGCTGATGCTCCATCGCAATGGGCTCGTGCGTCGCTGCCGCCATAGTGCTCGCGCGCTGCGCTGCAGCAATTTTCTTTTACTCCTGATACTTTCTCATGCGTTCTGCCGTGGACATTACGGTGTTTATCGAAAGCTGATGAGTTACTCCTTCGCGTAGACTATGTTCGATGTATTTCTGCTTGGCTTTTCGACAAGTATATGCCGACAATGTGAAACTTTTTAAAAATTTTCAACTGCTATCTAAAGTTTCACAACCAACACTGTATTTGATTTTACTTCTAATGTTTTAAATCGACAGATCTCAACGTTAGCTTTCATTTAAGACCGATTTCGACGTCGTTGTGCTTTGCAGTGCCGAGTTATACTGATTAGAAGTTTGTGCGGTGCAGTGCAAAGCCCCCCCCCTATTGCTGCATGGTAACTCAAGGTCACTAACAAGTCTTTGTTCCTTAGCTATTGAATGACACTAGGTTGGTTTGTTTCACGTTGGTAATATAGAAATTATTAGACCAAACTCAATGTCCATTTTTTCGTAACGCTCAACTTACTGGCCACCTAGTACTGGTCTGATTTTAAAGACATATTCACGTCTAAAAAACCCTGCCACATACTTCCTATTGTTCCTAAGCTGTGGTGAATTGCCGAGATCCAACACGTGGAACACCAAACCTCTTAATAGCCAAGGTTAATAGACAACTAGGTTTGCTCATGCGGGAGTACCAGATGAGCTTCCCTGCACAGCCTTGCCTCTGATGTCATCTGCCTTACAAGAGAAAGCAGCAAACACAAGAGTTGTCTGCTGTCTAGTGACATACAGGGTTTGTTGGTAGAAGCAATGCGTTCGCATAATCACTTTGTATATTTAGTTCTGCAATAAATGAATTTCTAATTATTTGTCACTAAGTATCAACATTTCTTTGATTATCACTAAGTATGAACATGCTCTCAGAGAAAAATCTAAGGATTTCTTATGCAAAATTCTGTAAATAAACAAATGCTTTGGCGTTTCTAACAGTTGGGTTGGCCCACGGAACCGGTATCGCTTGGTCCTTCGTTTTTTGTTATTGGCTGCATATTTTTTAAATATATTCGTATGTGATTTTAAATATATATTTTATGAATAACTGGAAATATTTTAATATGGCGGAGATATTTTTAACACTTGCCAATATTTTCGGAGATGTTTTCGCCAGTGTATTTTCATTTGCATCTTCAATATTTTTGGTCACCCATATAAAAAAATCCTCGGGACGCCATTGAACAAACGTGAGAAATAACAAATTTGAAAAAAATTCCTTTCTTCATGTAGTTATCTTCAGAAGCTTGAGTTTTCTATTTATTTTTTTCTTTCTCTTTCATCTGCAAATTGATGTGCCTCATTTGAATCATAGTACATGTTTTCATGAAAAGTTTAATGCCTTGGCTGAATTTTAAAGGAATTTTTTTCCATCGACTCCGATACGTTTCTCGTAATATTTTTCACTTTTTTTTTTTTAATTTCATGTCAACCATGAATTGGGAGGAACATCCGCTCAATGCTTTTTCTGCGTCAACCCCACTAGTTCACTTTTACATATCCCTTTTATAGTCGCCTTCAGCAAAATGTTTGGAGCAAATAGTAGCATTTTGGACAGTGGCGTACCGGAAAATCTCAGAGCCCCCACACAAAAAATTCTCCTAGACCCTTTTTGCGAAAATCTATTAGCACTCAGTTAGTTATGTTTTTTAATTCCATGTTATTAATTACGCTATAGGCATTTTAATCATTAAAATTCTTTGGAACCTACAGGTATTTTGCGTAACACAAAAATTATTGAGCTGCGTGTAACACAAATCTACACGTTGTAATTGAAATAATTGCTCTAGTTTTATTCCAGTAGAAAATACTACAAAACAGGTACGCAAAAGTTGAACATGTCATGCAAATTTTATTCTTTTAGACAACTAACGCCAGCCTCTTTGAAATGCCTTGTGATCAGGCCTATAAAACACGCAACTTCTGTGAGAGTGCATAATGAAATTTTCTGATTTATACGAAAATACAGAACATAAGTAAGCAAATAAATATGTAACAATTAAGAATCGTGGCACCAAAAAAAAAGCAAAACTACGTAAATTATTTACTTTTGAATATAAAAAACACAACATAATGTCACAATGTTTTGCACTTAGTAAAAATTTTTCTCTTGACCCTGTTATAAAAAAAAAAAGACACAGGTCACTGCATATACCAAAAAGAACAACTTTCAATTCATTATATTCTGAAGCAGGCATGCAAAATACGGTAATTCACAATACCTTATCCTCATTGATAAAATGTTTTCATCATTGAACTGATATTTCTTTCACATTCTCTTGTTAATATACATTCATTGGACCCTTTGCTATGGATATGAAAAGGGGCTCCAAGCACTCTGAAATAATAACTGCTTTACTGTCATCCAGTTTTTATAAATTTAAATCTCGGAAAAAACAACAACCAAAAACTACTTTTCTTTTTAATACCCCCCTTTAAAGCTGCCGCAAAAAATCCTGACTATTTCTTTATTCGTGTGAAGTTTTTGCAAAAAAGTCTATTCTTTAAAACATTTTTGCTGAAGTCGTGACCCCCCCCCTATCGCCATCTATACCCCTGATTCTGGATTAAAAAAAAAGTATCACCTTGTTTACAGCGTAATTTCCATAACCTGAAGAGCTCAGTCACTTTCGGAAATCTGTGGTACGTAATTGGGGATCCTTTGGTATTTCTGTAGTTATACTTGCAGTCTGCAACAGCACAGGAACTCGAAGGCATCTCGTAAACTATTGGAGATGTGTGCGTGCATGAGGATCAGCCGATATTCACGTGTCTCGGACTGGGAAAACCGGTTTAAACAACAGTGCTTGGTCATGGCTTGGTGGCACACGATGGCAATTATATCGCGAGCATTTACATCACAGTGGTGATGAATCGTAGTTTCGTCAGTTGAAACACCGTAACATCGATGTTAAATTCACACCGGTTTTTTGCGATGTATCGATACATTGCAGAGTCCTAGTGGGGGAAAAGTTGGACAAAATAGTTGCTCACTTGGGGAAAAAAATCTACGCCATCATTGGCTAAAACACAAAAAACTTTACTAGCCACTACGAAATATCTGGTCGCCATCTGGCGACTGACGTTCGCGAGGCTTGCACGGATAGATTATAAAAAAAAAACCTTTGACTCACTGCCACACAGCTGGATTAATACTTGTCTGGAACTATTTGGAATTAGCCAGAACATCTGCTGATTCCTCAAAGAAAAATATGAAAACCTGGAAAACAATGTTACATGCACAGGGAGAACTCAGATAAATTAATATCAAGACGCATATTTCAAGGGGATCCTTCGTCGCTTTTATTGTTTAATATCTCTTTAATCCCACTGTCAATTATTTTGAACAAAACAAAAATGGGCTACCACATTGCAGACCAACAAGGAAAAATAAACCATCTGCTGTACACGGATAACCTTAAATTGTATGCAGAAAATGCAGCCGAACTTGAATATTGCTGAATACAGTGCAAATATTTAATGATGATATACAAATGGAATTCGGACTGGAAAAATGTGCAATACTATTCATGTGCACGGGGAAAAAGTCCAGAATATAGCTGGAATAGAACTAGAAAATGGTAATATTATGAAATCATTGTCAGAAAATGAAAATTACAAATACCTTGGAATTCTTGAATCAGATAACATCTTGCATACAAAAGTCAAAGATCTGACTCAAAGTGAGTACATCAAGAGAGTATGAAAAATATTGAAATCAAAACTAAATGGTGGAAATACAATCAAAGCCATAAATACACTGGCTATTCCAGTAATTTACCCAGTTGGATCCAATCAATTATGATTCCCTACGGGTCCAATCAATTACGATTGGACGCAAAGTGAATTAGAAATACTGGATCAGAAAACTCGAAAGTTATTGAACATGCATCACACGCTCCATCCCAAAAGTGATGTTGACAGATTATATTTACCTCAGAAAATTGGAGGCAGTGGACTACTACAAGTACAACAGGTAGTTGAGGAAGAAAAAGAAGCCTGAATGATTACGTCAACAGCAGCAGAGAGAAGCTACTTCAGGCAGTGAATAATGAAAATATATTAAAAACAACAGAAAGCACAGTAGATGGCTGGAGGAACAAGCCACTGCATGGACAATTTCTAAAGAATATTGATGGAAAAAGTGACAACTTGACTTGGGCATGGCTGAAATTGGGTTCCATCGAGAAAAAAAAAAAAAAAAACAGGTCGTCTGACTTTTGCTGCACAAGAACAGGCATTGCAAACAGATGTTATGAAGACTAAAATCCAGGAGGTCAGTGATAATCCAAATTCTTGACTCTGTCAAGAAAAATGAAACTGTGTCTCATCTTATTTGTGAATGTAGCAAAACTGCACAGACAAATTACAAAGCGAGACACAACAGGGTAGCAAAATTTATTCACTGGCCATTACGCCGAAAGCACAATCTGCCAGTATTGAAAAACACATGGTCCAAACATCAGGCTGAGAAAGTCGTAGAAAATGATTAAGTCAAGATCTTGTGGGATTTTCGAATTCAAACTGATCAGCACATAGAACGCCAGGCATAAGAGTCGTGGAAAAGCAGAAAGTCTGGATAATTGATATAGCAATTCCTGGAGATGCCAGAGTCAGTGAAAAAGAACTGCGAAGAAAGACAGAGACCTAGCCACAGAAGTTACCTGATTATGGACTAAACACACATCAGTAGTACCCGTTGTCATTGGGGAGCTTGGAACAATGTCAAAAACTTTTATGAATCATTTCGAAAAATTGCAGCTTTCTGATATACCACCTTGTGGTATATCACTTCTGATATACCACCTTGTGGTATATCAGAAAGCTGCAATTTTTCGAGCAATATAGAAGGCTGCTTTACTTGGGATATAATATATTTTACGTAGATTCTTGACTGATACCCATGTCTCTGGTGGAAACTCATAAACTCAACAACACCAGTCAATGATAATTTTGTTGTTTATGTTTGATTGTCATAGGTGTGCTTTGTATATTTCGAATTAAGAAAATTGTAATAATAATAATAACAATAATAAAGGTAACAGTTCAGAAGAGCAACTTTGTATTTTTCAACAAATTTTCCTAATGAAATGCATTTTTCCTGTTTATTTTGCAATATCAATCAATGGAGCAATATTTTTTTCCCTTTTAAAGTAAAATTAAGTTTTGAAATTTGTGAGGAATGAGGATGTGTTGCAGTTGTGTAATGTGAAGCAAAATGTTGTTAGTAAGGTGGAGCCCATGTAGTGGATGCCAGTGAAGCTCAAGCTGAATGCTGAGATTGTTGTGAATGGATATATTTGATACACCAACACTAAGTAAAATCTAGATCCATTAGTTACATGTTTACTTGGCAGACGGTCTTTCTTTGAGGAGCTAACCTCTGAATCTCAGAGAACAGCTTAATGATACGTATGTGTGTACTTATCCTGTTTGTGATGCAGTTGGCAGCATTATCGAGACCACTGAAGTTGTTTTCACAGTACAGTGAGCACAGTGGTAGTTCTGATTTCTGAACTCAAATTTCACTTAAAATATATTTTTACATTGTTGTTGCATCAAGGAACAAAGTGTTTTCCCTGTTGTTTAAAAAGAAAATTGAAATTGAAAAATACGAATTAATGCCCGTTCAATATGCATAGAAGCCAACTTTATGTGTAATGAAACAATTATGGAGATGGTAAGTTTTGATATCAAAGACATTTACTTTTTCCCACTGTGTTCTGGAACCTGAAAAGTCTGTGAGTTACTTTGATAACATTTAAATTAATTTCAATGATTGAGAGTTTGAAAAAGCACATTTGGATCTTGATCACCAGTTGATTGCACTGGCTTACAGGACCGAAGTGTCCATGGAAGCTGTTGAAACGGTGCTTCCTTTAATTTACTCAGTGATACTTCAAGTTTTAGTACTGTATAAAAATGAAAAGGAAACCATAGAAAATTGAGTGGAAGTTGAGAAAGAAATCTCGGTCTTAACAATGGGAAATTAACGTAAGCTGAAATAGTAAAGTCAATGAAACACAGCAGGTATAAATTAGTGATGCTTTGCGATTTACAATAGGCTGAAACTCAGTTCGAAGCTCCTGAGTACGTAGAAAGCCCTGAGCAACTTTCCTCTTTAGCCTTCACGAGAGGGGAGCAGGCAGGTAACACAGCGTTGGGAAATGTGCATGCATAGCATAAGCCCTCTTTCGCGAAGCAGTCAGTGGAGGTAAAACAACCCATATGGCTTCGTTTAGCGCCGTGTAACACTGGTGAGTTTTCATTCGTGAGCAAATAGCATTTTAAAACTGTTTTTTTTTTTTTTTTTATTGAAGGTTTAACGACCACTGTGAGCAACTCAATGGGCTATAAGCAGTCGCCCGTCCCTAATTTAGGGCCACTGGTTCCAGGGAAGGGAGAGAGCCAGTGCCGTAAGACAAACACAACATCCATGCCTCACCAGGATTCAAACCCGGATCCCTTCCGGACAAATGGTCATAAGCCATCGCTTAAAACACTGCGCCACTGGGGCTGGTAAAAGCATTTCAGCGCATTTAAATCACACTCCTGCATTGATTATCATCAATATTCCCTCTAATAATCACATTCCTACATTAATTATGACCAATATTCCCTCTAAGTGGATATGGGTGATGCGTGCCTAACCCAATGAGCTGGGCAGGCATCAAAACCACTTAGGCAAAAAATTTTATTTATCAGCTTCTCTTACTAATGCAGTAGAAGTTGGAACTTGGATTGGAACCCTTATTATTTTCTAATCTCCTCATTTTTATCACCATTCTTTCCGCAATTGATTTTATAAAAAAATATTATTACAAACATCTCATTAGACAATATTAAAAGACTGATTCACAGGTCTGCAAAAAAAAAAAAAAAATTCAGCTGCATGGGATGTTTTTGGTATATTATGTTTTCGAGTATGCTGAATCCAAAAATGACCTCAATATCCCTCCATCACGTAGTTTTTTTTTTTTTTTTTTGCAAAATACAAAGTGTTTGCATAAAAAAAGCATAACAATAATGAGAAAACCACTGTTTCGTTACAATGAACTAAAAAATATTTCTTATAATAAACAAACAATTTCTTCATGAAATGTACTTAACATTCCGTGTTCATTCTTTTTGCCTATGAAACCTTTTTCTTCTTCTCTTTGATACTTCTCCGAACACGCTTCCACTTTCCACTTTCTGTTTCCCGCTTGAGCATCCAACAGTAGTCAGCCAGCATATTGACGTCCCATTGTCCTTGGTAGCGTCTCTCGATATCACGGATATCCTGGTGAAATCTTTCACCCTGCTCTTCACTGAGGGCTCCCAAGTTTTCAGGAAAATAGTCGACATGGGACTGTAAGAAATGAACTTTTAAGCTCATCTTGCATCCTTGAGCTTTATATGCAGCCAACATGCATTGTACAATGGTTTTGTAGTGAGGGTCTTTAGTATTATCCAAACACTTGTGCACTACGTCTTTCAAATAGTACCACGCTTCTTTTTCTTTTTCTCCCATTGTTTCTGAAAAGAGGGGATCGGATAACAGTTTTCGTATGTCGGGGCCAGTAAAAACTCCCTCTTTCAAGTTGGCTTCAGACAGTTTTGGGAACTTGGAACACAGATATCTGAAACATTCCCCATATTTTGGCAGTGATTTCACTAAATGCTTCATAAGCCCCAATTTAATATGAAGAGGTGGTAATAAAACCTTTTCAGGAGGAACCAAGGTTGTATTAATGACTTTTTTTCGCCGGGGATTAAGGCGTCTCAAAGTGGTCAGTCAGTTTTTGTCCAATGGAGATCTCTGCCTCGACTGTCCCACAAGCAAAGGAAGCAGGGATATTTCGTATAACCTGCCTGCTGGCCCAACCACACGGTTAGTATTTTGAAGTCTCCACAAAGCATCCAGCAATGTTCTTGATACTTTATTTTCTTAAGAATCATTGCCACATCGTTATAGTTTTCTTCCAAATGCACCGAGTGTCCTACAGGAAGTGATGCAAATTTATTTCCATTATGCTGCAAGACTGCTTTGAGGCTTGTTTTTGAGGAATCAATGAATAGGCACCACTCAGATGAATCATATTCTATTTCAAAACACTTCATTAGCCCTTGAACATCACTACAAAAAACGAGATATCCCTCTTTGGAGAAAAATGTAGTGAATTCTCTTTCTCGGTGCCTGTACCACGAAAATGAGGTTCCAGGTGACAGCAGGTTTTTATTTTTTAATCTTGACCCCAGCAATTTGGCAGCATCTTTTGAAAGGCCTAAATCTCTAACCAGGTCATTGAGCTCGCTCTGATAAAAAAGTTGGTGTCCCTCATCAACAGAAAAATCTGAACTAGATTCGTCCTGGGGAGGTAATGTGTTTCCGTCCTCAGAATCACTCAGGATATCATCCAAACTGGAAGGTGGGTGTGGAACTGCTATTGCAGAGCTATGAGTATGAGGCACTGGACGAATAGCTGAATTTAGGTTTGGGTAAGATATTTTCTTTTTCTTTTTTGTACTGAAACCTTTCACATCTACTGAACAGAAATAGCAGTCGGTAGCGTGGTTTTGCTGTTCACGCCACATCATAGGAATGCCAAAACGAAATGAGTGTTTCTTACCCTTAAACCACAAACGGAGATCTTCCTCGCACCTTCTGAGGAGCCTAGGCTTTGTCTTGATCCAAGTTTCAACTTGAAGTAAGCAAAATACACTTTCTTCACGAAATCACTTATGTTTCTTTGTTGACTTTTAACAGTGTATTCACCACAAATAAAAACAAAAGTTGTCAAGAGAAATAACACAACCTCTTGGAGCCATAATATACTAGCATAACTAAAAACAAGAGCACATTCACGTTTGAATGCCAAATGTAAACTTAGTGTGGCTCCTCGCTGTTTGTATGCACCGCATTGAGTACACACACTGACTCTCCGTACATCTAGAAGCAAACGCTTTTCCTGTGGTGAAGCAGATGGAAACTAGCCTCGCTCCCTTTGAAAAGACCAGTGAAATAACATGTAAAACATAGGTGAACACAAGAGCGAACGAGGTTATGTTGACACCTGCACATCTGCCGACTGTCTCTCTCTGTAGCTGGGCAGGTTAATCGGCAACACCTGCTTCTTCCTCTGGCTTGGTTGGTTGGTAGATTTTAATGGCGCAAGGGCCGTGGTTGGCCAAAGAGCGCCAAACGAAAGACATCAAAACAAAACATAATCAATAAAAAACGTACACAAGGTTAAAAACAGGCTGATTTGGTAAAAATGAAACATGAGAGTGAACAAGTTAAAATCTAGATGAGTTTAAAAAAGTCAATTTCTCTTAAAAACGAAAACACTGCTTTCATGTCGCAGGCTTCGCCAATAATACTTTGCAGCATAGCTGTTCCTTCGTCCAACAGATGAGAGTGAAAATGACGAAAACGATGATAACAAAAACGAACACAAGTACACAAAACATGAAGGACAGTGAGACAACATTGGCATGCCTCACACATCGGGGCACTGTCGCCACACAGCAAAAGCGGTGAGTAAAACGACAGTGCCCAATGCGGAGACGCGCAAGAACAACTTCCTCATGACGGTTCTTCCGCAAACTAGACTTACATAATCCGATCTGTGGTTTGATGGCATAAAGTTTATTGCTGCTCTGCTGAGACCACAGGGACTGCCACTCATCCAAAACAATTTTCCGGATCAAAGGGCGAAAATCTCGGAAAGACAATGGCAGCCGAGCTGGCGACATGGAGGAAACAGACCTGGCAGATAGATCTGCCAGCTCGTTACCCCAGATCCCAACATGGCCAGGAACGCAACAGAATCGGACCAGGAAGCCATCACCCTCCAAAGTTCCAAGAAGACAACGGACATCACGGATGATAGGCGAGTCCGTGTCCTCTGGAGAATATAAAACTTGGATGACGGACTGGGAATCGGAGCAAATCAAAGCACGACGATGAGATCTAGACTGAATGTGACACAAAGCGAGGTGTACGGCATGCATCTCTGCCGAAAAGAGGGTGGATTCAGGCGGAAGCCTCTCAGCATGGGATGCATCGCCACACACGAATGCGGATCCAACAACCTCACTGGATTTCGACCCGTCAGTAACTACAGGCACGAAATCTGGGAAGAGAGACTGTTTCTCGGCAAAGACCTGCTGGTACATAAGAGCAGGAGTGGAAGACTTTGGCCACACACAAAGGGAAAGGTCAGCCGTTGCTTGAACCGGCAGCCAAGGCGGTTCATTGTAGAACCGGGTCAAACCAATCCTTGACAAGTCTAGACCAGCATCGCGCACCAAGTTCGACAGCCGAATCCCAAACGTCGGAACACAGGAAGGCCGGTGTGAGAATAGGCGGACACATTGCGGTTGGAAAATGGAACTATGCAGTGGATGATCAGGAAGAGACTTCAACTTGGTGAAGAATTGAAGAGACAGCTGCTTACGTCGGATGCACAACGGCGGTTCATGGGCCTCGGCATACAGGCTATGCACGGGAGAGGTACGGAAAGCACCAGTGCATAGCCGCAGAGCATGGTGATGGACAGGATCCAGAGGCCGTAACACGGAAGGACGTGCGGAACCGTACGTTACGCATCCGAAGTCTAACTTTGACCGAATCAGAGAATGGTAAATGCGAAGCATTGAGCACCTGTCAGCCCCCAAGATGTTCGAGAGAGGACCTTCAGGATACTCAATGACTTCGTGCACGACACCTTCAAAGACTGGATGTGAGGTCGGAAGGTGAGTGCTCGGTAAAAAGTTAGCCCAAGGAACTTGGCTTGCTGACACCACAGGAATAGTGGTACCATCCAGACGGAGACTGGGGTCTGGGTGAAGGCCCCGTTTGCGGCAAAAATGCACGCAAACGGTCTTCTGGGTCGAGAAGCCAAATCCATTGTGGGAGGCCCAGGTAGAGATCTTATTAATGGCCGACTGCAGCTGCCGCTCAACAGTGCGCATGTTGACAGATGCGCAAGAGATCTGCAGATGATCCACGTACATGGAGCCACGAACCGTCGGAGGAAGTAGAGTGGAAATATGATTAACACGAAGGATGAAAAATGTCACAGAAAGAATGGAGCCTTGAGGAACACCCTGCTCTTGTGGGTATAACGCAGAGAGGGTCGATCCGACGCGCACATGGAACATCCGGTTCTGGAGAAATCCGGCAATGAAGGTTGGCAAATTTCCCCGCAATACGCAGTCATGCAGATCACGGAGCATGCCGTATCTCCAGGTTCGATCGTAGGCTTTTTCCATATCGAAGAACATGGAGACCAAGTGCTGACGCCGGACAAACGCCTCCCTGACAGATGTCTCAAGGCGAAGATGATGATCTGAGGTGGATCGGAATTTCCGAAATCCACTCTGATGAGGTGAAAGAAGGTGACGTGATTCCAAATAAAAAACTAAACGAAAATTGATGATGCGCTCTAGAACTTTGCAGAGGCAGCTCGTCATAGCAATTGGTCGGTAGTTCAATGGGTTAGCGGTATCCTTACCAGGTTTGAGAACAGGAACGACAATGGCAGTGCGCCAAGATTCGGGAAAGTCACGCTCGTGCCAGATCCTGTTAAACAGGACCAGCAGACATTTAAGAGAGGATGGAGAAAGGTGCTTCAGCATTTCATAATGGATGTTATCCAGTCCGACAGAGGTTCGGCCGGACCGATTCAGGGCAATCTTCAGTTCGACGGCAGTCAGCGGGCTGTTATAATCGGTAGCGGAAAGCGGTCCAAAGGAAACCTTGGACCGTTCAAGCAGCGGCTGTAACTGCCGGAACGAAGCAGCGTAATTGCGGCTGCTGGACACCGAAGAAAATGCGGCGCCCAGACAGTCAGCAATACCCTGAGCATCAGCAACCGTTCCTCCACCACTCTCTAGAATGGAGATTTCCCCAGAAGGGTACTTACCCCGAATCTTGCGGATCCTGTCCCAAATGATCTTAGAGCTGGTAGTGGTGTTAAACCCGGATACGTAGCGTATCCAAGATTCCCGTTGGCTACGACGACGTACCAAACGTGCGAAAGATTTGGCTCTCTTGAAAGCAAGTAGGTTCGCGTCGGTGGGGTACCGACGAAACCTACCACAAGCCCGATGTTGGGCCTGACGAGCTGCCTTGCAAGTGGAATTCCACCAAGGTCACGGGCAACATGCAAGTTTAGTCGACGTCCTGGGGATGGTAAATTCTGCCGCTTGCACAATACAATCCGTTACCTCCGCAACAGCTTCATCGATCGTACCCGAGGTCACCATGTCTGGAGTAATGGTCGCTGAAGCCGTGAATGAGTCCCACTTGGCTCGATTGATAGCCTATCTAGCAGGGCGAGTAGGATGACGGTACCCGTCACCTGCTAGACGGAGAAAGATGGGAAAGTGATCACTGCCAAGGGGATCATCAGACACGCTCCAGGACCAGTCAGGATATAACGATGGCGAACTCAAGGACAGATCAATGGCTGAGTACGAGCGGGTGGGTTCATGAAAGTAGTGACTGCCCCGGTGTTGTGGAGACAGAGGGACGTGTTGGAGAGAAGGGACTCAACAACACGGCCCCTGGAGTCACGAGTGGTAGAACCCCACAACGGATTGTGTGCATTGAAATCTCCTAAGATTAAGAAAGGAGGCGGCAGCTGGTCAACTAAATCTTCCAGATCTGAAAGGCTTACAGCTTCATCTGGTGGTATGTAGATGGAACACACCGTGAACAGAGTGTGCACAGATAGTCGCACTGCCACTGCCTGCAAAGTCGTCCGAAGGGCAACCGCAGTGACAGGGACACCATGAGGAACAACGACGGCCTCTCCTCCGCAGGCGATAACGTTGTCCAGGTGATCTTTGCGGAAAAGGGAATGTCTCCACAGCGAAGGAGTGTCCGTCGTGCGAAGCTTTGTCTCCTGAAGACACATGCACACAGGTGTGTGCGAAGACAGTAAGCCTTTTAAATCATCAATGCATGAACGCCGACCTCGGCAATTCCACTGAATGAGCGTGGCCATAATGAAAAAATGAAACTAAAGAATGAAGACAAACAACTAGAAAGTCTTCATGTCGTCCGTCACCTCCAATCCATCGACAGTGTCTGGAGGTAACACAGGGCTGTGTTTACCCCCTGTGTTGAGAGGTGGTTTTTGCTTGCTCTGTTTCGGGGAGGATGAGCCGGGTTTCACCTTTTCTGGCTTCTTCTTTGCAGTGCTCTGGACCTGGGTCCCTGTGATGGCCGGAGATGTTTTCAGCGTAGAAGGAGGTTTAGGCGACGATGTAGATGTCGCCTTGGAAGCAATGCGGCGAGACTTCAGTGCTTCTTCTTCCTCTGGCTTGATAAAAAATAAATTCCAAAATGGCGCTGCATATAAATAAAAGAAAACAGCAAAACGTTTCTTTTTTTCCCATTCTTAAAGATAAAAATTAATGCTTTCGAGGGATTCTCTAGGCACTTTTAGCCTCGAATATCCAGTAGTCATCTACATAAGCTATACAACATAACCAAAGCAACCTAGATCCTGAACTTATTTAGCATGTTGAAACATGATCAAATCTGACAACACGCTTGTTCATACTCATTCCTAATACCCTAGAGAACGTGTATAAACATGCTCAACCCAGCCAGTGAGATTCCTCACTTTTCGCTATAAACAAATTAAACTGGATGGGACATGATCAACTTGAGCTTCCTCACACCGCTAGCACTACCCTTGCCCCCCCCCCCCCCATTCCGCTCATTTTCTCTTTGTATTTATTCTTGAGTCTCACTCTAATACATATTAAATGAAAGAGTAAGAAATCACTTTTGCATAGCAATTTTAGAATCAAGAATAGGATACCAGATTTCGAGTTAAACGGGAGTTTCAATTTAAATGAAACTACAAACACGAGTTTTGCAAGAAAACCTGACGTTGATGGAATTTTTTGAGTATTTTTCCTGGTTTCAGTGAGTAAAAATCTGTAAGAAACAGTATAAAAATCCTGTGCAGTTTTTTGGTTGCAGACCTGTGTTATCTGCCTCTTCCTCGGCGTGGGAAAATTACTCATCTACATTCTCACATTCACGTCTTTGAGAATAAAGAGAACAATGAGATGAACATAGGAGGAGGCGAATGGCATTTAAGAAAAGTGTTGTTTTGACTTTTGAGAGCTCAATTTTTATTTATTATTATTTTTTAAAGTAATTAAATTTTGATTTATGAAAAGTAATTAAGGATTTGGGAATTTTAATCCAAAATGCTTACTGCATGGAAAATATTTCAGCTGCGCAGAGGAAGTGAAGTCACTGCATGGATACCTGCGCTCGCAGCTTAGATGGGACATTGAATATGATTCAGTTATTTTGATTTTTTATTGCGCAAAACATCCAATTTCACGATTGTTTTCCCCAAACACGATAAAAATTGACACGTGTGCTTGCAGTGTGGATGCTCCTGAGCTAAAAGCTTTTCCAGATGGTGATTTTTCTGCTGATACTTTTATGCCCGATAAAATGATCGTTCCTTGTACTTCAAATGCTTTGCCTCAGGAAAACCAGTTGCCTGGTTTGGATTGTAATTGCAACATTGAACAAATTGTGCAAAATTCCATAACTTTCGGGTCACTTCTGTTTACCTGCTGAAAAACTGGAAATCACTGAAAACAGTCGGCCTCAACCATTTAATATATCAGCTAAAACAAGTAAATTTAACGGCCACTTTCACCAAATATTATATGATACAACTTGGCTTTGTGGCTGCAGTAAAATTAATAAAATGTTTTGCTGGCCTTACTTGTTGTTGTTGCCAGAAAAAAATGTATGGTCAAAAAGTGGATTTCACAACTTGAATACTTTCCATAAAGCCCAAAATGGGTATAAATTGCCTATAAATTATCTATCCTGCCTCAAAATGCTCAAAGAATTTTGTAAAACCAGTGAAATGAGAAATCTGCCTAAGTTCTATAATGCTTAAACAATTTGGTAAAAGTGAACTGAGAAATATGCTTTTTCTATAAGTTCTATAATGCTTAAACAATTTAGTAAAAGTGAACTGAGATATCTGCCTTTTCTATAAGTTTTCAGTTTTTCTGAACACATTTTCATGTACAGAAAAACTGGTTTCACAGTAATCTGTTTTTGTATCATTAATAAAAAATTTGAAAAAGAATTTTTATATGAAAATGTTATTGAATTTTATTCTCCAACCTAATTCAACAGACTCTGCATCATATGATAATATAAGTATACACATATATTTCATCAAAAATTAAATGATTTTTTGTGCATTTTTGTCTTGAGTAAGTAGATAATAGCACACAGGAAAAAGAAAAATTCCAAGTCCAATTAAATGGTACAAGTCCAATTCTCCAATTCTAAAATTTTCAAAATTTTAAAATTGGGCCAGCTACATCATAAAAGGTTGTATATGTACCCTCACGCGGTGCCTTTTCACTTTGTCTAACATTTTATTTCTCAGCTTCCCATCCGTGAGATGCCACACCTCGCTGCTGCTGGTTTAGGAAAATGATTTCAGACAAGCTAACATGCCTTGTCATATATACTAATAATACATCATGTGCAAGATGACAGATCATGTTCAAACTGGAAATCAATGCTAAAGGAAATAATTGTATATAACTTACGTTTTCCAACATTTAGTACATTTATACACATACTTTCTGTGAATTTCGTAAGAATGGCAAATCGTAACAGGTGGAAGTTCAGGAAAAGAAATTTGAAATCTGGATACCCTGTGGAAACCAAAGCAATTATGTAATATACAATAAATACAAAAATTTATAAAGAATTATTAAAAGCCATTATGTCACAATAACTCAACACAGGTCTACTTTTTTCAATAAGTTACTCTATTGAATAAATTGTGTTTCTTAGTTTTAAATGAAAAAATTACTGTGAAATTCTAAATCCATAATGAACTACACTATGAGATTCCACAGAATACAAAAGTACCTTATGTCATTAAGCTCAGTTTTTATAATTGAAGATAACACTGATCACAAAACAGGTTAGGTCAAGGAAATCTTAAAATATCAATGTTATGAAAATTAATGTGTAGATCACACTATCTACATGACATTTGCCAACTACAGACCTGCCAACTTTCAATGACACCAATGTGTAGTCACAATGTACAGTCAATGCCCATCACAATGTGCAGCATTGCCAAATTATTGTATGTTCGCCCCCCCCCCACTATAATAAAAAAATGTTATAGATTATTGTTTTGTATTTTACGTAACTTAACATTACATGGCTCACACATGGTTAGTTGTTTAATTTTTATGGCACAATGGCCATGGTTGGCCAAAGAGCGCCAAACAAAACACACTCAAAACAAGACAAAACAAATTAATTTAAAAACATACAGAAGGTTAAAAACAGGATGATTCGGTAAAAGTGAAAGATGAGAGTGAACACGTTAAAAGCTAGACTAGTTTTAAAAAGTCAATCTCTTTTCAAAACGAAAACACTGCGAGCATGTCGCATTCTGCACCCAGGACAGTCTGCAGCATAGCTGCTCCATCATCCAATAAATGAGAATGAAAATAACGAAACCGATGATCACAAAAACGAACACAAGCGCACAAAACATGAAGGACTGTGAGATGACATTTGCATGCCTCACACACAGAGGCAGTGTCGCCACACAGCAAAAAGTGGTGAGTGAAATGACAGTGCCCAATGCGAAAATGCACAATAACTTCTTAGCGATGGTTCTCCCTCAAGCTAGACTTCCATACTCTGATCTGTGGTTTGATGGTATGAAGCTTATTGCTGCCCTGTTGCGACCACGGGGACTGTCACTTGTCCATGATAAATGGGCGGATCAAAGGTTGAAAATATCGGAAAAACAGTGGCAGCCATGTGGGTGTCATGGAGGAGACAGACCTGGCTGAGGGATCTGCCAGCTTGTTACCCCGGATCTCAACATGGCCATAAACCCAACAGAATCAGACCAAGAATCCAGCACCCACCTAAGTTCCAAGTAGACGATGAACATCACTGCTGACCGGTGAGTCCGTATCCTCCAGAGAGGATAAGGCTTGGATGACTGACTGGGAATCGATGCAAATCCTAGTGCGACGATGGGATATAGACTGAATGTGGCGCAAAGCGAGGTACACCGCACGCATCTCTACTGAAAAGACCATTGATTCCGGCGGAAGCCTCTCAGCAGGAGTGTCATCGACACACACAAAAGCTGACCCAACAACATCCCTGGATTTCAAGCCATCGGTGAACACAGGCACGAAATCCAGATAGAAATACTGTTTTTCAGCAAGCAGCTTCTGGTACACCAGAGCAGGAGTTGATAACTTAGGCCACACACAAAGAGAGAGGTCAGTCATTGCTTGAACCGGCTGCCAAGGGGGTTTATTGAAAAAATGAGTCACACCAATCTTCGACAAGTTTAGACCAGCATCTCGTACTACGTTTGACATACGAATTCCGAAAGTGGGAACACAAGAAGGACGGTTTGAAAACAAGCAAACACATTGCGGTTTGAAGATGGAATCATGCAGTGGATGATCAGGAAGAGATTTCAACTTGGTATAGAACTGAAGAGACAGCTGCTTATGGCGGAGGCATAGCAGTGGTTTAATGAGACTTGGCATACAGGCTATGCACAGGAGAAGTACAGAATGCACCGGTACACAGGCGCAAAGCCTGGTGCTGGACGGGATCCAGAAGCTTCAAAACCAAAGGCCACGCAGATCCCTATGTTATGCAGCCGAAGTCTAACTTTGACCGCACAAGAGAGTGGTAAATGCAGAGCATTGAGCACTTGTCAGCCCCCCAAGATGTTCGAGACAGGACCTTCAGGATACTCAATGACTTCGTGCACTTCACCTTTAAAGATTGAATGTGAGGATGGAAGGTGAGTGCGCGGTCAAAGGTTACTCCAAGGAAATTGACTTGTGACACCACAGGAATGGTAGTACTCCCCAGACGGAGATTGGGGTCTGGGTAAAGACCTCGCTTGCGGCAAAAATGCAGGCAAATGGTCTTCTGGGATGAGAAGCCAAAGCCATTATTAGAAGCCCAGTTAGAGATCTTGGTAATAGCCAACTGCAGCTGTCTTTCAATGGTGCACATGCTGACAGAAGCGCAGGAAATCTGTAGATCATCCACGTACATGGTTCCACGAACCGTCGGAGGGAGTAATGTGAAAATGTGACTAGCACGAAGAATGAAAAGAGCGACTGATAAAATGGAGCCCTGAGGAACACCCTGCTCCTGTGGACACAGTGCAGAGAAAGTCAACCCGACACGCACACGTAACCTCCGGTTCTGGAGAAAGCCGGCAATAAAAGTTGGCAAGTTTCCTCGCAATCCCCAGTTGTGGAGATCATGGAGAATACCGTATCTAAACGTCCGATCATAAGCTTTTTCCATGTCAAAGAACACAGAGACCATGTGCTGACGCCAGACAAACGCCTCTCTGATGGCTGTTTCAAGGCGAAGGTGATTATCAGTGGTGGAATGAAAGTGACGGAAACCACTTTGGTGAGGTGATAAAATGTGATGAGTTACCAAATAAAACATCAAACGAAGATTGATGATGCACTCGAGCACTTTGCAAAGGCAGCTCGTCATAGCAATTGGCCGGTAGTTCAACGGGTTGGTGGGATCTTTACTAGGTTTGAGCACAGGTATGATAATAGCAGTGTGCCAAGAATCGGGAAAGGCATGCTTATGCCAAATCCTGATAAACAGGATTAGCAAACATTCAAGAGAGGACGGAGAAAGGTACTTCAGCATGTTGTAGTGGATGTTACCCGGTCCGACAGATGTCCGACCGGACCGATTCAATGTAATCTTCAATTCCACGGCAGTCAGCGGGCTGTTATAATCCTCTGAGGAAAACGGTCCGAAGGATATTCTAGTCCTCTCAAGCCGTGTCTGATACTGCCGGAACGAAGAAGGGTAATTGCTGTTGCTGGACACTGATGAAAATGCAGTGCCAAGACAGTGAGCAATACCCGGAGCGTCAGCAACCGTTCGTTCATCACTCTCGAGAATGGAGAGTTCCCCAGATGGGTACTTTCCCCAACCGAATCCTGTCCCAAACGATCTTAGAGCTGGTAGAGGTGTTAATTCCAGATACATATTGTATTCATGAGTCCCGCTGACTACGACGACATACCAATCGCGTGTAGGACTTTGCTTTCTTGAAAGCAAGTAGGTTTGCGTCTGTGGGTACCGACGAAACCTACCCCAAGCCTGTTGAGCCTGTTGTGCTGCCTTGCAATTGGAATTCCACCAAAGTCTCTGGCAATGTGGACGTCTTTGGGATGGAGAGTTCCGTCGCTTGCACAATGCAATCCGTTACTGCTGCAACAGCTTCACCGATCGTGCCTGAGGACACCATAGCAGGAGTAATGGTCGCTGAAATCGTGAATGCGCCCCACTTGGCTCGATCGATATTCCATCTAGCAGGACGGGTAGGATGGCAGTATCTTCCACAAGCTAGATGAAGAAAGATAGGAAAATGATCCCTGCCAAGGGGATCACCAGACACGCTCCAGGACCAGTCAGGATATAAAGATGGTGAACTCAGAGACAGGTCAATGGCTGAGTACGTGCGGGTAGGTTCATGAAAATATGTCTTTGTCCCCGTGTTGTGGAGACAGAGGGAGAGTAGGGACTCAACAACGCGGCCCCTGGAGTCTCGAGTGTTATCACCCCACAATGGATTGTGCTCATTGATATATCCCAGAAGGAAAAAAGGAGGTGGCAATTGGTTAACTAAATCTTCCAAATCTGAAAAGCTCACAGCTTCATCTGGTGGTACGTAGATGGAACAGACTGTGAACAGGATGCTCACAGAAATTCTTACTGCCACTGCTTGCAGAGTCGTCCGAAGATTGACCGCAGTGACAGGAACACCATGAGGAACAACAACGGCCACTCCTCCACAGGTGATAACTCCGTCCTCATGACCTTTGCGAAAAATAGAATATCTGCGCAGCGAAAGAATGTCCGTTGTGCGAAGCTGTCTCCTGGAGACACACGCACACAGGTGTATGCGAAAACAGTAAGACTTTCAAATCATCAAGTCGCCGTCGCAGACCTCGGCAATTACACTGAATGATTGAAGCCTTTATGAGGAAAAGGAAGACTAATAAAGACTGAGACGACTAAAACGTCTCAGAGTCCATGAGCTCCAGTCTGTCTTCAGTGTCTGGAGGTAATACAGGGGCGTGCTTACTCTCCGTGTTCTTGGACGATTGTGCCCGACTCGAGTGCTAGAGCGGGGTTTCGGGGAGGATGTGCCTGGCTTCTGCTTCTCGGGTTTCTTGATTGGAGTGCCCTTAGCCTGAGTCCCAGTGCTGGCAGAGAATCTTTTCGGTAACAATGTGGGTGTCGCTTTTGACTCCAGACAGCGAGACTTTAGTGCCTCCAATCCAGCAGCAACAATGTCCTCGAAATCATAAGGTCACTGCGCTGGGATGTGTACCTCAATCTGCACAGTAACAGTGCACTTCTGAACTATGACTGAGGTGTATGATTGCCGGCCTGGTGTTAAAGGAGCAATCCGCCGTCTGGCCTCGGGATAAGACAGATGTTCTGTTGTCTTCAGGCGTTGGATAGCCTGCTCCTCTATCCACTTTGGACACAGCTTGGAAGATGCAGAGTGTGACCCATCACAGTTAACGCAGTGAACTAATTCTGCTGAGCATTCCACCAAAGAATGATTCATGGAACCACAGCACTCACACCTTGCTACGTTACGGCAGGACTGTTGAGAATGACCGTTATGCTGGCACTTGTAACATTTCAAAGGATTGGGGATATATGGGCAAACATAGAGACATAAGTAACCTGCCTTGATGGAAGTTGGCAGGGTTGGGGTGTCAAAAGTGAGAACAATGTTCCGGGAGGGTATGAACTTCCCATCTCGCCTAAAAAGAATTCTCCGAACCCCAGTGACATGTTGGTCGCCAAGTTCCTCCAGCAGTTCCTCATCACTGCATTTCAAGCAAGTCCCGGGAGTTGACGACACCGTGAGAGGAATTCAAATAACCATGAGGTGTTTTCTGTACTGGAAGATCCAGCAGAACAGTCGTCTCCAGCAAGGTGGCACTATGTCAAGGAATAGATGTTTCACAAGAAGATCCCCTGATGGAAGCTTCTTAACACTTTTCGGAGGGCCAGCAACCGCCTGAAGAGCCTTACTAATGCAGAAAGGACGCTTCGAACTCAGAGACTGTGAAGGATCAACAGAATGAATCTGAAGAAACAGAGCATTACAATCACCAATAAGAAGTTTCTTTGTGGAGGAGGGTGTCCCTTCCTCCACGTGGTGCTTCAAATTAATAGCATGGGAAACATTGTTATTTGCCATAGAGAAGAAAGAAAATTCATCTGTCAACTTCCCCACCCACAACCAAGCCCAACGAGGGACTGCCGGAGGTCCGCAAGCCCAAGTGGACGCTGGACACGGCTCTAGGGATAGCAAGCGGATATAGCAAGTTGATAGGGCAGACTTGCGCTCGGCGCGCACCCAGACTTTCCAGTGCCTGCCGAACACCTCTTTGGCATGCCTACCCTATCCCCAAACTCACCCTGCCATACATAACAACAAGTCGTTAGAATTCTGGACTCAACTCGGCTACAGACTTCCTGACTAGGAGTGGGTTAGTTCCTAGCTGCCTGTTTAGAGTGAAGCAGAGGGCAAAGAGGAGTGTTGGTAGCTGGAGACAACTACATCCCGGCCCCCCAGAAACCTCAGCCACCAGCACCCCTTTTTCCACCTTATGGGTCACTGCACACGGCAAACGTGCAGGTAGGTCTAGCTAACCAGCTTGGAAAAACAAGGAAGGGAACATAAAATGGAGAAGAGAAGAAAGAAAAACGAGGAACTAAAATCCGGAGCAGGCGCATGATCACAACCTCAGCAACCTACAACTGAGACGGGTGCATGGCAATAGAAGAACAAAAGCCAAAATTGAAAAAATCATACAAGAAATGTCGGCTCGGGCCGTGGGGTCGCCATCCCCCAGCAGCTGGATGAACAGCTGTCCCTTCAGTGATGTTATCGTACAAGACAAAAAGCACGATGTTCTGTCACATGGTGAGCTCGGGCCGTGGGGGCGCTACTCCCCAGAAAACTTGAAAACCAGTTATCCCCGTGCAGGGCCAAGTGGAAGGAAAGCAAGGTAGAGTAAAGAGGATAAAATTTTGGGAAGACCAGATTCAGGAATACTCGGAAGAGAAAAAGATAATGAGTATGAAGTACAATAGGCTTTATGTGAGATGAGGTGTAAGTGTAACAGATGTCAGTGAAGCTAGATTTGTGTCAAGACAGCTCTAAATGTCCAATACCTCAACAGTAAGCAAAATTTGACAGTTTCAGTGACTTCAATTTTGCAGATAATGTTGCTTTGAGAAGCTAAACACAAAATTTCATAACAGCTCATTGATATTTACATAATACTCAGAAATGTGTATTTAACAACCAAAAAATATATTTCCTCAAATATTTTTATATATGGAGAATTGGGAATATGATTACCAATATTTCCATCTACGTCCATGTCCATATTCATCAAGACCATCAATCACCCAAACTGCAGCATGGCATATCTCATGAGCAAGAACATCTCGAACACGATCTAAAAACAGAAAAAAGTTTTGGCTGAACAGAACGTCTTTTTAAAATTTTGCACTGGTTTAAGCACTAAAACACTGAACAAATAAAGAGAAGTATAACAGAATACTACTAAACTGAAACATGCTAAACTGGTGTTAGACCAGGTTACTGTGTTCATGGAATACATAATATAACAATTACACTAGAAAGCCCCCACTCCCCAAAGTATAGTGATGTTCAAAGGTTGCTACTGTTGTTTTAATACCCGTGAAGTCCTATGAGTTCATGAGGTTTATGGCGCTATAGCCGGAAATAAGCATTAAACTCAGTCACTAAAATGGGTTATTATAAGATACAAATTTTCAAAGGAACTGAAATTTGACATAATCTGCTGTCCATTAATTTTCACTTTAAACATAACAAATGTATGTTTATTGGAAATTAAAATATACTTCTACTTTGACATGGGTTGTAGGCAAATGAGGAAAGAATGTAAAAACTACACCCAGAAGAAATAATATCTCCCGCATAATGCCTATTAAAGTGAGGTCTAATTTTAGACAGTTGATTGTGAAGTAGTGGTTAACAAGTTCTTTTCAACAGGCAAATGCAATGAAAATCACATAAAGTTAGTCAAGTCAAACATATGTAAAGAAGGTAAGATTGAGGAGCTTGTTTGATCATATGGCTTATGTGTAGCATAGTGGTGGTGTGAATCAGAAGTATTTCATACTGTAGCACACTTGATACTTCTTTTGAACAGCAGCATGCAAACACAACAATATGTTTTGAAATTAATTAGCATTAATGACATGGTTCCACAGACAGAAAATCAGCAGGAGAGATTCCTTTGCTATTCAGTGTATGCCAACATCAATTTTTGAGAGACAGATTCATACAGAACTCAGTGATAGGAGTGACTATGACCTGTTTCGGAGCTGGAGAAGTGAAACTTTGAAGCACATACAGCAAGCCGGCTTCTGGGCTTCTGAAGCAGCTCCAATAACACAAAAACATGGGTATCTGGTACTTTAAAAGATCTTCATAAATTGGATTATTACCATAGATATGTTCACAACTGATGGAAAAAAAAAAAAAAAGATTCATTTTGTGTCAAGTCTACACAGCATTCATTTTGGAATATGTCTACAATAAGCTACAACTATCTTGTTTTGGCAATAGTTTACACAAGAATTTTTAATGTACTTCAACAAAATGAGGGAAAGATTAATAGTAAAGAAGTTCATTATTAGGGCCATATCAATTAGGCAAAAATGTGGAATTTCACACATGAACTGCAATTTTCTGCATAATTTTATTCCTTCATGTTCCCTTCAGCTTTAATCTAAGGAGTTACTTTTAGGTAGTGATGGGTGAAATCACTAAAAAGTATCGACTGATTAGTAGATAGTTGGTTTCGACTATCAACAGAATTGGTCATTTAGTAATTTCACTAACAAAACGACTGACTCAGTAATCACATGACTACTCATGCCAGGTCGATAGTTACACACAAACAGTCTCGTTCTCCATGCAGACACACCCCTGTCCTACACCAAGAAACAGTTCCTATCCATCCATATTGCATTTTTTCCCTCTATGCAAGGAAGCGACAGCCAATCAGATCGATTTATTCAATAAGTTAGTGGCAACAATGACTGACTGGAGAGCGAGTGAATAAATGACTAATTTTGCAAATAATCGATTTATTCAATGGTTCAGAACTATTGACTAAGTTACTAGGTTGGACTTCAAAGAATTCCAATGAATATTCCAACCTGCCCCACCACCCCCAATTCCAGCCTGGTCCGTTATCGGACCAGGCTGCAATTTGCTTCAAGGTCATTCTCACGTCCATTGCTGGATTTCATTCATTCCACCTGCTCTTCCATGTCACCATGTGCTCTCGTTTGTGGGAAGTCATACAAACAACATACTTTCCAGCAGAATTACAACTGGTTTCCACACTTGCAAACAGACACTGAAAAAAGGTACGTATCAAAATCCATGAAGAATGCCATAAATATTTCTGCTCTAGGTAGGTGCAAGGAATACCCACATACTTTTCATGTTTCCGATGGCTTAATGTTCTGTATCACCTGCAATGTTTCCATTGATCACACGGGAAAGTGTGTAATCGTCGAAAAACAGTCAGCATGAAGAAAAGGAAAGAAAAGCCGAGCAAGAGGGCTCTGATAAGCAGAAAAAGCATAAAGTGACTGTATCATTAATGTTCAGAAGACAACAAACAGAATGTGGTGAAATGTGTAATGTCCTGCACTTTGAAATTATCGACACGTTTGCAAGTGCCAATATTCCCATAAAAAAACTAAATCATCTTATAGCGAGAGAATTCTTCACTAAGAGCATCACAGGTGCCCTATCTTGCATTAATTTTCTACACCAGAACTATTTACTGAAAGTTTTTGAGGCCAAGAAAAAAAAAAATTATCAATTCAGCAGACTTGCTCTGCATTAGTTTTAATGAAGGCAGTGATGACAAGGAGAATACTGACAAGGAGAATTACTTACTGAACAGCATTCATCTTGAAACTGTCCAATCAACAACACTTTCTCAGACAGTCGTGCAATGCTTTACAAATGTGGAGATTAATTTCAACAAAGTGTCAGCAATCTTAATCAACAATGCAACCCACATGACTTAAGCTTACAAGGAAGTGCTATGCACTCTACTGCCTAATTCGGTGCACATGACTTGCAATGCTCATATTGCAAACCTAGCCTCTGATCAATGGCATGTGCATTTCGCTGAAGTGGACAAGTTTATCGGATGTTTTAAGAAGTTATTCAAGTATTGAGAAAGCAGCGTTATCTACAGTTTTTAACGAAAGGAAAACAAACAAGGTCAACTATGCCCAGTAACCCTGATAACACACTAGAATTCCTGGTTTGAAACAGTGCAGTACCATGCTACGTACTGCGATGTTTATACAGACTTCTTCGACAGTGAAATGAAACATACTCCTGACACTGCCAGACTCGCATATTTCCATTCACTATGTCCAAGTTCATTAAAATCGAAGTGTCTTCCCACAACCTGAATTGAATGGAATGGTGAGCAAGAAAATAAAATATGTACATATGTATCTCAAAAATAATATTTTTATGTATGCAGTTAATATTCATTAAATTAAGTAAACAAAATTAATTTTACATTACCTTAATTAACATGAGAATAGTCTGTTATGTGCCGCTGCAAACAGTTTTAATAAATATTTTCCCATGTCCTTTTCTAGAGTCTGTGCTTTTGTTACACACAATTTTACATTTTACATGCATTCTAGGAAATCTAGCACAGTCCTGACACACTCCAATGTCTCTTTCACTGTTGAAACACGTTCTTCATTATTGTCCTTGTCATCTTCAGCATCGTTTTCTTCCGTGCTGGAACCACCTTTCACAGCCACGACAAGAGCTTCATCAGACAGGATTTAATTCGTTATAACTTCACAATCAGCATCGATAAAAGCTTCAGTGGAATTTGCACAGATATTCTGAAGCAGGTCATTGAGAGCCCCATCATCTTCCTCTTTGAATGCCACATGTCCAGTAGCCAAACCAGACCTCCAGAAACAGTTCTGTATAGTGACAGTTGACACATTCCACGCCTTGTTTCGGAAACGTTTATTGATGTGTTCTGCTGTGATTCCAAGGCTTGGATTAAATGAAGCGTTAGTTCCCTTCTGTAATTGGTTTTAAAGCTGCAAATCACACCTTGATCCATGGGTTGGAGGATGACATGGTGTTGGCAGGCAGGAACACCAGCTAGAGGTTTTTAATCCTACCTTTGACCCTAAATGCACTTAAGGAGTAGTATCCGGCAGCTGGAATGTACCTGGACAAGGCAGCGGCCAGTGCGACATGAAGGCAGAGGGTGCTAAGAATCCCCGGAGGACCGGACTAGGCTGCCATCTGATGCTGACCTTGGCTACGTATAATGGACACTCCCTATCTTCTGATTCAAGGCTTCTTGAATTGGAAGAGGAACTACAAAGGATCAAGTGGGACATCGTCGGGCTAAGTGAGGTAAGGAGAAAAGGAGAAGATCTCATTGAACTGAAAAGTGGACATCTCTTCTACTATCGTGGGACAGATACTGGCAGAACTAGTGGTGTTGGATTTATAATAAACAAGAAACTGAAGGATAAAGTTGTAGAAGTTGAAAGTTCCTCTGACAGAGCTGCACGACTCGTTATCCAACTCTCGAGAAGATACCAGGCTCAGATTATTCAAACTTATGCACCCACCACTAGTCATGCTGAAGAAGAAATTGAAGAATTTTATGAGGAAATTCGTGATCTAAATAATAAAGGTAAGCAGCACTTGAAGATAATTATGGGAGATTTCAATGCAAAAATAGGGCAACGGCAACAGAATGAAACTTCAGTAGGTAAATTCTGTCACAGCAACAGAAACCAACGTGGAAATACTCTCATTGAGTTTGCAGAGGCAGAAGGGTTTTTCATCTTGAACTCCTTTTTCAAGAAAAAGCCACACAGGAAATGGACATGGAGACATCCAAATGGGACGACAAGTGAAATTGATTTTATTATGTGTAACAAAAAATTCGTCATAGAAGACTGCAGTGTGCTAAACAAGTTCAACACAGGCAGTGACCATAGATTGGTGAGATGTAAGATGCACCTCAACACTAAACTCGAACGTAGCAAGCTCATAAGACAAACAAAATGTATTGACATAACCAACCTTAAAAACACCATAATACCTTCAAATTGGAACTGAAGAACAGATTCTCTGCTTTAGAAGGCCTAACATCGGAAGAAGTGGATATTTCTGAAGTTAACAGAAAAGTAATCAAAGCTCTTATGGAAACAGCAACAAAATTAGCTGGGTCTAAGAACAAATTGCATGTGAACAAATTATCAAGAAAAACCAAAATTTTGATGCAAAAAAGAAGAGAGATGAGGACAACTAAAGAAGATGTGACTTCCAAAGTGGAATATATAGAGCTATGCAAGACAGTACGTAAAAGTATCACTAAAGACGTAAGGAAATTCAACTGTGAACTAGTAAGGAAAGCAATTGAAAACAACCAAAGCCTAAAGATAGCAAAGGGACATCTCAGTAAGGGAAAAAAACAGATTATGGCACTGAGAAAAGAAGATGGTTCTGTAACAAGAAATAGAGGCGAAATTTTGACAAGAGTGAAAGATTTCTACTCCAAATTATATGAAAGGGATGATACATGTACTCCAGGCATCATGAAAGGTACCAGAGTTCTTCCAGTCCTTCCAGCAGAAGTTGCACATGCAATCAAGAACATGAAGCGGGGAAAAGCTCCAGGAGAAGATGGAATTACTGTAGACATCATACAAGAAGCAAGTGGAGAAATCGAAACAGTACTCGCCCAAATTTTCACTCGATGCCTTAATGAAGTGAAAATTCCTGAGGATTGGAACAACGCTACAATGATCTTGCTACATAAAAAAGGTGACATTGATGATCTCAGGAACTACAGACCTATCAGCCTCCTATCAGTGGTTTATAAAATCTACACTAAAGTTCTTTCACACCGCTTGAAGGTAACACTGGACATGGCTCAACTGAGAGAACAAGCTGGATTCAGGAGTGGCTATAGCACAATAGATCATATCCACGTACTGAGAGAACTAATTGAAAGAGCGAGGGAATATGAACTTCCATTGTGCATGGCTTTTATCGATTATGAAAAAGCCTTTGATTCGGTGAAACCATCAGCAGTTGCAATGGCTCTGAAATCCTGCGGTATTGAAGATGCATACATTAATGTTATTAATAACATCTATGAAATTGCAAGTGCAAAGATTCTGCTATTTGAAAATACAACACACATAAAAATTGGAAAAGGAGTGAGACAAGGTGACACCATATCTCCGAAGCTCTTTAATGCTACATTGGAAAATGTCTTTCAATCACTGAACTGGGAAAACAAAGGGATAAAGATTAATGGAGATTATCTAACCCACCTTCGTTTTGCTGATAACATAGTCATTTTTGCAACTACCCCATCGGAGCTACAGAGTATGATGCAGGAACTTGCTGACAAGAGTAAAGAAGTGGGATTAAAAATGAACTTTCAGAAGACAAAAGTGATGTTCAATGCTTTTACAAGAAATGAAGATTTATCGATTGATGGAGAAAAGCTGGAGATAACAGACACGTACGTTTATCTTGGACAGCAGATATCAAGTGAGGGTCACATTAGTGAAGAAATTAATCGGCGTACAAAACTTGCCTGGAGAGCTTTTGGAAGAAACAGCATAATTTTCAAGAGCAATATGCCATTATGTCTTAAAAGAAAAGTGTTTGATCAATGCATCCTTCCAGTGCTTACGTATGGTGCAGAGACGTGGACCTTAGCTAAAAGAGACATACAAAGGCTGCAGACAACTCAAAGTAGCATGGAGAGGTGCATGCTTGGTGTAACCAGGAGAGATAAGAAGAGGAACACGTGGATCCGAAAATGACAAGAGTGGAAGACATCATGATCAGAGTTAAATCCCTGAAATGGCAATGGGCTGGACATACTGCCAGAAGAACAGACCATCGATGGACAGCCAAAATTTTAGATTGGATTCCAAGGGACAGGAAAAGACCCGGAAGAAGACCACATGGAAGATGGGTGGATGAAATTCGAAAGTATGCGGGAGTGACATGGAGGAGACTGGCACAAGACAGACCGTTGTGGAGGAAACTTGGGGAGACCTTCGTCCAGCAGTGGATTGATAATGGTTGACAATGATGATGATGATGATGATGCCTACAATATTGTTCAAAACACATTCTTTCAAATTTTTACAAGGTTTGTTTTGAAATAAGTTGCAATTTAATGTTACAAGTACATTCTTTTCTTTGAAGTTTTATTTTTGTTCACTATATACAGAGTTGACTGTACACTCTCAGTTGTTGTAGAACATACCCAGATCCTGATGGACATGCTGCTCTTCAAAATATGTGGAGTGTCTTATTAACTTGGTTTGTTCTTCCAGGTTAACGTAGTAAAATAGGAATAATAATAGGAGCTTTATTAACTTGTTGGTGCATAATCTTTGCATACTCTTTGTTAATAGCGATGCCAATTCTGCGTGGTTGAAGATAATAACTATGAGCAATAATTTTAGATCTCTTAAAACACTTTGTTCTTCTCCTTGTTTAATGCAGCAGGTTGTGCTCAGCTTTGCAATTTATTCTTCCTTCCCTGTTTCCTCTCTATCCCCTGGACCTGGAGAAAAAACCCTATTCCCTTGGCTAGCTTAAGACCAAGGTTAGTAGACTCCAAGGTTATGCTTATCCGACACTTCCGCTGAGCACTGTCTCAGGGGTCGCCTTCGTGATGTCACAGTCCCGGAGATCTCCACACCCCAACCGCCTAAAGCTGCTTGCTCCCGTTTTTCTGGTTCAGGGTCTGAAAGCTACATTGTCTCATTTCCAAGAATTTGAAGCTAGGTATTTGTAGCAAACAAATTTTATTTTCCTTGGTTATATGTTAAACACTGAACATGCCTGGTTCGTGCCCAATAGTAACGTGTCAAAATTATTATTCGAAAACCAGAAGGAATGGCATTCATTACCATAGGTTTCCGAAAAATGAAGTTTTGCGTAAATCATGGAAATTGAGATGCAAATCGAGCTGACAGTTTCAACGAAATGAATTCAGCTATTTGTTCGGAAGATTTTCTTGAGGAAGACTACAAACGCGATTTAAGGAATGAACTTCTAGGTTTGCCTATCCGCAAAATGCTAAAGGACACAGCTGTACCAAGTTTAAACCTCCCAGGAAACTTTAATGTAAATTCTAATTCAGAGAGAAAGAACAGACAGGAGAAAAGGAAACAAACTGATCTTGTTGGTGACTTGATAAACTCTGATAATGCAGAGGAAATTTTGGAAGACATGTGGAGTGCCGATGATGAAAACACTATTAATGAAAAAATTTCCTAGTAAAATCCCATAAGTTGCTTTAGATTATTAATTCAATTAAACTAGGAAGCCATTTCTCAACCTGAAATTGAATGTATGAAAGACCTGAAAACAGAAAATGAAATTCTATTGAAGGAAAATTATATTTTGATGAAGGAAAATGAAAAGCTGAAAAAACAAATATTATCTTTGAGCTCTTCAAACCATAGTCTAACTTTACGTGTAAAAGTCCTCAAAGTAAAACAGAATCAAATGCAGAAAGAATTATTAGAATTGCGAAGGTTACGGAAAGATGAGAAAAAGACAGAGAAATGTGCATAAAAAATTTGCTTTCTACAGTGTTTACTCCAGGACAGATAAGGGTTTTGTTAGGCCAAAAACGGATTGTTTGGAATTCTACTGATATTGCAGCTGCAATAACATTAAGAACTGTTTCCAGGAGAGCATATCACTACTTGAGAAATAAAGTTAATATTCCGCTTCCTACTTTGTCAACGTTGCGCCGATGGGTAGCTACAATTAAATGTTCACCTGGAATTCAAGCCACAACTTTAAAACTGATGCAGAGCCAAGGAATGCAAATGACTGAAGCTGAAAGAACATGTGTAATTTCTATAGAGATTCCAACCCAAGAAGAGAAAACTGGTCAAAACAGTTACCTAAAGAACATGACAAAGGTAAGTGAAGAAAGAAATTTTTTTACATTAAATAATGTCCCAATTCTTAAAGTTCTCAAAATTTAGGGAATAAAATATGACTAAAGAAACAAACAAACAAAAATTGCAAAGATCCATGATTTTAACTTTTCTGTTTAGCGATCAGTTACAAATAATAACAGAACATTTAGTGAAATTAATTTCCAACTTTTTAATTAAGCAAGTTAGTGGAATGCTACTCAAGTTTTTATTTGTTCTGCATAAAAGAATTTCTTCATGAGGTTCTGACAGCATAATCTTATAAGTTTTTTTTTCCTTCTTTTGAATTTATTTAAAGACAGTATTACAGTTGCATATAAATAAATTAGAAGGTATAATCACTGTCCCTGCACTTTTCCTTAGTGTCATGTCAATATCCTATTTAGATATTTAGATTAAACAGATTTGAAAAAAAAAAAATGAAAGAAATGCATAATAAGTTTCTTCACATTCTCGGTTTACTCTAAATAAAATATTCACATGGATGTCCGTTTTTCCTGATTATATTACAGATATGCTTTTGCATTACATCTTGGTTGCAAGCTTTCAGATTCAGAGCGTATTTGAGTAAAAAGTTGTTGACATTTCTCCCACGAGTGCTTCAATTGTATTAACTGTCTATCCGTCCTGCTGGCTGCGTCGTGTGGTACACTGATCGTCACTACGTAAGGGGGAAGTGAGGGACCGGCACTTCCGCTGCGAGGGAGGCAGGATGAGCAAACCTTACTGTGTATTAACCTTGGCTTAAGACCTGCTGGCCAACACCTAAGGAGTTTTCTCACCTGCCTTCCTGCAACCAGCCACTTCCAATTCCTCGAGTCGACTGTCCTGGCTATCACCGTTACCACGCACCCCCCCCCCTCCTCCTCCTGCAATAATAATCGGAAAGCCGACACTGGCTTCACAAAGCTTCAAGGCTGAAATTAAGAGGGCTTGTGCCTTCAGTTGGCTGCTTTGAAATAAAGAACGTAAAAGCCCCCTATGTGTTTGACAATACCAATGTGTCTACGAAATACAAAAGCCTAGACCATTAAGATGTGACAACTTGGTGTCTTTAAACAAACCGTGTCTCCAATGTTTCTATGCCTAAGTGACGAAGCAAAATTTTCTCACACATCGTGGAAACAAAGGAAATTGAGCACTAAAGCAAAATAAAAGTTGCGAAATGAGATTTAATATCTTTGCCTAAAATTCTAGGATTAAATATCCATAACAACATTTACCCCATGCGAAAAAAAAAAAAAAAATGAGACGAATGAAATCCATTGAATTTTTTGCTCAAAATTAAAACCTCCTGCCTGAACATAATTCGATGCTAAAGCTGAGCTTAGGACAACCTCATGAATTACATAAATTCAATTAATATAATTCATGAGGTTGTCCTAAGCTCAGCTTTAGCATTGCATTATGTTCAGGCAAGAGGCTGATTTTAAGCAATAAATGCAACGGATTTCATTTGCTTAATTTTTTTTTTTTTTTTTTTTTTGCAAGGCGGAAGTATTGTTACAGAGATTTAATACTAGAACTTTAGGCAAAGATATTAAATCTGATTTTGCAACTTTTATTTTGCTTTAGTGTTTTTATTTTCCTACATGCAGAGGTTTAACAACACAAAATATTTTCGAATGTTTTTAAATTCATGTCTTTCTTTCTATATTTACATTGCCAAGCTATTTCAGGCATATTTCATTAATCGCAATTGAATGAAACATTACTTGATACGTAAGTGAAATACAGCATATGAACAAATAGTTTAATGAATGGTGTACTCGCATTTGATGGGTTTCGGAAAAAATCTCCAGTATTACACATATGCAAATTGATTTTCTCTTGTTACACTTAAAATGATATGAGATAACACATTTTATATTCTACTCGATACCTATGAAACACAAATACGAAGGGAATGAAAAATAATAACGGATCTCTTCTTTCTTCAAGTCACATATTTCTCTGACATTTATCTTTAACCCTCTCTATTTCTAATCAATTTGCATTAACCCATAATACGATTTCTCCCGTACCGCTCTGAAAATTATTGAGAAAACCTATGCTCAAAATTATTCTAATCACTTATGTCCAATGTGTCTGAACCAAAAACATTTTTTATGAAAAAATGACTTCTACCTTTCAAAAAAGTTGACTGTTAATTTATCTGGGTGACCTCACTCATCACCTGAACCTTGAAATACATAAAATAAATCAAAATGAAATATGAATACGAATTTGAGCATGCAAAAGCCCTTGCATAAAAAATAAGAGTTCTTACGTACTACATAAAAATACTTGTCTTGTAAGCAGTTCATTGCATAATTGCATTTTTCGAAAGTTCAGTGCTGCCAAAGTATCGAACTTATATAATCCTAAATCAGTCTATCTAGCAGAAATAGTCTGTTAAATCGTGCACATGAGTTCATGTATTGATCAGTGAAATATTGAATACATATTTTGAAACAAAACTTGTTTAAGAAAATAATGGATGCGAGTGTTCATTTCCATTTGCAATATTATACGTATGACAGTGTCTATCATAGCTTTCATATAAATGCATAAATTCTTTGCTGTTAGCTGAGAAACATGAGTTTATTTTCAGCTATTATGCACATTTTATTTTGCATTGAATACACAGTAGAAATTAATGTAGTAGCACCTGTGTGAAATCGAAAATCATGTTTCACCTGCATGAAAAATTTTATTGCACCAAATATACAAACACATAATGGGATATCATTGCATTCATAAACCATTTTCGCTTTCCAAATTTTTCGGCTTAGTTAGTAAATTTCACTTGTTGAAAGATTGGCTTCGCGTTATTGAGATTTGTAACTGAACTTCTTCGTGTTCCACAGCATGAACTGTGCATAATTTAAGGGAAGTTGCGTCTTGCAGGGTTTGGTAATTGGGATTCACTTGTGTAGTAGGGAAAGAGGATTGCATAGATGATTCATGATTTCTATTACAAGTTACACAGTTTAGTTCACCTAGGAGTGATTTTTTGGTTTTTCCCATTTGCAGAAATCCTATTGGCAGTTTTAGGTTGCACTGGTGCATCATTTTCATCACTTTTATTCATATCACCATTTTCTGGCACAAACTTTTCACTTAGGCATTGATTTTCCAGTGGGTCAGCTTCAACCTTGCACTCATCAATCTCAGAAAATAATGGAGTGAATTCTGTGAAATTCTTATCGTAAGTAATCAGGTTGGAAGCATTTAAGGGAGCTGTGTTGTCTTTCTCTAAATTAATAAAATCAACATTCATATCACAAGTCAGATCTTGTGCTTCAAGAGTAGCAGTCAGCTGATTTCCTTCAGGAATAACTGTTTCAGGCAAATTAATCTGCTTTTCAACTTCTGTTGCTTGTGGTTCATTAATAACAAAGGCGGGGAAACAATTTAGACTCTTCCCACTATGAATCGCGGCGGTTGACCTCTTCATAACATGTATGAGGAACTTGGATTTATTCCACTTAAAGTGGAACACAAGAACTGTGCCAAGTGCTGTGAATGTGGATTAACAGTCAAGAATACAGCAAGGGAGCGTCTGAAAGCCCACAGGAAGGTCTGCGCCCGGACTTCTGCCAAAGCTCCTGAACCGCTTCCACTGCCACCACCACCGGTGAGTTCCAATTCTACCCTGCATCGATTGGACTTGGAAATGTCTATAGACATTGACGATCCTCTGGTTCCAGTTGCAAGCCCCAGCTCCTGCTCAACCGTGTCCGTGGTGACAAGTGTACCCTCCTCATCTCATGAAGAGGAAGACAGTTTCTTCCTTGAATCACCCATCACTGTAAATTTTAAACCTTCCACGGTTAAAAGACAGATAACCGATTTTTTGGAAAGGATGAATGCCTCCACAAAGCAGGAAATAGATCTTGCTATTGCCAAAGTTTTCTATGGTTGCAACATCCCATTTAGTTTGGTAGAATAGGTGCATTTTAAACAGTTCTGTCAAAAAATGCCTCCTGCCTATAAACCACCAACAAGAAAAGCCCTTTCTGATGAACTTCTGGATAAAGTGTATGATGAAGTTACTAAGATCACCATCAATGCTGCAGAGACAGACTTGTTTTGCTCACAGACTGTTGGAAAAATGAATCAAACAACATGAAAAATGTTGTAACACTTCTTCACAATCCCTGTGGAAGTAGTGGCAAAGCTGAAAGTGTTTTTCTTGATGCTTTCGACATGTCTGGTTTGCCAGAAACACGTGAAGCACTTTGTGATGTGGTCAGTGAATCAAAAAAGCTAGCTAAAGAACGATATAATTTGAATATTTATTGTACAGTTTCTGACAACGCTAGTAACATGGTTAAAAATCACGGCCTGTGACATTCTGCCTGCAATGCCCGTACTGGAAATCTTCTAGCTAAAGATCTTCTCTAGAAAAACATTGTATCTCGTGTGAACATGGTGTTGAAGTCTTTAAAGCACCGTGATAGAGAACACGAATTGACAGAAAATGGTGGTTCTAAAATATGCCTCGCTACAGACACTTGCTGGTGTTCTCAGAGGGATGCCTGTTTGTCCTTGACTAACAATCTAAATGCAATGAGGAAATTTACTGCCACTGATGTAGCTGAGAAATTTTCTTCTCAAATTAAGTCCCTCCTCAATGTAGTGCCTTTCTCAAAGAAGTTGCCGATACAATCGCAGTGCTTAATCCAGTAAGTCAGCTAATAAATATATGCCGGAAAAAGAAGCAACTGCTGCAGATGCAGTTGAATTGTGGATGTACTTACGTCTACCTGAGAACCATAAGGACCTTATGCCACATGTAGAAAAAGGAGAAACCAATTGCTAAATGTATACAGCCTTGCAGCCAATGTTCTCCATCTTGTGTACCAGGGGCAGAAAATGAATGAGAAACATCGTGAACAAATACAGGAGTTCATTTTAGAGAACCTCGGCCCCTTGGGGATAACCAGAGATGCCAACATCTGAAGGAAGTCATCAGTAGTCCATATGTGTGGCGCCCGTAGTTCTTCCGTAGTGAGGTCAAGTCAAGTCACCACATTAAAATTTGCAGGGTAGCATGCGTATTTCCCAGATATACTGCTACATTTTTAGCAACATATTAATCTCGATCGGGGACAATACTTGGATAAATTTTGCAACATATTTAAGTGTCCTTAGAATGGGGAGAAAAAAACTTGAGTAAATACACAAAAAATACATACCATTTCAACTCCACCTTTTAATAAATATGTTATGTTAATAAATATGTTATGTCATAAGTGTGTGATGCCACACACTTATGGTTATTCCTCCTGTTTTTTAGAGTGAAAATGCCGACTGCAATCATCTTTTCCGCCGTGTGCGATTGAAAAATCAACAGCACACGGGGAACAAAACCCATGGTTTTCGAATACCCGAGACTATTTTTGACACTGAAATTTTTGCAAATAACTCTCCTTGAATTTTTGACAACTTTTTTTGCATTTTAGATCCAAGAATATTAGTAGAGACAGGTGGCCCTTTACCCGACGCTATTGCAAGTAAATTCGTACACTACAAACACAATGGGAGCAAAGAAAGAACAATTAACTTTGAAAGATTTCATAGCTTTATTATGCGGATAAATAGAAAATTAGCATTAAATGCTTATGATATGAAAAAACTAATCAAAAAGGTATTTTAAATTGCATAAATCAATCAATTCCGGAAAAAAAGGATAAAATAAAAAGGCAATGCAAATAAAATAAATAATAAAAATCCATGCAAGGTCTTATTAACACAATGGAAGTTTTCTGCTAAGATACGGGGAAGTAAAATGTCACAACTTAAAACTCAAGTAAGTAATGAAAACAAATTCATCAAAAAAAAAAAAAAAAAAAGAATTAAAACTGAAATTAGAAGATTTCCCAACGAAGAATGATATGGGGAATACAATCTTTAAAACAAGCTATTAAGAAAAGAAAGAAAGTTCTTGTGAATCTGACAAGATAAAATAAAACATCCCTTTGTTTAGCAGAACATTTTCACAAGAGAATAAAAACGAACTGCACTTCCCAAATCTGTCAAAGTAACATAAACAATTAAGCTCTCTGCCGAGCCGAGCCGACAGCGAGGAGCGTGGGAAAATAGGTCACGACTGGTGCACACACCCAGCAGCTAAGAAACGTCTCACTGCAGCAGCAGTGAGCAGCTACTGCTGCTAGACGTTTTCTTTGGCTGGTTGCCAAAGACACATGGAGATACTTTCTCTTGCTCTGGGCAGAATATACTGCGCGCAAAGAACAAACTCCCACTCCCGGGGAGGTAACACAAAACAGGAAATAACAGCGTCCACACATCCAGGTAGCTTAGTTATGTGCTCTGCCAGAAAAACAAACATTCAGGATTTCTTTGATCCACAACTGTTTCCTTTGATCTGATGACTATTTGCTCTGAGCAGTTTTTTTTTTTTTTTTTTTTTCAGATACCCACCCGCCCCTTACTTTGGTGAAACAAATATGCAATAGCAATTAACCATTTAAATTACATTTCAGCAAAAAAAAAAAAAAAAAAAAAAACAAGATTCACGGAAACACGCGACCGATGCAAACATGGAAATCCCAACAAATAACATTCCTTGTACTGCTGCAAATTTTTTTTTTTTCACACCACTGGAACTGGAAGCCACTGAAGCATGCTTCATAACTACAGCAATTCACGTCACACCACAACTAATCAACTTAACAAGAACAGAAAACGTGGAATCGACTCTAGTCTACCTCCATTCTCCGACAACTTACATTAGTTCAGGACGCGGTTAAGGTTTTCCCGAAGTTAACAGACGTCGTGCATTACGAACGCCTTTACACGGCAAGCCAGGTACAAAGTCACGTGATCATACAGAACGATCTCCGCTGCAACATTTCCGCTTGCTTGTCAGCTACCCAAACATGCTTGCTGTGTGACGGCTTCATGACGTTACCGCAAAAAACACTACATTTGACTATGCTTGACTTTCTTTTTTTCAAATAATTAAAAAAAAAAGTTTTCCGGAAATATCCGAGATTTCTGGAAAAATCCGTAGTTTTTCACACCTTCTCTGTAAGTCCATAGTTTGAACATGATATCCGTAGTACTTGGCATCTCTGGATAACCAGTTTTCAAAAGTATCGAGAAAAATCTGGAAAGTTTGGAGTGCTTATGAAGAAGGGTGATAAATCACCACGGACATTCTGGTACTTCACCAGTCGGTACCATAAGGAGTTGTCAGCCGTTGCTTTGAAGTTAATCAACATCCCAGCATCTTCAGCCCAACTTGAAAGACTTTTCTCTAATTGGTCTTTTGTCCATAATACTACAAGAAACCAACTCAGCTTCGAACGTTCGAAGAAATTGGTTCAAATATGCATATTATACTCTTAAGTTACAAGTTCATAACAGTGAGGATTATTAGTGTGATTAAGGGTGTGTGACAATTATAAACATTTAAAGTTACATTTAAAACAAACAGTTTAATACAAATTTTGAAGATGACAATCCGATTTTTGGTGTAAATGTGACAAGGATGTTAAGTCAGATATAATGTAAAAAAAAGAACATATTGAGATAGCGCCCAGGTATGCTAACCTGGGCGCTATCTGGGAGACGCGGGTTTAAGTCTCGCTCCATGACGATGAAATTTTCAAGTTTTGGGATATTATCTGACTTAACATCCTTGTCACATTTACACCAAAAAACGGAATGTCATCTTCAAAATTTGTATTACATGGTGTAATCCCGTATTTATTTCATGAAGTAGTTAAATGTTTTGTCAAATCTACAGTGTTTTTCTTTAAGGGTACAAGTATAGCTTCTTTAAGGGTACAAGTATAGCACAATCAATATGAAAAACGTTTAGAGTTTTAAAAGGATAAAATTATGATTTTGAAGTGTACACCTGGATAACATGCCAAACACAAATATTATTAAATGAAAATGTACAATATTTTGCACTATAGACATTCATATCAAAATATTAACTTTGGTGAACAAACTGAACATAAAATTTTTTATTTTATAGAATTACATAAATATGAAAATACACTTGACGAATTTGAAGCTATTTATAAAATTTTGAATTCTATTCAATATACATTGTGATTTATATCGATGCTAGTGCAACAGGTAAGAAGATTATTTTCTCCGTTTTTAATATACAAGAAAGAACAGATACATTATAATTTCTAAAAAGAAATCTGTTAATAGGAGGCTGAGCTGTATGAACAATCTTAAAAGAATAATGATTTTGTAGTGAAATATACAAGAAATTTTAAGTTTAAAATGTAATATAATTAAAGTGGTTTTTATATTATATTATTTATACACACACATGAAAGAAAATTAGTTTTTACGTCTGCGTAAAAAACTGGTTTTCTACGCAAAGTAAATTACCTGTAATTATGCGTAATTTACGTAAAATGTGTGACGAGTAAATTACCTTGCCAACCCTGAACACGACTGACGACACATGCCAATAATTTTTGAAGCCTATTTCAGCTACATAAATTCTTGATGATGAGAATGTAGGGATTTTTTTCCTACATCAAAATTTTATTGAGAAACTAATTAAATCTGATCAGCAAATACTTTCATGTTGTTAATTATTGAATTCAATTTTAACATTTCAAACATTTATTAAATTTAAACAAAAATCTTAATTGTTCAGGAAAAATGTTTTAATATGAAACCTTTAAAAAAGCTTTCCATTAAAAGCAAGGAAACATTAAATATAACACACGACAGCCATTAAGAAACCTAACTTTTATTTAAACCATGTGTGGCTGACTTTGCTTTTTTTTTTTTTAAATTCAACAGAATATTTTTGCTGGAAGCAAGGTCCAGACATACTGGTTTTTGCAATTAAAAGTGATTCAAGTGTTGAAGTACTCAAAGTGTGGCATACATCAATCTTGTTTCTCCTTACTAACCTAAAAACTCTTGCACATGAGGCATTACTATGAGGCAACATTAAAATCCCTAACATGACTTTACAAAGTCTGCTATAAAGAAATTTCCCACAAGAGTTCTTTTCTTTTGATAATAAATACCATTGTTCACTAATACTTTTGCTATGTAAAATGTTATCTGGTAATGACGCTATTTGAAATGCAAAAAAATCCCTTTCTGTGGCATCAACAGCTTCAGGAATTGCTTCATTCTCACACCTTAAAAGGAGACATAGAAACATATCTATTACATACTGAATTGATGAAAAATTAGACTGTTCCTCTTCTAGAAATATCAGCAACTTGGTCATGATTCAACATTTCCAAATTCTATGGAAATTTGGAAATTATATAAATGCAGCCCTTAAAAAAATAATTTCTAACTTTTAGAAAAAAATTATTTTTGCTCCTCGGTGCTAACTGTTTTAATCAATTCTTTGGTTTCAAACTTGACTGATAACTCTGCATTGTCTTTTTAGTTCTCTATTTTCTTATATTTAATATTAAATGTTGATTCTGCTGGTTTTATAACACTTGCTGTTACAAATCTAATTAGTTCACTAAAAAGACTTTCAATATCGGATTTAAGAGTATGCACACGAGGTTCCTCCTGCTGAAACATTATATCGTATTTTTCAAAAATTTTTGTAACATGGCAAAGAAACTTGATTCACAGATAAATTCAAGGTAAAAAAAAATCCTGTCTTGATTATTTATTGCATTTTTTACAAGATTTTTTTCATGCAGTTCTTGTCGCTTTTTAATTTTTTAAATTACAGGTGTTTGAGATTTTTTATAATGTTCAGTGTCAACTGCAGTCATTTTAAATTTCTTATTAACAGAAGTCAAATTCACATTTATTTCTCCTCAACGTTTCATTGGGTTTACAACTTTCTGATTTTGAATAATCCAATTTTGGAAGGTATACAAACCAATTCTTGGTGAGAAACCAATATTTTTTTTTCATTTTCATTAGAACACTCTTCTTTAAAAAATAAAGTTAAGCATCGAGAAATTGGAAACCTCTCTGAGAAAAAAACTTTTCGAAGGGGGAAAAACAGATTACACGTAATTCCCCCCTACTTCTGTCCCCCAATGTCGTTTTTGTCTGCAGGACCAAAATAAATCTGCAATGTGCATCGGCCATCCCAGCGATTCTGCTATGAGGATTAGTAGAAAATGAATCTGCGATGTAAGTCAGCCGTCGCCGCGATTCTTCTACGGGGAGTGGGTACAAAGTAAATCTGTGATGCACGTTGGGCATCGCTGCTACAAGGATGAGTACAAAATAAACCTGTTATGTATGTCGCCGCGATTCTTCTACAGGAATGAGTGCAAAATAGATCTGCGACATATGTCGCCCGTTGCCGCGATTCTGTTACAAAGCTTCTGTCTGAAAAGAGAAAAAATGGGGGAAAACATGACTATTTTAAAAAAATCGTATTTTTGGCTGCAAAATCATATTAGCGTACTGCAGCATGATTTATCGTACTAAATACAATAAAATCGTAACAGTTGGCAGGTCTGCGGTGGGGATATGATTTCTCTGGGAAGTTACGTTGTATGTGCTGAAAAGAGCCACAGTTCCAGCATTCTTTGCTGCTATTGTACCAGTTTCTCTCTTTTTCTGTCCAGTAGCGCCCTCTGGTTCTGAAATCCTATCATACTGGCCTACATTTTGCCTTGTTTTCCGAAGATTTAAAAATCCCTTACTTGATTCGACAAGATTCTAATGCTTTCGTCTCTTTTGTCAATTTTTTACAAAATGTTTCGAGCATTACATCTCTCCTGGCAGCTGGCTGGGGTGACCTGTAATACGATTCAGCTACGGGTATGGGTTGTGCTGCAACTTTGGTGTAACTCTCTTCGCTAATAGCTCTAACCCATTCTTTTCACTAATAGCTCTAGTCTACTGTCACATAATCTTGGGGATTTGAAGATAATACTGACGACCTTCTGCGATCTTGTCTCAGGCCCTGTACGAATGGACCCAATTTTCTTATATTCCCATATGCAAAAAACATATGGTGCCATATTACGTGGCCAAAGACTTCAATGTAGAACTGCTATATTAAACAGTGATAATAATAATGTTTATCACGTATATTTTGTTTAAGTATGCAGGGTGGAGCAGTTAGGTCCATGTAACGATATGAAAATACAAAATGGTAAAAAAAAAAAAAACTCATATTAATTTTGATATTTTTTGTCACTGTTGCAAATCCTCTGCTCGTAGAACGAACATTTGCTTATTTTGATGAGATACAAGATCTGCCTGAATGGAAGATTCACGGATTAAAAATACTACTTCGAGTTAAAATTCTATATCTTTGTATAGGTGTTTGCAAGGAATGATGATTAAAAAACATGAAAGTTAAAAACCCAAATGAATAAAAGAAAACAAAGGAATAAAAGATGGACCCAAACTCAACTCACCACCGCAACACACCTCCAAACATGTTTCGGCAAGAATTTTGCCTTCCTCAGTGGAAACATTAAGGTGTACGTGGGCACCAAGTCCTGGTCGATGATTCTCGAAAGACTGATGTAATGTCTTGTATCGCTCTGCCTTCAACCTTCGTCGTCGCAGACCATGGACAACTGCGTATCACTGCGCAAGCTGTTAGCGGCGGCATCTATGGCATTGTGTTCTTCTCGGTCTACTTTTGCCATTTCGCTCCTGTGATCTTTGAACCTGTGTTTATTAGCCTTTTGTAATCGATTGTTTCCCTGTTCAATCAGATATCGCCAGGCATGAGGTAATTCAATTGGTGAATTAGTCTTGCAGCATTTATCTCCAAATTTCTCAATGACCACCGCTTCCGATGTTATGATCTGTCTATGACTCTTGTGTGATGTCAAATGTCTAATTTTCTCCCAGTTGGGCTTCGATTGATTTTCTATGCAGTGTTGTATCAGAGCTGTTGTTCTTGGTCTTTTCTTTTGCCAATCTTGAATATGTTCTTTTAATCTCCTAATCATAGGTATTTTTGTACTTCCGATATAAATGGAATCTTGTTGATTGTTGTCTGTCTTGGTTGGAATGGCATATACTCCTGCTCGATCTAGGATGGATTTTTTGTTATTACCAGAAGTTAGTAATGAGCCATTATCAATGATCGTTTCTGCAAGATTTATTTCATTGGAAACACATTCTTTCTTTAATATGTTACTTAATGGTGGTAAGTATGGAAAAGAGATGTAAGATTTATATATATTCTTTTGTTTCATCTGGTTTTGATTATTTTTAAGATTGTTATATATTGAATTAATCAAACATTTATTGTATCCAAAACGTTCAGCTATATTTTTGATCCACTATATTTCTGTAAGTTCAAACTCTGCCGTAGAGTAATGCGTTATAGCTCTGTTAATGTAATATTGGAATGCAGCTGTCTTATATCTCCATGGGTGTGCGGAATCCGATGGTATTAATGCAGGCACGAAACATGGTTTTCGATAAACAGCTTAATATATGGAATCATGCCTTCTGAATAAATTAAGGTCTAAATAATGAAGATTTTTGTTAACCTCTTCTTTAAGTGTTGTCTTTATGGTTGGGTAAGTATTACTGAAGGTTTGTATGAACATATCTAGTTTGACCCCTAGTACGCTGCCAAAAAATCAAGATATAATCAACATAGCGCAGATATAAAATTGGCAAATCAAGGTTCGAGTTCTGGAATAGCGTTTGTTCAATATTTTGTATGACAACTTCTGCTAGAAGACAGGAGAATGGTGATCCCATGGGTGCACCAAATACAAATCTTAAGAATAATCAAAACCAGATAAAACAAAAGTATATATATAAATCTTACATCTCTTTTCCATACTTACCACCATTAAGTAACATATTAAAGAAAGAATGTGTTTCGAATGAAATAAACCTTGCAGAAACCATCATTGATAATGGCTCATTACTAACTTCTGGTAATAACAAAAAATCCATCCTAGATCGAGCAGGAGTATATGCCATTCCAACCAAGACAGACAACAATCAACAAGATTCCATTTATATTGGAAGTACAAAAAGATGTATGATTAGGAGATTAAAAGAACATATTCAAGATTGGCAAAAGAAAAGACCAAGAACAACAGCTCTGATACAACACTGCATAGAAAATCAATCAAAGCCCAACTGGGAGAAAATTAGACATTTGACATCACACAAGAGTCATAGACAGATCATAACATCGGAAGCGATGGTCATTGAGAAATTTGGAGATAAATGCTGCAAGACTAATTCACCAATTGAATTACCTCATGCATGGCGATATCTGATCGAACAGGGAAACAATCGATTACAAAAGGCTAATAAACACAGGTTCAAAGATCACAGGAGCGAAATGGCAAAAGTAGACCGAGAAGAACACAATGCCATAGATGCCGCCGCTAACAGCTTGCACAGTGATACGCAGTTGTCCATGGTCTGCGACGACGAAGGTTGAAGGCAGAGCGATACAAGACATTACATCAGTCTTTCGAGAATCATCGACCAGGACTTGGTGCCCACGTACACCTTAATGTTTCCACTGAGGAAGGCAAAATTCTTGCCAAAACATGTTTGGAGGTGTGTTGCGGTGGTGAGTCGAGTTTGGGTCCATCTTTTATTCCTTTGTGTTCTTTTATTCATTTGGGTTTTTAACTTTCATGTTTTTTAATCATCATTCCTTGCAAACACCTATACAAAGGTATAGAATTTTAACTCAAAGTAGTATTTTTAATCCGTGAATCTTCCGTTCAGGCAGATTTTGTATCTCATCAAAATAAGCAAATGTTCGTTCTACGAGCAGAGGATTTGCAACAGTGACAAAAAAATACCGAAATTAATATGGGGTTTTTTTTGTTTTTTTTTTACCATTTTGTATTTTCATATCGTTATATGGACCTAACTGCTCCACCCTGCATACTTAAACAAAATATACGTGACGAACAGTATTATCACTGCTTAATATAGCAGTTCTACATTGATGACCCAATTTTGTTTGATCATGGAATTGCTGCAATTGTGATGGGTCATCTGAGGTAACCCTTAAGTCATGGTCAACAACAGCACTGAGCCTTGCTGCATATTCCTTAACTGTTTCATCTTCTCTTTGAGAACAGTTAGGGAGTGCTGATAGATGGATAGCCTAAGGCTCTTCGTCATCAAGACGCTCTGTTGCATATTCCTTAACTGTTTCATCTTCTCTTTGAGAACAGTTACAGAGTGCTGATAGACGGATAGCAAAAGGCTCTTCATCATCAAGATGCCCTGTTGCATATTCCTTAACTGTTTCATTTTCTCTTTGAGAACCGTTAGAGAGTGCTGATAGATGGATAGCTAAAGTCTTTTCATAATCAAAATGCTCTGTACTGTTGCATATTCCTTAACTGTGTTATCTTCTCTTTGAGAACAGTTAGAGAGTGCTGATAAAATGGATAGATAAAGGCTCTTCATCGTCAAAATTTAATGTTAGTGTTGTTTTAAAGATGTTGTAATTGTTTGTCGTGTGTAACATGGGGCTAGAACATAAAAAATCAGCTGCAGCTCCTCGCAATTTCGTCCGAGTAATAATTATCTTTTCCATATCTTTCCATCGTGCCAAATTTCTTATATCTGCGATGGTATGGAAAAAGTGAGTAATTTTAAGATTTTTGTCTGTAGGATTGTAGTTAGGTATTGGAGATGCAGAGCGTACTATGAGGGCTGGGATACTGTATGGATTCGGTCCAAGTCCTGGGTCTGTTTCGTTTGCCATGTGAAAAATGATGTGTTAACACTTGAGAAAAGTAAAATGGAAAGAAAAGTTCTTACATTTGGATCCCTGCAACAAACCTTGATGAGTGATGGTTCACGAAATTTTCCATAGTCCTTTAGAGCATGAGCAAAAGTTCAGTTCAAGCGTGGATTTATGACCTGTATGAAATGTCTGTGGAAATGTTTTTTAGGGCTATAGCTGAAATCAAAATTGATGTCCTGGGAAAATGCCCGTTCTCCAGCTGGCAATAAGCTGCGGTAGAGTTGCTGAGTTGCCACTTCCTCCATTAGTAGAGATAATTTACGTTGGGCACCAATTGTTAACTTGGTTTGTTCTTCCAGGTTAACGTAGTAAAATAGGAATAATAGGAGCTTTATTAACTTGTTGGTGCATAATCTTTGCATACTCTTCATTAATAGCGATGCCAGTCCTGCATGGTTGAAGATAATAATAACTAATAGCTTTGCAATTCTTCCCCACAGTGACCTCTCTATCCCCCGCACCTGGAGAAAAAACCCTATTCCCTCTGCTAGTTTAAGTTAAGACCTGCTGCCCAACACCTAAGGCGTTTCCTCGCCTGCCTTCCTACGCCAGAAAGTGACTGGTCACAGGAAGGCAGGCAAGGAAACATTTTTGTCAAAGCCAAGGGGGAGATATGTTGATGCCATGACACTGCACATTATCATCGAACATGTGGTATTCTTAAAGGTTTGACGTGATACAGATTTCATTTACGAAGATCAAAACTGCTTCATTTTTTAATTTTACGGGGGGGGGGGGGGGCGCTCTGTATTACCCACACCATTGTATAATCTACAGTGGCTAGAGTTTAAACTTTTTAGAAACAGATAAACCGCGGAATATGTGCCGAAAAATATGGTACTCTCGGTGTTACCGAATTCTGCAGACTGCACAAGAGCGGAGTCATGTTATGTGCAAATATTTACAAAACAAAGACAGTTTACAGAAATTTTCGGCTGCTGGACTAACATCTCTTTATTTTAACAAACTGTAATCATTGCTATGGTAATGAGTACGGAAGTATTCTACAGGGTTGCCACTCGTATTGGCTTTAAAATTTCCCTGAGTTTTCCAGAAGATAATTTTGCTGGGAATTTCAGGTAAAATTTGCAGATTATGATTTTCCAGAGCTTCAGTACATTCCAGAACTTCCTGTTTTGACACATTTTTTATTAACTGGGAAATCAGGTCGTACAAGACTTCATACAGCAAAGGTACCATCGGTTTCGGAGTCACGAACTTTTTACGAAACGGTTCTAACAAATGAAAAAAATACCAACTTTGCTAAAATAGGTTTATCCATGCAAGCTTTTTCAACTTGATCACAAGTAAAGGTATTAGGTAGGGATCGAATACTATCTGGTAATTTTTAACATCTGGGAAGACTTGAACAGCTCGCTGAGAAACAACTGCATTTTCCACCCATCTGACTTTGCAAAACTTCAGAGGAAATGTAGAACTTCCAGTAATGGTAAAATAATCAGCACGCCCATGCATTAAAATATTATTTAATAACAACACTGGGCAGAAGAAACATTGCGAGAAAAAGAAATTAATATTATGAGGAAAATCTTCGCTCTATTTAACTTCTGTTTTCGATGGTTTTGAAAGATGAAATATCGTCCCCAGGCGGAAAAGATGTCCCCCTCCAAAAAAACATCGTCCCCTCCATTTTTTTGTTCAGGTTGGTTGGTTGGTTAGTAAATGTTATTGGCGCAAGGGCCATGGTTGGCCAAAGAGTGCCAGACACAAGACAAACAGACAGAATTAAAAAACGGGGCATAAAACCCCAAATCTGGCTGACCAAGTAAAAACCGAACCATGAGTACGAAGGAAGGGCCAAAAAAGACAATGAAACAAACAGTATGAAAAACATGGCACAATGGTGAGAAACAAAGCCGATTAAGTAAAACTGAGGAATGAGAAAGACAAAACACATCACGAAATCGAACACAACTACACAAAGGATGAGTCACCAGGAGTGGGGACAAACTGTCACTCTCCTCCCCCCCCCCCCCACGCTCCTCTGCAATGCTGGCCGAGGGCGGACGAACTGTCACTCTCCTCCCCCCATGTTCCTCTGCAATGTTGGTTGAGGCTGGGGACGAACTGTCACTCTCCTCCCCTATGTTCCTCTATAATGTTGGTTGAAGGTGGGGACCTCGCTGGAGTCCGAGACAGTTGCAATGTTGGTCAGGTGGACCGCGACAGTTGGATGGACACTGCACACCTTTGCGGATTGAGGGCCGGGTCTTCCGCACGTGCAGGCTTTCTGCTGGGAACCGGAAGAGTCGGTCGTCTTCAAAAGAGAAGGCGCAGACTCAGCTATTCGAAAAGCTGGAGTTCGGGGAAATCCACCTGTGTCGCTTGTTAAGCTGTAGATCGCTTGGCAAGTGCGGCGAGAGCTACAGGGCGCGGAACAAAGGGCTGCACGGGTTGTGGCAGAGACTGAACTACCGCGGCAAAAGTACGCTGTCGGTTGGTGGGTATACCCAACTTGGCCTTGGCAGCAGGGTACGCAGAGGCCTTCCAGGGTCTTGAGGCGCTGGGATCGCCATCTCGTCCTTCCATTTCATACAGTTGCGGGAGTAAGCTGCATGGGGCCTCACCACAGTTAACACAGCAGGCCGCAGAAGTGCAACCTTCCCCGTCATGTTCACTGGAGCCACAATTTGCGCAACGAGCGGAACTCTTACAGAATCGTTGTGAATGCCCGTACCTCTGGCACCTGAAACAGCGCAGAGGACTGGGAATGTACGGGCGAACTCCACAGACCAAGTAGCCAGCCTTGATTTCGGTCGGAACTTTCGGGGAGTTAAAAGTCAAGATTACATTTTTAGACTTAATCAAAGAACCATCGTGCCGGAACATCATACGACGTGCAGCAATAACACCTTGATCTGCAAGTTCAGTCACCAATTCGTCTTCACTGCATGGCAAGAGATCAAACTCCGAAATAACACCCCGAGAGGTGTTAAGAAACGGGTGAGGTGCCACTTTGACAGGAATGCCTTGAAGACTAGTGAGGTGCATAAGAGTGTTACTCTGAGAAACACTGCAAGTTTGGACAAGCAGGTCCCCAGAACGAAGCTTCCTCACAGACTTCAAGGGGCCAACCGCAGCGTCCAAAGCTTTAGAAATGAAAAAGGGAGATCTGGTGGACAGTCTCTCATTCGGATCGATGGATTCCACAACTAAGTGTGTAGCATGCGTAGTCACAGCAAACGAGGGAGACGACGCTTCGGAGCGACTGGTACAGCTGCCGAAGAAGAGGTTCCACATTCTTGGTCCAGGTCAAGGTCTAAAGATCGTTTAAGGTTATGAGACTTGGTAGGTTGAGAAGACGAAGGAGAGTCATTGTCAACTATCATTTTCTCAGGCGACTTAAATTTGGAGGTTTTGTGTTTGTTTTTACCCATGGAAAAAAGGAGGGAAGATTCGTCTGCAGACTACTCCACCCACCACCGAGCCCTACAAGGGGAGAACTGGAGGTCCGCAAGCCAAGAAAATGACGCTGGACACAGTTCTGGAGCTTATACGTTGCAGATATAGTCCGTTGGCTGTGATCACATCGCACTCGGCGGACACTTCGGCCTCCTGGTACCGTCATGCCAACGCCTTTGGCATGATCCCACAGCCCCCGGGCTTACCCTGCCGTGCTATACGACAAAAGCCGCTAAAGCCCTGTACACAACTTAGTACATGACTTCTGACTAGAGGTGGGTTAGTCTCTAGCCTCCCGTTTACAGCGAAGCCGGGGTCGAAGAGGAGTGTTGGTACACAGGAGGCACTTATCCGGTCTCCTGCGACCTCAGCCGCCAGAAATCCCATTTCCGCCTCACGGGTCTCCGCACGCGGCGAACATGCAGGTAGGTCTAGCACCCAAACCAGTTAAAAGGAAACAAGAAATCCAAAGAAGACAAATCCTGGAAGGGAACCTAAACGGAATCTCAGCAACCTACGAACTGAGCGGTTAATATAAAACAGTTAGTGGTGGAGGGTAACAAAACCACAAGACCGGGGTGTTAGTACATAACGTGGTAGCGATTAGGTAGAGTATACAACACGGGCAACTAGCCAGTGGAGAAAAGAAATAAAAAACAAAAAAGCGAGACACAAGACCAGCTCGGAATCGTGGGGCCGCGACTCCCCAACAGCTGGATGAACAGCCGCTCCCTGCAAACACCAACAGCACCAAAAGAAAAACAAGCGGTGGCATGACATCAGATGTTGACCAGTCACAAGGTCAGCTCGGGCCGTGGGCGCAGCTCCCCAAATAACTGGAAAACCAGTTATCCCCGTGCAAGGGGCACAGCAATTTGTGAACGTGGTTTTAGTGCAATGAACCTTGTAAAAACAGACATCAGAAACAAATTAAAAGTGACTACTTTAAATGATATTTTGACAACAAAATTTAAGGTTCAAAGCATGGATGATTTGATGCAAAACCAGCTATAAAAATTTGGTGAGAAGATGTGTCAGCTAGACGAACTCGCCGACCCGATCATGAAGTCATAGTTGACTACTAAGGAAACATTAGTAATACATTACTGAAGAACTTTTTTAATGTAGTTTCTCCAACATGTCAACTCAAAAACAGGTACAAAAATTTATAAGAGAACTGAAAATGTATATATTTTTTACATACATACATATCACTAAGATGTTCTCTGAGATTCAGAGGTTAGCTCCAAAAAGAAATACAAACTACCAGATATTTTTACTTATTGTTGTCGTATCAAACTTCTCCATTTACAGCGATCTTGACATACAACTCGTGCTTCACTAATATCCATTACACGCCATACACAAGATGTTTTATACTTCATGCTCAAAATCTTTTTCCAATGCAGACACTTTTGAATCTGATCCATCCATGTCTTCCTTGGCCTTTGCCTTTCCTTCCTGCCACTTGGGCTAAAAAGATTTTCTTAGTAAGCATCTCCTCACTCATTCTTTCAACATGACCAAACCACCGAAGCATATTAGTCTCCACCTTGCTAACAACATTTTGCTTTACATCACACAACTGCAATACATCTTCATTTCTCACAGAATCATATCCTGTCTTGCCACAAACCCCACGTAAGTAACGCATTTCTCCAACACACAAACGACTCCGATGTTTCTTCTGCAGTACCCAGGTTTCACTACCATACATCAGAGTAGGAACAATTACACTTTCAAACACAGCCATGCGGGGACTCTCTAGAGAACCCATCATTCCTGTGAAAACCTCCCAGAGCAGCTATGACTTTCAAAGAAGAATTCGCTCGCCTACTGATTTCACCATCCAATTTGTTCTCTCTGTCAAACATGCTTCCTAAATACACAAACTCATTCACCTGGTCAATCACAGTGCCATTTATACTTACATTACATTCAGTGCTAGCCGTTCCTCTCTCAAACACCATAACTTTTTTCCCTTATTTATACTCAGTTTGAATTTCATGCAAAACTTCGTGCATCCGAGTTAAAATACTCTGCAACTCACTTTTGCTCTCTGCCAACAGGACAGTGTCATCAGCATACAGCAATCTGCACACACGGATATCACCAAGACATAAACCACTATTATCTATTTTGGCATCACGCATGCATGCATCCATAAATACATTAAACAGCCATGGTAACATTACACAACCTTGTCTAACTCCTGCACCAATTGAAAACCATTTTGATAAAACACCATTCACTCGTACACAAGCTCTACTACCAGCATACATGGCTTTTACACTATTAAGTAGATTCCCAGTAACACTATATTCATTCAATACCTTCCCACAAAAGTGTTCTATTCACTCGGTCGTAAGCTTTCTCTACATCTATGAAGGCAGTAAAAAACTTTCTTCCCAACAGCCAAATACTTTTCAATCATCGTGTGTAATGCAAAAATCTGGTTAGTGCAGCCTTTACCAGGAATAAAACCACTCTGAACATCCCACGCTTTCAATGATGTAAGACCCCGTACTTTTTCAATAACAACCTTACCAAACACTTTCCCCTGGCACACTCAGCAGGCTAATACCACGATAGTTCTTGCATTCAGTCTGATCACCTTTTCCTTATACAAGGGAACAATGATAGCATCCTCTCCAATCCCGAGGGACCATTCTTAACTCCCAGCACAACTGGCAAATTTCAGTTAACCAGTCAATTATAGAGTCACCACCATATTTCAACATCTCTGCAGTTATGCCATCAACTCCCCGGAGCCTTACCATTCTGAAGAGATTTTAGAGCTTTACACACTTCTCTTGAGATCCCTCCCTGTGCTTTCATCCCTCATTGTGACATCATCTGCATCTGTCTCAGAATCATTTTTGCTCTCCTGATCTAATAACTCACAGAAGTATTCGCCCCATCTGTCACTTAACTCATTGGGCTTCCATATCATTTCCCCAATCTCATTCTTCACAAAACTTACAACTTTGTTTCCCCTATTTTTCCTGAGTCTCATGTACTTCCAGAAGGACTTCCTATCTTTCCAAAAAGCCAGTTCATGCCTTTCCATTTTCTCCTTCCTATCTTTTGCCTTACTGTGGCGAACCAGCTTAGCAGCTTCACACTTCTTACAGCGATATTCATCCACACAGACTCTACCTGGCAACATCCCCAAATAGGCTTCCTTCTTTCTCTTTACCGCCTCTTCAATCTCACTATTCCACCAAGCATCACCTCTATTGTTACCCACTATTGTGGTGCCACAGACCTCTTTAGCAGCAGTGACAACACAGTTCTTAAAACATTCCCACTTCTTTTCTACATCCTTCTCACCAGACTTCAGATCCTTCAGTCGTTCTCTGAGTAAGTCAGAATACCGCTGATGATCTTCAAGGAGCCTATCAACCTTTATTCTTTCTATCCTGGGTCTCTTCCTATTCCTTTTCCTCCAACCAACATTAAGTTTCACTCGTGACACTGCCAAGTAATGATCAGAACCAACATCCGCTCCTCTCATCACACGGGTGTCAACAACTAAGTGTTTCAAACGCTGATCGTAGACAACAAAATCTATCACACTCTTTTGACCAAGAGTACGATTTTCCCAAGTATATGATTGGATATACTTGTGGTTGAAAAATGTATTAGATACACACAAACCATTCTCAATGCAGAGTTCAATTAATCTTTCACCATTATCATTCACACAAGGATCATTAAACTTACCCAGAACATTGTCAGAAATTACATTCTGCACACCCACTCTAGCATTGAAATCCCCTGCTATTATAACTTTTTTCTTTAGCACCACACTGGCTCAAAACAGCTTTTAGCTCATTCCAGAAATCTTCCTTCTTATCAGAAGGTTCCGAGTCACAAGGAGCATACACTACAACAATTAAAATTCTCTGAAGTTTCACTTTCAAACGAATCCAGAGAATTCTCTCACTTACGCAACTATAGTGAATCAAGTTGTTCTTCTTTCACTTAAAATCACACCTACACCAGCCTGTCCTCTCATATTATCCAATACTCCAGACCACACACTCACCGTGCCATTCATTTCTTCTACCCCAATTTCCTTCTTTTGGTTTCACTTACACACAGCACATCCAGTCTATACTTATTCATCTCCTCAATCACCTCACTCATCTTGCCATTTATACCTCTAGTATTCCATATGCCAATCTTACATTCACTCAGCCGAGATCTTTTTCTCATACGCCGTTTAGAAAGTCCAGGTCGATTCCGTGGTGGACCATCCTCAAGTGTGGTAGGTCCACCATATCCCACACTTGAGTCATTCTTAATATTTCTTTGTCTTTTTATTCAGGTAAGTATATCAGTGTGGGGGATTAGCCCACAGCTGAGGGTTCCAGTTGGTCATTCAACCTAAGGATTCTGGAACAAAACCCAGTGAGTTGGGGTCTTTTTCGCCAATGCCACACAGAATTAGCTTGTATTTTTTGCAATACTAAAATGTTTATTTATTGGCTGTCAGTGTTTGTGGAATTCAAAACCTACTTAAATATTTGACATCAAATCATCGAAACAATTTATGAGCACAAATTTAACTCAATTATCAATGAGGAAGAATTTTATGAAGATCTGGATTATTTCAGTTCCCAGGTAAGTGTTTTCTAATTTGTTGGATTTGCAGTAGCAAAATTGTGCATACTTTTCACTTTAATCTGGCGAGTCCGTCCTATGGACCACTGAGATCCAGTGGCGTAACTACCACCCCTGTAGCTGCGCGCGGGGGAGGGGAGAGGGGCGCTGTGCTAGTTACGCCACTGCTAAGATCAGCTCCTAGAATTTCAGCTATAGGAGCCATTTTGCTCCTAGGATATTTTTCTAATTTCCCACCCTGTTTGGAACTATTTGGAGTTAGCAAGAACATCTGCTGATTCCTCAAAGAAAATATGAAAAACTGGAAAACAGTGTTACATGCATACGGTGAAGAACTTGGAAAAGTTAATATCAAGAGAGGCATATTTCAAGGGGATTCTTTGTCGCCTTTATTGTTTAATATCTAGGACAGTAAATTGTATGCAAAAAGTTCCACTGAACTTGAAACATTGCTGTATACAGTGCAAATATTTAGTGATGATATACAAATAGAATTTGGACTGGAAAATGTGTAGTACTATCCATGCGTCGGGGAAAAGTCCAGAATATAGATGGAATAGAACTAGAAACTGGTAATATAATGAAATCATTGTCAGATAATGAAAATTATAAATCCCTTGGAATTTTTGAATCAGATAACATCTTACATACTAAGTCAAAGGTCTGACTCAGAGTGAGTATATCAAGAGAGTAAGAAAAAATATTGAAATCAAAACTAAATGGTGGAAATACAATCAGAGCCATAAATACTGTACATGGGCCATTCCAGTAATCAGATACTCAGCTGGAGTAATTGATTGGACCCAAAGTGAATTAGAAATACTAGATCGGAAAACTTGAAAGTTACTGAACATGCATCATGCACTCCATCCAAAAATGATGTTGACAGATTATATTTACCTCGAAGACTGGAGGCAGAGGGCTACTACAAGTACAACAGGTAGTAGAGGAAGAAAAAGAAGCCTGAATGATTATGCCAACAGAAGTAGAGAAAGGCTACTTCAGGCAGTGAATAACGAAAATCTCTTAAAAACAACAGAATACAAGAGAAAACAGTTTGAAAGCAGATTAGATGGTTGGAAGAACAAGCCACTGCATGGACAATTTCTAAACAATATTGATGGAAAAAGTGACAATAACTTGACTTTGGCATGGATGAAATTGGGTTCCATCAAGAAAGAAACAGAAGGTCTGATTTTTGCTGTGCAAGAAACAGGCATTGCAAACAAATGTTGTGAAGGCTGAAATCCAGAAAGACAGTGATAACCCAAAGTGTCGACTTTGTGGAGAAAAAAGATGAAACTGTTTCTCATCTAATATGTGAATGTAGCAAAACTGCACAGACAGATTTCAAAGCTAGATATAACAGTCATAGAAAATCGGAAAGTCTGGATAATTGATATAGTGATCCCTGGAGATGCCAGAGTTGATGAAAAAGAACTGGAAAAAATGACTAAATATAGAGACCTGGCCATAGCAGTAACACGGTTATGGACTAAACACACAACGGTAGTTCCCATTGTCATCGGGCAATTGAAACAATGTCCAAAAATTTTATGAATCATTTTGAAAAATTGCAGCTTCTGATATGCCACCTACAGAACTGCAGAAGACAGCTTTACTTGGGACATCATATATTTTACGCCGATTCTTGACTGATACCTAGGTCTCCAGTGGCAACTCGTATCAGTTAAACAATACCAGTCAATGATAATTTGTTGTTTATTTTGTTTGCCATAGGCTGTGATTCGTATTTTCAAATAAATAAAATAATAATGATATCATTGAGGTTTGCAAATGCTCAGATAGGCTTGTCTTGAATTTTATGACAAATGCCCAACAAAAGGAGAGTGCCATTCTTCAACATATGACAACATTAAACTTCACACTAAATGCCTAACACTGAAGACAACTGTGAAGAATGGTCAGAAAACAGATCATAGAAGAAAGATAGAGTAAAACAGCTAGTAGCAAATGTACTTTATTCTTCTACATTCCAAGCTTGACCTCAGGCATCACTAATTCTAGATCTGGCAAGGTATTGTCAATGCCTATCTAGATTAGACTTGCAGAAAAATTATTCAACTATGGCAGAGATGCATTGATAAGTACAGAGACTTAGTAAAAGGGTAAAAGAAACATGTCCTACTTCACTGATAATATTTCTTGGTGGGGGAGGGGGGCACACATATGCATGATTTTTTAAAACTGTACAAATGTGCCTGCTGCTGCTTTTGGTATGGACTTCTTATAGTATATAGATGTTTTGTCAACAATAAAAATGAAGGAAATTACCATTCAATACTTACCAGCAGAATCAACCACCTTTGTTGACAATTCTATATTTGCTGTTCGATCTAAAGGATCAGGAATGTCCGTATCATATTCACAAGTGCCTGAAACACGGGTCATACGAGGATTCCACGTCATTTCCATATCCGCAGGCAGCTGAAGAAATAAATAAATTATTTAATGTTCAATTAAAAGTAAAGATCAGATGGTACCATATGGTGCTATTCATATACAGTATATGTTAAAGCTGTTACTGTAATTTTGAAGAAACATCTAAAAAAAACTTTGTTTACAATGTACTGATGAGTACTTAAAATCAGATGACTTTAAAAACCACTTAATAATTGTTTATCAATCAAAACTACTCATTTGGGCATTGATTATGGCAAAAAAAAATTGACGAATTGAAAACCAATGTGAGATCAAACCGCAAACCCTCAATGCGACATGATACTGGCAACTGATGACAGATTTATTGAAAGGAAGAAAAACTCTAAACAAGTTAGAATCGCCAATAATTTACAAGAAGGTCATGAAAAAGTACTCAAAGACTACACATTGATTTATATGAGACTGGACAAAAATATTGAAAGAGTTGTCATCAAATGCTATATACTCAATGTGTACATTTGATTGCACACTGGTAACATGAAATGACAGAAGATATCTTGGTTGCTGGTCCTGAAATGAAAGAAACCAGCTTCTTTTTACATAAAAATCCAAGAAAAATCTCTCACAAAATAGCCATATAAAGTTTCAAATTAGTTACCAAACACTACAGTAGATCATAAACACTTAGCATTGAGTGCATTTATTTTATTTTTGGGAACTGCTTTGACAACATACATAGGCAGAAAAATCCTGATTCAACAAATTTCAGAGTTAATTAAATTTTGAATGTTCAGTAGAACAAAATGATATACCTAATAGTTCTGTTACATTATCGGAGGTTACGTACATGCACCAGATTATTTTGAAGCCCTCATTTGGCTATTTCAATCCCCCCCCCCAATTGTGTAGTCTGCTTTGTTCTGTCTGTTATCAATTTCAACTTGGTTCCTTTTATTTTATTTATACTTGCTCATATTTTTTTCTGAGTATAATATTGTTGTTATCTCTTTCTTTACTCTTTTGTTGGACAATTAAATAAATATACAATAATTAACAGAGCAAGTTTCCAACAAGATAATGCCATTCCACATATGGTAATGTTTTATTCTGGTGAGCAATGAAAAATACTGTTTGTGGAAGAAACTGCCATAACATTTAAGAACTAGACAAACTTCATAGCTAATAACATTGTGACTAACTGAATTTATGCCACTGCAGACATGCAAAATCATGAGGGGGTGGGATGTCTGTTTTCATGTATAACCCCGCACGGGGATAACTGGTTTTCCAGTTATTTGAGGAGTAGCGTCCCCACGGCCTGAGTTGACCTAGTGATCGAACATCTTGTCTTTTCGTATTTGTAAGATATCATCACCGCAGGGACAGCTGTTCATCCAGCTGATGGGGAGTGGCGACCCCACGGTCCGAGCCAACATATAATGTCCGATGTTTTTTAGATTTTAAGCCTTTTGTTGTTACCATGACATGCACCCACCTCAGTAGTAGGTTGCTGAGATTGTGATAATGCGCCAGTGTCAACGCTTGGTTTCTCTGTCTCCTTCCTTTCCCCCCCCCCATGTTTTATTTCCCCCTTTCCTTTCCTCTTTGCGCTGGTTAGCTAGACCCTACCTGCACGTTTGCAGTGACCCGTAAGGTGGAAAAGGGGATGCTTGAGGCTGAGGTTTCTAGAGGCCGAGGTGTGGTTGATTCAGTTACCGACAATCCTCTTTGCCCCCTGCTTCACCCTAAATGGGCAGCTGGGAACTAACCCACTCCTAGTCAATGAAGCCGGTGGCCGAGTGGAGTTCTGTCCTGTAGCGGCTTGTTGTTGCGCATGACAGGGTGAGCCTGAGGACAGTATGATCATGTCAAAGGAATGTTACTGCAACACGGGAACGTCAATGCACACACTGAGCACATGCCTGTACTCTCAACTGACTATATCCGCTGCCAGAGCCGTGTCCTGCGTCCTTTGGGGCTGGCAGACCTCCAGCTCCTCCCCATTCGGCTCCGGGTGGGTGGGGAGGTCAGCGGGCGAATTCTCTTCCATTATTTATGGATTCTTGCACCTTTTCTCCTTCTGTAAAACAGAAGAGTTCTTTGGACAAGGAGCCTAGCTCCACAAATAAGAAACTGTGTACTTTGCCGACTCACACTGCCCGCTTTTTTTATCATTCATGTATGGGACGAATCTCACATACTTAGCGTATACAGGGTGTCTACCAAATTTGGGAAACACAATTTCATGATGAATGAGAAATTTTCATGACCACTTTTAAAGAGTGATTTTGTTGTCTACGATCAGCATCTGAAACACTTAGTTGTTGACACCCGTGTGTGATGAGAGGTGCGGATGTTGGTTCTGATCATTACTTGGTAGTGTCACGCAGTAAACCTTAATGTTGGTTGGAGGAAAAGGAATAGGAAGAGGCCCAGGATAGAAAGAATAAAAGTTGATAGGCTCCTTGAAGATCATCAGCGTTATTCTGACTTACTCGGAGAATGACTGAAAGAGCTGGTCTGATGAGAAGGATGTAGAAAAGAAGTGGGAATGCTTTAAGAACTGTTTTGTCACTGCTGCTAAAGAGATCTGTGGCAACACAATAGTGGGCAACAATAGAAGTGATGCTTGGTGGAATAGTGAGATTGAAGAGACAGTAAAGAGAAAGAAGGAAGCCTATTTGGGGATGTTGCAAGGTATAATTTCTGTGGATGAATATCACTGTAAGAAGCATGAAGTTGCCGAGCTGGTTTGCCAGAGTAAGGCAAAAGATATAAAGGAGAAGGTGGAAAGGCATGAACTGGCTTTTTGGAAAGATAGGAAGTCTTTCTGGAAAGTACAAGAGACTCAGGGAAAACAAAGTTGAAAGTCGTGTGAAGAATAAGATCGGGGAAATGATATGGGAGCCCAATGAGTTAAGTGAAAGATGGGGTGAGTACTTCTGTGAGTTATTAGATCAGAAAGCAAAGATGATTCTGAGACAGATGAAGATGATGTCACAGTGAGAGATGGAAGCACAGGAGCAATCTCAAGAGAAGAAGTGTGTAAAGCTCTAAAATCTCTTCAGAATGGTAAGGCTCCGGGAGTTGAGGGCATAACTGCCGAGATGTTGACTGGTTAACACAAATTTGCCAGTTGTGCTGGGAGTTAGGATTGGAAGGATACTATTATTGTTCCCTTGTATAAGGAAAAAGGTGATCAGACTGAATGCAAGAACTATCGTGGTATTAGCCTACTAAGTGTGCCAGGGAAAGTGTTTGGTAAGGTTGTTATTAAAAAGTACGGGGCTTTACATCAGAGAAAGGGTGGGATGTTCAGAGTGGTTTTATACCTGGTAAGGCTGCACTAACCAAATTTTTGCATTACGCATGATGATTGAAAAGTATCTGGCTGTTGCTAAGAAAGTTTTTGGTGCCTTCAAAGATTTAGAGAAAGCTTATGACCGAGATAAATAGGACACTTTTGTGGAAGGTATTGAATGAATGATAGTGTTACATGGGAATCTAACTTAATAGTGTAAAAGCCATGTATGCTGGTAGTAGAGGCTTTGTTGTACGAAAGTGAATGGTGTTTTATCAAAACGGTTTTCTATTGGTTCTGCAAGAGTCAGACAAAGTTATGTAATGTCACCATGGCTGTTTAATATATTTATGGATGCGTGCATGCGTGAGTTGCAGAGTGTATGTTGTCCCGGATGTACCAGAAGTCTGCACTTGAAATTCAAACTGAGTATAAATAAGGGAAAAACCAAAGTTATGGTCTTTAGAGAGGAACTGGTAGCACTGAATGTAATGTAATTATAAATGACACTATGATTGACCAGGTGAGTGAGTTTCTGTATTTAGGAAGCACATGTTTGACAGAGAGAACAAATTGGATGGTGAAATTAGTAGGCGAGTTAATTCTTCATTGAAAGTCACCAAGCTGCTCTGGGAGGTTTTCCACAGAAATGATGGGTTCTCTAGAGAGTCACTGCTTGGCTGTGCATGAAAGTGTAATTGTTCCTACTCTGAAAGTGTATGGTAGTGAAACCTGGGTACTGCAGAAGAAACATAGGAGTCGTTTGTGTGCTGGAGAAATGTGGTTACTTACGTGGGGTTTGTGGCTAGACACGATATGATTGTTGTGAGAAATGAAGATGTGTTGCAGTTGTGTGATGCGAAGCAAAATGTTGTTAGCAAGGTGGAGACTAATATAGCTTCGGTGGTTTGGTCATGTTGAAAGAATGAGTGAGGGAGATGCTTACTAAGAAAATCTTTTTAGCCCAAGTGGCAGGAAGGAAAGGCAAAGGCCAAGGAAGACATGGATGGATCTGAAGATTCAAAAAGTGTCTGCATTGGAAAAAGATTTTGAGCATGAAGTATAAGAAGATCTTGTGTATGGTGTGTAATGGATATCAGTGGAAGCCCGATTATATTGTAAGTCAAGATCGGGACCATGTGTCGCCTATAGGGCTTGGTCATCCCATGAAGACTGTGACAGAGAAATCCCAGACACCTCGTTGTGTGGAATGTAACATCATTACACACAACAAAGTGTCTGGGATTTTCTCAAATGCACGTTCTTCATGGGACACACATTTATTTTTCGAAGTGCTGAAGAAGGGATTTCTCATTTTTTCTTCTGTCTTGCGGTGTGTGGACAGAACATCACACCATTGCGTGAGAAATCTAACAGCTGGGTAACATCCTGGAAATTTGGGAGCCAGTGTGAAAACATGAGTTGCTCACTCGGGTCCTCTCACTCCGAAGAAAGTCACTCTCTCAACTGAGTTACGCAGGACAGAATGTCTTCGCTGCAGATTTGTATCGTCTTGACATGTTTTCACCTCTCTGTGAGTACGTCACGCTCCTGGAGGACCGAACATTGTGGCGTAACAGCAACGCAGATGAAGTTCACAGAACAGTATGTATACAACTGGAGGACCGGTTTTCAGTTAGTAGTGTGTTCAGAGTCAGAATGGGAAAAGCAGCCAATTTATGCTGGAGTTTGATAAAGGACAAATTGTGATGGCACAGTGCCTTGGAACTACCATCTCGGAAAACGGCACAGCTTGTGTGTTGTTCACGCACTGTTGTGGTAGAATGTATTAAAAGTGGTGCACAGATGGCTAAACAGTGAGCCGTCGTCCAACCGTGTCCTTGGTGGGTGCAGCTCATTGATGCCAGAGGGGAGCCGGATACTGTCATGCATTGTTCACAGTGACCACAGGGCTTGAACCATGGTAACTGTGTAAATCACCACGCAGCTACAACAGTGGTGATCAGGGCAATGTGTCACAGGCTCACAGCACACAGCTCATCGCAGCTCCTCTGCACATGGGCCTGCATAGCCAAAGACCCAGCCAGGTCCCCATGCTCACTGCAAGCCATCACCAACAATGCTTGAAATGGGCCCAAGATCATCGGGATTGTAAGAAAGTGGGTTTGGTCTGATGAATTAAGATTCCTGGTACATCACGCAGATGGTCGTGAGCATGGATATGCCGATTTCCAACGGAGGCTATGGCACCTGGATGCACTGTTGGTCAAGAAACAGAGCAGTGGATGCGGTGTTATGCTATGGGCAATGTTTCCTTGGGACACTTTGAGACCCCATTATCCCAATAGCACAATCCCTGACAGATGTCAGGTATCTGAGCATTGTTGCAGACCAAGTTCACCCATTCATGGAGACATGTGTTGTTCCCTGCTGGTGATGGCCATTACCAACAGAATAATGTGCCATGCCACACTGGCAAAATCGTCAAAGGAGTGGTTCGAGGAACATGCTGGTGACTTTCTGTCAATGCCCTGGCCTCCAAATTCACCTGACACGAATCCCAATCAATGCATTTATGGATTAGAGCTTGGGCGCAGTTAGCATTAAATTGCCACCACCCCAAAATGTGCAGGGAACTGGGAAGACCTGCTGTTGACATTATGGTACCAGATACCCCAGGATACCTACTCAGCACCTCCTCAAAACGATGCCTCACCAAAGAGTGGCTGCCTGATTCTGCTGGCTAAAGGGGGATCCTACAGATCTTGTGAGGTAGGTGGTCATAATGTAATGGCTCGTGATGCAGATGCTGCACATTTTATTGATTTTCCATGCAGCAGCAATGGAAACCAAACCTAAGAATAAAATTACTGACTTACTGACCATTTTGATTACAAAAACCGACTTTACTGATTTGGACATAAAAAAAAAAAAACAGACTAAATAGTGACTCAAATTTTTCATTAGGAAAGAAGGATTAAAAGCATTTTTTTTTAATCAGGCCTTCACCGTCCCTTCACCATAGCCATTAACTCACGCCTATTTATTATTTTCATTGTAATCAACATATATAAACTATTACAAGATTACATGTCTTAATAATAAAAAAATAATCAGGAAAATCATTGCACTTTATTACAATAATAATTTTGACACTTTCCTATTCAGCACTAAAATACTTTAAAAGCACAAAAAGCAAAAATTTTTAGCTGTACAGTACCATTTTCAAAATAATACAAACAAAATGTTTACAACTTTGAATTTTTAAATGTAATGTGAAAAATTATCTAGCTTTCTTTACAAAATTAGGTCATTAAGTCTCACTTTGTTTTTACTTCTTTTTGAAAAAAAATGTTACTCTTACTGCTTTTTTGCTTATCAACTAACTTATGTGCCTTTTCTATGTCTTTAATTTTCTTCACTTCTTGTTCCCTGAATTTTTACGTAGCACTCTCCAACATTGCTTGGGCCACACTAATTCCCACCAAGTCCTTTTTATTTATTACTTCTTTTAAGCACTTGTTTGCATCATCCAATGTCTGTCAGCAGTCAATCACCTTTACTCCCTCTTTCATTTTCTTCAGTGCCTATTTCACCATATTTACTTTTTCTTTTTCAAACTTACTCTTCATACTTGCTTTAACAATTTTTCTTTTTCCTGTTCTTTCCTGTTTCGTCAGCCACTCTCTTCTCCATCTTTACAGTACTGCTTCTTACTCTGACATGAGCTGTGTCTGCCAACTGAAGAAGTTTCCTGAGTGATTCAATTACAAAGTGAGCATTCCCCTCAAACACATTCACCACAGCATCTCTTACAGTCAAATAAGCATCCAATGTTCTTTCACGCATGTTAAGTGTCTTCATTCAAGATGTTCCCCGATATTGAGAATCCCCTTTCTCCATCCACATTGCCATGCAAAAGTGCAAAGTGCAGCCTTCACAATTTTCGTAACAGTAGGGTATTTCTTTTTCTCCACAGGTATATGTCTTCTCAAAAAACTGACTCCAGTAAACGTCCACTGGGTTATTGTCACTACCTGATTTTTCTTCTTGTAACGTCAATAGTTTCCATTCATCCAACTAGTGCATGTTGCTGTACTCGAATTCAAAGAACTGAAGCTAATTTCACTATATTTTGTATGATCCACTTCTTTCACCCTCTTTGCAGGATGTAAACATCAGAAGATACCACAACACAGGTTTATTCCAAAGAGAACTTTTCCAAAATATCTGTAAACGGAGACACATAGTGCTTTCTAGCTTTCATGGAAATATAGCATCTTTCTTTGTGCACTTAGCTTCTTGGAGATATTCACTTTCTTTGGTGTAGAACACTATATTTTGTGGTAAATAATACTTATCACAAAATGCTTCCAGACTCAATGGAGCAGCACTAACACAAAATCGATTCACGAGTGATGCAAGCGAGGTTTGTGAGCCTCATTACAGATTAGATTACGTAAAGGGAGCTATCCTCTGAAGGAAAGTAGTGAATCTTGAGCATGTATGAGCACTTGCACAAGCAAGCACAATTTCTGCTTTGGTTAGTTTTGTCTTTTAATAGTTTAACAATATTCTTGTATTTCAAAGAACTCGTCAACTTGCATTTGTGCTGAAATTATGAACTGAAGAAAATATTTTTCAACAATGACCATTGTTCTAAAAGTCTCTCTCCAGCTGGTTCTAATGCTCAGCCATCTAGAGGAAACGTTTCATAAACCCGACTGACCCGGAAGTTTCATATCTGATTGTATTTTTTCAAAATCTTCCCAACGAGATGTTTGGCCATCAAAAAAAAAAAATTATAGAGAAACAAGATCATGTCCAAAGTATTTTCACACAAAGTCTTGTAATTCTTTTTGGAATGCATTATGGATGATGTGTATGTTACATGTGCCTACATCAGTCAACTTCTTTCTTCCTAACAGGATCAGAGAATCATTCATAAGACGAGTCACAGTTTTGTTAACATTGGGTCCATCACAACCTAGCATTAATAGCTTTGAACAAGAAAGCTGGGCATTATCCAAACTTCATTTAACTTGGAGTAAATAACACTAGCAGTGGCTTTACCAATGAAGAAAGTCTGTAGATGTTCGTGTCATAATCATTTGTTTGGAATCAGACCAGTATTTAACTACGGTTTAGGAAGCTCTTTCTTTGAAGCTGCATTCACAGTTTCATCAAAACAAAGAGAGAAATGTGCTCCTCCAATATCATCCACCAACTGCTTTTTAAAATATGGAGCTGAAAACATCACATACTAAATATCTTGCCTTTGTCCTTGAAAGGGTGAACTCAGAAGAAACACTTCCATGAGAGCATTGCCTCAAAGGTTTCTTTGACATCTTCACAAGCTGGCTGAACAGCAAAGTTTCACTCCAATCATTTTCAAACACTGAATTAACTTTCTAACATGAAGCAGCTTGTCTAGCAGAATAAAGCTGAATTGATGGTGTAGATCCGGGAGATGAAATTACACCATGCTGCTACATCCAGGACGGGCTGAAGACAAATGTAGTTGTGAAGAACTCAGTTTCACTTTACTTCCGAGTAGAAGCTTGTGCTGCTCTATACTTACCCCTAAAAGCCCCAAGAAACTGAAAATGTTTGTGCCCACAACATA